>CM077318.1:26850000-28100000 GCA_039655065.1 Glossophaga mutica
TAGAAAACCCTCTCACCTTCTTTCAGATTGTGGCAGCCAGAGGAGGGGCCAAGACACAGTACAGGCTGATGCTCATGGTGGATGTTGGCCCAGAATTGGCTGGGAATTTGTACATAGGATTTGAGGGTAAAGATTTAAAAGAGAGGATATACAGAAGTGCTTCCCTTTTTCTTCCCCTTGCTTGCATGGTTAGGAGCCAGCCTATGGAAGCAGAGTCCCACATGCAGGATGAGTGCCCTGCCAGTTTTGGAGCTGTGGGGTACTGGACCCTACTTACAGCTCTTGCACTGCTCTACTTGCATAGTCAGAACAGGCTTGTGTAGGACATACACCTCACAGTGGCAGGCTTGGGCAGGAAGCTTCAGTGCTGCTCCCATTCTCTCACCCTAACAGCCGCACACAGACATGTAGGCCAGGAATGTTTGCCAGCCCCCAATGGTACAAGCAGCCATAGATGCTGGTGCCCAGCAAACTGAGCCTCTCACATGACCAGCTGCAGTGATCTAGCAGTGCACCCTGGCCCAGGGGAGGGAGAAAGCTGCAACAAAGCAATAGAGATGCTAGCCTCACAGGTGTGCACTCCAGAGGGAGAAAGCCTAGAACTAGGGAGATGAAGAGCCATCTGTGCAGCAGCCTTGGACACAGATAAGAATGAAGATGGTCTCTGGGCCTGGATTTGGATTACCATCTTTTTGGGAACAAGGGGATTTCTGTGTTTTGCAAGAGAATGGTTTGAAGCAAGGGAGACCCCAGTTCTTCCAAATTGGGCACTCTCTTAAAAAAAAAACTCTCCTTCCCCATCAATCTCCATTTTGTGGTTGTGTATGGCAGCAGGTGGCTGAATCCTATTTTGCTCTGTAACATGACCTCTCTCCAATCATAATAAAAGTCAGAAAATATGATTTTATATATGATAGGTTATTCATTTTCTAATCAACTTGTAAATAAATGTGGACTTAAAATACTTGATGTCCTTGATCTATAAGCTCGACATGACTGGTACCTGATTCCCTCTTGTGACCACTTAAACATTTTCTTGTTGCACAATATATTTTAAGTTCACAAGTGTCCATTGCTATGATAGTGCACTGCACAAGCTTAGATGTCTCTCTATACATATCCAATGACTATTTCCCTTGCTTATGTTTCTTTATTTCTCAAGTCCTTCCATTCCATTACTGGAAGGCTTACAGCATGGTAATCAGAGTCACCTTGGCCTTCCTTGAGTTAGTGATATATAGTCAAATACTTTTATTCTGTTGGTTATATGCCATTTACACCTATATGCATTTCTCTGAGATTTAAGAGCCTTCAGGGCAGAAATGTTTTACCTAATCAACAAGACAAACAAACAAGCATAATATAACCAAAGACACTGAAATTGAGAACAGGCTGACAGTCACCAGAGGGGAGAGGAGAGGGAATTTCAGGGGCAAAGGGGAAGGGTTTACAGGAACAAGTATAAAGGACACATGGACAAAAACTAGGGGTGGTGGAAATGGGAGGGAGGTGGGAAGGGCTAGGGTGGGAGTAAAAGACAGAAAACTGTACAAGAACAACAATTAAAATTTTAAAAATATTTTTTAAAAATAAATGTTTTGATTGTTTTGCCTTGCTAAGTAGTATTCCATTGTATGGTTTTACCACAGTTCATTTCACCACTCATCCATGGATGATGGTTTAGGTTGTTTCCAGTTTTTCACTATTATAGATAAAGCTGTTAAAAACAATCATATATAGTTTTTTCTCTAAATATAAGTTCTAATTTCTCTGGGAAATGTTACCAACAGTGTAATTGATTGGTTGTATAATAGATACATGTTTGACAGGAAACTTTCAACCTGTTTCCTAGATTGACGTACCACTTTACATTCCCAGGAATGCAAAGAGTTTCAGTTGTTCTGTATCTTCAAAAGAATTTATATTCCAGTATTTTTAAAGACATTCTAATAGGTGTATAGTGTTCTTATCTTGGTTTTAATTTGAGCCCACCTAAAGGTTAATGGTGTAAAATGTATTTTCCTATACTTTTTTTGCCATATATATATATATATATATATATATATATATTTACTGAAATGTCTACTTATGCCTTTTGCTTATTTTCTAATTGCATTGTTTTTGTTCATTTTTTACTGTTGAGTTTTCAGTTATTTATATATCCTTGATACAAGTCATTTGTTTTATATATGAATTGCAATATGTCTCCCAGTCTTCAGTTTGTGTTTTCATATTCATGACAATGTCTTTGACAGAGAAAATGTTCTTAATTTTGATAAAGAACATTTATCTGTGTTTCCATTTATATATCTTACTTTTTGTGTTCTAAGATATTTTTCCTAAACTCAGATTACACTGGTTTTCTATGTCTTCTAAAGTTTTGAAGCTTTATGCTTTATATTTATATCTATGCACCATTTTGAGTTAATTTTTGTGTAAGGTTTGAGTTTGAGGTCAGAGTTCATTTTAATTTTTTATTGTTGTTGAAGTACAGTTGTATCCATTTTCACCCCCACCACAAACCCCCACCCATTCCTGCCTCCCGCCTCCCAACCTACCCTCTTTTTGGCTTTGTTCATGTGTCTTTATACATGTTCCTTGATGGCTCTTCCTCTATTATCCCTCTCCCCACTCCTCTCTGGTTACTGTCAGGTTGCTTAATGTGGGTTGCATTTGTTCCATTTGTTGAAAAGACTACCATTTCTCTAATGAATTTTTTTTATACCTTGGTCAAAGATGAAATGCATAGCCCTACTGGTGTAGCCCAGTGGATTGAGCAAAGGCCTGAAAACCAAAGGGTCACTGGTTTGATTCCCCATTAGAGCACATGCATGGGTTGTAGGCCAGGTCCCCAGTAGTGGGGGCACAAAAGGCCACCACGCGTTGATGTTTCTCTCCCTGTCTTTCTCCTTCCCTTCCCTTCTCTCTAAAAATAAATAAATACAATATATTTTTTAAAAGGATGAAATGTCTACATTTGTGTGGGCCTACTTCTGGACTCTCTTTTATGGTCCATTGTCCTAAGTATCTATTTCTATGCCAATGTACATTTTATCCATTATTGTAGATTTATAGTAAGTTTTAAAATTTGCTGATGTGAGTCTTCTAACTTTGTTCTCTTTCTCAAAATTGTTTTAGTGATTTTATTTTCTTTACACTTTCATATAAATTTTCAAATTTAGAGTTTTAGGAATTCCTATTGTCTATAGTGACAACCACAAAAAAAGTTTATGGAGATTTTTATTGCTATTGCATTAAATCTATAGAACACTTTGAGAAGAATTGACATTTTTATTACATTAATTCCCACAATCCATGCTTATGGTATGTCTCAGCATTTATTTATATCTACTTTGTTATCTTTCATCAGCATTTTGTAGTTTTCAGAATATAATCCTGTATAAGTTTGTTATATTAATACTTTATTTCATTTTTGAGCCATTTTAAATGGTATACATATACATGTTCATAAATTTAATTTCCAATTGTTCATTGTTTGAATTTAGAAAGAAAAGTAATTCTTGTGTGTTGACCTTGTATCTTGTGACCTTGCTAAACTCATTCGTTAATTCTAAAAGGTTTTCATCTTACATTCCCTGAGATTTTCTACACAGCTAATCATATTGTCTACAAATGGACCGTTTCTTCTTTTCCAATCTGTATGCTTTTTCTTTCTTTTTCTCATCTTACTGCATTAGCTAGAACATTTAGTATGATATTGAATAGGAGTTGTGAGAGTCAGTACTCTTGCTTTGTTTCCTGATCATAGGAGAAAATCATTCAGCTCTTCACTGTTATCATATTACTTTAGGGTTTTCATAGTTTCTTTTTATCAAAATTTGAACATTTTCTTTTACTCCTAGTCTACTGAGTTTTTAAATATAATCATGAATGGATGCTGTGTTTTATCAAATACTTTCTGCATCTGTTGATATGATCATGTGGGATTTTTTCTTCTTTAAATGGTTAAAATGGTGGATTACACTGATTGATTTTATTGATTTTTGAATATTGAACTGACCTTGCATTCCCAGGAGAAACCCAATTGGTTTTGATATTATACTCTTTCAAGTATTGCTGGTTTCAGTGTCCTAATATTTTGTTTAGGATTTTTCTGTCCATGCTCATGAGGGATATTGGTTTGCAGTTTTGATTTTTTTTTTTTTTTGGCATTATCTTTGTGTAGTTTTGGTATCAAGGTAATGCTGGAATCATAAAGCAAGTTGCAAAGAATTTACTGCTATTTTGTAGAATAAAATGGTATTATAACTTTTTAAATTATTTATTAAAGTAACCAGTGAATCATCTGAACCTGAATATCCACTTTTCAGATTTAAACTATGAAATTGGTTTCTATTATAGTTAAAAGATTGTTCAACTTTCTAATTTAATCTTTAGTCAGTTTTTATAATTTGGCTTTTGAGGATCTGGTGACTTCATCTAAGTTTCTGAGTGTAGAATTGTTTAAATTATTTCCTTATTTTCTTTTTAATATCTGCAGAGTCTGTAGTAACATACTCTTTCATTCATGATTTGACAATTTGTGTTTTCTCTGTTTTCTTCTCAGTCTTGCTAGAGAATTATAAAATTTTTAATATTTACAAATAACCAGTTTTGTTTCATTCATTTTCTTGTTCTTTTCAAAACATTTCTTGATTTATACTTTTTAAATTATTTCTTCCCTTTTGCTTAATTTTAGCCAATTTACTATTTTAATAGTTTCTTAAGATAAACACTTAAGTAATCGATTTGAGAACTTTCTAATTTCAAATACATACTTTAAATGCTATAAAATTTTCTGTAAACACTACTTTAAATAAAATCCACAAATACCATTGTCATTCCATTCCAAATAATTTCTAATTTCCTTTTACTTCCTTTGAGACTCCCTACCTTTATGAACCATGGATCACTTTGGTGGTTTTCTTTCCAAATGATTAGAGAATTTTCTGTTATTTCTTTCTAGTTCAAATTATGGTCAGAGATGATATTTCATATGATTTTAAAACTTTTCGAGTGTATTATGGTTTGGTGCACTATTCAAGATGTGGTCTTGATAAATGGATTCTGCTACTGTTGAATGGAGGGTTCTATATCAATTAGTTCCAGTTGGTTGATAATGCTGTCCAGTCAAATACTTTGTACTATATCATTTTGTTAACTATAGGGAATGGTCTTTACTCAGCAGTTTTTTGTTACAAGTGTTGTAGTAGGAAATTATTTCTAATACTTATTTAAACTCTGCAAGATATATATTCCATTTTACATATTACAAAACTGATATGCAGATGTTGAGTACCATGTCTAAGATTACATAAAAATAAAATTCTGAGGCCAGAACTTGAACAAAGTTCTCTCTGGCTCAAAAAAATTATGCTGTTTTCATTACACTACCTTAGTTTTGGCTTGATATACAAGATCTGTCCTGAAAAAGTCCAGCCATTCTTAATATACCAAGAACAGTTTGTGTGACATGATGTAACATGGCAGTCAAGGAGTTCGTTTGTGTGTGCACATGCATTTTGACAACTTCAGTACTTTTCAGTGGGGGCAGTAGATGCAGTTGTGTATGTATGTGTACTGTGTGGCCATCACATTCAGAATGACTGAGTAGAGCAATGAATCTGCATCAAATTTCACATTAAGCTTGAACATTCCTCCATGGAAGTTATCCAGATGATTCAGAAGGCCACAACTATGGGAAACTGCTGATTGGCAGGTTCATCATGACAATGTGCCCACTCATCATGTCTTGTGCAGAGTTTTTAGTGAAACATCAAATCACCCAGGTGACTCAGACCCCCTACAGACCACATTTGGCACCCTGCAACTTCTGCCTTTCTCCCAAACCAAAAGCACCTTTGAAACAGAAGATATTTCAGACCATCGATGAGATTCAGAAAAGTACGACAGGGTTGCTATTGGCAACTGGGAGAACTCTGTGAGGTCCCAACAGACTTCCAGCCAAGACGGAGGCGTAGGTGGACACACTGTGCCTCCTCTCACAACCAAAATTAAGGAAAACAAAGATTTAGAAACAAGAAAACAATCAGAATGGATAGAAAAATTGAACTGTATGGAAGTCCAACAACCATTCATTCAGACCGGTAAGAGGGGCGGAGTCATGGCAGGAAAAAGTGGAGGTGCAGACCCGGGCACGCAAGCAGCAGCTGGCAGTTCCCAGGAGTGCAGGCGGTGATTAGCAGACTCCAGATGCACAGGCGGTGGCTAGCGGACCCCAGGCATGGGGTGGCAATGGTGCAGACCCAGTGAGGCCAAACAAGGCAGCTGGCTGACCAGATGTTCCCACATTCAGATCCAGATAATCCAGGAGAAGGGGAAGTGGTGGAAGGGACTGGAATCCAGGAAAGAAAGGAACAAGCATCATTGTTCCCTCTTGGACCCTGCCCCCACATACAGCGTCACTACCCAGTGACTGGGCTGCCCTGCCCTGGGGAACACCTAAGGCTCTGCCCCTCACTACATAACAGCCATGACCAGACGCTCCCCCCCAAAAAAACCACACACACCAAAAGTGGCTCAAACCAGAGAACAAATCAAATCCCCAGAACCAATTCCTCTAAGCAGTGAAGAGATAGCCAACCTATCAGATGCACAGTTCAAAGCCCTGGTGATCAGGATGCTCGCAGAATTGGTTGATTTTGCTCACAAATTAGATGGAAAAATGCAGGCTACAATACGTGAAATGAAGGAAGACATGTGGGGAACCAATAAAGATGGGGGGGGGGACTGGGACTCAGATCAATGGAGTGGACTAGAAGGAAGAAAGAAACAACCAAACAGAAAACAAGGAAGAAACAAGAATTCAAAAAAATGAGGAGAGGCTTAGGAACCTCCAGGACATCTTTAAATGTCCCAACATCTGAATTATAGGGGTCCCAGAAGGGGAAGAAGAAGAGCAACAAGTGGAAAACTTATTTGAACAAATAATAAAGGAGAATTTCCCCAATCTGGCAAAGGAAATAGACTTCCAGGAAGTCCAGGAAGCTCAGAGAGTCCCAAAGAACTTGGATCCAAGGAGGAACACACCAAGGCACATCATAATTCCATTAGCCAAGATTAAAATGAAGGAGAGCATTCTAGAAGCAGCAAGGGATAAGGGGACAGTCACCTACAAAGGAGTTCCCATCAGACTGTCAGCTGATTTCTCCAAATAGGGCTGGAAAGAAGTATTTGAAGTCTTGAAAGGCAAGGACCTACATCCAAAATTGCTCTATCCATCAAAGCTGTCCTTTAGAATGGAAGGGAAGATAAAGTCCTTCTCAGATAAGGTCAAGTTCAAGGAGTTCATCATCACCAAGCCCTTATTATATGAAATATTAAAGGGACTTACCTAAGGAAAAAAAGATAAAAATATGACAGTAAAAAGACAGCAAACTCACAGATATTAACCACCACACCTAAAACAAAAGCAAACAACTAGAACAGGAACAGACCCACAGAAATGGAGATCACATGGAGGGTTAGCAACAGGGGAGTGGCAGGAGGAGAGAGCAGGAAAAGGTACAGAGAATAAGTAGCAGAGATGGTAGGTAGAAAATAGACAGGGTGAGGGCAAGAATAGTGTGGGAAATGTAGAAGCTAAAGAACTTATGACACATGGACATGAACTAAAGGGGGGAATATGGGTGGGAGGGGGTGTGCAGGGTGGAGGGGAATGATGGGGAAGAAATGGGACACCTGTAATAGCATAATCAAAATATACTAAAAAAAAAAAAAGAACTCTGTGAGATCCCAAGGTGCCTACTTGGAAGAGGACTGGGGCACCATTGTACTGTGTACAATGTTTCTTGTATCCTGTGTCTTCTTCAGTAAATGTCTCTATTTTTTGTATTACATGGATGGATAATTTCTGGACAGACTTCATATATGAACTGGTTGATATGTTGTTTAGAGAACGTTTTTATCTTTAATTCACAAGTGAATATTCTGTCTCTCCAACTAGACTGTGAGCTCTCTGAAATTAAAAACTGTCTTCTTTTCCTTTTGCATAATGCTTGTTCAAGCTTCAATGTCTGCTAAAGGCTTGATAGGTGTTGATTGACAAACTGACTGACTTAAATTCCTTTAAAAAGCTTCAGTAGGAACAGAGTGGTGGTGGTCATAGCTACTATCTTGAAGAAACCAGAAGACATATCCTAGACCTGAATTGTGTTATTATTTCTCAGTAAAGATGCTATTGGTATCTGGAGTGAGGAAATTCTTGTCATGACAATAACATAACAGTCTTTTGATCATTACAGAATATTTAGCATATCTGGCCACATATGACTCAGTATCAGTATTTTTTCAGTTATTTTTCACAATTAAAAAAAAAAAAAAAAACCTTCCACATAATTTTGAGTGTCCTTTATAAGGGATGTATTTCCCTAATCAAGAACCACTGAAAGTGCCTGGCACATATAGGTGTTCAATAAAATTTTGTATATAAAAGAGAAAGAACACCCCTCAATGGAGGTACTTCAGAGTTTTGAAAATTGTGATTGAGGGTGTGTCTATTAAGATCTGCTTGTGGAGAAAGGATAAATATGGTATCTATGTTCACTCCTAAAATGTCTTTTACTTCATAAGTTTCCCTGGGTTTGTCCAAGTTTGCAGTTCACTATTTTGAGAATGACCAACACTCCTATAGATTAGGAGATACTTGTGAATATCCAAAGGCAAGAGTCCCTAAATATTGTGCAAAGAACTCCTCCATATTGTTCTATTGAGTAAAAGCTCTAAGTTCTCCCTCAGACTCTGTTAGGAATCAGGTAACTAGGGTTAAGTATGCTACTTATAAACAGGAAAAGGAACTCAGCACAAAATTAAATTTGTAGTTTTCAACTCTGGCCATACAGTAGAATTACATGGAATGCTTTTAAAAGATATGGATGACGTTGTCCTACCCTAAATTAATTAGATCAGAATCTGAGAATGGGAACTAGATATGGTACATTTTAAGGTCCCAGGTGGTTTTAATGTGAAACTAGTGTTAAGGACCATTAGTTTTAAACAAAAGGGTTGAAATGATTATCATATAAGTTTTAAAAGATAATTTCAATGTGCTATAGCAGAAAGAACATAGATGAATAGATTGTAGAGTCAGAGTGACTTGGGCAACATTCCTGGCTTAGTTACATATCATCTTTGTGATCCTGGGGAAATTATTAGTTTATTTGTGCTTCATTTTATTTATCTGTAAAAGAAAAATAAATATAGTACCTACCTCATAAAGTTGTTGTAAAAATAACAAAATTTTTCATTGAATTTAGCACAGTTTCTTGTATTGACTGGCTCAATAAATTTCTTAAAAATATGTAGCGTGAAACTAAATTTTAAGCTATATACTACACATTCAAAAACCAGGAAGAAGTTAAAGAAAATTTCATTTGAAATATCAAATGGCCAGGATGACATCATAACTAAGGTAGGACACACATTTCAAAGAGGATAGTAAAACCCTTCACGTTTCAGGCTCCATGAAGATGAATTCCCTTCCCTCATTAACTGCAGAGAGGTGACATGACATCTGCCAGTATGTCACCAGGATAGGTGACTCCTCCACCAAGCCATGAGTACAGTAATACAAAAAGGAGAAACACAGTTGCATATCCTCACATCTCCCTGAAATGCATGGACTAGATTGAGAAACAAATTAACACTAGAAAGGTCACCTGCTTTCATATTATGAGGATAGAAATGCTCTCAGCTATGCGTAAATCCACAGCATTCACAATTTGGAGGGCTCCCACTGCCCTCACCACTAGCTAGGGATGGTGCAGTGCTCACTAATAAACACCTATGAGGAAAAAAAAGCAGGTACTGACTGCACTAATGTCATCACTTGAATCCTTGTAAATTAGGCACTTTATAGAACTATCAGAATTTTTCTTCTAGTCGCTTAGAGATCTTTG
The DNA here is from genome assembly GCA_039655065.1 of Glossophaga mutica. Taxonomy (NCBI): domain Eukaryota; kingdom Metazoa; phylum Chordata; class Mammalia; order Chiroptera; family Phyllostomidae; genus Glossophaga; species Glossophaga mutica. The sequence continues at coordinate 26,859,918 of CM077318.1, forward strand.
GAGTTTGAGAAATTGATAGTGTACAGGGATGAGTACCCACAAAGCATTGCATCTACATTATCCAAATCTATACAGGCAGTGACAATAAATAAAGACATCTCCATTAATATATCACAACACAAGAAAGAAATATGGGTCTCTAGATGAAAGCATTTGAGCACCAATTTGTTCTGTTGGCACATTACCTCATTCATTCCTGAGTATTAATGAATTAGCCTTTAAGTTGTTATCCCATAACCTCCATTTCAACAAAGGCTGCAGTCATGATGAACAAAATGGCTCATATTACCCTTTGCATTAGTGATGCCCCAAAATAATTACATCTGGGACAGTATTTTCCAATATGTAGAGTGAGCCAATCATGCCAGAGTAGAAGATCATAAACTACTTCAAACATCATCTAATATACTATAATTTAACTTAAAAATATTAATTTGTCTTTTTAAAATGACTACAAAGTTCTGCATAGCCAAGCAACAGAATTAAATGAATCTCTCGCAAGATACTTCTCTATAAAATCTACTTAATTTTTTTCTTGCTTTAAAAATCAATACTTTTATACTGTAAATGCAAAAAAAAAAAGAATATGTGAGTAAAAAATCAATACTTTTAGCCTTTTAAATGCATAATAACTTAGTGTTCTATGTAAAAGCTACTAATGAGCCAGCATTAAAAGACGTTGAAGCTGCTTTTGCTTCCCAAATAAAAGACTGTGTGTGTATGTAAGTGTGTGAACACACTCATATGCATGCGTGTATTAGAGAATGGGATTGAAGTGTATGTAAGAAATGTTATTAAGTTACTATTGATTTTTTATTTATTGTTCCTGTCACGATGAAAAGCACCCAACAGATGTTTAATAAGCATTGACTGGATGGAAAAAGTAAAACAAATGAATAAAAACAAGTCTTCCACTACTCAAACTTGGCTTGATAAAAAAAAAAAAAAAAGGGGGGGAGAGTATGGTACAAGGCAGCTGACCACCACATACATCTCGAATATGAGAGTATTTTATTTGAATACTGAATAGCACTCAGAGACTTTATGGATCACATAAAACTAATTAACTAGTTCTTTGATGTATAAAAGTATTTTATATTTTGTAATCAAAGTAAAGAGTTGAGTAAACCAGGGTATATGACACAGAAAATGAGAAATATATTTTTACTTCCATCTTTTGTACTGGCCATTTCTCCATAATTACCAGAATCTCGGTGTTTGGGAAAACAACTCATATTTTAATTCTGTCTAAGGCTTTTTTAAACTTTATTTTTGTTGTTGATACTATTACAGATGACCCAAATTTTTCCCTTTTGTCCACTTCCATCCAGTCTCTTCCGTGACTCCCCACTGTCCCTCAAACACAACTGATGATGAGAGTACTAGTAATTTTCTAAAGTCCCTCTCATGTTTAAAGTTTGTGTACTTGACTTTATGGTCAGGCTAAACTTTGTCTGAGAACAGGTTTGATGTTGGAAAGAAGAAGAATGTTCATGGAGGAAGGAAATTAGAATTCATTTAGTACTTGTTTTTTTTTTTCATACCTTGCTAAACATTATACATACATCTGTCATCACCTTTACCACCGGGGTTGCAAGATTGATATTATATCCTTTTTTACAGAGAAGATTCATAGAAGTTAAGATACTAGCCTTGCAGAGACAGTAAATAGCAGAGCTGAGATTGAGACCCATTTTTCTGACTCTAAATTCCAGGATCATGACTTTGAACTTTGTATTCAATGGGTAGGAGGGTTGCAAGAGATGTGTGATCCAGGAGGAGGCATTTGTGATATTTGACACACGATATGTCATGTTCTAGGCAGCCAGGGCCAAATGCTGCAGATCTCTGTTTAAGGACTTGAATTTTACATGTCTGACTCTTGATGCATATGTACCCTCTGCAGATCTGCAATGGCCCAATGGAAGCAGGCAACATCAGCAAGCTAAGTGAATTATTTCTCATGGACCTCACTGAAGATACTCAGTTTCAGTCTATCCTCTTTGGCCTCTTTTTTTTCCTCATCTATGCATTCACACTGGTGGAAAACCTGGACCTCCTTGCCCCTGTTGTGGTCAACCTCTGACTCATTTCCATGTGTTTCCTCCTTGGAAATCTGTCTGTCTTGACTTCTGTTATTCTTCAGTCACATTTGCAAAAATTGAGATGGGATTTTTCTCTGGTTACCAAACTATCTCATTTGGTTGTGTCCAGGCAAGCTTCTTTTTGATCTTTGATGTCACTGAATTCTTCCTTCTGGCTTCCATGGCCCATGACAGCTATGTGGCTATCTGCACCCCACTGCTCTACCATATTGCAATGTCCCCAAGGCTCTATTTGCAGCTAGTGGCTGCCAGCTATGTAGTGGGCCTGATGAACATTGTGCTCCTCACTAGTACAACATTTTATCTGATGTTCCATAAGTCCCCTGTCATCACTCACTGCTTCTGTGATGTCCCTCCCTTTTTAAAACTCTCCTGCTCTGAAAAACAAGTTCTTCAGCTGATTTTCTTTGCCTGTGATAGGTTTAATGTGTCTGTGTCCCTGACAATCATCCTGGTCTCCTACATATGTCTTCTTGGCTATAATAAGAATCTCCTCAGCCTAGGGCAAACACAAAACATTATCCACTTGTGCTTTCTGCCTGATTGATGCCAGCCTGTAGTAGGGAACCATAGTGTTCATTTACTTGTGCCTATCCCCTAAGTACTCAGTAGACAGGGACAAGCTGTTCTCTGAATTCTACATAGTGGTTATTCCCATGGTCCACCCCATTATCTACAGTCTGAGGAACAAAGATACAAAGGAAACATTTGGGAAAATTCTCAAGAAGGCCTCAAAATTCCTCTCTCTACCCATACCCAGAGTTCCATGAGATCTAATATAATAAAGAAAGGATATAGAAGGAAAAAGAGGGAGGTGACATATTTTTGGCCACCCACCATGTCTCGGGCATTATTTTAGGAATTTTACATAGATTATGCCTTACGTATTCTTCAAAACTCTGGAAGTCAAATATTGTCATTGTCATTTTGTAGATGAAGAAACTGAGGCCGTGAGACTTTCAGTGATTTGCCCAAGGTCACATAGCTTATCTACAGTAGAACTTGGATTTCAGTTCAGGACTGTGTGTCTCTGAAACTCCCTGTAAATTATAATACACTGTTTCAAGGAAGGCAAGATACCATCCTCTCTCTTAACCCTCAGAGTCCAGGGTTTCCAATTTTTTCCCCTTTCTGGTAAATCTGTCCTCTCAAATTTATAGTAGATTCAGCTACTTAAGACCCACTCTCTTTCCCATCACCAATTCTCTACTTGTAGCTGTGGAACATGCCTAATTACATCATTAAATTAATAGAATACCTGTTGTATACAGAGCCCTATACCAGATGCAGGGATGGGCAAAGACCATAAGGAAAAAGCTCTGGTCACTACCTTTTGGTGGCTTCCAACTCATTTATGGAAGACAGTTGATTCCACCCTAAAGGCAACTGAACTATGACTTTTTAGATACATTAATATTTATTGAGTTCTTCTATGTGCTAAATCAGTTTTCTCATAATCTTTCCAAGAACTCTGTGATGTAGTTACTATTTTTGCTCTGGTTTTACAGATGAGAATATTGTAGCTAAAATGGCTCAAGGAACCCACTCAGGGTCACACAGCTAATCAATGATTAATACAGATTTTGAATCCAGGTTTGTTTGTTCCAAAGAGCTTATGTCCCTTCCACTTTGCTATATCACCTCCTGGATTACTGGCGTGTCTATCAATAAGCACCAAGAGATACAAGTTGTGAAGTTGGGACTCAAAGCAAGGAAAGCAAGATGGACTGGGTTTATAAGAAAGCCTCTAAGAAGATGTGGGTGGTTTAAATAAAGTCTATAAAGAGTGAGAAATGGTAACAATGGATGATTATCAAAGAAACCAGGGATCAAAGGCTGAGATAGAAAAATCTGGTGCATAGAGGAATGGTTTGGCTGGAGCATGGTACAATGCAAATTTAGAAGCAAAGTATGTTGATAAAATAGACAGATGGTTGGGAATAAACAAAAGGCATTAAGGAAATGGGGAGATGGTTGGGTAGGGCTTATATACTTTTTTGTGGTTCTTATTAATATTTAAACAATCCCTTACAATCATATGTGGGAAATTTAAAAAACATTTCTTATTTCCCTAATTTGACATAAGATGGCTTTGACTACATGGCTGCTTAAAGATGTGGTAAGTTGTAATAAGTTTTATGAAAGCCAAAACCTCCATAAAACTTTATTCTTTTTCTATAGTCTACCCTCCTGAGACTGGCCAGATGATGAAGAAATTTGAGCCCTTCATCACAAGGGGCCATTGGGGGATTACTTCCTGACTCAAAATTTGTGGTCAAGTTACTTGCCTAAACCTGTGAGACCTAGGGAAGTTTCCTCAAGTCTAAAGGCAGCCAGCTCTAGAGGAGCTTGCTTCCTAACATCTTCCATACTAGTAAATCCTTTTTCCTAGAGCAGGCTTTTCTCTATTTTATCATTTTCCAAGACTATTGCAATAGCCTCCTAACCAGTCTCACTACTTAGAACCAAAGCTTGCCCTGATTGATTTATCCTCCACACTGCTACCTTATGATTATTCTAAATAGTTTGGTCACATCACTGTTTCTTCAATGGTTCTTCACTGTCCTCATAATAAAGTCCAAATCCCTAAATGTACAAGGCCCACAATCAGATCTTACTTATCAAATCTTATCTTTCACAAGCATTCTTCCCTTCTTCACGTATTATAACCTTCTCTTTGTACTACTACTTTCCTCATTCACAATGCCCTCACTTTTCATCAGTGAAAAATCCTCCCAATGTCCTTAATCATGACCTCCCTCTTGAGCTGACCGAAAGTGTTCGTTCCTTCCTTGGAACTTTAGAAACAATATTTGCAGCATACAATCATCCTATATTTGTATATTACCTTATTCTATTCTAATTCTCTTATACCTATATCTATATTGTATGATTTGAAGGGTAGGAGCAAGTTACCTCCAAGCTATGTAAGCACCTTAGGGCTTGAAACTAAATTGGAATTTAGTAATGTTTTTCATGAGAAGAATAATGACTTTGCACATACTGCATGTTTGGGCTCTACCATGGGCATTTATATCTACTTTTGAACTCTCAAAAGTCTAGAGATATGTTATTAATCCATACTCTTTCTTTTTCGGTATTCCACCTCTTCTCCAATATTTACTTTCTATTTTTTTTTTTAATTTATTGAGGTGATATTGGGTTAAAAAAAAAAAAAAAAACATGCAGGTTTCAAGCGTACAATTCAACAAAACATCATCTTCACACTGCATCAAGTACTTTTCTCCCAAAGTCTCTTTCTGTTCCCATCTCCTCTTTACCCAACTCCACCTACCCACACTCCCCTTTCCTTCTGGCTATCACCACACTATTGTCTGTGTCTACGTGTTATATATAATTTTTGGTTAATCCATTCACCTTCTTCTATCCAACCCACCAACGCCCTGCCCTCTGACAGCTGTCAGTCTGCTCAGCATATCCATGCCTTTATTTCTATTTTATCAGTTTATTTTGTTTATTAGATTCCATATATGAATTAGATCATATGGTATTTGTCTTTCTCTGACTGGCTTATTTCACTTAACATAATAATCTACAGCTCCACCCATGCTGTTGCAAAAGGTAAGATTTTCACTTTTACAGCCAAGTAGAATTGCATTGTATAAATGTACCACGACTGCTTTATCCACTCATCTAATGATGGACACTTGGGTTGTTTTCAGATCTTGGTTATTGTAAATAATGCTGCAATGAGCATAGGGGTGCATATATTCTTTTGAATTAGTGTTTTGGGTTTCTTAGGATATATTCCCAGAAGTGGGATCACAGGGTCAAAAAGCAGTTCCATTTTAAAATGTTTAAAGGAAACTCATTACTGTCTTCCATGGCAGCTGCACCAGTCTGCATTCCCACCAATGGTGTACAAGGGTTCCCTTTCCCCACATTCATACTACATTTGTGTTTTGTTTTGTCTTTATTTTTTTAATTATATTTGATTGATTATGTTATTACAGTTCTCCCAATTTTCCCCCTTTGCCACCTTCCACCCAGCAACCCCCACACCCTCAGGCAATCCACACAGCTTTGTTCATAACCATTGGACATATGCATAAATTCTTTGGCTACTCCATTCCTATATGTATTTTGCATCCCCATGGCTATTCTGTAACTACATATTTTTGTTTATTAATTCTCTCACCTCTTCACACATTCCCCCACACCCCCTCCCACCTGGCAACCATCAAAACACATTCCATATCCATGATTCTGTCCCTGTTCTTCTTGTTTGCTTAGTTTTTTAATAGATTCAATTTTTTTTTTATTTATTTACTTATCTTTAGAGGGGAAGGGAAGGAGAGAGGGAGAGAAACATCAATGTGCGGTTGCCTCTTGTATGTCCCCTGCTGGGAACTGGCCTGGCAACCCAGGCATGTGCCCTGACTGGGAATCGAACCGCGATCCTTTGGTTCGCAGGCCCGCGCTCAATCCACTGAGCTACACCAGCCAGGGCATAATAGATTCAATTTTTAATAAATATGTATTCATTGCCATTTCATTGTTCATCGTTTTGATCTTCTTTTTCTTAAGTCCCTTTAATATTTCATATAATAATAGTTTGGTGATGATGAACTCTTTAGTTTTTTCTCATCTGAGAAGCTCTTTATCTGCCCTTTGATTCTAAATGATAGCTTTACTGGGTAGAACAATCTTGGCTGTAGGTCCCTGCTTTCCATGACTTTGAATATTTCTTGCCAATCCCTTCTAGGTTGCAAAGTTTCCTTTGAGGAATCATCTGAAAGTCTTGTGGGAACTTTCCTGTAGGAAAATAACTTATTTTCTCTTGCTGCTTTTAAGATTTTCCCTTTATCTTTAACCTTTGGCATTTTAATTATTTTGTGTCTTGGCGTGGGCTTCTTTGTATCCATCTTGTTCGGGACTCTCTGTGCTTCCTAGACTTGCGTGTCTATTTCCCTTACCAAATTAGGGAAATTTTCTTTCATTATTATTTTTTTCAAATAGATTGCCAATTTCTTGTTCTTTCTCTTGTCCTTCTGGCGTCCCTATGATGTGAATGTTGGAACTCCTGAAGTTGTCCCAGAGGCTGCTTATGTTATCCTCTGGACTCTTGGACTCTTATACTCTTATGCTAGCCTTGGACTCTTTTTTTAATCTTGTTGTTCTGATCGGTTGTTTTTGCTTCCTAATATTCCAAATTATTGATTTGATTTTTGGCTTCATCCACTCTACTGTTGTTTCCCTGTAAATTGTTCTTTATTTTATTTAGTGTATCCTTCATTTCTGATTGGATCTTTTTTATGCTGTTGAGGTCCTTAGTAAGTTCCTTGAGCATCCTTATAACCAGTGTTTTGAACTCTGCATGTGATAGATTGCTTATCTCCATTTTGTTTATTTCTTTTTCTGGAGTTTCGTTCTGTTCTTTCATTTGGGCCATATTTCTTTATCTCCTCATTTTGGTAGCCTCCCTGTGTTTGTTTCTCTGTCTTAGGTAGAGCTCCTATGACTTCCTGTCTTGATAGTGTGGACTAATGTACTAGTTGTCCTGTAGGGTCCAGTGGTACAGCCTCTTGTCACCCAAACTGGGTACTCAGTGTGCAGCATTTGTGTGGGCTGAGTACGCTTACCTCTTGTAGTCAAGCCTTGATTTCTGTTGGAAGGTCAATGGGAGGCATTTACCAAGGCCAGTCAGCTGCAAGAACTGGCTGAGACCACTGATCACCTGCCTCCACCCTTCGTGGAGTTTCACCTGTGCAGAAGCAGTGTGGTGGTCCTCCAACATGGTCTAGAGCTGTCCATTGGGCCTTTAGCTGTCCTGTCATCTCTGGAGTTTCCCAGGTGCTGCAGGTCAAGTTCAGCCTCCCCACCTGTGTTTCACCCAGGGCTATCCTGCCTGATCTATAAAGCAATCTAAGATGGCTGTTACTTGTGCTGGGCTTGGAGATTCCCTGGCAAAGGCAAGCTGTGAATCTAGGCTGGTTTCTACTATTGCTTGGCCTGGGGCCTCTTATAAAGAGCTATAGGGGTTGAAGGCTCCCTGAAGCCAGCTGTTACATATTTGAGAAGACTTAGAGAGTGTGAAGCATGAGCTGAAACCAGCCATTCATATGGAAAAGTCACTGTTAACAGCTTGGGTGGGCCTGTAAGTTGGGTGAGATGGAGTCCAGGGGATTTCCAGAGCAGAGAAAACAGTGTTAGCCAGGTTGATGGAGTCTCAGCTGTGGCATCTGCCTGCTGGCTCTGTGGCTATGTGGGGGGAAGGTTCAGAAAAGGGACATTGGTCTCTGGCAACCTTTCTGTCTGAGAGAAAGCTCTTCCTCAGCTCTTGCCTTGATGTCAGATACTTCAGTTCCTCCATGTATGCCATTGGTGCCTTTCAAACTGCTACCATGGTGCTGGAACTCAGAGGGATTCTGTCTGAGTTATGTCCGTGTGGGTTCTTTAAGAAGAACTATTTGGGACCTCAGAAGATTCTTCCACTAACTAAATCACTGCTGCTTTTGCAGCCAGAAGTTATAGGGACTTATCTTCCTGACTCTGGAGCCCTGGGCTAGGGGACCTGGTGTGGGGCTGGGACTCTTCACTCCCAAGCTATCCTTTCAAAATTTTTATATGCCACACATGTATGTGGGACTAGCCTGTTCCACATCTGTGCCACTCCAACTAGTCTGGATGGATGTAGTTTCTTTAATTCTGTAGTCGTCAGACTTCCAAACAACCCGATATCTGATGGTTCTGTGTGATGGTTGGACTACAGTTTAGTAGTAATTTTGATATGGTTATGTGAGATTAGCCATATTTACATATGCCACCATCTTGACCAGAAGTCACTATAATTTGTTAAATATTGATTAATTAATGATAGCCATTCTGAAAGTTGTGAGGTGGTATTGCAAGTGGTTTTAATTTTTATCTCCTGATGATTAGTGATGTTGAACATTTTTCATATGTCTATTGGCCATCTGTATATCCTCTTGGAGAAGTATCTTTTCAGGTATTTTGTCTATTTTTTAATTGAGTTGTTTGTCTTCTTGGTGCAGAGTTGTATAAGTTCTTGACATATTTTGGCAATTAACCTGCTATTAGATGTATCATTGGCAAATATGTTCTCCCATTCAGTGGCTTCCATTTTCATTTCGCTGATGGTTCCTTTTGCAGTGCAAAAGATTTTTAGTTTGATATGTGCCAATTTGCTTATTTTTTTCCCTTTGTTCCACAGCCTGAGGAGATATATCAGCAAAAATATTGCTACAAAAAATGCCTGAAATTTTACTACATCTGACTTCCGGCCAAGATGGAGGCATAGGCAGACACACTGTGCCTCCTCTCACAACCAAAATTAAGGACAACAAATATTTCGAAACAAGAAAACAACCAGAACTTATAGAAAATTGAACTGTACGGAAGTCCAACAACCATTCATCCAGACCGGTAAGAGGGGCGGAGTCGCGGTAGGAAAAAGTGGAGGTGCGGAACCAGGAACGCAAGTAGCAGCAGCTCGCAGTTCCCAGGTGCACGGGCGGTGCCTGGTGGTCCTGGGGCACACAGGCGGCAGCTGGTGGACCCCGGGCACAGGGGGGCAACTGTGCAGATCCAGTGAGGACGCACAAGGCGGCTGGCTGACCAGGGGGTCCCACATTCGCGCACGCAGATGGTCCAGGCAGAGGGGAAGTGGCGGAAGGGACTGAATCCAGGAGAGAGCGGAGCAGGCGCCATTGTTCCCTCTCAGACCCCGCACCCACATACAGCATCACAACCCAGCGACTGGGCTGCCCCACACTGGGGAGCGCCTGAGGCTCCACCCCTCACTACGTAACAGCACGCGCGCGTGCGCAGATAATCCAGGTGAAGGGGAAGCAGCGGAAGTGACCGGAGTCCAGAAGAGAGCGGAACAGGCGCCATTCTTCCCATTTGGACCCCGCCCCCACCTATAGCATCACAACCCAGCGACTGGGCTGCTAAGGCTCCACCACTCATACGTAATAGCTGCGACCAGACTAAAACCAAAACAAAACAAAACAAAAAACCCCACCAAAAATGGCTCAAACCGGAGAAAAAATGAAAACGCCGGAGTGGATTCCTCTAAGCAGTGAAGAGATAGCCAACCTATCAGATGCACAGTTCAAAGCACTGGTCATCAAAATGCTCACAGAATTGGTTGATTTTGCTCACAAACTAGATGAAAAAATATAGGCTACAATACGTGAAATGAAGGAAGACGCATGGGGAACAGATAGAGATGGAAGGAAAACTGGGACTCAAATCAATGGAGTGGACCAGAAGGAAGAAATTAACAAAAACAGAAAACGAGGAAGAAACAAGAATTCAAAAAAATGAGGAGAGGCTTAGGAACCTCCAGGACATCGTTAAACGTCCCAACATCCGAATTATAGGGGTCCCAGAAGGGGAAGAAGAGCAACAAGTAGAAAACTTATTTCAACAAATAATAAAGGAGAACTTCCCCAATATGGCAAAGGAAATAGACTACCAGGATGTCCAGGAAGCTCAGAGAGTCCCAAAGAAGTTGGACACAAGGAGGAACACATCAAGGCACATCGTAATTACATTAGCCAAGATTCAAATGAAGCAGAGAATTCTAGAAGCAGCAAGGGATAAGGGGACAGTCACCTACAAGGGAGTTCCCATCAGACTGTCAGCTGATTTCTCAAAAGAGACCTTACAGGCAAGAAGGGGCTGGAAAGAAATATTTGAAATCTTGAAAAGCAGGGACCTACATCCAAAATTGCTCTTTCCAGCAAAGCTGTCATTTAGAATGGAAGGACAGATAAAGCGCTTCTCAGATAAGGTCAAGTTCAAGGAGTTCATCATCACCAAGCTCTTATTATATGAAATGTTAAAGGGACTTATCTAAGAAAAAGAAGATCAAAAATATGACAGTGAAAAGACAGCAAACTCACAGCTATTAAGAACCACACCTAAAACAAAAGCAAACTAAGCAAACAGCTAGAACAGGAACAGAACCACAGAAATGGAGATCATATGGAGGGTTAGCAACAGGGGCGTGGGAGGAGGGGGGGGAAGGTACAGAGAATGAGTAGCATAGATAGTGGGTAGAAAATAGACAGGGGGAGCGCAAGAATAGTATGGGAAATGTAGAAGCTAAAGAACTTATGACACAAGGACATGAACTAAAGGGGTGAATGTGGGTGGGAGAGGGTGTGCAGGGTGGGGGGAATGATGGGGAGAAATGGGACAACTGTAATAGCATAATCAATAAAATATATTAAAAAAAATAAAAAATAAATAAATAAATAAAATTTTACTACATCTTCTTCTAGGACATTTTGGTCCCTCAGCTTACACTTAAGTGTTTAACATTTATTTGAGTTTGTTCTTGTTCATGTTGTAAGTTGATGGTGTAGTATTGTGTTTTTCAATGATCTCTCCAATTTTCCCAACACCAATTATTGAAGAGACTGTCTTTACTTCACTGTATATTCTTTCCTCATTTGTTACATATTAATTGGTCATAAAAGCATGGGTTTATTTCTAAACTCTCTATTCAATTCCATTAATCTATATGCTTGTTTTTGTGCTGATGCCATATTGTTACGATTACTATGGACTTGTAGTATTGTTTCATATCAGTTAGTATACTACCTCCAATTTTGTTCTTTTTTCTCAAGATTGTTGAGGATATTTAAGATATTGTTTAGTCCATACAAATTTTTGAAATATTTGTTCTATATCTGTAAAATACATCATTGATATTTTAATAGCAATTGTGTTGTATCTATAGATTGCTTTCTGTAGTACGGACATTTTAATGATGTTAATTCTTCCAATCAATGATCATGATATACTCTTCCACCTATTTGTATTTTCCTCAATTTCTTTCTTCAGTGTCCTGTAGTTTTTCAAGTTCAGGTCTTTTACTACCTTAGTTAAATTAATTGTTATGTACCTAAATTTATTTTTGCAATAGTAAATGGGATTATTTTCTCAGTTTCTCTCTCTGATAGTTCATTATTGGTGTATAAAGTGCTGTTGATTTCTGAGTATTGATTTTATATCCCACTATGCTTAATTAATTTATTGGATCTAGTAATTTTTTGGTAACATCTAAGGATTTTCTACATACACTTCATGTCATCTGTGAATAATGATAGTTTTACTTCCTCTTTTCCAATGTGGATGCCTTTTATTTATTCTTCTTCTCTGATTTCTCTGGCTAGGACTTCTAGTACTATGTGAATAAGAGTGTTGAAAGTGGACATCACAGTCTGGGTCCTGATCTTAAAGGAAACACTTTTAAGTTTTGCCCATTGTGTATGATGTTGGCTGAGAGTTTGCCATATATGGCCTTTATTATGGTGAGGAATGATCCTTCTATTCCCTCTCTTTGCTGAGAGTTTTTATCATAAATGGGTGCTGGATTTCATCAAATGCTTTTTCTGCATCTATTGATATGGTCATGTGATTTTTATCTTTCAGTTTGTTTATTGATTGTACCACATTTATTGACTTGTGGATAATGTACCTACCTTACATTCCTGGAATAAATCTCATTTGATCATGGTGTATGATGTTTAAACATATTGCTGGATCTGGTTTACCAATATATTGTTAAGTATACATTTATATTTATTGAGGATACTGTTCTCTAAAATTTTCTCCCTGCAGAGTCTTTATCTGGTTTTGGAATTAAGATAATGCTGGCCTCATAAAAACATCTTGGTCTCATAAAAACATCTTGGAAGTCTTCCTCTGTCTTGAATTTTTTGGAATAATTTGAGAAAAATGGGTTTTCATTCTTCTTTGGTAAAATTCACCTTTGAAGCCATCTGGTCCAGGACTTTTGTTTGCTAGGAGTATTTTGATTGCTGCTTTTATTTCATTAGTTATAATTTCTCTACTAGCAAAGAGCTGTTCATATTGTTTTCTTAAAGTCCTTTTTATTTTCATAGTTTCAGTTGTTACTTTTCTTTCATTTTTAATTCACTTGTTTGGGTTCTCCCTCTTACTTTTCTTTGATGAGTCTGATTAAAGTTTCATCAATCTTGTTTATTTTTTCAAAGAATCAGCTCTTGGTTTTATGAATCTTTTGTACTGATTTTTTAGATCCCATATCATTTATTTCCACTCTAATCTTCATCATTTTCTTCTTTCTACTTACTTTGGGCTTTGATTGTCATTATATTTCTAGTTCATATAGGTTTATAGTTAGATTGTACATTTGAGATTTTTCTTGCTTCTGGAGATAGCCTGTAATACTATGAATTTTCCCCTCAGGACTGCTTTTGCTGTGTCCCATAGAGGTTGGGTTATTTGTGTTCATTTTCAGTTACTTCCAGGTAACTTTTGGTTCATTTCTTAATATCATTGTGAGCCCATTCATTGTTTCATAACATGTTATTTACCCTCCATATGTTTGAATGTTTTCTGTTTTATTATTAAAGTGATTTGTAGTTCCATACTGTTGTGAAGAAGATGTTTGATTTAATTTCAATCTTCTTTTATTTATTAATACTTATTTTGTGTCCTAACATGTGGTCTATCTTTGAGAATGTTCCATGTGAACTTGAGAAGAATATATATTCTGCTGCTTTGGGATGAATTGTTTTCTACATATCAATTGAGTCCATCAGATCCTGTATGCCATTTAAGTTATCTGTTGCTTTGTTGATTTTCTGTCTGAAAGATCCATCTATTGATGTCAATGGGGTGTTAAAATTTCCAACTATGACTGTATTGCTGTCACTCTCTCCCTTAATGTCCACCAAGATTGTCTTTATATGTATAGGTGCTCCTCTGTTGCATGTATATATGTTTACAAGGGTTATAACCTCTTGTTGGATTGGTCCCTTTAGGATTATTTAGTGACCTTCTTTGTATCTTGTTATGTCCTTTCTGTTAAAGTCTATTTGGTCAGATATAAGTATCGCTATCCAAGTTTTTCTGTTTCCATTTGCACGGAATATTTTTCTCATCCCTTCACTTTCGGTCTGTATGTATCTTTTATTCTGAGGTGGGTCTCCTGTAGACAACATATATGTGGGTCATGTTTTGTTACCCCTTCAGCTACACTATGTCTTTTAATTGGAGCATTGAATTCATTTACATTTAAGGTTGTTATTGACAGGAACTTATTTATTGGCATTTTATTATTTATACTTATATACCTTGCTCTATTTTTTCACCTTCTTAAAGCAGGCCCTTTAACATTTCTTGCAATATTGGTATGGTAATAATCTCCTCCAGTTGTTGTTGTTACTGTTGTTGTTTTCTGTGAAGTTATTTATATTGCCTTCAATTTTAAATGATAGCTTTGCTGAATAGAATAGCCTTGGTCACAGGTCCTTGATTTTCATCACTTTGAATATTTCATGCTAATCTCTTTTGGCCTAAAATGTTTCTGTTCAGACATTAGATGACAGCCTTATGAAAACTTCTTTGCAGGTAACTAAGTATCTCTCATTTGCTGCTTTTAAGATTCTCTCATTGTCTTTAACCTTTACCATTTTTATTATGATGTGTCTTGATGTAGGCCTCTTTGGGTTCATCTTGATTGAGACTCTCTATTCTTCTTGAACTTGTGTGAACTTTTCCTTTACCAGATTAGAGAAGTGTTTTGTGATTATTTCTTCAAAATGGTTCTCGATTTCCTGCTCATTCTCTTCTCCTTCGGTCACCCCTATGATAGGGGTGTTGTTACACTTGATGTCCCAGAGGTTCTTTGATATTCCTTATTTTTTTAACAAAACTCCTTCTCGAGGAAATTTAAAAATTTAATAAAAATTATAAATTATTACTGAATGACATCAAAGTATAACATGTAAGTGATATGATACTCATAAGAAAATGCATGCAATATGAAACAAAATAACTAAATATTAATGTGTTAAGCATTCAATTCAAAAAGATAGTAGGAACCATGAAACTAATCAGAATAAGGAAAAGAATGGAAATAAATATCAAAATAAATTCATAAAGTAGGAAACAAAAATAAAATAGGCAATATTCTGATGAAGTTGAATAATCATAAAAGAATAAAGACTAGTTTTCTGAGAAAATTCCATACTGTTTTCCATATTTGTTGTACCAGTCTGCAATCCCACCAACAGTGCACTAGGGCTCCCTTTTCTCCATATTTGACAATAGCCAAGTGCTGGAAGCAACCTAAGTTCCCATCAGTAAATGAATGGATAAAAAAACTATGGTACATTTACACAATGGAATTCTATGCAGCAGAAAGAAAGATGGAGCTCCTACCCTTTGCAACAGCATGGATGGAACTGGAAAGCATTATGCTAAGCAAAATAAGCCAGGTGGTGAAAGACAAATACCATATGATCTCACCTTTAACAGGAACCTAATCAACAAAACAAACAAACAAGCAAAATATAACCACAGACACTGAAATAGAGAACAGGCTGACCAGAGGGGAGAGGGGAGGGAATTTCAGGGGAAAAGAGGAAGGGTTTACAGGAACAAGTATAAAGCACATGGACAAAATAAGGGGGACGTGGAAATGGGAGGGAGGTGGGGAGGGCTGGGAGGGTGGGCTGGGGTGGGAGTAAAAGGCAGAAAACTGTACTTGACAATAATTAAAATAAAAAAATTAAAAAATAAAGACTAAATAACCATTCTTATCAATGAAAATGGGGACATTACTAAAGAAATACTTCATATTTTTCAAAGTAATGAGTTGCGCTGTGAAATATTTGGCCAACAAACATGAAAATTTTGATGAGCTAGATAATTCTGTAGAAAAATACAAGTCAACATAATTTTATTCAAGAAGAAATTGAAAATATGAATAGGCCATTAGACACTGAAAAAATTCAATAGGTAGTCAATTCCTTTGCCACTGAAGGCACTAATCTCATATTCTTTCACAAGAAATTTTTGTCAAGCCATCAATGAACAGACAGTCTCTATATTATGTGAAATATTGTAGACAATAGAAAAATAAGAAAAGCTGCATAATTCATTTTATAAAGTTAGTAAAATCGATACGAAAATAAGACAAGCTCACTGGCACAAAATGATATGCCAATATCATTTCTGATAAAAGTCTCAAAAGTCCTAATTAAAATATTAATTTATTGAACTCAATAATATATAAAAATAATGAAATATGATCACATAGTCTAGATTATAAGAGTTTAAAGTTAGTCTAACTTTAGGAAATCCATTACTACATGGCGACACTTTAGCTAATTACAGAGAAAGAAATATGGCTCATCTCAATAAACTGGACATGCTTTACTTTCTTGCACAACCAAAGGAATTAAAACAACCAATTAAAAACCAGTCAGAACTTCCAGAAAATCAAATTGTATGGAAGTCCAACAACGAAGGAGATAAAGAAGAAACATTCATGCAGACCAGTAGGAGGGGTCGAGATAGATGGGCATCCAGGATGGAGAGAATGTGTGGAAAGGTAACATCTGGCAGGCTAGGTAGCCCCAAATTTGTGTGCAGATTAACTGAAAGAACAATTGGGGACCAAGACAGACCATGCAACCCAGGCTTCCAGCGCAAGAAATTAAAGCTTCAAAACCTCTGACTGTATAAACCTGTGAGGATTGTGGCAGTGGCAGAAACTCTCAGTCTCACAGGAAAGTCTGTTGGAGGGGCCCAAGGTGTTCTAGAATGTACAAAAGCCCACCCACCTGAGAATCAGAACTAGGGAAGCACCTTAAAGGGCACTATTCAATCGTGGGAAGTGAGGAAAGTGACTGAAAGCAAGGTAAGATCCAAGCAAGTGATATGGTTCCATCTCTGATGCCTTTACCACATTCAGCACCAGAATGCAGAGAAGTGGGTTTCACTGTCCTGGTGAATACCTAAGGCTCTGCCCATTACAGTGTAACAGATGCACTGAGATAAAGAAATCAGCAAGGAGGGGTGGAGGAAGAATTGGGGAAAAGGTACAGGGAATAAGAGGCATAAGTGGTAGGTGCAAAATAGACAGGGGGAGGTTAAAAATAGTGTAGGAAATGGAGAAGCCAAAGTACTTATATGTACAACTAATGGACACAAACTAAAGTAGGGGATGCTGATGGGAAGTAGGGTGCAAAGGGGAGAAAAATGGACCAATTGTAATAGCAAGATCAATAAAATATACTTAAAAACAAATAACAGATCAAAACTCCAGAAAAAGAACTAGGTGTCAAGGAGATAGACAAACTATTAGATGCAGAGTTTAAAACACTGGTAATCAGGATGTTCACAGAAATGATTGAGTACAGTTGCAAAATAAAGGAAGAAGTGAAAGCTATACAAAGTGAAATAAAGAAAATATATAGGGAACCAGCAGTTAAGTGAAGGAAACTGGGACTCAAATCAATGATTTGGAACAGAAGGCAGAAATAAACATTCAATCAGAACATAATGAAGACACAAGTATTCAAAAAAAATGAGGAAAAGGCTTAAGAACCCCTGGGACAATTTTAAACTTGTCAACATCCAAATTGTAGGGGTACCTGAAGGAGAAGAGGAAGAGCAAGAAATCGAAAACTTATTTGAAAAAATAATGAAGGAAAACTTCCCCAATCTGGCAAAGTAAATAGACTTCCAGGAAGTCCAGAAAGCTCAGAGAGTCCCAGAGAAGTTGGACCCAAGAAGAATCACACCAAGACACATCATAATTAAATTACTCAAGATTAAAGACAAGGAGAAACTCTTAAAATCATCAAGAAGAAAGGAGACAGTTATCTACAAAGCAGTGCCCCTAAGACTATCAACTGATTTCTCCAAATAAACCTTATGGCAAGAAGGGGCTGGAAAGAAGTATTCAAAGTCATGAAAAGCAAGGACCTACAACCTAGATTACTCTATCCAGCAAAGCTATTATTTAGAATGGCAGGAAAGATAAAGAGCTTCCCTGATAAGGTCAAGTTCAAGTTCTTCATCGCCAAGCCTTTATTATATGAAATGTTAAAGGGACTTATCTAAGAAAAAGAAGATCAAAACTATGAACAGTAAAATGACAGCATACTCACAACTATCAACAACTGAACCTTCAAAAAACCAAAAACAAAACAAACAACAAGAACAGGAACAGAATTACAGAAATGGAGATCACATGGAGGGTTAGCAGTGGTGATGGGGAGGAGGAAGAATGGGGGAAGGTACAAGGAATAAGAAGCATAATTGGTATGCACAAAATAAAGAGGGGAGTTAAGAATAGTATAGCAAATGGAGAAATCAAATAACTTATATGTACAACCCATAGTCATGAACTAAGGTGGGAAACATGCTGGAGGGAGGGGGATGCAGGGCAGAAGAGGATAAGGGGAGAAAAGAATGAGACAACTGTAATAGTGTTACAGAACACACACACACACAGGGCCAAGGGGGGGTTACAATATACTATTACTGAAAGGACCCCCTACTAAGTTCAGTTGTCCGCCGCCATAGGAAAGACATCTCTTAATGCCAGAGATTTGTGAAAAGGAAAGGAAATGTTTATTTAAAGCTATACAGACTTAAAACAGTGACCTAATGTCTTCATTAAAATATCAAAGTCTTTTTGGATACCACAGATGCCCACATGCTTCCTTCTCCCAACTCACACCTGCCCTAATTCGGGGTACCGTAAACTCTGTTAAAGAAGCAAACATCCATGATTCAGGCTGCTGGCACCATCAGCTGTGTCGCCATCCCGGCAGGATCTCTAATTAATCCAAAACCATGTGGCACCTTCTCATGGCCTACTGGCAAGGGTTCTTTCACCCTTCTTCCAGACAAAGTCTCTCCTGCTTCCTAAGTCACGTGGCCAAGGAGTGCACCCCAAAGCCATGGCATCCTCTGCAAAGCTGCAGGGAGGGGGTCTTCACTCTGGTGAAACCACATGGATCTCTCTCCCAGTAAAGCTGAAGAGAGGGAAGGGGGTCGCCACTCTGCCAAAGCCAATTGGTGGTTCTCTGCTAATGCCACATGATGATTCCCCCTCACAGGGCTTCGGGAGTCTCTACTATGGCCAAAGCCATGTGGTTCTCTCTCCTGTGGCTGCTGTGTCTGGGTTTTAATCCCCATGCCAACCTTCCTCTGTACCATTTCTGACTCCTCCTACAATCAGTTACACCTGCCAGCATTCCTGTATTATTCCAAGTTTTCTGGGCTGCCATCATGAGTCTGGGCAGGTGTGGCCCCATGTCATGGAGCCAATCTTCTCCAAGCTCTCACACAGGTACTGTAACCTGGGGGGCCTGCCCTCCAGTTACATCTTGGGGGGAAGTCCCTTTCCATCCCCCTGGCTCAGAGCATGGCCACAGCTATTTAACATCTATGCAACCAGTTAAAGATATGTTATAGATATGTTAAATGACCATGCTATGGATTAGCTGCAAAGCTGTGGCTGTACAAACAGCTCTGCATGTTTCTGCTCCATTTGTCCCTTCCCCCAACTCACATCTGTTGCAGGGGAAGGGGTGAAGACATCTTATATGTCTTTCTAATATCTCCGGGACACCCTGAGGTCTGGGCCCCATCCCAAATCCCGATTTGGTTCCCCCTCTTCGCTGCACCTTGTATCAATAGCATAATCAATAAAATATACTTTAAAAAAAGTTCTAAACAAATCAAGAATATATGAAAGTATTTAATCTGACAAAGGATACCTACCAAAAACCTATGATAAACATTATTATTAATGTAGAGACTTTAGCAACATTTTTATTAGAGTCATGAACATAATGAGGATATCTGCTTGCCAGATTACTATTTCACATTACATTGAAGAGATCATTGTCAAATAAATAAGAGAAGGAATTGTCTTTAACCATGGACTCTCTGATTTGTTACATAGAAAACCAAAGAGAATGTTTAGACAAGCCATTTTAACTATTTAAGTAGTTCATCAATGCTGCTGCATAGAAGGCATTCTTTAAAAATCAATAATAATACTATGCAGTGGCAAAAAAAATTGAATGTATAATTCTAGGCCACAAAATGGTGACAGAGTAAAAGGATCTTACTCCAACCTCCTCCCAGAACCAAAATGGAAATTAAAATAAAGAGTAGAACAGTCCCCTGGAATTACCAACAGAAAACTACCCGAAGAGGAGACTTTTAACCATGGATGGGCAGAAACCACCTGGAGACCTGAATATAGGGCCAGTTGTGAAAGTAGTTGGCTTGCTCCAATGGGCAGCAGGCCAAGGTTATGGAGAGATAGCATGACTGTGGGAGCTTCTCCCTGAAAAGAGTGAAGCCTGGACCCCAAACTGGGCTCCCCAGCAAAGAGCAACAGAGTTTGGATTAGTCACCCACATAGCAATATAGCAGTGATAGGTAGTGGGCTTTCTGCCCACCCAGGGAGAAACAAAGCCCTCTGGAGACAAAGACACTATTTTTTAAGGGGCCAAAGTACAAGTTTTTCTATCTCAGCCATTCACCCTGGCCTCTGGCAAAGGGAAGACCATGAGGACTAGAATTGCCTGAGGAGTGTCTGGAGTAGGAGGCATTGAAAAGAGATGTGGGGGAGCTGCTGTCAGGACCACTGTGGGGAGTCATCTTCTGATATCAAGGCAGCCATTATTCTTGAGAAGAGAAAGCCACCCTCAGGAGACTCAGCCTGGGGGAAAATCAATTGCCCCACCCTGTGGGATACCACTCATCCCACCCTGTAGAATCATTACTTGCTGCACCCTCTGGAGTTCTGCCCAGCCACAGTGTAACTTTTTATCTTCCCACCCTGCATCTTAACCCCTACTGAGGAGACAAAAATACAGGAAGAATTAGGAGGTTCCAGAGACTAGCTTTGGGGCATGGCCATTGCCTACACTATCCCAGGAACTATAGCGGCACTTTGTCCTCATGGGAGTCAATAGAAAGATCCGATAGAAACACCTTCCTGGTCTGCAGCAGACCCAAACTCTGGGCTCTGGAGGCCACACTTGCTTGCCTACTTGGGGCTCTGCTCTGCCAAGTTCTGGAAAATAATCCAGGGCAAACTCAAATGTGTGGCTCTGGGGTGGAGAACACACCCACCATCTTCCCAGAAGTCTGAATAGTACCTCCCTGCTACAAGAGATCCAGGGGTCCCATCATCCTGATTCTACCAAAAGACTTTTTAGAAAGAGTCAGTTTAATGACTAAAAATTATAAGAGGTTGGCAGGCAGAGGCAGATGGAAGCGGATACTGTGTACCTTGGAATGTTTGCTGACACACACCAAGCCCTGTTGGTAAAAGTCAGCCTTGCAGGTCTATCCATATTGTTGCAAAGGGTAAATTCTTCTTCTTCTTCTTCTTTTTTTTTTTTTACAGCTGAGTACTATTCCATTGTGTAAATGCCCCATAGTTGTTTTATTCATTTACCTACTGATGGACACTTGGGCTGCTTACAAAATTGATGGTTGTGTAAGTGACACTGCAATGAACATAGGGGTGCTTAAGTTCTTTTGAACTAGTGTTTTGACTTCATTCAGATATATTCCAAGAAGTGGGATGTATGGGTCAAAAGGCAGATCCATTTTTAATTTTTTGAGGTATCTCCATATTGCTTTCCACAGTGGCTGCACCAATCTGCATTCCCACCAACAGTGCAAAAGAGTTCCCCTTTCTCCATATCCTTGCCAACACTTGTTGCTAAGTGAAATAAGTGAACCAGAAAAAAATAAGCACCATGTGATATCACTCATATGTGGAATCTAATGAACAAGCTGATCTAACAAACAAAATAGAGACACACTCATAGAGAGCAGGATGGCAGCTAAGGGGGAAGGGAGGTCAAGGGTGGAGGGATTGAGCAAAAAGGAAAAAGGAACCATGAACATAGACAACTGTGTGATGATTGAAGAAGGGAAGGGGTTTAAGGGGACTAAATGGTAAAGGAAAAAAGTACAATATAAAATAAAAAATAAAATTATATGGAAAAGGAAAAAAATCCTTGTAGCACATCTTGACTCCTCCTATGTGCAGCAAAGTCTGGCAGAGGCAGCCACAAACTGTGGATTGCTTGTAGCTTCCAACAGGCTGCCAAGGGCCAGATGTGGACAGCATCTGATTTTGCCTTATACCAGCTTTAGACAACATCAAAGCCATATCCAAAGGGAGATACCACTCAGGTATAAGGAAATAAACTCTGCTCAGACAAAATTCCACTTTGTTCTTTTTAATTCTTTTTTGTTGTTTTTCTTTTGCATAGCCTTTTAAACTAGTATTTTTCTTATATTTTTCTATATATTTTCTATCATATCTCTTATGTTACTCTGTTTCTTACTCTATTTTGTGCTTCTTCTTTTCCTTTCTTATATTTTTTATTCTTTCTTTGTTCTTTTTGCTGTGTTTCTCTTTCTATTCCTTATCCTTACACTTTTTCTTCCTTCTCCTCTTTCATAATATTTTGTCTTTCATTTGGTCTTCTCATATTCTTTATTCTACTATTCTATTTCTTTTTTCTCTTTTCTTATTCTTTTCTATTAGGTTGTTGATTTTGCTGTTGTTGTTGGGTTTTTTATTGTTTTTGTTCATTTTCTGTTGTTTTGTTTTGTTCTTTCAGCACCTGTACAACAGCTTGCAAGATGTGGTCGGGGATGAGCCTATCATTCAGCCAGCCAGCCAGAAAGGAGGTTCCCACCAATGAAAGGGCAAAAAAATCAAGAATCAGTTACAACAGTAGAGCCCACATAACCAATGCAGGGGACATTTCTAGAGCATCTAGCCCAGGAGATTAAGGAAACTGCACTTCTGTATCCCACAAGACTCGTACAACAAAAGGCCACTCCATGTACACTTGGAGTTAAAGCAGATCAATCTAATACATAGAAAGAAGCAAAAAGAGACAGCTAAAATGGGGATGCAAACAATCTCCAAAAGAAAGAAAAGGAAGAAGCCCCAGAAAAAGAGCTAAATGAAATTGAAGCAAGCAATTATCAGACATAGAGTTTAAAGTAATGATTACAAAGATGCTTAATAAACATAGTGAAAACTACTAGGAACTTTATGGCAACTAAAAGAAACAGACTGGGGACTACATTAGCATGAAAAAGGACGTAGAAACTATGAATAAAAACGAGGAGGAAATGAAAAACACAATATCTGAAATGAGGAATACACTAGAAGGAATTAAAAGCAGGTTAGATGAAGCAGAGAATCAAATAACCAATTTGGAAGACAAGTTAGGAAAAAACACCAAATCAGAAGAGCAAAATTAAAAAGAATGGCGATAATTTAAGGAAACTTTAGGACAACATAAAATGTAACAATATGTGCATCATAGGGGTACCAGAAGGAGAATAAAGTGATGAAATAATGACATAAAACTTCCTTAACCTATAGGAAGAAAAGTCACACAAGTTCAGGAAGCACAGAAAGTCCCAATCAAGATAAATCCAAAGAGATCCACTCCAAGGCACATTATAATTATTAAAGTGATAAGAACAGATGCTATACTTGATCTTAGCCAAAAAGCCAAGAAGAAAGACACATCATAATTAAAATGGCAGATTTTAAAGGCAAAGAGAAGATCTCAAAGGCAGCAAGAGAGAAACAGTTAGTCACCTGCAAGGGATCTCCCATAACTTCTCTACTTATTTCTCAGCAGAAGCACTCCAGACCAGAAGGGGTTGGCATGAAATATTCAAAGTAATGAAAAGCAAAGACCTACAACCAAAACTACTCTATCCAATACGGCTATCATTTAAAAGTGAAGGTGAAATAAAGAGCTTCCTAGGCAAAACAAACAAACAAACAAAAAAACTAAAGGAGTTTATTGCTACCAAACCAGCATTGCAAGAGATGTTAAAGAAACTGTTCTAAGAACAAGAAGAAATGGAGAGAAGAACATTGGTATAAAGAAAAAGTGGCAATGAGTAGGTTCTTATCAATAATAATATTAAATATAAATGGATTAAATGTTCCAATCTCAAGACATAGAGTAGATGAGTGGATAAGAAAACATGATCCACATATATGCTGTCCACAAGAGACTCATTTTAAAACAAAATATTTTACAGGCTGAAAGTGACAAGATTGAAAAATATTCCATGCAAATGGAGATGGAAAAGAAAAAACCTTGGGCAGCAATACTTAGGTCTCACAAAATAAACTTCAAAACAGAGGCTATAATGAGGAAAAAGAAGGTCACTACCCAGTACTAAAGGGATCAACATAACAAGAGTGCATGTATGCACCCAACATAAAAGCATCAAAATATATAAAGAAAATCTTTATGGATAAAGGAATAGATTGAAGCAATACACTCAGAGTAGGGGATTTAACACCTCACTGTTATCAATGGAGAAATCTTCCAGACAAAATATCAACAAGGGAATGGTGATATTAAAAGACACACGAGATCAAATGGATTTTATTGTTAATTTCAGAACATTTTATCCCCAAACAAAAGAATATATATACATTCTTCTCAAGTGCACACAGATCATTCTCAAAAATAGAGCACATATTAGGGAACAAAATAAGTCTTATCAAATTCAAGAAGACTGAAATCATATCAGATACTTTCTTGTATCACAATGACATGAAATTTGAAATTAACCTCAATAAAAATCCTAAAAAATATTCAAATACATGGGAGTTAAATAGCATGATATTAAATAATGAAAATGTTGCCAATGGGATGAAGGAAAAACTCAAAATTACCTGGAAATGAATGAAAATGAACACACAACAAACCAAAACCTTTGGGACACAGCAAAAACAGTCTTGAGAGAGAAGTTCATAGCGTTACAAGCTTATATCAAGAGGCAAGAAAAACTTCCAACAATCTAACCCTACATCTAAAAGAACTAGAAAAACAACAACAAACAAATCTCAGAGTAAGTATAAGGAAGAAAATAATCAAAATCAGAGTGGAAATAAATGACATAAAGACTAAAAATCCAATTCAAAAGATCAATGAGGTGGAAGATGGCGGCGTGGTAGGAGGGAGCAGGCCCTATTCCCCCTCTACACACGGGAGAAAAACCGGACCAATCTATGAAAGACCAGAACAGACAAGGAACAGTAACACAGCATATTGGAGAATAAGAGGTCGGATATTGTAGCGGACACTGAAAAACAAGCGGTAAGGAGAGCTCTTCGGAACAATAAGAGCCCAGGGTTCCAGCGCGCCGAGAGCGGGGCAGCTGAGGCCCCGGCCTGGCGCTCCGCCAAGCCTGCCCCAGGGCCCTGGGGAGGGAGCTGGGTCAGCCGCTGAACCGGCTGGGAGATCTCAGGGGCCACCGCACGCGACTGCGCCCAAGCAAAAGTGGGTGCCCCGCGAGGGAGCGAAAGTGGGTGCCCCGCACCAGGTCACTGCGTGACTTTGAACCGAGTTTTCATGGTCGCTGGGCGACTACGAAAGCACAGGCCCCCCAACAGAGACAGAGGCGGGGGCAAAGTGAGACAGCTGCATGAAAATAGACACCCTCAGGGGACCACACACGGTCTCGGGCTAGTGGACACTCGTGAAAACATAGGCGTAGGCCACTGGAGACAGCTGTGGAGCCAGAGGTGCCAGTTCACGGGTGGGTGCTCAAACGCTGACAGCTCAGGCCCAAAGTGCAGGCGCCAGATAGCAGCTGGAACTCAGGCCCCTCTCAGAAGCAAATGCAGGCAGCTGTGCCCGAACACTGAAAGCCTCCCAGGGACAAAGGCAGGCGGCTGTGCACGTCTGGAGAACCTAGCACACACCCAAAACTCGGAGAAGTGCACACACACCAGGAAGCTCAGATCACATGCTGAAAACCCTGTGGGGAGAGGTGCCCACTAATGCTGGGATACATAGCACAGTGAGGACTGAGTTCTGAACACAGAGAAAAGCAGTAAGATCACCCCTCGGCCATTGCAGCCAGCAAGACCTGAAAAACCAGCTGGCAAGTTTGAAAACAACAAGAGGGTGTTTTTTTGTTTTGTCATTTTATTTTTTTTAATATATTTTTATTTTTTTTAAATATTTTGTTGTGCTTTGCTTGTTCTTCCCCCCCCCCGTTTGGCTGCTTATATTTGTGTGGGGGTGTCTGTGTGTGTGTCTCTTTTTTGTTTTGCCAGTTTGTTAGTGTCTTTTTCTTTGTAAGCCTGTCTATCTATATGAGTTTTTAACTACTCCTTCTTCATTGTTTATATCTTCTTCTTTACTCCCCAACTCCTTTTGCCTCCCTTGAATTCCTTCTTCTCCTATCCCCTCTTCCTTTCTTTTCAATTTTATCTCTTATACCTTCCTCTTGTTTCCTCTTTCTTCTTTTTTTCATTTTCCCCCCTCTTCTTTTTGTAAATACCCACAAGTGAGACAAAACAAACAAACAAGCAAGCCTGGAACTGTGGGGGAGGGGGAAAAACAACCCAGAGTTGGCCCCCAAAAGAGGGTATTCCAGCTGATGAGACAGTGAAAGCAGTGAACAACAGGATATCCGAAGGAGAATCCACCACTGAATCTCACAGATATTCTATCACAGAAGGTCATACCACAAACCCAGAGAGCCAGAACAGATCAATTTAAGAAGCTGAGGCTAATAACAAGAGTCTTACAAACAATGGGAAGACAAAAGAACAATCCCCAAATGAAAGGAAAGGAGGAAGCTCAAGAAAGAATGCTAAATGAAACAGAGGCAACTCAACTATCAGATATCAAGTTCAAAGCAATGGTTGTCAGGAGCTCAATGAGCTCTCAATGAGCTACCACAAACTACAGGGAAGTTATGATGAACTCACGGCAAACTATATCAACATGAAAAAGGAAATAGAAACTATCAACAAGAGCCAAGAGGAAATGAAGAACACAATCTCTGAACTGAAGAACACAGTAGAAGGAATGAAAAGCAGAATCGATGAAGCAGAAGATCGGATCAGCGAGTTGGAGGACAAAATAGAAAAAAATACTCAGAATGAGCAAGATAAGGAAAAGAGGCTTAGAAAGAATGAAGAGGGTTTAAGAGAAATGCAAGACAACATGAAATGGAATAATATTCGTATAATAGGGATACCAGAAGGAGAAGAACAAGAACAAGGGATAGAAAACCTGTTTGAAAAAGTAATGATGGAAAACTTCCCTAATTTGGTGAGAGAAAAAACCACACAAATCCAGGAAACACAGAGAGTCCCAATCAAAAGGAACCCAAACAGGCCCACTTCAAGACACATCATAATTAAAATGGCAAAATTCCAAGACAAAGAGAGAATCTTAAAGGCAGCAAGGGAGAAAAAGGAAGTAACATACAAGGAGGCCCCAATTAGGTTAGCATCTGACTTCTCAATGGAAACGCTCCAAGCCAGAAGAGAATGGCAAGAAATATTCCAAGCAATGAGAACCAAAGGCCTGCAACCCAGACTACTTTACCCAGCAAGGCTTTCAATCAAGATAGAAGGCCAAATAAGGAGCTTCCCAAACAAAAGCAGTCTAAAAGAATACACCTCTACCAAACCAATGCTGCAAGAGATACTAAAGGGACTGCTTTAAGAGAATAAAGGAAAATACAGAGAAAGAAAGAGAGAGAGGAACACAGGTACGAAAATGGCAATGAATAAATACCTATCAATAATAACCTTAAATGTAAATGGATTAAATGCTCCAATCAAAAGACATAGAATAGCTGAATGGATAAGAAAGCATGACCCACACATATGCTGCCTACAAGAAACCCACCTCAGGACAAAAGACATACACAGGCTCAAAGTGAAGGGCTAGAAACAAATTTTCCAAGCAAATGGTCAGGAAAATAAAGCTGGGGTAGCAATACTCATATCAGACAAAATAGACTTCAAAAGAAGGGCCATAAAGAGAGACCCAGAAGGTCACTTCATAATACTCGAGGGAAGAATCCACCAAAAAGACATAAATATTGTAAATATATATGCACCCAACGAAGGAGCACCTAAATACATCAAGAAAATTTTAGAGGACTTCAAGAAAGATATAGACAGCAACACAATTATAATAGGTGATTTTAACACCCCACTGTCAAAAATGGACAGATCTTCCAAACAAAATATCAACAAAGATATTGTGGCATTGAACAACACTCTAGAGGAAATGGACTTAACTGATATATATAGAGCCCTTCATCCCAAAGAAGCTAAATACACTTTCTTTTCAAATGCACATGGAACATTTTCAAAGATACACCACATGATAGGACACAAATCAAGCCTCAACAAATTCAAGAAAATTGAAATCATACCAAGCATTTTCTCGGACCACAAGGGACTGAAACTAGAAACCAACCCCAAGGAAAAAAACCCAAAACCCTCAAAATCATGGAGATTGAATAGCATGCTATTAAACAATGAATGGGTCAAGAATGAAATTAGGGAGGAAATCAAAAAGTTTCTGGAAACAAACGATAATGAACTCACATCGACCCAAAACTTATGGGACACAGCAAAGGCAGTCCTCAGAGGGAAGCTTATAGCGATACAGGCCTACCTAAAAAAGACAGAAACATCTCAAACAAACAACCTAACCCTTCGCCTACAAGAACTCGAGGAACAACAACAAAGACAGCCCAGAGCGAGTAGAAGGAAGGAAAGAATCAAGATCAGAGCAGAATTAAATGACATAGAGACTAAAAGCACAATCCTAAAGATCAATGAATCCAGGAGTTGGTTCTTTAAAAAGATCAACAAAATCGACAAGCCTTTAAGCAGGCTCATCAAGAAAAAAAGAGAGAGGACTCAAATAAACACAATCAGAAATGAAAGAGGAGATATTACAACCGACACCGCAGAAATACAAAGGATTGTAAGAAATTACTATGAAGAACTGTATGCCAAGAAATTTGAAAACCTAGGTGAAATGGACAGGTTTCTGGAAAAATATAACCTTCCAAAACTCAATGAAAAAGAAACAGAAAGCCTGAACAGACCGATAACAGCTGGTGAAATTGAATCCGTAATCAAAACACTCCCGACGCACAAAAGCCCTGGACCAGATGGCTTCACAGGAGAATTCTACAAAACATTTAAGGAAGAGCTAACCCCTATTCTCCACAGACTATTCCAAAAGATCCAAAAAGATGGAAGACTCCCAAACTCTTTCTATGAAGCCAGCATCATCCTAATCCCAAAATCAGATAAAGACACAACAAAGAAGGAGAACTTCAGGCCAATATCGCTGATGAACATAGATGCTAAAATCCTCAACAAAATATTGGCAAACCGCATCCAACAACACATTAAAAAGATCATACACCACGACCACGTGCGATTCATCCCAGGGATGCAAGGACGGTTCAACATTCACAAATCAGTAAATGTAATTCATCACATAAACAAAAGCAAAGACAAAAATCACATGATCATATCCATAGATGCGGAAAAAGCATTTGATAAGGTACAGCACCCATTTATGATAAAAACACTCAGCAAAGTGGGAATAGAGGGAGCATTCCTCAACATAATTAAGGCTATATATGAGAAACCTACAGCCAGCATCATACTCAACGGGCAAAGACTAAATTCTTTTCCACTAAAATCAGGAACAAGACAAGGCTGTCCACTCTCCCCACTTCTATTCAACATAGTATTGGAAGTATTAGCCACAGTGATTAGACAAGAAAAGGAAATAAAAGGCATCCAACTTGGAAAGGAGGAAACAAAACTATCATTGTTTGCAGATGACATGTTAGTATACATAGAAAATCCTATAGTCTCGGCCAAAAAACTGCTCGACCTAATAAATGAATTTAGCCAAACAGCCGGCTACAAAGTCAATATCCAGAAGTCAAAGGCATTTTTGTATACCAACAATGAAACAACAGAAGCAGAAATCAAGAAAAAAATACCATTTGTTATAACAAAAAGAAAAATAAAGTACCTAGGAATTAACCTAACCAAGGAGGTAAAACACCTGTATGCAGAAAACTACACAACACTGAAGAAGGAAATCAAGGAAGACACAAATAAATGGAAACACATACCTTGTTCATGGATCGGAAGAATTAACATCATCAAAATGTCCATACTTCCCAAAGCAATCTACAGATTCAATGCAATACCTATTAAAGTACCAATGGCATATTTCACTGATATAGAACAAACTCTTCAAAAATTTATATGGAACCATAAACGACCCAGAATAGCGGCAGCAATCTTGAGAAAGAAGAGCAAAACAGGAGGGATCACAATACCTGATACCAAAATGTATTACAAGGCCACTGTAATCAAAACAGCCTGGTACTGGCATAAAAACAGGCACGTGGACCAGTGGAATAGAATAGAGAGCCCAGAAATAAACCCTAGTCTCTATAGTCAATTAATATTCGACAAAGGGGGCAGCAACATAACATGGAGTAAAAATAGCCTCTTCAACAAGTGGTGTTGGGAGAACTGGACAGCTTCGTGCAAGAAAATGAAACTTGAGCACCAACTTACGCCATACACAAAAATAAATTCAAGGTGGATAAAAGACTTAAACATAAGCCGTAACACCATTAAAGTCCTAGAAGAGAACATAGGCAGGAAAATCTCAGATATTACACGCAGCAACATTTTTACTGATATGTCTCCTAAAGCCAGGGACATAAAGGAAAGAATAAACAAATGGGATCTCATCAAAATATAAAGCTTCTGCATGGCCAAGGAAAACAGTATTAAAATAAAAAGAGAACCGACTGTGTGCGAAAACATATTTGCCAATGATATCTCAGATAAGGGTTTAATCTCCAAAATATACAAAGAACTTACACGACTCCACTCTAAGAAGACAAGCAACCCAATTAAAATATGGGCAAAGGACTTGGGCAGACACCTCTCCAAGGAGGACATACAGAGGATCCAGAGACACATGAAAAGATGCTCGATATCGCTAGCTATCAGAGAGATGCAAATTAAAACCACAATGAGATATCACTTGACACCAGTCAGAATGGCCCTCATAAACAAAGCAACAAACAGCAAGTGTTGGAGAGGTTGTGGAGAAAAGGGGACACTAGTGCACTGCTTGTGGGAGTGCAGACTGGTACAATCACTATGGAAAACAGTATGGAATTTTCTAAAAAAACTAAAAATGGATATACCTTTTGACCCAGCAATTCCATTGCTAGGACTATATCCTAAGAACCCTGAAACACCAATCCAAAAGAAACTATGCATCCCTATGTTTATAGCAGCACAATTTACAATAGCCAAGTGTTGGAAGCAACCTAGATGCCCATCAGAAAATGAATGGATCAAAAAACTGTGGTACATTTATACAATGGAATTCTATGCAGCAGAAAGAAAGAAGGAGCTCCTACCCTTTGCAACAGCATGGATGGAACTTGAGAGCATCATGCTAAGCGAAGTAAGCCAGGCAGTGAAAGACAAATACCATATGATCTCACCTTTAACAGGAACCTAATCAACAAAACAAACAAACAAGCATAATATAACCAAAGACATGGAAATTGGGAACATGCTGAAAGTCACCAGAGGGGAGAGGGGAGGGAATTTCAGGGGAAAAGGGGAAGGATTTACAGGAACAAGTATAAAGGACACATGGACAAAAACTATGGGGGGGGTGGAAATGGGAGGGAGGTGGGTAGGGCTGGGGCGGCGGTTTCGGGTGAGAATAAAAGACAGAAAACTGTACAAGATCAACAATGAAAATAAAAATTAAAAAAAAAAAAAGATCAATGAATCCAGGATCTGGTTCTTTGAAATGATAAAAAAAATTGACAACCGCCCTGGCTGGTGTAGCTCAGTGGATTGAGCGCGGGCCTGCGAATCAGAGGATCGCGGTTCGATTCCCAGTCAGGGCACATGCCTGGGTTGCAGGCCAGTTCCTGGCAGGGGACACACGAGAGGCAACCATACATTGATGTTTCTCTCCCTCTCTCTCCTACCCTTCCCCTCTAAAGATAAATAAAAATCTTAAAAAAAAAAAAAAAAATTTAAAAAAAAAATTGACAACCTTTAACAAGACTAATCAAGAAAAAAGAGAGAGGACCCCAATGAATACAATCAGAAATGAAATAGGACAAATGACAACTGATATCATAGAAATACAAAGGAATGTAAGAAAAATTATGAACAATTCCATGATGTCTGTCTGGAAAAAGTCCAGCCATTGTTAATATAATGAGAACAGTTTGTGCAACATCAATGTAACTGGGACGCCAAAGAGAGTGGACTGGAATGCACATGTGTGGACAATGACAACTTCACAGTACTAGTCAGTGGGGGTGGTAGATGTCATTGAATGAGCATGTGTACAGTGTCACTATTGCATTCAAAATGACTGAGTGAGTAGAGCAACAAGTCTGCATCAAATTTTCATTAAGCTTGAACTTTCCTCTGAGGAAACTAATCAAGTGATTCAAAAGGCCACAGGAATGGGCTAATGGTGATTGGCAGCTTCTTCATGACAGTGTGCTTCCTCATACATCACATCTTGTCCAGAGATTTTTTTGTGAAACATCAAGTCACTCAGGTGACCCAGTCTCCCTACACTCCAGATTTGGTGCCACACACTTCTGGCTTTTTCCAAAACTAAAATCACCTATGAAAGAGAAGAGATTTCAGACCATCAATGAGATTCAGAAACATATGGCAGGATAGCTGATGGTGATTGGGAGAACTGTATGAGGTTCCAAGGTGCCTACTTTGAAAGGGGACTGAGATGTCATTCTCCCATATACAATGTTTCTTATAGCTTGTATCTTCTTCAATAAATGTCTCTATTTTTTATATTACATGGCTGGATCCTTTCTGGATAGACCTCATCATATGTCAATAAATTGGACAACCTGGGCAAAATGGATGAATTTCTAGAAACATACAATCTTCTAAAAATAAATCAGGAAGAGAAGAAAACCTGAGTACACTGATTAAAAACTAATGAAATTGAAGCAATTAAAAAAAAAAAAAACTGCCAGCAAAGAAAGTTCCGGACCAGATGGCTTCACAGGTGAATTTTACCAATCATTCTAAACTGAACTAACATCTATTACTCTCAAACTAATTTAAGAAATTCAACAGATGGGAAGACTTCCAAGCTCTTTTTATGATGCCAGCATTATCTTAATTCCAAACCAGTTAAAGATATAAACAAAATTACAGACCAATATCCCTGATGAATATACATGCTAATATCCTCAACAAAATATTAGCAAACTGGATCAAATGATACATTACAAAAATCACACACCATGACCAAGTGGGATTTATGCTGGGGGTGCAAAGTTGGTAAGATACTTGCAAATTAATAAATATGACATATCAAATTAAAAATGTACAATAACACTCAAATGATCACATCAGTAAATGAAGAAAATTAATTAAATAAAAATTCAGCACCCATTTATGATAAAAATTCTCAGCAAAGTGGGAATAGAGGGATCACATTTCAACATAATAAAGGTCATATATGAAATCCTACAGCCAATATCATACATCATACTCAATGGACAAAACCTAAAAATGTTTCCATTAAGATCAGGAACAAGGCAGGGATATTGACTTTCAGCTCTCTTATTCAACATAGTACTGGAGGTCCTAGCCACAGTGATCAGACAAGTAGAAGTAATAAAAGGCAACCAAATTGGAAAGGATGGAGTAAAATTTTCATTACTTGCAGGTGATAAGATGAACATAGAAAACCCTATAAATTCCACCAAAAAAAAAAAAACCCTACTAGAACAAATAAATGAATTCAGCAAAGTAGTAGGATACCAAATCATTACTGAGAAATCAATGGCATTTTTATACACCAATAACGAACTATCAGAAATTGAGAAACAAACCCACTTATTCTCGCAACAACAACAAAAAAAAAGGTACCAAGGAATAAATTTAATCAAGGAGGTAAAGACCTGTACCCAGACAACTATAGGATACTGAAGAATGAAACTCAGAAAGATACAAATAAGTGGAAGCATATACCATGTTCATGGATTAGAGGAATTAACATCATTAAAATGTCCATACTATAGAAAGTAATGTATAAATTCAACAGAATTCCTATTAAAATATCAAAGGCATATTTTATAGATCTAGAATCAACATTCCAAAAATTTAAGTGGAACCAAAAAAGACTCTGAATAACCTTAGCAATCTTGAGAATGAAATACAAAGTTAGAGGTACCACAATACCTGATATGAAATTATAATATAAGGCCACTGTAATTAAAACACCCTGGTACTGGCATAAGAGTAGACATATGGATCAATGGAACAGAACAGGGAGACCAGATGTAAACCCACACCTTTATGGTCAATTTATATTTAACAAAGGTGGCAAGAGGCATATAATGGAGTAAAGACAGTCTCTTCAATAACTAATATTTGGAAAATTGGAGTGGTACATGCCAAAAATTGAAACTTGATCGCAGGCTTGCACCATATGGTAGCATAAACACAAAATGGATAAAATACTTAAATATAAGTGGTGATACCATAAAAACCCTAGAGGAAAACAGTAAATTTCAGATATTTCACATAGAAAGAAAAATATGGAAATAAAGAAAAAATAAACAAATGGGACTACATCAAATTAAAAACCTTCTCTGTACAGCAAAAGAAACCCTTATCAAGATGAAAAGGAGACTGACCATATGAGAGAATACATTTCTCAATGATACATTAGATAAGGGTTTAATTTCCAAAATATATAAGGAACTTATAAGACTCAACACCAGGTAGAGAAACAATCCAATTAAAAAATGAGCAAATGACCTGAATAGACACTTCTCCAAGGAGGACATACAGTCAATAGACATATGAAAAGAACTCAGAGGTGGGAATGGCTGGGATGGGGTAGTGGTGGGGAGAAAATGGAGACAACTTTACTTGAACAACAGTAAAAATAACAAAAATAAAAATAAAACAGTAGAATGTATGCACCTCTATTTCATGGCACCAGTATACATAGTAGCCAAGATCTGGAGACAGCCTAAGTGCCCATCAGTAGATGAGTGGATAAAAAAAGCTGTGGTACATTTATACAATGGAATACTGCACAGCAGTGAAAAAGAAGGAACACTTACTTTTCCAACAGCATGGATGGAACTAGAGACTATTATGCTAAGTAAAATAAACCAGCCAGTGAAAGACAAATACCATATGATCTCACTTGTATGTAGAATCTACTGAACAAAATAAACTATAGAACAAAATAGAATCAGAGGCATAGAAATATGGAACAGACTAAGAGCTGTAAGAGGGGAGGGGGGACTGGTTGAAAGAAGGTGAAGATATGAGTTAAAGAACCAAAACTATGACCTGTGGACATGGACAATGGTGTGGGGATTGCCTGAGGGAGTGGGTGTTGCTGGGTGGAGGGGAAAAGGGGAAAATTGGTACAACGCTAACAGCATAAACAATAATATTAAAAAGGAGAAAACAGCCCTTGCTGGTGTGGCTCAGTGGATTGAGTTTTGGCCTGTGAACCAAAGGGTCACTGAAATGTACAACTGTACATTCTTCAAAACTCATCACATTATAACTGGTGAATGTTATTGTTTATAAATTATACATCAGTAAAGCTAGTTAAAATAAATATACTGTTCACAATAACAACCAACACAATTAAATACCTAAGTATAAATATAAAAAAGGATGCCCATGATCTTGATGGAAAATATTATAAGCAGCATTCAAGGACATAAAAAAGGCCTTATAAAAGGGAGGTATGCATCATTTTTACATACAGAAAAACTTATCAACTTAAAAATGCTCAAAGTCTCAAAAATTAATGTATAGATTCAATACAATTCCAAAGTTCCAATATAATTTTTTGTGAAATGTAACAAGCTGATTCTAAAATCCATAAGAAAAATTAAAAGACTAAGAATGTACAAGATAATTATGAAAAAGAACAAATAAAAAAATTTTCTACAGATATCAAAACTTAGAAAACTATAGTAATTAAAAGAGTGCAGTATTTGTGTAGAGAAAGACAACAATTTAGTTGTAGAAAAGACAGACCCAGTCACAGATCTGAGAATATAAGGACAGTTTGTATATGACAGAAATGGCATTGTAGATCATGAGAGGAAATGGTGGATTATGTAATAAATGGTATAGAAACAATTGCTTATTCATACTGTAAAAAGTAAAATTAATTTCCTACATTGCACCCTATACAGAAATGAATTCCAGATGAATTCAATAACTGTTTTTAAAAACTTTCAAATTTTAGAAGAAATTTAGCATAATATAGTTATAATATCAGGGAAAGGAAGGTTATCTTGAATAAGATATGAAGAGCACAAATTGTGAGTGATTGACAAATTTTACCACATCAAGGAAAAAACCTCTATCCTTCTGTTATAAGATATTATAATAAACAAAGTTAATAAGCAAGTGACAGACTTGGAGAAGGCATTTGCAACATAGCAGGCAGATACAGGCTACATAAAAGGCTATATCTAGTAAAAAAAATAATATAAAATAAACAATAGCAAAATATTATTGGAAAATACGCAGAAGAGAAAACTTGAATGACCATTAAATAAATGAAAACATGTTTTTATCCTCACTAATAATTAGAGGAATACAAATTAAATTAGCATAGAGATACAATTTCATAGACATCAAATTGCCACAAATAAAAACATCTGCTAATACCAAATGCTGGCAAGAATGTGTGGAAACAGATACTATTATACACTACTTATGAAAATGTGTGTTTGTACATCCATTTTAGAGAGCAGTTTGGTAGTACCTAGTAAATATGAAAATATGAATACACTTTAAGCAAGCAATTCAGTTCCTAGGTACCTTAAAGAAATATGATAAACAAATTCAAGTACTTTCATGGCAAAACTGTTTGTAATGACTAAAACATTTTATGTTTTATTATTTTTATTGTTGTTATAGTACAGTTGTTTCTATCCCCCACTAATTAACATAAATATTTATCCTTTTATATACAAAAAAATCAGGTGTTCGGTTTATAAGAATCATCAATCCTTTTATTAATCCATCCAGTGAAAATTCAAAGCAAGGCTCTAAGACAAATAATTCCAATTTCAGGATTCTTATTGTTAACAAGTAAACTATAAGGATAAACAAACCAACCAACCAACAGTATTCAATATAAGGAGAAGAAAAGTAAATCAACAATGGGTGAATGAGAAGTACATGTTATTAACAAAGATAAGTCTGATAATGTGAAGGGGTAGGGAACAAGTTGAAAAAAGTTCTGATCTAACTGGTGCAAAATTTAAAACATTAAAAATGTTACTAGTTATTGTTTATGGATACATTCACTTATAGTAGAAGGACAAAAACTTGAACACTGAGGACAAACTTCAACTTTGGGATAATGAATGTCTCTGGAATTCCAGAGAAATGGGGGTGGGACAAAAGAAGTTTTCACTGTATCTATAATGTTTTATTTTTTATAAAATTCTGTTACAGTTCTGTAACAAAAATAAGCAATGGCTTATCCGTATGCCAGAGCACTATGCAAATGTTAAAATGAATGTGATTGATCTATGTGTGCACATACAGAAAGATCTCCAAGATATATTAAATTAAAAAGCTCTGTAAAATTATTATGTACTGTGCAATCACTTCTGTGTAAATATGAAAACTGTAAATGTAGTAAACGCTAGTATAAGCATACAAAACTTCTTGAAGTACCTACAAAAGAGTTTATAGTAGTCACCTCTGGGGAGAGAGACTGGTGGTCTTGGGTTGGAGGGTGAATTATTTATACTGTTTTAATTATTCACAGAGTATAAAGTATGCATTGTTCATTAAACTTAGTTTTTGAATAATTGGTGAACTGAAAATCAGACCTGGCACCTTGTGTGATCTTCAGGTTAGTATTCTTTGTGTACTGAGATTATGTAACATTTACTGGATTTTCTTTTAGTAAAATTTCCTGCTGAGCCTTAGCAAGCTGGTGATTAGTAAGGAGGTGTCACTTTGGTGTGCTGTCCAGTGGAAAGATTTTTTTCATTTCCCTCAAGGCCAAGAGCTATATCTGTGACACCTTTGCATCCTAGGTTTGCATTCACCAAACCTAGTACAGACCCTTACCTGTATTAGCAAATTATACTTATACATGTATTCCTTCACTCATTCATTCAGTTATTCATGCAACAAATGTTATTAGAGAAAAGCTATATTTTAATGCATATATAATTCTTTTCAAGGGCTTTATACTTTAAATAGATTTCTCTGGATGACCAGAGACTTGGTACTGCTATTGTTTCTATGGAAAACATGAGTTGACATCAAATAACCAAGTCACATGTAAAACTTCAGGGTTATGATTTATTCATTCGTGAATACTCAGAAAAATTATTTTCTTACACAAATTACTTTTGGTAAAGTTGAATGATGAAGAAGGAAAAATACGATCTTAGTGACAATGACAGTGATGTTATTAGTGCCTGAATCCATTGCCTTCTCTCCTTTTCCAATGACCACCATTCTATCTTGAATTGAGGTAACAGCCTCCTTACTGGACTTCCTTC
Source organism: Glossophaga mutica (assembly GCA_039655065.1). Taxonomy (NCBI): domain Eukaryota; kingdom Metazoa; phylum Chordata; class Mammalia; order Chiroptera; family Phyllostomidae; genus Glossophaga; species Glossophaga mutica. The sequence continues at coordinate 26,898,317 of CM077318.1, forward strand.
CTCTAGTCTCTTTCTTTACCTCTAACTTGTAATTTGCATAGCCACCCAAAATATGTAGTTATCTAAAACACAAACATGACTATGCCACTTCTCTTTTTAAAAATCCTTTAGTGACTCCTCATTGACCTCAGGCTAAAGTCCATACTCTTTAGGATGGTGTATAGGGCCTTCCTTCTTCTGTGCCTATCTATATTTCCAGCCTCCTCTCCTGTTACTCTTTTAATGTCACATGCTATTTCCTCTGATGGAAACCCTTCCACTCCCTTATTTGCTAGAAAGATTTTTATTTATCCTTCGGAATTCAATGCATTGTAGAGATTAGTGAAAAAATACACAGAAAAACAAAATAAAAAATCTAAACCCAGATGGCAGGTCCTCCAATACACCTTCACTGTTATACTTCCCCTGCAAACTCCTTCTGTGCTACATTTACATGTTATAAAGAATACTACTGTTGTATTTTTAATGTTGCCATTCCATATTTTGTTTACCTGTCTGTCACTTCCACTACTCACCAACCTCCTAAGTCATGGATTCAGCTTCCTAGACTTCTTTCACCTTTATATTCCCAGCATTTAGAGTACTGCCTGAGAGGAGGGTTCTGACATTGTTTCTGAACTCATAACTAAATAGTGATAATGATAACAGCAATGGTCTTATTTCTGGAAGTGCTCTGTTTTATATTATGCTCACACAGCCATCAAAGAAACAGGAGTGAGGCCTAAGTGCTATACAGAGGGTTTTACTACCCCAACCAACACATTTTTGTACAGCCTGGAAAGCAGATGAAGCATTTAAAACCCGCACTGAAGAAAATTACTCAGGAGGCCAGATGCAATATGTCCACCAAGGATGGAAAAATTACAAGATAACTGGTTTGAAAAAAAAACAAAAAACAAAAAACCCCACCTCTGACAGCATGTGTAAAAGGACTTTTAATTTGATTATAAAAACCAAACTGTAACATTTGTGATTTTAATTAGAATGTAGAATTCACTTAAAGTTGACTAAAGGCTTTCAGTGAAGGAGATGTAGATGTTTTCAAACTATATTTAATGATGTAAAAAAATAGTGTTTTACTTCCTTGTTAAGGAGTCCAGCTATCTTTGAAATTAAAGACAAAATTATTCTCAACATTTATGACCAGCAACATCATTAGCATGTTCCTCAAATATGATATTAGCAGGGAACTATGTATATTTCTAGTTGATAAAGGGTTTCCCACACATCTTATTTGAGTCCCAGCAACCTGTGAATTCAGCATGGCAGGGATCATTGCCACCATTCAAAGTAGAAAAAAAAACTGGAATTCAGTAAAGAAGCGTAATGTACTAGACTGTGTGTGCAATAGGAGATTCAAGTCTAGAACATACATTTTCTGTCACTAGTTTCAGTACTTTTCACTTTTTACCCTCCCAAAAACATTGCTTGGTGCTTTCTGAAGCCTCCAGAGGCTGGCCTAAATAGATAGTGGCTCTGATCTATGTGACCTGTCAGTTACTCCAATATCCAATTTCACACCATTAGTCAGCACTTACTGAATGGAAGTCCAGGAGTTCATGAGAGTCCAACATTGATCTCTCAATTAAAAAGCAAAGCTCCCCTGGGAGCCAAACTTAAAGATAATTGGATTTCTTGTTTGAACTGCGTCTACCAGTCCCTGCTTGCAGAAGGTCGTAGGAGTGTTTAAAAGATGGATACGCTGGCAAGTATTATGCTCTTTCTAAAGCCAAAAGAGGTCACTGAAAGAGCTAAAAATGCTTTGGCCACAACCACCTGAAAACTAAAAGTGTCTTTAGGTGATACATTCTTATTTTTTTCTTTTTAGAAGCCTAGTGTGTTCCAGGGAAGTGAGAGAGAAAAGTATAATCGTTCAGATATAACAGGAATGGTTGGAAAGCTATGATTCTTAAGGAAATATAGTAACATGCTTGTCATGCTGTTGCTGGATCTACTCATGGTCAAACCACACAGAAGCAATACAACAAACCAGCTCCCTGTCTTATCAATCCACTTTAGTATCTACTAAGAAACTGAGGCTCCACATATACAGATGGAACAAGAAAACAGGCTCTGTGGAAGCAAAATTAACATCTCCATCATGCACTCATTGTAGTTACTTAGGATGGTTGAAGTTTTCAAACTCAAGTGGAAGAATAAAGATAATGTAACTATCTTGATAATCACTATCCACTCCATCTTTACTCCCTTCATTTCTAAAGAAAGAAAATCATCTTTCTTTCTTGCCTCAAACTAATACCTCCACTTGTGTCTTTCCCCCATTCTATCCCCTCCAACTTCCTCTGATAGTCTCCTTGTTCCACCACTCACCCCTTTGTGTGTCTTTCATATTTCTACCTCTCTAGGCTTAGACTCTTTGCCTAGAATCTTGGTCAAATTTCTCCTTTACTAAAAAGCAAAAATAATAATAAGCAAGAATATCTTCTCTCAGTTTGTTCTTCTACTCTAGTTTTTTTTACTCTCCTCCTTTACTTCACCAACAGTCTTCTTTTTTTCTTTTTTTACCAACAGTCTTCTTGAAATAATAAATGACATTTGTTGTTTTTTTTAGTTTTTACTTACCCACATCAGTGAAGTCAGGATAATTGCCCCAGCACTCCACTAACCATGGTAGCTTCTTTCTTAATAATTCCTCCCTTGGATTTATTTATTTTTTTCCATTTTTTTATTTTATTTTTAATCAGTATTTTTTATTTTTTAAGTCATTGTATTGTTTTTCTTTCTCCAAAACTCTGTGTGCCTCTCCCTTTTCTGTCCTCAGTCCCATTCTCATTTTGCTTAATCTCTCAATGGTCAACATGGTCCTCTGGTTACTGGACCTTTTTCACATTATTCTTTTTGTATGAAATGCTTTATTTCTCCTGCTCCTAAAAAGGTACTACTTTTTCTGGATGCCTATCATAGCTCTGAAACAGTTTACTTTGTCCTTCCCTGAGAACCCCTTTTCCTAGAGTAGTTTTCCTTATATTTGTTGTTCAACTCTGATGATGACAATCTCTATATGGATTCTATTATCCAACTACCTGACAAAAATTCCTGGCTTATAATATAATTAGCATATCATAAACTCACATTTACATCTATGTGCATAAGATTAACTTTTTATCTCCAGTGGAAAGAGTTATAATGAAAATACAAGTACAATGTGATAGTGTAGTAATCATACTTCTTAGTTTTCTCATCTGAAAAAATCAAATGAGACAAATCAAAGACATACTTCTAAATACCTAATAAACATTGAGAAGATTAAAAATGATAATAGATTGAAAGGTATTGTGCTCCCAACATGTAAATTACTAAATTGAAGATAAGTTTTTCGTCAGGTACTTGCATATTACAATTAAGGGCAGGCCATTGAAGAGAGATAAATTTAGAGAGAGCAAAAAATATAAGAGCATGCTATAATGGAAGGAGCAAAAACTAAAAAATACAGGTTGTATGTCAGTTTGTGCTCTGCTACTGACTAGATATGAAATCATAAAGAAAACACTTTAGTTGCCTAAATCATTTTTTCCTATTACAAAAATTAAAGGATTGGTTAAATGATATTTTTAAAGTACTTTCTGCCTTTAATAATAGTGAAAGTAAATGTGAAAGCTTAACACATCATAAACTCTATTATAACTTTTTCCCAAATATCCCCCAACTCCCTTGCCTAGCTTTTCTTCTATTTTTTTCCATTTAGCAAACTACAAACCTCATTGAAACCAACTATTTCTCAATCTCGGCAGCTAACATTACCAGGGAAAATAATGCAAGAAGGCAGTCTTGTTTTACCTTCTTAAATGTGTGATCTCAAAGATCAAATTGCCATTCAATACTGTCTGGAAATTATAGTATTTGTTCTAGTAGAACAGCTTTCTTATTTCCAGATATGATTATTGTAGTTTTTCCTCTATCCTCAAACCTCTGATGTGTACTCCTTTACCTTCACTTTTAGATAATGACTTCTTCTCCTATTTCATTGAGAAAACAGAAACCATTAGAAGCAAACTCCATCATCTTCCTAAGATAAAATATAGTATCTTAATTACAGTTGCATCTCTTTTCTCTAGCCTTCACCTTGTTATAAGGATGAAGTGTTTCTGCCCTTACCAAATGTTAAACCCTCCACTTGTTGTCTATATCCCATCCCTTTTCACTTTCTAAAAGATTTCACTCCCAAAATTAGATCCTCATTTACATATACATCATTAATACCACCCTTTGCTGGATAATTCTTAACATATAAAATGTAGGTTCAAAGCTCATTTGGCTATAGTTATCACCCAACTTCTCTGTTCCCCTTCAGTCTCCACTACTCCACCGAATCTTGTATCTACGTAACCAAATATGAGACAATTTTGTGTCTCAATCTTACAACAACTTTTAACACAATTAGTAATTATCTTGAAACATGGCTTCTGTATTATATTATCTCTTGGTTTTCATCCTATCTCACTGGCACCTCCTTTTCAATCTTTATATCTTTATGTTTTACTTCTCCTTTGTCAGACCTAAGACAAAGGAGGTCTTAAAGCTCATGGTAGACCAATTTTATATACCCATAGTCTCTCTGTAGGTAATCTTATTCACTACAGTGACTTTTAATATTATCTATATGCTGATTATTCCTAAATTTATAACCCTCTGGGATATATATGATGAAATCCAGCTGACTGACTTCTGGTCAAGATTGAGGCATATGTTGACATGCTTCGCCTCCTTGTGCAACCACAAAAAGAATTACAACTAACCTCAAAACAAAAAACACCCAGAACTTCCAGAAAGTTGAACTGTATGGAAGTCTTACAACCAAAGATTTTAAAAAGCCACATTCATCCAGATGGGTAAGAGGGGCAAAGTGGCAGAGCTGGAGTGGAGAGGCTGTGGTGTGGAACAGAGAGGCAGTGGCAGAACTGGCAGCCCCACATTCACATGTGGTGGATAAAAATCAGAAGTCATACTGTGAGAGCAAGCAATCCTATCCCCAGGCCAGATAGCCCAGACCAGGGTTCCAGGGCCATTATAGCCTAAATTCTGGCAGTAAAAATCAGTGGGAATTGGGGTGGCAGGAGAAACTTGCAGTTTCTCAGGAGAGTCCATTTAAAGGGTCCACACAGACTTAGAATGAACACAAACCCACCCTCTCTGGGAATCACTACCAAAGCAACAGCTAGAAAGGCATCAGTCACATATGGGAAGTGGGTGAAGTGACTGGAAATGGGGTGAGTGCCAGGCAAACCTCCAGAAGTCAGGCTGTGGCATTGTCCCCTCTCCAACATCTCCCACCACACAAAGCCACAAAGTAGTGAAGTGGGTTGCTCCACCCTGATGAATATTTAAGGCTCCACCCCTTACAACTTAACAGGTGTGTGAAGACAGAGAGTCAAAGCAGTTCTACCTAATACACAAAAACAAACACAGGGAGGCTGCCAAACTGAGGAGACAAAGAAATATCACCCAAATGAAAGAACAGAACAAACCCCTAGAAAAAGAATTAAATGAAATGGCAATAGCCAACCTATCATATGCAGAGTTCAAGACACCATTAATTTGTATGCTCAGAGAACTCACTGAATATGGCAAAAACATATGGGAAGAAATGAAGTTTACACTAAGTGAAATAAAGAAAAATCCTCAGGAAACCAACAGTGAAGGGAAGGAAGCCAGGATTCAAATCAATGATTTGGAACATAAGGAAGAAATAAACATTCAACCACAATAGAACAGAGAAACAAGAATTCAAAAGAATGAGGAGAGTATAAGAAGACTCTGGGACATTTCCAAAAGTACCAATATTTGAATCATGTGGTTGCCAGAAGGAGAAGAGGAACAGCAAGAAATTGAAAGTTTATTTGAAAAAATAATGAAAGAAAACTTCCTTAATTTGGCAAAGGAAATGGACATACAATTCCAGGAAGCACAGGGAGTCCTAAACGAGTTGGACTCTAAGAGGACCACACCAAGACACATCATAATTAAAATACCAAAGATTAAAGATAAAGAGAGAATCTTAAAAGTGGTAGGAGAAAAGCAGACAGTTACCTACAAAGGAATTCCAATAAGACTATCAGCTGATTTCTCAAAACACACTTTACAGGCAAGAAGGGACTGGCAAGAAGTATTCAAAGTGATGAAAAGCAAGGAACTACAACCTAGATTACTCTATCCAGCAAAGATGTCATTTACAATTGAAAGGTAGATAAAGTGTTTCCCAGACAAGGTGAAGCTAAAGGAATTCATCATCACCAAGCCATTATTACATGACATGTTACAGGGACTTATTTAAGAAAAAGAAGATTAATATTATGATCATTAAAATGACTACAAACTCACAACTACCAACAACTGAATATAAAAAGCAGAAATAAAAACAGACTAAGCAAACAACCAGAACAGGAACAGAATCATAGATATGGAGACCATCTGGAGGGTTATCAGCTGGGAAGGGGAAGGGGAAGGGGAAGAATGGGGGTAAAGGAGCAGGGATTACGAAACATAATTTGTAGGTACAAAAAAGACAGGAGGTGTTAAGAATAGTATAGGAAATGGACCCCAATGTTCATAGCAGTGTCATTTACAATAGCCAAGTGCTGGAATCAGCCCAAGTGCCCACAAGTAAATGAGTACATTAAAAAAAAACTGTGGTATATTTACACAATGAGATGCTATACAGCAGAAACAAAAAAGAAACTCCTACCCGTCATGACAGCATAGATTGAACTGAAAAGTATTATGCTAAGTAAAACAATCCAGGTGGTGAAAGACAAATACCATATGATCTCACTTATAAGTGGAACCTAATCAACAAAACAAACAGGCAAGCAAAATAGAACCAGCGACATTGAAATAAAGAACAAACTGGTACTTTCACCAAGATGGAGGCATAGGTGGACACACTGTGCCTCCTCACACAACCAAAATTAAGGACAACAAAGATTTAGAAATAAGAAAACAATCATAACTTATAGAAAATTGAACTGTACAGAAGTCCAACAACCATTCATCCAGACCGGTAGGAGGGGTGGAGTCACAGCAGGAAAAAGTGAAGGCTGATGGACCGGGGCACGCAACCAGCAGTGGCTAGCAGACCCCAGGCACACGGGTGGTGGCTAGTGGACCCCGGGTGTGGCAATGGGTGGACTTAGTGAGGCGGTGCAAGGCGGCTGGCTGACCAGGTGGTCCCACATTGTTGGCAGATAATCCAGGAGAAGGGGAAGCGGCGGAAGGGAATGGAATTTGAGAGAGAGAGGAACAAGCATCATTGTCCCCTCTTGGACCCTGCCCCCACATACAGAGTCACAACCCAGTGACTAGGCTGCCCCACCATGGGGAACACCTAAGGCTCTGCCCCTCACTACGTAACAGCCACAACCAGACCCCCCCAAAAAAAATTGGCTCAAACGGGAGAACAAATCAAAGCCCCAGATCCAATTCATTTAAGTGACCAAAAGATAGCCAACTTATCAGATGCATAGTACAAAGCACTGGTGACCTAGATGCTCACAGAATTGGTTGATTTTGCTCACAAATTAGATGAACAAATGAAGGCTACAATACGTGAAATGAAGGAAGATGCATGGGGAACCAATAGAGATGGGAGGAAAACTGGGACTCAAATCAATGGAGTGGACCAGAAGGAAGAAACAAACAACCAAACAGAAAACAAGGAAGAAACAAGAATTCAAAAAAATGAGGAGAGGCTTAGGAACCTCTGGGACATCTTTAAACACCCCAACATCCGAATTATAGGGGTACCAGAAGGGGTAGAAGAAGAGCAACAAGTGGAAAACTTATTTGAACAAATAATGAAGGAGAACTTCCCCAATCTGGCAAAGGAAATAGACTACCAGGAAGCTCAGAGAGTCCCAAAGAAGTTGGACCCAAGGAGGAACAAGCCAAGGCACATCATAATTTCATTAGCCAAGACTCAAATGAAGGAGCGAATTCTAGAAGCAGCAAGGGATAAGGGGACAGTCACCTAAAAAGTAGTTCCCATCAGATTGTCAGCTGATTTCTCAAAAGAGACCTTCCAGGCAAGAAGGTGCTGGAAAGAAGTATTTGAAGTCTTGAAAGGCAGGGACCTACATCCAAAATTGCTCTATCCAGCAAAGCTGTCATTTAGAATGGAAGGGAAGATCAAGTGCTTCTCAGATAAGGTCAAGTTCAAAAAGTTCATCATCACCAAGCCCTTATTATATGAAATGTTAAAGGGACTTATTTAAGAAAAAGAAGATAAAAAATATGACAGTAAAAAGACAGCAAACTCACAGCTATTAATCACCACACCTAAAACAAAGGCAAACTGAGCAAACAACTAGAACAGGAACAGACCCACAGAAATGGAGATCACATGGAGGGTTAGCAACAGGAGAGTAGGAGGAGGAGAGGGGGGAAGGTACAGAGAATAAGTAGCATAGATGGTGGGTAGAAAATAGACAGGGGGAGGGCAAGAATAGTGTGGGAAATGTAGAAACTAAAGAACTTATGACACATAGACATGAACTAAAGGGGGGAATGTGGGTGGGAGGGAGTGTGCAGGGTGGAGGGGAATGATGGGGGAAAATGGGACAACTATAATAGTATAATCAATAAAATATATTAAAAAAGAACTATCTGACCGTGGCCAGATGGGAGGTTAACAGGGGGAAGAAGGGGAAGGTTCAAGTCAAGAGACATGTAAAAAGTACCCATGGACAAGGACAATGGAGGGTGATAGGATTGAATATGGGAGGTGGGGTGGGTAGTGCAGGGGAGAGTAATTGGGGGGGAATAGGGCAACTATAATTGAAAACCAATTTTTAAAAAATTTAAATTAAAGTTAAAATTACAAAAGAATAGTATAGGAAATGGAGAAGTCCAAGAACTTGCACAAATGACTGAGGGAAATAAACTAAGGGGCCAATTGCTGGAGGGAAAAGGGTACTGGATGGGGGGGCAAGGGGAAAATTGGGACAACTGTAACAGCATAATCAATAAAAATATACTTAGAAAATAAATCCAGCTGTCTGTCTCTCTTCTCTACTCAAGATTCTTATAAACATCTCATACTTAATACCTCCATATTGAACTTGTGTTTTCTGTAAGATTTCTCTCCACATTATGACCATCTAAATAAATGCTATCAGTTACTCAAACCAGAAACCAAGGAGTTATCTTTGATAGTTCCCTTTTCATCACTCCTCACATCCAATTTGTTAGTAAGTCTTCACATTTCTACCTCCAAAATGTATTTTGAACCTATCTTCTCTCAATCATTTTTGCAACCACTTTATTCAGGTTTACAGTCATCTCTCACTTGGTTCACCAAAACAGTGTCTTAATTGTCCCATTCTGTCCATGAATTTCTCCCTCTAATTTATTTATTATACAGTATCAAATGTGATTAACTGTAAATTTTATCACAATGAATTCCTATAGTATTATCTCACCTATAAGTGGAACACAATCAACAAGTGGGCAAAATATAACCAGAGGCATTAAAGTAAAGAACAAAGTGACGGTAACCAGAGGGGGAGGAAGGGGGAACAGAGCAAAGAAGGGGAAGGGTCATCAAATCCATGGGGGAGGATTAAATGTGGGAGGAAAGGATAGGTAGGGTAAGGGAGAGTAATGAGGGGAAATGGGAACAACTGTAATTGCATAACAATAAAAAATAAAAATTGAAAAAGGAAAATAAAACAATTCTTATTAAATAAATAAATAAATAAATAAATAAATAAATAAATAAATAACATCTACAATGCATAATAGCATAGCCAACAAGGACCTGAATGATCAAGCCCTTCTATTTTTTCTACTCCTGTCTTCCTTATCCCTCGTTCTCTCTGTCTTTCTCTATCTCCCTTTGTCTCTGTTTCTGCTTCCAACTCCCCACTTCACTTTATATTTTTTGTTTATTTCAATTTTCCCAGCGCTATAAATTATTCTCCTTGAGGCTTATTCTCTGTACCTAGAATGATTTCTCTCACCTCCTCTCCCAACTCTTACATGACTATCTCCTTCCTATTTTTTTAGGTCTCAATTTCTTTTGTTTTTCTTTACTATACCAATCGAAATACTCCTCTCAAAAGCACATACATACAGCATGTTTCTTATTTTGAGTTCTTGTTTTTTATGTTTATAGTAGACAACTCAAAATTATTTTATGGGTCTCTTTCTTTTTTTAAGACTTTCTTTCCAACTAAAATATTAACTCCATGGGATGCAGTGAGTATTTCTGACTTTAAAAATTCTTGGCTATTTAACTACTTTATTCTAAACACCTTTCAAAGATTTTGACACATAGAAGGCATTCAATAAATATGGCTGAATGAATGTATTAAATGGCTGATGTGGACCAGTGACTGTGCAAAACATGCTACACAGGATTAATATGCTATTATATAGATGAGGAAACTGACTTCAGATAAGTGATGTGGACTTACTCAAAGACACACAGGCATTAAGTGGTAGGCTGTGAATTCATAGCTAAATTCAGCTATGTCTCTTTCTACTATACTGTATAATTTCCCTACAATGACTAGTTCACCCCCACTCCATTATGCCTCCTCTACTAATGCTTAGAGAACTTGCTATCAAATAACTTTTTAAGGATTACATACCCTTCAATACAATAAAATTAAATTCATAGAATTTAACTGGTATCGAATTTCTAAAACAGGAAAGAGATTTGATCATAGACATTATACAATTTACACATAAGTGATTCAGAATATTCATTGTTGCTGATAATACCACTAGAAGCAGTAGAAATAACCAGAGCAAGATCTCCAATGATAGAACATTTCCCTCTATTTTTTAAAAAATAAATATCAAGAAAAATGTGCATATTTATATGTCATAGTCATGGTTTCAAGGGTCCCTGAATTCTATATATGATGAGATAACTAAAGTCATGGATTATTTTTCTAAATGACACTTAGGGGACTGTTGTCAAATTTATTAATTAAGATTAAGAATCCTGAATATTCAGAAGGAAGCCAATTACGCTTGATATGTAATGTCATTAAGCAGTTTGATTTTTTCTAAACATAACATTTGATCAATGGTAATTCTTAAGTATTTTTAGATCTAAGTAAGTCATAGCTATTACTAAGGAAGAAAATATGACTCTAAATTTCAGCATCCATCCTTTAGGATTTGAGGGATCTCTATGGTCTTCAATTTATTCTTTTGGGAATATTTTTGGTCCTCTATATGGTAACTCTCATTTGCAACATCGTGACCCTACCTGTGATGTCAGTTGATTGTTCCCTTCACACCCCTATGTATTTCTTTCTTGGTCACTTTTCCTTCCTGGATATTAGTTATACCACTACCATTGAGCCAATGATGCTGAGGACATTGCTGTTAGCTCATGTACCTATTTCCTTCCCAGGTTGTGTATGTCATTTTTACTTTTTTTTTCCTGCCCTGATGGCTACAGAGTGCTTCTTCCTGTCATGTTTTACAACTTCTACATAGGCATCTGTAACCCACTGCATTACTCCAGCATCATGGACCACAGGGGTTGCTTACAGCTAGCTGGTACCTATTGGATAGCTGGATTTCTGGCAACCACGCTACTTATGATCCTCATTTTTTGGTTACCATTCTGTGGTGCCAGTGACATTGACCACTCCTTCTGTTATTTGAAGCCCATCATGAAGCTAGCATTCTTCCCAAGTAGATGAGATGACCTCTTTTATATGCACCTTTTTATTTGCCTTCATCCCCTTCCTACTAACTCTGGCTTCTAACACTCACATGTTGTCACCATTAAGAGGATTTCTTCTACCACACGGAAGCAAAGGGCTTTCTCCACTAGATCCTCCCATCTGACAATGGTCAGTCTGTATTGTGGGATGCTGGGCATTGCCTATGGCTTCCTGCCAGGGCCTGAGTATGAAGACATTACATTTGCCTTCTCTTCTGTATACAGTGCATATCCCTGCTCTCAACCCTATTTATACCCTAAGAAACAAGGATGTTAAAAGGTAGCTCTGAGAAAATTGGTACAATGAGGAATGTACACCTCATCAAAAGAAAGTTTGATTTTTCTAGTGGTTCTTGGCACTTTCTGAAAGCCCCAACTAACTGGACATTTTTCTAGTGTCATGAGTAGTTATTATGAAATTGATGTTTTTTTTGTTCCATCAATGTTTTCCACATTAATGAACAAAAAAGCATGTTAAACATGTTTGCTGAACATTTTGTAGGTGTGAGGCACTATGCTAAATTCTTTGCATGAATTATTGTGTCAAATCCTTACACCAACACTATGAGCTAGCTAATACTATTATCCTCATTTTACACATATCGCAAATAAATCCCAGAGATTAATTTACTTGCTGAACACCATCCAGCCAAACAGTAATAAAACCAGAATATGACTTTGAACTCATGGTTTGCTTAGTACCAAGTCAATGATCTTTCCAGTAACTGAGAGTACTCCAGGATTCTGGGGTCCAAAACGATTTTCTTGGATCATGTAAGGCATAACTGAAGATGACTTCCCTTATGGGAACCTGAGTTAGATGTGAGGCAAGAAGGATAAAAGTAATGTAATACAATCTAAATCCCAGTCTGTCTCCTTTCTACACCTAAAATCTTGATTAAAATACATGCAATAAAAATGTCATGAGATTAAAATTTGTTTTAGTTTTTCATTTCAGGATTATTTATTAAAACAAAGTCAACCTAACTGGTTCAATAAATTAAAGTACATCCACCCAGTAGAATACAATGTATCATAAAAGAATGAGTCAGCTATGCATGTGCTGATATGAAAGATCTCTATGATATATTGTCAAGTACAAAAAAACAAGGTACAGTGTGTATAATATGGCACAGTTTGTGTAGCAAGTTAAACAAAAGAGTAATTCTACTTAATTGTAGATGCACAGCCTATCTTAAAAAGATGGAGATGAATTTGGTGTTTTCAATTCCTTCTTGGTAGAGAAACTAAATGGAGGGGAAGTATATCTTTTGAGGTGGACAACTTGTAAATAAATTATCTATTGAAAAGTCATCAAATTTGAAGAACTCATTGTAAGTTATATAAAAGAGAACTGTTAAACAGTCTACTTTTATATATAAGCATGGAAGCACTTCTAGACATTTGGGAGGCTTCTCTTCTCCCACGGGTTAAATTATAAAGTCTTTAAGGGCATTGGTATTATTATTACTATTTCTGTATTTCCCTCACAGTGCCCTAATACCAAAAATGTGTGTGGAATAGATGTTTAATTTAACATTGGTTACTATCACTCAAGACAGGAGAGCTCAACATTCATTGAGCATAGAAATTTCTAGCAACATGATATGTTCCCATTTCTAGAACAGAAAACCCAAGAAAGAAAAATATAAGCTGTATATATGACGTTCTTCTCAGTCTACTATGGAAGTACAAACAAAGGCTGTCAAGGGGCTGGGCATGAAGTGAGAATGGTTTCCTAGGCTCTTTGTTACACTGTCACCAGAGTGATCTTTCTGCAATGGAAATTTGTTCACATCCTGCCTGTATTTAATAAACCTCTGACACAAAGATCTCCAGTTAAGAACAGAATAAAGGTCTTATACTCTTTATGACTCTGTGACTTTGAATACACTATTTCCACTTTTACCTGTGCCTCACCACTCCTGAATTAACTTCCTTTCATCCTTCCAAGCTCAAGTGAAATATCAAATGTCAATTTTAACAAATTCTGTGAGGTATTCCATGATCTTTTACCACTCCTCTAAACTTAGGCTTTGTTTCCCTATCCTACTAAATCATCTTGCATATATTTCTATGTTAACATTGACCACATTTTACAGTGATTTTTTTGGCATGTGTGTCTGCCTCTCCATTTAAGTTCCTTAAAGACAAAGAACATGTCTCATTCATTTCTGTCTTTACCCCACTTTCACCTCCAGCTTTTCTCAGAATCTAGAATGCAGCCTGACACAGAACAGTTATTCAAACAAACATTTTGAAATAAATATAATTACTAATTGGCTTGACTAAAGTGACACAATTAGTGTATGGGTCAGACTTCTAACCTCTAGACAATTGTTATTATATTATATAATACTGTTATTTATTCTACAGGGTAGTTGTTTGCCTACTTAAAGTAGAGGCTGAGCTATATAATGACTTAAGGGTATTTCCAGTTCTCAAAGGCTGAGGCTGCTGCTGGGGCAAATCTGATAGTAGAATTTCTAGTGAGGGGTGAAGATTCTTGAGCACTTTCTCTTTGAGTCACAGACCAACATTTTCTTGAGCCCTTGGGAAAACTGCCCAAATTATTCATTCATTCATCCATATTTTAACACAGTTGTTTACTATAAATTTAACATATAAATGTGTTAAATGTAAATTTAAATATAAGCACCTATTATGTATATTATTTTAGGAACAAAAAGAATAAGGTTCATGTTGATTTACCTTGAAATCTCTTCTGTATAACCAGGGAACTACCTACAAAGTCCCAGACATATAGACTACAGACATACACACTGCAGACATACAGACTACACCCAGTAAAGGTTCAATTAAATAAACCAAGCCAAGGAAAGACTGAATGGCCTGTATTTCCGGGAATGAAACTGGCTTCTGTTAGGGAGCTCATCAATTTCTAATACCCAAATTATTAAGTCTGTAGTCATATGTTTTAGATATGTGTAGATTTGTAGAATGGATTGGTGGGTGATGTGGTGAAGAAAAAGGGGAAGGGTACATACATATGGAAAATTTAAGAGTCATTGCCTCCTCCACGACACCAGCTGCCATCTGCCAATGAGGAAGCAACACATCCATGGAGTACAGCAATTAGAGCTAATTGGGTTTCTTCCCTTTAATACCTGAGATAGGGCCCCTTTGAGGTCAGGTGAGGAGATTTATTAAAGGCAAGTTGTTCTCTGCATATCACTTAATTCAAAGTACTTAAGGAGGTTGATTACCTGCCATACTATCCATGTATAATTGATGTTCAAAGTGGCTGTTTGTCTAAGTTTAAGGACTTGTTTCTTAAATCATAAGACAAATAAGAAATTGTCTGACAAAAACCCAACTTAGGGTGTGATGGCAATGACTTGAGAAAGGGTAGAACTTTTGCATAGGTTGCAGTTCAACTTGACCTACATGAAGTCATGCATCTGGATAAAAGTGAGAAATGCAGGTAAATATTTAGCTTGAGGGGCACTTGCATGTGCAAAATTTTGAGATGCCTGTTTGTATGTTTTGCTATCTGGAAGCATTATAGTATTCCATTATGCTTAAAAGAGTGGCCTCACCACTCAGACAGACAAGCTTGTGAGTCCTATCTCTGTAACCATAGATAGGTAAAATAGCTTCTCTGATCTTTAAACCACTTATTTGTAAACTGGAAATACTATTATTTACCTTACCTCACTAGGCTATTATGAGGATTAAAATAGGTAATGCATGTAAAATCCTTGGCACACCAGATATTTGATACATGTTAATTATTATTTTAGTAGTTATTATAATTATCTTCATCATCATTTTTAGATGTCATTGAACCCTTTGTTGCTTTGATATAGTAAAGAAATATTGACCAAGAAGGTATCCAAATAACTATACAGTAGTCTAATGGCTGAAATTAGTAGATAGAGGCCAAGATTCTGAGACTTCTCAATTTTGCCAGGACTTCAGGTTTACTTTAGCAAGTAAAATATAAGCTGGGCACCAAGATATGTCATACATTAGCTGATTGAGCAACTTTTGGAAACTTTGTATCCTCCTGTCCAACATCTGGCTTTTAATGGCAGTCCAAACTATAAGATCAAGTAGACTCTACCCTATTCTTTCTGCAAAGACCACATTTTCTTCTCCTTCTACCTATTTGCAATGCTTCTCTTATTGAGATATTTCTGACAACAAGTAATGAGAAGGGAAACAAGGGCTGCCTAATAGAAAGAGAAGACAGGCTAAGGGATAAGAGACCTGTTAAAGATTTTGGTCCTAACTTCATCATATACAATTATTCTCTCTATTTTCTCTGGCCACATATGGGTCTCCTTTCAATTTTTTGAATCTGTATTTTTTTCTACCTCAGAATGTTTGCATACAGTATTTTCTTTGCTCAGAATTATCTTCACTAAAACCTGATGTAGTTGGCTTCATCTTATCCTCTGTACTCTTGTTAAATTTGACATAAGATAGACATTGCCTGGCTACACCATCTAAATTAACTTACCTACTAATACTATCACTCCCATCTAATTAGGCTCCGTTTTAATAACTCATCATTCTTCATAGAATCTAGCAAAATGATAATTATGTAATCATTCATGTATTTGTTTTTCATGTCTGTCTTCAAGAACCTCCATGTCTGCTCCATAGTAAGCACTCAATACATATTTGATGAATACATGAACAAACGCCTTTCGAATAGTCACCTCTTGCTTAGATTGTGGTTTCAATAGATAAATGGCTAAGGAAGGTTCAAAAATATCCACAATTTTTTTTATATTTCTCTCATCAAAATACATGATTGATGACCTCTCCCGAATCTTAAAGGGCTGTGACAGCTTGGACAATAGAAGATGACAAGGGTACCTGGGCATGGTAGTAGCACCTGGAATGTAGGAAGTGACTTCCAAGGCTCAGTCATAAAAAGCGGTGCAGCTTTTCCCTTGTTTGTTGTAAATTTGCTTTTGGAGCACTTAGATAACATAACAAGTCTAACTATTCTGAGTCCACCATGATGTAAAGAAGACCAAGTTACATGGAAAAGCCATGCCAGCATTTTTCAAGTAGTGTGCCACAAAAACTTTAAAAATATGCAATACCTAACTATTTAGTCACTCATACCTCTTTTCCCTTATTGGTCAAATTAAAAAATGACAACTGCCAACACAACAGCCATCCAGTGTGAATGAATCAAAATTATACCTATTGGACTGCCAGTCAAGATGGCACTGTAGGCAGACATGGCTCACATCTTTGCACAACCACATCAAAATTACAACTAAATATACAGAACAATCATCATTCAAAATGGTCAGAAATCAAGTTGAATGGAAGTCTGACAACCACGGAATTAAAGAAACCACAGCCATCCAGACTGGTAGGAGGGGTGCAGATACAGAACAGGCTGGTCTCTCACCCACATGTGGTAGGTAAAAATTTAGGAGGGATATCTCAAAATCAAGGAGTCTCAGCCCCACACCAGCCTCCTCCCCGCCCTGCAGCCCAGGGTTCCAGCACCAAGAAGATAAGTCCCCACAACTTCTGGCTCTAAAAATCAGCAAGGATTGAGTTGGTGAAAGAAACTTCTGGAGCCCCAAGCTGTTCCTCTTAAAGAACCCACACATGGACTCACGTACTCAGACTCACACCATCTGAGGTCCAGCACCAGGGTAGCTACTTGAAAGGCACCAATAACATATTATCTGGCATCAAGGCAAGCAGATGACATTATCCATTTTCTTAATCATCCTCCCACAGAGCTGGCAAGCTGGTGTCATATCTGAGACTCCATCAACCTGGCTCACACTGTTTGACCTGCCTTGAAGATCCCCAGAGGCTGTGCCCCACCCAAATTACCAGCCCACCCAAGCTGTTTTTCCACATGAATGGCTGATCTTGGCTCATGATTCACAAATTCCTAAATCTTATCAAAAGAGAAATAACTGGCCTCAGTGAGCCCCAGGACTGGCAGTAGCAGTGACCAGACTAGATTCATAGCTTGGCTTTTCCTGGGAATCTCTAAGTACAGCATAATTAGCAGCCATCTCAGACTGCTTTAAGCTCAGGCAGGGTGGCCCTAGATAAAACACAGGTTGGGCCTGACATTAGCCTGAGCCACCCAGGAAACCCCAGGGTCACTGCACCCAGTGGACAGATACAGACCACACTGGAACACCACCACCATGCCCTTGTACAGCTGATCTTCAATGGAGGGCAGACACTGGTGGTAAGTGGTCACAGCCAATCCTACCAGCTGACTGGCCTGGGTAAATCCCTCCCATTGATCAGTCAACAGCAACCAAGGCTCAACTGCAAGAACTGGGTGTACTCAGCCCACACAATGGGCATACCTCAAGTACCCAGCTTAAGTGATAGGAGAAGCTGTGCCACTGGACTTTACAGGACACCTACTACATTAGACTACACTACCAACACATAGAGTCAAAGCAGTTCTACCTAATCCATAGAAACAAACACAGGGAGGCTGCCGAAATGAGAAGACAAATAAACATGGTCCAAATGAAAGAACAGATCAAAACTCCAAAAAAAAAAACAAAAAACAAAAAAGATAAAAACATGGAGACAAGCAACTTATCAGATGCAGAGTTTAAAACACTGGTTATAAGGATGTTCAAGGAACTTAGTGAGAACCAAAACAGAATAAAAAAGATCCAATCAGAAACAAAGGATACACTAATTGAAATGGACAATTTACAGAGAAACAACAGTAGAGTGGATGAAGCCAAGAACCAAATCGATGATTTGGAACAGAAGGAAGCAAAAAACAACCAATCAGAACAAGAAGAAAAAATAATCCAAAGAAAATGAGGATAATATAAGTAGCCTCTGGGACAACTCCAAGAGGTCTAATATTCACATCACAAGGGTGCCAGAAAGAGAAGAGGAAGCACAAGAAATTGGAAGTCAATTTGAAAAGATAATGAAAGAATATGTCCCTAATTTGGTGAGGGAAATAGACATGCAAGTCCAGAAGCTCAGAGTCCCAAACAAGATGGATACAGAGAGACTCACTCCAAGTCACATCATAATTAAAATGCCAAACGTTAAAGATAAAGGGAGAATCTTAAAAGCATCAAGAGAATATAAGTTATTTTCCTACAGGAAAGTTCCCATAAGACTCAGATATTTCTCAAAAGAAAGTTAGCAGATTAGGAGGGATTGGCAAGAAATATTCAAAGTCATGAAAAGCAGGAATCTACAACCAAGTTTGCTCTACCCAGCAAAGCTATCATTTAGAATCCAAGGGCAGATAAAGAACTTCTCAGACAAGAAAAAACTAAAGGAGTTCACCATCACCAAACCATTATTATATGAAATGTTTAAGGGACTTATTTAAGAAAAAGAAGATCAAAACTAGGAACAATAAAATGACAAAAAATACATATCTTTCAGCAATGGAATCTAAAAAATGAACTAAGCATACAAGAAAAACAGACAGAATAGTGGATACTGAGAGCATTTTGATGGTTGGTATGTGGTAGGGGATTGTGGGGGAATGGATGAAGAGGTGAGGGGATTAAGAAGTACAAATACTGGTGGGTAGTTACAGAATAACCACAGGGATGTAAAGTACAGTTTAGGAAGTGGAGTAGCCAAAGAACTTATATGCATGACCCATGGACATGAACCAGGGTGGGGCAATTGCCTGAAGGAGTGGAGGGTGCTGGGTGGAGGGGAACAAAGGGGGAAAATCAGAACAACTCTAATAGCAAAATAAATATAATTTTAAAAAGCAAACAAAATTATACCTACTTTTTTTGTGAGATAAGCTAAACAATATAACATATTTCTGGGTGTGCTGAAGAATTTTACTAATTAGTTTACATGAGCCATGAGATGAAAAAAGTTGAAAATCACTGTGCTAAGTGATCCTACTTCCTAGCTGTCTTATACCCTCCAATCATAAAGCTCTTCAAGTAGAGGACCCACACATTGCGAGGCAGAGCATAGACAAGCCATCTCTGCTGTGACCTGTCACAATTCCCAACTCACAAAATTTGTAAGCGTAATTCAATTTTTGTTTTATTCCACTAATTCTTGGGTGCTTCGTTATGGTGAAATGGTAATTAGAGTTGTGGACACAAAATCCATGCCATTTTAAGAAGTGGAAAGTAAGTTCAGTACATTCAGCTATGGGGAAATTCATCTTCACCGACACTAGATTATATATATTTAAAATATATAATTTATACCATTTACTACATTTCTACACTCACTTAAAGACTGTTTTTTGTTTTTTTTTATCTGAAAAGAGGCTTTCCTGTTATCCCCTGAGGAGAGAGCAGTACTTCATCCATCCTGGGTGCTACCATTGTGTTAAAGACACTCCTCTATTACTGTCATTGTTATACTTGTTGCACATGTTCTCCCTCTGCTCCTTAAATATCTTGTCTATGTCACGTCTGTGTCCCCAGTGCTTTGCACTGAGGGTTCACTTAATACATTTTTGGTGATTAAATGAATGTTTCTAATGATCATTTTAATCTGGGCTGGCTTCAGTCTTTCTCCTCTAAATGTCAAGTTTCACCATGTACTAGGTCGGCACCAACCTCCCTCTAACAAAATTAGAATATAGATGAGGGTCTGAGCCATCTGTTCTGTTCTGTTTGATTTAAGGTCATCTGTGGCTTTAGCATCCTGATTTTAACACTAACATTTCATACATTCATTTCCTGCAGTTCTGCTTCCTACAAATGTAAACACGTGGAGGGATGGTTACAATAATAAGGAAGCCAAGAAGACTACAGCTAAAGCAACAATAACTATGACAATAATAAATGCAACTAATACTTAATGAAATTTTACTACTCCCTAGTAGGTATGCTAATATTTTGCGTATGTGATTCCATGAAATCTTCACAACAGTCATATGAAATAGACACTACTATTATCACCATTTTACAGATGAGGAAATTGGGGTTCAGAAAGGTTAAATACCAAAATTTCACTGCAAGCAAGTTGTAGCATTCAGCTGACTCAGCTTAGTCTACTGACAAGTATACCCATCAATATTCTGGCTTCCTTGAAATTTTTAAAACCATTTACTTTTAATAGCAAAAGAGAAGCAACACATGTCTGGAATTTAAAGGCATTTCAGGCAATTGTTTCATTGAATGAAAGAAGGGATGTTTCAAAGGTTAGGTGGGAGCAAGGTTTTCTTTTTAGTGTGAATGTATCCCATTAAGGAAAGCTGTGAAGATGACTGCATTAGTCATTTCATAGGATCAGAGGCAATGATTAGAATGAATGCATGCTAAATTCAGTCATATTATTCCCTTATCCTGTGATCCACTTGACCCTGGAGTTCCTGATAATGAGATTCAGAACCATTTTTCCTGTATGATGCCACCACTAGCCAAAGTTACCGCCTATGTCGCCAACTGAAATTCCTTGGAAGGGGGCAGGGAGCAACTTTGGAGGTTGCAAAAAGACCTCATGAGAGAGGGATGGCTCCTGATGAAAATCAATACGGGTAGTAGCCAGAGATAATTATTGGACCGGAAGACCCCAGATTTTATTCCCTAACATAGCAAATACTTGATGAATGTGATAATTAATGCCAATGCAGTATCTGCACCGCTAGTGTGGATGCAGATTAGGGATATATAAGAGCTGACAAACTCAGGAAAGAAACTAAGAATTTGGTTTTACTATGTGGAAGTAATTATAATTACAGGCATTTATGTGAACTGTTTGCAATTTATGTCTAATTGCCACCAAGCACAATAACAATTATGCATATCATTAAATGTGTCAGATTAATTTTGTTGTAAATTCTGATTATAAGAGAAAACCCTATATGTGCATGCTCTGTCTTCAGAATTTGTTGCTCAGATTGCTCACAGTTTAGGAAAGAATGAGACATTTTCTGGGGGATCAAGAGTGTGGAAGTTGCAGAGGCAGCTGCCTGGGGTTGAATATTTACTATGGGTAGCACACAAAGTGGATAATCAGCAAATGCATAAATCCCTGCAGCTTAACTTCACCAGAGCCCTGCAGGAGCTCCACAATCTATTATTCATTTATTGTTGATTCTTTGGCATTATTCATCTCCACAGCATGTCTCAAACCTCTTCTCCTCTTTTTGGCCTCTCAACTTACCACCTCCTCTCTCTGAGTCTTGTTCAGTGGGTAAGAATGACCTCATATTGGCCCTTGCACAGCAGCGCTGGTTGAAGCCCCCAACTCTGCCTCACAAATTTTCTTAATAATACAATCTTTTTCTCCTGTGCACCTCTGGCCTCTGACAGATATGTACGCCCCTTTGCCTGTGCTCTGGTCCCTTCTCCTTCTACCTTCTCAAGCATTAGTTCTCTGCCCCATCATTTTACTATGTCTTCCATCTGTTTCACCGTGTTTTGCCATGTACATAGTAGGCACTCAGTGAATCTTTGTTGAAATTTCAGACACACATGGTGCACAATGGGGCATACATACACACCTATACATAACATTCCTCCAGTTACTACCATTTTACCCCCTTCCTTGAATTTAACTTTGAACTTATTGTACATCTTATGTATACAATTAGGTTAAAATTCCAGAAAGGAGATTGACATTGACATTGAACTCACAGACAAAGTGAAGTGAATCAAGAATGTGTGGAAGAGAAAGAGGGAATCCGCCACAGTAGCAGCTCATCTACAGTAGTAAACAGATGAATGATGAGAAGACAATAGTTCATTACAAAATCCTAGGTGGTTCCATCCTCCATCTGGTATTGGCTTTAAGAGGAGGAGGTGGTATTAGGCAGGGATGGACCCTCCTTCCTGTCCCTCGTAATGAGGCATTATATAGCCTATCACTCTCTGGGTCTACTGGTAAGACACTGAGAAGACCCCAGGATGCAGTGTTCCTGGCCCAAAGGGTCCTTGCTGACTATTAGGTTTTAGATTGCACAACTATGTGCTTCTCTCTCTTACGGCTATGTCCCTGGTTCTCAATAAAATAAAATATTTAAAAAATAATTGAGAAAAAGGGGTTTCTGTGTTATTTTTTTTTTCCGATTTCTTTGTACAGCTTTAAGTACTAAAAAATCCTGAGAGATCCCTTCTTATAAATCTTTACAGGTTGATTTTTCTGAAGGAAGATGCAGATATCTAGCACTTTCTCCTCCAACTTGCTCTTGAAGAGCCTGAGTAAGATAGTAGAAAACATGTGTCTTGGGGAACAGAGGAATTGGGCTCCACTCTAGACCTTGTCACTCAGTGACTAAGAGACTTGGGCAACTCACTTTTTTTTTTTTTCCTTTTTTTCCTTCAGGTCCAGTACCTCATCAGAAAAATTGGAACAATAATAGAGTCTCTCTTACAGGATTGTTGTGAGGATAAAATGACAAGCTGTTGAAAGGGGCCTGATGCACAGTAGTGATGATTCTTAGGCAGAAACTTTCAGCTCCAGTGGCTCACTCACACTGATGATTTATTTCTCCTACTTCAGTAATAATGAGCCAGGATTTCAACAACTGGGAATCTACTTATTATCCATATTAATCTTTTATTCTTAGCTCTAGAGAAGTAGTTCTCATTCCTGTGAGACCTCATACTCCCTCTCAATAACAAATATTTTGTGACTTCCCCTTCGCTATTCTGAAATAAAGTTTAGAGATTATAACTGACCTACAATTTCACAAAAATCAATATAGTGATCTAAGTAAAATATAAATGAGAAATGAAAGTAATTTATAATAATATGATATTTATTTGAATATACATGTATAAATGCAAGAGCACAACTACATCAGGCAACATAATGAAATACATGATTGTACCAACTTAAAATGAATACGTTTATATTTAAGAAAAGTAAGAGGATTGAGAGACATTATATATAAGAAATGGAAATGTAAAAATACAGAGATATAGGAAAACAGTAAGATGAAAGCTACCATTGACATAAGACAAGATTCATATAATTATAAACGGGGTTTTTTTTACCGGTATTATTACGGTTCACTCGAGTATTTGAAAACTGTGTGGCATACAACATAACTCTTCATTATACAGGACTATCCCATGCATTTCAAAACAACTAGCATCACTGGCCTCCATTTACTGAATGCCAGTAGAACCTCCCATGCATTGTGGCAAACAAAATATCTCCACAACTTTCCAAACACATCCTAATGTGTGGAAATCACTTAAGAATCAGTACTCTAGTGCATAGCCAATAGTAAGAAAAAGACAAATCTGGCAAGAGTCATTAAACTTGTTTTCCTAAGATGTGTGAAGCTTCATGTGTTGGAATTCCTTGTCTTCACAATGTTTCTGGTGACCTTTTTTAAGGGACTTTGAAATACAATGTTGCGATCCTGATAGTAATAGCAAACAACTGAACTTTGCTCCCTTATGTGCTTACTCCAATCCTATTTCATCTTCTCAAATACTTGTAACCAATTCATGACTATCTCACTGATTCCACCCATTTTCTGACCTATGAAATAACTTCTTTCTTGAGATAGGTCAACAATCCTACACATAGTAGTACCTTGGTAACACCTGAGTGTTATCCAGAGCTCATAATTTCTTTGGTTGCCATTTAAGTTTGTGCCACCTTCAAACCTGCTAACTTTCAGTCACTCTAACACCAAGCCTTTGACATCTAGCTGGTAACCATTTTGTGGCTTGCATGTTTTCTGGATTCCATGTTGATTATTTTTAGGTGCCAAATTTTTATTTTAATCTGTGTTAATAGGAATATGTCTAAAATGCACTGTTTTATTTTTTATTTATTTTTATTTTTAATAGATTTTATTGATTATGCTACTACAGTTGTCCCATTTCTCCCCCATCATTCCCCTCCACCCTGCACATCCTCTCCCACCCACATACCCCACTTTAGTTCATGTCCATGTGTCATAAGTTCTTTAGCTTCTACATTTCCCATACTATTCTTGCCCTCCCCCTGTCTATTTTCTACCCACTGTCTATGCTACTTATTCTCTGCACCTTTTCCCCCTCTCTCCTCCTCCCACTCCCCTGTTGCTAACCCTCCATATGATCTCCATTTCTGTGGGTCTGTTCCTGTTTTAGCTGGTTGCTTAGTTTGCTTTTGTTTTAGGTGTGGTTCTTAATAGCTGTGAGTTTGCTGTCTTTTTACTGTCATATTTTTATCTTCTTTTTCTTAGACAAGTCCCTTTAACATTTCATATAATAACGGCTTGGTGATGATGAACTCCTTGAAGTTGACCTTATCTGAGAAGCACTTGATCTTCCTTTCCATTCTAAATGACAGCTTTGCTGGATAGAGCAATTTTGGATGTAGGTCCCTGCCTTTCAAGACTTCAAATACTTCTTTCCAGCCCCTTCTTGCCTGGAAGGTCTCTTTGGAGAAATCAGCGGACAGTCTGATGGGAACGCCTTTGTAGGTGAATGTCGCCTTATCCCTTGCTGCTTCTAGAATTCTCTCCATTTTAATCTTGGCTAATGTAATGATGATGTGCCTTGGTGTGTTCTTCCTTGGGTCCAACTTCTTTGGGACTCTCGGAGCTTCTTGGACTTTCTGGAAGTCTATTTCCTTTGCCAGATTGGGGAAGTTCTCCTTTATTATTCGTTCAAATAAGTTTTCCACTTGTTGCTCTTCTTCTTCCCCTTCTGGGACCCCTATAATTCAGATGTTGGGACGTTTGAAAATGTTCCGGAGGTTCTAAGCCTCTCCTCATTTTTTTGAATTCTTGTTTCTTCCTCGTTTTTTGTTTGGTTGTTTGTTTCTTCCTTCTGGTCCACTCCATTGATTTGAGTCCCAGTTTTCCTCCCATCTCTATTGGTTCCCCATGCATCTTCCTTCATTTCACGTATTGTAGCCTGCATTTTTTTCATCTAATTTGTGAGCAAAATCAACCAATTCTGTGTGTATCCTGATCACCAGGGCTTTGAACTGTGCATCTGATAGGTTGGCTATCTCTTCATGGCTTAGAGGAATTGGCTCTGGGGATTTCATTTGTTCTCTGGTTTGAGCCATTTTTGGTGGGTTTTTTTGTTGTTGTTGTTTGTTTTGTTTTGTCTTTTAGTTTTGGTCTGGTCGCAGCTGTTACGTAGTAAGGGGTGGAGCCTTAGGTGTTCCCCAGTGCGGGGCAGCCCAGTCGCTACGGTGTGATGCTGCATGTGGGGGCGGGGTCTGAGAGGGAAGAATGGCGGCTGCTCTGCTCTCTCCTGGATTCCAGTTCCTTCCGCCACTTCCCCTTCACCTGGACCGTCTGTGCACGCGAATGTGGGACCACCTGATCAGCCAGCTGCCTTGTTCAACCTCACTAGCTCTGCACAGTTGCCACCCTGTGCCTGGGGTTCACCAGCTGCCACCTGCGGGCCCAGGGTCTGCCAGCTGCTGCCTGTGCACCTGGGAACTGCCAGCCACTGCTGCCGGCATTCCCGGGTCCACACCTCCACTTTTTCCTGCCGCGACTCTGCCCCTCTTACCGGTCTGGATGAATGGTTGTTGGACTTCAGTACAGTTCAATTTTCTATCAGTTCTGGTTGTTTTCTTGCTTCTAAATATTTGTTGTCCTTAATTTTGGTTGTGAGAGGAGGCACGGTGTGTCCACCTGTGCCTCCATCTTGGCCAGAAGTCCTAAAATGCACTCTGTTTTATTAAAGTCATGGTTATGAGCAGCATTATTTCTTTGATGTTGCATACTGTTCAACTGAAATTTTTACTTTAATGACTGTTTTTTCAATATTTTATTAGAAAAATCTTCATAATTGTTACCACAAAGTTTAAAATATTTTAAACTCCTAAAATTCCACAACCTACATTCTACCATTAATATTTTACTGTAATTGCTTTTTTAGATATACATCAGTCTCCCTTTCCACCCATCAATCCATCATATTTTTAATGTATTGTAATGTAAATTGCAAACATCAGTTCACTTATCCCTAAATCCTTCAGAGTTTATAACATTAATTAGAGTTTAGTATTTGCTTATAGATTTCTTGGAATGTAAATTTTAATACCATGAAATGCAAAAGCCTCAAATCCACTTTTGAAGAGTTTTGACAAATGCACATATGCATATAAACTAAATACCTTTCAACATATAGAATATTATCATCATCCCAGAGTTCTCTCATTTCCAAACCCAGTCAATACTTGCCCCATCCAACCAGAGACAAATATTGTTCTGATATTTTTCTTTTTTTTTTAATTTAAAGTTTTATTTATTTTTTAATCAGTATTTTTTAATTGTTGATATTGTACAGTTTTCTGTCTTTTACCCCGCCCCAGCCCACCACCCCAGCCCTCCCCACCTTCCTCCCATTTCCACCCCTCATAGTTTTTGTCCATGAGTCCTTTATACTTGTTGCTCTAAACCGTTCCCCTTTTCCCCTGAAATTCCCTCCCCTCCCACTCTGGACACTGTCAGACTGTTCTCAAATTCAGTGTCTTTGTTTATATTATGCTTGTTTGTTTGTTTTGTTGATTAGCTTCCTGTTAAAGGTGAGATCATATGGTATTTGTCTTTCACTGCCTGGCTTATTTCGCTTAGCATGATACCCTCCAATTCCTTCCATGCTGTCGCAAAGGGTAGGAGCTCCTTCTTTATTTCTGCTGCATAGAATTCCATTGTGTAAATGTACCACAGTTTTTTGATCCATTCATTAACTGATGGGCACCTAGGTTGCTTCCAGCACTTGGCTATTGTAAATTGTGCTGCTATGAACATAGGGGTGCATAGATTCTTTTGGATTGGTGTTTCAGGATTCTTAGGATATAATCCAAGCAGTGGAATTGCTGGGTCAAAAGGTATGTCCAAAAAAATGATATTTTTCTATAATAGGTTATTCTTACCTGCTTTGGAACTTCGTATGCATGTAATAAGACAGTCCATGCTTTTGAAAATGAATTTTTTACACAAAATAAAATTTGTAATATTAATCCATAATGTCCATGTAGTCTGTGCTTTGTTCCTTATTACCATGAGTAATAATAACTTTTATGAATGGTTATCTATTCTCATATTGACAGGCCTCTGGGTTGTTTCCAGTTTTTGACTATTGTGGTTAAATCTTCTAAGAATGTTTACGTACAAGTTTTTACGTAGACATATGTTTTTTTATTTATACTGAACACACATGTAGGCTTGTAATTTCTTGGTCAAAGGATAATTTAGTTTTATTTTTAAAATTGCAGAACCATTTTTCAAAGTTATTTTATCATTTTATACTCCCACCCAAATTTAGAAAAGTTTTGATTACTACACATCTTTGCTTACATTGGTGCTGGAAGTTTTCTTAATTTTAAGTGTTTACATGGGTGTGCATTCATATTACTTTATAGTATTAATTTGCTTTTTTCTTCTGGCTAATAATATTGAGTACATTTTCATATGTTTTAGCCATTGTGTATTTGCCTTTGCAAAATGTCTCTTCAAAGCTTTTGTTTCTTTAAAATGTCTTAGGATAAGTTTAAATTTACATAGTTTCAAAATTTTATTTTTAAATTATAGTTTACATTCAATATTATTTTGTATTAATTTCAGGTATACAACATAGAGGTTAAGCAATCATATACTTTACAAAGTGATTCCCCCATACCATGCATTCTTATTACAGTATAATTGACTATATTTTCTGTGCCATACTTTTACATGACTATTGTAACTACCCTGTGACTATTTTGTAACTAGCAATTTGTACATATTAGTCCCTTCACCTTTTTTTACTTAGCCAGCCCCCAAGATTTATAGAAGACTTGCAAGAATAACATGGATAATTTCTGTATAATCTTCACCAAGCCTCCCTTAATTTTAATACAGTTACCAAAGTTCACACTGGCACTGTACTATTAACTAAACTACAGACTTTATTAGGATTCTACCAGTTTTTCCACTGATGTCCTTCTTCTGTCCTAGGATCAAATGCAGGATGCCACCTTATATTTACTTAGCATAGCTCCATAGACCACTCCAATCCATGAGAGTTTCTCAGTCTTTCCTTGTCTTTCAAAACTTTGGTACTTTGGAAGAATGTTGGTTAGTTATTTTGCACAATGTCCTTCAATTTGACTTTGATGTTTTCTCAAGATTTGACTGGGGTTATTTGTTAAGGAGAAGAATGTCGCAGAGGCAAAGTACACTTTTCTGAATATCATATCAGAGGCACATGGTATATCTACTAAACTTATCACTAGTCATGTTAACCTTGGTAACTTGGTCGAGGTAGTGTCTTCTAAGTTTTTTTATTGTTAAGTCACTCTTCACAGTAACATACATACTCAGTACATACATGCATACTCAGTTACAGTTTATAGCCTTTCTGATACAAGGAAGTCACTAAATCTAGCCCATCTTTAAGTGGAGAAGAATTAAACTACCTCCTAGAGGGAAGAGAACCAAAGAGTTTGTAAAAGTATCTTAACCACAAACAAATATATAATATTTGAAGGAGATGCAACTACCCCATTTCTCCTTAAAAGTTTCATTCAATAAAGAACAAACTGACAGTAACCAGATGGGAGAGGGAGGGGATTGTGGGGGGAAGAAGGGGAAGGGTCATCAAGGTACATGTATAAAGGACACATGGATAAAGCCAAAGGAGGGTAGGATCGAGGGTGGGAGGCAGGGATGGGTGGAATTGGGGGAGTGGTGAAAGAAATTGGAGACAACTGTACTTGAACAACAAAAAAAATTTCATTCACTAATTTTGATATTTATCAGTGGATCTTCCCTAATGAAATTATTGTGCTATTATAATGATGATTTTTTATTTCTTTGGTTCTTTTCAACTTTGATAGGAATTCTTCTGTAATAAAAAGTTTCCTTTCTAAAGATGGCAGCATGGAAGGAGGGAGCAGATTCTACTTCCCCCCACACCCAGGAGAAAAACCTAGTCAATCTACAGAGAAACAGAGTGAACAGCCAACAGTACCACAGCATATATGAAAATAGAAGATTAAAAATTGTAGCAGACATTGAAAAACCAGATGGTAAAGAGAGTACTTCAGGACAATAAGGGCCCATGGATCGCCACAGAGACCAGGGCCATGGAAGCCCCAGGCCTGGCGCTTGTTGGGTCTGCCACAGGGCTCTAGGCAGGGAACTGGGTCAACCACACCCTCCCTAGCCAAGCAAGGTTTGAGCAGCACTGGGAGACACCTGGTTGTTTGAAGTTGCACAGAGAGGAGTTAAGGTCTGAGTGGCAAACACACAGGGGCTGTGAGCACACATGCATAGCCCTGAGGAGTGTACAACCTAGCCAGTGCAACCAGAGGCAGCTGTGCAACTAGAGGCCCCCAAATGACCAGAGGTCCCTCAGGGACCAGAGGCTCCCAAGTGACCAGAGGCGCCTGTGAAACCAGAGGGGCCTGCAACTGGAGGAGGAAGCTTTGTGGAAGACACAAAGCTCACACTTGTGAACCTAGGGTGAGTGCACACAATGCAGGAAACCCACGGAGCCCACACCCATAAACTCCAGTGGGCATGTGAGTCCCATAGGAGACCCGGAGCTCGCACCCATAAACCTAGGGAGTGCTCAATGCAAAGGTGATCCAAGCTCACACCCATAAACTCTGGAAAGTGCATGCCCCACAGGAGGCTCAGAAACCTCACCCAAGACCCTGCATAGAGAGGCACTGGCTAGCGCTGGGGAGAGTGCACGGCTAGAACTGAGGAGAGTAGTCCAAAGCTGACTGAGTGCTGAACAAGGAGAAAAGCAATACCAGTCCCCCCTCAGCTCCTTGCTGCCAGCAAGACCAGAAAAACTGGTTTCACCAGTTTGAAAATAGCAAGAGGTTCTTTTTATACTTTTGTTTTGTTTTAATTATATTTTAAATTATTTTTATTATTTTTATCTTTTTCATCCCTCAATTCCTTTTGCTTATCTTTACTTCTTTCTTGTTTTATTCCTTCTTCCTTTTTTCCAATTTTATTTCTTCTTCCTTTCTCTTTTTTTCCTTTTTTCCTTTTTTTCTTTTCTATTTTTAAATACACATGAGTGAGACAAAAAAAGAAACCTGGAACTGTGAAAAAAATGAGAGTTGGACCCAAAGAGGGGCCATCCCAATAGCTGAGACAGGGGAAGCTGTGAACACCAGGATACCCAAAGGAGAACGTACCGCTGAATCTCACAGATATTCTACCACAGAAGTTCACACCATAAACCCAGGGAGCCAGAACAGATCAATATAAGAAGCTGAGGCAAACGAGAAGAGTCTAACAAACAAAGGGAAGACAAAGAAATAACCCCCAAATGAAAAGAAAGGAGTAAGCCCCACAAAGAATGCTAAATGAAATAGAGGAAACTCAACTTTCATATACTGAGTTCAAAGCAATGGTTGTCAGGAAGCTCCATGAGCTCTCAATGAGCTACCAGAAACTATAGGGAAGCTATGATGAACTCACTGCAAAATATATCAACATGAAGAAGAAAATAGAAACCATCAACAAGGGCCAAGAGGAAATGAAGAATGCAATTTCTGAACTGAAGAACACAGTAGAAGGAATCAAAAGCAGAATCAGATCAGTGAGCTGAAGGACAAAGTAGGAAAAAAACACACAGAAAGAGCAAGAAAAGGAAAAGAGGCTCAGAAAGAATGAAGACGGATTGAGAGAAATGCAAGACAATATGAAACATAATAATATCCATATAATAGGGATACCAAAAGGAAAAGAAGAAGAGCAAGGGATAGAAAACCTGTTTGAGAACATAATGATGGAAAACTTCCCTAATTTGATGAGAGAAAAAGTCACACAAATCCAGGAAACACAGAGAGTCCCAATCAAGAGGAACCCAAACAGGCCTCCTTCAACACACATCATAATTAAAATGGCAAAATTCCAAGACAAAGAGAGAACCTTAGAGGCAGGAAGGGAGAAAAAGGAAGTAACACAAGGGAACCCCGATAAGGCTAGCAGCTGACTTCTCAATGGAAACACTCCAAACCAGAACAAAATGGCAAGAAATATTCCAAGCAATGAGAACCAAAGGCCTGCAACCAAGGCTGCTTTACCCAGCAAGCGTCTCAATCAATACAGAAGGCCAACTAAAGAGCTTCCCAGAGAAAAGAAGTCTAAAAGAATACACCTCTACCAAACCAGTTCCGCAGGAGATACTAAAAGGACTGCTTTAAGGAAAAGAAGGAAAACAGAGAGAGAAAGAGAGAGAGAGGAACACAGCTATGAAAATGGCAATGAATCAGTACCTATCAATAATAACCTTAAACCTAAATGGATTAAATGCTCCAATCAAAAAACATAGAATAGCTGAATGGATAAGAAAGCATGACCCATACATATGCTGCCTACAAGAGACCCACCTCAGGACAAAAGACCTACACAGACTCAAAGTGAAGGGCTGGAAAAAAAGTTTGCAAGCAAATGGACAGGAAACAAAAGCCAGGGTAGCAATACTCATATCAGACAAAATAGAATATAAAAGAAGGGCCATAAAGAGAGACCCAGAAGGTCATTTCATAACACTCAAGGGAAGAATCCACCAAGAAGACATAAACATTGTAAAGATGTATGCACCTAACATAGGAACACCTAAATACGTAAAGAAAATCTTACAGAGATATTGACAGCAACACAATTATAGTAGGAGATTTTAACACCCCACTGTCAAAAATGGACAGATCTTCCAAAGAAAATATCAACAAAGATATTGTGGCATTGAACAACACTCTAGATGAAATAGACTTAACTGATACATATATAGAGCCCTTCATCCAAAAGAAACTAAATACACCCTTTTTTCAAATGCACATGGAACATTTTCAAAGATAGACCACATGATAGGACACAAAACAAGCCTCAACAAATTCAAGAAAATTGAAATCATACCAAGCATTTTATGAATGACCACAAGGGACTGAAACTAGAAACGAACCCCAAGGGGGGAAACTCAAAATCATGGAGATTGAATAGCATGCTATTAAATAATGAATGGGTCAAGAATGAAATTAAGGAGGAAATCAAAAAGTTTCTGCAAACAAGTGAAAATGAACTCACAACGACCCAAAACTTATGGGACACAGCAAGGCAGTCCTGAGAGGGAAGTTCATAGTGATACAGGCCTACCTAAAAAAGATAGAAATATTTCAAACAAACAACATAACCCTACACCTACAAGAACTGGAGGAACAACAACAAAGACAGCCCAGAGCAAGTAGAAGGAAGGAAATAACCAAGATCAGAGCAGAAGTAAATGACATAGAGACTAAAAGCACAATTCTAAGGATCACTGAATCCAGGAACTGGTCCTTGGAAAAGATCAACAAAATCGACAAGCCTTTAAGCAGGCTCATCGAGAGAGAGAGAGAGAGAGAGAGAGAGAGAGAGAGAGAGGGGGGGGGGGGACACAAATAAACACAATCAAAAATGAAAGAGGAGAGATTACAACTGACACCACAGAAGTACAAAGGATTGTAAGAAATCACTATGAAGAACTCTATGCCAAGAAATTTGAAAATGTACCTGAAATGGACAAGTTTCTAGAAAAATACAATCTTCCAAAACTCAACGAAGAAGAAACAGAAAGCCTGAACAGACCAATACCAGCTGATGAAATTGAAGCAGTAATCAAAAAACTCCGGACACACAAAAGTCCTGGACCAGATGGCTTCGAAGGAGAATTCTACACAGCATTTAAGGAAGAGCAAAGCCCTATCCTTCACAGACTATTCGAAAAAATCCAAAATGATGGGAGACTCCCAAACTCTTTTTTTGTCAAGTTTCAACAATTTAATATGGCTTCAATAAAATAATTATGTTTTTTTATTTTATTTTAACTGTTGTTCTTGTACAGTTTTTTTGTCTTTTACTCCCATCCCAGCCCACCGCCCCAGTCCACCTTACCTCCCTCCATTTCCACCCCCCCTAGTTTTTGTCCATGTGTCCTTTATACTTGTTGCTCTAAACCCTTCCCCTTTTCCCCTGAAATTCTCTCCCCTCTCCCCTCTGGTGACTGGAAGCCCATTGTCAATTTCAGTGTATTTGGTTATATTTTGCTTTTTTTGTTTATGAAGCCAGCATCATCCTATCCCAAAACCAGATAAAGACACAACAAAGAAAGAAAACTTGAGGACAATATCACTGATGAACATAGACGCTAAAATCCTCAACAAAATATTGGCAAACCACATCCAACAATACGTTAAAAAGATCATACACTATGACCAAGTGGGATTCATCCCAAGGATTTAAGGTTGGTTCAATATTCACCAATCAGTAAATATAATGCATCACATAAACAAAAGCAAAGACAAAAATCACATGATCATATCAATAGATGCGGAAAAAGCATTTGATAAGGTGCAATACTCATTTATCATAAAAACACTCAGCAAAGTGGGAATAGAGGGACCATTCCTCAACAGAATAAAGGCCATATATGAGGGACCTACAGCCAACATCATACTCAACGGGCAAAAACTAAAATCTTTTCCACTAAGATCAGGAACAAGACAAGGATGTCCACTTTCACCACTTATATTCAATATAGTATTAGAAGTTTTTGCCACAGCGATTAGACAAGAAAAGGAAATAAAGGCATCCAAATCGGAAAGGAGGAAATGAAACTATCATTGTTTGCAGATGACAAGAGAGTATACATAGAAAATCCTATAGACTCTGCCAAAAGGCTGCTTGACCTAATAAATGAATTTGGCCAAACAGCAGGTTACAAAGTCAATATCCAGAAATCAAAGGCATTTTTGTATACCAACAATGAAAAAGAAGCAGAAATCAAGAAGAAAATCTCATTCAATATAGCAAAAAGAAAAATAAAATACCTAGGTGTAAACTTATCCAAGGAGGTAAAAGACCTGTACACAGAAAACCACACAACACTGAACAAAGAAATCAAGGAAGACACAAACAAATGGAAACACATACTGTGTTCATGGATCGGAAGAATTAATATCATCAAAATGTCCATACTACCCAAAGCAATTTACAAATTCAATGCAATACCTATTAAAGTATCAATGGTATATTTCAGATATAGAACAAACACTTCAAAAATTTATATGGAACCGTAAACAACCCCAAATAGCTGCTGCAATTTTGAGAAAGAAGAGCAAAGTAGGAGGGATCACAATATCTGATACCAAACTGTATTACAAGGCCACTGTAATCAAAACAGCCTGGTACTGGCATAAAAACAGGCACATGGACCAGTGGAACACACCAGTGAGCCCAGAAATAAACCCAAGTCTCTATTGTCAATTAATATTCAACAAAGGGGGAAGCAACATAAACTGGTATGAAAATAGCCTCCTCAACAAGAAGTGTTGGGAGAAGTGGACTGCTACATGCAAAAAAAATGAAACTCGAACACCAACTTACACCATACACAAAAATAAATTCAAGGTGGATAAAAGATTTAAATATAAGCCATGACACCATTAAAGTCCTAGAGGACAACATAGGCAGGAAAATCTCAGATATTCCACGCAGCAACATTTTTACTGATGTGCCCCCTAAAGCAAGGGGCATAAAGGAAAGAATAAACAAATGGGATCTCATCAAAATAAAAAGCTTCTGCATGGCTAAAGAAAACAGTATTAAAATAAAAAGAGAACCAACTGTATGGGAAAACATATTTCCCAATGATACCTCAGACAAGGGTTTAGTCTCCAAAATATATAAAGAACGTACAGGACTACACTCTAAGAAGACAAGCAACCCAATTAAAAAATGGGCAAAGGACTTGGGCAGACACCTCTCCAAGGAGGACATACAGAGGATCCAGAGACACATGAAAAGATGCTCGATATCGCTAGCTATCAGAGAGATGCAGATTAAAACCACAATGAGATACCACTTGACACCAGTCAGAATGGCCATCATCAACAAAGCAACAAACAGTAAGTGTTGGAGGTGTTGTGGAAAAAAGGGGACCCTAGTGCACTGTTGGTGGGAGTGAAGACTGGTACAACCACTATGGAAAACAGTATGGAATTTTCCAAGAAAACTAAAAATGGATCTACCTTTTGACCCACCAATTCCACTGCTTGGATTATATCCTAAGAACCCTAAAACATCAATCCAAAAAAAAAACCTATGCACCCCTATGTTCATAGCAGCACAATTTACAATAGCCAAGTGTTGGAAGCAACCTAGGATCCCATCAATAAATGAATGGATCAAAAAGCTATGGTACATTTACACAATGGAATTCTATGCAGCAGAAAGAAAGAAGGAGCTCCTACCCTTTGCAACAGCATGGATGGAACTGGAGAGCCTTATGCTAAGTGAAATAAGCCAGGTAGTGAAAGACAAATACTACATGATCTCACTTTTAACAGGAACCTAATCAACAAAACAAACAAACAAGCAAAATATAACCAAATTCACTGAAATTGAGAATAGGCTGACAGTTACCAAAGGGAAGAGGGGAGGGAATTTCAGAGGAAAGGGGGAAGGGTTTACAGGAACAAGTATAAAGGACACATGGATAAAAACTAGGTGGGGTGGAAATGGGAGAGAGATGGGGAGGGCTGTGGTGGTGGGCTGGGATGGGAGTAAAAGACAGAAAACTGCAATTAATATAAATTTAAAAGTAAATAAAGAGTTTCTTTTTCTTTCCTATTACTTAATCATTTTGTATCAGTATGGACTAACTTATTCTTTGAGTTAAAATACAATAATACCATTATTTAATTTGTCACCCCAGTTTCTCTAGCTTTGGTCATTGGGAATGCTTTCAACTTGGGTCCTATATACTTTTGATGTGGCCCTACCCTTTTGGGGTTTTTTAAAGCACTTTCTGTCAGTACAAGATACTTCAGGTTCATTTCTTATTTTCCATGCCCCAGCCATAGGATCATCCATTTTTCCAAGAATCTCTGTTTTTTTTTTTTTTTTTATTATAATATAGTGTGTAGAAAAGGTCTGTGCTAGGTATGCTTGTTTCTATTGGAGTGTTATTACTCCTACGCTTTCTCAGTGCCCAGAGCTAGGAAATCTATGCCTATACACACAGGTATATTTTATTCTATATCTATCTGTGTGTATAGTAAAATAAACATAAATCTAAACTCTTTCTTACTCTAATACAGCACTACAATGTTATTCTTGCTGTGGCAGTCAGAATAATGCCCCCCTAAAAGATGTCCATATCCAATTCCTTGAAACTTGTGAATATATTACCTTACTTTATTGGCATAAAGTTATAGATAATATTTTCACATCACCTTTTTGTTCACAGATTTATTGAGGTTTAATTTATATACCAAAATTTTACCCAATGTATATGTAATAATTTAATTATTTTATTAGATTTATAGAGTTGTACTGCCATCATGATGGCAATCCAGTTTTAGAATGTTTTCATTCCCCTAAAAAATTTCCTTTGGTTCATTTATAGTTAATCCTACTTCTCCTATATAATTCTTTTTTTTTATCAATTTTTAATTATTTTTATTGAGGTATAACTGATATGTTGTATTAGTTTCAGGTATACAACATAATGATTCAATATTTGTATGTATTAAAAAATTATCATCACAGTAACTCTAATTAAGCATCCATTACCTCATTTTGTTTTTTTTAACCACTCCCACCCACCCAAGCCATCGTCACATCCCAGTATTGATTTTACCCCCCTATGGCTTTATCCATGTGTCCTTTATACATGTACCTTAACAACCCTTACTCCTCTTCCCATTATCCCCTCCCACTTCCCCTCTAGTTACTGTCAGTTTTTCTTTTTCCTTTTTAAAATATATTTTATTGATTATGCTATTACAGTTGTCCCATTTCTCCCCCCTTTATTCCCTTCCACCCTGTACCTCCCTCCCACCCATATCCTCCCCTCTTAGTTCACGTCCATGGATCATACATGTAAGTCCTTTGGCTTCTATATTACCAATATATACTTTACTTCCCCCTGTTTATTTTGTACCTACCATTTATCCATTTATGCTACTTATTCCCTGAATCTTTTCCCCCATTCCTCTTCCCAGTCCTCACTGATAACTCTTCATGTGATCTCCATTTCTGTGATTCAGTTCTTGTTCTAGTTGTTTGCTTAGCTCATTTTTAGTTTTGTTTATTTTAGGTTTGGTTGTTGATAGTTATGAGTTTGTTGTCATTTGACTGTTCATATTTTTTATCTTTTTCTTAGATAAGTCCCTTTAACATTTCATACCATAAAGGCTTTGTGATGATGAACTCATTTAACTTGACCTTATCTGGGAAGCACTTTATCTGCCCTTCCATTCTAAATGATAGTTTTGCTGGATAGAGTCATCTTGGATATAGGTCCTTCCTTTTCATCACTTTGAGTACTTCTCTCCAGCCCCTTCTTGCCTGCAAAGTCCCTTTTGATAAATCAACTGATATTCTTATGGGAACTCCTTTGTAGGTAACTGTCTCCTTTTCTCCTGCTACTTTTAGGATTCTCTCCTTATCTTTAATCTTGGGTAGTGTAATTATGATGTGCCTTGGTGTGTTCCTCCTTGGGTTCAACTTCTTTGGAACTCTCTGAGCTTCCTGGACTTCCTGAAAATCTATTTCCTTTGCCAAACTGGGGATGTTTTCCTTCATTATGTTTTCAAATAAGTTTTCAATTTCTTGTTCTTTCTTTTCTCCTTCTGGTTGGTGCCCATATGATTTGGATGTTGGAACATTTAAAGTTGTTCCAGAGGTTCCTGAGCCTTTCCTCATTTTTTGAATTTTTGTTTTTGGTTGAATGTTTCTTTCTTCCTTCTGCTCCAAACCATTGATATGAGTCCCAGTTTTCTTCCCATCACTGTTGGTTCCCTATGCATTTTCCTTTATTGCACTTCTCATAACCTTCACTTTTTCCTCAATTTTGCAACCATACTCAACCATATCTATGAGCATCCTGATTACCAGTGTTTTGAACTCTGTATCTGATAGGTTGGCTATCTCTTTATCCCTTAGTTGTACTTTTTCTGGAGCTTTGATCTCTTCTTTCATTTGGGCCACTTTTTTTTTTTTTTTTTTTTTTTTTTTTTGTCTCCACACACCTGTTATGTAGTAAGGGGCAGAGCCTTAGGTATTCACCAGGGTGAGGCAACCCACATTGTTTTGTTGTGGCACTGTATGTGGGGGTGGGGGTTCTGAGAGGGAACAATGCCACTTGTTCAGCTCTCTGTTGGCTTTCAATCACTTCCACCACTATGCACAAGCAAATTGGTCCCTTCTGGTGCTGATTCCTAGGTGGGTGGTTTTGTGCATGTTCTAGAGCCCTGTGGGTGGCTCCAACAAACTCTCCTGTGAGGCTGGGAGTTTCTCCCACTGCCACACCTCCCAGAGGTTTTTCAAGTCAGAGGTTCTGAGGCTTATTTCTCCATGGTGGAATCACAGGTTGTGTGGTCTGTCTCACTCCCTGGTTTTTCCTCCCAGTTTATTCACATGCAAAGGTGAGACCACCCAGTCAACCAGCCACCACCTGAACCATACAGGTCCTCTCTGCTCAGGCTGCCTGTCCCCGCCCCTCCTACTGGTCTGGATGAATGTTTCTTTAACTCCTTGGTTGTCAGAGTTCCATACAGTTCAATTTCCTGCGAGTTCTGGTTGGTTTTTGTTTTAAATTTGTTGTTGTCCTTCTTTTGGTTGTACAAGGAGACACAGTATATCTACCCGTGCCTCCATCTTGGCTGGGAGTATCTGTAGTTTTCTTCTTCCAGGGCACCTCCATATTTCTGTATTTAACCCTTTATCCTTCCACTCAGCTGAGACAGACACAGCAGCTGCAGCAATGTTCACAGCAGTGACTCTCATGCTGAGAGCAAGGTTGCAGGTTCTATTCCCAGTCAAGGTGCATTCTGGAGGCAATCAATTGGTGCTTCTTGCTCGTGTCAATGTTTCTCTCTCTCCTTTCCTCTGTCTCAATTAACATCATCTCCCCAACATTGTCTTCTTCTTGGGCTGTTGAGTAGGATCCAGGCTCACACATTCTTCTTGGGAGTAAAATATAATCAAATCCTCAAAGACCACCAGATCCTTTCTGAGGCTCTGCCACCCCTGGACACTCACTGAAAATGACCCAGAGACTCAGATTCTGGGAGACACCAGGTCAGTTTTTCTTTATTTTAATGTCTCTTGTTATGCCTTGCTTGCTTGTTTGTTTTGTTGATTAGGATCCACTTCTAATGAGATTATATGGTATTTGTCTTTCACCACCCGGCTTATTTCACTTAGCATAATTCTCTCTAGTTCCATTCATGCAGTTGCAAAGGGTAGAAGCTCCTTCTTTCTTTCCGTTGTGCAGAGTTCCATCATGTAAATGTATCATAGTTTTTTTACCCACTCATTTACTGATGGGCACTTAGGTTGCTCCCAGCACTTGGCTATTGTACATTGTGCTGCTATAAACATTGGGGTGCATAGGTGCTTTTGGATTGGTGTTTCAGGGTTCTTAGGAGCTGTGCTGTGGTTCTTCAAGTCAGGAAATCTGTGGGTTTTCTATTGGAATTCTGGTCCTCCCATATGGCACTGGCTTTAAGGCTAAAAGCCTTGAAAATACGTCATTCAAACTATGCCTCTCCCCTTTTCCATGTGTGAACTCCTAGAATCTGTTTGCTTTTGTTCACTCTATACAGTTTTTAGGTCATTATTTCTTCTATTTTTTCCAGAGTTTATACTTGTTATCTATGTGAAGTTAGAACTTTCTTGGCCATATCAGAAGTGTAACTCTTTGATAATTGTTTTGAATTTCTAGTTTTTCTTTGGTGTTATAATATGACATAAAACTCATTATGGAACCAATTGCTTTCTATCAATCTGATGATCTCATCTAGCATGGGATTTACAGCTGCATCTTTTAACTGATAGCCACAAACTACTATACTACACCGTGATTTTTCCATGGGACTTCATCTACATATCAATCAAATTAATACACCATGATGTTATTTTTCTTATCTGTACTATTTATTGTTTTTCCAATTTTGAACCCAATCATTTTTGCATTGACAAACAAGATTGCAGAAGAGGTTTGTGAAAAAAGGTAGTCAGGTCTTTTGAATGTTGAATAAGATTACAAACTGACTTCAATATTACCAGTGAGCAGCCCCATATATTATTGCTAATAGTCAACGTGAAGCAACTATGAGTAAAATAATTTTAATGTTTTTGCTGCTTTTAGACAGTGTTTACCTTTATTCAAATAGCCAGACTTCTATTAAACTCTGATAATGTGCCAAGCATTATGTTTGGCTGCCACTCTATATTAGTCTGCTTGGGCTGCCATAACAAATTACCACAGACTGGGTGGCTTCAACACCAGAAATTTATTTTCTTATAGTTCTTCAGCCTATGAGTCCAAAATCAAGGTACCAGCATAATTGGTTTCTTGTGAGAGATCTTTTTCTAACTTGTAGACAGCTAGCTGCCTTCTCCCTGTGTTTTCACATGGAGAAGAGAGAAAGAGTAACCTCTGTGATGTCTCTTCTTATAAAAAAATAATCTTATTGTACCAGTGTCCCTCCCTTATGACCTAATTTAACATTAATTACCTCCATAAAGTCTCTATCTCCAAATGCAATCACATCAAGAGTTGGGGCATCAACATTTAGTTTTTGGTGAGGCACAAACATTCAGTCCATAGCAGGCTCCAATATGAATATTACACAAGGCTCAATGTTATGTATAATCTTCATGTACCCAACAAAAATAAGCAAAAGAGCTTCAATTAAGAGAGATGTAATATATTAATATTAACTTTAAATTTGATAAAATCAATGAGAAGAGAGGGAACTTGAATTGTACATTAAAGTTAGCAGCAGTGCAAGTAAGAAACGTAGTCAGAAGTCAACAGTCACTCTGTATATCTACATTAATCACAGATTTAAACCTACCAGTTTAGATTATATTTACAGGCATAGAATATCCAAAATGAGGGAAGTGTTAATCTTACTGCCCTCTGTCCCTACAAGATGACACCTGAAATATTTTACACTGATCTTGATGTCAGAATTTATGATGATTATAAATAGATTAGCACACACCTAAATGAATGACCAGGATGGGTAAGAGATGCAAAACTGTCATATAAAGAATGGTTAAAGAAACTGGCAAGAGTGGCCCAGAAGATGGAAATATCTTCTAGCCCTAAATAGCCCTAAAAGGGCTATGATATCCAGTTTTAAACACATAAGTGAATGAGTCATAAATTAGGCATTTTACTTTTTGGAGAAATAGGCCAATTATATGGAAGAACACTCAAATAATCAGAGCTGTATGAAGATGGAATGGGTTGAGTTAGGACACAGTGAGATCCCTGTCATTAATGGTACATAAGTACCAACTAGATAACCACCAGCAGGGACATTGTGAAAGGAATTCTAGCGTCAACTGGGAATGGGACTAGAAAATCTGTCAAGCCTCTTTCAACTTGAATATTCTTAAAAAGTGTAATTCTTAAGATCATCAGAGAATTATCTACAAAATAATCTATCAAGAGCCTTCATTGAAATTTTAAGCAATTCAGATGG
Organism: Glossophaga mutica; assembly: GCA_039655065.1. NCBI lineage: Eukaryota > Metazoa > Chordata > Mammalia > Chiroptera > Phyllostomidae > Glossophaga > Glossophaga mutica. The sequence goes on from CM077318.1 coordinate 26,940,423, forward strand.
ATTTCTTATGAAAATATATGTTTTATGGGTAACTGAGATGAAATTAAACAATAAATGTACTCCTTACCTGCTATATTTGTTTGTTATTTTACTGGAACTATTATTTTATCACTAACCTTTTTCAATAGAGGGTTAAACACAAGCCCGCTTATACATCACATTTCATTGCCCCATGACAGTACTCCATTGATTAGCAAATAATTTTGAGAATTCATTCTACGCTTAGCACCAGATAGGGCCTATGACATAATAGAAGCCCCAGACAGATCTTCTGCCCTTAAGGAGTTCCACTGTCATTTTGGAAATCTATAGGAACACAAAGACCCAAGGGAATGGCTCCTGCTCTAGGATTTCACATAAGGGAGATTGATGTGGGTGAGAGTGGTCAACGGTACAAAACATGAGCTAATATATCCAAAACTGATCTTATATTTATCACCACCTACATACTCATTCCTCTTCTCTATGTCCTTATTTCAGTGAACGGAGCCACTTTGCACCAAGTTTTCCAAGCAAAAATTGGAGAGTCAGCTTTGATGCCACTACACCTCCCTAACAAAATCATCAAATCTATTGGTATATAATGCCAATTTACCTTTATCTCTAAATATTTTTCTCAGTTATAACTGCTACCACATTTTAAGGCTGCTTGGAAAAGCCCAGCCCCTATGTCCAGCATCTTCTTTTCCTTTTACCCTTTATGTTGCCACCATACTTAAATCATTTAAAATATTAAACTTATTTTCCATGTTTTTGCTTGCTTCCAGACTTTTCAGCATTCTATCTCTTTATGAATGAAGTAAGCAGCATTTCCTTGTTCTTGGAGACTACCAAAACAGTTGTAATGTCTCCTCCTAAATCTTATTTCCTTTGAGAAATTATTCCTAACCATGACCTTCCAAACTCTTGATTTAGTTCTTTTCTTCTGTGGTACAATATCTTGTATTTTTTCACTATCACATGACCCTTTCCATATAATGGTGTAATGGTCTTCCCACTATCTCCATATTCTAATAGCTTATAAGCTGTGTGAAGGCAGGTTGGTAATGTACATCCAGTTATGTACACTTTACTTGGAACATAAGAGACATAAATAAACTGTGGAATAAATGACGGTAAGGCATACTTGAATATGGAGGAAGATCAGGACCAGTGAAAACAAATAGATTGAAATAAGCATGGCATATGTATGGGGAGTACACAGGGAAGGCAAGTTGCATAAAGTGAACAGAGCTGTCTGATAGTAGTCAAGAGTGTATATGCAGGAATGGTGACAAAGTTGGAAAAGCAGAGTGGAGTCAGAATATGGAGGGCCTTGAGTGCCAACGTGAAAAATTTCAACTTGATGAACAAGGATATAAGAAATTCTGCAAACATGTTTAAATATCTGCTTTGGACCTCCAAATATCTGCTTCTTACACACTACTTCTCCTGAAACAATAAGGGGGGTAAAAACAAGGGCAACACAACTGATTTATAGAATGACCTTGAACAACTTTTTGTTTTTATTAGCCATTATTGAGGTATAATTTAGAATTCACCAATTGTAAGGATATAATCCTGAGTTGTGACAAATGTACATAGATATATAACTGCCCCCACAAACAAGATAAAGAGCATCACCTTCAGCCCCAAAAGTCCCCTGATTACCTTCACAGAAATCTCATACTCCCAACCACAATCCCTGGCAAGTGTTGATCAGTTTTCCATATATATAGTTTGCCATTTCAAGAATGCCATATAAATGGCATCACACAATACAAAGCCTTTTATATCTGGTTTCTTTAACTTAGCATAAAATGTCTCTAAGATTCATCTGTGTTGCTCACATGTATCAATAGTCTGTTTTACTTTTTTGCTGAGCAGTATTCTTTAGTTTGGATGTAGCACAATTTATTTATCCATTCACCAATTGATGGGAATTTCAAATGTTTAGAGTTTGGGGCTATGTGAATAAAAATCTCATATATTCCACGCAGCAACATTTTTACTGATATGTCCCCTAAAGCAAGGGACATAAAGGAAAGAATAAACAAATGGGATCACATCAAAATAAGAAGCTTCTGCACAGCCAAAGAAAACAGTATTAAAATAAAAAGAGAACCGACTGTGTGGGAAACATATTTACCAATGATACTTCAGACAAAGGTTTAATCTCCAAAATAAACAAAGAAATTACATGACTCCACTCTAAGAAGACAAGCAACCCAATTAAAAAATGGGCAAATGACTTGGGCAGACACATCTCCAAGGAGGACACACAGAGGATCCAGAGACACATGAAAAGATGCTCGATATCACTAGCTATCAGAGAGATGCAAATTAAAACCACAATGAGATACCACTTGACACCAGTCAGAATGGCCCTCATAAACAAAGCAACAAACCGCAAGTGTTGGGGAGGTTATGGAAAAAAGGGGACTCTAGTGCACTGTTGGTGGGAGTGCAGACTGGTACAACCACTATGGAAAGCAGTATGGAATTTTCTAAAAAAACTAAAAATGGATCTACCTTTTGACCCACCAATTCCACTGCTAGGACTATATCCTAAGAACTGTGAAACACCAATCCAAAAGAATCTATGCACCCCTATGTTTATAGCAGCACAATTTACAATAGCCAAGTGTTGGAAGCAACCTAGGTGCCCATCAGTAAATGAATGGATCAAAAAACTGTGGTACATTTACACAATGGAATTCTATGCAGCAGAAAGAAAGAAGGAGCTCCTACCCTTTGCAACAGCATGGATGGAACTTGAGAGCATCAAGCTAAGCGAAATAAGCCAGGCAGTGAAAGATAAATACCATATGATCTCACCTTTAACAGGAACCTAATCAACAAAACAAACAAACAAGCATAATATAAACAAAAACCCTGAATTTGAGAACAGTCTGACAGTGTCCAGAGGGGGAGGGGAGGGAATTTCAGGGGAAAAGGGGAACGGTTTAGAGCAAGAAGTATAAGGGACTCATGGACAAAAACTATGGGGGGTGGAAGTGGGAGGAAGGTGGGGAGGGCTGGGGTGGTGGGCTGGGGCGGGGTAAAAGACAGAAAACTGTACAATATCAACAATTAAAAAATACTGATTAAAAAAAGATCAACAATTAAAATTTTTAAAAATGTTAAAAATGAAGAAAGATGTGAATATTAAAGTGACAGTTATGTATTTTCCTAGCCCCTCAATTCAGAGCAAATGTGACTGGCAAGAGATAAGTGGTTCCTGGCAAAGACTGTTGGACCAAGAACCCATCAGGACTTATACTCCTCTCCCTCTCCACCCAGTCTAATTTATTAACACTCTTATAAGGATATTTTTATTGGTGACTACAATTTGAAAAAAGAAATGATTTCTCACTTCTCAATTGAAGATTTTTGTAAACACAAATACATTGTAGTCACTCAAATATTTGAATCTTTTATCTCTCCTTTCCTGTTTTCTGTATTTCCCTAAATTTATTTTCTTCTATTTCTGTAAGTACTTCCTCCTCTTCTTTCTCTACTTCTTTTATTTTTTTGATCTGTCCTTTCCTTTCCTTATTACTCCTTTTCTCTGTTTCCTTCCATTTCCTCTTTCCTCCCCCATCATCTTCTAGCATAAAAATTTATATTTACATGATGTTTAAATCAAGGATGTAGCCAATTTACTTGAACAATAAGCATTTTGTGTGCTGCCAACTCATTTTATTTGCCTGTTTTAACTGTGAGTATACTAAGCACTCATTTCTATTACATGAGATAACATCAGTCAATTACACCTAATTTCCTATAGTGATTCTGAGAATTTCAGCTTGATAGAGCTTTTATGTTTTGCTATAAAGTATGCAGTTGTTGCTTTCTGTGCTTCATACCATTGTCAGCCCTTCCCATCCCCCATTAAAACTCCTATGTTTTGACAAATTGGAGTCATTAGTATTTCAGCCCTCTGAAATAGGTTTAATCATTCAGGTAGTGTTTTATGTTCAAACTTTTGTATTAACAAACTCCCTCTTTTCTTTTTCTTGTTAAATAGGAACCTGATATTTAAACACCCTAGATTAAGGTTACAGGTGCACTTTTAGCCCACCCATAACCATCTGCGCTCAGATTCCCATGTCTAATGCCAGTGAGCATTATGTAGATTAAAGAAATTCATTTTGTAGCTTTATTAAAATTACTTCTTTTGTACCTCAGCCATTTTTCACATGGCCTTGGCTTAAGAACCTGTGCTAATTAACTCATATTCTGTCTTCTTTCCCAGGATCATAAAGTCCTTCCTAAAAATAAAATGTGAAGGTAGGGGGCTTACTGTTGTCCAGTCCTGCTAGCTACAAAAACAAGGGGGAAGTGAAAAAGGTGCTGTAGAAACTGTGGTGTTTAGTGTATACAGGGAAGTAAGACCATTGTCAAAGAACCATATTGGAATATACTTTAGGGAGGAAGAAGAAGAGAAAGAATAGGAGGAAGGAAAAAGGAGCAAAGGAGAGAGGAAATGGTGGGAGGAGGAGATAGTGGAAATAAGGTGAATTTGAAGACAACTTTGACCTCATTTTTATTCTCAGAAAATCTTATTTCCTGTGTAATAAAGCCCAGGACTCTCAGCAGTCCTTCACCAGTATGGTTTCCAGACTCTTCAGCATTGTGCTCTTTCCCTTCTAGATTCATTTTAGCTTGTGGCTGCTACCTAAATGCCCCCCCAGCCCCTCAATCTTGCTATTTTCATTGACCACTTCTAGTACAGGTCTAGTACATTAATTGTGACAAAGGTGGGCTGCACTAGTATTCCCTTGTTCTCAATTCTATCTTCCCATTAATGCAGATGAGTATGGATTTAGTTTTCTGTTGTAGCCACAGCACACAACTGAATAATATCGAGCTTATGATTCCTAAAAGCCCTAAATCTTTTTTAGGTGCATTGCTACTTACCCACACCTCATCCTTGGCTTGTGCATCTGGTTGTTTTGGAGCCAAATGCAAGAGTTCACATTTATGTTCTATAATTTGTCAATATTTAAACATTATTTTTCATGCATGTATTATTAAGCTTCTTTCAGAAGTTTTAAAAATAACTCTCATCAATTTTACAGTCAAGTAAATGTCCTATTTTGTTTCATTTTTATTCTCAGAATTAACTTTCAAATAAAGTCACAGATAATTAAGCTTTCAAGGACATTTAAATTTTCAAAATTCAGCTTTAAAATGTAAATGTTCTCAAATTTAACCTGTTGACAAATAATAGATTTAAATTCTTCATCTTGTTGTTTGTTTCAGCCTTAAATGGAAAAAAGCAGCATATGTCTAGACTGTCCCCAGTCTGCCAAAATGCTGCAATGCTGCAAAAGCAACCATAGTCCCTCATTGCTAGGCAATGGACAGTTTCACAAATTAAACTCCCTTTATTTTTGCATTTATTTATCTAGCTTAATGTTGAGATAGTCACAAATAAACAAAGTATTTGTTATATAAATGGGATTGTTGATGAATTTCAGGAAATTTTTAGTTATTACTTAGTGTTTATGTATACTTTATATATTTTTAACCTTGGAAGAGATAAACTCATTTAGAACCAAAATTAAAATTACATTAAAAGAACATAATCTAACCTTATTACCTTGTGATAAACATGAGTCATAGAAAAAAATCTCTCTGTTAATGTTTTCTATTTGAAAGATTTCCAGCAGACAACACTAAGTTATAAGGTGATGGATTTTTATTTTTTTAAGTAGTTTATTTATTTATCTTTAGAGGGGAAGGGTAGGAGAGAGGGAGAGGGAGAGAAATATCAATGTACGGTTGCCTCTTGTGTGTCCCATGCTGGGAACTGGCCTGCAACCCTGGCATGTGCCCTGACTGGGAATCGAACCGCAATCCTTTGGTTCGCAGGCCCGCGCTCAATCCACTGAGCTACACCAGCCAGGGCTAAGGTGATGGATTTTTTAAATCACAGAATGATCTTCTCAGTTTATGGGAAAATTCAAATTTGTGTTAGCTTTTATTTCTCTCCCTAAACTCTCAGGGAATACAAATTCAAAGAAAATTTTTTTCGATTTAAGATACATAATTAGTATATGTCCAGTCTGATCCTTTTATGTCTAGTATTTTATAGCTGCTAAGAATACTATTCAAGAACATCTTTTAAATATATCATCAGTTGTTATGTCAATTATCGATTATAATAGCTATATTATATGTGACATGTCAACATTCAGTCCAAAGACATTGCTTCTGAACAGATTAGTTTTTCTGCAATTAGTTGCTACATACTAGGCTAGCTAAGAAAATAATCATTGGCTCCATGTACACGGAGCCAATGATTTAACAGCATTGTTGGGAAGTTAACAAAATGGGAGACTGGGGGAAGATGGCGGGGTGGTAGGAGGGAGCAGATCCCATTCCCCCTACACATGGGAGAAAAACCTGGCCCATCTATGGAAGAACAGAGCAGACAAGGAACAATAACAGCATATTTGAGAACAAGAGAACGAAAAATCGTAGCGGACATTAAAAAACCAGCGATAAGGAGAGCTCTTCAGAACAATAGGAGCCCAGGGATCAGTGCAGAGAGTGGGGTGGCTGAGGCCCCAGCCCTGTGCTCCACCAAGCCTGCCCCAGGGCTCTAGGGAGGGAGCTGGGTCAGCTGAACCGGCTGGGAGATCTCAGGGGCCACCAGAGCGAAAGTGGGTGCCCCGCATCAGGTCACTGCGCGACTTCGAACCGAGTTTTCATGGTCGCCAGGCGACTGCGAAAGCATAGTCGCCCCAACCACAGACAGAGGCATCTCTGAAGTGAGACAGCTACATGAAAATAGGCACCCACACGGGACGCACACACGGTCGCGGAATCGTGGGCATTTGCGAAAACATAGGCGCTGGCCACTGGAGACAGCTGTGGAGCCATAGTTGCCAGTGCATGGGCGGGTGCTCCAACGCAGACATCTCAGGATCATAGGTACAGGTGCGAGATAGCTGCTGGAGCATAGGCCCCGCACAGGAGCAAAGGCAATGGGCTGTGCACGACTGGAGAACAGAGCACAAACCCATAAACTCGGGGAAGTGCCCACACACCAGGATGCTTAGAACACACCCTGGAAGCCCTGTGGGGAGAGGCGCCTACTAACTAATGCTGGGATGCTTAGCACAATGAGGACTGAGTTCTGAACACAGAGAGAAGCAATAAGATCACCCCTTAGCCACTGCAGCCAGCAAGACCAGAAAAACCGGCTCGGCAAGTTTGAAAACAAGAAGAGGATTTTTTTTTTTGTTTGGGTTTTTCTTTAATTTTTTATTTTTTTATTATTTTCTTTTGTTATGTTTGTTCCCTTTTTTTGGTTATTTGTATTTTTGTGTGTGAGCTTGTTTTTTGTTTTGCTAGTTTGTTTGTGTTTTTTTTTGTTTGTGTGCCTATCTATATTTGTTTTTAATTATTCCTTCTTTATTATTTTTATCTTCTTCTTACTCCCCAACTCCTTTTGCCTCTCTTTAATTCGTTCCTGTTTTATTCCCTCTTGCTTTCTTTCCAATCTTATCTCTTCTACCTTCCTCTTTTTTCTTCTTTCTTCTTTTTTCATTTCCCCCCATCTCTTTTTAAATACCCACCAGTGAGACAAAACAAACAAAGAAGCCTGCAACTGTGAAAAAAAACAGCGTTGACCCCAAAAAAGAGGGTATCCCAGCTGATGAGACAGTGGAAAGTGTGAACAATAGGATATCTGAAAGAGAATCCACCACTGAATCTCACAGGTATTCTACGACAGAAGGTCATATCACAAACCCAGGGAGGCAAAACAGATCAATATAAGAAGTTGAGGATAACAACAAGAGTCTTATGAACAACGGGAAGACAAAGAAATAACCCCCAAATGAAAGAAAAATAGGAAGCTCCAGAAAGAATGCTAAATGAGATGGAGGCAACTCAACTATCAGATATCGAGTTCAAAGCAATGGATGTCAGGAAGCTCCATGAGCTCTCAATGAGCTACCAGAAACTACAGGGAAGTTATGATGAACTCACCGCAAACTATATCAATATGAAAAAGGATATAGAAACTATCAACAAGGGCCAAGAGGAAATGAAGAACACAATCTCTGAACTGAAGAACACAGTAGAAGGAATGAAAAGCAGAATCGATGAAGCAGAAGATCGGATCAGCGAGTTGGAGGACAAAATAGAAGAAACCACCCAGAATGAGCAAGATAAGGAAAAGAGGCTCAGAAACAATGAAGAGGGTTTAACAGAAATGCAAGACAACATGAAACGGAATAATATCCGTATAATAGGGATACCAGAAAGAGAAGAAGAAGAACAAGGGATAGAAAACCTGTTTGAAAAAGTAATGATGGTAAACTTCCCACATTTGGTGAGAGAAAAAGCCACACAAATCCAGGAAACACAGAGAGTCTCAATCAAGAGGAACCCAAACAGGCTCACTTCAAGGCACATTATCATTAAAATGGCAAAATTCCAAGACAAAGAGAGAATCTTAAAGGCAGCAAGGGAAAAAAGGGAAGTAACATAGAAGGGAACCCCGATAAGATTAGTAGCTGACTTCTCAATGGAAACGCTCCAAGCCAGAAGAGAATGGCAAGAAATACTCCAAGCAATGGGAACCAAAGGCCTGCAACCCAGACTACTTCACCCAGCAAGGCTTTCAATCAAGATAGAAGGCCAAATAAGGAGCTTCCCAGACAAAAGAAGTCTAAAAGAATACACCACTACAAAAACAATTCTGCAAGAGATACTAAAGGGATTGCTTTAAGGGAAGAAAGGAAAAGACAGAGAGAGAAGGAGAGAGAGGAACACAGGTACGAAAATGGCAATGAATAAATACCTATCAATAATAACCTTAAATGTAAATGGATTAAATGCTCCAATCAAAAGACAGAATAGCTGAATGGATGAGAAAGCATGACCCACACGTATGCTGCCTACAAGAAACCCACCTCAGGACAAAAGACATACACAGACTCAAAGTGAAGGGCTGGAAACGAATTGTCCAAGCAAATGGTCAGGAAAAAAAAGCTGGGGTAGCAATACTCATATCAGACAAAATAGACTTCAAAAGAAGGGCCATAAAGAGAGACCCAGAAGGTCACTTCATAATACTCAAGGGAAGAATCCACCAAGAAGACATAAATATTGTAAATAAATATGCACCCAATGGAGGAGCACCTAAATACATCAAGAGGACTTCAAGGAAGATATTGACAGCAACACAATTATAGTAGGAGATTTTAACACCCCACTGTCAAAAATGAACAGATCTTCCAAACAAAATATCAACAAAGATATTGTGGCATTGAACAATACTCTAGAGGAAATGAACTTAACTGATATATATAGAGCCCTTCATCCCAAAGAAGCTAAATACACTTTCTTTTCAAATGCACAAGGAACATTTTCAAAGATAGACCACATGATAGGACACAAAACAAGCCTCAACAAATACAAGAAAACTAAAATCATACCAAGCATTTTCTCTGACCACAAGGGACTGAAACTAGAAACCAGCCCCAAGGGGAAAGACCCAAAACCCTCAAAATCATGGAGATTGAATAGCATGCTATTAAACAATGAATGGGTCAAGAATGAAATTAGGGAAGATATCAAGAAGTTTCTGCAAACAAATGAAGATGAACTCACAATGACCCAAAACTTATGGGACACAGCAAGGCAGTCCTGAGAGGGAAGTTCATAGTGATACAGGCCTACCTAAAAAAGATAGAAATATTTCAAACAAACAACATAACCCTACACCTACGAGAACTGGAGGAACAACAACAAAGAAAGCCCAGAGAAAGTAGAAGGAAGGAAATAACCAAGATCAGAGCAGAAGTAAATGACATAGAGACTAAAAGCACAATTCTAAGGATCACTGAATCCAGGAACTGGTCCTTGGAAAAGATCGACGAAATTGACAAGTCTTTAAGCAGGCTCATCAAGAAAGAAAGAAAGAAAGAAAGAAAGAAAGAAAGAAAGAAAGAAAGAAAGAAAGAAAGAAAGAAAGAAAAGAAAAGAAAAAAGAGAGAGAGAGAGAGGACACAAATAAACACAAACAGAAATGAAAGAGGAGAGATTACAACTGACACTGCAGAAATACAAAGGATTGTAAGAAATTACTATGAAGAACTCGATCCCAAGAAATTTGAAAACCTAGGTGAAATGGACAGGTTTCTAGAAAAATATAATCTTCCAAAACTCAATGAAGAAGAAACAGAAAGCTTGAACAGACCAATAACAACTGATGAAATTGAATCAGTAATCAAAAAACTCCCAACACACAAAAGCCCTGGACCACATGGTTTCACAGGAGAATTCAACAAAACATTTAAGGAAGAGCTAACCCCTGCTCTTCACAGATAATTCCAAAAAATCCAAAATTATGGAAGACTCCCAAACTCTTTTTATGAAGCCAGCATCATCCTCATCCCAAAACCTGATAAAGACACAACAAAGAAGGATAACTTCAGGCCAATATTGCTAATGAACATAGATGCTAAAATCCTCAACAAAATATTGGCAAACCGCATCCAACAACACATTCAAAAGATCATACACCATGACCAAGTGGGATTCATCCCAGGGATGCAAGGACGGTTCAACATTCGCAAATCAGAAAATGTAATTCATCACATAAACAAAAGCAAAGACAAAAATCACATGATCATATCAATAGATAAGGAAAAAGTATTTGATAAGGTACAGCACCCATTTATGATAAAAACACTCAGCAAAGTGGGAATAGAGGGAGAATTCCTCAACATAATAAAGGCCATATATGAGAAACCTACAGCCAGCATGATACTCAATGGGCAAAAACTAAATTCTTTTCAACTAAAATCAGGAACAAGACAAGGCTGTCCACTTTCACCACTTCTATACAATACAGTATTGGAAGTCTTAGCCACAGCGATTAGACAAGAAATGGAAATAAAAGACATCCAAATTGGAAAGGAGGAAACAAAACTATCATTGTTTGCGGATGACATGAGAGTATACATAGAAAATCCTATAGACTCTGCCAAAAAGCTGCTTGACCTAATAAATGAATTTGGCCAAACAGCTGGATACAAAGTCACTATCCAGAAATCAAGGCATTTTTGTATACCAACAATGAAACAACAGAAGCAGAAATCAAGGAAAAAATCCCATTTGATATAGCAAAAAGAAAAATAAAGTACTTAGGAATAAACCTAACCAAGGAGGTGAAAGACCTGTATGTAGAAAACTACACAACACTGAAGAAGGAAATCAAGGAAGACACAAACAATTCAAAACACATACTGTGTTCATGGATCAGAAGAATTAACATCATCAAAATGTCCATACTTCCCAAAGCAATCTACAGATTCAAAGCAATGCCTATTAAAGTACCAATGGCATATTTCACAGACATAGAACAAACACTTCAAAAAATTATGTGGAACCATAAATGACCCCGAATAGCAGCTGCAATCTTGAGAAAGAAGAGCAAAACAGGAGGGATCACAATATCTGATACCAAAATGTATTACAAGGCCACTGTAATCAAAACAGCCTGGTACTGGCATAAAAACAGGCACGTGGACCAGTGCAATAGAACAGAGACCCCAAAAATAATCTCAAGTCTCTATAGTCAATTAATATTCGACAAAAGGGGCAGCAAGATAAAATGGAGTAAAAATAGCCTCTTCAACAAGTGGTGTTGGAAGAACTGGAGAGCTATATGCAAGAAAATGAAACTTGAGCACCAACTTACACCATACACAAAAGTAAATTCAAGGTGGATAAAAGATTTAAACATGAGCTGTAACACCATTAAAGTCCTAGAGGAGAACATAGGCAGGAAAGTCTCAGATATTACACGCAGCAACATTTTCACTGATATGTCCCCTAAAGCAAGGGACATAAAGGAAAGAATAAACAAATGGGATCTCATCAAAATTAAAAGCTTCTGCATGGCCAAGGAAAACAGTATTAAAATAAAAAGAGAACCGACTGTGTGGAAAAACATATTTGACAATGATACCTCAGATAAATATTTAATCTCCAAAATATATAAAGAACTTACAAGACTCCACTCTAAGAAGACAAGCAACCCAATTAAAAAATGGGCAAAGGACTTGGGCAGACAGTTCTCCAAGGGGGACATACAGAGGATTCAGACACACATGAAAAGATGCTCGATATCACTAGCTATCAGAGAGATGCAAATTAAAACCACAATGAGATACCACTTGACACCAGTCAGAATGGCCCTCATAAACAAAGCAACAAACAGCAAGTGCTGGAGAGGTTGTGGAGAAAAGGGGACCCTAGTGCACTGTTGGTGGGAGTGCAGACTGGTACAACCACTATGGAAAGCAGTATGGAATTTTCTAAAAAAACTAAAAATGGATCTACCTTTTGACCCACCAATTCCACTGCTAGGACTATATCCTAAGAACCCTGAAACTTCAATCCAAAAGAATCTATGCACCCCTATGTTTATAGCCGCACAATTTACAATAGCCAAGTGTTGGAAGCAACCTAGGTGCCCATCAGTAAATGAATGGATCAAAAAACTGTGGTACATTTACACAATGGAATTCTATGCAGCAGAAAGAAAGAAGGAGCTCATACCCTTTGCGACAGCATGGATGGAATTGGAGAGCATCTTGCTAAGCAAAATAAGCCAGGCAGTGTAAGACAAATACCATATGGTCTCACCTTTAACAGGAATCTAATCAACAAAACAAACAAAGAACCATACTATAACAAAGACATTGAAATTGAGAACAGGCTGAAAGTCACCAGAGAGGAGAAGGCAGGAATTTTCAGGGGAAAAGGGGAAGGATCTACAGGAACAAGTATAAAGGACACATAGACAAAAACTATGGGGGGTGGAAATGGGAGGGAGGTGGGGAGGGCTGGGGTGGTGGGATGGAGTGAGAATAAAAGACAGAAAACTGTACAAGATCAACAATTAAAATAAAAATTGGAAAAAAACAAAATGGATTTATGAGCACATTTGGGAAAAGAAACAATGATGTTATACATAGATGAAGAATATAATAAAAATAATAGCAGTTAACAGATCAACCTAATAGAAATTAGACAGCAGAGCTAAAATCAATTTCACAAAGCTTTCACAATTATTTTCTTTGTTTTGTATTTTTGTTTCCATGGCAATTTGTATTTGTGTAAAAGGCTCATAATTTAAATGAATTGCCCCATTCGTCCAGCTTTACTCTCCACCTCACTTTCCAATAACTCACTACTGACTTTCTGTTTAAACAAGTATCCAAGTAAATTCAACTTGGTAAAAATCCATTGATTATCTCAAGGTCATTTTGAAGAAGTTGAACAGAAGTTAACCTTTAAAATAATATTGTACCATTCGAGGGACAGGGACTGGAAGAAAGAACGTGAAGAGATGAGCTGCAGAACATATGCATGATCTATGGACACAGACAACAGTATAGTGATGACCAGAGGGAAGGGGTTCAGAAGCTAGGTGGAGGTGTACAAGGTGGGGCGATGGGGTCATCTATAATAGTATCAGCAATAAAAAAAATAGGGAAAAAATAAAATAAAACTGTAAGTAACATGGCCAAAAGCACAAACTAGGAATGGGTTTCTTCTGATACAAATAGCAACTTTAGAAAGGATGGGTTACAACTGCCAAAAGAAGAAAAATCAACAAAAATAACTTATAGAAAGAGTATAAATTTTATGATTCTGATGATTTTTTTCTTTATTAAATCTAAATTGTAATATGCATATATATGAACTACAAAATACACATTTTCTCTTGGCTGTTTTGCATTACTTATTCAAATTAGTGTTTTCCTACTTTGAACATAAATTTAGACTTAAAGAAATGTTGCAAAATTAGTATTAAAAATCCCCAGATATTTTCTCTCAGATTTTTAAAATTTTGACTTTTTAATATATTTGTTCTTTTTTGATATATTTTCTCTATATATTATTATATAAATGAATATATAGTATAATAGTACTGTCTATATATGTGTATATGTATATACATATATAAAATTATACATATATTTTTGAGCCATTTAAGAATAAGTTGAAAATATAATATCCACATCACCCCTAAATAGTTAAGTGTATAATTCCTAACAAAAAGAAATTCTGATTATGTTTTAAATTTTCCACAAAATGTTATACAACCATTTAAAAGGTTTTTTATCATAAATTATTTGTTGTCACAGTATAAAATACAGGGATGAAGAAAAAAATAACAGCATCACCAATACTTGTACACCACATGAAAAATAACCAGCATGAACACTTTTTTTTTTTTAACCAACTTACGGTTTTTTTTAAGATTTTATCTATTTATTTTTAGAGAGAGGAGAAGGGAGGAAGAAGGACAGGAAGAGAAACTTCAAAATGAGAAACATTAATCAGTTGACTCCCAAATGCTTCCCCACCAGGAACTAAACCCACAACCCAGGCATGTGCCATGACCGAGAACTGAACTAGTTACCTTTTGCTTTGCAGGATGACACTCAACCAACTGAGCCACACTGATCAAAGACTGTCTGTTTTCTATGTAACTTTTATGGGATATTATTCTATATATGTAAAACATATCATAACATTTTTCAAATGATTCATAAAAATAATTTTTAAAAATTCAGTACATGGTAGCTTATCTTTTACAGGGGAAAACATTACATTTCTTAGCTTATGCTTTCAAAATAATGGCCATTTTGTCTCCCTTACTTCCCCCCCAAGTTTATAGATTCAGTGGTTTCTGTCTTCACAATATCTCCCTTCCTTCCTCAATCATCATTCACCAACAAAATTCCTAAATCCTTTCCAAGTAACAGGTACTGAACTATAACACAGGTTTTGGAGTCAGATGACTTGGATTTTAATTGCATCTATACCTCTACTAACTTGTATGATCTTAGGCAAACTTCAACCTTTCTGAAGCTCACAGTCAGCATTCTACAAATACTGCTGCTTTTGTTGCTGCTGGTGCAGCTGCGGCTGCTATTGTTGTTATAAGCACCACACAAAAGTGTTGTGAAGGTAAATGTGACAAAGTATAGAAAATGCTTAACATGGTGCCTGGTAAATAGGAAGCAAGTGATAAATAGTAGTGATTATTGGTGTTATTTCTGTATTAGGCATAGAAGATAGACAGATAACTAAGTCACCCTCTCTACTCTTGGAGAACTAACCATCTATTATTTACAGCTGCCAGATTAATCCAACCATATTTCAGAGTTCAGTTCAAATTCGACCTTATCCATAAGGCCTTCACCAATCTGCTCAGCTGGGAAGATAATTAAGACCATTGCCTTTTACTAAACTTCCATGATCATTTCTTCTGTACTTTCTTATCAAACTTTAGCACATTGTACTTTTATTTTTGTTTGTATGTCTTTGCCTCACTCCTAGACTGTTACTTACTAGAAGGGCAATGAATGTGTTTTATTAATCTTTTAGCTACCAACATATGTGCAGAGGGTTTTGCATTCATTTGTCTTTACATATTTTTAAAATATTGCCATGCTGTGCCCAGGATAGTCACAAAACTTCCACAGCAAGTGTTCCTTATTGAAATAGTTATTAATAATGACAAGTCATTTGGATACTTTAATTAGTGTCCAGCACTATTTCCATTAGTTAGTATACACTTTAACAGCATTGTGCCTAATGACGATCGTAGTCCAGATTTCCTTGGCATTGCAATTTTCTCACTGAATTATGCCATTCTAAACTTCTGGAGATCTTGTTAAAAATACTAAAATCTTCTGCAGGTGAAGGTCATATAGTTAATCAAAAAGATCTTTAATGCTAAGTGGCCAAACCTTTTTCTGTACTCCTTTCTAAACATGTAAAGGTCTTTCCATAGTCTTTCTCCCACACTCCTTCCCTACTTCTCCCACATGCTCACTGGATTCTCAATGAGTTGATTCGGGGAAATGAGATTTTACAGGACCATCCAAAAATCTCTTCAGAGTCATTCACACCCCAACCAATCCCAGACACTACTAAATGACATCCAAAAATTCAGTTGCCAAAGTTTGCAGCAAAATTCAGTACTGTCTTTTCAGTAACAGTAAAATTATAAGAAAATATCTTCTTATACTCAAGCATTAGAAAATTCACTTACCTATATACTCATATAAAGTAGGTGTACAATAAATACTTTAATAAATGCACAAATGAATAAATCTCGATCACCTAAGATCTCATAGTTAGCACTCTGAGCACTAAGACCATTTTTAGTTGCTTTAAATGTAAAGGTAACAAACAGCTGCTCTAATTTTTATTAAGTGAATCCATCAAGTACTATGCTAATTTACTATTAGCACTAGTTTTAAGTACTTCTGAGAATTCAGATGAGAATCAGATAAAATCAACTTTTGCATTTCAATGTATTACACCTAATTTTGATTTTCTGTTTCCTACACACCATCTCGCAATCTAAACTGACCTTCTCCAAACCCCATTAAAAGTTATCTGCTTGCACACATTGGAGTCTAAGCCAAACTCTTATTTACAAGTACCAGGCCTCTGAAAAGGGCCAACATTTTCCTATATGGGCATTTAATATGCATAACTCTAATTGCAAACTACCTTATCTCTGGTTTTTGCTTTCTTTCGAAACAGAAATCTGAACTACTGGGAGCCTGAATTAGCAGGACATGTGGACTGTCAACTCAGAAAATGGCCTCTGAGCCCTGTCCCTAAGGATCTGTGCCCAGCATAGTATAACGCCAGGGAGCATTAGGAGCTAGAGAAGGTCATTTAGTGTTTGGTTAGAAGCCTTCTATATGGACTTAGATTATGACCTGGCCTTCCAATTTTGCACAAATAAGAGATTTTACTAAAAAATGCTATGAGGAGGACATGGCCTTTAGTGATCTCATTCCTGCCTTTGTTTCTAGTCTCATTTTCAATCACTCTCCATACACCTTGTGCGCAATATTTTGCAGTTCTTTGCCCTGTATTACAAACAAATGCGAATTAGGTGCTGGAATGTCAGGGAGGTATCAGGTAGGTGAAGCAAACTTTTTGGAGTAAGAAGCCTCATAGGTACCCTTATCATGCTTAATTATAGGGATGCTTTCAGGTATGGAACTTGAATAAAGAACCTCCTAAGTACTACCAATCATAATTAAATATTTATTATTCTATGCTCCTATAATACTGTGTTTGATATTCTCACTTTCAAAGCTTACCATATTTTCACCAGTTATACTTAACTGTGAATATGGGTAAATCTGCCACTAGATCATAATCTTAAAGGCAGAGTTTACTTTTTCATCTCCCTTGCCACTTTCAACAATATTTTGGATATAATAAAGCTGAATACATATTTTTAAGTTGTTCAAATAGATGATGTTATGGGGCTCAAGAGAGTCTCCGTTTGTGTTATATTCAAATTTTCCCCTACCTGTCACTGTCCTGTTTCCAGCTCGACCATCTTCACCAATCTAAATCTCAGATATCATTGTAAAGAGATATTTTTAAAACATGATTAAGATGAGGCTAACAGAGAGTTCTATATTCAGATTTAAATCACAATTATTGAATACTCATTTGACTGATGAGGAGATGGAGACTTGAATAGCTTTCAGTAGCTTGCCAAATGTCACATGATTACACAGCTAGTAAGTGGTTCTGCCAGGATGAAATTTAAGCCCCCTGACACAAAATCAAATCTCTTTTCACAAACACCAAAACATTTAAATGAACTCTTCTCAGTTTCTACTTTATATTTCTCATGCACAAATTTTCTTAATCAGAAATATATTCTGTGTATCATCAGCCAGGAAGCAGCTAAACATTCTGAACACATGAGACTCATTTTATGTACATACTTATTTACACATTTATGTATTTGTGCCTTGATTTATATTATTTTTGCATTTGACTATTTATGTATGCATTTATGTGTTTGAGTATTTAGTGTACTATGTATGTATATGTGCGTTTATTTTTATGTAAGCATTTATATATTTCTTTATTTTACATGGAGGGCTATGGAGTTTTTATGACCAATGCTATGAGAGAAAATTACATCAGTTAATTATACCTTAACTTCCTGTAGTGTTTCTGAGGACATAATCTTTTTTCTTTTTTTATATTTTTCTTTTTTAATCAGTCTTTTTTTAATTGTTGATACTGTACAGTTTTCTGTCTTTTACCCCGCCCCCAGCCCACCACCCCAGCCCTCCCCACCTTCCTCCCATTTCCACCCCCCATACTTTTTGTCCATGTGTCCTTTATACTTGTTGCTCTAAACCGTTCCCCCTGAGGACATAATCTTAAAATATATGTTCAATGTTTATTAAATGACCCCAGCTCTTGAGTTTCTAGAGGAGAGGACAGAGAGCAGCTGTGTGAAGAACTAAAGTGCAGAGCTTTGGAAACACCTTGAAGCCAACAGAAGCCTCAGCTACCAGAGTGTGCAAAAGGAAAACAAAAACTACCTAAGCTTAAAAGAGAACAACAAAATGATGAAAACAAGCTTAGGAGCAAGCAATAAGTACTGTAATACTGCAGAAAAACCAGCGATCTCAGAGATTTCAAGAGATTTAACTGGCCTAGAGGAGCAGCAAACAGAACCCAGAGGAAGAGCCAACATGAGGGAGCTGATGTTGATACAGTAATATGTAGACATTTTGAAAAGTACACATGTTATAGAACAGACCTTGGTGGGGTGAATAATATACTATTACTGAATGGACCCACCCCTGTGCTCCGGGGGTCCCCCCACTGTACTAGGTTTGCCTTGCCTGCCACCAGAGAAAGATGTCTGTCAATGCCAGAGACTAGTGAAAAAGAAAGGGATTATTTATTTTAAAAGTTATACAGACTTAGAGTAATCAGTTAATGTCTTCATTAAAAATACTAAAGTCCTGCCCTGGCTGGTGTAGCTCAGTGGATTGAGTGTGGGCCTGTGAACCAGAGTGGCTGGTTCGATTCCTAGTCAGGGCACATGCCTGGGTTTCAGGCCAGGTCCCCAGTGGGGGCCATGTGAGAGGCAACCACACATTGATATTTCTCTTCCTCTTTCTCCCTCACTTCCCCCAGCAAGATAAATAAATAAAATATTTTAAAAAAAGAAGATTAAAAAATACTAATGTTCTTTAGAATACCCAAAAGCTCACAGTCATTCTTTCTCCCCTTTGCCCAGTCCAGGGTACCTTATCTAATGAAGAGAAGTAGAAGTCCGTGGTTCAGGCAGCCCCTCAGTTCTCGCACCATCAGCTGTGTCACCAGCGTGTTCTCCAGTTAATCCAAAATCATATGGCACCTCCTCATGGCCCACCAGCAAGAATCCTTTCACCCCTTTTCTTCCAGGCGAAGTCTTCATGATTCCTAAGCCATGTGGCAAAAAAAGGGAGCGCCCTAAAGCTGCATGGTCCCAACTTTCACCAAAGCCACATGATGCCAAAAAGCCAGAATGGCTGCTGCGCCTCAGTTTAAATCTCAGCGCCAATCTTCCTCTGCAGCCCCATTTCCGACTCCTCCCATAATCAGTTACACCTGCCAGCATTCCCATATTCTTCCAGCTTTACTGAGCTGCCATAGTAAGTCCAGGTAGACATGGCCCTGTGGTATGGAGCCAATCATCTCCAAGCTTTCACACAGGTGCTATACCCAGAGAGCGGTGCCTCCCAGTTACACCCTGGGTTGAAATCACTCCCATTCCCCTGGCTCAAAGCATGACTACAGCTATTTAACATATCTATGACCAGTGAAAGATTATAGATATGTTAAATGACCATTCTAGAGGTTATTTGCCAAACTGTTGCTATGCAAAACAATTCTCAATGGCCCTGCTTCATGCGTCCCATCCCCTAGCTCAGACTTGTAGGGGTGAGGGCATCCTATATGTATTTTTTCCTAATATTTCCTGGACACCCTGAGTTCTGGACCCCATTACAAATCCCCATTTGGCACCTGCCTTGGGTGCACCCTGTTACACACAGAAAAAGCTCATCAAGGACTATGGGGAACTGATGAAAGATATCACAGGATTGAAAGAAACCCTGAGAAAGTACAATTACCAAATGAATATCATGGATTAAAGAACCAGTATAAATGAGGATCAAACTGAGCTTCAGTCTCAAATAAAAAAAAATTAAGTAAACAGCTCTGCATAGTACAAGAAAAAGTGGTGGATCTTGAAAACATGTCAAAGAAATTAAAAATTCATGTATTGGTATTTCCACAGGTGTAGGAAATGAGGGCAATCTTGAAACCATTATTAACAAAATTATTAAAAAATTTTTCTAGTGCTAAACATAGATTTCAGTTTACAAACAGAGAGAATTTTCAGGTCCCAACTCAAATATAACTCTCAAAATAAAATTCCCAGCAACATAATTGCATACTTCTTAAAGTTTAGATATAATTAAAAGTGGGTGGGAGGTCCAGCCAAGATGCAGGCATAAGTAGAAACCCTTCACTTCCTGGCACAACCAGGAGGAAGCTAACAACCAACCTAAAAACAGTAAACAACCAAAAGTGCCAGAAAATCAAACTGCATGGAACTCAGACAACCAAAGAGTTAAAGAAACATTCACCAAACTGACAGCACCATAATGCAGCAAAGTGGGATACCTCACCTGAGTGAATAGCTAAGGCCAAGACCCCTAAAACATAATAGGTGTGCCAAGATAAAGAAATATGGCCCAAATGAAAGAACAGATCAAAACTCCAGAAAAAGAGCTAGGTGACGAGGAGATAGCCAACCTATCTGATGCAGAGTTCAAAACACTGGTAATCAGGTTGCTCACAAAACTGATTGAACTTGGTTCCAAAACGAAGGAACAAACGAAGGCTACCCAAAGTGAAATAAATAAAAATGTACAGGGAACCAACTGAAGGAAAGGAAACCAGGACTTAAGTCAATGATCTGGAACAAAAGAAAAAAAAATAAACATCCAACTGGAGCAGAACGAAGAAATGAGAATTCAAAAAAATGAGGAGAGTCCTTAAGAACCTCAGAGCCAACCATAAACATTCTAATATTGGAATCATAGGGGTGCCAGGAGAAAAACAAGAGCAGGAAGTTGAAAACTTATTTGAACAAATAATGAAGGAAAACTTCCCCAATCTGGTGAAGGAAATAGACCTCCAGGAAGTTCAGGAAGCCCATAGAGTTCCAAAGAAATTGGACCCAAAGAGGAACACACCAAGGCACATCATAATTACACTATCCAAGATTAAAGATAAGGAGAGAATCTTAAAAGCAGCAAGAAAAAAGGAGACAGTCACCTACAAAGGAGCTCCCCTAAGACTGTCAGCTGATTTCTCAAAAGAAACCTTACAGGCCAGAAAGGGCTGGAAAGAAGTATTTGAAGTCATGAAAGTGAAGGACCTACATCCAAGATTACTCTATCCAGCAAAGCTATCATCTAGAATGGAAGGGCAGATAAAGTGCTCCCCAAATAAGGTCAAGTTCAAGGAATTCATCATGACCAAGCCCTTATATGAAATGTTAAAGGGACTTATCTAAGAAATGGAAGAAGATCAAAATGAACAGTCAAATGACAACAAACTCACAACTATAAACAACTGAACTTTAAAAAAATGAAAACAAAAACTAAGCAAACAATGGAACAGGGACAGAATCAGAGAAATGGAGATCACATGGTGGGTTTTCAATGGGGAAAGGGAGGGGAAGAATGGAGGGAAAGGTACAGGGAATAAGAAACATAATTGGTAGGCATAAAATAGATGGGGAGAGGTTAAGAATGGTATAGGAAACAGAGAAGTCAAATAACTTATATGTACAGCCTATAGGTGTGAACTAAGTGGGGGGAAGACTAGAGGATTGGAGGGTGCAGGAAGTATGGAGGGATAAAGGGGAAAAATTGGGAAAACTGTAATAGCATAATCAATAAAATATACTTTAAAAGATTTTAACAGCAAAAACATATAATTAAGCATGGGTGGGATAAGCAGACATTGGAATATAATAGATGAAATAGGAAAATAAAGGTAAAGAAGTCATCTTGCAAGCTGTTCAGAAAAAAAGAATTGATTTTCAACAAGGTAAAAATAGGGCTGATACCTGATTATGCCTTACTTAGAATGGAAGTGAGACAAAGTTGGAGCAAGAGCTACTACCAGCTGAAGTTCCTGGCTAAAGAAGGAAAAGTGAAAAACAAAATGAAGTGATGAGGGAGGGATAAATGTGAGAGAGGGTGTGAATACAGCAAGATGATAATTAAGGGTGGTTGGAATAAGCAGACATTGGAATATGATAGATAAAATAAGAAAAGAAGTAATCTTTAATATGAAAGCAATAAATTATATGAAATTATCAGACTAGATTGGATAAAATTTCCCGTACCCTCTGTCAAGTGTACTTGGATCTTTTAGAAAATTTGACCTTATTCTTTAGCAGGAAGCTGGTAGAAGAGATGCATATACATTGAAATGATTTCCTATAAACTGATATTATTAGAAATATTGTAAATAATGAATAATGTCGCAGTGATGTGTTTTTCAATTGCTAATTTGTGTCGCTCTTGCAGCTTAGACATTTCCATTTAACTTTAATTATATAATTGGTTAACCATACAATTGGAATAAAATAACATATTTGTTGACTTCTGTACTTTGCTTTGGACAAGTGATTAAAAGTTCCCAAAAGATATTTCCTTCCCCTCCCACCTTCCCCTTCCTCATGCCCATGAAAATTCCTACAATTTGGATACATTGAAGGCAAGGCAGACTCTGAAGCAGAAAAAAAAGCTTTCTTGGCACAGGCACTTTAAAGCATCCTGCCTGTGTTATAGGAGCCATTCTAAAATGCTCCTAAGTGCCACTCTCAGCACACCCCAGGCAGTGAGGCTGAATCCACCCCTTTTGTACTGGGGTTATCAACTTTATCCAACACAAGAAAGGGGACAATGAAATACTTTTCAGCCCACCCTTAGAACCCTCCTTCATTTTATGCCTATTGCTGAACCTCTGTGCCCATGTAATCAGATGCACACAAAATATAAGCAAGTATCTTCTTGCTGTTCCTCATGCAATTAAAGGCATCTTGTGATGCTAGGAGAATTATTATTTGGGAACAGTGGGCTAGTAAATCCTTTGGGTAAATGGTACATGGTCCAAACAGAACTTTGTGGCCCTACTAGATTGGAACACAACAAAACCTCACTTTCTCTATCTTCCCATTAACCTTAAGTTAAATTCACTTAGGTAATCCCATTTTGGGTTTGCTTTGTACCAGGCATCCAAAAGCCTCATCATGCAGGACTTCATGCCAATGGCTCATAATTCCTTATAGCTAATGACTGTTTTGATTAAATAAAGTTTCAGTTTGGTTCATCACTTGCATTTGATTTATTCTGGGAAGCTTCCTTTCACAGTCCTGAAAATATACTCATTTATAGCTTCTGGAAGTGAGTTAGTGTCTCAAACTGAGCCCTTAATTATTGAAATGTTAGACAAAGACTAAGTTGAAACCCAAGTTCTGTGAGTGGGTCCCAATTTTCCTTTCCACTGTTGAAAGAAGATACTTCTCACCTCCAAAGCTCAAACCTCCACTAGGTCTTTCTGTTAAAATCTAATCTGTCTGCTTGGCCTTCCTCACTATCCCAGAACACTACTTATCTAGTCTTACCTTAGCTTCTTATCTGTCTGCTCCACATTGTCTCTACACTGAAGAAGAGGTTGATGGCTGAGACTTATTAGCCTTTGAATGCATCAAATACACCGGAGGTGTGATAGTCCTTAGGTGACTTACCACAGCATTGAAGTTTGGGGAAGGGGGAGTGGGCCAAAATGCTTATCACTCTCTTGAGAATGTAAGAAAAGTATTAGAATTCTTGGTAATTCCTGTTTACCAGTGGGAATCACTATCCTAAAGCATAAAACTGGAAAAAAAAATGGTAGTAAATGTTTAACTAATAGCTCTCTGGGTGGATGGGTGGGAGGAACCCTGTTTATAGCATTTACTTATTCAGTGCTGTAAATTCTCTGACCATGGCCAATTTTAAGCTACCAACATGATATTACTGAATGCTGAATTGAGATAAGATGACACATTCATCTCTCTTGAGCCACTGTTAACCAGCTCCAGCACATCACTGGAAAAAGGCCAGATTTGCCATGTGCATGTCCTATTTAAACCTAAATGTCCTGTAAGACGCATTTAGCTTTAAAAAAATTAATCATCCTACTCTGGACTTAGTTACAGAGAGAGGCTCCCCAGACCATCCTGTGTATGGACATGGTCTTTGGTGGCTCAAACTCCTTTGAGTTCCACCTTCTTGAAGCTTTTATAATACTCCTGTAGCCCCCACTACAGCTTTTGTAAAATAGTTGCTCTTTTCTTCTGTTTAGGCGGAAAGTCTTTGGAGCTTAGAAATTTTGTCTTACAAATTAATTCTGTCTCTACGCTCCACCATATTACCTACTTTAATGTGTATAACATGTACTTAATAAATGCTTACATCTAACGTTTATCTTATAATTCACAAGAGTTGGTTCTGAGGTGTCCACAAGAGGAACCCTCTTCTAGCCCTCATGCTCATGGCTTGAAAGTGAGAAGGGCTATGACTCAGGAAGATTTGCTGGTATCATCACTTTCTAGGACACTGAGAGTGAGAGCTTCTATACCAGCCCTTACTTGTTCATCCAATCAGTTTAATGGACTGGTAAGTCATAGGAGGGAGCCTGGACCCAAGGTATAAGACTGGTCATTCTTAAAACATTCCATGAGAGAGAAGTTGTTTAATATCAGCCAACTTTAGATTAATAAACAAAGAGACAAATGCAAACTTCTTGAAGTATGAAGTCTGTCTGAAAGAAAACATCCAACCATGTTTAATATAATGAGAACAGTTTTCATGACATCGATGTAATCCATCACCCAAAGAGAGTGGACTGGAATGCATATACATGAACAATGATGACTTCATTGTACTAGTCAGTAGGGGTGGTAGACACCATTGAGTGACCATGTGTTCTGTGTGGCCGTCACATTGAAAATGACTGAAGGAGTAGAGGAAGGAATCTGAATCAAATTTTGCATTAAGCTTGAATATTTCTCCACAGAAACTATTCAGATGATTCAGAAGGCCACAGGTATGGGCATCTGGTGATTGGCAGCTTCATTATGACAATGTGCCCACTCATGCATCGCATCTTGTGCAAGTTTTTTTGAGAAACATCAAGTCACCCAGGTGACTCAGCCCCCTACAGCCCAGATTTGGCATCCTGTGACTTCTGGCTTTTCCCCAAACTAAAATCACCTTTGAAAGGGAACAGATCTTCTTAGAGTGGAGTCGTGTAATGGATCTACCTTTTGTCCCACCAATTCCACTGCTTGCATTATATCCTAAGAACCCTGAAACAGCAATCCAAAAGAACCTATGCACCCCTATGTTCATAGCAGCACAATTTACAATAGCCAAGTGTTGGAAGCAACCTAGGTGCCCATCAGTAAATGAATGGATCAAAAAACTATGGTACATTTACACAATGAAATTCTATGCAGCAGAAAGAAAGAAGGAGCTCCTACCCTTTGCAACAGCATGGATGGAACTGGAGAGCATCATGCTAAGCGAAACAAGCCAGGCAGTGAAAGACAAATGCCATATGATCTCACCTTTAACAGGAACCTAATCAACAAAACAACAAACAAGCATAATATAACCAAAGACACTGAAATTGAGAACAGGCTGACAGTCACCAGAGGGGAGATGGGAGGGAATTTCAGGGGAAAGGGGGAAGGGTTTAGAGCAACAAGTATAAAAGACACATGGACAAAAACTATACGGGGTAGAAATGGGAGGGAGGTGGGGAGGGCTGGGGTGGTGGGCTGGGGTCGGAGTAAAAGACAGAAAACTGTACAAGATCAACAATTAAAATTAAAATTAAAAAAATAAAGGGAACAGATCTCAGACAATTGATGAGATTCAGAAAAATACAATGGGGCAACTGCTGCTCATGGGGGAGCTGTGTGAGGTCCCAAGGTGCATACTTTGATGTCTGTCTTATGTACAATGTTTCTTGTACCTTGTATCTTCTTCAATAAATGTCTCTATTTTTCATATTACATGGCCGGATGCCTTCTGGACAGACCTCCTATGTGTATGTATAAGATTTAGAGTTACAGAATCACAAGCCTGCTGGATTCCTGATGGGGGTAGTCCAGCAGAGCCAACATAAAGAACTCCATCTCAGTTATGTCACAGCCTCAGACCCTGTTGGCCTCTACCACTGGCTGTGTAATATTGGGCCACTCAAGTTTTCTGAGGAAATTGGGCAAAAATTGTTTCTCCAGCTACAGGGCAGACTACAAGGTTTAAGACCCACAGAGGCAGCCTAGAGATAGAGCTTCTAATATTTCGATTGCCATTCATGGTTTGAATGAGGGGTTTCTATGAAAATTGAATAATAAGTCCCTTCAAGATTCTGTAGTGACCCAATAAAAGCTGAGTGTGAGTGGTATTCTCACCTACATAGTCAAAAGATCTTTTCAAGGCTTCCATGGCCACTTAGTAGGGATTCTGGGATGTAGATTCAAGCTGCTGTCCCAAGAACAAAAGCCTCAGCCTGAGGACTTACAGAGAGCAAGGGAACACTATCATTGCCTTATTTCTACAGTATCAAAAATGCATTTGATTAGTGCTTTTTTACTTTTCTACTTTCCCATCTGTTTTTTAATTTTATTTCTTTATTTAGTCATTCATTCATTCATTCATTAATTCATCATTACAGCATCCAATGAAAAGCTAGCATCAGGTAGTGGTTAAGAACATGGGACTGCATTTTGCAATATAGACAAGTATTGAATCTTTATGCTGTACACCTGAAAAATTATGTAAAATATAATGTATGTCAATTATACCTCAGTTTAAAAAAAGACTAAAAGGACTAAGAAGTTGTTTAGTTCTCATAAAAAGTATCAGAACTTTTTTCTATACAAGACTCTTTTTAGAAATAGACTAAAATCAATAACGTGGTTTAAATAAATACATGAACACACACACACACACACACACACACACACACACGAGACTGTGTATACAGACTGCAGGAATGTGAATCCTAGCTCTATGAATCCTAACTCTGCCACTTGCTGGCTGTGTAGGCATTGGGCAATTTGACAAATAGCTTTATGTTTCAGTTTCTTCATCTGTAAAATGGGATTGATAATGATAGTTATTCCATAGCATTGTTATGGGGACACACTGAGTTAGTATTTTTGGTGCCTGGTACTATCCTAGTGATTACTATATAAATGTTTTGAAAATTGGCATGCGTATTTTCATCCTATCAGTATTGTGTTCAACTATCATGTTATCATGTTTGGCCAATTTTACCTCTTAAATGTTTTAGGAATACTTGCTCCCCCCTTGTCTGATTCTACTGCCCTAGTTTAGGCCCATAGCAACAGCAAACTGCCTGCAATTTTCCATACTTTATTTGTTGGTTTTTCCTATTGCGATCCTCTGACTCTTACGGTACCCACTTCTCTATCTCCTACACCTCATTCTCTATTACTTTTTATCCTTAGACTACAAACTAGTTAAGAGCAGAAACTGTCATTCTCTCTGCATTGTCAGCATATAGAAAAATGTCTGGAACAAAGAAAGTACTCCACATTTATGGAATTGATGGATGTTTGCTGTATCCCAGACACTATATAGTAGTGTAAAGGGGAATTTTCATACAATCCTATCCAAAATTCTGTGGGATAGCAAAAACACTTATTCTCCCCATTTTACAATTTAGAAAACTGAGGCTTAGAGAGTCAAAATAATCCCCCCCAAAACACTGTTTTATATTAATATGGCTATTCTGTTCCTTATACAATAATCTGTAGTTTATAGTGGAATGTAGAAACAAAGGGTACCAGGAAGCCATAATTCATATCACCTGATGCATGAAAAATATGACATTTAATTTCCCTTTAAAAGAGCTGTTACTTTATTTTTACATAGTTTGTACTTAAATTACAGTACCTTTCTGTAGATAATGTTTAATATTTATGAAACTAAAAATGCATATAATGAAAAATTTTACTGTTTCTTACAACAATCAATTGATCTGTGAGTCAATTGGATGCTATTCTTTCACCCCATCATGTCAGGAGCTTTGCTTAGTATCTTATTCATACATTATAATTTCAAAAACTTTTTCATGGTCAACTAAATTTGTGAAAAGTTGTCTACGTCATTGGTGGTAGTAGCAGTAACTACTATTTATTTAACACCTACCATGTACCAAGTTTACTGTGCCATAAGTTTTACTTGCACTATCCTATCAACGACATTTGTAATAGCTTTTGTTGTTTTCTTTATTTTACAGATGGGGGGGTTTAACTCGCTTGAGGTTACTCAGCTATTAAATAATGGAACCTGGACTGAAATCCAAATGTGTGTGTCTCTAAAGCCTGTGCTTTTATCCCAAGCTAGAATCTGAAGGCTGTCCAAGTTACTTAACCCTCTCTGAGTTTCAGTTTCCTCATCTGTAAAAGTGAGGAAAGTAACACATCTTGTAGGGTAACTATAAGGATTAGAAATAGTAGATGCTCAGGGCCCAGAGGCACATAGTACATATTTAAACCTTTAAATGGTGAAGTCAATGTTTATGCATTGTGGGTCATTAAAAGGGAGGAGGATGATCTGAGATCCCTTTAAAGGCATTGGGAAGCTGGAGAGGAAGGATTCACAGCTTTGTCAGTCTTAAGAGCTGGCCCTCTCCCCTCTAGAATACAGTGACCCAATGAAACTCTGAGCCACTGGTGAAGTGGCAGGGGCCTGAATTTGGCTCCTCTGCACGGAGTCGGGAGAGAGGCTGAGAGCTGGGAGGGGCATGCAGAGAAATCTCAGTTGTCAGAGGACTGCTGGTGTCAGGCAGAGTTAGTATAGGTGGGCTCTCCGAGCCTGGTAGAGGGAGGGGAAGAGGTTGGAGCTGGCCAGCGAGCAGGCGGGGTAGAGAGGGAGGCGGGGTGCAGAGTCTCAGAGGCTGTCCTTAGCTCTTCTCATGCCAGTCAGTTTGCTGCATCTGGAGGAGCTCACTGGAGAATCTCCAACACCGGAACGGACCTTCAACTACCGTAAGTACCTGCAAATGAACGCATAGTACAGTGGCCGAAGATTAAATACTAGCCATCAAATCCTAAACAAAGCCCCCAAATAGTCTCCGGCTGTAATTAATTGCCGTTAATCAAACTGTTTCCCAGTCTGTCCCCCTACTCTCTTCATCCTTTCCTTTCTTCTTCCCTCCCCATCCCAGCCTTGCCTTGTTGAGAATCTCTGGGCACTGTAGATATATTTCCTTTACCTTCTCAGTCTTCCCACCAAACCCTCAATGGAGCATGTACCCGGCACCCTGCCGAACCCAACCCTTTTGATTCCTGGAGCTCTCAAAGCTATGCACGGGGAGGAGCAGGCACAAGCCATAAGACATTTCTAGTATGTGATATGTTATGCTCAAAAGCACTGCGGAGGTGCCTAAGAGTGGGGAAAGTGCTTGGGGTGGAGTAGAAGAGGAAGGTAAAAAGGCTAGACTGCTGAAGTTGAGGGATATGTGGCTGTGAAAGGCCAAAATGGGCGTGGCAAATTAACCTGAATCTTGCAGCTGCTGTTTCCTGGATATAGGATTCATCAATTTGGCTGAATATCAATGGTATAGTTTCCTTAGTGATTGGAGAGGAGTCAGGCACGCTGAGCATCCCAGGTTCCCTGATTCCATTGAAGTCCCCAGGAGGCAAATCCTTGCTTTAGGAGTCCAAGTGACAAGGATGAAATCTCATATGGCATTCAGGGGCAGAATTCCAGGTTGAAACTTTCCCTTTGCAGTAAAACCTGGCTCCCCAAATAAATCCTGGCCCAAAGCTCCCAGAGAAACAAAGCAACAGGGCAGCACCCGAGCCTGGCCCGGGCTCTGGACCTGGCCCCTGGCCCTGGACCTGGCCCCTGGCCCTGGCCCTGGCCCTGACCCTGACCCTGAAAGTAGAGATAAGGGCCTGCAGGAGCTGAGATGGAAAGAGAATCTTTACAGTCCTACAACAGGTTGATGTACCTATTTGGAAAGGAGAAAAAATAGCTTTCTTTTCTGAAATGCTATATGCTTGTAACTGTACATATATTATCTCTCATCCAACACAACAATGTTTAGATAGATATTATTCCCCTACTTTACAGATAGGAAAAGTTCAGAGAGGGTGATTTGAGCATCCTTCAATTCAAAGGAAAAACCACAAAAGGAAACTGTACCTCCTTGGATCTCTGACTGTCCACCTGCTTCCTACAGCCCAGATGCTTAAAAATGAAACCCGGTTTTCCTGTTATTCCATCTGTCCAGTGTTAGCACCAGAGCAAGTTAGAGGCTGCAGTACTAGGATAAGTTTGGGAAGGAAAATAAGCCCCTTTCTGTTCTGGGAACTGACTGCCTTTACCCTGCTCTACTGAGATTGGATTAAACAGCTGGGGTTAGCCAGGACCTCAGACTCTGAATAGAGTCTGGTTAGTGGAAGACATTAGCCTGAGTTTGTGTGGTGGGAATACACTTCCTCTTGGCAAAAGGATACTCTGTGTGGGGTGGAGGAGGCAGGAAAGCATAAAAGGTCTACCTTATGTACTTTCAGGGCATTGTGGGCAATAGTGGTTTTCAGAAAATGAGAACTCCCTGAACTCAGATCTTTGCCATATTCTCTGAAATTCAATTATTTTTTTCCTAGAGGCAATGAACAAAAATACTTACAAACTGCAGACAGCCAATAAATCATTGACACCTTATATTAATTAGCTCAAGTAGCTTGATTCTCCAACACCTACTAGAGATAGGGGTTTTGAGCTTTTGGAGTAAGAGATAAGAATGAGAGTAATATTGGATCTGAGGTACTCCACATAAGGGAAGACCTGGATGGGATGTGATAGGAGGTGTGTGGGAGGGTAAGAATAGGGGAAAGGACTGCCTCTGGGAATTTAAATGCTTGTTTTACAGCATAGGCATTGGAGTTAAACATGGATTTGAATTTAAGCTCTGGCATTTAATATTTTTTGACTTTGGGTAAAATATTAATCATCTCTAAACCTCAGTTTCCTTAGCAAAATGCAGGTGGTAGGAATGCCTCCTTTGCTCTACTGTTGGAGGACGCTCTACATCTCACATTTCCTTCATTCCATGAGGCTTCTGCAGACCCCTTTGAGATCCCAGGAAAAAGCAGACACTTCAACAAATCTGACATCGTAGATACCAGCAAAGAGTTTGGATGAGTGGAGGAGGGAAGTGGGGAAATGAGATAAGAAGAGGAAATAACAGGTGACCTTGTGATATTTTGTAATACGTTGCATACTTGTGTGGAAATAGAAGGTAGTGGAGTTGTCAACTGCAGTTTAGTGATCCAAAATAAACTTTAAGGAGCAGAACAAGTTTTTTGAGTAAAAACACTTCTGCTTTTAGATCTCACCACCTGCTGAAGGGCAAAGCCCTTTAAGTCTTGAAGCGCATATTGAGCACCAGAGGCCCCATGACCATGCACAGACCAAGGGAGGGGGTCACCATGCTGTGGACATTCACTCTCTTGCTCTTTTGCATTCGTGAGTACAAGGAATGGGTGAGGGGCAAGTGACCCTGTCATAAATACCTCTATGAGTGGGCACCTTAGGAAGGGAGAGGAGAGTATTGATGTTTGTGAGTGGGCGGAGACAATGAGGAGGTTTTCCCTTACCATAATCTCTCATTTTAGGGCTGAGTCTGGGTATGACATCAATAGGTAAGTGAGTCCTGTTACCTCAGGTAACTTCCTACCCGAAGGTTCTAAGACATTGGCCTGCCTCCATGGCCCTGGACCAAACTACCTTGAGATCCCAAAGAAAATTTCCAGATTGAGCCAGTTGGGAGTAAAAGTCCCTCACTTCATGACTTGGTTTCCCACAGAATAGTAAAGAACTTTATCTCAGATGGAAAGGAGGCTGGGCCTTGCACTTTATTCCCCAACTCACTTGGATTTCTTGAACAAATATTCTGGGGTCCCTCTCCCACCTTCCACATGTTCCCAAGGGAAGACAAATGGAAGACTCTGGGTCAGGGCTAGTTTTAAGGGACACGGGGGCACATTATGGGAGGGTTGTACTGCTCACATCTTTGTGATCTTTGGGAATGACAGTGATAAAATGTCAACCGGAGCTGTGGATAGAGACCAACTACCCCCAGGCCCCATGGGAGAACATCACACTTTGGTGCAAAAGCCTTTCTCGGATTTCAAGCAAGTTTCTGCTGCTGAAGGATAAGACACCGATGACCTGGATCTGCCCTTTCTACAAGATCTTTCAAGTTTCGTTCCCCATAGGTGCCTTTACTAAGTCCAATACAGGTTTTTACAGATGCTGCTACTGGAAGGAGACAGGCTGGTCAGAGCCCAGTAAAGTTTTAGAGTTGGAGGCACCAGGTAAGAAAACAGAAAAGACTAGTCAAGAAGAAACTACAGCTTCTAAGATTCAAACTTGCCTTCCTAATGCAGGGTTTGTTTAATTCATTCATCCATTTACCTCAAACGCATGCATACATATGTTCAGGAATTCTATAGTTAGTAAATAAGTACTTTCTTTTCATAGGCAGTGTAGAGTTAGGATGCAAACTCTGGAACAGATTTAGGGGGCAAGCTCTCAACTTAGGGGAGACCCAAACTAGAGAAAGGAGTGGCAAATAAGGATCATACAGGAAGGCTCATTTAAATAGAGCTCTCTCTTGAGCTCCCTGTTTTACCTGAATTCCAGTTGTTCTCTCCTTCCAGGCCAGCTGCCCAAGCCCATCTTCTGGATCCAGTCTGAGACGTCTCCTCTTCCTGAGCATAACATTAACATATTTTGTCATAGCTGGCTACAGGATTTGGTATCCATGCTTTTCAAAGAAGGATATGCAGAGCCTGTGGATTACCAAATCCCAACTGGGACAGTGGCCATCTTCTCCATTGCCAACATGGCACCTGAAAGAGAAATGGTTTACATTTGCCGCACTCATATCCAGATACTCCCCACCTTGTGGTCAGAGCCCAGCAACCCCCTGAAGCTGATTGTGGCAGGTGGGTGCAGCTATGGTTGCTGGGGTCTGATGATTGTTGTCCCTGGGATTATGGCTGGATGAGATAGAGTTTCTGATTTTACTTTTCTCCATCAGTTCCTAGTCCCTGCAAGGACCATTAGCTAGAGTCATTTGACATTTTACTGAGATGCAGATCAGAATCACCCATACTACCAGGCAGGTGTGTGGAAGCCAATCACTTGGCTAGTGAATGAGCCCAGCTAGATGTCCAGCAGCTTCAGATCATCACATCTTTGTTGTTTTCTACTTGTTGAATATCATGAATTCATTCATTCATTAGACTGTATTTATTGAGCACTTAATATGTGCCAGGCACAGGCACTGCCACTGCAGCCTTTTAAACTGATATTTAAAAATGTAAATTTATTTTATTCTATTTGTGATTATTAATTTTTAGTGTGGAATAAATTGCTAGTACTGGTGATAAAAATAAGCAAACATGACCAAAAAATGATTGTGTATATTTTAGAAATGACTGTATAAATTGCTTTAGTCATGTACATACAGATCCAGTACAGCAGTAACAAACTTTAAACACAGCAGAAGACTCCCCAAAATGTCCAAATGTCAGTTGAACACCCTAGTCCCAAACCCCCACACCATGGCCTGGGTGCTTATTAGAGAGAACTGGCCACTTTTTCTTTAGCTTATCCATCAAGCTACTAAGGTTGGGGGAAGCTGTGATACTACAGAAAGTACCCTGGACTTAGAAGCAGTAATCCGAGTTTCTAGTGTCACCTCTGACACTGTCTTTCTGTGTGATCAATCTTGAGCAAGTGACTTCACCTCTTTGTGCTTTGGTTTCCCCTATTCTAACATGGGATGATAACATCTATCCAATCTACTGTATGATGCTTCTCTGTGCCTCACTCTCCTGATTTGCAAAATTGGTATAACAATAATGCCTACCTCACAGGGTTGTTGTGAGGATTTGCCTAAATACAATACATGTTCAGTGCCTGGCATATAAGTTCTCAATAAATGGTAGATATTAATTTTATTAGTATAGCTTTTTATTGAGGATAAAAACCAAATGTCTGTTTGAACTGTGTGTATGTATGTTTGTTGTATGAATTTCCTTTCAGCATAGGTTCCACTATCACACACTTCTGCAATTACCTGTTCACTGGTATCCCCTTTAGGCCATGAGCTTTTTGCTGACAGGGACTCTGTGTTCTTTGCTTGCATATCTCTAGACCTACATGATTCCTGATACATCCTAAATTCTCAATGAGCATATGATGGAGCTGATATTTCCAGTAATGGATGGGTGGGTCTACCTGAGATTTGGGTGGGTAAGAAGGAGTGGTATGTGAAGAAAGCTTGCCCTCTATTTTGTAGTATAATTTCTTTGGAGGAACAACACATGAAAATGAGAGTGTGTCCCAATTAACAGAGATTTCTTTGGTTTGCAGGCTTACAGCCTAACTCCTCCTTATTGGCTTCTTTCAATCTGCTGTTGGGAAGTAGTATCTTACCTGTGTTCAAAATCTATCCTTAATACTGCACTTGCATTCATGCTCTACAAAGATGGAATAAAAGTCATTTTTCAGAAGTTTGGTTTCTCAGTGGTTGGAAAAGTTACATTTGTCATTCTAGAGACCTAAACATACAGAGAATTACAGATGTAGATATTCCACTGAGACACACCATGAAACATAGAGTTCAATTGAGCTGATAGAGTCTGGTGAGAGGCCAAGACATAAGTTAACTTATCCTTGATTGCATCTTAGAAGAGGCAAAGATTCAAGGAAGGTGAGGGAGCAAAGGGTAAACTTCAGCTACCAATTCCTGTTTAAAGAAACTAGAAAAACAAAACAAAATAATAGGGAAGAAGCATCCTACCTCTAACTCAGGGTCTCTTCCCTTTCTAGGACTATATCCCAAACCAACTCTGACAGTTTATCCTGGGCCCATCATGACACCTGGAGAAAGCCTGAATCTCAGGTGTCAAGGGCCAATCTATAGAATGACCTTTGCTCTAATAAAGCTTGAAGACTTGGAGAAGTCCTTTTACTACAAGAGGCCAGTAAAAAATGAGGCACATTTCTTCTTCCAGACTTTGAAAATCCATGATGCTGGACATTACCTCTGTTTTTACTATGATAGGTCATACAGAGGTTCAGTCCTCAGTGATACCCTGAAAATCTGGGTAACCGGTAAGAGAGGTGGTGCCATGGGGCCTATATAAAGGGTTAAAGATACACAACTCCTTCTAGGCTCCCTGAAGAACCTAATTATGTAGCCATGACTAACATTAGGGAGGAGGTGGGATTTTCCAAGGGTGGAGTAGAGGAAGAAGAGGAAAAGAACCTCAAGTAGTAGTAGGAAGAAGTCAGACCTTTATATTTTAGTCCTTTATATTTTAGTCCTTTATATTTTGGGTCTCATCCTAGACAATATCTCCAAGATCTGGCTACTTGTTCGGCCAAGACCTGTGGTCCAAATGGGTCAGAACATGAGCCTGTGTTTTCAAGGGCCAGTGGATGGAATGGGACTTGTACTCTATAAGAAAGGAGAAGACAAATCACTTCAACTCATGGATGCCACCAACATTGATGATGATGAGTCATTCTTCCTCAGCAATGTGACCTCCAGTGATATTGGCATGTATACCTGTCACTATCTCCTGTCCTGGAAGACCTCCATCAAGATTATATCACACAATATCATAGAGCTTGTGGTTGTAGGCAAGTGCTAGCAACTATTGTTTGTTTTTATCATTACAGTGTTCTAAAAAGTGTTAGTGACCCTGTATCCTCTTGAAGTTGTGAGCCAAGAAAAAGCACACAGAGAAGTTGGTATAGAATTTTCTTCAAAAACTTTAGGTACCCTCTCTTCCAGGATTGTTACTCAAGCCCTACCTCTTAGCAAGACCTAGCCCCATATTTTTAAATATTTTATTTATTTATTTCTAGAGAGAGGGAAAGGGACAGAGAAAGAAAGGGAAAGAAATTTCGATGTGTGAGAGATACATTGATTGGTTGCCTCTTGCATGTCCCCAACAGGGGATCCAGCCCACTATGCAGGCATGTGCCCTGCCCGGGAATCGAACCGGAGGCCTTTCAGTTTGCAGGTCAACACTCAGTCCATTGACCTAAACCAGCCAGGGCAAGATCTAGCCCCATTTTAACCACTGGAAGAGTTATTTTCTTTCATGCCAGGGGAAACTTACAGGTATGAGGTCCCAGTTGAAAGTAGTAGTGGGCACCAAGGAGTGGGTTAAGGGTTCTGATGCACAGTCAAATTCTGAAGCTACTGCTCTGGTGGAAGTAGAAAGGAAGACAAGACTAAATAGAGAGCTAACAAAACATTTGTGAGGGAAGAGGTACTGAGTTTGAGGTCACCTCTAACTCTGATCTCTGGACTAATTGTAGATAAGACCCCCAAA
The DNA here is from genome assembly GCA_039655065.1 of Glossophaga mutica. Lineage (NCBI taxonomy): Eukaryota > Metazoa > Chordata > Mammalia > Chiroptera > Phyllostomidae > Glossophaga > Glossophaga mutica. Next base: position 26,976,829 of record CM077318.1, read on the forward strand.
CCCTCCCCATCAGCCTGGCCCAGCAGGCTAGGACATGCGTTCACACTTCAGTGCTGAGTACCTCATCTGGTACTTCAATTTTCTCTAGAATGGGAAGAAAGACCAACATTCCAAAAATTCTCAGTGGATGGAGACTTCATCCTCAGTATTGTTGAAGGGAAGGTCACAGGGACCTACAGTTGCATGTATCACATAGAAGCACACCCTAATATCCAGTCACATTGCAGTGAACCTCTGAAGCTATTGGGGCCAGCAGATAAGAGGACAATTTTTCACTGGGATGTCCCTTCATGGCTTTGGCCATGCTACCCTGGGATCCCAGAGTGGTGCACAAAAAGTATGGAAAGGGGAGTCAGGGGCTTGTAGGTAAGGGTCTTGGGTTTGAGTATCCTTCCCCTAGGGTGGTCTCATAAGCACTCAAAAGCAGTGAGCTGGATATTTTCAAGGTCCCCATGCTTCATGAAAAAGAAGACCACTTCTGTCTCATCTTCCTTTCACCATCAGTAACCAGCTCTCCCTTCCCACATGAATGTGCTCACCTGCCCCTATCCCCATCAAGGCCCCTGCTTCTGTTCTTCTCTGGTCATAGGTTTGCTTACCTGGAATTACATTCTGAATGAAGTTATCAGGTTGTCCCTGATCATGCATCTTCTTACCTTGCTGTTGGTAGTGCTGTGGATAAGGTGGAAATGTTGGAGACTAAGAAACAGGTAACTACCTTCCCCCACCCCTCTGTTCTTCAATCTAGCTGAGTCCAGGCTCTCCAGAGACTCAGGAATAAGTCATGCTCAAATAAAGATAAGCCACAGGGGCACACCCTTTGTTACCCCTACCCTCTTGGCTTAAGACACAAGAATTTATCTTTCCAACTGTTTCTCTTTCACCTCACAGAGGGGTCAACACCCAAGCCAAAGGGTGGAGAAATGCATAATTTTCAGATGCTGGAGAAGTTATCAGAACCTCATTCACTGATCTCCCCAGAAACGTGCCCATACAATCCTGCCTCTCAGAGATGATTTATGCCCCCCATATTAATTTGGTCAAAACTTTTTCTTTTGCAAGAAGCCATGCTTTCCTGTCTCCCAGGATGTTATCGAACTCCTATCCCAACTTTTCATCCTTAACTTCTAGCTCTCAAGGGATAGTCTTCTTGTTTATCCCAGTTGCCATAGAAACCAGTCTCTCTGCCACTCTAGACTCCAACTACCTGTGCAGAGCATTCTGAGAATATAATCTTAACTTGGATAGGCATCTGATGAGGGAATGGATTGGAGGCAGAGAATGAGACTGCTTCCTGTGACCCAGAAAATGGCAAGCCAAACAGGTTCTCCTGCTATTTTGTTTGATCTTTGATGTCATTTCTGTCTACCCCATCCCCATAACCTGTGCTCAGTCTGTTCTGTTTAAAAATGAAAAGAGAAATGACAGCTCCTAGCCTGATGGGAACCTCAGCTCCTGAATACCTTGCTTACTTCCCCCCATCCTCTATTCCTGGCTGTACCCCGCACCATAATCATAAACCTCTGTGTATTTGGGAGTATTCAATACACAATGGATTATAACTACGTGTGTGTCTGTGTTTTCCACTGGGATCTTAGGGACAAAGTGCTTCAGTAACGAGAAGGGAGTCACCTACACCTTCTGCAAAAACCATCACCGTTGAGTTTTCAAAGTTTCAGTGGAGGATGAGTTCTAGTTCTCCTCAGAATCTATCTTGTGTCCCCTATACATTGTGGTAATCTCCAAGCCAAGGGTTAGGAAAAATGTATCTTCAAGTGTCCCACTTCAACCCATGACCACTGTATCAAAGAATGAGTTTAAAAAGCAGATTTCAGAAAAAGCAGCTTGATAAGCAGGTTTTTCTTACTAGGATGGAGGGTTAGTGTTTTCTAAGTAAAAATTTTCAAATGGATTTTGGCTTAATATCTAATTTTACAGGACCCATAACCCAAACCTGTTGCATATTTCTAGTTGTACTCTGGGCGGGTGGGGGGGTAGAGATCCTGCTCTCTGACAGGCTTAGCTAAACACTGACAATCTTCTGGTAATTCATTGTGGCTGCCTAGGCAACCCTTCCATAACAAAGGCAGGTGAAGCAGGTCCGTCTGAGGACCAATACTGCCATAATAAAAATTGCTTCCAAACTTAAACTTGATAATGGTGAAACATCCACTATTTCTCCCTTTACCCTCACACCCACTACCCAGAGCTGCCGATCACACTGAGCTCCAGTGATTCTGAGAGCTAGAGTTACAAAAGCATTTTCACATCTTACATCTCAATTCCAGCAACAGCCTAATCAGGGGCTATGGGGAGCTGACATCTGATATAGGCTGGGGAGGGGGAGGGGGGCCATGTGGGTCATGAAAGAGCAAGAGGTTTGTAGGTGGTGAGGCCCTCAAAAAGAAAAGCCATCGATGTCAGAAAAGATTATTTCCTATTAGCCTGGCCATATCCAATCCCTATTGGGTGGCGAGTAAGCCAATGACATAAATTGCCGCCCCCTTCTCTCCGCCCTCCCCCTAATCCCAGCAACTCCTCTCATCTCTTTTCTGGTCTCACTAGAGAAGCCTGGTTGCTGGGAACAGCTCAAGGGGTCACCATGCTGTTCATAATTACGGCTCTCTTCTGTTGTGGTGAGTACAAGGGAGTGGGGTAGGGGCCTGGGCAGAGGCTGGGGTGAAGTCCCGTTGGGGAGGAGGCAGAGTTCTGGCAGCAATTTCTTTTGCAGGACTGTGCAAAGGGGTATTGACTGAAGAGACTGGTGAGTTTTTTTTCTGCTCCAGACTGGGACATTCCTCCCTAGAGATCCGAAATAACTACATAGTGTCAGTGTCAGCGACCAGGGAGTGACTGATTGGAAGAGAAGGACAGCCAGAAAGGAGCCCTGGCTAAAGTTGCTGGCAAAATTCAGCCTCCAACTCTGCTTTTGTGCCTGCAACATTTCCCTCAAGCTTCTGAACTTTTCTAAATCTCACTGAAACATCAGCTTTCCCTTTCCCCTGCACCTGTGGAAGGAAGGAAAGAGTTTGGATTTGGGTTGAAAGGGAAGGTGGGCAGCGTGCTCTGGGTAGGGGGTTCAAGGATAAGGAAAGGGGGGGAGAAGGAAGGATGGCCTCACTAACTCTGCTGTTTCTAGAAATAATCATGCCAACCCCTAAGCCTGAGCTATGGGCAGAGACCAACTTCCCTCTGGCCCCGTGGAAGAACTTAACCCTATGGTGCAGAAGCCCTTCTGGATCAACTAAGGAGTTTGTGCTGCTGAAGGACGGAACTGGGTGGATTGCAACTCGCCCAGCCTCAGAGCAGGTCCGGGCTGCTTTCCCCCTTGGCGCCCTGACCCAGAGCCACACCGGGAGTTACCACTGCCATTCATGGGAGGAGATGGCTGTGTCAGAACCCAGTCAGGCACTTGAGCTGGTGGGGACAGGTAAGAAATGTCAGAAGGATTTTCTGGAGTAATCCCCAGAGCCCCTGAGACTCCAGCACTGTTGCTGGATGTGGGGAAATGAATAAAGACTCAGACCCAAGAGATTTGTGCTGCATATAGGAGAGGAGGGACACTGAAATGGGGGTGGGGTGGGTAAGAGAGTGAGAGAAAACTGTCAGGAGGAGCGGCAGACCAGTCCAAGATGGATTTCTTTTTGGCCGACAAAGTGATTCCAAGCGTCCCATCTGGGCACCTTCAAACCCATTTTGTTTTCTAGACATCCTCCCCAAACCTGTCATTTCTGCTTCCCCACCAATCCGGGGCCATAAACTGCAAATTCGGTGCAAAGGATGGCTGGCAGGCATGGCGTTTGCTCTATATAAGGAGGGATTGCAGGAACCTGTCCAGCAACTTGGTGCTGTTGGGAGAGAAGCCTTCTTTACAATCCAAAGAATGGAGGATAAAGACGAAGGCAATTATAGTTGCCGCACTCACACTGAAATGCACCCCTTCAAGTGGTCTGAGCCCAGTGAGCCCCTGGAGCTTATTATAAAAGGTAGATCTGAAAAGGGTGTGTGAGGGAGGAGGGGGGAGGCAAAACTCTGGGTCAGACACTTCTTTCCCCATAGCAAACTTTGTTGCTGGTCCTAGGAGCCTGTATCCAATCTTAGAGCCAAGCAGGCGTGGCGCTGGGAGTGCCAGGGCCTCTGGCTGCACGATATTAATAGCAGTAATTGTTATTAATAGCTGGGGTTTGTGGAGGGTGATTTAATTTTTCTGATTATTTTTATATTAATTATTTTATTTTGCTATAATGTAAATATTCAAAGGATATTTGGACAAGAAAGGGAAATAATACATTGTAGAGCATGTACTATTTCCCCTTCTTGTCCAAGTGGGAAAACTGAGGCTCAGGGAACCAGCAGAGCCCCAATGACAATTCACTCTTTTAGCTAGCCTCCGTTGTCTTCTCTGATAACAGTGATTCTGCTGCAGGAGTGGAGGGGTGGGGGAGAGGGATCCCTGTTACAAAGCCATCAGCAAAATGGATTTGCCTGCATTTTTAAATGCACCTACTTCTGAATGAAATACTATAAAAAACAAAGTGACTTTCCAGAACCAATATTACCTATATTAGCTATCTTTCTTTCTTTCTTTTTTTCTTTTTTGCCTTAAGTTGGTTTTGTTGTGTTGTGTTTTGTTTGTTTGTTTGTTTTTTGCTTCTAGACATGTACCCGAAGCCCTTATTCAACACATGGGCCAGCCCAATGGTCACTCCTGGTGCCCGAGTGACTTTCAATTGCTCTACCCCACACCAGCACATGAGCTTTATTCTTTACAAAGATGGAAGTGAAATAGCATCCAGTGACAGGTCTTGGGCAAGCCCAGGAGCCAGTGCAGCTCAGTTTCTGATCATTTCGGTGGGCACTGGTGATGGAGGAAATTACAGCTGCCGCTATTATGATTTTGCTATCTGGTCTGAGCCCAGCGAATCTGTGGAGCTCGTGGTGACAGGTCAGGAGCGGGGAAATGAAGATGGAGGGGTACTGAACCTGCGACAGCGGGTGGATGGCCTGTCAGCAGGAGAGAAAGAAGTGTTCCTTCTAAAAATTACCAAGAAAGCACTTAGGACAGTGACTCGCTCATGGTAAACGGTCCATGTAAGGCAGTCGCTGATATTATTATTAACACATGAATAAGAGACACAGGAGAGGGAGGAGGCAAGTAATTAATTTACTTGGGGGAAAGAAATGCTGCAGATAGGGGTGTCCAATCCCTAGAGCCAAGTTCATGTTGCCTTATTTCTGAAATCATTTTGTTGCTCGGCCTTGAGCTTTAGGCTCAATGTCCACTTTTTCTTTAGCTGGTCTATCAGAGATTGGTGGACTGGATGGCCCTCAGAGAAAGGGCAAAGACCTTGGAATATCAGTTGCATACCGTGCAGCCATTTAGAAATGATAGTTTTCAAAGGCTGTGTAACATCATGCTTACAATATAAAGTTAAGTGAAAGATATTAAACTGCACAAAGGAGAGAGAGGACAGTAAGATCCAAATTATGTAAACAGTTATAGCTGCAATGACATGGGTATGTATAGAAAAATATTAATGGAATGGAAATATAGAAACATATATAAAGAATGGTTGTCATTGAGTGGTAGAATTATATTTTCTTCATTGTTTTTTTCTGTATTTTCTAAATTTCTACAATAAACATATTGTTTCTTATAATAACATTAAAAAAGCAATTTAAAGAATGTAGGGGTCAGGTTTCTTTCATGAGAAAGGTTTCTCTGGTCTCTTTAATTTCAGAATTCTACCCTGAACCCACTCTCCTGGCACAACCAGGTCCTGTGGTGCTTCCCGGGAAAAATGTGATCCTACACTGCAAAGGGGCTTTCCAGGGCATGAGGTTTGCCCTTGTGCATGAGGGAACCCAGGTTCCTATACAGTTCCAGAGTACCTCAGGGAACTCAACTGACTTCCTCCTCCACACTGTTGGAGCAGAAGACTCTGGGAACTACAGCTGTGTCTATTATGAGACGACCATGTCAAATAGGGGATCACATCTCAGTAAACCTGTTATGATCTGGGTGACTGGTAAGGACAAACAAAGCATGTAAATGGGACAGAGAAAATGTTCATAGGAGATTGAGAGGGTAATCCCTCTTGCAAGGCTAGGCTCTGCCACAGAGGTGGGGGGGAGATGATTGTGGCCAGAAGGAAAAAGATACGGTGTTAATTCAGCAAGTGTTAAGTTTCCATACTCACCACTTGGCATCTTTGGTCTCTCCCTAGACACATTTCCTAAGCCATGGTTGTTTGCCAAGCCCAGTTCTGTGGTTCACATGGGGCAGAATGTTACTCTCTGGTGCCAAGGGCCAGTCCATGGAGTAGGGTATATTCTGCACAAAGAAAAAGAAGTCACTTCAATGCAGCTGTGGGGATCCACCAGTATTGATGGGGCATTCCCCATCACCAATATATCTGGTGCTAGCATAGGGCGTTACACCTGCTGCTACCACCCTGACTGGGCCAGCCCTATCAAGATACAGCCTAGCAACACCCTAGAACTCATAGTCACAGGTAAGGGGAAGATGCTCTGCAGTTGGCATGGGGGTACCAAAAGGAGGGAATAAACTGGTAGATGGTTCAGATGGTTTTCAAAGAGTTCAAAAGTCAAGGAATACTCTTTCCTCTTTAATGAAGTGAGTCTCCAAGGGTGATGGACTGGCAAGTAACCTCTTCTTTCTGACCAGGGGTTATATTTTTCTAGGTTTGCTCCCCAAACCCAGCCTATTAGCCCAGCCTGGTCTCCTGGTGGCCCCTGGGGAAAATATGACTCTTCAATGTCAAGGGGAATTGCCAGATTCAACATTTGTCCTGTTGAAGGAGGGTTCTCAAGAGCCTTTAGAACAACAGAGACCAAGTGGCTACAGGGCTGACTTCTGGATGCCAGCAGTGAGAGGTGAAGATTCTGGAATCTATAGTTGTGTTTATTATTTGGACTCTGCTCCCCTTGCAGCTTCCAATCACAGTGACTTCCTGGACATCTGGGTGACTGGTAAGGTCCTGTAGACTTAAGTAACAGTCTATATTTTATAGTGTTTTTAATAGTTAGGCCTAAGTGGGTAAAGGGCTGAGTTATGAGCCACTTCTAACCCTGTGCTCTGGTTGGTTGCAGATAAACCTCCTAAACCCTCCCTGTCAGCCTGGCCCAGCACAGTGTTCAAGCTCGGGAAGGAAATCACCCTTCAGTGCCGAGGACCAATGCCAGGTGTTGAATTTGTCCTGGAACATGACAGAGAAGAAGCACCTCAGCAGTTCTCAGAGAATGGAGACTTTGTAATTAACAATATAGAAGGAAAAGGCATTGGAAACTACAGCTGCAGCTACCGCCTCCAGGCCCACCCTGATATCTGGTCAGAGCCTAGTGATTCTCTGGAGCTGGTGGGTGCGGCAGGTAAGTGGATAATCCCTCCATAGTCTTGGCATAGCACACTTGGGATCCCAGAGACAGTCCCCATGGAAATAGCCCAAATATGGAGGGAGGAGTGTTTAGACTCAGAGGCAAGTGTGGTTATATTTCTCCAGGGATGGTGAGGAGGGGGACTTCAGATTTGCTCAAAGATAGTGAGCCACATATTTTCAAGGCCTCTTCAGTCCCCCAAAAGGAGGGCTGCTTCTGCCTCAGCATAAGCTCTGCTTCTGATCACCCCATCTTCAGTCTCAATATATGGCTCTCAAGAAAAGCTTGGAGGAGGCCACATGAGGAGGCAATGAAAGATCAAGTAGAAGATGTACTAACCTCCATGGCCTTGGTTTCTCCTTTTTTATCATCACAGGGCTTGCTGCTCAGGAGTGCACTGTGGGGAACATTGTCCGAAGTAGCCTGATTGTAGTGGTGGTTGTAGCTTTGGGGGTGGTGCTAGCCATAGAGTGGAGGAAGTGGCCTCGACTTCGAACCAGGTAAATGCCTCATGTCAGCCTCCTTCTGTGATCCCAAGGCTACTGGAAAAAACAATGCTTTGAATGTATCTCTAGCATCTGAGCTCCACAATGCAACCTGTCTTCAGGTTGATGGTTCTGGATATTCCTTTAGTCATGTCTATTTTCTCTACACAGAGACTCAGAGACAGATGGACGGGACCAGACCATAGCCCTTGAAGAATGTAACCAAGAAGAAGAATTGGGCACCAACTCCAACTCTCCCTCTTCGATCTCTCAGGGAACCTTAGTGGACCTGCCAGTCCCAATATAATAATCTCTTCCTTTACAAGAGCTTTCTCCTCCTCTTTCTTTTATTCTCAGACACCTGCAAATCTGACTGATTACTCTGGGAGTCAGACCATCATCTATTCCTTAGTCACTAATCACCTGAGCTGGGTCAAGGGGATTCTGGGAGTTGAGAGCTCTGCCATGAAATGTAGATATAGGGTAAGATGTTTCCTGAAATGAGATTCCCCATCCCCGTAATTCCTCACTGTACTGATTTACTGATGCATGTAATTCTATTAAAAAGTATTCTTCTGAATAAAGAGGGTATTCACTATTTAACTGCAGAAACTATGGCAGTGATTTTTCATTGGTCTGTTTTTCACTTACAAGTAAACAGAAATGGTGTGTTGGAACTGACCTCCATGGCAGAATAAGAGAGCATGGGACTGCTAGTACAGAAAAAAGAGTTCAAGGATGGAGTCAGGGGAGAAGGGAAATCTCCAAAACAGTACTTACCAATTTAGTTTTAGACATGATCCTTGAAGAGAATGTGTTATTTTTCTTCCATTTCATTATTGAATGAATGGATTCATTAATGCATGCATGCATGCATGAATGAATGAATGAATGAATGGTAAATGTTCTTTCTAAGTTGAGCCAAAGGAGGACAAACACTGAAGTTAAATCCTTTTCACTGTGTTACTTCTAGGTCTGTAATACACAAATATCAGGATTAACCCTCTGCAGAACTTTGAAATCGGCAAACTGTACTTTGTTACCCTTACCTCATAATCACAAGGTGTACATTAATTAACTCTTAAGTGTGCACAATTGATAAATCTCAATTCTTGTCCCTCTCTAAACAGAGCCTTGTTTTCCCAAAGGAATGGACCTCTGGTGGTGAGATTTCAGGGGGTAAATAAGCAGCTGAAGTGGTTGGTTTGGAGCAAGGGACCTATCTGTGTCCCCTCCCAGGACTTCAAATGGAGGCTGGTTCACATTCTAAGCCTCTGATCTTCCTCCCTGGATCAGTATGTCACTTGCTCCATGGTTGAAATTCAGTATACAGTAAGGGGTTAGATTGGGAAAGAGAACTTACCTAGTTCTTTGAACCTGCTCGAAACCTCAGACGAATTAAACTATGAGTCCTAGAGGAGGTCATGACCTCTTCAAATTGGATCTTAAAATTCCTCACCCCCCCCAATACTGTTTAATGAATGCTAACCTAACACTGTTCAACAGATCAATGTATACAGTGAGTTATTTATCCCTGGTAACAATAAATTTTAGAAAGCAACTCCTATATTCTTGCATTAAGAAGCTTATTTACCCAGCAACTTAACGGGAAGAAATGCATCTTATTTTCCTTAATCTTTACAGAATGTAATATTCAGAGTACTGCACACTAATTTATATTAAGTTCTATATATATAGAAGTACAGAGTCTCACTCTGATTTCCACTTGATGAGATTCTATTAGTTTTTTATACTAATTTCTTATTGTGTTTCTAAAAACTGAATTTCAAAAGTGCATTTATATTTGAATTTAGCAAAACCTGGTTGTTGCTTTCTGTCAAAATCACTCTCTGCTTTCAAAATCTCCATCCCTAACCCCCAATCAAATTATACACTTAAAACACTGGGGGGAGGCATATCCTTGATCCTTGGTTTTAGTACAAAAGTCCTTTGATCAGACTTGATTTTCCTTTCCAATCATTGGGTATTCTAAAGTATATTGTCAAGACTAGTGGCAGGGCTGTACAAGTTAGCAAGTGATCACTTGATTGCTTTAACTCTTCATCTATTCATCAAAGAAAAGAGAAAAGGGAGGAAAAGAGCAGATGGCTAAGGACTGAAATTTAGAGAAGCTTCTGAATTAGAAAAGCAGGGAGAATATGAAGCAAAAATGACAGAAAAAGACTCTCATGAAATCCAGAGATTGAATCTGGGGTCTCCTTTGTCAAAAATATTCAAACAGAGATAGACACACAATCAGAAAATTTTGATAAATTTTTCAGAGAGAAACAAACAGTGAGAAATATTGTGAGACTGGACTGTTAGTTGTTTTCTAAAAACACTTACATATACCATTCTTTCACTTAGAAAACCAAGTTCTACATGTTTTAAAAGGGAAAAACTAGTTGTCAACTGTGAAATACTCAAAAACAAAGAGCAGCTTTGGGATTTAACTTTCGTACTCACTGTCAGAGCTATCTCAATGAATTAAATATCTATTTATTATGCAAAAGTCATCAGAAACTCTAAATGAATTAAATATCTATTTATAATACAAACATAGCTTGTTGCTGACAATGCTCCACATGGTATGTTTTTTCAACCTGGTTGCCATGGGAATCAGTCTCTTTACCCCTGACTGGCCTCTAATCATCAGCTCAGCATTAGGTAATTTCTGGGAAATGGAATCTCAATTAGGGTGGAATGGACCTATGAAAGGAGACTTTTTTTCTAAGACCTCAGGAACAAAAGCCAAAGATCCTCTCCCCCAGTTCTAAACAAACAACTGTAAATTCCTTCTAGTCCTTAAGCCTACATATTTTGGCCCCAGCTTCTCTGAGCTACAGAATGTTTAGGTAGTGTGGCCCAATCCACAATGCATTACAGAATCTTGTTCACAGTGGAGTGGACACAGAAGCACACAGCCTCTTTCTGTACACCTCCAGGATTGGGGAACTCACCACTTCATGAGATAACCTGAGACTTTCAAATTGTTTGATTGATCTCATATTTATCCATTTGCATTCCTTTCATACTCACTGGCTCTAGTTCTGATTCAAGTTGCAAGCCAGATGAAATACAGAATACATAGAATACAATGTTTGGAAAATATGTATACTTCTTATACAGAATAGCCTTACAATGTTTGGAAAATATGAACTGTCTTCCCTGACTCCAGAATATCTCACTTAATGGATCTTTCAGGGTTGGGCCAAAATTCACTTGCAAATGTACCTTTATGTAGTTAACTAACTGTCAATTATACAGGCTTCAGAGAGGGCAGAATTCATTCTTATCCAACTCCTGTCAGATTCAAGCAGTACATTTTTTTCATTTTTATATGCCTGCTATTATATAGAATAATATTACATAGAATAATTATATAGACTATTAAACAATGATAAATGATGTGGGAAAAAATAAAACAGAGAAAGGAGATACTGCAGTGTGAGTTTTGTGCAAAAATTGTTGCAAGTTAAAAAGGGTGACTGAGAATACCTCCCTGAGAACATAATGTTTGACTTATGATGATGAAGGATGTGAAGGAGAAAGCCATGCACATGAGTTCTAGTAAGAGAGAAAAGTAAATGCAAACAGCCCTGAAAAGGGGGAATGCCTTGCTTCTTTGAGGAACTGTGACTAAACTACAGTGGCTGGAGTGCAGTAAGCAAGGGGGAGAGTAGAAAGGGATACGGTCAGAGAGGCAATGGGAACCAAGCCAACCAAGATCTTCAAAAGTCTTTGCAAGGACTTTGATTTATACTCTGAATGAAGTAGGAAACCACTGGAGTGACATGATTAAACTTACATTTAAATAGGGGTATCCAGTCTTCTGTGTGGAGAATAGACTAAGCAGCAAGAGTGGAATGGAAGCAGAGAGATCTGTTAGGAGGCCACTGTAATAATCAGGCAAAAGAGGGTGAGTTAGGTCATCACAGTAGCAGAGGTGATAATTGACATAATCTGAGGAAAGAGGCAACAGGATTTGCTGACAGATTAGATTGGAATGTGTTCTGTAAACATTTATGTTAGAAGAAAGAACTGTTTCAAATGCTGCCTTTGTGTTTCCCTCCTGGGGTTATTTTAATCTCATCTTCAAGGAAGGTTTTCCAGTGCCTTCCAACCTGAGTCACCATTTCAGGACAGTTTGTCAATTAGTTTCTCATTGTCCATCCAGAAACAGGTAAACCAAATGCAGTCATGTATGTCAGAAGTGATTTGACCAACACAGAGTACAGAGGACAGTAAAATGACCATTTTCTGAGATCTTGACTTACTATCTCTATTAATCTTATCTAAAATTACATTATCCTTGGGTAGCCAAATCACACTCTTGGCTCATAGGAAACTCGTGGTCAACCAAAACCCACAGCTCTTTTTCACACAAGCTCTTGCCAATTCAATCCATCCTTGTCCTTCACTTGTGCACATGATGTGTTTTTTGCAGATGACTTAAGACTTGATTTGACATTTATTTCATCATATGGGCCTCAGGTTACACAAGTAATATCTTAGCATTTAGTGAGCCCCATTCTATATGCTACACATATAGACACTACTACATTTACTCCTAACAACAATCCTGTGTGGCCCCGTGATGTTATTATTCCCATTTTACACATGAGGAAACAGAGGCTCAGAGAGGTTAGCTCACATGCCCAAGGCCACCCAGCTCAGAGCCAAGGGCAGAGCTGGAATTAGAATCAAATTTCACCTGATTTAAAAGCTAAATTCTCCCATATCAAATGTTAAATAACACAGTATCTAGAAATAGGAGATGTGTAATAAATATTTACTAAATTGACCACATCTTGCACCCTACTTTTTAATTTATTTGATGGTACTGACACTAGTATTCAATTAGTAATTTTTAGGCTCTATTCTAGAGCTTTATATTTTAAGCATCTTAATTTTTATAATAAATCTATGAGGTAGGTACTATCATCATTCACATTTTTTATAAAGAAGGAAACAGCCACATAGAGATTAAGCAACCTGCCTAGATGAAACAGCCAGTAGAGACAAGATTTTGATCCAGGCCCTCCGACTCCAGAATTTGTGTTTATAACAACTAAGCTACGCTGTCTCTGGCTATTCCGATACTGACCTTGCCCTCTAAGGAAAGAGATGCCTCAAAGGTCTAACTCTCTGTCCACTGCCCAATGGTAAACATGTGGTCATCCTGTTGAAATCCAGTTCAGCCTCTTCCTTCTTTTACATTTTCCTTCTTTTTTAAAAAAGTATTTTATTGTTATTCAAGTACAGTTGTTTGCATTTACCCCCCACTACTCCCCCCTACCCCAGCCATCCCCACCACCCTCTCCCACTTCCACCTCCACCTTTGTTTTGTCCACATGTCCTTTATAGTTATTCCTGAAAACCCTTCACCCCTTTCCCCATATTATCCCCTCCCATAGTCTCTAGTTACTGTCAGATTTTTCTTAATTTCAATGTCTCTGGTCATATTTTGCTTGTTCGTTTGTTTTGTTGATTAGGTTCCACTTAAAGGTGAGATAATATGATATTTGTCCCTCACCACCTAGTTTATTTCATTTAGCATAATGCTTTCTGGAAATTGACCTCTACACTTATTAAGAAGACTTATTCATGTCTCCAAACTTAGTTTTGATCTCTCCCCTTCCCTCCCAGACTCCATACCACTAAATTCTGGTATAGACCAAATTTTTCAACAACCCCTTCCCAAAAGGTAGCTAATATGATGAAATGATAGCCATTCTGGGGAATTCTCTGAATAGGAAACCACATGGCTAGTGGTAGCAGATCAATTGAGGCCTGCAGAAGAAAGATGCTCCCTCAGTCATCTTCCCACTCCCAATAATGGTCTCTATGCCACACCATTATACCAGATTGTGGGAAATTAACTCTAGGATTCTGACAAGAGTCTTGTTTTAAACTGGGTATAGTGTGTGTGGAGAAACTCAAACCATTCACATGAGTTATTGGCCTATAAAGAGTGAATTTTGTGAGGAAATTTCTTCTTATTTCAGAAGGCCATCTTTGGCATCATATGCTAAAGACCCAAGAATAATCTACATGATATCATAGGATACCAGAATGTACATCAGGGGCTAGAATTAGTTTTGAACTTGAGACAAACCTTGTAAAAGTTGTCATGTCATAACAAACTTAAAAACTAGCTAAAGTTACCTTATTCTTCAGGATCATTACTCAAGCAACTGTTCCAATTAACTCTAGCAGTCAATGGTGATTCATCATCTGATGCCCCAAAGTTAGACTTGATAGTATGCATCTTAACACAGTGAAGGAATCCAAGACTTGAAAACTTTTAGACTTGTAAGAGTCATCAGAGATGATAGAGTGCACAAACATTTTACAACATACAAAACAAGTAGCTGACCAACCTCTGCTTCAATTATCCTATAGAACAGGTGCAAGAAGTGTGGGGGTTGATAGGGGAGACTTACTACCTATAAGGAGTGGTTGTCCCTTCAATTATCACGGAGTTGTAATGCTGAAGAAATTATCTTATGTTCTCTCAGCTTTCACACACATTGGCCCACAGAAAATGTATAACACAAGATCTTTACCTAAGTCTTTGCTTTTTTTTTAAGTAAAATGCCCTCATTTTTTTTTCAAATGCATCAACTAGAGTAAAACAGTATCTTAGAAATGCTCTAACTTTAGATACAAAGAAACTAACACTTCCAATGCGATGGACACTATACATGCATTGTAATACCCCTGAGATCTCGCCCTGGCTGGTGTGACTCCATGGATTGAGTGCCAACCTGTGAACCAAAGGGTTGTTGGTTAGATTCCCAGTTAGGGCCCATGCCTGGGTTGCATGTCACGTCCCCAGTAGGGGACAACATGAGAGGCAACCACACATTGATGTTTCTCTCCTTCTCTTTCTCCCTCCCTTCCCCACTAAATAAGGAGATGGGAGGGAATTTCAGGGGAAAAGGGGAAGGGTTTACAGGAACAAGTATAAAGGACACATGGACAAAAACTATGGGGGCAGAAATGGGAGGGAGGTGGGGAGGGCTGGGGTGGGAGTAAAAGACAGAAAACTGTACAAGATCAACAATTAAAATAAAAATTGGAAGGAAAAAAGAATGTTTACCATAAAAAGAGAAAACTGTACAAGATCAACAATTAAAATAAAAATTAAAAATTGAAAATAAATAAATAAAACATAAAACATAAATAAATAAAATCTTTTTAAAAATACCCCTGAGATCTCAATGGTGCATTTAGCAATTATATAACCCTACGGTCTCATACTAACTTGGAGGATAACCGAAAACTCCCTGCCTTTTATAGAAGTACTTCTAAGCCTTGCCTTCATTGTAAGTTTATATATATAGTTAACTTTAGAGATGAAATATACAACTTAATATTCATCCCTACTACATTAGAGTAAGAGGGTTTTTCATTTTTATTGTTTATTCTATTACAGTTGTCCCAATTTTTCCCTTTTGCCCCCCTCCACCCAGCCCACACCTCTCTCCCACAGTCAATCATCCCTTCTCCATTGTCCATGTCCATGAGTCATTCATACATGTTCTTTGAGTAATCCTTTCCCTTTCCTTCCTCCATTCCCCCTCCCTCCTCCTCTCCTATAGGTGTCAGTGTGTTCCATGTTTCCATGTCTCTGGTTCTATTTTCTTATTAGTTTATTTTGTTTCATTAGATTCCAGTTATAAGTGAGGTCATATGGTATTTGTCTTTAGTCAACTGGCTTATTTCACTAGGCATAATAGTCTTCAGTTTCATCCATGCTGTCATAAAAGGTAGGGATTCTTTCTTTCTCCTGCATAGTATTCTGTTGTGCAAATGTACCATAGTTTTTAATCCACTCAAACATAGGCAGTAGAATTGCAGACATCCCATGTAGTAACATTTTTGTTGATATATCTCCTAGGGCAAGGGTAATAAAGGAAAAAAATAAACAAATGGGAGTAAATCCAATTAAAAATCTCTGCATGGCTAAAGAAACCATAGTCAAAATGAAAAGGGAACCAACTGTATGGGAGAGCATATTTGCCAGATATACCACATAAAGGTTTAATCTCCAAAATATATAAAGAACTCATATGACTCCACACCAGGAAGACAAACAACCCAGTGAAAAATATGGGCAAAGGACCTGAATAGATACTTCTTCAAGGAGGACATACAGATGGCCTATAGTCATATGGAAAAACTCTCAACATCACTATCCATGAAAGAGATGCAAATTAAAACCACAATGAGATATTATCTTATACCTGTCAGAATGGTTATCATCAATAAATCAAAAAACAAGTGCTTGGAAAGATGTGGAGAAAAAGGGAACCCTTCTGCACTGTTGGTAGGAATGCAGACGGGTGCAGCTACTGTGGAAAACAGTATGGAATTTCTTTAAAAAATTAAAAATTGAGCTTCCTTATGACCCAGTAATCCCATTGCTGGGATTATACCCTAAGAATCCTGAAATCAATCAATTCAAAAGAACCTATGCACCACAATGTTCATAGCCGCAGTATTTACAAGAGCCAAGTGCTAGAAACAGCCCAAATGGCCATCAGTAGGGTTTTATATTTTTAAAGATGTCCAGCTTCACAACTATCTGTCTCCTTGATGAATTACTGAATCTTCCAATGTCAGTTTCCATATCTACAAAATGGAGATAATCACTGTTCTAATTTTGCAGGGCTGTGGTGAGAATCAAATGAAACAATGTAATGAATGTGTTATGTAATTAGAAAAATAGCATGCTGACATAAGGTCTGAGGAGGACAACAAACAGGATTTTTATTTTCTGTATACAAATATACATACCTCCAAGCTTTGTCTTAATCCAGAATTTGATCAGTGCCTCACTTTTTGTCATTATATATCATTTTAAAAATATTTATTTATTCATTTATTTTTATTATTGTTCATTTACAGTTGTCTCCATTTTTTAAAATCCTTATCAAACTGTTGGAGCATATGTCTTGCTGGGTTTACAATAATTGATTAAATGCATACATTTTGTGTTTGATTATTTAATGAGTTAAACATTCAACTATTCATACTATCAGCCTATCTTGTTTCTTTACCCTGTCTGAAAGTACATCACAGAGGTGTTTGTAAAGATCCTTGCTGAAATCATAGTAAATGATTTTTGCAACTTCCTCTTGTAAACCCATTGAAAAGGAAATGAGTTTAGTCTAGCATGACTGGCTGTTAATGAACCCATGCTGGTTCCTAGTGATTAGTAAGTCCCTTTCCAAAGGCTAATAAATCATCTTCTTAATAATCCATTCTAGATGTTTGCTGGGGATCAGCGTCAAACTCAACAGGCTAGCATTTGTAGATTATTTTTGCTTTCGGGGGGAAAATCATGGTTTTATTTAGTTTATTGGTATCTCGCTCCTTAGTCAAAAGTCTTTGAAGACTACCAACAGAGGTAAGAAAGTTTGTAAGACAGACCAGAAACAATGCCCAATCCTAACCTGTCTATCACTTTTTCTCATTTTTCTGAAGTGGGAGAATTCATCTTTATTAGACTGGTATAGAAATACCTTCTGCAATTGAGGTTATCGGGTTTATAATGTCATATTTTAGAAAACCCAGAATATCAATGAGAAAATTGTTTGATAATGCAAAAGTGTTCTTTTCAAGAGATGTTTTACAAGAGCTCACATTTCTTGGAAAGCAGTGCTTTCCAACTTTTAATGTGCATATGTATCACCAATGGATCTTGTTAAAGTGCAGATTCTGATTGAGTAGACCTACGAAGGGGACTGCATTTAGGCATTTCTTACAAACTCCAAGATGAAGTGGGTACACAGTTTACACTTTGTATAGCAAGACTGTAGATTAATCATTCTAGATAATGGTCACACACTAGAATCACCTGAAGAACTTTTAAAAATCCCCATAACCAGGTTGCTCCCCACATTAAATAAATCAGAATCTCTGTGGATGGAATTGGAGAGCACCATGCTAAGCAAAATAAGCCAGGCATTGAAAGACAAATACCATATGATCTCACCTTTAACAGGAACCTAATCAACAAAATAAACAAGCAAGCATAATATAAACAAAGACACTGAATTTGAGAACAGTCTGACAGTGACCAGAGGGGAGAGGGGAGGGAATTTCAGGGGAAAGGGGGAACGGTTTAGAGCAACAAGTATAAAGGACACATGGACAAAAACTATGGGGGGTGGAAATGGGAGGAAGGTGGGGAGGGCTGGGGGGGGGTAAAAGACAGAAAACTGTAAAATATCAACAATTAAAAAAATACTGATTAAAAAATAAAAGCAAAATGGAAAAAAAAAAGAATCTCTGTGGTTGGGACCTAGAAATGAGTATTTCTAAAGCTCCTCATGTGATTCTAGTGCATAGCCAAGGCTTTGAACACTCTTCTAATACTAGTTATCTTTAATCATTTGTCTAATAGTCTTCAGGAGGACTCAAACTGTATTCCCTGATTCATGCAACTGCTTAAGTACAGGTTGCCTACTGTAGACCCATGCATAAAGACACTCTTTTTTTTTTAGTAAAATGTTGGTGATTTTAGAGTTATTTTTGCTTTCCTACTGCTACCTACTGCCATAACTGAGGGGCTAAAAAGGTTACATGTGTGGGAGGAAGGTTAGGTTAGAAATAGTTTTGCAGCAATTAATACTCACTTTTCCCTAGTGGTTTATTTTGTATAACACTACCACTTGTATAATAATTTAAAAAGTACGATAGAAATGGCTAGGTTGTGGTTTGGCTCAGACCTTCAGACCTCCTCTTATAGTAAAACATCTGTCTTTTGATTACAGTATACACATAAAAAGAATATGCTTTATTGTTAAGCAAACATTGATAGTGAGTCAATGACAGTGGAGGTGGGCTAACTCAGGCAACTGAAATAATTTGAGATGCAGAATGTTAAACCTAAAACTTAAAGACCAATTATTCAAAGGTAGACTCTTCCATGAAGACTTCCCAACATTAAGGTTAAGGATCAACACTAACAAAGAACAAAAATGGGCAGAAAGAAAGGATTAGAATTTTATGTAGCTGGGCATTTCTTAGTTGAGCAATCCTGATATTAATCTTCTCCCTGGCAGCCAAGCAAAGGGGAAACACATATCAGTCTGCATGTGGGGCGTGTGAAGGGCAAGGGCTTGGCTGGCACTATAGCTAGTGGCATACCAGAGGGAGAACAGCCAAATGAGGCCAGGCTCAAAAAGGAACAAAGAGCAAACTAGATGGTGGCAAGTTGCAAAAAAGGTCTAGGCTTTTTTCTTGAAGAATTCTTGAATTCTTGAATTCTTGAAGAATTATCCCTCAACAGCAATTCTTGCCTGTGCCAGACCTGACAATTTTGGGGACAACTTGGAAAAGGGCCACTTTGTGACCTGCTAATAGTATCACCATTATTATATCACTGATCACTTTTATAACATTAAAATGATAGACTTTAAACAAATTCCTTCTCTTTACACTACTGGGCATATATTGGAGAATTTGAAAAAGGAAGAGCAGCTAAGAAGATCTGTGGTTCTTGAGTGCTTTTCAGCAAGGGTGGTGTCAGAATACTTTTCAGTGACTCATCTCCTCCTGGAGAACCTCCCAGAAACAAAGAAGAGTTGAGACTTTATTTACCTTCCTCTCCTTCAGAATTGTGCTTGTCCCTACTCCTCAACTCCTTCAAACCTAATATACTTCTTCCAGCATTTTATTCTAAACCTTCTGTAGAGAAGAAAAAAAATCACTCCTTGTAGCTCACCTTAGTTCCAGATTCTACTCAGTGTGCCATCAGTGGTTTAGGGGTCACTCTTCTGAAGGAGATAACTACAGACTAAGTGGTTATTGATATAAACTCCTGGGGAGATTTCTTCATCTGCCAATAGTTCACCACTCACTTGCTTCATTCCATGGGCTCTTGGAATTTTTCTACGCTCTCTATTAGACTGAGCTCACTCATCCTCCTAAGGCTAATGCACAATGGTAATTTTATTTCTCCTTGTTTGGCCGAAAGCAAACTACAAAACCTTTCTAGGTGAAGGCAAGTCAGTACAGTGCCCAAACAGCTCATTTTATGATGTTGTGAAGAGCATGAGCTTTGTATTGAGCAAACCGGGGTCTGAATCCTCTATTTTGCCACTACCAGCTTTATATCATTGATGCTCATCAAAACTCCCTGAGCCTCAGTCTTTATGTCAAATGGAAGTGAATAATAATAATATTCAATTCTGAAGGCTGTTATGAGGCAAGTGCCTAGCATGCATTAGGTAAATGGTCAATAAATAAAAGTTTTAGGTATCTTTCTACAAACTTTTCTATTGGAAACTATGGAGAAAAAACTAGCAAGGTTTAAAAAGTACTAAGTGCAAACAAAGTTGAAGGCTACAAAATCACAACACTTTAAAAGGAAAATCCTACAGAAAATGATAACAAATCAAAACCTGAGGTAATCACTTAAATATGAATAGAAATAACTTTGAACTGTCTCTGCTCCAGACTTTTTCAACTTTAAGTTTTTCTTTTACTTTTTCTTTAAACTGCAGTCAGACATAAAGATGAAAGTTCCTGGACCAAGTATCATACAAGCCTGGGATCACATGACAGCACTGCCTCTTATCAGCTCTCTGACTTTGGACAACTCACTTAATTTCTCCTAACCTCAGTTTACTCATATGCAGGAGGATAATAATAAGAGTACCCAACTCATATGAGTGCAGTAAGAATGTAATGTACTTGGCATGATGTAAGAGATCAGTAAAAACCAGTTGTTCTCATTAGCTTGTGTTCATACCTGTCTGTGTCTGTGATTTTCTGGAGCTATGTTCATAGATTCTATCCACATCCAAGTTCTTCCACCTTCTCTGAGATCATCTTTTGCTTTCTGGAAAAATTTGAGCTGACTTATTTTCACTTACTGGTTGAGCTTACTTATTCAAATCACTCCACCAAAGGAGAAGAGGAACAGACCCAAAACCTATAGGAGACCCTATGACCTTAGCAAGCAGGGAAGGGATGGGTAGGATGGCAAGCAGACAGAGGAAATTCTTTTACTTCTGCCTTCTTATCCCTTTCTCTGCTGCTAAAAGCAAGCTGGGCAGGTCTGGAAAGATGTACAGAGTAATGAGTCAGCTCTGCTGCTCCCTCCAGTGGTGGGGCCTAGAGAAGACTTAAGGTGGATATGGTGAGGAGTGTAATCGTAGGAGTACTGATGAAGAAGAGCAAATAATATCAGTGACAGCTGTAATAATGATGACAACAGGAGCAATAATCAGGGTTAAGTTCATAAAAAAGAAGGAATGATAAAAATAAAAATAACAAGAATAGTAACATTTGGTGGATTTGTGAAGAAGACAGAAGTTCTGGGAAAATTAATGGGTAAAAAATGGAAAATTATAATTATAATTAATATGACAAAGATCATAGTAATCCTAATGGGCTTCTGTGCAACAGATAATAACTATGATTATAAAAGCTAATACTTATCAACGTTCCCCAAACATCAGTGCTAAGTGTTTTTTATGTAGTATTTTACACAACCCTTCAAGGGACTTGCATCTCAGAAAGATTAAGTAATTTGCCCATAGTCATGAAGCTAGCAAGTGACAAAGCCAGCAGGTAAATCCAGATCCTACTCCAAAACCTGTGCATTTCACCCTGTACATTGTAAAATGGAGAGCAACCAGCTGACCTAGCTTGTTACGACATCTGTTTGCCTTTCAGTTCCTCTCAGCAACTAATGTCTGCAGGGTTCTGAGCACAGCTGACTGGTTACCATGGGAGCCACCCTCTCTCCTCAAGCCTTTTATTATCAGTCCTGGACAAGTGGGCTTCTGGAAAATATTGTAGAATACATCCCCACTTCTAGTTGGGTGGCAGGTTTCCCACTGAGTAGAACAGTCTGGTACCCAGACAACCAGGTGTGTCATCTTCTCATAAATGTGTGAATTGAGGAGCATGGGGAAGATTCCTCCTCCCTAATTATTAATGCTTGAAATTGGATCTTTGGAACATTTTGTTCTTTATTAAAACACAAATACATTTTTGATTCATTTACACCACAGTGTGAATCTTTTAGTTCATCATTTCCAACACAACAAGTCTCTCAGACATTAATGTAGTTAACGTGACAGGCAAAGCTCTTCATAATATCTAGTCTTTCTCTTTGTCTCCAACTTCAATTGCCCCTAGTCTACATCCTAACACCTCCCACCACATTCTATCCCAAACCAACAACTTCTAATATGTTATTGTTTCCTTTTCCTAGAATATCCCCAACATCTCTCCTTTTCAGCTAATTCTTCATTGTCAAAATATCAATACAGATGACACCTCCTTCTAATAAGCATCTCCCTCCATCCAGCTAACACCACACACATATTTCTGTAGTCTGCTTCATGTGACCATCCCTTGTGCTATTAGAACAGCTTGTATTTTTACTTTGGTTTCTATCTATATAATTTTACGTATAGTATGTACATATTATATGTGTTATAATTATTGTGGGCATGCAGAATAGTATTTGTTAAATAAGAATAATAGTAGCACATGATAAATGTACATGATAAAATGCACAAACAGTGCAGAAAATTATGAAGTGAAAAGTATAATATTTTCATATTCCTCCCACCACAGTTTTATTCTCCACGGGTAATCTTTGACAACAGTTTCCTATGTGTTTTTCAAGAAATGTTTGATGCGATATGATCTTCCAGCCAACATGGAGGCATAGGTGGACACACTGTGCCTGCTCTCACAACCAAAATTAAGGACAACAAAAATTTAGAACCAAAAAAACAATCAGAACATATAGAAAATTGAATTGTATGGAAGTCCAACAAGGATTCACCCAGACCGGTAAGAGGGGCAGAGTCGGCAGCCGGTGGAGAGGGATCGCAGCAGGAAAAAGCAGTGGCTAGTGGTCCCAGGCACACAGGCAGCAGTTGGCACACCCCAGGTGCACAGGTGGCAGTTACCAGGCATGGGGAGGCAACAAGCAGACCCAGCAAGGCGCACAAGGTGGCTGACCACAGTCACACATTCCCACACAGATAAACCAGGCAAAAACAGGCAGCGAGAAAGACTGCACAACCCAGGGCCCCAGCGCCGGGAAATAAATTCTAAAAGCACTGATTGAAAACACTTGTGGGGGTTGAAGTGCTGAGAGAGACTTCCAGCCTCACAGGAGAGTTTGTTGGACAGATCCACAGGACCCTGGAAGGTACACAAGCCCACCCACATGGAAATCAGCGCCAGAAGGGCCCAATTTGCCTGGGAAAAGAGGCAGAAGGGACTGGAATCCAAGAGAGAGAGGAGCAAGTGCCATTGTTCCCTCTCAGACCCCGCTCCCACATACAGAGTCACAACCCAGAGAATTGGCTGCCCTGCCCTGGAGAACACCTAAGGCTCCGCCCCTCACTACATAACAGTCACGACCAGAACAAAAAAAAAAGGCTTAAATGGTAGAACAGATCAAAGCCCCAGAGCCAATTCATCTATGTGACCAAGAGATAGCCAACCTATCACATGCACAGTTCAAAGCACTGGTGATCAGGATGCTCACAGAATTGGTTGATTTTGGTCGCAAATTAGATGAACAAATAAAGGCTACGATAAGTGAAATGAAGGAAAATGCACAGGGAACCAATAGTGATGGGAGGAAAACTGGAACTCAAATCAATGGAGTGGACCAGAAGGAAGAAACAAACAACCAATCAGAAAAGAATGAAGAAACAAGGATTCAAAAAAATGAGGAGAGGCTTAGGAATCTCCAGGACATCTTTAAACACCCCAACATCCGAATTATAGGGGTACCAGAAGGGGAAGAGGAAGAGCAAGTGGAAAACTTATTTGAACAAATAATAAAGGAGAACTTCCCCAATCTGGCAAAGGAAATAGACTTCCAGGAAGTCCAGGAAGCTCAGAGAGTTCCAAAGAACTTGGACCCAAGGAGGAACACACCAAGGCACATCATAATTGCATTACCCAAGATTCAAATGAAGGAGAGAATTCTAGAAGCAGCAAGGGATAAGGAGACAGTCGCCTACAAAGGAGTTCCCATCAGACTGTCAGCTGATTTCTCAAAAGAGACCTTACAGGCAAGAAGGGGCTGGAAAGAAGTATTCCAAGTCATGAAAGGCAAGGACCTCCATCCAAGATTGCTCTATCCAGCCAAGCTGTCATTTAGAATGGAAGGGAAGATAAAGTGCTTCTCAGATAAGGTCAAGTTCAAGGAGTTCATCATCACCAAGCCCTTATTATATGAAATGTTAAAGGGACTTACCTAAGAAAAAAAAGATAAAAAATATGACAGTGAGAAGACAGCAAACTCACAGCTATTAACAACCACACCTAAAACAAAAGCAAACTAAGCAAACAGCTAGAACAGGAACAGAATCACAGAAACGGAGATCATATGGAGGGTTAGCAACAGGGGCGTGGGAGGAGGAGAGAGGGGGAAAAGGTACAGAGAATAAGTAGCATAGATGGTGGGTAGAAAATAGACAGGGGGAGGGCAAGAATAGTGTGGGAAATGTAGAAGCTAAAGAACTTATGACACATGGACATGAACTAAGGAGGGGAATGTGGGTGGGCGGGGATGTGCAGGGTGGAGGGGAGTGAAGGGGGGAAATGGGATAATTGTAATAGCATAATCCATAAAACATTAAAAATGCTTGATGCGTATACAATATATTCATATGCTTTGTTTTCACACAGACAGGATCATACTATTCTGAACCTTGCTTTTCTCACTGTTTATATCTTGAAAATATATATCAACATATATTTGTTCCAATATGTTATGTAATATTCAAAGGATAAATGTATCATGATTCCCTTACCTATTAACAAGACTGCCTTTCTTTTTTTCTGTTGTTTTGTTTTGTTTTGTTTTTTGCTATTGAAAATGTATATTTCTTTACTTATATGTATACAACCTTAGGATAAACTATTAGGAGTAGAATTGTTGTGTTAAAAAATATGGCCTTTTACAATCTTAACAAATATGTCAAATCACCCTCCAAAAGTGATCCTCCAAGTTGTACTCCAACTGATTGTGAATGAGAGTCACTGAATCCTTATACTTTCAGAAGCATTAGTTTTTACAAAACTCTATCATGTTTTAAGTGCAGTGGGGTAAATTATACCTCATTGTTTTGATTTGTGTTTAAATAATCATAAGCAAATTTTAGTAGAATATTTATATTCATTGGACATTTATATTTATTTTCCTGTTAATAATTATCTATTTTTCCTATGGTGTATTTTTCCTTCATGAATTCTAAAAGTTTTTGGTATATTTATTTTAAAATAAACTAAAAAATAAAATAGAAATAGACGCATAGATACAGAGAACAGACTGATTAGCAGTCACAGGGGAGAGGGGTTGGGGCTAGATGAAAAAGGTGAAGTGATTATGTGAAAAAAAAAGAACCTCATAGACACAGACAACAGCATGGTGATTACCAGAGGGAAAGAGGGTTAGGAGAGGCAGAAGAGGGTAAAGGGGAGATAAATGGTGATGGAAAGAGATTTGACTTGCAATGGCGAACATGCAATACAATATACAAATGATGCATTATAGAATTGTACACCTGAAACCTATATAATTTTATTAACCAATGTCATGCCAATAAATTCAATAAAATTTTTAAATAAAAAGGATTTTAAAAATCCTATTATATGTGTAGCAGTTTTTCTTAATTTGTCATTTCCCTTTTGATTTGCTTATTTACTTGCTATTGCCATGTAGAAATGATATTAATATATTTAAGTATATCGATCTTTTCCTTTTCCATAGGTTATTTTGTAGCATGCTTACTTAGAAATGTCTCACTCACTGCAAGATTAAAAATACAATCACCAACAATCCCATCTAATACTTTACATTTTTTTCTTTTTTTAAATATTTAACTTGTTGAGCAATCTGGAATTTATTTTGATGTAAAGGGTCATGTAGGGATCCCAATGACATTCAAACAGCTAGCCAGTTGCCAACTTCTTTTTTTTTTTTTTAATGCTTACTCGTCTATCTCCTTAAAATCTGAGCTCTTCCAAGAAAAGAATCCTACTTTATTAATTGTCGTAACCCAGCATCTAGCACTGTGCCTGGCACATAATAGCATTTGTGGAATACACGTTGGATAAATGCCAGATACTGTTTCAATTTCCTCTGCTGGTGAACAAAGCCTGCTTGAAGGCAATTAGTAGCCTACTTGTGCCACATTCTGATAACTCTACCACTAACCCAGTAGGAGCCTCTTATCATCAGCTACTGCATGGTACCTATAACCACTTTTCCTAGCTAGATGATTGAAAGGGCCAGATAGATGTGACTACTGACTAATTAACTATTGCATTTGCATGGTAAAAGAAAACATAATAAAGCTCCATCTGGCCAAGAAGCCCCCTACTCCATAATTATTAGTGCCCGAAATTCTATCTTTAGGGCTTTATGTCCCTTATTAAAATGCAAATATCTTGTTGAACTGGGGTTCTTTATTCATTTAAACACAGTGTGAATTCTTGTTGCCTGATTCAAAGCAAAACAAAACATTATGAAAATGAGGTTTTTAAAAATTATTTTCAGTTACAGTTTATTTGTGAGGAAGGCTAGAAATAAGTAAAGGCCATCAGAGAGAAAGAAAGGGATCATTGAGGAATAGAGGGGCAAGGGATTGTGCATGGAGGGGAGCATTTAAAACTTGTATTCTAAAAGTGGCACTTTAATGTACCAAGCTGCTTAATTACAAAACACGTCATTCCACCCACCTCCTCCTGAACCTTAGCAATCTAAACTCTCTAGAACTATGATAATCAACATTTTTCATCTCATAGCACACATAAACTAATCACAAATTTTGCAGCACACCCAAACAATATATTTTTGTTCATGTGATAAAAATTATGTATAATTTTCATTCATTCACACTGGATGGCTATTGTTGTGTTGGCTGTTGTCATTTTTTATTTGATACTCTAATGAAGAAGAGGTCAGTGCTCCTGACTAAATAGTCAGGTATTGCATGTTTTGAAAATTCTTGTGGCACATTCGTTGAAAATTGCTGCTTTAGACACTTGGACATATTTGTAGGGGTCTATAGGATTAAAGAAGACTACATCAGTCAGTTAAAGGCTAATTTCTTTGGAGTGATTTTTATCTTGAAAGAGTACATGGTTATTATATTTTCCCTTAAAGAATCTAGTAGCTCATTCTGGGGCTCAAAGTGCCTTCTCATCCTCTGTGGACCCCAATTGTTTTTTTTAAGATTTTACTTATTTATTTTTCGAGAGAGGGGAAGGGAAAGAGAACGAGAGGTAGAGAAACATCAAATGTGGTTGCCTCTCATGTGGCCCCTACTGGGGACCTGGCCCACAACCCAGTCATGTGCCCTGTCTGGGAATCAAACTGGTGACCCTTTGGTTTGTGGGCCCATGTTCAATCCACTGAGCTACACCAGCCAGGGCTGTTGACTCCAAATTTAACATCCACGTAATTAAAAATGCTTTGAGGAAGGAAATGTCAAAAGGCAAAAGTCAAGATGAACTTCTGTATTATTCTGATTTGAAGTTTCTAAATGCATATTATCAGACTCTCTCTTCCTCATTTTATTTGGCTGAAAAGAAAACCAAATTTTAAGGATCTTAAATTGGTGTGACCTGCAAGCTATCTCCTCACCTGGGCCTGTGCTTTTGGGGTTGACATCAATGAGCAATGGGGGTTAAGAAAATCATTTTCCTGGTTTATTAGAATCTCTCTCTTTGGACCCAGGTCATTCCTCACATGCCCTGGTCACGTTGGTCTAAGCTTCTTTCATCACAAGCTGTTTTTCATTTCCTAGTTTGTATGAAGAATTGACCATAAAAGTCTTCAGATGAGCCGCTTGTTTACTGCCAATCCATCCCTGGAGTTTGAAGAGAATTAAATAACTAATGCTCTCTGAAATTAAGCCCTTATTAAAAGTGTAAATTTAAAGGAAGTTGCAGCATTTGAGTTAATACCCATTTGTATCTTAGCATGAATTAGTGTTGGAGTCTTCCCTACAGAAACACTGAGTACATTGTTCATTATAGGGCAAAGATTAGAAAGGGAAAAAGGGCTCTCAATTCTCATGGCAAGAATACTACCAAACCTAAAAATTATGATAATACTAGGAAAAATGTTGTTTTCTCCAAATTCATCTGAAATCTGGTCCCAGAATTGAGTGCTTTGCAACTTCCAAGTAATTTAGCAGCCCTGGTATATAATAATAATAATTAATAATAATAATAATAATAATAAACAATGTTAAGTGATACTGTGATAAATCAGAATACTCTAGAAATTAAATTCAATTTAAATAGAATGTTTTTTAATTGTTATTCAAGCACAGTTGTCTCCTTCCCCCCACTCCTCTAAGAAGAAAAATATAAATGTTTTTACAGATCCTATGGAATAAACATATGCACATAGACATTAAAAATAATAGTCATAAATAATGGAGATACTAATGATATTAATGAGAAGTTATATATACTGAGCACTTACTTTGTGCCACCCACTGGATGCATTATAACTTATTTAAACCTAACTATAATTCTTAAGAGGGTAATATTATAATCTCAGTTTTACAGAGGAGAAAATTGAGGCTCAATGAGATTAGTGACTTACCCAATATCATACAGCTAATAAGCAAAATTCTCCACTGGCTGACAACCAAGGCTGAGCCAAGAAGCCCTCTTTTGAACAATCATGCTACTGAAGAGCAGGCTTATACAACTGCTGTTGCTGCTTATTATCTTCAGGTCCCAGGTCCACGGAGATCCTTAAACTGGACATACTATAATTTTTAGCCAGAGTTGGACTTTCTGTATTTTGGTCTCCCTGGCTGACTCCCATTCCTCTAGATAGTTTGAAGCCTGTTACTGTACCCCACCTTGGCACACCTCCCAAGTTGACTCATGTACATTAAATGAGGACAAAACTCTTGCATATCAGGCATTTTCCTAGGTACTTTCATATTTGTTCTTCTTATTTAATATATGAAACTTTGAGGTAGAGATTATTATCCCCATTTAGCAGATGGGTAAACTGTAATTAAGATAAGTTAATACCTAAGAAAATACCTAAGACAAGTGACAATTTGGATATGGGTTTGTGTAATTCCATAGTTTGAGAGGACTGGTGCAATATGAATAATTTATACCTCTCAGGAGTATTTGTATGTTAAAAGAAGACTTCATAAAGAACTGAATGACTAAGTAATGTTAAAATCGCAGGTCAAAGGGACAGGCAGATGAAGCATATATTTTTGGTTAAGAGGCCTCTATCCTAGTGTTCTTTTCACACCAATTCAAGCATGTGCTTGCTCCTTAGCCTTTTCCCACCCACTGACATGTTCACACATAATTTGCTACACTGACCCTGCTCCTGGTCAGTTCTTTTCCTTGCTAGGATTACTCTGCAAATCATGACAGAAATACAGAGTTCAGGCTCTAGCCTAGCTCTTCTTTTCCTGGCTCAGTCTGGCCTTTACATAAAGGCAGACACTTAAATATACATTGGAAAAGTTGATGAAGGAAGTGAAGGGTTTGTCCTCCTTTCTAAATTGAGGCTAAGGTATCTGGGAAGAATGAATGGATCTTGGAAGGGTCTTGGCTCAAGCCCATTCAGGATTCAAATCATCCTTCTTCACCCAGTCGTGGGAACCACAATGAAATGATGTTCTCTGCTCTGTCTCCTCAACATTGATGAGTCATTAAATAAGTTCTCTATATCTGATTTAAGAAATTAGAAGAGTAACTCAGACATTCTAGGATAGATAATTATATTTACCCAGTCACTTAATGAAAAACCCATCACTGAAGCTTTGCAGCGCTTAAGCACTTGGAGCACTATACATTAATTTTACTAAGCTGTTTTGCCTTTAAGATACCAAGCACCCACTCTTGGTTTTATTATATAATACAAGTAAGGTATATATATTAAGTTTATAGTGAATCTTAAATTTTCAGCTGAAAATTATCTTTCTTTTTGCCTTTAATGAAGCCACTCCCAATATGACCTAATCCCATTAAAAGTTCTTGCCTTAACACACTTAACACATGATTTCATGTGTGAGCTTGAATTGAAAATCTCATATCCATGAAATGAGATGAATTTTCACAATTTGGATGTTTACAAGTTTGAATTTTAAAACTACCCCTTTCTTTAAAAAATGGAAGCTATAAACATAGGCCTCTTAAGTCAACATTTTGTGAGGATAATCAGCCTACAAAGTTGTCTAAGAATTTCACATTTTCTGCATTTTATCTGGTTTCAGCATATCTTAAAAAGGATTTCAGGTCATTTTTTGTAGTCTATTTGAATCACTCCCTTTGGGCTCAGGACATTTCTCAGAATCCATTATCTTATGGGTTTCACATTTTTGCTCAAAACTTCATAGTTTGCATGAAGCACTTCCTAAAAAGTTGTTTTTGTATAAGAGATTGGATGTAGTTGAGAGAGAGTAAAGTATGCTTATAGCTAGCCTATCCTTGTATAAAGTGACTAAAGGTGTACTGGGTTCATATATCTGTTTTATCCTCTAGCCCAGGCCCCATAAATGAAAAAAATACATATTTGATATCAGTATCTCTAAAACATAAATTAAAAATAGAAGCATAATTTGTTTGCATATCACATTTTGAAGAATCATTTTCAGTCTTAAGATGAGAGAATGAGATTAATGGAAAAAAGTATAGCCTAAAACATAAGAAGCAGAGGATGGCACAGTAACATAAGAAGGAGAGGATGGGTATAACTCAGGATGATATCTAAGCCCAGAGATAAGATACAAGTAATATATGGAATCCATGAGAAAAATATTATTTGTTAAACTACTCCATTTTCAGCAGCGGAATGGTTGGATCTTTAGGTCTCCTCTGCCTGACTGTATCAGGTAGTATGTAGCATAGGTGTTTGTCCCAGGCTGGAACAATTACCCATGCTTGGGCTGGAAAGCAGACAGGGATCCAGTGGTTGGCCACACTCAGGAGAAACAGGAAGCCTCTGTGTACAGAAAGCAAACTATTTATACATTCCATTCAGCAGCATGCCCATCCCTTCTCAAACTCTTGACAAGTGTGCAGGCTGTGAGAAAAAAGAAATGTCATCTAGAGATAAACATGGTTTCTCAAAACCCAGGGTGAGCACTAACCAAAAATCCAAAAACAAATATTTGAGGAAAACAAGGACCACAAAATACAGTCACCAAATTTAAGAACCATGACTAATACCTAAGGAAACAGTGTAAATAGGAATTAAGAAAAACAAAGAAAAGAGAAAATTTACCTAACAAACAAAAGCATAAGATTTCTTAGATTTGAGGAATGACAAAAACCTACAAATAAAAACCATACAACACTGGGAGAGCTGGTTTAATAAAAATATATCCACATCTAGGACTTATGACCAAGATGGAGGCATAGGTAGATAGACTTTGCCTCCTTGTACAACCAAAAGAAGGACAACGAATTTAAAAACAAAACAAAACAAAAAAACAACCAGAACTGACAGAAAAATCTGACTGTATGGAAGTCCAACAACCAAGGAATTAAAGAAGAAACATTCATTTTAGTTGGGTAGGAGGGGCAGAGACTGGCAGCCAGGGTACAGAGGACTCGCAGCAAGGTGGTGGCTGGAGGCCCAGAGTGGGTGAGGCATAAGCTGGCAGTCCCACATTCGTGTGCAGATAAACCAAGAGGAACTACTGGGGAGCTAGACAGACTGCACACCCAATGTTCCAGCCTGGTAAAGTAATGCTTCAAAACCTTTGACTGAGAAAACCTGTGGGGGTTGAGGCAGCAGGAGAAACTTCCAGCCTCATAGGTGAATTTGTTGGAAAGACCCACATGGTCTGAGAACATACACAAAACCACCCACCTGGGAATCAGCTCCAAAAGGGCCAATTTACTTGCAGGTAGCAGAGGAAGTGACTGAAGGCTGGTCGAGAGCTGAGCAAGTCACATTGTACCACCTTGGACCACTCCCCCACATACAGCACCACAATGCAACTACTTGGATTGTCCCACCCTGGTGAATACCTAAGGCTGCACCCCTTTCTATGTAACAGGCACTCTGAGACAAAAAAAATATGGCCCAAATGAAAGAACAGATCAAAGCACCAGGAAAATACAACTAAATGACAAAAAGATAGCCAACTTATCAGATACAGAGTTCAAAACACTGGTAATAAGAATGCTCACAGAAATGGTTGAGTGTGGTCACAAAACAAAAAAAAAAGTGAAGGCTATGCAATGTGAAATAAAGGAAAATGTACAGGGTACCAATGGTGAAGGGAAGGAAAACAGTATTCAAATCAGTGGTTTGGAGGAGAAGGAAGAAATAAACATTCAGCCAGAACAGAATGAAGAAACAAGAATTCAAAAAAATGAGGAGAGGCTTAGGAGCCTCTGGGACAACTTTAAATGTTCCAACATCTGAGTCATATGGGGTGTCAGAAGCAGAAGAGTAAGAAATTGAAAACTTATTTAAAAACATAATGAAGTTGAACTTCCCTAATCTGGCAAAGGAAATAGACTTCCAGGAAATCAGAGAAGCTCAGAGAGTCCGAGAGAAGATGGACTCAAAGAAGCACACACCAAGGCACATCATAATCACATTACCCCAGAATAAAAATATGGAGAGAGTTTTAAAGGCAGCAACAGAAAAGGAGACAGTTACCTATGAAGGAATTCCCATAAGACTGTCAGCTAATTTCTCAAAAGGAACGTTGCAGGGAAGAAGGGGCTGGAAAGAAGTATTCCAAGTCATGAAATAGAAGGACCTACATCCAAGATTACTCTACCCAGAAGAGCTATCATTTAGAATGGAAGGGCAGATCATGTGCTTCCCAGATAAGGTCAAGTTAAAGGAGTTCATCATCACCAAGCCCTTATTATGTGAAATGTTAAGAGACTTATCTAAGAAAAAGATGATAAAAAATACAAACAGTAAATTGACAACGAACTCAAAATTATCAACAACCAACCCCCCAAAAAAAGCAGAAACAAAAATGAACTAAGCAAACAACTAGAACAAAAAAGTAGAGATCACATAAAGGCTTTTCATTATGGAGGAGTGGGAGGGAGAATTGGGGAAAGGTACAGGGAATAAGAAGCGTAAATGGTAGATACAAAATAGACAGGAGAAGATTAAGAATAGTATGGGAAATGGAAAAGCCAAAGAACTTGTATGTATGACCAATGGACTTGAATTAAGTTGGAGGAATGATGGTGGGTGGGAGGGTGCATGGTGGAGGGGAATAAAAGGCAGAAAAAAAATGGGACAACTGTAATAGCATAATCAATAAAATATATTAAAATTAAAAACAAAAACATCCACTTATAGGAATGTATCTTTTATTCCCCAGGCTTGTCAAAACTTTAGTCACCTATTTAAAATTCCATTACTATGAAATCTAACTTTTAAAGAAGAAATATGTATATCAGAATCACTTGTACACATTAATGTTAAGAAAATAATCAGAGAAGCACACAAAGCTTTCAAATCATAAATGTTCAAGTCAGCATTTTTATGTTTTGAAAGTGGAAACAATATAAAAGTTGAACACCAACAGATTAAGTAACTTTTTTTAGTTAATGTCACTTCACAACTACAAAATACACTGCAGGTATTAGAATATTTACAATAGTATTTATTTGTTGAGATTTTTATAAATATGCCCCATATGTGTTTAAGGGATGTCAGTTCTCTGTTGGATCTATTCATGTACATATCTATTACAGAAAACTCACTATTTGTGTTTTCCAAATTCACTTTATCTCACTCATGTTTTTATTTCATCTGTTGCTTGATATCTGAGAAAGGTGTATGCAAAAGACACTAAATATCACAAATATCAGTTTCCCATTAATTTTGTGGATTCCCAATTTCTTGTTTTTTATTCATATTCATTTCAAAGTTAGTTTTTATAAAGTCTAATAATTGGTATATCCTCCTAGTGAATTATAACAATATTAAATATTCCTCTTTTCCCTTTTGTATTCAGATAACATCTGTTAATAATGTTATATAAATTTCAAGTGTACAACATTATAATTCAATATCTGTATCCTCTATTGTGTGTTCACCACCAAAAGTCTAGTTTCCATCCACCATCATATATTTCATCCCCTTTACCCATTTCACTCTTCCCTGCCCCCCTTCCCCTCTGGTAACAACCAATCTGCTGTCTGTATCTATGGGTTTGTTTTTGTTTTCTTTTCTTTGATGACTTTTTGTGTGTGTGTGTCATACCCCACAAATGAGTAAAATCATACAGATTTTTGTTCTTTTCTGTTTGACTTATTTCACTTAACATATTACCCTCAAGATCCATCCATGTTGCAATTGGCAATATTCTGTTTTTTCAATGGTTGAGTAGTGTTCCATTGCGTATATGCCACCATTTCTTTATCCATTCATTTGTTGATAAACACTTAGGTTTTTTTCCATATCTTGGCTATGGTAAATAATATAGCAATGAACACAGAGCTATATCTATCTTATTGAATTAGTGTTTTTATATTGTTTAGATACTCATAAGACGAATTGCTGTATTATATGGTTGCTCTATTCTAATTTTTTTGAGGAACCTCCATACTATTTTTCATAGTGGCTACATCAATTTACAATACCACTAATAGTGTGCAAGGGTTCCTTTTTTCTTCAAATCCTCTCCAACACTTATTTATTATATATTTATAATAGCCATGCTAACAGATATGAGGTGATATCTCACTGTGGTTTTGATCTGCATTTCACTAACAGTGATGTTGAACATTTTTCCTGTGTGTATTGGCCATTTCTATATCTTCTCTGGAAATTTTTCTATACAGGTCCTCTTCATCAAACTAAAAAGCTTCTGCACAGTAAAGTAAATCATCAACAAAACAAAAAAGCAATCATCAGAATGGGAGAAGAGATTTGCAAATTATATTTCTTGTAGGGGGTTAATAACCAAAATATACAAAGAAGTCAGGAGTAAGATGGCAGCATGGTAGGAGGAGGCAGATTCCACTTCCCCGTACACACGGGAGAAAAACCTAGCCAGTCTACAGAGGAACAGAGCAGACAGCCAACAGTACCACAGTGTATATGAAAATAGGAGATCAAAATCTGTGGCAGACATTGGAAAACCAGACGAGGTGGCCAAGCACTCGGAGGCGGCCCTGGGACCAGGACGGAGGCAGTGGAATCACCGACCAGAGGTGGCTCTGCGACTGACCAGGGGGCAGCCCTGTGACCAGAGGAGGGGGCTTTGTGGGAGACCTGGAGCTCACACTCGTGATCCTAGGGTGAATGCAAGCAACTCAGGAAACTCGCAGAGACCACACCTGTAAACTCGGGTAGGTGTGTGCACCCTGTAGGAGACCCAGAGCTCACAACAGTAAATGCCGGGAGTGCTCGATCCACAGGAGATCCCAGCTCAAACTCAAAACTCAGGAAAGTGCTCGTGCTGCAGCTAGCTCAGAAACCATGCCCAAGACCCTGCATGGAGAGTGCACCATTAGCCCGGGGAAGAGTACATGGCTAGCCCCGGGGAGAGTGGGCAGCTGGAACTGAGGACACTAGCCAAAAGCTGACTGAGTTCAGAACAGTGAAAAAAGCAATACCAGTCTCCCCTCAGCCCATTGCAGCCAGCAAGACCAGGACAACCATATTGGCTGGTTTGAAAACAGCAAGGATTTTTTCTTTTGGTTTTTGTTTTTGTCTTTGTTTTTGTTTTGTTTTGTTTTGTTTTGTTTTGTTTTTGTGGGCTTTTCCCTTTTGTTTTGTTTTGTTTTAATTATGTATTTTTATTTTTTATTAATTTATCTTTTTTATACCACAATTTCTTTTGCTTCTCTTTACTTCTTTCTTGGGTTATTCCTTCTTCCCTTCTTTCCAATTTTATCTCTTATTCCTTCTTCTTTTTTCCTTCTTTTTTCATTTTTTTTTCTCTTTTTAAATACCCACAAATGAGACAACAAACCCTGGAACTGTGAAAAAAATCAGACTTGGACCAAAAGAGGGGTCATCCCAATAGCTGAGGTAGGGGAAGCTCTGAACACCAGAAAACCTGAAGGAGATTGCACCACTGAATCTCACAGGTACTTTACCACAGAAGTTCGCACCATAAACCCAGACAGCCAGAACAGAGTAATTTAAGAAGCTGAGACCAACAAAAGGAGTCTCACAAACAATGGGAAGACAAAGAAACAATCCCCAAATGAAAGGAAAGGAGGAAGCCTCAGAAAGAATGCTAAATGAAACAGAGGCAACTCAACTATCAGATACTGAGTTCAAAGCAATGGTTGTCAGGAAGCTCCATGAGCTCTCAATGAGCTACCAGAAACTATAGGGAAACTACAATGAACTGACTGCAAACTATATCAACATGAAAAGGGAAATAGAAACTATCAACAAGGGCTAAGAGGAAATGAAGAATACAATTTCTGAAGTGAAGAACACAGTAGAAGGAATCAAAAGCAGGCTCGATGAAGCAGAAGATTGGATCAATGAGCTAGAGGACAAAGTAGAAAAAAAAAAAAAACACCCAGAAAGAGCAAGAAAAGGAAAAGAGGCTCAGAAAGAATGAAGAGAGATTAAAAGAAATGCAAGACAATATGAAATGTAATAATATCCATATAATAGGGATACCAGAAGGAGAAGAAGAAGAGCAAGGGATAGAAAACCTGTTTGAAAAAGTAATGATGGAAAACTTCCCTAATTTGATGAGACAAAAAGTCACACAAATCCAGGAAACACAGAGAGTCCCAATCAAGAGGAACCCAAAGAGGCCCACTTCAAGACACATCATAATTAAAATGGCAAAATTCCAAGACAAAGAGAGAATCTTAAAGGCAGCATGGGAGAAAAAATGAGTAACATACAAGGGAGCCCCAAAGAGGTTAGCAGCTGACTTCTCAGTGGACAAACTTCAAGCCTGAAGAGAATGGCAAGAAATATTCCAAGGAATGAGAACCAGAGGCCTACAACCAAGGGTACTTCACCCAGCAAGCCTCTCAATAAAGATAGAAGGCCAAATAAGGAGCTTTCCAGACAAAAGAAGTCTAAAAGACTAAAACTCTACCAAACCAGTTCAGCAGGAGATACTAAAGGGACTGATTTAAGGAAAAGAAGGAAAAGAAAGAGAGAGAGGAACAAAGGTATGAAAATGCCAATGAATCACTACCTATCAATAATAACCTTAAACCTAAATGGATTAAATGCTCCAATTAAAAAAAAAAAAACATAGAATAGCTGAATGGATAAGAAAGCATGACACACATACGCTGCCTACAAGAGACCCACCTCAGGACAAAAGACATACACAGGCTCAAAGTGAAGGGCTGGAAACAAATTTTCCAAGCAAATGGACAGGAAAAAAAAATCTGGGGTAGCAATACTCATATCACACAAAATAGAGTTCGAAAGAAGGGCCATAAAAAGAGAGACCCAGAAGGTCACTTCATAATACTCAAGGGAAGAATCCATCAAGAAGACATAAACATTGTAAATATATATGCACCCAACATAGGAGCACATAAACACATAAAGAAAATCTTAGAGGACTTCAAGAAAAATATTGACAGCAACACAATTATAGTAGGAGATTTTAACGCCCCACTATCAAAAAAGGACAGATCTTCCAAACAAAATATCAACAAAGATATTGTGGCATTGAACAATGGCCTGGATGAAATGGACCTAACGGATATATACAGATCCCTTCATCCCAAAGAAGCTAAATGCACATTCTTTTCAAATGCATATGGAACATTTTCAAAGATAGGCCACGTGATAGAACACAAAACAACTGTCAACAAATTCGAGAAAATTGAAATCATACCAAGCATTTTCTCTGACCACA
The DNA here is from genome assembly GCA_039655065.1 of Glossophaga mutica. Lineage (NCBI taxonomy): Eukaryota > Metazoa > Chordata > Mammalia > Chiroptera > Phyllostomidae > Glossophaga > Glossophaga mutica. The sequence continues at coordinate 27,014,564 of CM077318.1, forward strand.
AGGGACAGAAACTAGAAACTGACCCCAAGGGGAAAGACCCAAAACCCTCAAAATCATGGAGATTGAATAGCATGCTATTAAACAATGAATAGGTTAAGAATTAAATTAGGGAGGAAATCAAAAATTTCTGGAAAGAAACGAAAATGAACTCACAACGACCCAAAACTTATGGGACAGAGTGAAGGCAGTCCTGAGAGGGAAGTTTCTATTGATACAGGCCTACCTAAAAAAGAGAAACATTTCAAAGAAACAACTTAACCCTATGCCTACAGGAACTCGAGGAACAACAACAAAGACAGCCCAGAGCAAGTAGAAGGAAGGAAATAACCAAGATCAGAGCAGAAGTAAATGACATAGAGACTGAAAGCACAATTCTAACAATCAATGAATCCAGGAGCTGGTTCTTTGAAAAGATCAACAAAATCGACAAGCCTTTAAGCAGGCTCATCAAGAAAAAAAAGAGAGAGGACTCAAACACAATCAGAAATGAAAGAGGAGAGATTACAATTAATACCAAAGAAATATGAAGGATTGCAAGGAATTACTATGATGATCTTGTTTTTTGTTTGTTTGTTTGTTTGTTCATTTGTTTTTCTTGTCCATTCAGATAACCTATATCTTTTGATTGGAGCATGTAAGCCATTTACATTTAAAGTGATCATTGACAGGCATGTATTTATTACCATTTTATTCTTTATAACTATGTTCTTCTTTTTTCTTTCTTTTTAAAGAACTTTTAACATTTCTTTTTTTTTTAAAGTACTTTTAGATTTTATTTATTTATCTTTAGAGAGGAAGGGAAGGAGAGAGGGAGAGAAACATCAATGTGTGGTTGCCTCTTGTATGTCCCCTGCCGGGAACTGGCCTGGCAACCCAGGCATGTGCCCTGACTGGGAATCGAACCGCGATCGTTCGGTTCGCAGGCCCGCGCTCAATCCACTGAGCTACACCAGCCAGGGCTTAACATTTCTTATAATACTGGTCCAGTGGTGATAAATGTCTTTCACTTTTTCTCATCTGGGAAGGTGTCTATGACTCCTTCAGTTTTAAATGATAGACTAATTTACAGTCTTGGTTGTAGGTCCTTGGTCTTCATCACTTTAAATATATCTTGTCAATCCCTTCTGGCCAGAAGTGTTCCTGTTGACAAATCAGCTGACAGTCTTATGTGGGCTCCCTTGTAGGTGTCTAATGGCTTTTCTCTTGCTTCTTTTAAGAATCTCTCTTTGTCTTTAAACTTTGTCATTTTAAATATTATGTGTCTTGGTGTGGGCCTCTTTGGGTTCATCTTGTTTGGGACTCTCTGCACTTCCTGGAATTGTGCTTTCTTTTCACCAAGTTAAGGAAGTTTTCAGTCATTATTTCTTCAAATAGATGATAAATCCTTTGCTTTGTTTCTTCTCCTTCAAGATTCTTATGATGTGGATGCTGTCAACCACTTCATGTTATCCAGAGGTCTCTTAGATTAACCTCATTTTTTTAAATTTTTCTTTTTGCTGTTCTGATTGTGCGTTCTCTAATATCTTGTCTTTCAAATAACTGATTCAGTCCTCTGCTTCATTTAACCTATTGTTGATTCCTTCTAGTGTATTCTTCATTTCAGATATTGTACTTTTAATTTCCTTATTTGTTTAAAATTTATTTTACATTTTTTAATTTTTTATTGTTGTTCAAGTACATGTGACTCCATTTTCAACCCACCATGCCCCCTGCCCCACCCACACTGCCTAGCACATTGAATCTACCAACTTTAGCTTTGTCCATATGTCCTTTATACATGTTTCTTCACAGGCTTTCCTCTATTTTCCCTCACTATCCCTCTCCCCGCTCCCCTCTGGTTACTGTTAGTTTGTTCTTTATTTCAATGTCTCTGATTATATTTTGTTTACTTCTTTGTTTTGTTGCTTAGGTTTCATATATAGGTGAGATCAAATGGCATTTCTCTTCCACTGCCTGGCTTATTTCATTTAGTATAATGCTCTCCAGTTCCATCCATGTTTCTACAAATGGTAGGAGATCCACCTTTCTTTGTGCTGCATAGTTTTCCCTTGTGTAAATGTAGCATAAGTTTTTTTTTTTTTTTTTTTTTTTTTTTTTTTTTTTTTTTTTATCCACTCATATACTGGAGGGCACTTAGGTTGCTTTTAGTACATGGCTATTGTAAATTGTGCTGCTATGGACATAGGGGTGCATAGATTCTTTTTAATTGGTGATTCAGGATTCTTAGGGTATAGTCCCAGCAGTGGAGTTGCTGGGTCAAAAGGCAGTTCCATTTTTAGTTTTCTGTGGAAATTCCATACTGTTTTCCACAGTGGCTGCACCAGTCTGCATTTCTACCAACAGTGCACTAGGGTACACTTTTCTCCACAACCTCTTCTTCACTTGCTGTTTGTTGATTTGATTATGATGGCCATTCTCACCAGTGTGAAGTTTAATCTCATTGTGGTTTTAATTCACATCTCTCTGATGATTAGTGATGCTGAGCATCTTTTCATATGTCTCTGGGCCCTCTGTATGTTCTCCTTGGAGAAGCGTATATTCAGGTCCTTTGCCCATTTTTTAATTGGGTTGTTTGTCTTCCAGGATTGGAGTCATTTGAGTTCTTATATATTTGGTAGATCAAACCCTTGTCCAAGGAAACATTTGTAAATATATTTTCCCATACGGTTCATTCCCTTTTCATTTTACTGCCGTTCCCTTTAGCTGTACAGAAGCTTTTTGTCTTTATGAGATTCCCATTTGTTTATTCTTCCTTTTATGTCCCTTCCTCCATGGGTTATATCAGTGAAAACATTGGAATATCTGACATTTTCCTGTGTACGTTCTCTAGGACTTTTATGGTTTCACAACTTGTATTTAAGTCTTCTATCCAACTCCCAATTAATTTTTTTTTTATGGTTTAAGTTGGTGATTGAGTTTCACTTTTTTTTGCATGTACCTGTCCAGATCTCCTAAACCATTTGTTGAAGAGGTTATTTTTACCTCATTTTACGATTCTGCCTCTTTTTTGAATATTAATTGATCATAGAGACTTGGGTTTATTTCTAGGCTCTCTATTCTGTTCCATTTGTCTATATGCCTGTTCTTATGCCAGTAGTAGACTGTTTTGATTACAGGGGCCCTGTAATATAGTTTAATATCAGGTATTGTGATCCCTTCTACTTTGTTCTCCTTTCTCAAAATTGCTGCAACTGCTTGTGGTCATTCAAGACTCCATGTAAAATTTTGAAATGTTTGTTCTATATCTGTGAAAATATGTCATTGGTATTTTAATAGGGATTGCATTGAATCTACAAATTACTTTGAGTAATATGTACATTTTGATGATGATAGTTCTTACAATCCATGAGATGGTATGTGTTTCCCTTTATTTGTGTCTTTCTTAATTTATTTCTTCAGTGTTGTATGTTATCTGAGTATAGGTTGTTTACTTTCTTGGTAAGGTTTATTCCTACGTACTTTATTTTTCTTGTTGCTATAGAAAATGGGATTTTTTTCTGATTTCTGATTCTGATATTTCATTGCTGGTATATAAAAATGCCTTCAACTTCTGAATATTGACTTTAAATCCTGCTGTTTTGCCAAATTCACTAATTAGGTCAAGTATTTTTATGAATGGAATCTATAGGGTTTTCTATATACACTATCATGTCATCTGCAAGCAGAGTTGTACTTCCTCCTCTCCAATTCAGATGCCCTTTATTTCTTTTTCTTGTCTGATCACTGTGGGTAGGACTTCCAATACTATATTGAATAGAAGTGGTGAACACAGACATCCTTATCTTGTTCTTGACCTTAGTGGGAAAGATTTCAGGTTTTGCCAATTGAGTATGATGTTGGCTTAGGTTTCTCCTACGTAGCCTTTATTATGTTGATGTATCCTCTTTCTACTCTCACTTTGCTGAGTGCTTTTATCATAAGTGGGTGTTGTACTTTATCAAATCCATTTTCTGCATCTATTGATATGATTGTGTGATTTTTGTCTTTCCTTTTATTTATGTGATGTATTAGTGATTTGTGGATATTGAACCATTTTTGCATCCCTGAGATGAATCCCACTTGATCGTGCTGTATGATCTTTTTGATGTATTGCTGGATGCGGGTTGCCAATATTTTGTTGAGGATTTTAGAATCAACAATATTGCTCTATGTTAATCAGTGATATAGGCCTACAGTATTCTTTCTTTGTTGTGTCTTTATCTAGTTTTTGGGATTAGGATAATGCTGGCTTTCTAAAAAGAGTTTGAGACTCTTTCTTCTTCTAGGATATTTTGCAATAGTTTGAGAAGGATAGGGGTTAGCTCTTCCTTAGTTGTTTTGTAAAATTCTCCTATGAATCCCGCTGGTCCAAGGCACTTGCACTCCTTTAAGTTTCTTGATTACTGCTTCGATTTCATTCTCTGTTATTGGTCTGTTCAGGCTTTCTGCTTCTTCTTCATTCAGCTTTAGAAGATTATATTTTTCTAGAAATTTGTGTATTTCACCCAAGTTTTCAAATTTCTTGGAATATAGTTGTTCATAGTAATTTCTTACAATCCTTTATATTTCTGTGATATAAGTTGTGATCTCTCCTCTTTCATTTCTGATTGTGTTTATATGGGTTCTCTCTCTTTTTCTTGAGGAGTCTGCTAAAAAGCTTGTCAGTTTTGTTTATCTTTTCAAAGAACCATCTCCCAGATTCATTGATCTTTATAATTGTTCTTTTAGTCCCCATGTCATTTAATTCTGCTCCGATATTGGTTGTTTTCCTCCTTCTCCTCACTCTGGGTTTTGTTTGCTCTTGTTCCTCCAGTTCTTGTAGCCGTAGGGTTAGGTTGTTTATTTGAAATGTTTCTATCTTTTTTAGGTAGGCCTGTATCACTATGAACGTCCCTCTCAGGATTGCCTTTGCTGTATTCAATAAGTTTTGGACTGTAGTGTGTACATTTTCATTTGTTTCCAGAAACTTTTTGATCTCTTCCTTGACCTCATTCTAAACTTATTCATTGTTTAATAGCATGCTATTAAATCTCCATGAATTTGAGTGTTTTTAAGTTTTTTTTCTTTGAGGTTGGTTTCTAGTTTAAGGCCCTTGTGGTCTGAGAGAAAGCTTGATATGATTTCAATTTTCTTGAATTTTCTGAGGCTTGTTTTGTGTCCTGTGATGTATCCTATTGTTGAAAATGTTCCATGTTCGTTTGAAAAGAATGTGTATTTTGCTTCTTGTAGATGAAAGCTTATATATATATATATATATATATATATATATACACACACACACACACACACACACACACATATACATATACATACATATATGTATGTATATATATATAAATATATATATCAGTGAAGTCCATTTGATCTAGGACACTGTTCAATTCCACAATATCATTGATATTTTGTTTGGAAGATGTATCCATTTTTGACAGTGGGGTGTTAAAATTCTCTCATAAAAAAGTGTTGCTGTCTATATCTTTCTTGAAGTCACCAAAGATTTTCCTTATATATTTGGGTGCTCTTTTGTTGGGTGCATATATGTTTACAATGTTTATAGCTCCTTGATAGATTCTTCCCTTGAGTAATGTGAAGTGTCCTTCAGTGTCTCTTTTTATAGCTGTTGTTTTGGAGTCTATTTTGTTCGATATTGCTACCCCAGCTTCTTTCTGGCCCATTTGCTTGGAATATTTTTTTCCAACCCTTCACTTTCAGTCTCTGTAGGTCTTTTGTTCTGAGGTGGGTATCTTGTAGGTACCATTTGTGCAGGTCATGTTTTCTTTTCCATTCAGCTACCGTATGTCTTTTGATTGGAACATTTAATCCATTAACATTTAAGGTTATTATTGATTACTTACTCATTTTCCTCACTTCACACCTGTGTTCTTCTCTCTCACTCTTTTTTTTTTCTCTTCCTATAGCAGTTCCTTTTCCATATTTTGCAGTGCAGGTTTGGTGGAGGTATATTCTTTGAGTCTACTTTTGCCTAAGAAACTCCTTATTTTGCCTTCCATTTTAACTGAGAGCCTTGCTGGGTAGAGTAGTCTTGGTTTGTAGACCTTTACTTTTCATTACTTGAAATATTTTTTGCCAATATCTTCTGGCGTGTAGAGTGTCTGTTGAAAAATCAGCTGCTAGCCTATTGGAGCTCCCTTGTATGTTACTTCTTGTTTCTCCCATGTTCTTCTTAAGGTTTTCTCTTTGTCTTTAAAACTTGGCATTTTAGTTATGATTTATCTTGGAGTAGCCTTCTTTTGGTTCACCTAAATTGGGACCCTCTGTCCTTCCTACACTTGTATGATTTTCCCCCTTCCAAATTCAGAAAGTTTTCTGTCATATTTTCAAACAGGGTTTCTATCCCTTTCTCCTTTTCTTCTCTTTCTAGTATTCCTATGATTCAAATATTGTTGTGCTTAATGTTGCCTTGCAGTTCCCTTATGCTAGCTTCAAATTTTTGGAGTCTTTTTCCAATGCAGTTGCTCTACCTGGGCATTTTTTCTACTTTATCTTCCAGCTCACTAATTTGTTCCTCTGCTTCATCCAGCCTTCTTGTAATTTCTTCTTGTGTGTGTGTGTGTGTGTGTGTGTGTGTGTGTGTGTGTGTGTGTTTAATTTCAGAAATTGTGTTCTTCATTTCTTCCTGGTTCTTTTTTATAATTTCTATTTCTTTTTTCATACTTTGTTATTCTCACTCAGTTCCTTGTAGTTGTCTAAGTTCCTTGAGCATCCCTATAATCATTCTTTTGAATTCAATATCTGATAGTTTACTTGCATCCATTTCATTTAGCTCTTTTATTGGGGAGTTTTCTATTTCTTTCAATTTCAGGTTCTTTCTTTGTCTCCTCAATTTAGGTGAGTCTTTTGTTTGTTTCTGTGATTCTCAATGCTCTGCTTTGCTAGCTGCTTTTGTAGGGTGAACTTCCATGATAAGTGTTCTGTGGGACTCAGTGATGTGGTCTCTTTGATCTCCTTGTCTGGATGCTCCAGGGTTGCCCATTCTTCTGTTTGTGTGGGCTGTATTGTTGTACTTAGGCTTTACCTGTTGGTGGCTCTTTCGTTGTTGGGTTCTCTCCTCTAGCAAGTTTACTGGTTTTCACAAACCCCACCTTATCTTGTATGTGGTCAGGGGCTGGGCAAGGGTAAAATTGATTAAGACAGAGGGACAGTTTTTTATAGGATTTAAAGTACCAACAAATAGGGAACAGATAGGAGATCCTTTGGAGAAATACAGCACTAGCCATGACATCTCACCCAAATAGCCACTTTTTATAAAAGGTAAAAACGAGATAAGATTCTTATTAGAGGGGGGAAAGAATGTGAGCTGACTCCAGAAAGCTGTGCAGTTAGGAGAAGTTCGATGATTAGAAATAGTGATGAAAGTAGGGCTAGAGACTTGGTGTAGTGTTCAAGAGAATAAAGTTAACCACAACAGTAATAAATCTCAGGAAGATAATGAAATGGACAAAGGCCAGGGAAGGGTGCTATGTGGGAACTGGAACAACAATAATATGACAATAAATATATGATCTGAATAAAAAGAATAAAAAGTAAAAGACCATGAGTAGTTTTATTAGAATACAAGTGAAGTGAAGGAAGACAAATTAAAATGCAATATGAAAGGGAGAACAAAGAAAACCAGTCAAACATTGAAATCAAACAAAACAATGAAAACTAAATGGAAGAAAGAGAAATAAAAAATAAAATAATAATAACCACAAAAAATAAAAAGTAAAATAAAATGCAAGTTCTGTAGGATAGCAAAGTGAATATTTTCTTAGTTGTTGGCATTAGCCTTCTGATATCTCTCTGGGTCTATCTTTGGTCCTTTTACAGTTCCAGCTCTTATTGTCTTACACTTGGAAGAAAGGGAACAAAAGTCTCCTGCTGATTGTAAATCCACCATGTGGATTCTGCTGGTCTTCTTGGATGCTACAGGCAGAGGAGGCCTAGGCCCCATTTTTTCCTTTCCTGTGGTTCTGAATTGGAGATTCAGTCTGGGCTACAATATTCAGAGGTGACCTGCCTCCATCCCAAGCCCCAAGAACACTGCAGGGCCCCCACTGTCCATATGCGCCTGCTGGCTCCTTTAATCCACCTTGTTGTGCCACCCTTTGATCAGTACATGAGGCGTACCATGGGGGGATCCTGTACCCCTCCTCCCTCTTTGCTGGCCTAGGCACTGACCATGCAAAGTCCCTTCAGGGCAGTTTAGTTCCCTTATTAAACTAATTCTCTCTGGGGACCGCTACCCTTCTGAGCCCACGCTGCCCCAATTTGATCAGTCCATGAGGTGCCCTGATTTAGAGCAAATTTCCCCCCTCCTCCTCCCTCTTTGCTGGCCCAGTGGTGGTGTGTAAGAGTTCCTTGTACTGCAGCTGAGAGGCCTTTTTGGAGTGAATTTCCCTTGGTTGCAGCCAGCCATTCTTTTTTTTTCTTCTTCTTCTTCTTTTTTTCTTTTTTTTTTAATTTTTATTTTAATTGTTATTCTTGTACTGTTTTCCGTCTTTTAGTCCCACTCCAGCCCTCCCCACCTCCTTGCCATTTCCACCCCCCATAGTTTTGGTCCATGTGTCCTTTATACTTGTTGCTCTAAACCCTTCCCTTTTCCCCTGAAATTTCCTCCCCTCTCCCCTCTGGTGACTGTCAGCCTGTTCTCAAGAAAAGGAAATAAAAGGGATCCAACTCGGAAAGGAGGAAACAAAACCATCATTGTTTGCAGATGACATGATAGTATACATAGAAAATCCTATAGACTTGGCCAAAAAGCTGCTCAACCTAATAAATGAATTTGGCCAAACATCCAGATACAAAGTCAATATCCAGAAATCAAAGGCATTTTTGTATACCAACAATGAAACAGCAGAAGCAGAAATCAAGAAAAAATCCCATTCTTAACAAGCACACAGTTTTTCACACAGCCCATCTCTCTGACCAGTCTTGAGACTATCTGGATCAGGGTCGGTCATTGCTCAACTCTTCTCTCATCCCCAGGTGTCACCCGGCTCCCCAGTTTCTCTGGTACTATCCTGGCTGACAAGAACAGTCCCAGCGGGGGAACACCACCTCTGTGGGACTCCCACTACATCTTTATCCCCCCAGTGACTCAAGCATCCAGGTCTCTCCTGGTGCAGGATGGGCTTCCCTCCTCTGTGAGGGGAGGGAACTGTGAAGTTACAATTGCTTATCTGGCTCGCCTCTAAAGCTCCTGTGGCAGCCACGGTCCCTGGTGCCTGGCCAGGGGACTGTAGCAGCCACAATCTTGGCGCAGGTCGCAGGGACCTTCCCATGGACCTACACAAGTCCCTTACCATCTGCTTTTAAACTTCCTTTGCAGTCTTTGGCTTCTAAAATTCATATAAGCTGGGATTCCACTGAATGTTTACTTTGTTCTTCAGAAAATCGGCTAGGTGTCCCCGCTGGGTGCATGAGCAAGTGGGTTTAGCTCACATCTACCTTGCTACAATCTACTCCCTATGTACTCTTAATTTCTGATAGGTTTTTGTTTTTTTTTTTTTGGTTTGTATGACTTAGAGGAGGAAGTCTTTCAAAACAAGAGTTAAACCCTAGAAATAATAAATTACAAAATAGATTTATTTAACATGATCAAGAAGATTTAACTTCTGGACTTCCGGCCAAGATGGAGGCGTAGGCAGACACACTGTGCCTCCTCTCACAACCAAAATTAAGGACAACAAATATTTAGAAACAAGAAAACAACCAACACTTATAGAAAATTGAACTGTATGGAAGTCCAACAACCATTCATCCGGACTGGTAAGAGGGGTGGGGTCGCAGCAGGAAAAAGTGGAGGTGTGGACCCGGGAACACAAGCAGCAGCGGCTGGCAGTTCCCAGGTGCACAGGCGGCGACTGGCGGTCCCTGGGCCCACAGGCAGCAGCTGGCGGACCCCCGGGACAGGGGGGCAACTGCGCAAACCCAGTGAGGCCGCACAAGGCGACTGGCCTACCAGGTGGTCCCACATTCGTGCGCACAGACGATCCAGGCAGAGGGGAAGTGGCGGAAGAGACTGGAATCCAGGAGAGAGCGGAGCAGGCGCCATTGTTCCCTCTTAGACCCCGACCCCACATACAGCGTCACAACCCAGCAACTGGGCTGCCCCGCCCTGAGGAACACGTAAGGCTCCACCCCTTTTACGTAATAGCCGAGACCAGATTAAAACCAAAACCAAACAAAAACAAACAAAAAAAAAAAAACCACCAAAAATGGCTCAAACCGGAGAAAAAATGAAAACCCCAGAGTCAATTTCTCTAAGCCGTGAAGAGATAGCCAACCTATCAGATGCACAGTTCAAAGCACTGGTTATCAAAATGCTCACAGAATTGGTTGATTTTGCTCACAAATTAGATGAAAAAAATGCAGGCTACAATACGTGAAATGAAGGAAGACACATGGGGAACTGATAGAGATGGAAGGAAAACTGGGATTCAGATCATTGGAGTGGACCAGAAGGAAGAAACTAACAACCAAACAGAAAACAAGAAAGAAATAATTCAAAAAAATGAGGAGAGGCTTAGGAACCTCCGGGACATTGTTAAGCATCCCAACATCTGAATTATAGGGGCCCCAGAAGGGGAAGAGGAAGAGAAACAAGTGGAAAACTTATTAGAACAAATAATAAAAGAGAACTTCCCCAATCTGGCAAAGGAAATAGACTTCCAGGACGTCCAGGAAGCTCAGAGAGTCCCAAAGAAGTTGGACCCAAGGAGGAACACACCAAGGCACATCGTAATTACATTAGCCAAGATTAAAATGAAGCAGAGAATTCTAGAAGCAGCAAGGGATAAGGGGACAGTCACCTACAAAGGAGTTCCCATCAGACTGTCAGCTGATTTTTCAAAAGAGACCTTTCAGGCAAGAAGGAGCTGGAAAGAAATATTCGAAATCTTGAAAAGCAGGGACCTACATCCAAAATTGCTCTTTCCAGCAAAGCTGTCATTTAGAATGGAAGGACAGATAAAGCGCTTCTCAGATAAGGTCAAGTTCAAGGAGTTCATCATCACCAAGCCCTTATTATATGAAATGTTAAAGGGACTTATCTAAGAAAAAGAAGATAAAAATATGGCAGTGAAAAGACAGCAAACTGACAGCTATTAAGAACCATATCTAAAACAAAAGCAAACTAAGCAAACAGCTAGAACAGGAACAGAACCACAGAAATGGAGATCATATGGAAGGTTAGCAACAGGGGCGTGGGAGGAGGAGAGAGGTGGAAAAGGTACAGAGAATGAGTAGCATAGATAGTGGGTAGAAAATAGACAGGGGAGGGCAAGAATAGTATGGGAAATGTAGAAGCCAAAGAACTTATGACACATGGACATGAACTAAAGGGGGGAATGTGGCTGAGAGAGGGTGTGCAGGGTGGGGGGAATGATGGGGGAGAAATGGGACAACTGTAATAGCATAATCAATAAAATATATTAAAAAATAAAAAGAAAAAAGGTCAGGCACAACTTTAAAAAAAAGAAGATTTAACTTCTATAGAACAATATTCATTATAAACAAAGTTAAAAAATGAGATTCCAGGCTATTTTTACTTAATAAGAACTTAGATATGATTTTACTTTTATAGACATATGCATTTATATTAATATAAAAATTTATCCTCAGGGCTTACAATCAAGATGGAAGCATAGGTGGACATTCTTAGCCTCTTTGCACAACCATAAGAAGTATCACAACTAACCTCAAAACAAAAAAACACCAAGAAAAGGCAGAAAATCAAACTGTATGGAAATCCAACAACCAAAGCTTTAAAGAAGCCATATAAAACCATATGGGTAGGAGGGGCAGAGACAGGGAGCCATGGCATAGAAGACACAGTGTGGTGATGGCAAGAAGGCAGCGGCAAGGTGGCTGATAAAATGGGTGGTCCCACATTCATGTGTGGTGGATAAAATTAAGAGGGATATCTTGGAAGCAAGGTATCCCAGCCCTTGGCCAGACTACTCAACCCAGTCTTACAGTATCAGCAAAAACTGCCTCGTAACTTCTGGCTGTAAACACCAGTGGGGGTCGAAGTATCAGAAGAAACTGCTGGTCTCTTAGGAGAAGCTGTTTAAAGGGCCTTCACCATCCTAGAATGTACACAACACCACCCATTCTGGTAACCACAACTAGGGCAGCAGGTAGAGGGGTACCCGTCACATTCAGGAAGGGAGTGAAGTGATTGTAAATGGGGAAAGTCCTGAGCAAGCCTCAGTGGCATTGTCTCCTCTTTCACCCCTCCCCCACATGCAGAGCCATAAAGCAGTTAGGCAGGTTGCCCCACTCTGTCGAGCTCTAAGGCTCTGCCCCATACAACTTAAAATGTGTGCTAAGACAGGGAGTCAAAGCAGCTCTAACCAAAAACAAAAACAAAAACAAAAACAAAAAACATCACGCAGGGAGTTTGCCAAATCAAGGAGACAGAGAAATATTCCCCAAATGAAAGAACAGAACAAAACCCCAGAAAAAGTAAGTAAAATTGAGATAGCCAACCTATCAGATGCAGAGTTCGAAACACTGGTGATCAGGATGCTCAGAGAACTTATCAAATATGACAAAAATACAAGGGGAAAAAATGAAGGTTACAGTAAGTGAAATTAAAAAAAAAAATTCATAGGGAACCAACAGTGAAGGGAAGGAAGCCAGGAATCAAATCAACAATTTGGAACACAAGGAAGAAATAAACAATCAACTGGAGCAGAATGAAGAAACAAAAATTCAAAAAAATTAGGAGAGAATAAGAAGACCCTGGGACATATCCGAGAGTGCCAACATACAAATCATAGGGATGTCAGAAGGAGAAGAGCAAGATATTGAAAACTTATTTGAAAAAATAATGAAGGAACACTTCCCTAACTTGGTGAAGAAAATAAACATACATGTCCAGGAAACACAGAGAGTCCCAAACAAGATGGACCCAAAGAAGACCACAGAAAGTCACATCGATTAAAATGCCAAAGGTTAAAGATAAAGAGAGAATCTTAAAAGCAGCAAGAGAAAAGCAGAGGCTTACCTACAAAGGAGTTCCCATAAGACTATCACCTGATTTCTCAAAAGACATTTTGCAGATACTGACAAGAAGTATTCGAAGTGATGAAAAGCAAGGTCCTGCAGCCAAGACTACTCTGTCCAGCAAAGCTATCATTTAGAATGGAAGGGCAGGCAAAGTACTTCCCAGAAAAGTTAAAGTTAAAGGAGTTCATCATCACCAAGCCCTTATTATATGAAATGTTAAAGGGACTTATCTAAGAAATAGAAGAAGATCAAAACTGTGAACATTAAAATGACAACAAACTCACAACTATCAATCTCTGAACCTAAAAAACAAAAACTAAGCAAACAACTAGAACAGGTACAGAATAACAGAAAAGGAGATAACATGGAGGGTTATCAGTGGGGAGAGGAAGGGGGAGAATGGGGGGAAGGTACAGGGAATAAGAAGTATAATTGGAAGGCATAAAACAGACAGGAGGAAGTTAAGAACAGTATAGGAAATGGAGAAGTCAAAGAACTTACATGCATGATCCATAGACATGAAATAAGGGGGAGAATGCTGGATGGGAGAGGGATACAGGGTAGAAGAGAGCAAGGAGGGAAAATCGAGGAAACTGCAATTGTATAATCTATATAATTGATTATATTGTACTTTCAATATATATAATCAATTGTATAATCAGTATAATTGATGATATTGTACTTTCTTAAGTGCAATATAATGTATTCACCCTGGATGGTGTGGCTCAGTAGGTTGAGTGCTGACATGTGAACCAAAGGGTCACTGTTTCAAATCCCAGTCAGGGTACATGCCTGGGTTCCTGGCCAGGTCCCCAGTAGGGGGCACACAAGAGGCAACCACACATTCATGTTTCTCTCTCTTTCTCCCTCCTTTCCCCTCACTCTAAAAATAAATAAAATCTTTTAAAAAATTTATCTTATATGGCAATGCCCAAAATGTGAACAATTAGAATAAATGGGCAAGGGATATGAATGAGCAACTTACCAAAAATAAATAAATTCAAATGAATAATTAGCATGGAAAAACTGTTCAAACTTACTACTAACTGAACATGCAATTTTCACCCATAAGGCTGGCAAATGAAAACATATTGAAAAAATTGCAATGAAACTGGTAGCTTGTGTGTAAATTGGTTTACAGAGCAATTTGTCATTATTTTAATAAAAGTAAAACATTCAGACCTACCAATTCCACACCAGAGAATATATGCTAAGGAAATACATATACAAGGGGATGTCTAAGGTTGTCCATTTCAGAATTGTAACTGTAATCATTCATAAATAATATATATATATATCAGTATAAAATAGCTAAATAAATGATTATTGTACACCCCCTACCCATCATTTATAAAAAATGAGATAGTTTTGTATGTAATGACATGAAAATATTACCAAGACACATTGTTGAATTAAAAAAATCAACTTGTAGAACAACACATACAGTTAAATACCATTTATTTTAAAGTAATATATATATGTAGTTTAAAGTTTATTTTAAAGTTTATATTATATAGAATTTATAAATTACAAAATATATAGATATATTATAAATAAATTCTATATATAATATATAGAATTCATAAATTATATATTTACAAAGTCTGTCCAGAAAAGTTCAGCCATTGTTAATATAATGAGAATGATTTACTCGACATGGATATAACCTGGCAGCCAAGGAGAGTGGACTGGAATACCCATGCATGAACAATGATGATTTCACTGTACTAGTCAGTGAGGATGGCAGACTCCATTGAGTGAGCATGTGTACTGTATAGTCATCACATTCAAAATGACTGGGCAAGTAGAGCAATGAATGCATCAAATTTTGCGTTAAGTTTCAACATTCCTCCACAGAAACTATTCAGATGATTCAGAGGGCCACAGCTATGGGCAACTAGTGATTGGCAGCTTCATCACGACAATGCACCTCCTCATGCATCACGTCTCATGCAGAGTTTTTTGGTGAAACATCAAATCACCCAGGTGACTCAGCCCCCCTACAGCCCAGATTTGGCACCTTGTGACTTCTGGCTTTTCCCACAACTAAAATCACTTATGAAAGGGAAGAGATTTCAGACCATTGATGAGAGTCAGGAAAATATGATGGGGCAGCTGATGGCAATTGGGAGAACTGCATGAGGTCCAAAGGTGCCTACTTTGAAGGGGACTGAGGTGTTATCACCCTATGCACAATATTTATTGTATTTTATATCTTCTTCAGTAAATGTCCCTGTTTTTCATATTACAAGGCTGGATAACTTCTGGACAGACCATACACACACACACACACACACACACACACACACACACATATACATATATATACATATATATATTCACAATGGTCTAAGGGGTGTCCAAACTTTTGGCATGTGTGGGCCACACTGGAAGAAGAAGAGTTGACTTGGTATATCGAATGGGATTTTTTTCTTGATTTCTGCTTCTGTTGCTTCATTGTTGGTATACAAAAATGCTTTTGATTTCTGGATATTGACTTTGTATCCAGCTGTTTAGCCAAATTCATTTATTAGGTCGAGCAGTTTTTTGGCCGAGTCTATAGGATTTTCTATGTACACTATCATGTCATCCACAAACAATGATAGCTTTGTTTCCTCCTTTCCGAGTTGGATGCCTTTTATTTCCTTTTCTTGTCTAATCGCTGTGGCTAAGACTTCCAATTCTATATTGAATAGAAGTGGTGAAAGTGAACAACCACAATGGAATTCTATGCAGCAGAAAGAAAGAAGGTGCTCCTACCCTTTGCAACAGCATGGATGGAACTGGAGAACATCATGCTAAGCAAAATAAGCCAGGCAGTGAAAGACAAATACCATATGATCTCACCTTTAACAGGAACCTAATCAACAAAACAAACAAACAAGCAAAATATAACCAAAGACACTGAAATTGAGAACTGGCTGACAGTCACCAGAGGGGTGAGGGGAGGGAATTTCAGGGGAAAAGGGGAAGGGTTTACAGGAACGAATATAAAGGACACATGGACAAAAACTATGGGGGGTGGAAATGGGAGGGAGGTGGGGTGGGCTTGGGTGGGAGTAAAAGACAGAAAACTGTACAAGGTCAACAATTAAAATAAAAGTTAAAAAAAAGAGTTGACTTGGGCCATGCATTAAATACATTGTGACACATAATCACACACACATTTAAAAAAAAAAAAAAAAACCTCATAATGTTTTAAGTAAATTTACAATTTTGTGTTGGGCCACATTCATAGCAACTCTCAGCTGTATGCGACCTGAGGCCTGGGGGTTGGACTCCCCTGGAAACATTGCACTACACATAAAATTTTTATTTTGGAAGATACATGAAGTAAATAGAGGGTTGAAGAGGACTTTGCTACTATTTAACATTTTTACAATGAGAAAAGATCCACATACTACTTGTGAAATTTTAGAAATACATTTAAAAAATAAGTTGATCAAAAAACTGTGGTACATTTACATAATGGAACACTATACAGCAGAAAAAAAGATGGAACTCCTATCCTTCACAACAGCATAGATGGATATGGAGAACATTGTGCTAAGAGAAGTAAGCCAGGCAGTGAAAAACAAGTACTATATGATCTCACCTACAAGTGGAACCTGATCAACAAAACAAACAAGCAAGCAAAATATAAACAGACACATTGGAATAAAGAACAGACTGACAACCAGATGGGATGGGGAGGGGGGATAACAGGGGAAAGAAGGGGAAGGGTCATCAAGGAACATGTATTAAGGACCCATGGACAAAGCCAAAGGAGGGTAGGATTGAGGGTGGGAGGTGGGCACATGTAGGGCAAGGGGAAGGGATGGAGGAAAATGAAGACAACTGTACTTGAAAAACAATAAAAAATTAAAAAGTATAAAATATAGAATGGCATATGGGGTTAGATTCTATTTATATATTTATATGGAAATTTCCATGGGGAAAATATTGGGTATATTTAAAAATGTGTCTCTTTGATAGGCTGTATTGTAGTTATCTTTATTTTCTTCAAACTTTCCTGTATTTTTTTATATTTTTATTGGTGTCTTATTTTCATAAAATATAAAAATCACCTTTTGCATATAAAAAATAAACACACACACAAAGGTGGCAAGGAAGACAGTCAGTGACTTACTGCCACTCCTGCGTTTTATGAGTGAGAAAACAGTTCAAGAGAAACTGAGTGGCTGTTTCAAGGTCACACCATTAATTAGTGGAAGAACTGGAATTAGAATCAGAACCCTGGTCTCTCAGGCCAGGAAGTGCCACATAGGAAGCGCCACATTACCTAGAATCCTGCTTATTTTATCCAATAATAGAAGTCATTTTGTGATGTTACCAGGATTGTCATTTGGGGATTATTAGACCAGTACCTTCTTTGTAAATGCCAAATAGAACCTTTTGGCCCTTGTAAAATGGAACACAACAAAACATTTTCTCCTACCATCTATTAACCTTAGGACAAATTACCTTGGTAATCATTATACTGGATGTTGTCTGTGACATGCAGAGAGAAAACAATTTACAATAGACCTCATCTAATGCCTCATGGTGCTGAGTGATTACTTGTACTAAATATGTTTCTGTTTGGGCTTTAGTGTTTGATTTATATCCAAAATCATCTGCACAATTCTGAAAATATTTTACTTATACTTTTAGAAAACTTCTTTTGCTCCTGAAACTTGGTCTTTAATAATAAAGTAGTAACCAGAGACATTGAAATTAAGAATAATCTGACAGTAACCAGAGGGGAGGTGGTAGGGGATAATGAGAGGAAGGAGGGAAGGGTTTTAAGGAACATCTATAAAGGACACATGGACAAAACCAAGGGGGTGGAAGCAAGGGAAGGAGGTGGGGATGCCTGGGGTAGGGGAGGAGTGGTGGGGGGTAAATGCAGACAGAATAAATAATTTAAGAATTTTTTAAATGATAAAGTAGTTGATGAAAAATAAAGCATATATTCTTTGCACTAACATTCTAGATCCTCCACCACGTGGCCCCAGAGAACCATTGTAGGAATTCTTTCCTCTACTACCCTCTAAGAATTTTTGCCTGTAGTCACACTGGACCATGACGCTTAGGATCCATGGAACACATCTTGCCCTTTTATACCTCTAGGGCATTGTTCAAACTTATATTTTCTCCCTCTTTGGAATATTCAACCTCATCCATCTACCACTCCCATGAAAAAGCAGTACAATATAATGATTAAAAGCAGAGGTTCTGGATCAAGAGTGTAGTTCAAATTCTGTCTTTTATACTTACTGTGTGATCTTAAAAATTATTTAACATATCTGAATTTTAGCTTCTTCATCTTTCAAATGACAATAGTACTACCTACCACATTTGGAGGTTCTGAG
This sequence comes from Glossophaga mutica, assembly GCA_039655065.1. Classification (NCBI taxonomy): domain Eukaryota; kingdom Metazoa; phylum Chordata; class Mammalia; order Chiroptera; family Phyllostomidae; genus Glossophaga; species Glossophaga mutica. The sequence continues at coordinate 27,032,914 of CM077318.1, forward strand.
CATATATAACTCCCTTCACACAGTGTCTAAAGAATGGTAAGCCATTATTACCATTACCATTTCTCAGCAATCCCCCCCCACAACCCTTTTATTTTGAAATATGTACAAAAGCACATGTGGTCACATGCACATGTGAGCTGATATGTGAATTTAACTACCCATAGAACTCACGCATAAGGAGAGGCTGATTCTCATCCTAACAACCAATCAGATTTAGGTCAATTGCCCAACAGCACCATAACAATATCTTCCCCATCTTCATACCTCAAAGACAATGGAAGCTGACCATCAGAACTCAGCTCTACTTTAATGGACTAAAAGTATTCAATGGCTAACTGTAAAAGATGGTCTGAGCCAAAAGTACTTCCAGAAGTGGGAGGAATTATAGATGTCACTTCAAACAGCTGTGCCAGAGTTGGGACTTGATAAAGAAGAAAAAGAGCCACCTCTACTCCAAAATATTTCTTTATGGGTCACATTTACCAGTACCTGAAATTTCCTGATTAAAATTTTAAGTCTTAAAGGACCTTGGATTTGTGGCCTTGTGTATAAGTTTCTAAAAACAAAATTAATGTGGGTATAATTTTTAAAAGAAGTTTAAATTTTATTATTCAAATATAGTTTACATCCCACATTATTTTCCATTAGTTTCAGGAGTACAGCATAGTGGCCAGACAATAACATACCTTACAATGGCATGAAAAATTTAAAAGATAGACTTAAGTCTCCAAATCAAGTGACTAGTTTTCATTAAAATGCAAATACCTTATGAAAGGCACAACATTAAGTTGTTTTCACCCTTTCACACCACAGGGTGAATTTCTATATCAGGCCTGTTTCATGAAAAATAAGAGAAAACAAGCATTCATAGAGGCAAATTAGAAGAAAAAGTCACATCTGTGCACATGGGCACTTAACCCTAAGGAGAAGGACACAGAAAAAAGGTAGTATAGAGGACAGCATTTACAGGGACATTTATTTACAAAGCAGGTTAATAGAAAATGTATCCATTTACTTTTTCATGTACCAATGCAATCTAAGCTCTCTAGACCAATTGGATATATTTGTATGGACCTACTTTTGTTAGAGGGGATGGCATTAGTCAGTTGAGGGCTAATTTCCTAGTATATTTCCCAGAATTTTAATGGGAAAGATCATTTAGTCATTATATTTTTTTCTTTAAACACACCAATTCATGATTCATAATAAACATACTTCACTCACCCCATAAAAATAACCCTATTTTAAAAATAAAATAGTGACTTTGAGCATTTACTACTCATAGAAATCTAGGGAAAGAAAAGGGAGGGGGTACCTGGGAGCCCCAAAAAGGTTGATTCCTGAAAAGATAAGCACAACTTGCCTCATCCTTCTACTATGGTCAAAGATTTCATGCTGCAAATCAGTCCACAGTTGTTTTATTGTTCTTATATCACATTGCAATTACATACTGAACTCTCTGAATCTTTTGAAAACCATAGACTACAGAAAAGCAGAGACTACGGCTTCATTGTCAATTGATTTTCAATTCTTTGCATAGTGTCTGGCACCTAAGAGATACTCAATGGAGCTGAACAAATGAATAAATAAATGTGCAAATGAAAGAATAAATGACTGAATGGAAATCAAGAATCCAGAGTAAAGAGAACTCCTGATTCAGATCATCCGAGGCCCATGGTGGGAACAAGATATTTTCCTGTGGAAGACAGAGAATGAATTACTTGCCATCACCCTGAGTGAAAACAAATTAGAGGCCTCAAGGTTAAATACTGTTGCAAAGCCCCTGGAGATGTAAGAGTCAAATAGAATGAATCTTTTTTTCTTTTTTCTTTTAATTTTATTTTAATTGTTGTTCTTTTACAGTTTTCTGTGTTTTATTCCCATCCCAGCCCACCACCCCAGGCTTCCCTACCTCCCTCCCATTTTCACTCCCCCCCTAGTTTTCATCCATGTGTCTTTTTTTTAGTATTTTTTATTTTTTAATCAGTATTTTTTAATTGTTGATATTGTACAGTTTTCTGTCTTTTACTCTGCCCCCAGCCCACCACCCCAGCCCTCCCTACCTTCCTCCCATTTCCACCCCCCATAGTTTTTGTCCATGTGTCCTTTATACTTGTTCCTGTAAACCCTTCCCCTTTTCCCCTGAAATTCCCTCCCCTCTCCCCTCTGGTGACTGTCAGCCTGTTCTCAATTTCAGTCTTTGGTTATATTATGCTTGTTTGTTTGTTTTGTTGATTAGGTTCCTGTTAAAGGTGAGATCATATGTACTGGCATAAAAACAGGCACATGGACCAGTGGAACAGAACAGAGAGCCCAGAAATGAACCCAAGTCTCTGTGGTCAATTAATATTCGACAAAGGGGACAGCAACATAACATGGAGTAAAAATAGCCTCTTCAACAAGTGGTGTTGGGAGAACTGGACAACTACTTGCAAAAAAAAAAATGAAACTCGATCACCAACTTACACCATACACAAAAATAAATTCAAGGTGGATAAAAGATTTAAATATAAGCCAAGACACCATTAAAGTCCTAGAGGAGAACATAGGCAGGAAAATCTCGGTTATTTCACGCAGCAACATTTTTACGGATATGTCCCCTAAAGCAAGGGACATAAAGGATAGAATGAATCTTCACATACCACCTCCCATGCTCCAGTAGTCTGCACGAGCCAACAATGACATCTCCTGGAAACGTGGACCTTAAGCCCCAGCACTCTCCTAAAGGAGTGAAAATAGAACCAAATTTGGAACCAGAATATTGGGATTCAAATCCTGACTTTGTATTTACAATCTCTAATCCCTTGGGGAAGTCTCTTTAATCTTGAGCCTCAGTTTCATCATCTGCAGAGTGGGAATGATTAGTAAAGTCTATTCTGCTGGCCTATTTTGCAGACATAGTGAGTCAGCATACACGAAGGCAAATAGTAAGAATTTAGAAAATGTTACATCCTATCTTCAGTCCTTGTTTTTCAGTGAAACTATTGTCTCAGATCAGGAATCCCTTAGGAACTCTGATATTCCAGGGGCAGGAAAGAGATGTCATTAAAGGCCTTGGGTGTATATGTAGGAAGAAGAGGGATGGGCAGGAAGAAAGCAGCAAAGACAGATTGATAGGGCAGGAATTGTAGTTTAGGAGATCAAGGGAAGCCGAATAAGTACCGAGGGTAAGAATTATGAAGAAAAGCATCCCTTGGGTTTGGCCTGTACCTCTATCCCATGATGACAGTCATAAAATATAATCTTAATCTAATAAAAAGGGAGTCAGCAGGAAGATTCCAGTTCCACCTTTTCACAAAAAGAAGTATGATATCTTGCCACACTTCCCCCAGCATAAGCACTGCCACCTCAAAGATTTTTCCCAATGACATTCCTAGAATAGAATGGTTGATTATAGAGACATTGAAATTAAGAACAATCTAACAATAGCCAGAGGGGAGGGGGCAGGGGACAATGGGGAGAAGGGTTTTCAAGAACTACTATAAAGGGTGGGAGTAAAAGACAGAAAACTGTACAAGATCAACAATTAAAATAGAAATTTTTTTTAAAAAAGAATTACTATAAAGGACACATGGACAAAACCAAGTGGGAGTGTGGAAGCAAGGGAGGGAGGTGGATTTGGCTGGGGTGGGGGGGACTGGTGGGAAGTAAATGCAGACAACTATAATTGAACAACAGTAAAGTAATTTAAAGAAAGAATGGTTGATTATAAGAGTTCAAGGAGGAGAGGGCAGATCTGTGCAGAGAAGGAAAGGTCTGAGCATGATGGATTCACCTGACATCCACATCAATTATGGTGCTAAGCAGGCTTGCAGTAATGTCCAAAGGTACCCTGTTTCCTTTAAGTTAAGGAAGGCCCCATCAAAAAAAGGTTGGAGTAAGAGGAGTAACCACATGTAGGAGTGATAATCAGGCATCAAGAGACTGGAACAATATCTAAGATCTTTCTCCAGCACTCACAGAACAAATCTAGAAGTTCCTTCACATCACCTTAACTTTCTAAGGACTTCACCCTGTCCCTAAAAGCCAAAGATCTACTATATCTTCCCTTTGAAAGCCAATATTCCTTCTCAAAGCTTTCCTTGCAGATACCTCCTTTGGGTCTGAGATAGCCAAATGGTTGTCATGGGAACCTGATGCTCATTTGCCTCTAATTACCTGTCCTAGAAGAATAAAGCTCCAACTCCCATTTCTATTAGAGGCGATCACATCGATCAGTTATACTAATTTCCTATAGTGTTTCTGAGAATTTCATCTGGAAATAGCTTTTATGTTTTGTTAAAATAAGCCAGTTGTTCATCCATGTATTGCATGTCACCACCACCAACCACCACTCCTGCCTTTCCCTGCAAAAGCCTCTGTGTGTTTTTTTTTATTTTTCAATTATATTTTATATTCAGTATGATATTATGTGTTATTTTCACATGTACAGCATAGTGGCTAGAAAATCATGTACTTTATAGAGTAGTCCCCCGAATGTTTCATAAAGATGTAGATTACAGCATAGGGAATATAACAAAGACCTCTGTCTTTCAGTCCACTAAGATAGTGATTATAAAATTCCATCCTTTTAGAGTGGGCTTAATCCACAGATGTCAAAGTTGAAACTTTTATATTGTCCAACTTCCAGTGGCCTTCTAAAAATATAAGCTAGAGAAAGAAATATCTTAAATTAGCATTACAGATGAAACTATTAACACACAAAGTTGTCAGAGAGTCCCACTCACGTCCCTGTGTTTAACATCAAACTGAATTACATTGAGGAAAAGTACACTTTATTTCTTGGAAAGGAGATAGGGAAGCCACAAACTTTCTCACCTCTTTTATGCATTTCTCCCATTACTGGTAACTGAAGTCCTTATAACAGTAGAATTGTGAATAGTTTTGATCCCAGATACTTGGTGTGAGATACAAATCACAGCTTCCTTTTCCTGTGATGGCTTTCAACTCTGTAGTTTGATTCCCTCTGGCTTCATGATGGAGCCCACAGTACTTCTCCCTGCTTCTGTCCCCATCCATCCTTCTGCTCTTCTCACTTGAAACATAGGCCTGAATAGTGCAAAGCACTCTAGATGCTGACCAATGAGAGTTCAGACACCATTTGCTCTGCTACCCTCACCTTCCTCTACTGCCTCATACAGAGCATCAGGGCTGGAACAACGCCTCTTGTAGAAGCTTAATACATACAGACAATAAAGTAGGAACATTTGCATTTCCAATTTGGGGAGAAATTGGGTTAAAGGGAACTTCAATGACTGAATCTTGGATAGGGAGTAGCAATAGAGTAAAGGACAAGGTTTTCAGGGAGCTTGCAGAATCAGTAGTCCAAGTAGTCTGAACTCTGGAGATAGGGAGAAACAAACAGGGCAGCCAGGACCAGCAGAAGAGACTATAAAAAGGGGGCACAGTTTGCATTAAGCTAGCTCTTACTCATGACTTATTTGTGACTCAGAGTTGAATTCCCCAGCCCCCAAAGAGTTCTTCCCCTTTCCTATCTTATAATGATATAAGAAAAAGGGAGGCAGACTCACAAGAGCCATGGAACACTTTGTAAGGAAGAGCTTAGAGGTACCCACAGTGCAGTGATTTTATTAGTGAGCATTATCCCTCTTGCTTTCAGAAAATAACAAATGGCCTTAGTAGCTTAAGGCATCATTACCAACAAAATATATACAGCAATTTCCTTATAACATTTTTCACTATAGAACAAAACAAGGCAAGTTCCTTATGGATTAGGTGTTCCCAGGACAAGCAACCTGAAGAAAGTGTTATTGTGATGCCATGGGTAATAAAGGCATCTAACAAAATGAGATACTTTCTTTCCTTTGCAGCACTGACTCGACCAACTGATATGAGGACACACTGGCTCAGGCCCCCTCATGTTCAACAGCAACAAATCTTCAGAACAAAGATGAGCACAGCTTCAGTTAAGGTCAATAGTTCTACCACATTAAATCCAAGCAAGGACATATGAGGAATTTGACAAGTCCACAAAGCAAATGTTACATATCTATTTGCCTATTTATTCCTTGTCTACTTTTTAAAAACTTGCTATTGCTTATAATCAGCAAATTCTTGGTACAATTAGACTAAAATCTATCAACAAAGATCCCCTATTTTTTTTATAGCAGAGTTCTATCCCATTCTGTAAATGTACCACAGCTTTTTAAAAAGTTTATTTATTTATTTATTTATTTTTGATTTTTTTTAATCAGTATTTTTTAATTGTTGATATTGTACAGTTTTCTGTCTTTTACCCGCCCCCAGCCCACCACCCCAGCCCTCCCCACCTTCCTCCCATTTCTACCCCCCATAGTTTTTGTCCATGAGTCCTTTATACTTGTTGCTCTAAACCGTTCCCCTTTCCCCCTGAAATTCCCTCCCCTCCCCCTCTGGTCACACTTCAAAAATTTATATGGAATCATAAACGACTCCGGATAGCGGCAGCAAATTTGAGAAAGAAGAGCAAAGTAGGAGAGATCACAATACCTGATACCAAACTGTATTACAAAGCCACTGTAATCAAAACAGCCTGGTACTGGCACAAGAACAGACACGTGGACCAGTGGAATAGAACAGAGAGCCCAGAAATAAACCCAAGTCTCTATGGTCAATTAATATTTGACAAAGGGGGCAGCAACATAAAATGGAGCAAAAATAGCCTCTTCAACAAGTGGTGCTGGGAGAACTGGACAGCTACATGCAAAAAAATGAAACTCGAGCACCAACTTACACCATACACAAAAATAAATTCAAGGTGGATAAAAGATTTAAATATAAGCCATGACACTATTAAAATCCTAGAGGATAACATAGGCAGGAAAATCTCAGATATTTCACACAGCAACATTTTTACTGATATGTCCCCTAAAGCAAGGGACATAAAGGAAAGAATAAACAAATGGGATCTCATCAAAATAAAAAGCTTCTGCACAGCTAAAGAAAACAGTATTAAAATAAAAAGAGAACCAACTGTATGGGAAAACATATTTGTCAATGATACCTCAGACAAGGGATTAATCTCCAAAATATATAAAGAACTTACAAGACTCTACTCTAAGAAGACAAGCAACCCAATTAAAAAATGGGCAAGGGACTTGAACAGACACTTTTCCAAGGAGGACATACAGAGGATCCAGAGACACATGAAAAGATGCTCGATATCTCTAGCTATCAGAGAGATGCAAATTAAAACTACAATGAGATATCACTTGACACCAGTCAGAATGGCCTTCATAAACAAAGCAACAAACAGCAAGTGTTGGAGAGGTTATGGAGAAAAGGGGATCCTAGTGCACTGTTGGTGGAATTGCAGATTGGTACAACCACTATGGAAAACAGTATGGAATTTTCTAAGAAAACTAAAAATGGACATACCTTTTGACCCAGCAATTCCACCGCTTGGATTATATCCTAAGAACCCTGAAATATCAATCCAAAAGAACCTATGCACCCCTATGTTCATAGCAGCACAATTGACAATATCCAAGTGCTGGAAGCAACCTAGGTGCCCATCAGTTAATGAATGGATCAAAAAACTGTGGTACATTTACACAATGGAATTCTATGTAGCAGAAAGAAAGAAGGAGCTCCTACCCTTTGCAACAGCATGGATGGAACTGGAGAGCATTATGCTAAGCGAAAAAAGCCAGGCAGTGAAAGACAAATACCATATGATCTCACCTTTAACAGGAACCTAATCAACAAAACAAACAAACAAACATAATATAAACAAATTCACTGAATTTGAGAACAGTCTGACAGTGACCAGAGGGGGGGGGAGGGAATTTCAGGGGGAAAGGGGAACGGTTTAGAGCAACAAGTATAAAGGACTCATGGACAAAAACTATGGGGGGTGGAAATGGGAGGAAGGTGGGGAGGGCTGGGGTGGTGGGCTGGGGGCGGGTAAAAGACAGAAAACTGTACAATATCAACAATTAAAAAATACTGATTAAAAATAAAAAAAGGATAAAAAAGAGTTCTTTATATATCCTGGATATGTACTTTATCAAATATGTGATTTAGATTAAAAAAAAAAATAAGATAAACCAAATCATTAAAATTTTAAGGAGACGTATCAAGAAAAAAAAGAGAGGACCCAAATTAACAAAATCAGAACAAGGAGAGATTACAATTGATACAACAGAAATACAAAGGATCATTAGAAATTACTATGAAGAACTATATGCCAAGAAATTTGAAAACCTAGGTAAAATGAACAAATAATCTCCTGAAACTGAATAAAAAAGAGTTAGAAAACCTAAACAGGCAGATAACAGTGGATGAAACTGAAGCACTAATTTAAAAAATCCCAGCACACAAAAGCCCTGGACAGGACAGTTTCACAAGAGAATTTTACAAAGCATTTAATGAAAAGCTAACCCCTATATTTCACAGACTATTCAAAAAAATCCAAGAATATGGAAGACTCCCAAACTCTTTTTATGATGCCAGCATCATCTGAATCTCAAAACCAGATAAAGATACAACGAAGAAAGTAAACTACAGGACAGTATCACCGATGAACATAGACACTAAAATCCTCAACAACATATTGGCAAACTGCATCCAATAATACATTAAAAAGATCACACATCATGTTTTAGAAGGATTCATCCCAGGGAAGCAAGAATGGTACAACATTCACAAATCAATAAATGCAATATATCACATAAACTAGAAAGACAAAAATCATATGATCATATCAATATATGCAGAAAAGGCATTTGTAAGGTACGGCACCCATTTATGATAAAAACAGTCAGCAAAATGAGAGTAGAGAGAGTATACTTCAACATGATAAAAGCCATACATGAGAAACCTACATCTAACATCATACTTGATGGGCAAAAACTAAAAGCTTTCCCACTAAGATCAGGAACAAGACAAGGATGTGCACTTTCACCACTTCTATTCAACATAGTATTGGAAGTCCTAGCCACAGCCATCAGACAAGAAAAATAAATAAAAGCCATCTAAATTGAAAAGGAGAAAGCAAAACTGTCATTTTTTAATTTTATTTATTTATTTATTTATTTATTTATTTATTTTTTAATTTATTTATCTTTAGAGGGGAAGGGAAGGAGAGAGGGAGAGAAACATCAATGTGCGGTTGCCTCTTGTATGACCCCTGCCGGGAACTGGCCTGGCAACCCAGGCATATGCCCTGACTGGGAATCGAACCGCGATCCTTCGGTTCGCAGGCCCGCGCTCAATCCACTGAGCTACACCAGCCAGGGCAACTGTCATTTTTTTAGATGACATGATAGTGTACATACAAAACCCTATAGACTCCACCAAAAAACTACTGGATCTACTAAGTGAATTTGGCAAAACAGCAGGATACAAAGTCAATATTCAGAAGTCAAAGACATTTTTGAAAACCAACAACAAAATATTAGAAACAGTAATCAGGGAAAAAATCCCATTCAATACAACAACAAGAAATATAAAGTACCTAGGAATAAACTTAACCAAGGAGGTAAAAGACCTGTACTCAGGAAAATACTCAACACTGAAGAAAGAAATTAAGGAAGACAGAAACAAATGCAAACATATATCATGTTCATGCATTGGAAGAATTAACATCATCAATAAGTCCATACTACACAGAAGAGTTTATAGATTCTACATATTCCCTATTAAAACACCAATAACACATTTCACAGATATACAATAAACATTTAAAAAATTATACAAACAATATACAACCCCAAAGAGCCACAACAATTTTCAGAAAGAACAAAGTAGGAGGGAATTACAATTCCTGATATCAAACTATATTACAAATCCACAGTAATCAAAACAGCCTGGTACTGGCATAAGAACAGACACATAGATCGATGGAACAGACTAGAGTCCAGAAAAAAAAAACAACCAAGCCTCTATGGTCAATTAATATTCAACAAAGGGGGCCAAAGCATAAAATGGAGCAAAAATAGCCTCTTCAACAAATGATGTAGGGAGATGTAGACTGCTACATGCAAAAAAAAGTGAAACTTGACCACCAACTTACACCATACACAAAAATAAACTCAAGATTGATAAAAAGCTTAAATATAAGTTGCAACACCATAAATGTTCTAGAGGAGGATGTAGGTAAGAAACACTTGGATAGTCCATGCAGCAATATGTTCACTGATATGTCTGCCTAGAGCAAGCGACATAAAGGAGAAAATAAACAAATTGGATCTCATCAAAACAAAAAGCTTCTGCATGGCTAAAGAAAATGTCAACAAAATGAAAAGGGAACCAATCATATGGGAAAATATATTTGCCAATGATACCTTGGACAAGGGTTTGTTCTCCAAAATATATAAAAAACTCACACAACTCCACTCCAGGAAGTGAAACAACCCAATTAAAAAATGGACAAAGAACCTGAACAGACACTTCTCCAAGGAGGACATACAGAGGGCCTTGTGACATATGAAAGGATGCGCAGCATCACCACCCATGAGGGAGATGGAAATTAAAACCACTATGAGATACCAATTTACACAGGTCAGAATGACCACTATAAACAAATCAACAGACAAGTGCTGGAAAAGTTGTGGAGAAAAGGGAACCCTAGTGCACTGTTGGTGGGAATGCAGACTGGTGCAGCCACTGTGGAAAGTAGTATGGAAATTTCCTCAGAAAACAAAAAATGTAACTGCATTTGGACCCAGCATTTCCACTTCTGGTACTATATCCTAAGAATCCTGAAAGCACCAACTCAAAAGAACCTGTGCAACACAATGTTCATAGCAGCAGAATTTATAATAGCCTAATTTTGGAAGCAAACTAGGTGCCCATCAGCAAATGAGTGGATCAAAAAAATTATGATATATTTACACAATGGAAAACTGCACAGCAGAAAGAAGGAGCTCCTACCTTTTGGGAGAGCATGGATGGATCCAGAAAGCATTATGCTACATGAAATAAGCCAAACAGTGAAAGAGAAATACCATATGATGCCACCTTACTCTTGCTTCTATCCTTTCTTACATTCATCAGGATTTTTTCCAGTCACTATTACCTGTCTTGATCTCAAATCTTTAATCTATATAACTGCACTAGCAAATTTTAGTTAATAAACATTTCTATCAACTATAAAATGTGCTAGGATCATGCATACCCCAAGAAAACCTCCAATTTTCTAGTGCTTCCTAAATATCAATTTTGCTCCTTTAATTTCACCACAAAATTTTTCCTGAGCATTATCTACATGTGCCATCTCCAATGCATGGCTCTTTCTCTTCATCCTTTTGAAATGTCACCATATTGGAATTGCTCCATCACTAAACTCTTCTAATCACCCAAATCAATAGTATTTTCTTATTATCCTTTTTTCTGACCTCTCTATCATATTTACAATGTTTATCACTCAACATTCTCAAAATAACCTCATAATTTTCTGTTTCCTCCCCTCCCCATGACATCCCTTGCCTATCTCCATTATAACTCCCTCTCCACGCCACAACAACTCAATGGAGATATCTCCCAAGCTTTTTCTTGTGGCTGTTGTTTCCCCCCAAGCTGATCTCATTTATTTCCATTGTTGCAAGGATAATTTTTCAGAAATGTCTGTGTTTCAATCTGGAGTCTAAATTTTTCTCCAGGGTAGTAGTCCCAGAAACTCTGCAACAAGTATCACCATTGTTCTAATTAGAAAATCTCTAAACCTCAATGTCTTTTATTTAATTCCTACTTCTCCCTCAACCACCATGTCCAGTTAGTTATGGACTGTTTTTCCTTTTCCCTTCCAAATGTCTCTCCTCTGTCCACTTCCCACTTTGGCTTTCTTAGTTCAAGTGCTTAACACACTATTTTAGTCCAACACTGTTTATTGCAATCAGCTCTTAATTACGTACAGTCTCTCCCCTTAGCCAACCATTCACACTGCTGACAGATTAATCTTAAAATACCACTTTGACTGTCAGTCCAGTCCTTTCAAACTTCCCATCGTTTCCCATTGTTTGCAGTGTCCAGCCCTCACCCATTATGCCATCAATAAGATAGATGTTCCACAGTTTGACTGAAGTTGCCATTCCTCCTTTTCACATGCTCTGTGTTCCACCCATACTACACTTCCACTCCTTTCCATGGCTTGACTTGCAAGTAGTTTGTTGGTTAGTTGTATGTATGGGCTCTGGACTTGTATAGGCTCAAGTTAGAAGCCTGACCCTGCCACTTTATAGTTGTGTGACATCAGGCAATTTATATAACCTATCTGGTCTCAGTTTCCTCTTCTATAAAATATAAATAATGGGGGGCTCCTGCTTCATAGTGTTATTATAAGGATTAAGTGAGTTAATGTACACAGGGTGCTTAATACAGTATCTGGTGCATAGAAAATAGCAAAAAGGCATGGGGGGTGTTTGCTCTCCTTTTATCTATCTTATAGTCTCCTTTTCTGTCTCCTTGATCATTCCATTCCTTCTGCCTTGAATGTCCTCTGTCAGTATCATCTACTAAAGTCTTTTGCACCCTTTAAGGAAAACCCCAAATACTACCTCATCTAGGAAATCTCTGCTTTCTCTAACTCAAGCACTTTGCTTGAATCCCTGTCTTGGCATTCTTAATATCACCTTGGAATAAAGCTATCAGTCTTCTGTGCCAGACCGAAAGTGTTTTCCACACTAAGCATCTTCTAATCATATCTTTATAGTTAATAGGACCCTCCACAGTAGGTGGTACAGAACAGGCACTTAGTAAATATCTGTTGTCTGTGGCTTGAAAACACATACTCAAGTTGCAAAAAGAGAAAATGGAAAGGATTCAGATTAGTAAACCATGACTATGGAGCGATTAAGGTTGCTGGTAGTGGTACTAACATGACCACTTCTTTTGTTTTTTTCTTCCCCATCTCCTACTCCTACTTATTTTCTTTTCCATTTTATTTTTCTCCTGACTATATCATCTTTATTTTTGCCAGTGTGCACCATGACCATTATTTAACCCTGCTGATGGCCCTTGAGGGGAAAGAGGTTTCCTATGGCAACCTCAGATATTGTCCCTTTGTCCTTACCACTTAAACTTTGATGAAAACCACTCTCTTATCTACCTCAAATTCTTATAAGAGGGGTTAATTAAGAATATGAGCCAATTCTCCATCTAGAACCTTTGATAAAAATACAGAATAGGAAATTAGACTTCTCTATGTAATGGCACTTAATAGCCTACCCAGATACCAATCATCACTCTATATCAATAATATTCTTTAGCTCTTGAAGATTTCCTAGCCAAAACTTTGTTTCTTGTATACAACTAAATTTTAAGAACTAGTCATGCAATTTTCAAACTTTCCTTTCTTGGCATCTTCTAAGTAAGTCCTGCTAAAGTACAAAGTTGTGCCATGTAGAATCACCTGCAAGCTTGATTGGTGTCCTCCAAATTTTCAACCATTCACTAAGCCATGCAATTACAGAAACAAATAAGTTATGGCCACTCCTTTGCCTCCCTAAAATGTACAGTCTTATAAATAAAGCTATTATTAACTTTGAATTTTATATTCCACTTGTTGAGAAATGTTGGTTCTTTCAGTTCCTGACACCTGATCCCAGCATCACTCTGGCATTGCAGCTGCATTTCTTTGTAGTCAGTAAAGTCAATCATCATATTTTCCACCTCTTTTCATCAAAGTAGAAAAAGAGAAAAGAAGAAGTAATATTCATTGTACACTTATTCTCGTAGGTGCTTTACACACAAGGCAATTGCATTTAAACCACACAACTTAATGAGGTAATATTGTCCCCATTCTACAGATGAGGTAGCTGAAGTGAACTCTGAACTTAAACAACTTGTCCGAGGCTACCCAACTAGCAAGAAGCCAAGTTGGAAGTTGAGGGATTCTTTCTATTTCAAATCATTTACTCTCTTTATTCCACTGCACTTCTGTCCTTGTGTAAATCAATACCTGTACTGCAGAGTAAATCCCCTTTGTTGGGCACTTGCACAATAGATGTGGGCCCTTTCCTATAGACTCTGGTATCAAATTTCCACAGCGCTACACTTATTCTGTGGTTGCATACCACCAATGGAAGTCAGAATGCTTTCTCAAACTGTGCCATCTACTCTGAAATGAGTCTTCTGTGTTCTCTGGGAATCTTATAATCAGTCTTCTCTACCATGTGATCATGTGCCTCATAATGAATCTTTTCTTTTTTACCTCAAAAACCCAAAGATATGGAACAAGCCCTAAAAATATATCTAGAGAATTCCCCAAGGATGCATTCTAAAAAGAGAATAAAGCCACCTTTTGACCCTAATGGCTTTCTTAAAGAAAGTGTTAAGTGTTCTGGGGAAAAAAAAGAGGTTTGCTCTTTTCATTTGTTTTACCAAGGAGATTTTTAGGGGTCTAGTGGTAGATCTTTCTGTAAGTTCTATCTGAAACCCAGAAAAATCTAGGTCCCATGTTAACAGATTTTAATAATTAGGAATAAAGAGCAGTTTAAATTATAAGTGTGATTCTCTTTAAGAAAATCTACTACATAAAAATCTAAATTTATAAAACAGATACATAGTAACCATATTAAGAAGTCATAGTATAATGTAATTACAATGTGCCTTGATGTGTTCCTCCTTGGGCCCAACTTCTTTGGGACTCTCTGAGCTTCCTGGACGTCCTGGTACTCTATTTCCTTTGCCAGATTGGGGAAGTTCTCCTTTATTATTTGTTCAAATAAGTTTTCTACTTGTTGCTCTTGTTCTTCCCCTTCTGGGACCCCTATAATTCGGATGTTGGGACGTTTAACGATGTCCCGGAGGTTTCTAAGCCTCTCCTCATTTTTTTGAATTCTTGTTTCTTCCTCGTTTTCTAAGATTCAAATGAAGGAGAGAATTCTAGAAGCAGCAAGGGATAAGGGGTCAGTCACCTACAAAGGAGTTCCCATCAGAATGTCAGCTGATTTCTCAAAAGAGACCTTCCAGGCAAGAAGGAGCTGGAAAGAAATATTTGAAATCTTGAAAAGCAGGGACCTACATCCAAAATTGCTCTTTCCAGCAAAGCTGTCATTTAGAATGGAAGGACAGATAAAGCGCTTCTCAGATAAGGTCAAGTTCAAGGAGTTCATCATCACCAAGCTCTTACTATATGAAATGTTAAAGGGACTTATCTAAGAAAAAGAAGATCAAAAATATGACAATGAAAAGACAGCAAACTCACAGCTATTAAGAACCACACCTAAAACAAAAGCAAACTAAGCAAACAGCTAGAACAGGAACAGAACCACAGAAATGGTGATCATATGGAGGGTTAGCAACAGGGGAGTGGGGGGAGGAGGAGGGAGGGGGAAAAGGTACAGAGAATGAGTAGCATAGATAGTGGGTAGAAAATAGACAGGGGCAGGGAAAGAATAGTATGGGAAATGTAGAAGCTAAAGAACTTATGACACATGGACATGAACTAAAGGGGGGAATGTGGGTGGGAGAGGGTGTGCAGGGTGGGGGGAATGATGGGGGAGAAACGGGACAACTGTAATAGCATAATCAATAAAATATATTTAAAAAAAGAAGTCATAGTATAAAATATTTCTTCCTCTTTCAAGATGTGCTACAGTACTTCTTTTATTATAAAGCTCCTCAATGCATCTGAAAATGAAGTAGTTTTCCAAAAGCTAGAAGATATACCTTTTTTAAATCCTCACCCGAGGACATGCTCATTGATTTTAGAGAAAGGGGAAAAGAGATAGAGAGAAAGGGAGAGAAACATTGTGAGAGAAAAACATCAATCTGTTGCCTCTTGACTAGGAAACAAACCTGCCACTTAGGCATGTGCTCTGATCAGAAATCAAACCCATGATCTTTTTGGTTTATGGGACAACACTCCAACCAACTGAGCCACATCAGCCAGGGTTATGTATACCATTTTTAATATCTTGATTTTCTGTTTCTTTTTCATTTTTATTGTTGTCCAAGTACAGTTGTCTCCAGTTTGAATATACCATTTTTTAAGGAGCACACTTATTTCATAAGTGTGGGACTACGCATGTAGTGGGAATTCAGTAAATATTTTCTGACTGAATAATAGAATAGAAATGTAACATACAGATATTTTTCTCCTGAGTACTTTCAATAACTAAAATTAACAACTTTAAAGGATTGTTAAATGTTGGAAATATCTGCTTTAATGAATAGATATAAATAATCTGTAATCACTAATATTGATTTATACTAGGTGTGTTCAGTTCTCGTGAGGAAGTTAATCATAATCCCTGAAACCTTGTTTACAATACTAATTTTCTCAGTAAACTCTTTCTTCATAGCTAGTGCAGTAGTGAGGCTCTATAGCTCATCATTCAAAGGATTCCAACTTCATTTTAAGTTCGAAAAATTTAACCACAAATCAAAGCCTGAAAAGAAGGACTGATATTTGGTAGGATTTCCTCATAATATTTAACAAAAGGTGGGGGTGGTATTAGTTTGAAAACACTTTTTGTTAGCTGTTGATTGATTACTGAACATATTCAAGAGAAAATTATTATAAATCTTTATTTTAGCCAGCAAATATTGAATGTATACTCTGTACAAAGATTTCCACCACAGATCTATATTCAGTTTTACATTAAGTGAGCACCTCAGAAATTGGTATTTACTACAAATTAAAGAGAAAACTATAGTTTGAAGGAAACTCCTAGAAGTACTGAACTAGATGTGGACAGAGAGGAAATGGTTTAGAGACAATATTAAACTGGTATCAACCAAAGTGCAATGTGCTAGAGACAAAAGAGAAAATGTAACTCTATGTAGATCAACCGTTCCCAATATTCCAGTGTTGCTGAGCATTAGTCGTGTTCATCACAACAGAGAAGTTTGGATTTCGGATAGTAATCAGCCCCTCTGAACCACAAAATTCAGAGGTCAGGGCTTGGTGAGAAATTTGTTGGCACAAGGTATCTAGATACTTTTTGCATTTTATTTACTTCCCCAGTGGAGGGGCAAAACATTATCCTTAGGAAACAGGCTTAAGGGAAATTGTCTGTCATGAGAACAATATATTGAGCAAACAGGCCGTACCTGACACCCTTATTGAAGGAAGTTAATTCAGGATATTAAATTGACCAGTTAGAACAGCCGATAGATAGACTGAGAATGCTCTTGAAGGTGGATCCTGGTTCTCTGTGAGGATCATCAAAGCATCCAGACTATGGGGTTGTGGTGGCCAATCTTTCTGTGGGGGAAAAGGACAATGAGAGGTAAGAAAAATCTGTCTGGATTATTATCAACAGTAACCAAAATAAAGCTTTCTGATTTTGGTTGAGATGGAGAAAACTTATACCAATAAACATTTACTAATATCTCACTGGACACTCATTTCTTGTGCTAGATATGTGAAGGAAATCAGAGGAGAATAATAGAAAAACTACAAATTTTTCTCAAATAGCAACCTACTTTTGAGGCATTTATAATTTTGTGAAGGAGATAACACATGAAACAATTTAAGGATAATTGGACACACATGCACACATTGTAAAATGAGAATGTGATTGAGAACTTATACAGTGCTGGGTACCTCACAGATACTTCATATAGATTATCTCATTTAACTATCATGAAAACACTATGAGGGAGTTTTATCGTTATAACTATTCTCTATTTTATTGAGAATTGAGGCACTGAGAGATTAGATACCAGAATCACACAGAGTATGTGATGGAGCCAGAATTCAAAGTCAAGTCTGTCTGGCACAAATGACCATGCTCTTAACTACTACAATATACTACTTTCCTGTGACACAATAAATCCTCCAGTACAAACCAAAGATACCATGTTACTGTGACTATTGTAGCTCCCTGCTATAAATTTGACAAAATCAGTGAAGAAAAGGATTCTAGGAGCAAAAAGCTTCAAACAGAAAATGTGAGTGGTGACATAGAGAGCTCTTGAATGCTACAGGATGGAAATCAGAGAGAAGAAAATAGGAGGGGTACTACAGTTTTCTTCATTGTCAGAGTCAAACAGCAGGATGATGAGTGAAGATGCAATAAAATAAATATCATGACTGTTCAGATACCTAACACCATGGGCATATAAGAAGACAAATATTAGAATGATGGATTGGGGTATTTCAGTTCTCCTGGCTATAAGGGAATAAAACAGGCATAGAAAGTCAATAAATGTTATTTCTTAACTCAGAGGACAAGATGAACATAAGAAGCCAATTAGAAAAACATATCTGGTTAAAAAGTGAACTCCTCATTCAAACATTGATGAAATGTTTTCTGAATTCCATTTATTTAAGAATTTTGCTATTAAGCAATAGCCATAATCAGAATCTATATTAGTAGGATAAATAAAAACTAAGGTACTTATACAAATTATTTAGATCCCCCAAGTTTTGTATGAAATATTTTGACAGTTGGGTCCAAAAGTATGAGTTTGTTCTATTTGAAGAACTTACCAGGATAATTGTTGCCATTCTTCACATTTAGGCTAGGCATGTCACATGATGACACATCACATATCATTTAGCACAAGATATTTCCTGGCCCATTTCATCATCTGTCATGTTGACAAATGTAACAGAACAGTAGGGAAAAATATTTGGAACCAAAGAATATACTTGAATTAGAAATATTTCTGACCAGGTCTCAATAATGCCTATCTCCCAGTCTGTTTCTGGATCTCAATAATGTTCATTTCAGGAATCTCAGCAATGCATGTCTCCAGGTGTCAATAATACCTGTCTCCAAGTTCAAGGTGAAAAAACAAAAATAACAAAATCATTCCCCTGGACACCATGTGGTTCCTCACATTAATGTGCAATTCTTTTAAAAAGTGAGTTATCTATAATGTTCCATGAGGTGTGTTCAAAGGAAAAATAAGCTTTCAAACCTAATTTTCCTGCTGCAGGGCACAAATTATTTTCAGGAAGACACTGTTTACAGAGGGTTGACAAAAAAATCAACTTCCTCTATTGGTAGCAGACCTAGGATAGTACCTGCTCAGAATTTCTTCTCTTCTCTGTCCTTTCAAAGACTCTGTCCTTGGGTAGTTTTCTTCCTCACCAGCCTAGTCTCTCTCAAATATCACTTTCAGGAGAAGGTTTATAAATTTTTGGATCAAGGTATGGCCCAAATAGTGATGATTGGACTATCAATATGTACCTACCAATATTCCCTGATATCTATCATTAAATAATTGCCCTGATACAACTTTTGAGATAATAAAGGTCTAAGAGCACATTTGAGTGTCATGTGTTTGCTACTTAAATTTTTGAAAAGAAAGCTTTGAAAGTTTGGAAGAAAGAATAGTACTGGGCATTTGATTTTTTTTTTTTTAGGATGTATAGAAAATAGTTCATATATACATACACTATGAAATGATTACTACAATCAAGTTAATTAACACATCCATATATCACATAGTTACCTTCATTTTGTGGTGAGGACACTTAAAGTCTACTCTTTTAGTAAATTTCAAGTATACCATGTATGATTAACTATTGTCATTATGCTGTGCATTAGATTTCCATATTGTATTCATCTTATAACTGAAAGTTTGTATCCTTTGCCCAAGGTCTCCCCATCTGCCTCCCCTGCTGCTCCTGTGGACTCGCCCTTGCCTCCAGGCCCTGGTAACCATGGTTTTACTCTGCTTCTATGAGATCATCAGTTTTAGATTTCACGTATAACTGAAGTCATAAATTCATTATTTGTCTTTCTATGTCTGCTTTATTTCATTTAACATAATACCCTGTATGTTCATCCATGTTGTCACAAAAGCCAGGTTGTCTTTTAAGACTGAGTAACACTTCACTGTATGTATATACCACATTTCTTTATCTGTTCGTTCATCAATGGACATGTAGTTTTTTTTCCTTATCTTGGCTATAATGAATAATGATGCAGTGAATGCAATGAACATGAGGATGCAGACATCTCGAAGTCCATTCAGTTTTTTTCCATAAAATAAAAGACACATTTTTAATGTTCACCAATAACTTTATTGATTTGGATATTTGCAGTATGCTGGCTATTTCCCATGTGGTAGAATGTTGATTATTCTCAGTTAATGTCTCCATTTGGTCACTATCAACTTCAACTGGTCTACCTGACCATGGAGTAACATCCAGTGAGAAATCTCCAGCAGAAAACTTCACAAACCACTTTTGACATGTTCCATCAGTCACAGCACCTTTTCCATACACTGCACAAAACTTTTCTTTGCATTTCAGTTCTGTTTTTACCTTTCTTCAAATAATAAAACATAGTATGCCCAAAATGTTGTGTATTTTCTTCCATCTTTAATATTAAAGTAGCTGCATAAAATTCACCAATTTGGTAAGTTTTTTTAATGCATGCTGATATGATAGCTGTCACATTACAATACAAAAAATTGTTTTGGATGAAGTTAAAGACAACTAAGCACTAAGAGACATTTACAGGGGGAAAACAAATGAACTTTTTAGCCAACTCAATACATATGAGTATATAAAAGTAAGATTTTTGGATCTTATTGTATCTGATTGGTATAGTCCAATCATTTCTCCTTTTATGAAGCTGTATACCTCTCCTTTCCAGCAGCAGCTAATCTTCATTCATTCTTCAGATTCCTCCTCACCACCCTCTTTTCCAAGAGGTTTTCCTAGATCATCTCTAGAAGAGGTAATGAGTTTGGGTTTCTATAGATAGTCTGTCACTCATTAGGTATACTTCTAAACTTCCAGATTTATGATTGAACTTTTGAAACTATTAACATCTTAGAGGTAGTAGGGAAGGTAAATTTTTGAAGTTTTATTTTAGATTGGACACCAAAGTATTTTCCATGCTAATGAATACCTTTTGCTGATTATAAGGACATAGGAGAATTAATACTAAGGCAAATTCTTACTAAGAGTATACCAGAAAAAAGGGGAAAAGATAACAGGGGGAAGAAGGGTAAGGGTCAAGTCAAGTAACATGTATAAAGTGCCCATGGACAAAGACAGTGGGAGGAGGATTGAAAGTGGAAAGTAGGGGGTGCACAGGGCAGGGAACAGTAATGGGGGGAGAAGGGGACAACTGTAATCAAATAACAATAAAAATATTTACATCAAAATGTGTATATGTTAGAGGGTCCAGAGACATAGAAAAGGATGCTCAGCATCACCAGTCATCAGAGAGATGCAAATTAACACCACAATGAGATATCACTTCACACTGGTGAGAATGCCCATCACAAGCAAATCAACAAACAAGTGTTAGAGAGACTGTGGAGAAAAGGGAACTTTAGTGCACTGTTGGTGGGAATGCAGACTGGTGCAGCTGCTGTGGAAAACACTATGGAATTTCCACAGAAAACTAAACATGGAAATGTCTTTTAATTTGTCAATTCCAGTGCTAGAATTATATCCTAAGAACACTGAGACACCAATCCAAAAGAATCTATGCATCCCTATGTTTATAGCAGCACATTTTACAGTAGCCAAGTGCTGGAAGCAACCCAAGTGCCCATCAGTAAATGAATGGGTCAAAAACCATGGTACTATTTCAGTGTCTTTCGTTATATTATGCTTGTATGTTTGTTTTGTTGATTAGGTTTCTGTTAAAGGCGAGATTGAGAACATGTTGGCAGTCACCAGAGGGGAGAGGGGAGGGAATTTCAGGGGGAAAGAGGAAGGATTTAGAGCAACAAGTATAAAGAACATATGGACAAAAACTAGGGTGGATACAAATAGGAGGGATGTGGGGAGGGCTGAGGCAGTGGGCTCAGATGGGAGTAAAAGACAGAAAACTGTACAAGAACAACAATTAAAATAAAATTTAAAAAAACAAACCATGGTACATTTACACAATGGAATTCTTTTTTATCTTAATTGTTGTTCGAGTACAGTTTTCTGCCTTTTACCCCCACCCCAGCCCACCACCCCAGTCCTCCCCACCTCCCTCCTGCTCCCATTCCCCCTGCTATTTTTGTCCATATGCCCTTTATAATTGTTTCTGTAACCGTTCACCCTTTTCCCCCATTATCTCCTCCCCTTTCCCTTCTGATCACTGTCAGGCTGTTCTCGGTTTCAATGTATTTGGCTATGCTTTGCTTGCTTGTTCATTTGTTGATTAGGTTCCTGTTAATGGTGAGGTTATATGGTATTTGTCTTTCACCGCCTGGCTTATTTTGCTTAGCTTAATACTCTCCAGTTCCATCCATGCTGTCATGTAGGATAAGAGCTCCTTCTTTCTTTCTGCTGCATAGAATTCCATATGTAAATGTACTATAGTTTTTTGATTCATTTATTTACTGATGGGCACCTAGGTTGCTTCCAGCACTTGGATATTGTAAATTGTGCTGCTATGAACATAGGGGTGCATAGGTTCTTTTGGATAGGTGTTTCAGGGTTCTTAGGATATAATCCTAGCAGTGGAATTGCTGGGTCAAAAGGCAGATCCATTTTTAGTTTTCTGAGAAAATTCCATACTGTTTTCCATAGTGGTTGTACCAGTCTGCAATTGCACCAACAGTGCATTAGGGTCCCCTTTTCTCCACAACCTCTCCAACACTTGTTTGTTGCTTTGTTTATGATGGCCATTCCAACTGGCATGAAGTGGTATCTCATTGTGGTTTTAATTTGCATCTTTCTGATAGCCAGTGATACTGGCCATCTTTTCATACACAATGGAATTATATGCAGCAGAAAGAAACAAGGAAATTCTACCCTTCGTAACATCATGGATGGAACTGGAGAGCATCATGCTAAGTGAAATAAGCCAGGCGGTGAAAGACAAATACCATAACCTCACCATTAACAGGAACCTAATCAACAAAATGAACAAGCAAAGTATAGACAAATACACTCAAACTGAAAACAGCCTGGCAGTGATCAGAAGGGAGAGGGGAGGGGATAATGGGGGAAAAGGGTGAACAGTTACAGAAACAACTATAAAGGACATATGGACAATAACAAAAGAGGGTGGAAATGGGGGAGAGAGGTGGGGAGGGCTGGGGTGGTGGGAGGGGTGGGGGAAAAGGCAGAAAACTACTTGTACAACAACAAAAAATTTTAATGAAATAATGGCTGAATAAGAAACAAATATGTTGGGACGTTTAACGATGTCCCGGAGGTTCCTAAGCCTCTCCTCATTTTTTTTAATTCTTTTTTTTAATATTTTTTTAAGATTTTTTATTTATCTTTAGAGGGGAAGGGTAGGAGAGAGGGAGAGGGAGAGAAATATCAATGTATGGTTGCCTCTTGTGTGTCCCATGCTGGGAACTGGCCTGCAACCCAGGCATGTGCTCTGACTGGGAATCGAACCTCGATCCTTTAGTTCTCAGGCCCGCGCTCAATCCACTGAGCTACACCAGCCAGGGCATTTTTTTGAATTCTTGTTTCATCCTCGTTTTCTGTTTGGTTGTTAGCTCTTCCTTCTGGTCCACTCATTGATTTGAGTCCCAGTTTTCCTTCCATCTCTATCAGTTCCCCATGCATCTTCCTCATTTCACGTATTGTAGCCTGCATTTTTTCATCTAATTGGTGAGCAAAATCAACCAATTCTGTGAGCATTTTGATGACCAGTGCTTTGAACTGTGCATCTGATAGGTTGGCTATCTCTTCACTGCTTAGAGAGGCTTAGGAACCTCCGGGACATCGTTAAACGTCCCAACATCCGAATTATAGGAGTCCCAGAAGGGGAAGAACAAGAGCAACAAGTGGAAAACTTATTTGAACAAATAATAAAGGAGAATTTCCCCAATCTGGCAAAGGAAATAGACTACCAGGACGTCCAGGAAGCTCAGAGAGTCCCAAAGAAGTTGGACCCAAGGAGGAACACACCAAGGCACATCGTAATTACATTAGCCAAGATTAAAATGAAGCAGAGAATTCTAGAAGCAGCAAGGGATAAGGGGTCAGTCACCTACAAAGGAGTTCCCATCAGACTGTCAGCTGATTTCTCAAAAGAGACCTTCCAGGCAAGAAGGGGCTGGAAAGAAATATTCGAAATCTTGAAAAGCAGGGACCTACATCCAAAATTGCTCTATCCAGCAAAGCTGTCATTTAGAATGGAAGGACACTGCCCTGGCTGGTGTAGCTCAGTGGATTGAGCGCGGGCCTGCGAACCAAACGATCCAGGTTCGATTCCCAGCCAGGGCACATGCCTGGGTTGCAGGCCAGTTCCCAGCATGGGACACATGAGAGGCAACCATACATTGATATTTCTCTCCCTCTCTCTCTTTCCTACCCTTCTCCTCTAAAAATAAATAAATAAAATATTTAAAAAAATAGAATGGAAGGACAGATAAAGTGCTTCTCAGATAAGGTCAAGTTCAAGCAGTTCATCATCACCAAGCCCTTATTATATGAAATGTTAAAGGGACTTATCTAAGAAAAAGAAGATCAAAAATATGACAGTGAAAAGACAGCAAACTCACAGCTATTAAGAACCACACCTAAAACAAAAGCAAACAGCTAGAACAGGAACAGAACCACAGAAATGGCAATCATATGGCGGGTTAGCAACAGGGGAGTGGGGGGAGGAGGAGAGAGGGGGAAAAGGTACAGAGAATGAGTAGCATAAATAGTGGGTAGAAAATAGAAGGGGGGGGCAAGAATATTATGGGAAATGTAGAAGCTAAAGAACTTACGACACATGGACATGAACTAAAGGGGGGAATGTGGGTGGAAGGGAGTGTGCAGGGTGGAGGGGAATGATGGGGGAGAAATGGGACAACTGTAATAGCATAATCAATAAAATATATTAAAAAAAGAAAAAACATGTATACTTTTAATTAGATGTGGATAATTGAAGATTAGGAACCGAGCTGTTTTCCATTATGTTTGCTAAAAAATTCTACTAATATATTAGAGTTCACTGTCCTAACTTAGTAAATAATGATATATACTTGAGTTATTCTTAATTTATACAGGATCTTTCAGAGCCTTTGGTCATTATTTTGATTATTAATTCTGATTGGCTACAACTACATATGAAAATGGTGAAGAGAGAAAGAATAGGACTTGATGTAGTCTGACATCAGGATATGGCATGAACATTGCTTTCTGACTTAGTTCGTTATCAGTCTTTTTCACACACACACACAAAAATGAGACCAAAGAGAGTTTTAAAAAAATTAGGGGAAGAGCCAAGAGAGTGGAGAGGTGAATGGAAACCACCCTAACCTCCTCTCAGGAGCAATCAAGAATTGCAACTTAATTGTGGAGAGATTACTTAACACAAATTGAACAACAGCAAAAGAGAAGCCTTATATCCATTAACAGACAAAAGAATCATTTCAGTACTTCCTCACTGCACCTGCACAACAGCACACAAGACATGGTAGGCAGAATGACCCTCAGTCAACCAGTTGGAGGAAAGGCCAACTAAAGAATGACATAACAATAATCAAAACCCATTATAAACATATATGAACCCAACATAGGAGGAACCAGATACATAAGGAAAATCTTGGAGGACTTCAAGAAAATCTTGACAGCAACACACACTAGGGGATTTTAAAACTCCGTTGTCAACAATGGACAGATCTTCCAAACAAAATATCAAAAAGGATATTGTGGCATTGAACAATGCCCTAGATCAAATGGACATCAGTGATATATATAGAACCTTTCATCCCAAAGAAACAAAA
Organism: Glossophaga mutica; assembly: GCA_039655065.1. Taxonomy (NCBI): domain Eukaryota; kingdom Metazoa; phylum Chordata; class Mammalia; order Chiroptera; family Phyllostomidae; genus Glossophaga; species Glossophaga mutica. The sequence continues at coordinate 27,058,456 of CM077318.1, forward strand.
TATGCATGCTTTTCAAATGTACATGGAACATTTTCAAAGATAGATCACATGATAGGACACAAAACAAGCCTCAGAAAATTGAAATTATATGAAGCATTTTCTCAGACCACAAGGGCCAGAAACTAGAAACCAACCTTAAGGACAAAACTCAAAAACACTCACATTCATGAGCATTGAAAGCAGTGAAAGATAAACACCATATGATCTCACCTTTAACAGGAACCTAATCAACAAAACAAACAAACAAGCATAATATAACCAAAGACATGGAAATTGGGAACATGCTGAAAGTCACCAGAGGGGAGAGGGGAGGGAATTTCAGGGGAAAAGGGGAAGGATTTACAGGAACAAGTATAAAGGACACATGGACAAAAACTATGGGGGGGTGGAAATGGGAGGGAGGTGGGGAGGGCTGGGGTGGCGGGTTCGGGTGAGAATAAAAGACAGAAAACTGTACAAGATCAACAATGAAAATAAAAATTAAAAAAAGAAAAAAAAAAGCATGCTATTAAGCAATGAATGGGTTAATAATGAAGTAAATGAAGAAGTCAAAAAGTTTCCAGAAACAAATGAAAATGAACTCACAAAAGTCCAAAACTTATTGGATACAGCAAAGGTAGTCCTCAGCAGGAAGTTCATAGAAATACAGGCATACCTAAAAAATACAGAAATATTTCAAATACACAGCCTAACGCTACATCTACAAGAACTGGAGGAACAACAATAAACAAAGCCCAGAGCAAGTAGAAGGAACAAATTAACCAAGATTAGAGCAGAATTATATGACATAGAGTCTAAAAGAACAAGTATAAGAATAAATAACTCAAGGAGCTGATTCTTTGAAAAGATAAACAAAATTGATAAGCCTTTAAGCAGACTCCTAAAAAAAAAAAGGCGGGGAGAGGACCCAAATAAACAAAATCAGAAATGAAAGAGGAGAGATTACAATTGATACCACAGAAATACAAAGGAATGAAAGACACTACTGTGAAGAACTATATGCCAAGAAATTTGAAAACCTAGGTGAAGTGGACAAATTTCTAGAAATATATAACCACCTAAAACTTAATGAGAAGAAGTAGAAAGCCTGAATAGACCAATAACAACTGACGATATTGAAGCAGTAATCAAAAAACCTTGGCATACAAAAACCCTGAACAGCATAATTTCACAGGAGAATTTTATAAAACATTTAAGGAGTAGCTAACACCTATCCTTCACGGATTATTAAAAAAAAAAAAAAAAAAAAAAAAAAAAAAAAAAAAAAAAAAAAAAAAAACAAGAAGATGGAAGTTTCCAAAATTCTTTTTATGTGGCCAGCATCCTCTTAATCCCAAAACTAGATAAAGATACAACAAAGTAAACTACAGGCCAATATCACTGGTGAACATAAATGCTAAAATCCTTCAAGTACTGGCAAACTGCATCCAGCAATAAATCAAAAAGATCATACACCATGACCAAGTGGGATTCATCCCAGGATTTCAAGGATGGTACAATAGTCACAAATCAATATATGTAATACATGACATAAAAAAGGGAAGACAACAATCACATGATCATATCAACAGATGCAGAAAAAAGCATTTGATAAGGTACAGCACCCATGTATAATAAAAACACTCAGCAAAGTGAGAGTAGAGAGAACATACCTCAACATAACAAAGGCCATATATGAGAGACCTACAGCCAACATCATACTCAATGGGCAAAAACTAAAATCTTTCCCACTAAGATCAGGAACAAGAGAAAGTTGCCCACTTCCACCACTTCTATTCAATATAGTATTAGAAGTCTTAGCCACAGCGATTAGACAAGAAAAGGAAATAAAAGGCAACTAACTCAGAAAGGAGGAAACAAAACTATCATTGTTTGCATATGACATGATAGTATACACAGAAAATCCTATAGACTCAGCCAAAAAGCTTCTCGACCACATAAATGAATTTGGCCAAACAACTGGATACAAAGTCAATATCCAGAAATCAAAAGCATTTATTTATATCAACAATGAAACAGCAGAAGCAGAAATAAAAAAAAAGTCTCATTCAATATAGCAAAAAGAAAAATAAAATACCTAGGCATAAACTTATCCAAGGAGGTAAAAGACCTGTACACAGAAAACCACACAACACTGAACAAAGAAATTAAGGAAGACACAAACAAATGGAAGCATATACCGTGTTCATGGATTGGAAGAATTAATATCATCAAAATGTCCATATTACCCAAAGCAATTTACAAATTCAATGCAATACCTATTAAAGTACCAATGGCATATTTCACAGACATAGAACAAACACTTCAAAAATTTATATGGAACCATAAGGGATCCCAAATAGCTGCTGCAATTTTGAGAAAGAAGGGCAAAGTAGGAGGAATCACAATACCTGATACCAAACTGTATCACAAGGCCACTGTAATCGAAACAGCCTGGTACTACAAATGATATCTGGGACAAGGGTTTGATCTCCAAAATATATAAAGAGCTCATATGACTCCACTCTAAGAAGAGAAGCAACCCAATTAAAAAATGGGCAAGAGACTTGAACAGACACTTCCCCAAGGAGGACATACAGAGGATCCAGAGATACATGAAAAGATGCTCAATATTGCTTGCTATCAGAGAGATGCAAATTAAAACCACAATGAGATATCACTTGACACCAGTCAGAATGGCCATCATAAACAAAGCAACAAACAGCAAGTGTTGGAGAGGTTGTGGAGAAAAGGGGACCCTAGTGCATTGTTGGTGGGATTGCAGACTGGTACCATCACTATGGGAAACAGTATGGAATTTTCTCAGAAAACTAAAAATGGATCTACCTTTTGACCCAGCAATTCCACTGCTTGGATTATATCCTAAGAACCCTGAAGCACCTATCCAAAAGAACCTATGCACCCCTATGTTCATAGCAGCACTATTTACAATAGCCAAGTGTTGGAAGCAACCTAGGTGCCCATCAGTAAATGAATGGATCAAAAAACTATGGTATATTTTCACAAAGGAATACTATGCAGCAGAAAGAAAGAAGGAGCTCCTACCCTTTGCAACAGCATGGATGGATCTGGAGAGCATCATGCTAAGTGAAACAAGCCAGGTGGTGAAAGACAAATACTATATGATGCCACCTGTAAGTGGAACAAAACAGACTAGCAAGCAAAATATAACCAGAGGCCTGGAAATTAAGAACAACCTGACAGTAACCGGAGGGGAGGTGAGAAGGGAAAATGGGGAGAAAGGAGGGAAGTTTTGTCAAGAAGCCTGTATAAAGGGCACATGGACTAAGCCCAAGGGGACTAGGGTCAAGGGTGGGGGGTGGTGATGGCTTGTGTAGGGGTGAGTGGCAGGGAGGAAAGCGAAACAACTGTACTTGAACATCAATAAAAAATAAAGTTAAGTTTAAAAAAAAACTTAGATAATTGAAAGCTCTGAGTAGTTGTATTGTCATTAGTGATGGTTTTGCAGAGACTTGCATTGAAGAGAGACTAACAGTCCCCATGGAATTGTGCTTTCCTGTACTTACTTGATATGCAGAGGATACTCTTGCTATGTGGTCGCGAACCCTGAGCTTTGAGAAGTTCTGCAAGGTGTCCAAATTTGTGGCATCTCTGTGCCACACTAGAAGGGGAGATGCTGTCTTGGGCCACACAGTAAATACATTATGACATGTAATCATAAAAAAATCTGTTAATGTTTTAAGTAAATTTACTATTTTGTGTTGGGCCACATTCACAGCTATCCTGGGCTGCATGCAGCCCATGGGCCACAGGTTGGACACCCCTGCAGGGTGAATAAAGGATACAGTGACCCATTCACTCTATTTCTTGAACTCTTTTAAGACAAAGGGCAAGGATTTGTCAGAATTTTGCTTGTTATATAGCCACAGTGAGAGCTATGTCTCTCAGGACTGGGACCCTGTCTATTACCAGATTACTGACCTATATGAAGATTTAAACTGTCATCCCAGCAATGGATCATAAACAACTAGATCTAACAGGGAAAAAAAGGAAGGAAAGAAGGAAGGAAGGAAGGAAGGAAGGAAGGAAGGAAGGAAGGAAGGAAGGAAGGAAGGAAGTCTCCCAAAATCCACCCCCCTCCAAACTAAATCACTAATTTGGTATTCCCATTTCAGGAAACAACATAAATTCACCCATGCAATTGATTAAGCCAAAAACCTGGGATTCATCCTGACTTCCTTCCTGTCCTTCATGTTCTCTTCTAATGCAATTCATCTTTTATCTGCATCTGCCATCCATGTCATTTCACTATTGCAAAACTTTCATTGAAGTGCAATGTGTATACAGAAAAGTACAAAAAGACATATCAATTCTACTATGTAAAATAAAAAAACCTAAAATTAATCCACCATGCTCCAACCCAGCTTAATCCTAACCATGTTTTAACTGGATGACTATACTAACTTCATCATTTGTTTTCTTACTTTCCCTTTTAGCCCCTTAAAGGCCATTCTCCATTTAGAAGTCTGGAGGATCTTTTCAAAATGTAAATCAGATGATGCTTTTTACAAACTCACCTGATGCAGACACCGACTAGCAGTATACACATCATTATGGATGAAATAAAACATACACAGACTACCAGTGGAGGAAAAAGGATGACAGCATGGCTTTTCTCTCAAAGGGAGCAAAAAGCCATGGCCTCCACCATGACAGGCCTTTATTCTATTTCTGCTCACATTACAAGATGGTCCTCACTCACTACTCACAGGTTCGCTATAGGTGGTTACCTTTTACAGACAACAAAGGAGCCAATGCCACTAATCACATCACAGAAGAAAGATATTAGCAAATGAATAGGGAAAAATGGTTGAGCTGGTTACACTGGTCCTTGTGAGATTTAGCATGGATTTTAGGAATTTACAATAAGCACTTGGCTATCCCAATCCAGGGTGAGGGAATTTTTGCAAAAAGCAAGACTCAAAGCAGTTTAGGTATAGTGTAAACTGATTTCCCATGAGCGAACCTATCTGTGGGCATGGGGCCTGTGCATCTCTGAGTGGGAGCTGGGCCCACGCCTCGCAGAAGGGTCTGCCACACTCACCTCCTATCATACTTTTCCTCACTTGATTCACTTAGTACCCTCCAGCCAAAGCTGTCATTATTACTTGCTTGTTAGTTTTAATTTTTCCAGGATTCAGGTGTGTGTCTGACTCAGGACCTTTTACATGCTGCCTCTATACCTTCAACACTCCTCCGATTGTTCTTATAGGTAGGTAGGTTCTCCATAGGTAGCTGAAATATGATGGAAGAGAGATCTTCTTTATCACTTCACCAAAATTAGATCACCTCTCCAGACATATTATTCTTTGCAATAGAACCCCATATTACTCCCTAATAGCACTTATCACGATAGTAATTTTACAATTATTTTTAAGATAACCTCCACTACTAGGATGTTATATCTAGAAACACTGAGATCATGACTTTCTTGCTCATGATTTTATTTCCAATGCCTGTGTAGTCCAATATATGACACAGAGTAGGTGTCCGAACATATGTGGTGAGTGAATGAAAGAATGAATAGAATTCTTAGCTGAAGCCTCTCTTTTTCATTGACGTTAATCTTTCTTCACTGCAAGAAAAGAGAAGATGAGAGAGTATTTATGAAGACTGGCATGCCTTTGAATTTGGAGTCACCAAAAAACATACCAGTAAGCCAAAAGGGAAAACCAAGTTTATTCCATTATTAATTAATGAAACTTGGGAGGGAATAATAAAAATATAATGATGTTAATGCCAGTTTTGAATGCTGGCTGGCAGTCTCTGAAGACAAGGAGAAATAGTAATAGGACACTGCCATTTAATCTTCCAATTAGGAAGCAGCTGTTACCCCCAGAGACAACTCTAGTTGTTGATTGATTTTCCTCATACACTGTAATCATATTCAGTACTACCTTAGGCAGCCTAAATGTCCTGGATATTGCCATAATGGGTAGATCTTCATTTACACAAACTCAATGTATTAACAACTGAGACTGTTGCAAAGGGTAAATTATGGAGAAACTCTTTCATGTCGCAGAAGCATTCTTAACAAGATTCCTTTGAATAGCCAGTTCCCTGAGTAGATTTAAAATAGAATTTCATTTTTGCCCTGGGCAGGTAGCTCATTTGGTTAGAGCATTGTCCCAATACACCAAGGTTGTGTGTGGATTCGATCCCCAGTCAGGGCCCATACAATGAACGCATAAATAAATGGAACAACAAATTCTCTCTCCCTCATCAATAATATTTTTTAATAAAGTATAATTTTTTAACTATGGCTTAACTGTAACCTTTTAGGGACACATTGTCATTACTCAAAGCAAAACAGTAAAGGCAGGTTTGCTTTATACCCTGGCCTAACCAAAGACTGAATTTTAAACCTAGAATACCAACTGAGCAAAGACTCTAACTTTGGCTTCACATTTATCCCTAATTTAGGCCATGACACACACTGATTTTTAATATTATTACAGCCCAGGTGCTAAGACTGAACAGCCTTTTCACAAATATGGATCTTTAAGCTGGGGAGGGGGATTGTGAGGAAGAGGGAGCTGTGACTGACTCACTGCTAATCCATTCCTTCTGCTGGAAAAAAAAAAAATAACTCTAGATGCACATCCTACTACTTATGAGTCAGGACTGTCATTTTCATTTACAAGGGATAGAACATTATTTTTCTCTAACATTTCAAGTGAATAACTTTACATACATTTCCCCCCAATTTCCATAGGAATTTGATGCCATGGAAGCAATCAGCTGCAAGTCTCCAGAGCCTGGCAGAAACTCTTATTTTTTTCTTACAGGTATGTCAAGATCAATAGCTTTGAATTCCCTTCCTTCCTCCAATGATGTTCCTGGTTAAATCTGCCCTAATTTAGGGGCCCAGGGGGAGATATGGGATCTCAATTCTGATGTTATTTTAGGATTTTGTACTCACATTTCTATTTAGTCTTAAAAGCTGAATCTCAGAAGTTCTGAGAAGCTTCCAAGCCATGTCCCCATTAAGAAGTATTTACCTCCCACTGATACTCCCAAAGACAAATTCATCACAAGCTACGTCAAGGGAAAGAGTGGAAAAGAGTAGGGGAGACACTTTCTCTGTTCACTCTCCAGGGCACAGTTTCTGATTCCACTGTAACTATTAAGTAAATACACCCAGTAGAACAAAACTGGAAATTTGTTCCAGAATAAAAAAGACAGGGCCTTTGAATTTTATACTATATTGCATTGCTAATGCTGCATGGCTCTTTTTCCAATTGTCTATATTTATCTCTTTTTTTCAGGTCTAATGTGTGAATCTCACAGATATGGGTAATCTGACCATGATAAAAGAATTTCTTCTCCTGGGATTTGGGAATCTCAGTGGGTAACAGTTTTCTCCTTTCAGGATATTTCTGGGAATCTACATAGTGACTTTGCTGGAGAACATTCTCACCCCCATACAATCATTTCCCTTCATCACAAATTCCACCCTCCCATGCACTTCTTTCTGTTTAATTTCTCCTTTCTTGAGATCTGGTGCACTAACTCCATTGCCTCTAAGGTGCTGAAGACTCTTCTCTCAAGACCTGAGGTGATTCCTTTAGAAGGTTGCATGGCCCAGTTTTACTTCTTGGTTCCATGGTAGTAGTTGAATGCTTTTCTGCTGGCAACCATGCCTTATGACCACTACCTTGTTATCTGCAGCCCCCTCTGTTATCCATCCCTTCTAAACCTCCTCCATACATGTATCCTGCCTGCAGGTGGGTCTTGGCTGGGTGTGTTCCTAACTTTGTGGTACTGTCACCATGACTTTCCACTATCATTATGGGGAGTTTATGAGATTGACCACTTCCTCTGTAATCTGACTTTCCATACTGAAGCTGGGCTGTTCTGATCCTGAGATGGAGAAAACCACCTTCCCCCTGGTCTCTTTGTCACCACGATGTCCTTCCTGCTCACTGTAGCCTGCGATATCCACATTGTTGTTGCTGTCATCAAAATTCTGTCTGCTTCAGATAAACAACAGGCCTTTATCATTACTTCTCCCACACAGTGGTCACTCTGCATCGTGGAACATTATGAACAATGTATACCATTCCCACAACAACTCAGGCTCCTGTTCTTAATAAGATCTTCTCCCTACATGATACCATGTTCATTCTCACAGTCAACCCCATTGTGTACAGCCTGTGAAATAAGGATGTTAAAAAGTCTGTAAGGGGGTCATGAGTCAGTGGTCATATGCTATGGGTACCTAATAGCCTTTAGCATCCCCACGGAGACTCTGTTTTCGGAGCAGACTGGACTTTTGTGAAGGAGACTAGACACTGCACTGAATACTAGGGAGTTCAGACCATGCCACCCCCTGCTTCCAGGGGAATATCCAGCAGAATAGCAACACTCTTTTAGGTCATTCAGCCTAATGCCCTTGGGATCTCTAAGTTAACCCTTGCTTGATAAAATTAAGTTTGCCAGACAAATGTGAATCTGTCAGGTTATACCATCATATATAAATAAATGCCTTTTAGGAGAAAATATGGAAGACCAAGTTTTCATGCCACAAAAATCCCCCATCTGTATTCTCATATGTGTATGTTATAGAAATATCTATTGGTGCTAGGTTTTTTGTTACATTATATAAAAGTACCCATGTGCACACACACACTAACACACCTGCATACACTGTACACTCATAGTCACCACACTCTTCTCATCCAAACTTATCCTCAAGTACTTCCTATTATACCCTCTTTACTTCTGCTTAACAATGCCTTTTACTATGTCTCTCCTCCTGGTTCATGAATATTCACTTTGCCTTCTGTTGTACCTTACAGCATCTACCGCTCAACTGATCAGATCCATCTCTACAATCCTAAAGCAGCAATTGACTATTTCATTTACTTGAACAGTTAGTTAATCAAGCCCCTTGAAGACTGGAATAACATCATCCTATTCTTTTTAATGTCCTTTAGCATGGTGTTGTGCACAGAGCAGATGCAAAATAATTATTTGTTTATTGAATGAATCAATGACTAATCAAAACAATGGATCTTTGGTGGATGAAGAGAGTGAAATAAATCACTTTTTCTGCCTACACTGGCTCTGCTCTCCAGCTTCTCCTTCATGGTTATAGACACCCCAACTGCCTCCACAGGCAACTCTGATTAAGCTTCCCAATCTTGCTTCTTGACATGCTCCCTCATCTACCTTCCCCACAATGGCCGGATATATCTTTCTAAAATCCAAACATTATCCTACTTTTCCCCTATTTATCACTCTCCATTTTTCCCCAGTGGCCACCTCTTTAGCTCAACCTTCACTAGTCCCATTCCACATATTTGTGCCCCAGCCACACTTCTCAAATAGACTTGGAAGCTCCTTAATAGAAACACCGTATGCTGACTATGTCTTTCCCACAGCATCTAGATACAGACTAGCACAAAAAAAACGTGGTTGCTCAAATAAGACATCTTCAGTTGAATTGTAATGCAACCCCCACCTTACTTTCCTCTTTGTTTCCATTTATTGGCTCTGGCCTATAAAGCACTTTGACTTGAGGAAAATATATTATTGGTTGGCTGGCAATGATGTGTGTATGTGTGCATGACAGCATGCATGCATGTGTGTAACCTAATTTCACCTGCCCACTCTCAAGGTGGGTACCACCAGGAGCACAGGTAGACTGGCTCCAAAAAAAACCCACCTACAATATGAGTCAAAGAATTCCAAGCAGTTTGGGAAACACTTTCCCAGCTGGTCCTTCCTACTCCCTTCCCAACCACCCACAGAGCTCCTTCCTTTATAGGGTCTAATTGTCTCTAATCTAGTTTTAACTTCTTGTAATTATCTCAATTAGGAAATAGAGACTGCAAAACACACACCTTGTAGTTAAGACCTGGATCCAGAGTAGAAGTGTAATTACTTTTCAGCTTCTCGGGATTTCTGCCTTGCCATCTGTGTAGATGCAAAGTGGAAATGCCTCATCTATCCCATCCATGCATGTCTTTTTATTTTATTGAGTCCAGATTTCTGAGATAGCTTGAGTTTTTTTAGTGTGTTGTCCATTAGGAAATTTTAAAAGCATCTACTAGTCTAAGATCACCTAACTTAGAAACCTACAATGGCTTCCCATTGTCCATAGAATAAAGTCTAAATGCCCCATGAAAGTAACCAACATTTCTGTCATAACATCCAAAGACATGTAACCCATCTAGAGCCCATTTATGGCCAAAAAATGATAAAACTCTTGCCTCAATCTGCAGTCTCATCTTTTGTTGCTATTGCGCTCTCTGAACTCCTTTCGTCCCCAAATTTCTTTGAGCTCTTCAAACCTGCTTGCTTCCTCAGAGCTTTTACACATGCTACTTTTTCTCCTCTTTCTCACTTCACTTTTCACCTGGCTCATTCTTTGGGCCCCTGTCAGTCTCTTTATGATATGCTCTTAAAACACTCTGACTGTTCCCCTTTTACATTATAAATTTCTCACAACTGCAATCGAATAATCTGAAATACACACACATACACACACAGGGGTGGGCAAAAGTACGTTTACAATTGTCATACAAATAATATAATAATTAATAAATAATAATACAAGAATAAACTGTTTCATGTACTCACAACTGTAAACCTACTTTTGCCACCTCCTGTATTCTCTACCCAGACTATATACCTCACAAAGGCAGAATCCATCCCTGTTTTATTTTAACACTACATCTCCAGTACTCACCAGAGTGTTCAACACAGAATAATTGTACAATAAATACTTGTTAATAAAAGAACAAAAGAGAGTCATCTAAAGTCATTTCATTTACTTGATAAAGAATTATGTTGCTCTCACTCACAATATGTTTATTTAATCTTCTTGTGGGCCAATTAGTTTCACTCTGTTCCCCAAAGCACTGTGTACCTTCGTATTCCCCAGAAATCATCTCACAAGTACATGTAATTTCCCTGAGGGAATTTAAAGAGGGTGTATGTCTCAGGACAACCTATTCCCACTAGTAAGAAACATTTCAAAATGCACGTCCTGCTTACAGTAGTAGTTCAGTTTCCCTGCTGAACACAAAAGGCTACACTTTTTTCATTACTGTGCTTTGCTTGATATACTGCTTCTGAATTGTGAATAGTTGTTTTTCTATTTAGTGAAACACTGTTAATGATTGAACAGAGTAATTAATAGCAAATCAGGTTAAATTTTCATGTTTATGTAATAGTAAAGAGAAATTATCCCCATTAACCTGATCAATACAACTGTTATACAAGATTAGAAGAGTTTCAGCTTCAATTTATAATTTAAGCCCCACTGCTTTGACCAGATGGTTTGCTGGTACCTCAGTAGTTGCTCAGAAAAGAGGAGAAGGAAAACTGGAATGGGTAAATCAGGGGCAAGAAGAAGTAAAATGGGCATAAGGCTTGGCCTAAAGTAAGCTTACCAACAGTATATACCTTAACATCAGGAACCTGTACATATTAGTATTTCTATACAAAGGGGACAGACTGCATGGCCCTCAGGGAAGTGAGACGCTAATTACAAAAGATTATAGTTGTGTTCCCAAGCAGTATATCTTGAAGTATGATATGCTCTGAAGTAGAACACCAGAGAGAAGACTTACAAAAAGAATTAGTATCTTAGGAAGAAAGGGCTGCCAAGAGTTAAATATCAGGAACCCAGAGAAATGGATTGGGTTTGAGTGTTTGATTCAAAAGTTAATTATCGTAAAATCCATGAATATAGGCAAATGATATTCAGGGCATTTCTAGTAAGGGGAACCAATATTTCTAAACTTTAAACCATTTTCTGTTTCTTTTTCTTCTTTTTTTATTTTAATTATTGTTCAAGTACAGTTTTCTGTCTTTTACTCCCATCCCAGCGCCCCCCAGGCCTCCCAACCTCACTTCCATTTCCACCCCCACCTGTTGTTATTGTCCATGTGCCCTTTATATTTGTTCCTGCAAACCCTTGCCCTTTTGCACTGAAATTCCCTCCCCTCTTTCCTCTTTACACTGTCAGCCTGTTCTCAATTTCAGTGTCTTTGGTTATATTTTGCTTGTTTGTTTGTTTTGTTGATTAGGTTCCTGTTAAAGGTGAGATCATATGGTATTTGTCCCTCATCACCTGGCTTATTTTGCTTAGCATGATGTTCTCCAGTTCCATCCATTCTGTTGCAAAGGGTAGGAGCTCCTTCTTTCTTTCTGCTTTGTAGAATTCCATTGTGTAAATGTACCACAGTTTTTTTTGATCCATTCATTTACTGATGGGCACCTAGGTTGCTTCCAACACTTGACTATTGTACATAGTGCTGCTATGAATATAGGGGTGCATAGGTTCTTTTGGATTGGTGTTTCAGGGTTCTTAGGATATAATCGTAGCAGTGGAGTTGCTGGGTCAAAAGATACATCCATTTTTAGTTTTCTTAGAAAATTCCATACTGTTTTCCATTGTGGTTATACCAGTCTGCACTCCCACCAACAGTGAACTAGGGTCCCCTTTTCTCCACAACCTCTCCAAAACTTGTTTGTTGCTTTGTTTATGATGGTCATTCTGACTGGTGTTAAGTGGTATCTCATTGTGGTTTTAATTTGCATCTCTCTGATAGCTAGCAATACTGAGCACCTTTTCATATGTCTCTGGATTCCCTGTATGTCCTCCTTGGAGAAGTGTCTGTTCAAGTCCTTTGCCCATTTTTTAATTGGATTGCTTGTCTTCTTAGAGTGTAGTCCTGTACGTTCTTTATATATTTTGGAGATTATACCCTTGTCTGAGGTATCATTGACAAATATGTTTTCCCATACGGTTGGTTCTCTTTTTATTTTAATACTGTTTTCTTTAGCCGTACAGAAGCTTTTTATTTTGATGAGATCCCACTTGTTTATTCTTTCCTTTATGTCCCTTGCTTTAGGGGACAGATCAGTAAAAATGTTGCTGTGTGGAATATCTGAGATTTTCCTGCCTATGTTATCCTCTAAGACTTTAATGGTGTCGAGGCTTATATTTAAATCTTTTATCCACCTTGAATTTATTTTTGTGTATGGTGTAAGTGGGTGCTCAAGTTTTATTTTTTTGCATGTAGCTGTCCAGTTCTCCCAACACCACTTGTTGAAGAGGCTATTTTTACTCCATTATATGTTGCTGCACCCTCTGATGAATATTCATTGACCATAGAGACTTGGGTTTATTTCTGGGCTCTCTGTTCTGTTCCACTGGTCCATGTGTCTGTTTTTATGCCAGTACCAGACTGTTTTGATTACAGTGGCCTTGTAATACAGTTTGGAATAAGGTATTGTGATCCTTCCTACTTTGCTCTTCTTTCTCAAAATTGCAGCAGCTATTCAGGGTCTGTTATGGTTCCATATAAATTTTTGAAGTGTTTGTTCTATGTCTGTGAAATATGCCATTGGTACTTTAATAGGTATTGCATTGAATCTGTAAATTGCTTTGGGTAGTATGGACATTTTAATGATGTTAATTCTTCTGATCCATGAACACAGTTATGTTTCCATTTGTTTGTGTCTTCCTTGATTTCTTTCTTCAGTGTTGTGTAGTTTCCTGCATACAGGTCTTTTACCTCCTTGGTTAGGTTTATTCCTAGATATTTTATTTTTCTTGTTGCTATATCAAATGGGATTTTTTTCTTGATTTCTCCTTCTGCTGTTTTATTCTTGGTGTACAAAAATTCCTTTGATATCTGGATATTGACTTTGTATCCCGTTGTTTTGCCAAATTCATTTATTAGGTCGAGCAGTTTTTTTGGTGGACTCTATAGAATTTTCTATGTACAATATCATGTCATCTGCAAACAATTACAGTGTTGTTTCCTCTTTTCAGATTTGGATGCCTTTTATTTTCTTTTCTTGTCTGATCACTGTGGCTAAAACTTCCAATACTATGTAAAATAGAAATGGTGAAAGTGGACAACCTTGTCTTGTTCCTGATCTTAGTGGAAAAGATTTCAGTTTTTGCCCACTGAGAATGATATTGGTTGTAGGTCTCTCATATATGGCCTTTATTATGTTGAGGAATGCTCCCTCTATTCCCACTTTGCTGAGTGTGTGTATCTTAAATGGGTGCTGTAACTTGTTATATGCTTTTTCCACAAATACTGATATGATCATGTTTTTTCTCTTTGCTTTTGTTTATGTGATGTATTACATGTATTGATTTACAAATATTGTTCCATCCTTGCATCCCTGGGATAAATCCCACTTGGTCTTGGTGTATGATCTTTTTAATGTATTGCTGGATGCGGTTTGCCAATATTTTGTTAAGGATTTTAGTGCCTATGTTCATCAGCGATATTGACTTCCAGTTTTCTTTCTTTGCTGTGTCTTTATCTGGTTTGGGGATTAGGATGATGCTGGCCTTATAAGAAGAATTTGGGAGTCTTCCTTTCTCTTGGATTCTTTTTTAAATAATCTGTGAAGGATAGGGGTTAGCTCTTCCTTAAATGTTTTGTAGAATTCTCCTTTGAAACTATCCTGGCCAGGGCTTTTGTGTGTCAGGACTTTTTTGATTACCACTTCAATTTCACCTGCTGTTATCCGTCTGTTCAGGCTTTCTGCTTCTCTTCTTTGAGTTTTGGGAGATTATATTTTTCTAGAAATTTGTCCATTTCACCTAGGTTTTCGAATTTCTTAGCATGCACTTCTTCATAGTAATTTGTTACAATCCTTTGTATTTTTGTGGTTTCAGTTGTAATCTATTCTCTTTCACTTCTGATTGTGTTTATTTGAGTCGTCTCTCTTTTTTTCTTGATGAGCTTGCTTAAAGGCTTGTCGATTTTGTTGATCATTTCAAAGAACCAGCTCCTGGATTCACTGATCCTTAGAATTGTGTTTTAGCCTCTATGTCATTTAGTTCTGCTCTGATCTTGGTTATTTCCTTCCTTCTTCCTGCTCTGGGCTGTCCTTGTTGTTGTTCCTCAAGTTCTTGTAGGCATAGGGTTAGGTTGTTTGTTCGAAATGTTTCTATCTTTTTTAGGTAGTCCTGTATTGATATGAACTTCCCTCTGAGGACTGCCTTTTTTGTGTCCCATAAGTTTTGGGTTCTTGTGGGTTCTTTTTCGTTTGTTTCCAGAAACTTTTTGATTTCTTCCCTAATTTCATTCTTGCCCCATTCATTTTTTAATAGCATGCTATTCAATCTTCATCATTTTGAGTGTTTTTGGTTTTTTCCCTTTGGGTTGGTTTCTAGTTTCAGTCCCTTGTGGTTGGAGAAAATGCTTGGTATGATTTCAATTTTCTCGAATTTGTTGACAGTTGTTTTGTGTTCTATCATGTGGTCTATCTTTGAAAATGTTCCATGTGCATTTGAAAAGAATGTGTATTTAGCTTCTTTGGGATGAAGGGATCTGTATATATTAGTTAGGTCCATTTCATCCTGGCCATTGTTCAATGCCACGATATCTTTGTTGCTATTTTGTTTGGAAGATCTGTCCATTTTTGACAGTGGGGTGTTAAAATTCCCTACTATCATTGTGTTCCTGTCAATATATTTCTTGAAGTCCTCTAAGATTTGTATTATGTGTTCATGTACTCCTATGTTGGGTGCATATATATTTACAATGTTTATGTCTTCTTTTTTTTTTTTAATTTCTTTTTTATTTTTTAATTTTTTTAATCAGTATTTTTTAATTGTTGATATTGTACAGTTTTCTGTCTTTTACCCCGCCCCAGCCCACCACCCCAGCCCTCCCCACCTTCCTCCCATTTCCACCCCCTATAGTTTTTGTCCATGAGTCCTTTATACTTGTTGCTCTAAACCGTTCCCCTTTTCCCCTGAAATTCCCTCCCCTCCCACTCTGGACACTGTCAGACTGTTCTCAAATTCAGTGTCTTTGTTTATATTATGCTTGTTTGTTTGTTTTGTTGATTAGCTTCCTGTTAAAGGTGAGATCATATGGGCAAAGGATTTGAACAGACACTTCTCCAAGGAGGACATACAGAGGATCCAGAGACACATGAAAAGATGCTCGATATCTCTAGCTATCAGAGAGATGCAAATTAAAACTACAATGAGATACCACTTGACACCAGTCAGAATGGCCTTCATAAACAAAGCAACAAACAGCAAGTGTTGGAGAGGTTGTGGAGAAAAGGGGACCCTAGTGCACTGTTGGTGGGATTGCAGATTGGTACAACCACAATGGAAAACAGTATGGAATTTTCTAAGAAAACTAAAAATGGACATACCTTTTGACCCAGCAATTCCACTGCTTGGATTATATCCTAAGAATCCTGAAACACCAATCCAAAAGAATCTATGCACCCCTATGTTCATAGCAGCACAATTTACAATATCCAAGTGCTGGAAGCAACCCTGGTGCCCATCAGTTAATGAATGGATCAAAAAACTGTGGTACATTTACACAATGGAATTCTATGCAGCAGAAAGAAAGAAGGAGCTCCTACCCTTTGCGACAGCATGGAAGGAATTGGAGAGTATCATGCTAAGCGAAATAAGCCAGGCAGTGAAAGACAAATACCATATGTTTATGATTTCTTGATGGATTCTTCCCTTGAGTATTATGAAGTGACCTTCTGGGTCTCTCTTTATGGCCCTTTTTTTGAAGTCTATTTTGTCTGATATGAGTATTGCTACCCCAGCTTTTTTTTTTTTCTGTCCATTTACTTGGAAAATTTGTTTCCAGCCCTTCACTTTGAGTCTGTATAGGTCTTTCGTCCTGAAGTGGGTCTCTTGTAGGCAGCATATGTGTGGGTCATGCTTTCTTATCCATTCAGCTATTCTATGTCTTTTGATTGAAGCATTTAACCCATTTAACTTTAAGGTTATTATGGATAGGTACTTCTTCATTTCCATTTTTGTACCTGTGTTCCTCTCCTCTCTCTCTCTCTCTCTCTCTCTCTCTCTCTCTCTCTCTCTCTCTCTCTCTCCCTCCCCCCTCCCCCCTCTCCCCCTCTCCCCCTCTCCCCCTCTCTTCCTCCCCCCCCCCCTCTCTCTCCGCCTTTCTTTAAAGCAGTCCCTTGAATATCTCTTGCTGAGTTGGTTTGGAGGAGGCACATTCTTTTAGACTTCTTTTGTCTGGGAAGCCTCTTATTTAGCCTTCTATCTTGATTGAGAGCCTTGCTGGGTGAAGTAGCCTTGCTTGTAGGCCTCTGGTTCTCATTCCTTGGAATATTTCTTGCCATTCTCTTCTGGCTTGGAGCATTTCCATTGAGAAGTCAGCTGCTAACCTCTTTGGGGCTCCCTTGTATGTTACTTCCTTTTTCTCCCTTGCTACCTTTAAGATTCTCTCTTTGTCTTGGAAGTTTGCCATTTTAATGATGATGTGTCTTGAAGTGGGCCTCCTTAGGTTCTTCTTGATTGGGACTCTCTGCATTACCTGGATTTGTGTGCCTTTTTCTCTCATCAAATGAGAGAAGTTTTCCATCATTACTTTCTAAAACAGGTTTTCTATCCCTTGCTCTTCTTCTTCTCCTTCTGGTATTTCTATAATATGGATATTATTATGTTTCATATTGTCTTCCTTTTCCCTTAATCCCTCTTCATTCTTTCTGAGCCTCTTTTCTCTCTCTTTCTGGCTGGTTTTTTTTTTTTTTTTTCCTACTTTGTCCTCTAGCTCACTGATGCAATCTTCTGCTTCATCGAGCCTGCTTTTTATTCCTTCTACGGTGTTCTTCACTTCAGAAATTGTATTCTCCATTTCCTCTTAGCCCTTGTTGATAGTTTCTATTTCCCTTTTCATGTTGATATAGTTTGCAGTCAGTTCATTATAGTTTCCCTATAGTTTCTGGTAGCTCACTGAGAGCTCATGGAGCTTCCTGACAACTATTGCTTTGAACTCAGTATCTGATAGCTGAGTTGCCTCTGTTTCATTTAACATTCTTTCTGAGGCTTCCTCCTTTCCTTTCATTTGGGGATTGTTTCTTTGTCTTCCCACTGTTTGTGAGACTCTTCTTGTTAGCCTCAAGTTCTTAAATTGATCTGTTCTGACTCCCTGGGTTTATGGTGTGAACTTCTATGGTAAGTACACTTGTGAACTTCAGTGGTGCCATCTCCTTGATCTTCTGATCTCACTGGTCATATAAGTTCTATCTTTGTTTGTTTTTGGGTTTTGATTGTCGTTGGGTCTTTCTTTGGTGGCTCCTTCCCACCAGCTAGTTAACTGAGCTTCACCGTGTCCACCACCTCTTGTATTTTGTTGTGTTGGTGTGGGCAGGTTGTGTTGAAGCTGGTTATTCCAAGTGTACAAGGTTTTGAGGATTCTCTCTTGCTCTTGTTCAGTTGTTTGTACTGGGTAATTTCTCCACTATTTAGTTGTATTTCCAGATATGTCCTGGATTGAGGTTAGTGTGGCTTCCACTCCCTCCTTCACCTTCTTCTGTTGTTATTTGTTGGTGGTTCCTTTGTTGTTGGGTTTCCTCTTCCAGCAGGTATCCTGGTGCTCACACTTTCTACCTTGGGCTCAGTCGAAGGGAAGGCAACATGTTCTAGAGTCACAGGAGGAGAGTCTGATGCATGAGGGTTTGGGGAGAGATGTCTGTTTTTTTTTTCTTCTGAAGCTCTACAGGATCCTCAAGTTTGCCTACTATGCCCAAATTCATTTGTGTGCAAGATCAGTGCTGGCATAAATGTGAATAAAGACACAAACAAAGTGTGCTGACATGGTTTCTAGTCTCACAGTTTTTCTATCTGGTCAAGATTGTGGTTTAAAAAAACTGATATTAAACTGTATTTCACAGTATTACTAAAGTAATAGGAGGCATTGTGTGACAAACCCATCATAACATATGTATCCAAATGAGAGTTAACCTTTTCACAGAAGTCCACTGGGAAACTATACACTTATTTTATTCATACATAAAACAAAATTACTGGAACTTCTCTTTGAGTATTTTCTTTAAGTCCTTAGACACATTCCTTTACATTTTCTCAGCTAATGTTAACTTTTATCTTTGGAGGATAGATTTGCATTCTACAAATGGTTGTCAGTTTAAAATGGGCTTGAGAGGACTCAACAAATTCAAGAAAATAGAAATCATGTCAAGCATTTTCTCAGACCACAAGGGCCTGAAACTAGAATCAAAACTCAGGGGGAAAAACTCAAATTCATGGAGATTAAATAGCATGCTATAAAGCAATGAATGGGTTAATAATGAGGTCAAGGGAAAAAATCAAATAGTTTCTGGAAAAAAATGAAAAAGAACACACAACAGTCTAAAATTATCAGACACAGCAAAGGCAGTCCTGAGAGGAAAGTTCATAGAGATACAAGCCTAAAAAAATAGAAACATTTCAAATAATCAGTCTAACCCTACAGCTACAAGAACTGGAGGAACAACAACAAACAAAGCCCAGAGAAAGTAGAAGGAAGGAAACAATCAAGACCAGAGCAGAATTAAATGGTGTAGAGAATAAAAGAGCAATCCAAAGGATCAATAAATCCAGGAGCTGGTTCTTTGAAAAGACAAGTAAAATCAGCAAGCCTCTAAGCAGACTCATAAAGAAAAAGAAGGTAGGGGACTCAAATAAACAAAATCAGAAATAAAGGAGGAGGCATTACAACTGATACCACAGAAATACAAAAAATTGTCAGAAATTACTATGAACAATTATATGTCAAGAAATTTGGCCCTGGCTTGAGATGTTCAGTTGATTGGGCACCAGCCTGTGAACCAAAGGGCTGTTGGGTTGATTCCCAGTCAGTGCACATGCCTGGGTTGCAGGCCATGTCCCCAGTAGGGAGTGTGTGAGAGGCAAACACACATTGATGTTTCTCTCCCTCTCTTTCTCCCTCCTTTCCCCTATGTCTAAAAATAAATAAATAAAATATTTTTAAAAGAAAATTGAAAATCTAGGGGAAATGAGCAAATTTCTACAAAAATATGATCTTCCAAAACTGAATGAAGAAGCAGAGAACCTGAATAGACCAATAACAGCTGGCAAAATCAAAGCACTAATCAAAAGGCTCCTGGCACACAAAAGCCCTGGACTGCATGGATTCACAGAAGAATTTTACAAAACATTTAAGGAAGAAATAACCCCTCTCATTCACAGATTATTCAAAACAATCCAAGAGTAAGGAAGACTCCCAAATTCTTTTTATGAAGCCAGCATCATCCTAATCCCCAAACCAGATAAAGACACAACAAAGGAAGAAAACTACAGGTCAATATCACTGGTGAACATAGATGCCAAAATATTACATTAAAATATTTCCTCAACAAAGTATTTGCAAACTGCATCCAGCAATACATTAAAAAGATCATACACCATGATCAAGTGGAATTCATCCCAGTGGTACAAGGATGGTACAATATTCACAAGTCAATAAATGTAATATATCACATAAACTAAAGAAAAACACAAATCTCATGATCATATCAAAAGATGCAGAAAAAGCATTTAATAAACAATTTATGTTTTAAAAAAGCTCAGCACAGTGGGAGTAGAGGGAGCATTCCTCAACATAATAAAGACCATATACGAGAGACCTACAGCCAACATCATACTCAAAGGGCAACAATGAAAAGCTCTCCCACTAAGATCATGAACAAGACAAAGATGTTCACTTTCACCACTTCTATTCAACATAGTATTGGAAGTGTACCCACAGCAATCAAACAAGAAAAAGGGAAGGGTTTAGAGCAACAAGTATAAAAGACACGTGGACAAAAACTAGGGGGGGTGGAAATGGGAGGGAGGTGGGGAGGGCTGGAGTGGTGGGCGGGATGGGAGTAAAAGACAGAAAACTGTGAAAGAACAAAAATTAAAATTAAAAAATAAAAAAAAGAAATAAAAGTTATCTAAATTGGAATGGAGGAAGTAAAACTATCACTGTTTGCAGAAGATATGATAGTTTACATAGAAAATCTTATGGACTCCACCATAAAAGTACTCAACCTAACAAGTGAATTTGGAAAAATAGCAGGATGCAAAGTCAATATTCAAGAATCAAAGGGATTTTTGTACACCAACAACAAACTATCAGAAGCAGAAACCAGAAAAAAGTCCCATTTTTTATAGCAACAAGAAAAAGTACTTAATATAGAAAACTATACAAGAGCAACAATTAAAATAAAATAAAAAAAAAAAGAATAAACCTAACCAAGGAGGTACTCAGAAAACCACACAATACTGAATAAAGAAATTAAGGAAGACACAATCAAATGGAAGCATATATCTTGGTAATGGATTGGAAGAATTAACATCATCAAAATGCCCATACTACCCAAAGCAATCTATAGATTCAGTGCAATCCCTATTAAAATATCAATGGCATATTTCACAGATATAGAACAAGCACTTCAAAAATTTCTATGGAACCATAAATGAACCCAAATAGCCTCAGCAATTTTGAGAAAGTAGAACAAAGTAGAAGGGACCACAATACCTGACATCAAACTTTATTACAAAGCCACTGTAATTAAAACATTCTGCTACTTGCATAAGAACAGACACATAAATCAGTGGAACAGAATAGAGAGCCCAGAAGAAAACACAAGTCTCTATGGTCAATTGATATTCAACAAAGGGGGCTGAGGCACAAAATGGAGTAAAAATAGCCTCTTCAACAAATGGTGTTGGGAATTCTGGACAGTTCCATGCAAAAAAAAAAAAAAAAAAAAAAATGGAAATAGATCACCAACTTACACCATACACAAAAATTAACTCAAAAATGGGTAAAAGACTTAAATATAAGTCTTGGCACTATAAGATTCTTAGAGGGGAATATAAGCAGGAAAATCTTAGACATTCTATGCAGCAGTATTTTCACCAATATGTCCCCTAGAGCAAGGGACATAAAGGGAAGAATATACAAATGGGACTTTATGAAAATAAAAAACTTCTGCACAGCTAAAGAAAACAGCACTAAAATGAAAAGAGAACCAACTGTATGGGAAAACATATTTGTCAATGATATCTCGCACAAGGTTTTAATCTCCAAAATATATAAAGATCTCACATGAACACTCAAAAAAGACAAGCAACCCAATTAAAAAAATGGCAAAGGACCTGAACAGATATTTCTCCAAGGAGGACATACAGAGGGCCTGGTGACATATGAAAGGATGCTCAGCATCACTAACCATCAGGAAGATGCAAATTAAAACCACAATGAGATACCACTTCACACAGGTCACAATGGCCATCATAAACAAAGCAACAAACAACAAGTGCTGGTGAGGATTTGGAGAAAAGGGAACCCTAGTGCACTGTTGCTGAAATTGCAGACTGGTATAGCCACTATGAAAAACAACATGGCATTTCCTCAGAAAACTAAAAATGGAACTACCTTTTGACCCAGCAATACCACAGCTGAAACTTTACATCAAATTTATTCACCCCGATGTTCACAGCAGCGCAATTTACAATAGCCAAGTGCTGGAAGCAACCTAAGTGCCCACCAGTAAATGAGTTGATCAAAAAAACATGGTACATTTTCACCATGGAATAGTACACTGCAGAAAGGAAGAAGTATCTTCTACCCTCCACAGAGGTGTAGAAGGATCTGGAGAGAATTATACTAAGTGAAATAAGCCAGGAAGTGAAAGACAAATACCATATGATCTTACATATAAGTGGAACCTAATAAACCAAACAAATAAGCAAGCAAACTACAACCATAGGCATTGAAATAAAGAAAAACTGACAGTAACCAGAGGGGTGGGGAAAAGGGATAATGGGGGAAAATAGGGGAAGGGCCATCAAGAAACATATATAAGGGACACATGGACAAAACCAAAAGAGGTAGGTTCAAGGGTAGGAGGCGGGATGGGTAGGGTGAGGGGGTGTGGTGAAAATGGAGGCAACTGTACTTGAACAACAATATAAACAAACAAACAAACAAACAATAAAAGTCCACTGAAAAAGAAATATATTCCCCCAAAAAATAAAGAAATGTATTTCCCCCACAAAAAATAAATAAATGAATAATTAAAAAAAAAAAAACAGAAATGGGCAGGAGGAATTCAGTTATCCCAAGGGCATATAGAAATATAGTATTAAAATAAGGATTAGAAAGACCTAAAGAGAGGTAAACCAAAACTCCAGTCTCAGGAAGAATGTATAATCAGTTGGGGAACCAAACAAGAGATTTGGATTCTGTAATAGAGTTATAGGAAATTACATAGGATCCCAAACATATTTATGGAATGACAAAGCCAGAGAAAGGCTGAATTTTTAATATCTCCCCTGTCCATGGCTAGGATTTTTCCAATATCTGAGAACAGAGCTGAACCCACAGGGATTTTTTAATATTCTCATGTACAACTAAAATTGCAAAAGTGATTTGTCAACCATGGCACTGTTGTGGTGAAGGAACCAATTATATAATTCCTCCAATGCATTAGCATGTCTATCCTATTAGACTGACTGACTGCCTTTGAGAAGTGAATTCTACATGGACAGTATCATCATTATTAGCAGAATAATACAAGTCCATTATCCTCAACAGTGGTCAGATTCTGTACCCACTTAAGGATTTCTGGAATGCTCAAGTTTGCCTGTGAAGATTCAAGCACCTTCATTTCTTAGTTATACTAGGGAAAAAAAAGTTTTTCATCCTGATTATTACTCTGCTTGAAAACACCTTGTTTTGTTGAGTGTCCCTTGAAAGTTCAAAACAAATGTCAGTTCCTTCTTGTTTTCATTCATCACTCACAATACACTTTTTTTTTTTTTTTTCAGAAACCATGTTTCTGTTTAGGGCTTCTTCCTGAAAAAGTTAGCTTCGCCATCCAAATTGTATTCTTCAGCCATCATTTTTACAGTTACAAAACATTAAGACACTTAATGAAGTAAATCTGATTTTTTTCGACACTTCCATGGGTTCTTTGGATAAGTAAGTAACCAATTCATGCACCACCATGGACACCTTTCATGCAAGTTCAAATTCTTGCTCTTGATATTATCCATCCCTTCATAAGTATCTTTTAACACATAAAGTATCTCACTTGCAAATTCATTTTATACAATATTTGCTATTGATCATTTGCTCTAAACAATAACCACTCATTTTTTCAGTAACATGAAAATAGCATGCATTTCATCATCAGTGCTAGATAGTGCAAGGCTGATTGGCTGACACTGACAATTTTTTTCTTGAATGTTAAAATGTAGTGAATTTGGCCTCCAAATATTGAGTAACAACTTCTCTTTGGGTTGTGTAGGCATATCCTCAAGGATGGTTATTTTAGAAATTAGGATACTTATTTTGTCCTTTATCTTTCATATATTTTGTAATCATAATCCCAGCCAGGACTAGCTGAAGGCCATTGCCCCATGGACTTGAAGGTAGGTAAGTAGGGTTTGGGAGGGCCCCTTACCATAGGTATTAAGCTTAGTTAGTGCCATGTACCTGTTATAACATATTTGTTTTGTCCTATACCTTGAGGGACTAGTACTGATTGAGATAGCAGGCTGTGGAGATAGAAGTTGGTTTAAACCCAAGTTGACCATTCACTAACTTGGTCAAATGAATCACTTTCACAGAACTGCAGTTTCTTCATTTGCATGATGGAAGTAATATCCACTTTCAAAGTTAATGAGGCTTAAATAAATTAATACATGTAAAACATTATACACAAAACATTTTGTCACAGTTGAGCTATCTATTTTTAATTGGTGGGAAAAATCAATCTGACTTAGTGAAAAATCAGATTATCTTTCAAAACTATAAAGTAACACCCCTATTAATATTGGTGTTTTCTTGTCAGAAACTTCATTCAAGGAAGAATACCAGAAATATTCCATTCCAGCCATACTCCAAGAGGAGGCTGTGACTTTCTCATGCTTGTGGAATGTATTTCTGTTTCTTGTGACATGATCCAACACCAGTTATTCTTGAGCTGAAGATACTCCAGACTTTTAACTTCCCAAAACTACAGGTTCTGGCACAAATAACACCCTTTTTTGTTACAAAATCTTTTATGATGTAATCACAAGCATGTGATTCTGTAACATAACAGTATCACACTCAAGCATACCATATGACATTTCAGGTGAAATGTTCAAATTAAAGCTATAAATTGTTACACCCATATTATTACCCTACCAACCACACTCATGCAGGCCTTACTTCTGCCAGACCCCGTAGAATGGCTTTTGCTCTCTCTTTTCTTCATCGGCCACTACCACAAGCTAAAGCCTGAGAGCTTTCATTAACTCTCTCTGTCTCTATGTACCAGACAGAATTTATTCAAATGAATATTCTTTTCAATGGATTGACTAATTCATTGAGGCTGTTATTGCTACTTCCAAATATATACAGTGAATTGTATTATCAAGTAGAGGGCTTAATGAAATCTATATTAATAAATGGAGAAGTATAGTTAAGTCTCACATGTAAATAAAACTTGTATCACCCTTGTGATTATATTTCAGGTATTCACCATACTTTATCTTCATACATATCTTTACTTTTTATAGCTGGGGAAATGTTAAACTCAAAAACCTAGCTTGTTAATAAGACAGTCCTATATTATGAAATAGTAAAGTCTAAATTATAAGGTTTATTTTACATTGACCCTAACTTCAATGATATGTCATTTATCTGATGGTACTCTTTCTGGAACCTATAATTGTCTAGTGTTCTCAGAGATAAAAACTAGAAATTAAATTTGAAAAACATTAGAGCAGCCAAGAGCGATGATACAAAATCTATGCACCAAAACACATGCAGAGTACTTACAGAAAAACTCCTAAGGTTTTTGATCTTACTTAACCAAGATTGTAACTCAGCTTGGTTTCTGAACCTAGGATAGAACAGAAAATATCAAAGGGCTACTGGAAGCATAAACAATGCTGTGAACAAGCAAATGATTTAGAAAGAAGACAGAATACTTCTAAATATTAGATGGGTGGGTGCCATTTCTTGGATAATTAAACAGTCTGATACACATCATGATAGCTCCTAAGGCCACCCTTACGTCCCAGGCCAAGTCAATGATTAGTGTCTATAAAGGTAGCCTGGAATTAACCTGAAAAGGGCAAACTGTGTTAGGTTCATTTGGTATAAAAAGACAGAGACCTATCCATTTGAAACAATTACAATGAAAACCACTTGGATACTGCAAGGACACTTCTATTATTTGGGACATGCACTTGCAAACATTTTCTTTCCAGCCAATGCCAAACAGATCAAGTGTTAATGTTTCTGCTGAACAAGGCATGTCACACTATGTTCTGCCAGTTTGGCTTCACTGAACAGATAAGGATTTGTGATGAGCACGCTGTTTATATGTTAATAAAATAGATGCTAGTGAAATGTTCACAAAACTTTTTCTCTCCGTCCCTAAGGTGGCGCACATGTGAATATCACCCGTTTAGGTGGTTTCTAAGTTATTTACAACTTTGAGTTAATGAGGTAGATTGTTTCTCTGCATTTATATGTGTGTATATGTGTGTATATGTGTCAGGGGGCATTTCTCCAGGGATGAGCCCTGAAGCTCAAGAGAGTTTATTAAGGCTGTCCTTTAGACAAAAAAAAAAAAAAAAAAAAAAAAAAAGGATGCTTGGGGCTGGCCATTTTGCCATACAACCTTCCAAAGGAAATATGTTCCAGCAAGAAAAAGTTATTTTTCCAACTTTCTAATGAAGTCATGGAATTTCCTCTCACCTTGTTACCAATTATAAACATATCCTCTGGGGGAAGGGGGAGGGGAGAAGTGCAAAATAATAGCCTCCCAAGGAGTTGTTATGCACTTGCTTTTAATAACTCCCCCTGAGCCCATCTTTCACTGAAGTTCTGGTACTTGAAATACCTTCTTTAACTAAGTCAGGTGCAACCAATTAAAACCACCAACTCTGCAGTGAATGAGTCACTAACTCCATATTCCCAACAATTATTGTGCAAAAGAAAGAAGGAAAATGATGAAAGAAGCACACTATCGGCTATAAGAAAGAGCTACTTACAAACCTTGCTACAGGGTACATAGGTTGCTTGTAAATAGCTGCATTGGGCGTGCATCTATTAAATATGATGTGTGTGCATGTATTCATACTCATATATATCTTGGCACATATACACTCATTTGCATAGACACTCACATATGGATAATATGAGTGTCTATGTAAATAGGATATTTGCACTAGGGCCATTTAGTGGAATGATAAAGAGTCCAATATACCCAAACATAGCTCCTAACAAAATACATCTTACCCAGCCCCCAATAATGTGCATCCATGAAAATGGCTTAGAATCCTCCAGAAAAAGTTAAATTGTATCAAGTTCACTTGGTATAAAATACAGAAATATATTATTTTGAGACAAGTACAATGAAAAAGACTTTGTTACTGTGAGGGATGCTTCTATTATTTGGGTCACACACTTGTAAAAGAGCACATCCTTCCCTGCCAATTGCAAATAGATCAGGTGTTACAGTATCTGCCAACCAAAGCATGTTACACAAGGTTCTGTCATTGTGGGTATGGGTACGTGTGTCAGCATTTTGTATCTATGGTGTACATGCATGTGTGCATGCATGCATAGTCATTCAAGCTGTGGGGTTTTTTTGCATGTAGAAATGGGCACGTGTGAGAGTATGTACTTTTTCAATGAATTCAATATAATCAGAATACAAGGGTTCTTCTCAGCATGCTGCCTTGACTATCATTCTTCTTAGTTTCCTGTTCTAGTGCTCTATTTTTCCTTTTTCAATGGGAATCCCATGGGTCAGATTTGGCTCAGTTGGAGACTGCTCACATTATCTGACCCCACCCACCTGTTGAACCCAGACACCTCACTAACTCACCCTGTAGTTGCAACTGTATCCTCTTGGCAATGCTGCCACATGTTTTTTGGTCCATTCTGTCCAGAACTATTTCTTGAAACTGACCTAATGACTCTACTAAGGCCAAGTTAAGCACTAGTCCTGGCAGAACCAGGGGTAGAAACCAGACCCCCTTGGAAACAGTAGAAACCTGGATGTGTGAGAGGCTGCCTGATGTGGGAACTGCTGATTTTGCTTAGAAAGAAGTACCTTGGAAGCTCCCATGGTCCTTGGTCCAAAGAGAAAACCAAATAGAGAAATGAAATGAGATCCAAATGTGGAGAGTCCTGGGTCATCAGTGAAAGAAAGGAAAAGGAAAAGCAAAACATGAAGTATCCTAGATTATCACTCCAAAGAGAGAGCCAAGAAGTCCCAATGCTGGCCCTAGGAACATACTAGACAACCATTCATTGAGAGACTACTAGACATTAAGCACTTGCCAGACACTGAACATATCTCAGTAAATAGGACATAGTCCCATCCCTCAAGCTGCTCACTGCATATTTGAGATCAAGAAGCAAGTTTTTTCACATTTCTGTGTAAGAAGTTCTGCAATCGATGTAAGAGACGACTTCCTGGAAAAATGATTAGGCAGGTGAATAGTGGAAAGGGTAGTGCATACATAAAGGTTACCTACTTGTCTTCAGGATGAAGTCCAAATTCCTTGACTTGGAATAAAAGGCCCTTCATGATTTGGCTCCAGATTCTCAAGGTCTCAGCTGTCACCAACATTGTCCATACACTTTACATCCAGCCACATTGGATTACTTGCAGTAGTTTGGACAAGCACACTGTCTTTCACTTCCAAGCTATTTCAGATGATGATCACTTTACGTGGAATGGCTTCCAAGGACTCACCCATGCAATCCTACTTATCTTGATAAAGCTAAGGTAACCCTTCCACTGTGAAGTTTTCCCTTAACCTGACTAACCCCCCTCTCCCTCGGGTTGGTTTGGGTACCTGTGTTAGTTTGCTATGGCTGCTATAACAAATAATACCAAGTTTAGCCATCTGAACAACAGAATTATACTTTATTATAGTTCTGGAAGTCAGAGGTCCCAGAAATAGACAGCATTGATTCTTTCTGCGGGCAGTGGGGAAGATTCTGTCCCTTGCCTTTCCCCTAGCTTCTGGTGGTTCACTGACAACCTTTGATGATTCTTGGCTTATACCCATTTCATTCTAATCCCTGCCTTCATCTTTGTATGGTGTTTTCCATGTATTTGTGTCTTTGTGTCTACATTTAAAATTTTTATAAGGACACCATTCATAGTGCATTAAGTCCTACCTTAATGACTTCATTTTAACTTGATTACCTTTGTAAAGACTATCTCCAAATAAGGTCACATTTTGAAGTATTGGACTTTAGGATTCTCATATATTTTTCGGGGGGGATTCAACCCATAACAATGATTTCCCAGCACTGACATATGATTCTGTACTTATCATAGCATTAACAAACTGATAACTATCTGTTTACTTGTCTGTCTCTCTCACCAAACTGTGAACTGCATGAGGGCAGGAGGCATGCTCTATTCATCATTGTATCCCTACTACTTGAAACAAAACCAAGTACATTGTAGTTTTTCATTACCTATTTGTCACAGTATAGGTATCACTCCTTTGATCAGAGACCAGTCCCTTCACATGTGCTCTGGACCTTGGAGCATCCAGCTTTTGCAGGGACCATAAACCACTATATCCCTCTGGACTCTTGCACATTCATCTTATTCCTTTATAATGAATTATTTTTTCACAATAATATTCAAATTTTTTTATTATTTCATATTGTAAAAAAAAAAAATCTTCTCTGAAGTTCCTTGTTCCAGCTCTCATCAGATCTATTTCCTTTCAGATAATCTCCTAAGAATTATCTACACATGGTGTTTTCTCTTTTTCAGCTTTTATTCATTTCTTCATCTCATTCTGATATGGATTCTGCACCCATCACTCTACCAAAAGTTATTTTTACTGAGTTTGTCAATATCCTCCAAGTTGTCAAATACAGTGGGCTCTTGTGTGTCCTCAGCTTACTCCTCCTCTCAGCAGCCTTCAGTAGAATTTACCAGGCTTTCCACCTTACTACACTCTATTTTCTCTACTTGCATGAGCCCTGCTACACACTTATGGTTTTCCTCCTACCTCTCTATTCTCTCCTCAGTCTTATGTGCTGACTATTCTTTCTCTACACAACCTCTGAATGATGGAATTCCTGGGGCTCTGTTCTGGGATCTCTTCCAGTCTCCCTCTAAACTGTTTCTCTACATGATTTCACCCATTTCCATGCTTTTAAATGATGTCTACATGCTGATGGCTTCCAAATTCAAATTTCTACCTCAGATATCTCTTCTGAATTCCACACCAGTATATTTAAATACCTACTTAACATCCATCACTATATCAGACTACTCTCATACAAACTTGATCTTATCACTTCTCTTCTCATACAAACCTGACCCTATTCCAGGGTTCTTCTATCTTAGAGAGTGGCACAAGCACACATTCAATTTACAAACCAGTAACCTGGAAGTTATTATTGACATTCCCTCTATAAACATCACCAAACCTTACAGTTTCTACCCCCAATATATCAAGTTTAATACACCTCTCCCCATAACTGTCACTACTCTCCTAGTCCACATTACCATCATCTCTTGGTGATAACATTGCATTGGTGTCATAATTGGTTTCTCTATGTCCATTAAGACATTGGTTTTTCCAACCCCATTAAAAGTCATTTTCTATGTAACACCCAGAGTGATCTTAAAACATAAAGTGGGTCCTGTCACTCCATTAAAAACCATTTAAACAGTTACAATCTCACTTACAATGAAATCCAGTGTGACTTTGTATTATCTGGTTCCTCCCTACCTTCCCACCCCTATCTATGATGTTCTCCCCCTTGATTACTACATTGTAACCATGCTAGCTTTTTTCTCTCTTCTCAAAGCACTCCAAGGTCTTTACCCTGCTGCTAGTTAATCCATCTGTTGAGATCATTCCCTCTCCTATTCCCCCATATGACCTATCTTTGCCTGGCTTATTCTTATTGATCTTTCAAGTCACTGTTCATATGTCATGTCATCGGTGAAATTTCTGATATTCCTAACCCAGTTCAAATTATGTATCTTTGTTATATGCCTTCATAGTAGCCTGTGCTCTTCCTTCATAGCATTTATCACACTATTAACTTATGGAAGGATCATCAGTATATAAGTGTTACTTTTAGCCAAGGAAAGAGTAACAATCTAATAAGGGAAGAAGACATATAACCATTCAGCTATTCATTCAAGAAGTATTTGTTGAGTGTCTCCTATGTTAAGCATTCTTCTAGGAACTGAAGATACAGTGGCAAACCACCAAAAATATAATTACTACTGAAACCTAGGTCCTCAGTGAATCCTATGGAGACACAAGAGAGTATCTCTTCACTCACTGTGTTGAATGAGAGAAAATAGTCAAATAAACTTTCCTGGTGAGGACAATAATGAATCCAAGCATTAAAGGATGAAGGGGCATTCATTATCCAGGAGAAAAACAAATATGGGCAGAATTTTTAAGGCATTAGGCATGAGTGAGGATGCACAGGCATGATATAGTAAATTGTGAGAGAAAAGATTTGCGAAGAAGGCATGAGCAAGGTCATAGAAGACCTTGAATCCCATGCTGAAGAACTTGAATTTTATCCTGTGAAGACAGCTATCTAATGTCTTCTGCGTGAAATACACTATGCTGGGTACCTGGGGGTATAGCTAGAAATGACTTTCTGTCTCTGTTTTTGAATGATTTACAATATCACTGCAAAGATAGGGCATACACATAAAATGTGAAGAGCAATGCATGGTACTTGCCAAATGAAGCAGGGACTAACATACTTCTCAGGAGAAGAAATGACATGAACAAGGCAATCAGGGAGCATTCTAAGATAAAGTAAGGTTTCAGTTGGGTATTAAAGAAAAATAATGGGGTAAATTTAGTTAAGCAAAGGACATTCTAGACATTTGGGTTTGTTTATATGTCCTACTAAAACCTTTGTTAGATCCTTACATTAGGGTGTTTTATACTGATTATATAATCGCTCTTAATATTAAGACAAATAAGAATATTGGGATTTTACTGCTTTCAAGAACTATATAGTCTATAAACAATGTGAACACATAAATTCTGAGCAATTTGAATACAAATGCCACCAGACTGCAATATCTTTGAGGTCAGAAACCAGATCTACTTTGATCTATTCCTAACACTGAGCATAATACCTGGATAATATTAGGCTGTAAATAAATATTTTGATCAAATAAATGAATACATATATTTTCTCCCTTATCAAAGCAGAATATTTTTGCTTCCTCTTTCTCTTGAAATATAGCTGGTTGATAATTTTATGGAATTATTAACAGATACAAAATAAACATAAAACAAAACACAAGTGAGGCCAACAAGACAAACTCAGGTAATACCAGAAGGAGGATCAAGGAAAGGAACAGAAATGGAAAAAAAGGATTCCAAAGTGGCTGCAGAGTAGGTGAAAGCTACACTCACCAGCTCACAGCGCCAAGCAAGATTTACAGCTAAATGATAAGGCAATCAATCTTAATAACCAACTGAAAGCTAGCTGAACTGAAATATTATAACCAAGGATTTACAGAAGAAGCCACATAGAGACTGATAAGAAGGATGAAGATGAGTAAAGAGCTTGCCCTTACACCCTAGTGCTGCAGCTAACAAGCTGGATGGATATCTTGGCTTCAAAACTCCCTCCCTCAAGGAGTGTGGGGTCTCAACCCCATGCAAGGACACAGGGCAACAGAGCAACTCAGAGCAACAGAGATGGGAAGAGGAGCCCGCATAGCATCTGGTGGTGAAAGTCAGTGGGGATTCAGTCAGCCTGGAAGAGATAAGTGTCTGCTAGAGACCCAGACATCACCTTCCCACAGTAGAGTACTCCTATTGTTACAGCACCAGCCTGGGAGTGCATTGCCCATTTCTCCACTACTGGCAACACCACCACTCCTCTGTGTTTGGATCTTGCAGAAGGGTGTTCTGGCTACATGCAGCAGGAATATTTGGAAGGCTCTTTTTTCTGGACATACTGTTAGTGGAGACTCAGACAGAGATTGATCTATGCAGCTTTGAAAAGAGGACCATTTTTCCCCACCTAGAGTGCTCAGCTGGCACCCCTTACCATAACTATTGAATGACTTGGCCTGCTCTGCTACTCTGTGGCCTTGCCCTGCTATATTCAGTCATGCAGAGAGATTAGAATACCACACAGAGCTGAGACTTTTGAAGCACATCATCCAGGGAGGCCATTGCGTGGAAATTAGAAGGTTGGGTGCTGAGCTGTGTGGGTATATAACAGTGGGAGCACTTCTATTATTGCTGCAAGCCCAACCTGCACTATTCCACAAAAGGGAAGAAGTACCCACCCCCCTCCTACAGGCTTGTGGGCATCACTCCAATGAGAGACTGACTTTATCTTCCTTCACAAGTCCTCGTGGCCCAGTCCTGCTGGGTTCAGTTCCATAAAGAGAAAGGAGTGCTGTTTGGAGCTGGGGCAATTGAAGTGTGTCTCCCTTGGAGGCTATTGTCTTGGACCTGGATGAAGTACTTGGTCCTCTCCTGCAGCTTCGACTAGCACCACCACCAACAGGAAATCTTTTGATTTGTCTTCCTGAACCTCAGTGGTTTTACCCTGCTAAGCTTCCTCCTGCAGAAGGGACAAATGGCTGCACCCAACCTGAAGCTATGGGATGCTCCTCCTGGGGGAGCTAAAGTTGGAGACTCTGGCAGAGACTGAGTGGTTTGGCTCTGGAGTAAGGGCCACTATCCACTCACTGAGTGCCCAATCATGTGATCTCCAAGTAGGGAACCCACTAACCCCATCTTCCCAACCCTTGTCTCCCTGCCAAGGGAGATTCCAGTATTTCTTCAGAAGGCTATGGAAGAAGACCAAGCAACCTCAGCGGGGAGCAAAGTAGCCAAGAAATAGAGGTGGACCTCAGGAAGCTTCAGACCTTTTATGAATTTGCTCCCAGCTCTAACCTGGAGGAAACCAACCCTTGTACACAGATTATCCCTTCCAATGTATACCCAGGCCTAGTAGATGCAGCCACAAACAATAAATAACATGGTAGATCCAGACAGGTAGCCAAAGGCCAGTTACCACAACATCTAACATTGACTTGTGCCTGAACCTTGCACAAGTAGACCCTGGACCAACACAACAAATGGTGGATTTCCACACCAGACTCAACCACACCTTGACACAATTTGTCATACATGTGGCACACCTAAAAAGGAATTTTTGCAGGCACAAAAAATTGCTGGTTGCAATTCCACCTCAGGGGGCAGCCCCTGCACAGCAACTCATGCTTTGATTGAGGATTATCTTTGTAGTCAGCCAACCTGAAGTGTTAACTCCACCCATCAAAGGGTCAACAGCATTCAAGACTCAACTACAGCACATAACCCACAAGAAACATTCCTGGAGCACAGAGTTCAGGTAATCTGGAAGATTGTGCACTGAACACAACAAGACACCTACATCATAAAACCATCATAACAAGTTTGGGAATCTAGCAGAGCTACTTGATACACAGAGACGAATACAAAAAGACAAATGAGGAACAAATAAATAGGCCCAAATGGAAGAACAGAAATCCCCAGAAAAAGATTTAAATGAAATGGAAGCAACTAATATAACGGATGAAGAGTTTAAAACAATGGTAATTAGGATGTTCAAAGACTTTCAGGTAATAATGAATGATCTCAGTGAGAACTTAAAAAATGAGATAGTAAGTCTGAAAACAACATGAAAACCATAAAAACAGTCACAAATGAAGAATACAATATTTGAAATGAAGAATATACTAGGAGGAATCTACAGTGGGATATATGGAGGAGAAAATTGGATCAGTGAAATAGGAAGTAAAATTTTAGACATTTTTGTAGCAATATTTTGCAGATATATCTCCTTGGGGAAGGGAAACAAAAATAAACAAAGGGACTATACCAAACTAAAAATCATTTGCAAAGCAAAAAAAAAAAAAAAAATCATCTAAATGAAAAGGGAACCCACTGAGCAAATGGGAGAACATATTTGCCAATGATACATCTGATAAGGGGTTAATTTCCAACATATATGAAGACTGTATACAACTCAAAACCAGGAAGACAACCAACCCAATTATAAATGGGCAAAGACCTGAATAGACCCTTCTCTAAAGAGGATGTACAGATGGCCAATAAACATAGGAAAAAAATCCTCAACATTGTTAATCACCAGAGAAATGCAGGGCTAAAAGGAGTGGGTTCAAGGGTAAGAGGCAGGGATGGGTGGGGAGGGGGCCATGGTGGGGTAAAAATGGAGACAATTGTTCTTGTACAACAATAAAAAATAAAAATTAATTAATTAATTAATTAAAAGTAAGTAAAATATACATTTTAAAAAAACCACAGTGAGATATCATCTCACACCTGTTAGAATGGCTACCATCAATAAATCAATAAACAACAAATGCTGGTGATGATGTAGAGACAAAGGATCTCTCCTTCACTGTTGATAGGAATACAGATTGGTAAAGACACTATGAAAAACAGTATGGAATTTTTTTCAAAATATAAAAACTGGAACTTCCTTTTGACTCAGCGATCCCACTTCTGGGAATATATCTGAAGAAAAGCAAAAGATTAATTTGCAGCAATATATGCACCCTTATGTTTGTCACAGTGTTATTTATAACGGCCAAGATCTGGAAGCAGCCCAAGTGTTCATCAGCAAATGATTGGATTAAAAAGCTGTGATACATTTACATAACAGGATATTAATTACTATGACAGTAAAAATAGAGAAATCTTACCATTTGTGACAGCATACATGGATCTGTAGATTATTATGCTAAGTGAAATAAGCCAGTAAGAAAAAG
This sequence comes from Glossophaga mutica, assembly GCA_039655065.1. Classification (NCBI taxonomy): domain Eukaryota; kingdom Metazoa; phylum Chordata; class Mammalia; order Chiroptera; family Phyllostomidae; genus Glossophaga; species Glossophaga mutica. The sequence goes on from CM077318.1 coordinate 27,094,105, forward strand.
ACAAATACCATATGGTTTCACTCATAAGTACAATGTAATAAACAGAGTGAACTGATGAACAAGTTAGAAACAGATTCATAAATACATAGAACAGATTGACAGCTGTCAGAGAATAGGAGGGTTCAGGGCCCAGGTGAAAGAAAGTGAAAGGATTAATCACTTCCGGCCAAGATGGAGGCATAGGTAGACACACTGTGCCTCCTCTCGCAACCAAAATTAAGGACAATAAATATTTAGAAACAAGAAAACAACCAGAGCTAATACAAAATTAAACTCTACGGAAGTTCAACAACCATTCATCCAGACGGGTAAGAGGGGCGGAGTCGTGGCAGGAAAAAGTGGAGGTATGGACCTGGGAACACAGACAGCAGCAGCTGGCGGTTCCCAACCGTACAGATGGCTGGCAGACCCCGGGCACAAGGTGGCAACTGTGCAGACTCAGCAAAGCCACACAAGGGACATGGCTGACCAGATGGTCCCACGTTTGCGTGCACAGATAATCCAGGTGAAGGGGAAGCAGTGGAGGGGACTGGAATCCAGGAGAGAGCAGAGCAGGTGCCACTGTTCCCTCTCAGACCTCGCCCCCACATACAGCTTCACAACCCAGCCACTGGGCTGCCCTGCCCTGGGTAACACCTAAGGTTCCACCCCTCACTACATAACAGCCGTGACCAAACCAAAACCAAAACAAAACAAAACAAAACAAAAAACCAAAAATGTCTCAAACCAGAGGACAATGAAAGCCCCAGAGCCAATTCCTCTAAGCAATGAAGAGAGAGCCAACCTATCAGATGCACAGTTCAAAGCACTGGTGATCAGGATGTTCACAGAATTGGTTGATTTTGCTCACAAATTAGATGAAAAAAAATGCAGGCTACAATATGTGAAATGAAGGAAGACCCATGCGGAACCAATAGAGATAGGAGGAAAACTGGGACTCAAATCAAGGAATGGACCAGAAGGAAGAAACAAACAATCAAACAGAAAACAAGGAAGAAACAAGAATTCAAAAAAAAAAAAATGAGCAGACGCTTAAGAACCTCTGGGATATCTTTAAATGTCCCAACATCTGAATTATAGGGGTACCAGAAGGGAAAGAGGAAGAGCAACAAGTGGAAAACTTATTTGAACAAATAATAAAGGAGAACTTCCCCAATCTGGCAAAGGAAATCAACTTCCAGGAAGTCCAGGAAGCTCAGAGAGTCCCAAAGAAGTTGGACCCAAGGAGGAACACGCCAAGGCACATCGTAATTACATTAGCCAAGATTAAAATGAAGGAGGGAATTCTAGAAGCAGCAAGGGATAAAAGGACAGTCACCTAGAAAAGAGTTCTCATCAGACTGTCAACTGATTTCTCAAAAGAGACCTTATATGGAAATTGGGAACATGCTGAAAGTCACCAGAGGGGAGAGGGGAGGGAATTTCAGGGGAAAAGGGGAAGGAATTACAGGAACAAGTATAAAGGACACATGGACAAAAACTATGGGGGGGTGGAAATGGGAGGGAGGTGGGGAGGGCTGGGGTGGCGGGTTCGGGTGAGAATAAAAGACAGAAAACTGTACAAGATCAACAATGAAAATAAAAATTAAAAATAATAATAATAATAATAAAGATGCTGGGAAACCCCATTAAAAAAAAAGAGAGAGAGAGAGAGAGACCTTATAGGCAAGATGGGGCTGGAAAGAAGTATTTGAAGTCTTGAAAGGCAAGGACCTACATCCAAAATTGCTCTATCCAGCAAAGCTGTCATTTAGAATGGAGGGGAAGATAAAGTGGTTCCCAGATAAGGTCAAGTTCAAGGAGTTCATCATCACCAAGCCCTTATTATATGAAATGTTAAAAGGACTTATCTAAGAAAAAGAAGATCAAAAATATGACAGTGAAAAGACAGCAAACTCACAGCTATTAACAACCACACCTAAAACAAAAGCAAACAACTAGAACAGGAACAGAAGCACAGAAATGAAGATCACATGGAGGCTTAGCAACAGGGGAGTAGGAGGAGGAGAGAGGGGGAACAGGTACAGAGAATAAGTAGCATAGACGGTGGGTAGAAAATAGACAGGGGGAGGGCAAGAATAGTGTGGGAAATGTAGAAGCTAAAGAACTTATGACACATGGACATGAACTAAAGGGGGGAATGTGGGTGGGAGCGGGTGTGCAGTGTGGGGGGGAATGATGGGGGAGAAATGGGGCAACTGTAATAGCATAATCAATAAAATATATTTTTAAAAATGGGCAAAGGACCTAAATAGACATTTCTCCAAAGAGGACATAGAGATGGTCCAGGGATATATGAAGTGATACTCAGCATCACTAGCCAGCAGAGAAATAGAAATCAAAACCACAATTAGTTATTTCCTCACACCTGTCAGAATAGCTATCATTAGTAAATCAACAAACAACAAGTGCTGGCCAGGATGTGAAGAAAAGGGAACCTTAGTGGACTCTTGGCGGGATGCCAACTGGTGCAGCCATTGTATAATACAGTATGGAGATGCCTCAAAAAATTTAAAAATGAAACTGCCTTTGACCCATCATTTCCATTGCTGGGAATATACCCTAAGAATCCTGAAACACCAATTCAAAAGAACTTATGCATCCCAATGTTCATAACATTGTTATTTACAATAGCCAAGTGTTGGAAACAGCCTAAGTGCCCATCAGTAGATGAATGGATTAAAAAACTGCAGTACATTTACTCAATGGAATACTACACAACAGAAAGAAAGAAGGAATTTCTACCTTTTGGGACACCATGGATGGATGTGGAGATTATTGTGTTAAGTGAAATAAGCCAAGGGGTAAAAGACAAATACCATATGATCTCACTTATAAGAGGAATCTAATGAACAAAATAAACTAATGTACAAAGCAGAACCAGAGACATGAAAACATGGAACAGACTGACAGTTGCTAGAGGGGAGAGGGAGGAATGGTGGAAAGAAGGGGAAGGAACTAGTCAAAGAACATGTATGAATGACCCATGGACATGAACAACAGTATGAGGATTGACTGTGGGAGCAGGGGATGGGATGGGCTGGGCAGAGGAGGGCAAATGCGGGGGGATTGGGAACAGTAATAGAATAAACAAGAATTAAAAAAGAAAATTAATTATTGTGCAAACATGATAATATAATGGAGCCACATTTAAGAGAAGGCATGGGAAAACACCTAAGATAAATGCTTAAATGAAAATAATGAGTACAGAATTATTGTATAGTTGTGTCCCATTTGACAGTTATGAAAATAGTCACAGGATGTAAAGAACACAGTAGGGAATATAGTCATATTATTATAAATAAGTATGGTCCCAGGTGGGTACTGGAAATATTGGGGGGATCACTTTGTAAATTATATGATTGTGTCTAACCACTATACTCTACAACTGCAACTAATAGAAAATAATATTGAATATCAACTGTAATTTAAGAATAAGATTAAAATAATAAAAAGAGATGAATGCCTTGAGGCAATACATATGTATAACAACTTGCTATAAGTGCTATAATGCACATTTCTCCAAAACTCATTTTCTAATGGGCTCTCATATATTTTGTTAGATTTGACCTTTTTCATTTTTGATCACAGGCCATGTTGAAGAGCAGTATTACTATTATTTATTTAACATAGTCAGCTTTGTTGCCAGCATTCAGCATGAGTGTTGAAGCAAACAATCATGCCCCCTTCATTTAGGGAGCTCTCCCATTCTTATTGAGGTAGCACAGTTACCACTATCTCTCCAACCCCAAGATCTTCCAGTCTTATTTATAACAAAGGAAGAGAGGAGAGAGGGGAGAGAGACAGAGATGAGAGAGAGAGAGAGAGAGAGAGAGAGAGAGAGAGAGAGAGAGAGAGAGAGATGATCAAACTGAAGCATAACTGCCAATCCTTACCTCCAGGATTGAACTACTGAACTATTTGGGGGATTATATTTAATTATTATTTATTATTTATGCCAGAACTGTTCCCCTCCCATTAACTAGAAAGTGTTGTTTCCCTCTTTCAATTTAAATATGTTCAAGAAAAATTAGATTATTTCAAGAATATAAAGATAAATCTACTAATTCTTCCGCAAAATCAGCTAAATAAATGATTTGGGAATCAGCAAATATTTTAGGTTATAAAGATTATAATCTACCCTATGTTTTCTTAATCAGACTGGGAGTTCCCTGAAGATGTGCATAGTACTTTGACCTTCAGGCTGCGATCATCTTTGTTGATCAAATGGACTTTATTATCATGGGAAGAGATCCTTAGCTTCCTCTGGGCATCTTTGACATCTTAATTTTTATGATATAGATAAAGGGGTTACACTTAGGATGGACAATAGTATAGAAAAATAAAAACAAGGTTTTTATTGGGAATTGGTATTTTGTCAGCCAAGAAAAGAGCATATACCACAATCAAGGTCCCATAAAACAAGGTCACAATGACTAGATGAGAAGAACGAGTGGAGAATGACTTCTGTCTACCAGTCATTGAAGGTATATGCAAGACTGTGGAAAGAACCTCCGGTAGGAAGCTAGGATTAGTCCAAAGTGGATTAGAGTCACCAATGTTGTTAGACCCATGCAGACCAGGTTGACCAGATGGGAATCTAAGCAGGAGAGTATCTGCAGAGGTCTCAAGTCACAGAAGAAGTGGTCAATCTCATTGCCACCACAGAAGGTCAAACCAGATACCATAGTAGCCTGAAATGCTGCTACTACTGTGAAGCCACTAGCCATATACTAGTCCCACACATGGTTTCATACATTAGTGTTGGATAGTACAAGGGGCAGCAGATAGCTAGGTACTAGTCATATGATATCACTGCTGGAAGAGAACATTCAGTGCTGCCCAGGACCCCAAAGAAATAGAGCTGAATAATACAACCTACCATGATGATCACTCTTGTTCTCTCAACAAGTACACCAGAGTCCTGGGTACAATGTTGGTTGTTTAACAGACCTCCAGGCGCACAATGTTTGCCAGAATGAAATACATTGCTGTCTGGAGTCCCTGCTGAGTGCACATCAGGATCATGAAGAGGCTATTCCCAAAAGTAGCAGCTAGGTAAACAAAGCCAAACAGCAGGAACAGCAAGGAACCAGTTTCTTTAGGTTTCCAAACCCTAGTATGATAAGCTCAGTCACCATCATATTGGTATTTCTTGGCATTAAAATAATCAGAAGTTCCTGGGGAAGTGTCAGTTTCTCCAAAAAGTGGTGTCCAATCACTCTACCAATGAGATTTCCTACATAGCCCAATTCTATAGATGTTAGAATTATGCACCATTGAGGGTATTTCTTGAGGATTGGTCCTTATTGTAGCCAGTTTAAATTGCCATCAGAAAAAACTGATTTATAGAAATCAGCCAAACCATTCATCTGATCAGGATGTAATAGAGATGAGGAGACTAAATTCGAGAAAGAACGATTCTGTGAAAATTTATCCCAATCTCTAATGAAACATTTCAGAGTACAACTATACTGGTAGCAAGTCAAGACCTGAAATTCACATTCAAATAAGATATGTAGAGTCCATTCTTGGCATCCTTTGTGCCATTTTGGACAGAAGAAATTCCCAAGGAAAATCCTTACTGTATGTTGACAATTCAAAGATACGGCAGATAGCGAATTATATGTATGGTCTTTATCAGAGCATGAGATGGGAGCTGAATTTACAGGAATGAAGCAAGGAATCACTCCATTGTTGTTATTAGACTATCCATGTTTGTTTAATAGAGATATCTCTGATATAGCAGAAAAGTAGTTGTTGGAGATAAAGTAGATTTTGGAAAACCAGGAGTGCATCCTAAAACAAAATAAGGATTTCTTATATTTAAATGTTGCCCTGTAAAAGTTGGGATTTCAAGCATCTGAGGAGAAAGCCCTATTAGTTTATATCTGAAACGGCTGGTTAGGTTCATGTACACACATCTGAACACACACATACACATGCACATCTATCTAAATCCACACAATCAAGTATAGATAGTCACACATGCTATTATCTTTGCCATAATTTTTAAAATTTGCTTTTCCTAGAGCAATCTTCTAGAACTGAAATATTTGCTCCATGAAACTTTGCTTGCAATTCAGATATTGTGACATTGGGTGATGGCCATTGGTTAAATCACAAAGTCCAAATAATGAGGCTTTCCATACATCATAGGCATTGGAAGAAAAACTAGCATGTGTCTCATTAATTTTTTTATTGGTATGTTTTGTGAGGCAGTGCAATATAATGATTAAACCCATGGACTGCAGTGCTAGGCTGTCCAGGATCAACTTCCAGGCTCTCCATGTACTGCCTCTGTGACCTTGGACAAGTTACCTAAGCTCTTTGGGTCTCACTTTTGTCATCTGAAAAAAATATAGATAGTATTAACTCCTCATAGTTTTGTTTTGAAGAGTAAATACATGTAATTACATGCACTTGACACAGAATAAGCACTAAATAAACATTAAAGATTTTTTACTTTATGAAATAAAATTCTTTGTAAAAACAGCCCCACAGAAGCATTAATCAACATTACTAATCATTATACTTAAATAAGAAAAAGCAATATAAATTCACAAGAGGAAAATGTACACCTCTCATTACTTCTTAATCATTACCTATCACCATTTAATTTCACCACTTAATTTAACTTAAAGATAATTTAAGATACACTAGTGTCCATCATATAGAGTTACAAAACAATTAGATGAGATCTTTAGTATAAAGCACCTACCACATACAAAATGCTCTATAAATCACAACTAATGACAGTACTAACAACAATTTGCCTGAAGTCCTCAAATGAGCATGCCCTGAGACTCAGACACAGTTCTGTGACTCCAAAATTCATGATCTTTCACCACATGCTATGATTTACACATGTGTACGCGTATTTATCTTTAAGCATATACAAAGGGTTTTTAGAATTCTGTCCAAAGGATTAATGGAAAATTCTTCACCACAGTTTTATACTGTTAAGGAAGTCTTCTTACACATCTGCTTTGCACCAGGTAACCACCACACAAAAGCCATGAACACCCACGTTGTTTTCTTGGTTCCTTTGGCTCCATTTTCTGCCCATCTCATGACACTTGGTTCTGTCCCCTTTGAGGTAAAACTCAGAGTTTTTATCAGGTTTACTGAGCCTAGATTCCCACCTCATCCTCAAGAGCTATGGCTCAGACTCAATCTCTTTGGTTTCCCAAGTATTGGGATTGTTGTAAACTATTACTTAAAAAAATTATTTTAAAAACATCTATGCCAATTCTGTCACTGACTTCCCTTCTTTCTTGATTTACATTTTATTTATAACACCTATAACGTCTAACATATACTTAATTCCCTTCTAATAATATGTCTCTAATGTAATTTCTACAAGAAAATGGATTTCTTCTCTTGTATTCACTGCTGAGTCCCCAGTACCTTGAACATTTCCTGACACAAAGTAGACAAAACAAATATTTGCTGAATGAATTTGTGAAGCATTGTGTTATAGTGAACAGTGCTTTGCCTTTGGAGCCATAGAGAGCCATAATCAGAACTTACCTCTGCCATTAATATGTCACCTTAAGCCATTCACTTGATCTCTATATGTTTCTGAGTCCTCATCTATTAAATAAAATTGCAGCAGAGCCTGTTAGGAAGTCCCCAAATATCCACTCTCTCTTTCTTCTAGAGCAGCGGTTGGCAAAACTTTTTTAAAAGCCAGAGTTTTAGGCTTTGCAGGCCTTTTGGTGTTTGTCACAACTGTTGAACAGTGACATTGTAGCAAGAAAGCAACATAAATATTATATAAATAAATGGGAGTGACTGTGTTTTAATAAAATTTTGTTTATAAAAAAAGTTGTTGGACCTCAGGCTGCAGTTTGCCAATCCCTAAAGCTGGACACTAAAGTCCACATTTCTTTTGCAGCTGAGTCAAGCAAATGAAATGTGAATAGAATGCTGTATATAAATTTTAGATTGTGGCCTTAAAAGTACATGTCCTCACCTTCCCTTTTCACCTTTCCCACTGGCTGGAATACATACATGATAGTGGAATCAGCAGCTGCCATCTCGGATCATGAGATGGAAGTGGGGTATTGAAGATAGTGGGGGGAAGAGCACAGAAACAACCTACATCTTCAACGTGGTATGCTACAGTAACCCTCAACAAACCATCTGGCCTTTTTGTGGAAATAAATTTATTTCTACTTTGTCTAAGTCACTGAAGTTTTATAGTCTTTTTGTTAAAACAGCTTAACCTATAACCTAAGTAACAAATGATTATATCATCTCCTGGGTTATTATGATTATTCAACAAGATAATCCACATAAAGCATTTAGTGCAATCGTTGGCAAAAAGTAAATGGCAGCTGTCATGATTTCTGTTGTTAGCCTCTTTATTCTTCATCACCATTCTTCTCTGGAATTTTTAAGTGCTTTATCCTAAGTAAATTTTAGTTCCCTCAGGACCCAATGTTTGGTCAGGCCCAACATCTTTTGATGTGGATTCAGCAGCTCCCTATCCACATGGGCTCAACAACTACCCACTCACACAGGAAGGAAACTGAAGCATAAACAGCCAGATTCGACCTTTTTTCCTGAATAAAACACAGGTAACACATTTGACTGATTTGGGCCTTGTTCACATTCCTAGCAAGCAAGATAAGAAAAATTCAAATTGTGGTATGCATAGCCCAAGATAAGTGATGTCAAATTGGGGGTCATTTTGCACCCCTCCTGCCCCAACATTTGTCAATATTTGCAGACATTTATGGGTGTCAAAACAGGAGTGGGGATACTACTGGCATCTAGTGGATGCAGTCCAAGGATCCTGCTAAATACCTTACAATGCACAGTACAGCCCCCCCACAACAAAGAATTATCTGGCAGCAAATATTAATGGTGGTGCTGTTGAGGAACCCTATCCTGGAGGTATGTGACTTCCCAAGGAAGTATGCAAATGGAAAGTTTTAAGAAAATTAATTTCCAATTTATATATGGACCGTTCTCTAAAACTGATCTGTTATGTATGTGTCTGAGGTCAAAGTAGCATTCTGGTGGTTCCTTTCTCATTTTTCTTTCACTATTACCCTTCTCTCACTTCATAAGAGAAAGGTCTATGCATGGCTGCATTCATTTTCTCCTCTGAGGTCCCAGAGTTCAGCGAAGAGTGGGTAAGATCCTGTTGGAGCATAGTCTCAGATTATAATTAATTCTCTGTCACTTACTGTGTGATTTTATTTATTTATTTATTTATTTGCCTATTTATTTTAACACTTTGAAACTTCTGATCACAGAGCTTTTTTTAGTCTAAAATTTATTTTATTTTTATTCATTTTTATTATCATTTATAATTTTAATTGTTTTTCAAGTACAGTTTTCTGCCTTTTCCCCCACCACTCCAGCCCTCCCTGCCTCCCTCCCCATTTCATTGTATATAGATTTTTTTGTTGAGATGATCAAAAGAAGACTTTCAAATAGAAAAACAAGTATGACAGGATAAAATTGTGTGAGGAAAGTGAATTGCAGTGTGATTTCAAGAAGAAAAGGTAATGGTATTAAATGTCTGACTGTTAGAGGACTGGCCCATTTTTATTTCAATAGGTGACAGTGGATATCAAAATACTACAGTGTTTAGGACCCATTGAAAGAGTTAAAAGAGTGATACAAAAATTTAAATTTAAGCTGTCAATATTTACAAAGTGAAAGAAATTACACTGTATTTATTTGAACTTACAATGAAACATTTCTAGATGCCAATTTGAAAATGTGCAACAGAATACAATACAGTACAAGGCTGAAAAAGCTAGATTACTGATGAATCCCCTGTGTCCTCTCTTGCTTGATGAGAAAAAAAACAGAAGGAAGAAAAAAAAAAAACCCAGTCACATAGAGATGTGATTAAAATGCACCAGCAAGTCTTACCGCACAAGACCAGTTTTCTCCCTCCCCCTCTCACACTGCCAGCTAGCTTCCCAGTTTTTTTCCCCTGTTCAAGAAGTTCTTCATGCTCTCCCAGCCTGCCTTTCAAACAGATACCTATTTTTTCCTTTTTATCAAATGATGACTCACTTAGTCATCGCTGCAGGTCTCCTGGACTCTTACAACCTGTATATGACTCAACTTGCTTTTAGCAAGTGAGCCTCTAGATACGATCCACAATTATCAGGCAGAGATTTGAAAAACATTTAAGAAAAAGAAAATTTTTAGAACAGTGCTGTAAGGGTGGTCCTCACACACAGTCACATGCCATACCGGCTGCTCTCACAGAGAATTTATCTTCCCAATGCCAAGAAATCTACTGGGAAAATTGACAGGTCAATCAAATAAATTAACTCAATTATTTGTTTTTATGCAGAAAGCTGCATAAATTTTCATTGTAAGTACAAAACCTGGCTCTGTTTTTGTATTGTAACCTTTATGGTTTCAGGGAAATTATAAAACCAATGTGTGTTCATAGGCTCAGGAAAGTAACTTCATATTTCATACAAACATATATATGTGCACACAAGAGACAGTGATTGTAGCTGTAATTCATAAGGGAGGGTACACTTGATGCCATCCACCAGTCCAGACCTACATTTTTACATTAAAATCAGAAAACACAACCTTAAAATAGAAATCATAATAAACAAAATAGTTTACTTTCATCCAGATTGATTTGCAGAATGTAGTTCTACACTAGACTCTGGCCTGCTAAATGTCTCTAGCTTCATTGGCAGTCTGAGCTGCCATTTGACTCTGCCATTTGAAAACAGCTTTTTCACACTCTAAAAGAAACCAACTAAGAGAATCCTTCCTTAATCATTTCCTCAAGACCAATCAGCAAGCCCTAGTTTGTTTCCAGTTTATCCCATATTAGCTGTGTGACCTTAAGTAGTAGTTTTAATGTCTCTGAGCTTAAGTTTCTTCATCTGTAAAATAGGACTAATGCTATATATCCTGACTGATACACACAATGACTACTGAGTGAGTATTAAGTGAGACTCTGTTTTAAAAATTATTTAAAGTACTATTACTAAATACATTGAAAAATAACAATTATTAATATTATAATTATTCTTATTCTTAGCTTCCAAGACCGTATATTCCACAGTTGATAAGCCGTAACTGTCAGAAATAAGTGAAAATCAGAATCCCTTTAAATTGTGCCCATTCATCAGTGGTCTTCTCACTGATTCTATACAACAGAGATATAACTCTTTTTCCATTTGTAATAGATCTTATCTTAATATATATTATCTTCAAATAATTGGACAGAGGTATTGCGGTCCCATTTTAGACACACACCTAGATTTTGTCTTCTCTGGGCTAAAAGAAAATTAATCAATTGAGAAACTCTTAAAGAAGAGAAAAATTACAATGTCAGTGGACTCACACTTCTACTTTGAAAGTTATTGTTTACTTGACTGACAGTTTGTGTCCCCTTTAGAGGTTGCTAGCACATACAAATGATGTTTGGTGAGTGTGGAAAAGTGAAAGAAGATGTTTCACTTCACTCTTTTATTCTCAGTACCAGTCATCAAGTAATGCCCTTTTTTTAAAGTTTTTTTTTTAATTTCTTAGAGAGAGGGGGAAGGAAGGGAGAAAGAGAGAAGGGGAAACATTGATTAGTTGCCTCTCACAGGCCCCCAACCAGGGAACTGCCCTGCAACCCAGACATGTGTAGTGACCCAGAATCAAACTGGTGACCTTTCAGTTCACAGACAAGCTCCCAATCCACTGAGCCCCATCAGCTAAGCACTTAATACCCTTTTGATATGCTTGTACATAAGTGGATAACAATCTACCATCCGTTTAATTTTCCTAACACGATAGCCTGGATCTCCCAAGTCCTGCCTTATAGCTCCAGCATGACGAGCCTCAGGATCCTGAGCCTTGCTTGATTCCAGCCCACATTCATGGAACACCGAGCTTTGCTTCTGTATTCTTCCAGGAGGTTATTTCACAATTTTTTTTTTTTTTTTTGTAAAACCTGGTGGTACCCTAGGGCCACTTGGGCCATTGTCAGTAACTGATGCCAAGATAATAATTTTTACTTTGCAAGGGAGAGGGGTTGGTGAGGATCCAGAACCCTAGTCCTAAATTCTCTTTTTAAAAAAGCAAATAGGTTGACTACCTTATTTGTTTACTAGGTGTTAATGCTGCAGCCTCAACCTCAGTTCAGATAACTAAAAGAAAAATTGACTAGTCCTTTCAAATTCAAAGAAAGATAACTTCTGTGTGGTCAACTATAAAGAAGAGTTTTGTGTGTTTGATTATTTTATTTTTGTTTTGTTTGGTGTTTTGCTTTTCTTTGCGATTCTGTTGTTTGTAAGTTTAGTTTGTTTTAATTATACACACATCACTCCTTTCTAGAATTTGAATAAGCATAGTGAGCAGGAGATTCCTTTGAGCCACTTACAGGGTTATGTTGGAAGCAAGAAGTTGACACCCCCAGTCCCGCCCTAATCCTAGCTCTGCCAACTCAACTTGATCAGCTCCAGCTTCCTAAATTCTTAAATCTTCCTAAAATCTTAAATCTTACAAGTTAAAGAAAAGGGAGAAAACTCACATCTAAGGAAATGTATATAGCATAAAGCTCAAACACAACTGAGAAGCTATCTTTCTCCAACCACTAGGTCAAATATATCCCAGAACATTATAAATGTCAAGTTCCTAAGTTGTATGCTGTACTCCATATGTGGTACTCCAATGCTTAGCACATTAGTGCATAGGCATTTAGTATATACTCAATACACTTTTGGGAAGAATACAAGAAATATAAGGGAAAGAATGAAGAAGGGAATTTTCTTTAAAAATGTATAGCTAGACTTCCGGCCAAGATGGAGGCATAGGCGGACACACTGTGCCTCCTCTCACAACCAAAATTAAGGACAACAAATATTTAGAAACAAGAAAACAAACAGAACTTATAGAAAATTGAACTGTACAGAAGTCCAACAACCATTCATCCAGACCGGTAAGGGGGAAGAGTCGCGGCAGGAGAAAGTGGAGATGCGGACCAGGAACGCAAGCAGCAGTGGCTGGCAGTTCCCAGGTGCACAGGCAGCAGCTGGCGGTTCCCGGGCCCACAGGCAGCAGCTGGCAGACTCCGGGCACAGGGGGGAAACTGTGCAGACCCAGTGAGGCCGCACAAGGCAGCTGGCTGACCAGGTGGTCCCACATTCGCGCACGCAGACGGTTCAGGCAGAGGGGAAGTGGCGGAAGGGACTGAATCCAGGAGAGAGCGGAGCAGGTGCCATTATTCCCTCTCAGACCCCGCCCCCACATACAGCGTCACAACCCAGCGACTGGGCTGCCCCACACTGGGGAGCGCCAGAGGCTCCACTCCTCACTACGTAACAGGAAACACGCGTGCGCAGATAATCCAGGTGAAGGGGAAGCGGTGGAAAGGGCCAGAGTTCAGGAGAGTGCGGAGCAGGCGCCATTGTTCCTTCTCAGACCCCGCCCCCACATACAGCGTCACAACCCTGCGACTGGGCTGCCCCGCCCTGAGGAACACCTAAGGCTCCATCCCTCACTACGTAATAGCCACGACCAGACTAAAACCAAACCAAACCAAAACAAAACAAAACAAAACCACCAAAAATGGCTTAAACCGGAAAACAAATAAAAGCCCCAGAGCCAATTCTTCTAAGCGGTGAACAGATAGCCAACCTATCAGATGCACAGTTCAAAGCACTGGTCATCAAGATGCTCACAGAATTGGTTGACTTTGCTCACAAACTAGATGAAAAAATGCAGGCTACAATACGTGAAATGAAGGAAGATGCATGGGGAACTGATAGAGATGAAAGGAAAACTGGGACTCAAATCAATGGAGTAGACCAGAAGGAAGAAACTAACAACCAAACAGAAAACGAGGAAGAAACAAGAATTCAAAAAAATGAGGAGAGGCTTAGGAACCTCCGGGACATCGTTAAACGTCCCAACATCCGAATTATAGGGGTCCCAGAAGGGGAAGAAGAAGAGCAACAAGTGGAAAACTTATTTGAACAAATAATAAAGGAGAACTTCCCCAATCTGGCAAAGGAAATAGACTACCAGGATGTCCAGGAAGCCCAGAGAGTCCCAAAGAAGTTGGACCCAAGGAGGAACACACCAAGGCACATTGTAATTACATTAGCCAAGATTAAAATGAAGGACAGAATTTTAGAAGCAGCAAGGGATAAGGGGACAGTCACCTACAAAGGACTTCCCATCAGACTGTCAGCTGATCTCTCAAAAGAGACCTTTCAGGCAAGAAGGGGCTGTAAAGAAATATTTGAAATCTTGAAAAGCAGGGACCTACATCCAAGATTGCTCTATCCAGCCAAGCTGTCATTTAGAATGGAAGGGAAGATAAAGTGCTTCTCAGATAAGGTCAAGTTGAAGGAGTTCATCATCACCAAGCCCTTATTATATGAAATGTTAAAGGGACTTATCTAAGAAAAAGAAGATAAAAATATGGCAGTGAAAAGACAGCAAACTGACAGCTATTAAGAACCATATCTAAAACAAAAGCAAACTAAGCAAACAGCTAGAACAGGAACAGAACCACAGAAATGGAGATCATATGGAGGGTTAACAACGGGGGTGTGGGAGGAGGAGAGAGGGGTAAAAGGTACAGAGAATGAGTAGCATAGATAGTAGGTAGAAAATAGATGGGGGAGGGCAAGAATAGTATGGGAAATGTAGAAGTTAAAGAACTTATGACACATGAACATGAACTAAAGGGGGGAATGTGGGTGGGAGAGTGTGTGTAGGGTGGAGGGGAATGATGGGGGAGAAATGGGACAACTGTAATAGCATAATCAATGAAATATATTTAAAAAATGTATATCTAAAGGAGGAATAGTGCTGAAATAAGACATTCTAGAACTCTAAGGCCCTGGAGGAAGAAGGGACCATAAGAGACCACTGGTATTCAGCTCTCTACATTTACACAGGAGATTATCTGAACCACTCATCACTCCACTTTTAAGAATTCATTGGATAAAAGTCTCCATTGTCCTCTTTGCCTCCCATTTTTATTGTCAGTAAAGTCACAATCACACACTGGTCTGTGACTTATTGAAAATTTCCAGACTACACATCCAAGTTCACTATTTCCACCTGATCTACAATGTGCTACTTAGGAAATTTAACTGTTTTAATTTACTTTACAGGGCAGCCATGCAACTGGTCAATTTTCAAAAGAAAATGAATTTAATCAACATAGCTGTATTCCTTTTCCTCTGCTTTCTTAAATATGCAGGGCACCTAGATAAATCCTTTATATAACAGGCTCTCTGGTTTACTTAGAGACAGGGAAAAGCTTTACGTAAAATTCTGATTAGTTTAGACTCAACAAAACTAAGATCATTTAATATACTCTGCTTCTAATGGAAAAAAAGGAAAAATTAAATTAGACACCGACACAATTAAAATTTAAAAATTGTTCAAGGGCTCTCTTGCATTTAAATACATTCATCCAGGCTTCCTATAACTTTCATAGCTGAAGCTTCAGACAATTGTAGCAAAGGGTGTGAATGATATTCCTATGGCCCTGAAAGAGTCTCAGTGCATAAAAATACAATGATGATTCCACATTTTCCATAGTAATTCAAGCAATGTAGACACACACCCTTAGGAAAGATTTTAAAAATGGCAGTTGAAATTAAGAAAGTCCTGAGGTCACCCTTCAGAAATCTAGAATACTTTATGAGACAGAACACCCAATTCTTTACCAACGGTTTTGTCATATCATTATCATTGTAGTGGCAGAGATGGTGGTGGTAGTGATAGTAGCAATGGCAACTGTTAACATTTATTTAACCCTTACTACATGGTGAACTCTATGCTATAAAAATTTTAGATGGATTAACTTATTATAAATTATCTTATTTAATCCTCAAAACAACCTTATAAGGTAAGTACTAATATTATATTTATCTTACAGATAATGAACCTAAGGAAAATATGTTAAGTAATTTGTCTATGCTTGCTAACAGGGTGATTTATAGTAAATTAAGCTGGTCAGTGACCATAGACCAGATTTTATGTTGGCATGAAGCTCTCTACTCCAACCACAAGCATTACTCACTCTTTGGCCCTCTCCAAATCATATTTTAACACATTAATTAGTAGAGATGAGATGTTAATTTGGAAAACCAGGTAAGAGAATAGGTTAAAGTCAGAGGAGGTCAACTCCAGTCATTTCCCAGTTCTATAAATATATATTAAAAAAAACTTCTCATGATGAGTAAAGAACAGAATTTTTAGATGCTAAGAAAAGCATGGCATTAATATGTAAAACTATTATTTATATGAAAATGTTTTCCTAATTATTGTTACATTTTAAAATAACAAATTAATCTATTCATAGCTCACTATAATAAGGAAAAATTAGGGAAGCACTTTATATCTATCAACTCTGTGATCTTTTGTCATCTTATTAAAATCAACATCATTCTGATTATAGGCCAGGTGTCCAGACAGCCTTCTAAATTGATAGCAATATAAAATTGTCACCTCATTCTTTAAAATATCCATGTAGTTCATGCAAAAGCATGACTGTTAGAAGAATAATAATTGGCTTAATTAAGAAAAAGGAGGGAAATGAAACAAACATTTATTGACCACCTGCATCATATTGTATTAAGTGCCTCCACATACATTATCTCCTTTTGATGATAATACATGTCTCATATGGCTTAAATGAGGATTAAATGAGCCCACATATGTGAAAATGCCCAAGAGGATAGAGAAAGGGACCTAGTGTTATAGATCATGTACCATATTCCAGATTCTGTGCTGTGCACTATCACATTCATTATTTCCTTTATTCTTCACAGCAGCCCTGCACACTTGGCCTTGCTCTCTGGATTTATGCATAGGGATAGTAAGGCTCATACAAAATTGTAACGACTAAGGTCATACAGCTAGTAGATATTTGAGTTAAGAATTTAGACCCTGAGCTGACTGAATTATACATCCATGATCTTGCCATTTAATTAAAGAATAACAAAAGTCTTTTTAGTAACTCTTCATCATAGAGAAGGGAGGAAAGAAAGACACCAATATCAATTCATTTACTCACTCAACAAATAGGTTTTTAACATATACTCCGTGTCAATCACTGAGTTAAATTCTTTCTATAAATTATCTCAGTAAATATTTACAATACACCTAAGGAAAAAGGTATCAGATTATCCTAACTTTACAGATGAGGAACTTGGGGCTCAAGGAAGTTAAACTGACTTGCTCAGCATCACTGAGCTAGTACATGGCAGAATATGGATCCAAAATCAAGTTGCTTGTCTTCAAAGCCATTTGAAAGATACTGTATTTCTTTCCAAAATATTGTACTTCTTCTAGAGAGAAAAACTATGCTCACCTTGTATGCAAAGCCACATATTTGGAATCATCTTGGACACCATTAAGAAGACCAGATTGCTGATCCCCAACACTACAGCTCTATATAGTGTGGACTGACCTCTGTAACCTATGAGACAGACGCAGAGAGAGTGTAACAATGAGAGTGACAAAGAGAGAAGTTCTCAGTATGCTAGTCACCTGAAGGTGGAAAGGACCACAAGAAACCATGAATTCTAGCTGTCTTCTTTGTGCAACATTTCTGAACTACTGTCCATTCCACACTAAAGATATATTGATGCAATCATAAACCCAGAATTGATCTGTGCACACCATGAGTATCAGACCAGAGTGTGATGTGTTCTGTGAAAAATTATCTCCACCACTAGAGGTAGAATTCCATGGACTCTTGTGCTAAATAAAAAGCAACTCAAAAAAGCCTGCTATAGAATGAATGGACTTGATGGATCTCATAAGACTGTTTTAAATTCATGAACTTACCTTGAAGATCAGTATTCTGTTATTCACCTAAACAACATCCTGTTTTACTCTACCAATTTCTGAGCCAATGCCCGTAACTCTGTGTAGACAAACCTCAGCCTCTCTTATGTCTTCCCTAGGGTCATTGGTCAATTTCATCTATGGTTGTAGCTACTTCCATATTCTCCACACTTGTAACAGTTCTCAATATTCTGCCAGACAAGTATATGATTTTTATATCAAATTTTAAACAAAGAAACCTATCTTTGTTTCTATTTTAAAGTAGTCCCCTTGAATCTTCCCCACAAGGCCATCTTTCTTTACTTGCATCAGTAGAACAGAACTGGAAATCATATGCTCCAGGGAATCTTTACCATCTTTACCTAGGTTACCCAAGGACTTTCCTAAGGAATTTTTGGCCCAGAATGAAAGTCTGATATTAATGAGGACTAGACGGAAGATTCAAACTCCATGGGTTCAGTTATAATCCTGCATAGGGACATCTGCACTGCACTTGAAACCTCTGGGCAGTCACCTGCTAAATACAGGCCCTGGATCACAATAAGGAACTAGGCTGGAGAGTAGAATGCCTCCAAGCAAACCCTTCAAACTGTAAATGTTAATAAGCAGGTTTGCAAGGGAAATAACTGTAGCCTTCACACTCATGAAGCAGAGTGATGTAATAGGATACACATGGCCTTTGGATCCGGAAACCTGGGTGACTTAGGGTAGTCACTTAAGCCTCTGAGTTTCTGGGGTTTGTTTGTTTATTTGTTTCTTTGTTTTATGCTAAACAGTAGGGATCTGGGTAGAAAGAACCTGAAGCATGAGTCAGGCCATCACATTTACTGAGTGCATACTTCAAGCCAGGCATTGTACTCAGTACTTCAAATATACACTCATTTCATCTGCCCAGATTTTCTTCAAGTTATTATTTTTGAAATAATAATATCCAATATAAGAAAGTGCATGGCTTAAGGCAGTGAAAGACAAATATCATATGATCTCACCTTTAACAGGAACCTAATCAACAAAACAAACAAACAAGCATAATATAACCAAAGACACTGAAATTGAGAACAGGCTGACCGTTATCAGAGGGGAAAGGGGAGGGAATTTCAGGGGAAAAGGAGAAGGGTTTACAGGAACAAGTATAAAGAACACATGAACAAAAACTAGGGTGGGTGGAAATGGGAGGGAGGTGGAGAGGGCTGGGTCGGTGGGCTGGGATGGGAGTAAAAGACAGAAAACTGTAAAAGAACAACAATTAAAATGTTGTTAAAAGTAAAAAAACAAAAAAAAAAAAAAGACTTCCGGCCAAGATGGAGGCGTAGGCGGAAACACTGTGCCTCCTCTCACAACCAAAATTAAGGACAACAAATATTTAGAAACAAGAAAACAACCAGAACTTATAGAAAATTGAACTGTACAGAAGTCCAACAACCATTCATCCAGACCGCTAAGAGGGGCGGAGTCGCGGTAGGAAAAAAGTGGAGGTGCGGACCCAGGAACGCAAGTAGCAGCGGCTCGCAGTTCTCAGGTGCACGGGCGGTGGCTGGCAGTTCTCGGGCCCACAGGCGGCAGCTGGCGGACCCCAGACACAGTGGGGCAACTGTGCAGACCCAGTGAGGCCGCACAGGATGGCTGGCTGACCAGGTGGTCCCACATTCGCGCACGCAGACGGTCCAGGCAGAGGGGAGGTGGCGGAAGGGACTGAATCCAGGAGAGAGCGGAGCGGGCGACATTGTTCCCTCTCAGACCCCGCCTCCACATATAGCATCACAACCCAGCGACTGGGCTGCCCCACATTGGGGAGCGCCTGAGGCTCCACCCCTCATTACGTGGCAGCACGCGCGCGTGCGCAGATAATCCAGGCAAAGGGGAAGCAGCGGAAGGGACCGGAGTCCAGAAGAGAGCGGAACAGGCGCCATTCTTCCCTCTCGGACCCCGCCCCCACCTATAGCATCACAACCCAGCAACTGGGCTGCCCCGCCCTGAGGAACACCTAAGGCTCCACCCCTCCTACGTAATAGCTGCGACCAGACTAAAACCAAAACAAAACAAAACAAAAAAACCCACCAAAAATGGCTCAAACTGGAGAAAAAATGAAAACCCCAGAGTCAATTCCTCTAAGCAACGAAGAGATAGCCAACCTATCAGATGCACAGTTCAAAGCACTGGTCATCAAAATGCTCACAGAATTGGTTGATTTTGCTCACAAATTAGATGAAAAAATGCAGGCTACAATACGTGAAATGAAGGAAGACGCATGGGGAACCGATAGAGATGAGAGGAAAACTGAGACTCAAATCAATGGAGTGGACCAGAAGGAAGAAACAAACAACCAAACAAAAAATGAGGAAGAAAAAAGAATTCAAAAAAATGAGGAGAGGCTTAGGAACTTCCAGGACATCGTTAAACATCCCAACATCTGAATTATAGGGGTCTCAGAAGGGGAAGAAGAGCAACAAGTAGAAAACTTATTGGAACAAATAATAAAGGAGAACTTCCCCAATATGGCAAAGGAAATAGACTACCAGGATGTCCAGGAAGCCCAGAGAGTCCCAAAGAAGTTGGACCCAAGGAGGAACACACCAAGGCACATTGTAATTACATTAGCCAAGATTAAAATGAAGGACAGAATTTTAGAAGCAGCAAGGGATAAGGGGACAGTCACCTACAAAGGAGTTCCCATCAGACTGTCAGCTGATCTCTCAAAAGAGACCTTTCAGGCAAGAAGGGGCTGTAAAGAAATATTTGAAATCTTGAAAAGCAGGGACCTACATCCAAGATTGCTCTATCCAGCCAAGCTGTCATTTAGAATGGAAGGGAAGATAAAGTGCTTCTCAGATAAGGTCAAGTTCAAGGAGTTCATCATCACCAAGCTCTTATTATATGAAATGTTAAAGGGACTTATCTAAAAAAGGAAGATCAAAAATATGACAATGAAAAGACAGCAAACTCACAGCTATTAAGAACTACACCTAAAACAAAAGCAAACTAAGCAAACAGCTAGAACAGGAAAAGAACCACAGAAATAGAGATCATATGGAGGGTTAGCAACAGGGGCGTGGGGGGGGAGGTACAGAGAATGAGTAGCATAGACAGTGGATAGAAAATAGACAGGGGCAGGGTAAGAATAGTGTGGGAAATGTAGAAGCTAAAGAACTTATGACACAAGGACATGAACTAAAGGGGGGAATGTGGGTGGGAGAGGGTGTGCAGGGTGGGGGGAAAGATGGGGGAGAAACGGGACAACTGTAATAGCATAATCAATAAAATATATTAAAAAAAAACAATAAACCAAGTAACTAAAGGGGAAAAAAAAAGTAAAAAAAAAAAAAGAAAAAGAAAAAAGAAAGTGCCTGGCTTAAAGAGTCTGACTTATAACACTCTTAAAAAACGTCAGTTTCCCCAAAGAAGCTAAATACACTTTCTTTTCAAATGCACATGGAACATTTTCAAAGATAGACCACATGATAGGACACAAATCAAGCCTCAACAAATTCAGGAAAATTGAAATCATACCAAGCATTTTCTCTGATCACAAGGGACTGAAACTAGAAACCAATCCCAAGGATAAAAACCCAAAACCCTCAAAATCATGGAGATTGAATAGCATGCTATTAAACAATGAATGGGTCAAGAATGAAATTAGGGAGGAAATCAAAAAGTTTCTGGAAACAAACGATAATGAACTCACGTCGACCCAAAACTTATGGGACACAGCAAAGGCAGTCCTCAGAGGGAAGCTTATAGCGATACAGGCATATCTAAAAAAGACAGAAACATTTCAAACAAACAACCTAACCCTAGGCCTACAATAACTCGAGGAACAACAACAAAGACAGCCCAGAGCAAGTAGAAGGAAAGAAATAACCAAGATCAGAGCAGAATTAAATGACATAGAG
Organism: Glossophaga mutica; assembly: GCA_039655065.1. Taxonomy (NCBI): domain Eukaryota; kingdom Metazoa; phylum Chordata; class Mammalia; order Chiroptera; family Phyllostomidae; genus Glossophaga; species Glossophaga mutica. The sequence goes on from CM077318.1 coordinate 27,115,806, forward strand.
ACTAAAAGCACAATCCTAAAGATCAATGAATCCAGGAGTTGGTTCTTTGAAAAGATCAACAAAATCGACAAGCCTTTAAGCAGGCTCATCAAGAAAAAAAGAGAGAGGACTGAAATAAACACAATCAGAAATGAAAGAGGAGATATTACAACTGACACCACAGAAGTACAAAGGATTGTAAGAAATCACTATGAAGAACTCTATGCCAAGAAATTTGAAAATGTACCTGAAATGGACAAGTTTCTAGAAAAATACAATCTTCCAAAACTCAACGAAGAAGAAACAGAAAGCCTGAACAGACCAATACCAGCCGGTGAAATTGAATCAGTAATCAAAACACTCTCAACACACAAAAGTCCTGGACCAGATAGTTTCACAGGAGAATTCTACAAAACATTTAAGGAAGAGCTAACCCCTATTCTCCACAGACTATTCCAAAAAATCCAAAATGATGGAAGACTCCCAAACTCTTTTTATGAAGCCAGCATCATCCTAATCCCAAAACCAGATAAAGACACAACAAAGAAGGAGAACTTCAGGCCAATATCGCTGATGAACATAGATGCTAAAATCCTCAACAAAATATTGGCAAACAGCATCCAACAACACATTAAAAAGATCATACACCATGACCAAGTGGGATTCATCCCAGGGATGCAAGGATGGTTCAACATTCGCAAATCAGTAAATGTAATTCATCACATAAACAAAAGCAAAGACAAAAATCACATGATCATATCAATAGATACGGAAAAAGCATTTGATAAGGTACAGCACCCATTTATGATTAAAACACTCAGCAAAGTGGGAATAGAGGGAACATTCCTCAACATAATAAAGGCTATATATGAGAAACCTACAGCCAGCATCATACTCAACGGGCAAAGACTAAATTCTTTTCCACTAAAATCAGGAACAAGACAAGGCTGTCCACTTTCACCACTTCTATTCAATATAGTATTGGAAGTATTAGCCACAGTGATTAGACAAGAAAAGGAAATAAAAGGCATCCAACTTGGAAAGGAGGAGACAAAACCATCATTGTTTGCAGATGACATGTTAGTATACATAGAAAATCCTATAGTCTCAGCCAAAAAACTGCTCGACCTAATTAATGAATTTGGCCAAACAGCAGGATACAAAGTCAATATCCAGAAATCAAAGGCATTTTTGTATACCAACAACGAAACAACAAAAGCAAAAATCAAGAAAAAAATCCCCTTCGATATAGCAAAAAGAAAAATAAAGTACCTAGGAATAACCCTAACCAAGGAGGTAAAAGACCTATATGCAGAAAGCTACACAACACTGAAGAAAAAAATCAAGGAAGACACAAATAAATGGAAACGCATACCGTGCTCATGGATCAGAAGAATTAACATCATCAAAATGTCCATACTTCCCAAAGCAATCTACAGATTCAATGCAATACCTATTAAAGTACCAATGGCATATTTCACAGATATAGAACAAACTCTTCAAAAATTTATATGGAACAATAAACGACCTAGAATAGTGGCAGCAATCTTGAGAAAGAAGAGCAAAGCAGGAAGGATCACAATACCTGATACCAAAATGTATTACAAGGCCACTGTAATCAAAACAGCCTGGTACTGGCATAAAAACAGGCATGTGGACCAGTGGAATAGAACAGAGACCCCAGAAATAAACCCAAGTCTCTATAGTCAATTAAAATTCGACAAAGGGGGCAGCAACATAAACTGGAGTAAAAATAGCCTCTTCAACAAGTGGTGTTGGGAGAACTGGACAGCTTCGTGCAAGAAAATGAAACTCGAGCACCAACTTACACCATACACAAAAATAAACTCAAGGTGGATAAAAGATTTAAACATAGGCCGTAACACCATTAAAGTCCTAGAGGAGAACATGGGCAGGAAAATCTCAGATATTACACGCAGCAACATTTTTACTGATATGTCCCCTAAAGCAAGGGACATAAAGGAAAGAATAAACAAATGGGATTTCATCAAAATAAAAAGCTTCTGCATGGCCAAGGAAAACAGTATTAAAATAAAAAGAGAACTGACTGTGTGGGAAAACATATTTGTCAATGATACCTCAGATAAGGGTTTAATCTCCAAAATATACAAAGAGTTTGCACGACTCCACTCTAAGAAGACAAGCAACCCAATTAAAAAATGGGCAGAGGACTTGGGCAGACACTTCTCCAAGGAGGACATACAGAGGATCCAGAGACACATGAAAAGATGCTCGATATCGCTAGCTATCAGAGAGATGCAAATTAAAACCACAATGAGATACAACTTGACACCAGTCAGAATGGCCCTCATAAACAAAGCAACAAACAACAAGTGTTGGAGAGGTTGTGGAGAAAAGGGGACACTACTGCACTGCTGGTGGGAGTGCAGGTTGGTACAACCACTATGGGAAAGAGTATGGAATTTTCTAAAAAAACTAAAAATGGATATACCTTTTGACCCAGCAATTCCACTGCTAGGACTATATCCTAAGAACCCTGAAACACCAATCCAAAAGAACCTATGCACCCCTATGTTCATAGCAGCACAATTTACAATAGCCAAGTGTTGGAAGCAACCTAGATGCCCATCAGTAAATGAGTGGATCAAAAAACTGTGGTACATTTACACAATGGAATTCTATGCAGCAGAAAGAAAGAAGGAGCTCATACCCTTTGCAACTGCACGGATGGAACTTGAGAGCATCATGTTAAGCGAAGTAAGCCAGGCAGTGAAAGACAAATACCATATGATCTCACCTTTAACAGGAAGCTAATCAACAAAACAAACAAACAAGCATAATATAACTAAAGACACAGAAATTGAGAAAAGGCTGAAAGTCACCAGAGGGGAGAGGGGAGGAAATTTCAGGGGTAAAGGGGAAGGAACAAGTATAAAGGACACATGGACAAAAACTATGGGGGGGTGGAAATGGGAGGGAGGAGGGGAGGGCTAGGGTGGTGGGTTCGGGTGAGAATAAAAGACAGAAAACTGTACAAGATCAACAATTAAAATTAAAAAAATAAAAAATAAAAAAATAAAAAAAACGTCAGTTTCCATTTTTATTTTTCTGCGAAAATTCCATACTGTTTTCCACAGTGCCTGCACCAGTCTGCATTCCCACCAACATTGTACTAGGGTTCCCTTTTCTCCACAACCTCATCAGCACTCGTTGTTTGTTGATTTGTTGATTTGTTCACACCAGCCATTCTGACTGGTGTGAAGAGGTATCTCCTTGTGATTTTAATTTGCATCTCTTTGATGGCTTGTGATGCTGAGCATTTATCCTTATATGTCTCTGGGCCCTCTGTATGTCCTCCATGTAGCCACTGTGAAAAAAAGTATGGAATTTCCTCAGAAAACTAAAAATGGAACTGCCTTTTGACCCAGCAATACCACTGGGGGGATTATATCCTATCGACCCTGAAACACCAATTCAAAAGAACCTATGCACCCTATTGTTCATAAAAGCACAATTTACAATAGCCAAGTGTTGGAAGCAACCTCAATGCCCACCACTAAATGAGTGGATAAGAAAACTATGGTACATTTACACAATGGAATACTATGCAGCAGAAAGAAAGAAGGAGCTCCTACCCTTCACAATAGCATGGATGGATCTGGAGAGCATTATGCTAAATGAAACAAGCCAGGCAGTGAAAGAAAAATACCATATGATCTCACCTTTAAGTGAAACCTAATCAACAAAACAAACAAACCAGTAAAATATAAACAGAAACCTTGAATTACAGAACAAACTGACAGTAACCAGAGAGGAGGAGGGAGAGGGATAATGGGGGAAAATAGGGGAAGGTCCATCAAGGAACATGTATAAAGGACACATGGACAAAGTCAAAGGGGGTAGGTTTGAGGGTGGGAGTTGGGGATGGGTGGAGTGAGGGCCAAGGTAAGGTGAAAATGAAGACAACTGTACTTGAATAACAATAAATAATAATAATAATAATAATAATAAAACATCATGAAGCAATTTGGAAAAAGTAAATGTCATCTTCCTTCTTTTTTCATATCTATAGGGAAATGACAAAAAATTCAGTTTTCTTTTTTAACTATTTCCATATTTTATTTTTTCTCTTCCTTTTAATCAGTATTTTTTAATTGTTATATTGTATAGTTTTCTGTCTTTTACCCCACCCCCAGCCCACCATCCCAGCCCTCCCCACCTTCCTCCCATTTACAACCCCCACAGTTTTTGTCCATGTGTCCTTTATACTTGTTGCTCTAAACCATTCCACTTTTCCCCTGAAATTCCCTCCCCTCCCCCTCTGGTCACTGTCAGACTGTTCTCAAATTCAGTGTCTTTGTTTATATTATGCTTGTTTGTTTGTTTTGTTGATTAGGTTCCTGTTAAAGGTGAGATCATATGGTATTTGTCTTTCACTGCCTGGCTTATTTCACTTAGCATGATGCTCTCCAATTCCATCCATGCTGTCGCAAAGGGTAGGAGCTCCTTCTTTCTTTCTGCTGCATAGAATTCCATTGTGTAAATGTACCACAGTTTTTTGATCCATTCATTAACTGATGTGCACCTAGGTTGCTTCCAGCACTTGGCTATTGTAAATTGCGCTGCTATGAACATAGGGGTGCAATTAACATTCAACAAAGAGGGCAGCAACATAAAATGGAGCAAAAATAGCCTCTTCAACAAGTGGTGCTGGGAGAACTGGACAGCTACTTGCAAAAAAAAATGAAACTCGAGCACCAACTTACACCATACACAAAAATAAATTCAAGGTGGATAAAAGATTTAAATATAAGCCGTGACACCATTAAAATCCTAGAGGATAACATAGGCAGGAAAATCTCAGATATTTCACGCAGCAATATTTTTACTGATATGTCCCCTAGAGCAAGGGACATAAAGGAAAGAATAAACAAATGGGATCTCATCAAAATTCAGTTTTCTAAGAAGACATTTATTTATAGTTTACCTTAGTCTTTTTGAAGTTTGCAGTTTACATGTGAAGAGACTTTGAAGTAATCATTTTGAAAGTAGTCATTGAATGTCTGAGTAGAAGGGATCTTAGAGATTGTTGGTGCCTGACTCTTCAATGTATAGAACAGAATAATACATACTTATTACTGGTTCTGCAACAGGTTTCCTCCCTCCCAAGTGTGTGTGCCCCTATGACTTTAAAGGGGCTGGCTCAGAAAAAAAGCTAACCCTAACCTTGCATTTGCAGAAGTGAAGGACAGAATTCAGACTCAGGGTGGCTATAGGTCATAGAAGATACTTGAGGTTTCAGGAAATGGCTTTGGGACATGGGAAGAAGGGAGGGAAAGAAAAAATCTAGAGTCCACAGGATTCACCATGTTGGGGTAGCCAATTTGGAAACAAAGGTAGAAATAATAGCAAAACCATGACCTCTAAATAGCCCCATCTTTGGAAATTAGGGAACTACACAAATTCCACATTCTCTGTGAGGTCTTGTAGCCCACTGGCCTCTCCCATGGACTGGTTTGCAATTCCTACCACAAGTCAAATTAAGCCATTATCTCCCAAAGAGCCCTGCCAAAATAAGTGAGTTGGCAAGGAATAATTCTGTTCCTGGAGCTGGTGTTATGCATTGAAAATATTCCAGAAATATTTTCTGAGTGAATGAGTCAGTGAATCAAGACCTGCTTAGGGGGATTATTCTGCTATCTCACTGGAACATAGAAACAGAGTTGAGTTTCTGAAGTCACTCATAGGCATTGTTGGTTAGTTCTGTTTTCACCTGCTAGGCTTGAGCTAGGGAATGGGCCTTCTCTGGAGGAGGCAAAGCCTTTTTACAAAAGTGAAAAAGTCCAGTCACCATGCCTCAACCTGAAATTTTCCAAAAAGAATGGCAAGCAGAACACCAAGCAGGCAAACCTGAAAAAAACTGTAGTCAGAACAATTGTGCAATAATGTAAGGAGATTAGAGATGAGGAACAAAGCCTGCTGTTCTAGTGACCCTTCATCTGCCACTCACTCAAAGGAAAGGTGTGGAATTGTTCCCATCACATGTAATAAGAAACCTATTCCTCATAGAGAAATGGTGGGAGTAGGAATGGTAGCAATCAAAGGGCCACATGGGTTGTAGGGGTGGGAACGAGTAGGATCAAGGGATTTGTCTTAAGTATTAGAGCAAATTCCACTCTTGTCTGTAACTTTCTCAGAATGAGCAGCACCCCTTTTTGATCACCTGCTTACCCAATAACAGAGAGTCCATAGATAGAAAAGCCTTAAAAGAATTCCAGAACCTTGAATATGTACATACATACATAAACTCAAAAGTTCATAGGATACACAAACAGACCAAACATACAAAATGTAACAAAAACAATCAGTCCAACACATGTGATCAAACAGATACAAATCCATAAATCATAGACAAATTCTCTCTCTCTCTCTTTCTCTCTCTCTCTCTCTCTCTCTCTCTCTCTCTCTCTCTCTCTCTCTCTCACACACACACACACACTTCCAGACACAGACTAGTCACAGTTCCTAGACTAACTGAACAAACTGAATGCTCCCAAAATAGTAGCTGTAATTACTTTGAACCCTCCCTTTACCTGCCCCAGCACTTAAGTTTTTACCTAGCTTGCTCAATTTTTAAAACTTTGTAACAACTCCCAAAGCAATGTATCACCTATCCTTGGCTATTGGTGTTTGAGAACTTTGAGAGTGTTTACTTGAAGGACATCCTTCTATGGAATAAAGTAAAACTGATAGATGGAAATGGGAAAATACCTACACAAGCAAGAATTTTCTCCTTTATTATATTATTAAATAACAAATTATCCTCCCTACACCACACCTCATTGTCCACAGGATATCTTGACCAAAGTCAAATCTTTCTGAGCCATGTTTTCCTTTTGAATAGACATTTTACAAATCCATTCCCCAATCCTGCCCCTATTGAGACAACTTCATATCCACCTTCTCTGAAGCAACACTAGAATTGAGACAGATATTAAGGAAATAATAGAAAATTGATTTTCTAAATCATATGTTTGTGATCATTGCCCTAAGTCTTTTTCTGTACAGGAACTGAGTTGGTAGCAATTTGACTTATGACTTTGTCAAGAGTTGAGGAAGGGAACTTGTCTTTGCCTTATCCTGTTGATCACTGTAATTATAAATAGCACCCCTTTCTGGGGGCTATTTACAGTTTACGAAGTGCTATTGTTTCTTTGTTCCATTTTTCAGTTGTTCCTTCGTTGGTCCTTGAAACAGCTCTCTGAAGTTATTCATGGAATTTAATGATTGTCTGCACTTTACTGATGGAAAAACTGAAGCCCAAAAGTGTAAGGTGAGATGCCTAAGATCTGAAGAGCTAAGTAGTGTAAGAGCTAGATCTTAGACCTGTGTTTTTATGACTCTACTGCTGATACTTTTAAAACTATGACACTACATTCCTTGTTGCCTACCCCATGCCACGCTCTCCCAACACACACGAAAAGGCCCTATTCTGTTTTTACCCTTTTCAGACAACACCCTAGGCTTTTGTCCTTCCTTTTCCCAGTAAACTTAATCTATTTTATATTTATTCATCCTGTTCCATCTCTTCTATACCCAAGTAGTTGATATTATCTCATTTAGTCTTTAAGAGGTGTTAAGTAACTTGTCAAAAGTCACACAGACAATAAATTGTGAAGCTGAGATTGCAATCCAGAGCCCTTGAGCTTCAATGCCTATGTTCTTTCTATAATGTTACACAGCCACTCAGAGCTAATTTGTTAAACTAATCTGCTAATGGGCTAATACTTTACAAACACTAATCAAAAGAAAGTTAGAATAGATGTATTTGTTTCATTATTACAGTCAGTGTGACACAAGAGCAGCTTAATACATTTTTTCTAACTAAATTCTATTGTCAGGACATTGTCAAATGTTATACTGTATACCTGCATAGACATTATGACATAATTAGGGAATAATGTAAACAGTGTAATAAAGCACTAAATGATGCATGTTTAAATGTCCACTTGTAAATTGGAGGTAATAATACACTTTTAAAAGTTGTAAGGAAGATCCCAAGAAAGAGATTAAAGTTGTCTGGAATTATCAAAAAGCAAATAAAAATTGAGCTTGGCAAGAAATAATTTAGGAATTTATAGAAAAGATAAGGGCTTTTTATACAAGAGGAACAGCATAAGCAATGATGTAAAGGCAGGGTCTCATGTATGGGAACAAGGAAAAGATTAGCTTGATATCAATATAAGATACATATTGTGGAGGAGTTCTAAATAGTGTGTTGGTTTGGAATACCTGTTGTCCTCAACATAAGAAAAGTTTGCATTCACACAAATGCTGTTTTCTATATTACCTACACTGAGTATTCATGAAAAAGATGGGGAGAAGGGCTTCTATGCAAGCTTCCTCAGACTCTTTTCTCTTTTGAAGCAAAAGCCTTAAGATGCTAGGAGTAGGGCAAAAAAAATCTCACTTCCATGGCACAGGCAAAGATCTATCGCTTTCGAGGAGTGTAGTGGTGAGAAAGAGGAGAAGCAAAACATTCCTGCCTTTGAGGAAAGCATAGGGAATCTTGTACCTTGAATTCAAAAAACAAAAAACAAAAAACAAACAAACAAAAAAAAAAACACCTCCTTTGCTCCTGGAGAAATAATATAAACAAAATACGCTCTACTTCTGGAGCAAAGGCAGGATGCTACAAACATACTAAGCATAGGTCTGCTACTACTGGAAGAGGGACAGGAAACTCCTTCACAAGACTAAAGACCAATACAAGGAAGTTTGATTGCCACAGTAAGTATGGCAATGAATACTAGGGAATTCCATTCCTGAAGCTCAGGTGCAATTCCTGAAACTCAGAAATTGCCTGAGATTGATACTGAACCAAGAAAACAGAGTATGTTCTATGCCCCCATGAAGAGCTAAGCATTAAAAAAAAAAAAAAAAAAAAAAAAAAAAAAAAAAAAAGTAATGCTTTTTTTTTTTTTTTCCTGGAAGAGGGGCAGAAGCATAGAAAGAACTCCCCTCTGTGGCCCAAGCATGCAAGGGCAACTGAAAGCTGAGGGGGAAGTAGGAACACTGAGAAAAATTCTCTGGTAATAAAACTCACCTTATAAGGGTATGATGACAGCAGCCTGCCACTACAGAAATTTAAAATGGTAGTGCACTGATGGTGACAATAGCACAAATCACAAAACCTGCTCAACTACTGAATGAATTCATAAATTTTACAATTAAATGACCTTATAAAAGAAGAGGCAGAGACATTTCCTGACATAACCATTTACTTCAGTTCCTACTATCCTTCTAAATACATATATGTCATCAAATTTTAAAAAATAAATAAAATACAAACAGGAAGGTAAGAAAAATTATCTATTGTCAAGAAATAAAACAATCATCCAAACCTGATTCAGAGCAGATATTGGAATGATTATACAAAGATTTTTTAACAATTATGAAGACATTTACCCAGGAAACTATACCTTTTCCTCTGGGGTCAGATTCTCTCTGCTCCTCTCAGTCCTACTCATTCTCCTGCAGCCTGCCCCCTTCTCTCCTAGAATAATTTCTTTCAAATATAACCTTCTCCAACCATTCCACTTGAGAAGACTCAGGAAGTAGGAATGAGACAAAAAAAAAAAAAAACCCTGGAATTGTGAAAAAAAAAAAAACAGAGTTGGACCCAAAGAGGGGGCATCCCAATAGCTGAGGCAGGGGAAGCTGTGAACAACAGGATACCCGAAAGAGACTGCAGCGAATCTCACAGGTATTCTACCACAGAAGTTCACACCATAAACCCAGGGAGCCAGAACAGATCAATTTAAGAAGGAGAGGCTAACAAGAAGAGTGTCAAAAACAGTGGGAAGACAAAGAAACAATCCCCAAATGAAAGGAAAGGAGGAAGCCCCAGAAAGAATGTTAAATGAAACAGAGGCAACTCAACTATCAGATAAGGAGTTCAAAGCAATGATTTTCAGGAAGCTCCATGAACTCTCAATGAGCTACCAGAAACTACAGGGAAGCTACGATGAACTCACCGCAAAATATATCAACATGAAGAAGGAAATAGAAACTATCAACAAGGGCCAAGAGGAAATGAAGAATACAATTTTTGAACTGAAGAACACAGTACAAGGAATGAAAAGCAGAAGATCGGATCAGCGAGTTGGAGGACAAAGTAGAAAAAAAACACCCAGGAAGCGCAAGCAAAAGAAAAGAGGCTCACAAAGAATGAAGAGAGATTAAGAGAAATGTAAGACAATATGAAACATAATAATATCCATATAATAGGGATACCAGAAGGAGAAGAAGAAGAGCAAGGGATAGAAAACCTGTTTGAGAAAGTAATGATGGAAAACTTCCTTAATTTGATGAGACAAAAAGTCACACAAATCCAGGAAACAGAGAGTCCCAATCAAGAGGAACCCAAAGAGGCCTACTTCAAGTCACATCATCATTAAAATGGCAAAATTCCAAGACAAAGAGAGAATCTTAAAGACAGCATGGGAGAAAAAGTGAGTAACATACAAGGGAGCCCCGAAGAGGTTAGCAGCTGACTTCTCAGTGGACAAACTTCAAGCCTGAAGAGAATGGCAAGAAATATTCCAAGGAATGAGAACCAGAGGCCTACAACCAAGGATACTTCACCCAGCAAGCCTCTCAATAAAGATAGAAGGCTAAATAAGAGGCTTCCCAGATAAAAGAAGTCTAAAAGAATATGCCTCCTCCAAACCAACTCTGCAAGAGATGTTAAAGGGACTGCTTTAAGGAAAGGAAGAAAAAGAGTGAGAGGAACACCAGTACGAAAATGGAAATGAATCAGTACCTATCCACAATAACCTTAAAGTTAAATGGGTTAAATGATCCAATCAAAAAACATACAATAGCTGAATGGATAAGAAAGCATGACCCACACATATGCTGCCTACAAGAGACCCACTTCAGGACAAAAGACCTACACAGACTCAAAGTGAATGGCTGGAAACAAATTTTCCAAGCAAACAGATAGGGGGAAAAAAAAGCCGGAGGAGCAATACTCATATCAGACAAAATAGACTTCAAAAGAAGGGTCGTAAAGACGGAACCAGAGGTCACTTCATAATACTCAAGGGAAGTATCGACCAAGAAGATGTAAACATTGTAAATATATATGCACCCAACATAGGAGCACCTAAACACATAAAGAAAATCTTAGAGGACTTCAAGAAAGATATTGACAGCAACACAATTATAGTAGGGGACTTTAACATCCTACTGACAAAAAATGGACAGATCAGGGGAAAAGGGGAACGGTTTAGAGCAACAAGTATAAAGGACTCATGGACAAAAACTATGGGGGGTGGAAATGGGAGGAAGGTGGGGAGGGCTGGGGTGGTGGGCTGGGGTGGGGTAAAAGACAGAAAACTGTACAATATCAACAATTGAAAAATACTGATTTAAAAAAAATAAAACAAAAAATGGAAAAAAAAAACTGTAACTCAGAGAGGGCAAGTATCTTGCTCAAGCAATAGTTCTTCAACTAATAAGAGGCTCTCTGCCCTGTGAAATGAAAAGCCAGTATTTATATGAAAGATGGCTCTTTAATTTCTGAGATATATTTAACCTCACTTTTTACTGTACTCGTGGGCCATTATATTTTTTTGTATTTTATTAGTCATAATTTTATTTTTTTATCAGTATTTTTCAATTGTTGATATTGTACAGTTTTCTGTCTTTTACCCCGCCCCAGCCCACCACCCCAGCCCTCCCCACCTTCCTCCCATTTCCACCCCCCATAGTTTTTGTCCATGAGTCCTTTATACTTGTTGCTCTAAACAGTTCCCCTTTTCCCCCGAAATTCCCTCCCCTCCCACTTTGGACACTGTCAGACTGTTCTCAAATTCAGTGTCTTTGTTTATATTATGCTTGTTTGTTTGTTTTGTTGATTAGGTTCCTGTTAAAGGTGAGATCATATGGTATTTGTCTTTCACTGCCTGGCTTATTTTGCTTAGCATGATACTCTCCAATTTCTTCCATGCTGTCGCAAAGGGTAGGAGCTCCTTCTTTCTTTCTGCTGCATAGAATTCCATTGTGTAAATGTACCACAGTTTTTTGATCCATTCATTAACTGATGGGCACCTATGTTGCTTCCAGCACTTGGCTATTGTAAATTGTGCTGCTATGAACATAGGGGTGCATAGATTCTTTTGGATTGGTGTTTGAGGATTCTTAGGACATAATCCAAGCAGTGGAATTGCTGGGTCAAAAGGTATGTCCATTTTTAGTTTTCTTAGAAAATTCCATACTGTTTTCCATAGTGGTTGTACCAATCTGCAATCCCACCAACAGTGCACTAGGGTCTCCTTTTCTCCACAACCTCTCCAACACTTGCTGTTTGTTGCTTTGTTTATGAAGGCCATTCTGACTGGTGTCAAGTGGTATCTCATTGTAGTTTTAATTTGCATCTCTCTGATAGCTAGAGATATCGAGCATCTTTTCATGTGTCTCTGGATCCTCTGTATGTCCTCCTTGGAGAAGTGTCTGTTCAAATCCTTTGCCCATTTTTTAATTGGGTTGCTTGTCTTCTTAGAGTAGAGTCTTGTAAGTTCTTTATATATTTTGGAGATTAATCCCTTGTCTGAGTTATCATTTCCAAATATGTTTTCCCATACAGTTGGTTCTCTTTTTATTTTAATACTGTTTTCTTTAGCTGTGCAGAAGCTTTTTATTTTGATGAGATCCAATTTGTTTATTCTTTCCTTTATGTCCCTTGCTCTAGGGGACGTATCAGTGAAAATATTGCTGCGTGAAATATCTGAGATTTTCCTGCCTATATTATCCTCTAGAATTTTAATAGTGTCATGGCTTATATTTAAATCTTTTATCCACCTTGAATTTATTTTTGTGTATGGTGTAAGTTGGTGCTCGAGTTTCATTTTTTTGCATGTAGCTGTCCAGTTCTCCCAGCACCACTTATTGAAGAGGCTATTTTTGCTCCATTTTATGTTGCTGCCCCCTTTGTCGAATATTAATTGACCATAGAGACTTGGGTTTATTTCTGGGCTCTCTGTTCTATTCCACTGGTCCACGTGTCTGTTCTTGTGCCAGTACCAGGCTGTTTTGATTACAGTGGCCTTGTAACACAGTTTGGTATCAGGTATTGTGATCCCTCCTACTTTGCTCTTCTTTCTCAAAACTGCTGCCGCTATCCGGGGTCGTTTATGAGTCCATATAAATTTTTGAAGTGTTTGTACTATGTCTGTGAAATATGCCATTGGAACTTTAATAGGTATTGCATTGAATCTGTAAATTGCTTTGGGTAATATGGATATTTTGTTAATATTAATTCCTCCGATCCATGAACATGGTATATGCTTCCATTTGTTTGTGTCTTCCTTGATTTCATTCTTCAGTGTTGTGTAGTTTTCTGCATACAGGTCTTTTACCTCCTTGGTTAGGTTTATTCCTAGGTATTTTATTTTTCTTTTTGCTATATCGAATGGGATTTTTTTCTTGATTTCTGCTTCTGCTGTTTCACTGTTGGTATACAAAAATGCCTTTGATTTTTGGATATTGACTTTGTATCCAGCTATTTGGCCAAATTCATTTATTACGTCGAGCAGCTTTTTGGCCGAGTCTATAAGATTTTCTATGTACACTATCATGTCATCTGCAAACAATGATAGTTTTATTTCCTCCTTTCCAGTTTGGATGCCTTTTATTTCCTTTTCTTGTCTAATTGCTGTGGCTAAGATTTCCAATACTATATTGAATAGAAGTGGTGAAAGTGGACAGCCTTGTCTTGTTCCTGATCTTAGTGGGAAAGATTTCAGTATTTGCCCATTGAGTATGATGTTGGCTGTAGGTCTCTCATATATGGCTTTTATTATGTTGAGGAATGCTCCCTCTATTCCCACTTTGCTGAGTGTTTTTATCATAAATGGGTGTTGTACTTTATCAAAAGCTTTTTCTGCATCTATTGATATGATCATGTGATTTTTGTCTTTGCTTTTGTTTATGTGATATATTACATTTATTGATTTGTGAATGTTGAACCATCCTTGCATCCCTGGGATGAATCCCACTTGGTCATGGTGTATGATCTTTTTAATGTATTGTTGGATGCGGTTTGCCAATATTTTGTTGAGGATTTTAGCGTCTACATTCATCAATGATATTGGCCTGAAGTTTTCTTTCCTTGTTATGTCTTTATCTGGTTTTGGGATAAGGATGATGCTGGCTTCATAAAAAGAGTTTGGGAGTCTTCCATCATTTTGGATTTTTTGGAATAGTCTGTGAAGGATAGGGGTTAGTTCTTCCTTAAATGTTTTGTAGAATTCTCCTGTGAAACCATCTGGTCCAGGGCTTTTGTGTGCCGGGAGTGTTTTGATTACTGATTCAATTTCACCAGCTGTTATTGGTCTGTTCAGGTTTTCTGTTTCTTTTTCATTGAGTTTTGGAAGGTTATATTTTTGTAGAAACTTGTCCATTTCACCTAGGTTTTCAAATTTCTTGGCATACAGTTCTTCATAGTAATTTCTTACAATCCTTTGTATTTCTGTGGTGTCAGTCGTAATCTCTCCTCTTTCATTTCTGATTGTGTTTATTTGAGTCCTCTCTCTTTTTTTCTTGATGAGCCTGCTTAAAGGCTTGTCGATTTTGTTTATCTTTTGAAAGAACCAGCTCCTGGATTCATTGATCCTTAGGATTGTGCTTTTAGTCTCTATGTCATTTAATTCTGCTCTGATCTTGGTTATTTCTTTCCTTCAACTTGCCCTGGGCTGTCTTTGTTGTTGTTCCTCGAGTTCTTGTAGGCGTAGGGTTAAGTCGTTTGTTAGAAATGTTTCTGTCTTCTTTAGGTAGGCCTGTATTGCTATGAACTTCCCTCTGAGGACTGCCTTCATTGTGTCCCATAAGTTTTGGGTTGTTGTGAGTTCATTTTCATTTGTTTCCAGAAACTTTTTGATTTCCTCCTTAATTTCATTCTTTACCCATTCATTGTTTAATAGCATGCTATTCAATCTCCATGATTTTGATGATTTGGGGATTTTCCCCATCAAGTCGGTTTCTAGTTTTAGTCCCTTGTGGTCGGAGAAAATGCTTGGTATGATATCAATTTTCCTGAATTTGTTGAGTCTTGTATTGTGTCCTATCATGTGGTCTATCTTTGAAAATGTTCCATGTGTGTTTGAAAAAAATGTGTATTTAGTTTCTTTGGGATGGAGGGCCCCATATATATCAGCTAAGTCCAATTCATCTAGAGTACTGTTCAATGCCACAATATCTTTGTTGATAATTTGTTTGGAAGATCTGTCCATTTTTGACAGTGGGGTGTTAAAATCTCCTACTATAATTGTGTTGCTGTCAATATCTTTCTTGAAGTCCTCTAAGATTTTCTTGATGTATTTAGGTGCTCCTATGTTGGGTGCATATATATTTACAATGTTTATGTCTTCTTGGTGGATTCTTCCCTTGAGTATTATGAAGTGACCTTCTGGGTCTCTCTTTATAGCTCTTCTTTTGAAGTCTATTTTGTCTGATATGAGTATTGCTACCCCGGCCTTTTTTTCCTGTCCATTTGCTTGGAAAATTTGTTTCAGCCTTTCACTTTAAGTCTGTGTAGGTCTTTTGTCCTGAGGTGGGTCTCTTGTAGGCAGCATATGTGTGGGTCATGCTTTCTTATCCAGTCAGCTACTCTATGTCTTTTGATTGGAGCATTTAATCCATTTACATTTAAGGTTACTATTGATAGGTACTGATTCATTGCCATTTTCGTATCTGTGTTTCTCACTCTCTCTTTTCCTTTCTTTCCTTAAAGCAGTCCCTTTAGTATCTCTTGTAGTACTGGTTTGGTAGAGGTGTATTCTTTTAGACTTCTTTTGTCTGGGAAGCTCCTTATTTGTCCTTCTATCTTGATTGAAAGCCTTGCTGGATAATGTAGTCTTGGTTGTAAGCCTTTGGTTCTCATTACTTGGAATATTTCTTGCCATTGTCTTATGGCTTGGAGCGTTTCCATTGAGAAGTCAGTTGCTAACCTTATCGGGGCTCCCTTGTATGTTACTTCCTTTTTCTCCCTTGCTGCCTTTAAGATTCTCTCTTTGTCTTGGAAGTTTGCCATTTTAATGATGATGTGTCTTGAAGTGGGCCTGTTTGGGTTCCTCTTGATAGGGACTCTCTGTGTTTCCTGGATTTGTGTGACTTTTTCTCTCACCAAATTAGGGAAGTTTTCCATCATTACTTTTTCAAATAGGTTTTCTATCCCTTGCTCTTCTTCTTCTCCTTTTGGTATTCCTATTATACGGATATTATTACGTTTCATGTTGTCTTGCATTTCTCTTAAACCCTCTTCATTCTTTCTGAGCCTCTTTTCCTTTTCTTGCTCTATCTGGCTGTTTTTTTCTACTTTGTCCTCCAACTCACTGATCCGATCTTCTGCTTCATCGATTCTGCTTTTCATTCCTTCTACTGTGTTCTTCAGCTCAGAAATTGTATTCTTCATTTCCTCTTGGCCCTTTTTGATAGTTTCTATTTCCTTTTTCATGTTGATATAGTTTGCACTGAGTTCATCGTAGCTTCCCTGTAGTTTCTGGTAGCTCATTGAGAGCTCATGGAGCTTCCTGACAACCATTTCTTTGAACTCCTTATCTGATAGTTGAGTTGCCTCTGTTTCATTTTGCATTCTTTCTGGGGTTTCCACCTTTTCTTTCATTTAGGGATTGTTTCTTTGTCTTCTCATTGTTGGTGAGACTCTTCTTGTAAACCTCTGCTTCTTAAGTTGATCTGTTCTGGCTACCTGCGTTTATGGTGTGAACTTCTGTGGTGGAATACCTGTGAGATTCAGTGTTATAGTCTTCTTCATGTATCCTGGTGTTCACAGCTTCCACTGTCTCAGCTGTGGAAATACCCCCTCTTTTGGTCCAACTCTGGTTTTTCCACAGTTCTAGGATTTCTTTGCCTCACTCGTGGGTATTCAAAAAGAGAAAAGAATAAAGTGAAAAAAGAAGAGAGAGAAAAAAGAAAAAAAGAGAGGAGGGAAGGAGAGATAGAATTGGAAAGAAAGGAAGAAGGAATAAAGCCAGAAAGAAGTAAAGAGAAGCAAAAGGAATTGAGGGATAAAAAAGGTAGAAGTAATAAAGAAATAAAAAATATATAATCAAAACAAAACAAAAAGAACCCCACAAAAACGAAAAATGAACCAAAACAAATAAACAAACAAAAAACCCAACTAAACAGACAAAAAACAACTATCAAAAAAAAAAAACAAACCCACAAAAGAAAATGAAACAAAACACCCCCCAAAAAAAAAAAAAGAATAAGAAGAAAAAAAAAATCTCTTGCTATTTTCACACAGGCCAACCTGGATTTTCTGGACTTGCTGGCTGTAGCAGGCTGTGAGGCGACTCGTACCGCTTTTCTCCCTGTTTCTCACTCAGTCAGCTTTGGGCTACTGTCCTCAGTGCCAGCCCAGCACTGTCCCCAGGGCTAATGGCGTACTCTCCATGCAGGGCCTTGGGTGTGATTTCTGAGCCTCCTGCAGGGGGCGAGCTTTCCAGAGTTTATGGGTTTCAGCTGGAATCTCTTACAGATCCATCCCTCCCCGAGCCTATTGCTGTGAGCTCCGGGTCTCCTACAGGGCGCAGGCGCCCGCCTGAGACTACGGGCGTGGGCTCCGAGAGTTTCCCGAGTTGCGCACACTCACCCCAGGATCACAGATGTGAGCTCCGGGTCTTCCAGAGTCCCCTTCTCTAGTTGCAGGGTCGCCTCCGGCCGCAGGGCTGCCTCCAACCCAGTCGCAGAACCGCCTCCGGTCGCGCGGCCTCCCCCAGTCGGTTGCAGAAGCCCCTCCGGTCGCGCGGCCACCTCCGGTCGGTTGCGGAGCCGCCTCCAGTCGCCGGACCGCCTCCGGTCGGTTGCGGAGGCCCCTCCGGTCGCCGGGCCGCCTCCGGTCGGTTGCGGGGGGCCCCTCCGGTCGCCGGGCCGCCTCCGGTCGGTTGCGGAGCTGCCTCCGGTCGCCGGGTCGCCTCTGTCCCGTCTCTGGACCACCTCCGGTCGCTCGGCTGCCATGTCTAGTTTTCCAATGTCTGCTACGGATTTTGATCTCCTATTTTCATATATACTGTGGTATTGTTGGCTATCTGCTCTGTTCCTTTGTAGATCAGCTAGATTTTTCTCCCATGTGCAGGAGGAAGGACAATCTGCGTCCTCCTACCATGCCGCCATCTTGAACCCCCTCTCGTGGGCCATTATTAACATTAAATGTAACTCACTCAAAAAAAAAAAAAAAAAAGACAGATCTTCCAAACAAAATATAAACAAAGATATTGTGGCATTGAACAATACTCTAGATGAATTGGACTTAACTGATATATATAGAGAGCCCTTCATCCCCCCCCAAAAAAAAAACAAACAAATACACATTTTTTTGCAAATGCACATGGAACATTTTCAAAGATAGACTACATGATAGGACACCAAACAAGTCTCAACAAATTCAAGAAAATTGAAACCATACCAAGCATCTTCTCAGACCACAAGGGACTGAAACTAGAAACCAACCCCAAGGGGGAAAATCCCAAATCTCTCAAAATCATGCAGATTGAATAGCATGCTATTAAACAATGAATGGGTCAAGAATGAAATTAGGGAAGAAATCAAAAAGTTTCTGGAAACAAATGAAAATGAATTCACAACAACTCAAAATTTATGGGACACAGCAAAGGCAGTCCTGAGAGCAAAGTTCATAGTGATACAGGCCCACCTGAAGAAGATAGAAACATTTCAGACAAACAACTTAACCCTGCACCTAAAAGAACTCCAGGAACAACAACAAAGACAGCCCAGAGCAAGTAGAAGGAAGGAAATAACCAAGGTCAGAGCAGAATTAAATGACATAGAGACTAAAAGCACAATTCTGAGGATCAGTGAATACAGGAGCTGGTTCTTTGAAAATATCAACAAAATTGACAGGCCTTAGCCAAGATTAAAATGAAGGAGAGAATTCTAGAAGCAGCAAGGGATAAGGGGACAGTCACCTACAAAGGACTTCCCATCAGACTGTCAGCTGATCTCTCAAAAGAGAACTTACAGGCAAGAAGGGGCTGGAAAGAAATATTTGAAATCTTGAAAAGCAGGGACCTACATCCAAAATTGCTCTATCCAGCAAAGCTGTCATTTAGAATGGATGGACAGATAAAGCGCTTCTCAGATAAGGTCAAGTTCAAGGAGTTCATCATCACCAAGCTCTTATTATGTGAAATGTTAAAGGGACTTATCTAAGAAAAAGAAGATCAAAAATATGACAGTGAAAAGACAGCGAACTCACAGCTATTAAGAACCACACCTAAAACAAAAGCAAACTAAGCAAACAGCTAGAACAGGAACAGAACCACAGAAATGGAGATCACATGGAGGGTTAGCAACAGGGGTGTGGGAGGAGGAGAGGGGGAAAAGGTACAGAGAATAAGTAGCATAGACGGTGGGTAGAAAATAGACAGGGGGAGGGCAAGAATAGTGTGGGAAATGTAGAAGCTAAAGAACTTATGACACATGGATATAAACTAAAGGGGGGAAATGTGGGTGGGAGGGGGTGTTCAGGGTGGAGGGGAATGATGGGGAGAAATGGGACAACTGTAATAGCATAATCAATAAAATATATTAAAAAAAGAAAAAAGAGAGAGGGCTCAAATAAACACAATCACAAATGAAAGAGGAGTTTACAACTGTCACCACAGAAATACAAAGGATTGTAAGAAATTACTACGAAGAACTGTATGCCAAGAAATTTGAAAACCTAGGTGAAATGGACATGTTTCTAGAAAAATATAATCTTCCAAAACTCAATGAAGAAGCAGAAAGCCTGACCAGACCAATAACAGCAGATGAAATTGAAGCAGTAATCAAAAAGCTCCCAACACACAAAAGCCCTGGACCACATGGTTTCAGAGGAGAATTCTACAAAGCATTTAAAGAAGAACTAACCCCTATCCTTCACAGACTATTCCAAAAAATCCAAAATGATGGAAGACTCCCAAACTCTTTTTATGAAGCCAGCATCATCCTAATCCCCAAACCAGATAAAGACACAGCAAAGAAAGAAAACTTCATGCCAATATCACTGATGAATACAGATGATAACATTCTCAACAAAATATTGGAAAACCGCATCCAACAATACATTAAAAAGATCATACACCATGACCAAGTGGGATTCATCCCAGGGAATGCAAGGATGGTTCAACATTTGCATATCAGTAAATGTAATACATCACGTAAACAAAATCAAAGACAAAAAAACACATGATAATATCAATAAATGTGGAAGAAGCATTTGATAAAGTACAACACCAATTTATCATAAAAACACTCAGCAAAGTGGAAATACAGGGAGCATTCCTCAACATAATAAAGGCCATATAAGAGAGACCTACAGCCAATATCATATTCAATAGGCAAAAACTGAAATCTTTTCCACTAAGATCAGGAACAAGACAAGGATGTCCACTTTCACCACTTCTATTCAATGTAGTATTGGAAGTCTTAGCCACAGGGATTAGACAAGAAAAGGAAATAAAAGGCAACTAACTCAGAAAGGAGGAAACAAAACTATCATTGTTTGCAGATGACATGATAGTGTACACAGAAAATCCTGTAGACTCGGCCAAAAAGCTGCTCGACCTAATAAATGAATTTGGCCAAACAGCGTGTTACAAAGTCAATATCCAGAAATCAAAGGCATTTATTTATACCAACAATGAAACAGCAGAAGCAGAAATCAAGAAAACAATCCCTTCCAATATAGCAAAAAGAAAAATAAAATACGTATGAATAAACCTAACCAAGGAGGTAAAAGACCTGTATGCAGAAAACTACACAACACTGAACAAAGAAATCAAGGAAGACACATATGGAAACACATACCATGTTCATGGATTGGAAGAATTAATATCATCAAAATGTCCATACTATGCAAAGCAATTTACAAATTCAATGCCATACCTATTACAGTACCAATGGCATATTTCACAGACATAGAACAAACACTTCAAAAATTTGTGTGGAACCAGAATCAACCCCGAATAGCTGCAGCAATTTTGAGAAAGAACAAAGTAGGAGGGATCACAATACCTGATACCAAATTGTATTACAAGGCCACTGTAATCAAAACAGCCTGATACTGGCATAAAAACAGGCACATGGACCAGTGGAACAGAACAGAGAGCCCAGAAATAAACCCAAGTCTCTACGGACAATTAATACATGACAAAGGGGGAAGCAACATAAAATGAAGCAAAATAGCCTCTTCAACAAGTGGTGTTGGGAGATCTGGACAGCTACATGAAAAAAATAAAACTTGAGCACCACCTTACACCATACACAAAAATAAATTCAAGGTGGATAAAAGATTTAAATATAAGCCATAACACCATTAAAATCCTAGAGGATAACATAGGCAGGAAAATCTCAGATATTTCACACAGCAACATTTTTACTGATATGTCCCCTAAAGCAAGGGACATAAAGGAAAGAATAAACAAATGGGATCTCATCAAAATAAAAAGCTTCTGCACAGCTAAAGAAAACAGTATTAAAATAAAAAGAGAACCAACTGTATGGGAAAACATATTTGTCAATGATACCTCAGACAAGGGTTTAACCTCCAAAATATATCAAGAACTTACACGACTCCACTCTAAGACAAGAAACCCAATTAAAAAATGGGCAAACACTTGAACAGACACTTCTCTAAGGAAGACATACAGAGGATCCACAGACACCTGAAAAGTTGCTCGATATCACTAGCAATCAGAGAGATGCAAATTAAAACCACAATGAGATACCACTTCACACCAGTCAGAGTGGCCTTCATAAACAAAGCAACAAACAGCAAGTGTGGGAGAGGTTGTGGAGAAAAGGAGACCCTCGTGCACTGTTGGTTGGATTGCAGATTGGCACAACCACTATGGAAAACAGTATGGAATTTTCTAAGAAAACTAATAATGGATCTACCTTTTGACCCAGCAATTCCACTGCTACGATTATATCCTAAGAATCCTGAAACACCAGTCCAAAAGAACCTATGCACCCCTATGTTCATAGCAGCAGAATTTACAATAGCCAAGTGTTGGAAGCAACCTCAATGCCCACCACTAAATGAGTGGATAAGAAAACTATGGTACATTTACACAATGGAATACTATGCAGAAAGAAAAAAGGAGCTTTTACCCTTTGCAACAGCATGGATGGAACTGGAGAGCATCATGCTAAGCGAAATAAGCCAGGCAGTGAAAGACAAATACCATATAATCTCACCTTTAACTGGAACTTAATCAACAAAACAAACAAATAAGCATACTATAACCAAAGACACTGAAATTGAGAACAGGCTGAAAGTGACCAGAGGGGAGAGGGGAGGGAATTTCAGGGGGAAAGGAGAAGGGTTTAGAGCAACAAATATAAAGCACACTTGGACAAAAACTATGGGGTGGAAATGGGAGGGAGGTGAAGAGGGCTGGATCGGTGGGCTGCGATGGGAGTAAAAGACGGAAAACTGTACAAGAACAAAAATTGAAATAATTTTTTTAAATGTAAAAAAATAGAAAAATAAAAATCAAAAGGGTACATCTTAAAATAAAAAAATAAATAAAATAAAACCACAATGAGATACCACTTGACACCAGTCAGAATGGCCATCATAAACAAAGCAACAAACATTAAGTGTTGGAGAGGTTGTGGAGAAAAAGGGACCCTAGTGCACTGTTGGTGGGAGTGTAGACTGGTACAACCACTATGGGAAACAGTGTGGAATTTTCTAAGAAAACTAAAAATGTTTCTACCTTTTGACCAAGCAATTCCACTGCTCGTATTATATCCTAAGAACCCTGAAACACCAATCCAGAAGAACCTATGCACCCCTATGTTCACAGCAGCACAATTTACAATAGCCAAGTGTTGGAAGCAACCTAGGTGCCCATCAGTAAATGAATGGATCAAAAAACAATTTACATTTACACAATGGAATTCTATGCAGCAGAAAGAAAGAAGGAGCTCCTACCCTTTGCAACAGCATGGATGGAAATGGAGAGCATCATGCTAAGCAAAATAAGCCAGGCAGTGAAAGACAAATACCATATGATCTCACCTTTAACAGAAACTTAATCAACAAAACAAACAAACAAGCAAAATATGACCAAAGACACTGAAATTGTGAACAGGCTGACAGTGACCAGAGGGGAGAGGGGAGGGATTTTCTGGGGAAAAAGGGAAGGGTTTACAGGAACAAGTATAGAGGAATCATGGACAAAACCTATGGGGGGCGGAAATGGGAGGGAGGAGGGGAGGACTGGGGTGGTGGTATGGGGTGGGAGTAAAAGACAGAAAACTGTACAAGATCAATGATTAAAGTAAAAAATAAAAAAAAAACAGAATTGGAATCATAATATACATACCAAAAAAAAAAAAAAAGGAAAAAATTAAGAAAAGAGAGAGAAGGGGACCAAAACATATTTGAAAGGAAGAGGAGAAATAACAACTGACACCAAAGAAATACGAAGCATTGTAAAAAATAATATGAACAGTTATATGTCAACAAACAGGACAACTTGGATGAAATGGATATATTCCTAGAAACATACAATATTCCAAAACTGAATCTTGAAGAAGCAGAAAGCATGAATTGACTGGTAACAACCAGTGAAATTAAAGCAGTAGTAAAGAAAACTCCTGACACACAAAAGCCCTGAACTACATGGCTTCACAGGTGAATTTACCAAACATTCCAAGAACTAACATCTCTCCTTTTCAAATTGTTATAAAAAATTCAAGAAGAGGGAAGGCTCCCAAACTCTTTTTACAAGGTCAGTACTATCCTAATTCCAAAACCAGGTAAAGACACAATGAAGAAGATTACAGGCCAATATCTCTGATGAACATAGATGTTAAAATCCTCAATAAAATATCAAGTGGGATTTATTCCAGGGAGGGAAGAAAGGTACAATATTCACAAATCAATAGATGTAATACATCACATAAGCAAAACTAAGGACAAAAATCACCTGATCATACCAGTAGATACAGAAAAAGCATTTGATAAAATCCAGCACCTGTTTATGATAAAAATGCTCAACAAAGTGGGAATAAAGGGAGGACACCTGAACATAATAAAGGCCATATTAAAAAAACCTATGGCTAACATCATACTCAGTGGGCAAAAACTAAAAGTGTTTCCATTAAGATCAGGAACAAGACAAGGTGTCAACTTGCACCACTCTAATTCAACACAGTACTGGAAGTTCTAGCCACACTGATCAAACAAGAAGAAATAAAAGGCATCCAAATTAGAAATGAGGAACTACAGGTCATTATTTGCAGATGATATGATAATGTACACCAAAAAGCCTAAACTGGCTGGTGCGGCTCAGTGGATTCAGCATTAGCCTGCAAACCAAACAGTAGCCGGTTTGATTTCCAGTCAGGTCACATGCCTGGGTTGTGGGCCAGGTCCCCATTTGACAGCGTGTGTGAGGCAACCACACATCGGTGTTTCTCTCCCACTGTTTCTCCTCCCCTTATCCTCTCTCTAAAAATAAATAAATAAAATCTTTGAAAAAAGGATGCATAACTTTATTTTAAAAAAGAAAACCTTATTGACTCCACCAAAAAATGACTCGACCTTATAAGTGAATTTAGCAAAGTAGCAGGATATAAAAGAAATTAATGGCATGTTTGTATACCAACAATGAATTACCAGAGAGATAAACTGAGGAAAAAAAAACTATTTACCATAGCAATAACAAAAAATTTACCCTTGTTGGTGTGGCTCAGGTATTGAGTGCTGGTCTGTGAACCAAAGGGTCTCTGGTTCAATTCCCAATCAGGGCGCATGCCTAGGGTGCAAGCCAAGTTCCTGGTAGGGGGCACACAAGAGGCAATAATACATTGATGTTTCTCTCCCTCTCTCATTCCCTCCCACTCTGTCTAAAAATAAATAAATAAAATCCTTTAAAACAATAAAGCAACTAAGAATAAATTTAACCAAGGGGTAAAAGACCTGTACTCAGAAAACTGAAGAACACTGAAGAAGGAATTTAAGAAATACACAATAAATGGAAGCATATATTACATTCATGGGTTGGAAGAATCAACATAATCAAAATGTCTGTACTACCCAAGGCAATTTATAGATTCAATGCAATCCCTAATAAAATACCAATGGCATATTTCACAGATGTAGAACAAATATTTCAAAAATTTATATGGAAACACAAAAAATCCCAATAGCCTCAGGAACCCTGAGAAAGAAGAACAACGTTGGGCGGATCACAATACCTGATATCGAACTATACTAGAAGACCACTGTATTCAAAACAGTCTGGTACTGGGATAAGCACAGACACATACATCAATAGAACAGAATAGTGAGTCCATAAATAAACTTATATCTCTATGGTCAATTAATATTTGATAAAAGGGGCACAAGTATACAATGGAGTAAAAATAGTCTCCTCAAAAAATGGTGTTGGGAAAATTGGACTGGTACTTGAAAAAAATAACACTAGACCACCAATTCACACCATACACAGAACACACTCAAAATGGATAAAAGACAAATGTAAGTCCTGATAATATAAAATCCCAGTGGAATACATAAGCAGTAAAATTTCAGATCTCACATAGCAATATTTTCACTTATATATCTCCTAGAGCAAGGAAAATAAAAGAAAAAGTAAACTAATGGGGCTAAACCAAATTAAAAACTTCTGACAGCTAAGCAAACCATCATCAAAATGAAAAGGGAGCCCATTGTATGGGAGGGCTTATTTGCCAATGACACATCAGACAAGTGTTTAATCTCCAAAATACACAAATAATTCACATGACTCCACTCCAGGAACACAAACAATCCAATTAAAAATGGACAAAAGACCTGAATAGACATTTCTCTAAGGAGGACATACAGAGGGCCCAGAGACATATGAAAGAATGCTCAACATCACTAGCCATCAGAGAGATGCAAATTAAAAGCACAATGAGATACCACTTTACACCTGCCAAATAGCCATCATAAATGAACCGACAAACAACAAATGCTGGTGAGGCTGTGAAGAAAAGGGAACCCTAGTACATTGTTGGTGGGAATGCAGACTGGTGCAGCCACTGTGGAAAGCAGTATGGAATTTTCTCAAAAAATTAAAAATGGAACTACCTTTTGGCCCAGCGATTCCACTTCTGGGAATATATCCTAAGAATTCTGAAACATCAAATCAAAGAAGTAATGCACCCTTTTGTTCATATTGGCACTATTTACAATAGCCAACATTTGGAAAGAGCCTAGTGCCTATGAGTGGATTAAAAACTGGTACATTTACATATGCAGCAAGAAGAAGGAATTCCTACCTTTTGCAACAGCATGGATGTAACTGGTGACTATCATGCTAATTGAAATAAACCAGTTGGTGAAAGACAAATACCATATGATCTCACTTATAAAAGGAATCTAATGAAGAAAAAACTAATTAGCAATATAGAACCAGAGGTCTAGAATCACAGAATAAACTGACAAGGTTATGGGGGGGGGGAACTCTTTGAAAGATGGTGAAGGGACCAGTCAAGGAACAGGTATAAAGGACACATATACATAAACAATGGGGTGGGGATTGACTATAGAAGTTGGGGTTGGGCCCTGGCTGATGGAGCTCAGCGGACTGAGTGCTGGCCTGGGAACCAGAGGGTCACTGGATCAATTCCCAGTTGGGGCATATGCCGATTTGTTGGCTGGGACCCCTGTGGGGGGCGCATGAGAGGCAACAACACCTTGATGTTTATCTCTCTCTCTTTCTCACTCCCTTCCCCTCTCTCTAAAAATAAATAAATAAAATATTTTTAAAAAGAAGTTG
Organism: Glossophaga mutica; assembly: GCA_039655065.1. Classification (NCBI taxonomy): domain Eukaryota; kingdom Metazoa; phylum Chordata; class Mammalia; order Chiroptera; family Phyllostomidae; genus Glossophaga; species Glossophaga mutica. The sequence goes on from CM077318.1 coordinate 27,142,637, forward strand.
GTGTTGGGCTGGGTAGAGGAGGGCAAAGGGAAAAATACGTGAAACAACTAAAACATAAAAATGAAAATTTTTAATTTTTTTCAAAATTAACATCAAGTGTATCACCATTCTAAGTATAAAATTAAAACCTATAACACTTCTAGAGAAATTCATGTGACCTGAGCTAAGCAATGGTTTTTTAGAAAGGACACAAAAGCACAGAAAACAAATGAAAATTGTGACAAATTTGACTGTATCATAATTCAAAACTTCTACTATTGTAATAAAGAAATGAAACACAAAGGGAAACAACAGGCAAGGAGAAAATATTTCAGAACACAAGTCTGATAAAGGACTTGTATACATAAATTTACAACTCAATAATAAGTAAACCAACAATACATTGAATATATGAGCAGCTTTAAATGGACACTCTAAGACATCCAATATAATTTTTCTTTTTTTTACTTATTTTTATATAGTTTATTGATTATGCTACTACAGTTGTCCCATTTCTCCCCCATCATTCCCCTCCACCCTGCACACCCGCTCCCACCCACATTCTCCCTATTTAGTTCATGTCCATGTTTCATACTTGTAAGTTCTTTAGCTTCTACATTTCCCATACTATTCTTACCCTCCCCCTGTCTATTTTCTACCTACCATCAATGCTACTTATTCTCTGTACCTTTCCCCCTCTCTCCTCCTCCTACTTCCATGTTGCTAATCCTCCATGTGATCTCCATTTCTGTGGTTCTGTTCCTCTTCTAGATGTTTGCTTAGTTTGTTTTTGTTTTAGGTGTGCTTGTTAATAATTGTGATTTTGCTGTCATTTTACTGTACACATTTTTTATCTTATTTTTCTTAGATAAGTCCCTTTAACATTTCATATAATAAGGGCTCGGTGATGAAGAGCTCCTTGAACTTGACCTTATCTGAGAAGCACTTTATCTGCCTTCCATTCTAAATGAAAACTTTGCTGGATAGAGCAATCTTGGATGGAGGTCCTTGCCTTTCAAGACTTGGAATACTTCTTTCCAGCCTCTTCTTGCCTGTAAGGTCTCTTTTGAGAAATCAGCTGACAGTCTGCTGGGAACTCTTTGTAAGTAACTGTCTCCTTATCTCTCGCTACTTCTAGAATTCTCTCCTTCATTTTAATCTTGGGTAATGTCATTATGATGTGCCTTGGTGTGTTCTTCCTTGGGTCCAACTTCTTTGGGACTCTCTGAGCTTCCTGAACTTCCTTGAAGTCTATTTCCTTTGCCAGATTGGGGAAGTTCTCCTTTATTATTTGTTCAAATAAGTTTTCCACTTGTTGCTCTTCCTCTTCTCCATCTGGTACCCCTATAATTCAGATGTTGGAACATTTAAAGATGTCCTGGAGGTTCGTAAGCCTCTCCTCATTTTTTTTTTTAAATTCTTGTTTCTTTGTTCTTTTCTGTTTGGTTGTTTCTTTCTTCCTTCTGGTCCACTCCATTGATTTGAGTCCCAGTTTCCTTCCCATCACTATTCATCCCCTGTACATTTTGCTTTATTTCACTTAGGGTAGCCTTCATTTGTTCATCTAATTTGTGAGCAAAATCAACCAATTCTGTGAGCATCTTGATCACTAGTGCTTTGAACTGTGCATCTGATAGGTTGACTATCAGTCACTTAGTTGTATTATTTCTGGAGCTTTGATCTGTTCTTTCGTTTGGGCCATTGTTTTGTCTTGATGCGCCTGTTACATAGTGAGGGGTGGAGTCTTAGGTGTTCACCAAGGCAGGGCAAACCACATCGCTGTGTTGTGACACTGTTTGTGGGGCTGGGGTCCAAGAAGGAACAATGGTGCTTGCTCCACTCTGCTGGATTTCAGTCACTTCCACCACTTCCGCCAAGCAATCTGGGCCCTTCTGATGCTGATTCCAGGGTGGGTGGTCCTGTGTACATTTTAGGACCCTGTGGGACTCTCCAACAAACTCTCCTGTGAGGCTGCAAGTCTCTCCCAGCACCTTGACCCCCACAGGTGTTTTCAATTGGTGTTTTGAGGCTTTATTTCCTGATGCTGGAACCCTGGGTTGTGTGGTCTGTCTTGCTCCCCAGTTTTGCCTGGTTTATCTGCGTATGAATGTGGGACCGCCCAGTCCACCAGCCACCTTGTGCACCAAGCCCTCCACAATCCACCACCTCACTGGGTCTGCCCTGCTGCCTTGCACACCTGGGGTCCGCCAGTCGCCGCTTTGCTGCGAGAACTCTCCATCCGGCCACCCAACTCTTTCCCTTCTACTGGTATGGATGAATGTGTTTATTTTAATGCCTTGGTTATCAGACTTTTATACAGTTCAATTTTCTGTCTGTACTGATTTTTTTTTGTTTGTTTGTTTATAAGTTTTTGTTGTCCTTATTTTGGTTGGGCAAGGAGGCACAGTGTGTTTACCTATTCCTCCATATTGGCCGGAAGTCCCAATATACTTTTTCTTTAAAGAAATAAAAAAAAAATCCACAATAAAATAGAACACACATCTCCTAAGTAGCAAGACAATACCTAGTGAGGATTCAGAGCAACTGAAACTTATATACATTGTTTTGGGGAAAATAAAATAGTATGCGGTCTTTGGAAAAGAGTTTGGCATCCTGTAAATTTAAATATATAACTTATGATAGGTTCCCAGAAGTAATATTGCTGCATCAAAATGCAGATCCATTTTTAATTTTTTGAGATATCTCTATATTGCTTTCCACCGTCGCTATACCAATCTGTGTTCCTTTTCTCCCCAGCCTCACCAGCACTTGTTTGATTTGTTGATGACAGTCATTGCAACTAGTGTGAGGTGATATCTCATTGTGGCTTTAATGTTCATTTCTCTGATGATTAGCGACATTGAGCATTTTTCATATATCCATGGGACATCTGTATGTCCTCTTTGGAGAAGTGTCTATTCAGGTCCTTTGCCCATTTTTTAACTGGATTATTTGCTTCTTGTTGTTGTTGAGTTTTACAAGTGCTTTGTAAATTTTGGATATTAACTCCTTATCAGATGTATTGCTGAATATGTCCTCCAATCCCCTGTATTGTCTTTTAATTTTGTTGAAGTTTTGTTTAGGAACCAAAAATACATATTCAAAAGAACATAAGCACCCCTATGTTCATTGCAGCATTATTTACAATGGCCAAGATATTGAAGCAGCCCAAGTGTCCATCAGTAGATGAGTGGATAAAACATCTATGGGACATTTATGTAATAGAATACTATTCAGCTCTAAAAAAAGAAGAAGAAAATTGTACCCTTTGTGACAGCATGGATGGGCCTGGAGAACATTATGCTAAGTGAAATAAGCCAGTCAGAGAAAGACAAATACCCTATGATTTCATTCGTATGTGGAATCTAATGAACAAAATGAACTAACAACCAAAACAGAGACAGACTCATAGATGGAGAGCAGGATGACAGCTAGGGCTAGGTGTTAGGGGGTGGAGGGATTGAGAAAAAAGGACTCATGGAGATGGACAACAGTATGGTCATTGAGGGGGAAGAGGAGTATAAGAGAAATAAATGGTAATGAAAAAATACAATAAAAAAAAAATAAACCCTGGTTAGTGTGGCTCAATGGATTGAGTTCTGGCCTCTGAACCAAAGGGTCGCTGGTTCGATTCTCAGTTGGGGCACATGCCTGAGTCATGGGCCAGGTCCCCAGTAGGGGGCACATGAGAGGCAACCACACATTGATGTTTCTCTCCCTCTCTCTCTCCTTTCCTTCCCCTCTCTATAAATAAATAAAATCTTAAAAAATGAAAATTTAAAAAGTGAAAATAAATATATAATTTATGACCCAGCCACTTTACTCCTACATATTTATTCAAAAGAAATGAAAACTTATGTACACAAAGACCTACAAAAATACTTATTTCAGTTTTACTCAAAAGGATTAACAAAACAAGATCAACACATTTTTCATCAACTAATGAATAATCAAATTTGGGTATATTTATCCAATGGAACACTTTAGCAGTGAAAGGAACAAACTACTGCTACATACCACAACAAGGATGATTCTAAAAAATATAATGCTACGTGAAATAGGACAGACACAAAAGGTTTTATGGTCTATGATTCCTGGTATATAATCTCTGAAAAGTTACATAAGAGAGAGAAATCAGATTAGTGGTCACAGGGGTGGCTAGAGAGCATTGACTTCTGGGGGTGATGAAAATATTCTATGCATTTATGTGGTGGTGGTTCAATGATTGTATGTTTGTTGAAACTCAAAACCATATACCTAAAGAGGTAAATTAAACTGTATATAATACCTCGATAGACCTGCCTTCTAAAAGGGAAACATAAAATAAACGATAAAGATAAACTTTAGGTTCTTGAGCAGGAAAGTGAAGAAATGAAAGGGTTCTTTCTTATCTCTTAAGATTATATTTTTGCAAGGTACATTAGAAAGAGAGATAGTGATTTGGTAAACAAGTTGGGGGAAACAGAATAATCCAGGCACTCTATTAAGTGATAAGGGACAATAATAACGATCGTGAAACTATGAAAATTTGCAATCTCAAAGAAAATTTGGACTTATTCTGTGTGGCTCCAGAGGAAAACTGGAAACAACTAAAACTGTTTTAAAAAAAAAAAGTAAACTGGACTTCCAGCCAAGATGGAGGCGTAGGTTGACACACTGTGCCTCCTCTTACAACCAAAATTGGGGACGAGAAATATTTAGAAACAAGAAAACAATCAGAACTGATAGAAAATTGAACTGTACAGAAGTCCAACAACCATTCATCCATACCGGTAAGAAGGGTGGAGTCGCGGCAGGAAAAAGTGGAGGTGCAGACCCGGGCACGCAGGCAGCAGCGGCTGGCAGTTCCCAGGCATGCAGGTGGCAACTGGCAGACCCCAGGTGCACAGGTGGCGGCTGGCAAACACCGGGCATGGGTGGCAGCTGTGCAGACCCAGTGAGACCACGCAGGGTAGCTGGCTGGCCAGGTGGTCCCGCATTCATGCACGGATAGTCCAGGTGAGGGGGAAGCGGTGGAGGGGACTGGAATCCAAGAAGAGTGGAACAAGCGCCATTGTTCCCCCTGGGACCCCACTCCCACATACACCTTCACAACTCAGCGACTGGGCTGCCCCACACTGGGGAACACCTAAGGCTCCACTCCTCACTTGCGTAACTGCGGTGACCAGACTGAAAAAAAAAACCCACCAAAAATGACTCAAAATGGAAAACAAATCAGAGCCCCAGAGACAATTCCTTTAAGTGATGAAGAGAGAGCCAACCTATCAGATGCACAGTTCAAAGCCCTGGTGATCAGGATGCTCACAGAATTGGTTGATTTTGCTCACAAATTAGATGAAAAAATGCAGGCTACAATATGTGATATGAAGGAAAATGCACAGGGAACCAATAGAGATGGGAGGAAAACTGGAATTCAAATCAATGGAGTGGACCAGAAGGAAGAAACTAACAACCAAACAGAAAACAAGGGAGAAACAAGAATTCAAAAAAGTGAGGAGAGGCTTAGGAACCTCCAGGACATCTTTAAATGTCCCAATATCCGAATTATAGGGGTACCAGAAGGGGAAGAGGAAGAGCAACAAGTGGAAAACTTATTTAAACATATAATAAAGGAGAACTTCCCCAATCTGGCAAAGGAAATCAACTTCCAGGAAGTCCAGGAAGCTCAGAGAGTCCCAAAGAAGTTGGACCCAAGGAGGAACACACCAAGGCACATCATCATTACATTAGCCAAGACTAAAATGAAAGAGAGAATTCTAGAAGCAGCAAGGGATAAGGGGACAGTCACCTACAAAGGAGATCCCATGAGACTGTCAGCTGATTTCCCAAAACAGACGTTCCAGGCAAGAAGGGGCTGGAAAGAAGTATTTGAAGTCTTGAAAGGCAAGGACCTACATCCAAAATTGCTCTATCCAGCAAAGTTGTCATTTAGAATGGAAGGGAAGATAAAGTGGTTCTCAGATAAGGTCAAGTTTAAGAAGTTCATCATCACCAAGCCTTTAGTATATGAAATGTTAAAGGGACTTATCTAAGAAAAAGAAGATAAAAATAGGATAGTAAAAAGACAGCAAATTCACAGCTATTAACGACCACACCTAAAACAAAAACAAAATCAAACTAAGCAAACAACTAGAACAGGAACAGAACCACAGAAATGGAGATCATATGGAGGGTTAGCAACAGGGGCGTGGGAGGAGGAGAGGGGGGAATAGGTACAGAGAATAAGTAGCATAGATGGTGGGTAGAAAATAGACCGGGGGAGGGCAAGAATAGTGTGGGAAATGTAGAAGCTAAAGAACTTATGACACATGGACATGAACTAAACAGGGAGAATATGGGTGGGAGGGGGTGTGCAGGGTGGAGGGGAATGATGGGGGAGAAATGGGACAACTGTAACAGCATAATCAATAAAATATATTTAAAAATAAATAAAAAGAGCCCTGGCTGGTGTAGCTCAGTGGATTGAGCGCGGGCCTGCGAACCGAAGGATCGCGGTTCGATTCCCAGTCAGGGCACATGCCTGGGTTGCCAGGCCAGTTCCCGGCAGGGGACATACAAGAGGCAACCGCACATTGATGTTTCTCTCCCTCTCTCCTTCCCTTCCCCTCTAAAGATAAATAAATAAAATCTAAAAAAAAAAAAAAAAAAAAAAAAGAAAAAAATTTAAAAAAAAAAAAAAAAAAAAAAAAAAAAAAAAAAAAAAAAAAAATAAATAAAAAGAGCACATGACTGCTCCTTTCTCCCACCCTCAAGGAAGCAATCCATGGTGCAATCCTAGGACTGTGAGTTCCTATCATAGTGCATTGGGTGCATTGTGGTGCATTGAGGAGACTCTGCACAATCATTTACTCCTCTGCAGAATGTAGTGATGATCAGTCTTAGAATTATCATTGTTTATGTCACTATGAAGGTGTTTTTGATCATGGTTACTGTCCGCCCATGATTTTCATCTTCATTCTTTTTGTCATGGAAAATTGTGGTGTGTGTGGTCACACAGCATTATATTCGTTCTCTCTATTCTTGCAGGGTGTCAATGGCATTAAAGACAAAATACACACAGCAGGTCCTAGAGAGACATTGTTCACCATGGTGTCCTTCCCTAGGTTGAGTTTTTGATGTTCCCATGTCCCCTTTATGGCAGGGACTTTCTTAGGCTTGATGAGGAGACTTGAGTAGCATTTTCTCTCCTCGTCTCAGCAAAGGTAAACACTCTTCAATCTCCATGAAAGATAAGTGCACACCTGTAAGTCATCAAGTAAAACCATTGGGATACAACTGTCCAATCCACCTTTGGCAGTTCTGGTTGTGGTTCTCACTATGAGTGAACTTGTGGAACACTGTGGAGCAGCAGAAGCTCAGAATCCAAGGGAATGTGGGACTCACCAGACTTGTGCAGAAAGCATAGTCTTTGGAGCTGTGTTCAAACTGTTGCCATGGAAACTCCGCTGTATTTAGTACTTGTGGCTCCACAAAAAAGTTTTTCCTTTAAATATGTTAATCACCAAATTCAAACATCACCCCAAGGTGTAAAAAAAAAGTAAACTGAATATTCATAAGTTTTAGAGGCTACAGACTGCAAGTGGTTGAATGGCAGAGGAAGAGAAACAAAGAAAAATGTTTTCCCTTTATTTTGATCACCCCTAGATACTCCACACATTTGCTGCTGAGATCCCCACTATGTTCCAATTTCTCCTTTGGAAGCCAGCCCCCTAGATATCCCAGCCTGAAATGGTCCAAAGAATCTGAAGAAATTAGTCTCTATGGAACAATGTTTGCTCCTGGGAGCTTTAGATTTAAACTCAGGAAGTTTTAAACTCAGGAAGCGGTATTTCCCTTCATCAAAAATGTAGGAATCTGGTAGACAACAGCTCAAGGTGGGCTCTGGGAAGTCGATTAAATCTGCTTCAAAGAGCAGACTGTAGGGGGCATGATTTAGCTAGCCTTTTAGAGCATAACCAACGTGTGGTTTTACATTGGTACAATCCAGAGGCAGCTTTTCCTCTGTATGATGCATTTTACATTCACAGAGAAATGAGATTCTTCAAATCTAGCTTAGGCTAGTAGAATATTTTCATGGGCAAGCATGGGGAAGTACTTCCTTTCTTCAAATTGTGCCCAGTTTTCTAAAGTAATCATTTTCTTTTCCCCTGAAGGCTTGGGGGGAAGTTTTTCCACTCCCACACTTGCATTATTAAACCTGTCTGCTAAAAGATTATTCCACCAGTGTTCAGGAGTGATGGTGCCCTATCTTTTACCTACCAACATTTTCCAAAACTTCCAGGACATGTGTTGTGCCTCATTCCAGCCTTGTTAATAAATTTTAGGTGGCTTTTTTTTTTTTTTTTTTTTTTTAGCATCAAGGCAGTTACAAAACGATGAAGGCAATAAATGTCTCCCAGGATAAATATCATTTCTCCCTCTGGATGTATTATGGACTCTTCCAAAATTACTGACACCATGGGATTTCAACTAAGGTAACTGTTTGTGAGTTGTATCGGCTTCCCTTCCCCAGATCTTTACACAATCTGTTAAGTAAAGTCAGGGCTGCCCTAAAGTACTTTAGGCTTGAGTTCTTCATGAAATGGCTACCGGGACCTAAAATGTGGATCATTGGCAATATTCCCTAGGTGATAGTACTCCTTTACTTCATGCAAGAGACATGCTTCCCAGTGCCTCTAGAAGTGGTGTACAGGTTGTTTTATTTTTACAAACCAAATCCTTTTAATATGCACCAAGAGAATGTATCTTAATAATAGAAATATTTGGTGTGCATTTGTTTTATAAATCTAGTTTTTAACCTACCATACTGGCCTCAAGAAGAGTACAATTCAATTGTAATTATGGCAGCCACACCACTCAAGGACAATCTAAGAGTCAAGTTCTTCAAGTCTGTCCTTACACAACCAGTACAACTAGTTTGATGGCATTTTTATCACTGAATCAATGAGCTACTTGGGTGACTACAAATCTAGCTTTTTAAGTTTGGCTTAGACATTATGGTGATTATTAGAGGGATGGGGACTGGGGAAGGTAGAAGAAAGTATGGGGGATAAATGGCGATGGAAGGAGACTTGACTTGGGGTAGAGAACACACAGTAGAGTGTACAGATGATATATTATAGAATTGTACACCTGAAACCTATATAATTATATTACCCAATGTCACTCCAATAAATTCAATAAAAAGGGAAAAAAAGCCCTTTTGATTACTTGGCTATGTCTTACACATCAATAATGAATAGATAAAAATAAAATATTCTGTTTTCATGACATTATAACCCTAAATTATCAACTATAACTTTCAATCACTTGATACAACTATTTGTACCAAATTGATTGAATTGATCAGTTTCATCAGTGATCTGTTTGTTCTTCATATTCCTTTTTCCCCACCTCCACAGGGGCCTCCTTAGAAATCTTAAGTTTCCCAAACAGAAGGTAGAAACTACCAAACAAACAAACAAAATAACAACAGGACAGTTAGTGAGCTCTGCAAGGTGGATGGAGATTGCATAATAGTGGATTGTACTCAAAATTTATCTGAAATTAGACAAGACTTAAAAAACTTCAGAGGCATCTGTATCCATTCATTCATGCATCCACTTCACAAAGTCACTGCTCCCTTATTTTGCACTCGAATGGCTTGGGAGAAAGAAGTTGTGGGAGAAAACACACACCCTGTGACTGCCTGTAACAGTATCCAGATCTGTGCAGGGGAGAACAAGGTTACAAAAGAAGCATTGAAAATATGTGAACAAGGGTATTTCAAATTCTGGTTTAATGCAACTAGCTTAGTTAGGGACTTAGTTCATGTTCAGGATAGTCAATCTGTGGCCATTTTTATGGGCTCAGTATATGGCCAGGTTCTAGGAGATCATCAGTCCAGACAGCACCCAAATGATCCTATAATCATTTCTCCCAGAAAGCCAACCTTGGGGAAGACAATAGATAGACAATTCTATAGTTGTGACTGCAACTGGGTCTGTCCAGTTATCCACAAGTATGAGTCCTCTTCTTCAGCACAATACTACTTGTCTATCTTATCTCTCCGGTTGGCAATGTCCCCCTTATCCTCCTTATCTGGCTTAAACAACTGTACAGTCTTAAGCATCTTTCCCTCAGCAATCTTTCCTTCCTGGACATCTGCTACTACAATAGCAGTAGCCCAAGCATACTGGCCAATGGCCTGATTTCTATCTTGACTCTCTTTCTGCACTCTTTTCCTCAGATAACAAAGTCCCTTCCCTTGGTCTCATCAAGTGCTTCCACCTGGGTGTCAAGGCCTAAACCTGGGCTATAGCAATCTGTACCAATCTATGTTACTCACTTATGTAGAAAGGGTCTGCATGGGCCTGATAGTCAGCTAATAGATGATGGCAAAAACTTACAGTAGAATCCTCATGTCTACCATGTCATCACTCTATTATGTCTCCAATATCTTCAATCATTTTACCTGTACTATCTAGACTGTATTAAATCTGACATTCTTTTACACCAGCCTTAATGTACTGCTGCTGGTGGGCAATAGAACCATAAGCCTGCTTTGCCCCTTTATCTTCATCTTCATGTTCCATGGACCCTCCTGCCCCAAGGACCCTCCTGACTGCTTCCTTGTCTTCCACTATACAACGTTATCTCAAAGTCTCTTTTTTCACTTGAGAAATTTTAAAAATATATTTTATTGATTATACTATTAATAGTTGTCCTAATTTTCCCCCAATGCCCTCCTCTGCCCAGCATCCCCATTCCCTCCAGAAATCCCTGCCCCCTGCCCCCAGCCCATATCCATAGGTCATGCATATAAGTTCTTTGGCTTCTCCATTTCCTATACTATTCTTTTTTTTTTATTGTTCAAGTACAGCTGTTTTCATTTTCCTGCCACCAATTTTCCCCACCACCCCATCCCCATTTTCTATCTACGGTTTCTATTTGGCTCTGGTGGTCTATTTTTTGGCACATCCATCTCTATGTTCCTAAAACCTCATTCAAATGTGTTCCAAGAGAAAAACAAGTTCATTGTTATATTTTATGGCATCATCACGCTCATGATTCATACCATCATCTATAGTCTGCAGCAAGGATGTAAATAATGCCTTTAGGAAGTAGGTAAGGTGAAGTAACTTAGACTTATGGACCAAGACTTACTGCATCAAGCTTCTGTATATCTGGGGGACCAAGCATCAGATAACTTACTTCTGTACAAAAAGATACCTATAACTTTTAAGCACTGTGTCAAACACTTTGAGGGTTCAAGACATGACCCTATCTCTTAAGAGGGAGTTGCAGTCTGGTTGGGGTTGGGAGGAACGGTAAGTGTAATAATAGCAACAATATAAGAACAAAAAGTATTAGCAGGACATACAAAGTGCTACAAAAGACCTAAGTTAAGATCATAGCATCCTGACAAGGATGAGGAAAAGCTAACTTCACATTGCCCAGGTGGATTTATGCTAAGCTTCATGTTAGAGATGGCAATGTCTGACCTGCCATTTTATGTATGAAGAGAGTTTGGATAGGGGAAGATAAAGGAATTGGATAAAGCAATCATTTCAAACAAAGGTAACAGAAGAAACAAAAACCTAGGGATGGTGAGGAAAATGAGACAGTATGGGGAAAAAGAGATCTTTATCTGAAAGTAAAGGGATGTGAGGGTGAATGAGAAGAGAATAGAGAATGTAGCACTTATCCCAGATGGGAATTGTCATTCTGGGAACTCTGGAGTCAGACTTCCTGAATTTAAACCCTGGTTCTACCATACAGTTGGGTGACTTTAAGCAAATTGTCTGGTCTCTCTGGATCTCTGTTCATTAAACAAAAAATGGGAGAAATAATAGTACCTATAAGTTATCAGGTTATATCAAGGATAAAGGAAGCTAAGCCATGAGTAGTTGAAATAATGTAAGTACTAAGCAAATGTTAGCTATGATCATTGTTATCCTTGGTTTGCCCATCCCTCAAGTGGAAGGTTCTCCAGGTACTCATATTTCTGACTTGCTTATTTTTACTCACAACATTTTTGGATATGTAGGATGAGATCAATCCATGTTTGAAGCATAGTTGAATATTTGAGCAATTTAAAAGTAATTAATGAATGAATGAATTGCACCGGGAGCCTTGTTAAATGAGAGTCCCTGATTGAAGATCTGTAGTGTAGTCCAGATTCTTCTGTTTAGCACATTCCTCTGTTCAATATATACTGTATTTTCATTTATCCAGTCTTTGGAAGGTGGTACAGGGAGCAGATGTGTACGGAACTTATCAAGGCAGCCGAGGGTGAGAGGACAGAGTGCTGACCAGCAAGCAAACAGGAAAACAAGGTTTGAACCCTGCCTTTGTTACCATGTGATCTTGAGCAAGCCATTAAACTTATAAGCCTCATATGTTTTATATCTAGAGTGGGAGTGATAATAGTAGCTATATTTCAGAGTTCTAGTAATAATTTAAAAAGATAAATTAGGTGTCATTGCCTGGCAATCCAAATAAGGATTTCCCCCAGCTTTATGTGGTAATAACTGATATTGTTTTTCCTAAATTTTGCCCTATAGTAGGGACACAGAAAATAAACACACTAGAAGTAGGTAAAGACATTCTGGGGGATATCCACACACTATCAACAAATGATAACAGTGACCACTTTCCCATGCTGCTGTCTAACAAAGCTATTAGCCTACTACAGCTGGGAGCTATTTGTGACTCAGCCCTATGCCTCTGGCTTTTAATTTTCTCAGAACTTTGCAGGCAATAAGAAATCAATCAAACTGATTTCATGTACAGATCCACTCTTCAACCAATCATATCACCCTGTTTCTATTTCTCCTTTCTGCCTGTCCCCTGCCCCATTCATGCACTTATTCATTCAAAAACTGCTCACTACTTACATGAGTATCAAGCCATCTGCTGAATTTTGACAGGAGCTGCTATAGAGCAAATTGTTTTCTCATTCTAGCCCCATTCTCCATCAGTCTATCTGTCTGTATTTCTCACACTCTTTCTTTTGATTTCATATATATTATTACTATTGTGATTTTTATATCCCCATTTATTCTCTCCCTATTTTTCTACCATCTTTTGTCCCAGTTTAGTCACTGATCAAGCCACTTCAGTGCTGCTCTGCCTCCAAGATCTGAGTTCCTTGCTCCTTATTGTCTCTCTGAACCCCACCTACTCCCAAGAGACGTCTTCATTCCTGGGGAAATTGGCACAGACATTCCAACAACAGGCCTGCTGAATGAGAGTTATTCTCTGTACAACTAGAGAGGGGTCCCACCTGGTTCAATTCTCTGTATGTGCAAGCCCAATGAGGCATGTAGGTGAGATAAAACCTCTTTGCATCCTTCCCAAAGGTCACTGCCTAAATTTCTAGGATCTTTGGGGAGCCATCAGGAAGTTTCAGAAAAGTCCTTTCTATATTCACCCCTCATTCATGCTCCAAACATACCGTGCCTCAATTGAATCTCACCATCTACAGTTCCCTGGTGCTCCTGGGAGGTGCTCACATTGATTTATTCATAGTCGCACTCAACCAAAATTTTGTTACTACTAACTACTCTCAAGACTTTTTCCAAGCAATAACTCATTTAATCCTGAAAACAACACCATGAAGCATAAATATCATATCCATTTATGAATAAGAAAACTGAGGCTCAGAAACATGATTTAACTAGTGAAAGGTTATACAGTTAATATGTGGCAGAATAGATTCAGAAATATGAATCTCCTTCCTATAAGTATCTCTCTCATCAACTCTCACGCATCAGTAGACACTACATTATGAGACTGAGTGGTAGACACACTGATTAGTGGCTGAAAAACAGTGTCATACTTATATTGTTCTAGGTTTTGGCATTTTTTAAATATATTTTATTGATTATGCTATTACAGTTGTCTCATTTTTCTCCCCTTTATTCCTGTCCACCCTCTACTGTCACTCCTTCACCTTAGTTCATGTCTGTGGGTCATATGTATATAACTTATTTGGCTTCTCCATTCCCCATACTATTCTTAACCTCCCCTTGTCTATTGTGTACCTACCATTTATGCTTCTTATTCCCTGTACCCTTCCCCCTCCACCTGATAACCCTCCATGTGTTCTCTATTTCTGTGAATTGTTCCTGTTCTAGTTGCTTGCCGAGTTAATTTTTGGGTTTTTTTTTTTTAGGTTCAGTAGTTGATAGTTGTGAGTTTGTCATCATTTTACTGTTTGTGTTTTTGATATTCTTCTTTTTGTTAGATAAGTCCCTGTAACATTTCATATAATAAGGGCTTGGTGATGACGAGCTCCTTTAATTCAACCTTATCTGGGAAGCACTTTATCTGCCCTTGAATTCTAAATGATAGCTTCGCTGGATAGAGTTATCTTGGATGTAGGTCCTTCCTTTTCATGACTTGGAATACTTCTTTCCAGATCTTTGTTGCCTGCAAAGTTTCTTTTGAGAAATCAGCTGACAGTCTGATGGGAACTCCTTTGTAGGGAACTGGCTCCTTTTCTCTTGCTGCTTTTAAGATTCTCTCCTTATCTTTAATCTGGGGTAATGTAATTATGATGTGCCTTGCTGTGTGCTTCCTTGGGCCCAACTTCTTTGGGACTCTGAGCTTCCTGGACTTCCTGGAAGTCTGTTTCCTTTGCCATATTAGGGAAGTTCTCCTTCATTATGTTTTCAAATAAGTGTTCAATTTCTGGCTCTTTCTTTTCTCCTGGCATCCCTATGATTCATATGTTGGAACGTTTCAGGTTGCCCCAGGGGTTCCAAAGCCTCTCCTCACTTTTTTGAATTCTTCTTTCTTCATTCTGCTCTGGTTGAATGCTTCTTTCTTCTTTCTGCTCCCAACTGTTGATTTGAGTCCCAGTTTCCTTCCCTTCACTGTTGGTTCCCTGTACATTTTCCTTTATTTCACTCTTCATAGCCTTCACTTTTTCCTCTATCTTGCCACCATATTCAAGTATTTCTGTGAGCATCCCAATTACCAGTGTTTTGAACTCTGCATCTGATAGGTTGGCTATCTCTTCATTGCTTAGTTGTATTTTTTTTCTGGAGCTTTCATCTGCTCTTTCTTTTGGGCCATATATTTTTGTCTCTGCTCACCTGTTACATAGTAAGGGTCAGAGCCTTAGTTATTCACCATGCCATAGCTACCCATGTGGCTGTGTTGTTGTGCTGTATGTGGGGGAGGGGTCTGAGAGGGAACCATGCTGATTGCTCAGCTCTTGGACGGCTTTCAGTCACTTCCCCCACTACCCACAAGCAAATTGGGCCCTTCTGGTGCTGATTCCCAGGTGAGTGGTTTTGTGTATGTTCTAGGACCTGGAAGGTATCTCCAATGAACTCTCCCATGAGGCTGGGAGTTTGTCCTGCCACCTCAATCCCCATAGGTTTTTTCAGGCAGAGGTTTTGAATCTTTATTTCCCCACACTGGAACCCTGGGTTGCACAGTCTGTCTCCCTCCCTGTTGTTCTTCCTGGTTTATCCACACACAAATGTGGTACCGCCCACTCCACCAGCTGCTGCCTTACCTGCCCTGGTCCTCCATCATCTGCTTTGTTATGAGTCCTCTCCATCTCAGCTGCCCATCTCTGCCCCTCCTACCAGTCTGGATGAATGTTTCTCCTTTAACTCTTTGGTTGTCAGACTCCCATACACTTAGATTTTTCTGGAGGTTCTGGTTATTTTTGTTTTGTTTTTAAACTTGTTGTTGTCCTTTCTTTTTGTTGTGCGAGGAGGCAAAGTGTATCTACCTACACCTCCATCTTGGCCAGAAGTCTCCTACATCTTGGCATTTAAAACTACTGGTCTGAGACAAATACCATATGATCTCACCTTTAACAGGAAGCTAATCAACAAAACAAACAAACAAGCATAATATAAACAAAGACACTGAATTTGAGAACAGTCTGACAGTGTCCAGAGTGGGAGGGGAGGGAATTTCAGGGGGAAAGGGGAACGGTTTAGAGCAACAAGTATAAAGGACTCATGGACAAAAACTATGGGGGGGGGTGGAAATGGGAGGAAGGTGGGGAGGGCTGGGGTGGTGGGCTGGGGCGGGGTAAAAGACAGAAAACTGTACAATATCAACAATTAAAAAATACTGATTAAAAAAAGAAATGAAAAAATAAATAAAAATAAATAAATAAATAAATAAATAAATAAATAAATAAATAAATAAATAAATGTTATTAATGCCTAGTCCAAAGACTACTTCTGAGTTGTATCTAAAATATGCCAGAGTAATTCTTTGGCTTTGGAAATGGAGAGACAGACTTGAAAATATGTTCAGAAATTTCCTTTGATGAGGCATAAAGTAAACTCTGACATTCCACTGATTATTTTAAAAGCATGTGCAATTACAAGGCTTTTCTACTGTAAATAAAAGCAAATATATCATTAATTTAAAAAAAATAAAACTACTGGTCTGACATCTCCTCTTGAATGCCTCACAAGAATCTCCAACTAAAATGTCCCAAACTGAACTCAACATCTTCCTGACTCTTCTATCTGATTCCCGCTGCTCAAACCAGTTCTTCCCTCCTTTGCTATTGTCCCCTCTAGTTAATGCACCACTATCTACCAAGTTTTGTGAACCAACCAGTTGTGTGAATCATGCCCTGAAGGCCTCCTGTTCTCTTCTCTCTCCTAGACCCACCACAAACCTATGCCAAATCCTGATTATTTTATTCCCATAATGTCTTGTTAAACTGTGATGCTATTTCTACATGCCCACTGCCAGGACTGTAATTCAAAGCCTCATTAATTCTTGCTTTCACTTTTGCAAAAACCACCACTCACCATTTCTCTCAAGTTTCCTTTGTTAGTTCCTCTTCTTCAATCTAAATGTTTAACACTGGGGCACTTCAGAGCTCAGCCCATAAACTGAATCTCTATCTACCATTGCTCCCTTGGGATCTCATCTAGTCTCATCATGTTAAATATCATCTATGTGCCATTAATTCCCCAATTCTTAGCTTCAGAATATATATCTCTTCTAAAATACAGATTCATATATCCAACTTCCTATTGGACACCTGCACTTGGATAGCTAATAAATATCTTAAATTTAACATCCCCTAAAGCAACTCTAGATCTTCCATTAATCTCAAAACTGTTCCTATCTTAGGCTTCCTCATCTTGCCAAATGGTGACTCTGTTTTTCCTGTTGCACAGTCCTTGGTGATCCTAGCACATGACAAACATACTCCTGCCACAATATCTTACTGTTTTATCTATCTGAAATATTCTTTCAGTGGATATATAATTGACTCCCTGCTCATTTCATCTTGTTCTCTACTCAAATGACATCATAGTAGAGACGACTTCCCTGGTCATCTGGTATAAAATAGCAGAACCTGTCCCTCATCACTCTCTAGCCCCTTGTTCTGACTTTTTCTTCAAAAACAATATGTATTTATTTGCTTATTTCTTTATCATCTATTCCCGTGCTTTAGAATGCAAGAACCATAAGGACAAAAAAATTGTTTTGTTCACTGCTGTATGCAAAGCACCTAGGAAGGTGCCTGCACCACAATAAGTGCTCGCTGAATATTAAATTAATGGATAATAAATAAATAAATAAATAAATAATAGCTGTATCAGTAACTATATATACTCTGCATTTCTGTGGCCTCCAATCACTTGATTATGCTGATCCATCTGTATGGAATGTCTGTGAAATTTTATTCATAAATTCCAGCTCAAATGCTACTACTTCTATAAAGTTTCATCTAACTCCTCTCTTCCCTAAGCAGAATTGATCTTCTCCTTAAGTACCCTTGTGTTTCTTTAACTCTAGTATATACTCCCTACAGCACTCATCACTTTCTGTATTAAGTTGGAGTTATCAATATACCAGGCTGATCTCATGACAAAACATTAAGCTCCTTAAAGTACAGTATTTCATTAAGTGTCTAGGATAGTGCCTGGAACACAGTTAAATTGAATGGAAGGGAACTAAATGCTTATCAAAGTAGACAAGTCCAGTTAAGGATAATTAGACTTGAGAATGGCAGTGTTACCAGCAACTCAATTGATGAACTCTAATTGTTCTTCCCAGACATGGACATTAACTGGTTTCAGCTTTGGGCTATAGCATGTATGGATCTCTTCATTGTTAACTTCAGTTCTAGAAGTTGGTGCTGCTGCCTGGAAATTCTAGTGCTTTCTGTGACCCCCTCCTCAGGATTACAGGTAATAGCACTAGAAAGCCCAGAGTTGGAACCATGCCTTCCCCATTAGATTGGAGGAGGCTCCCCAGTGCAGAACAATGTCATTCTCTTAAACTGAGGGTTACTTAGAGTGGGTAGAAGATATCTCTCTAGTCATATTTGGAGATCTTTAGAGTAAGAAGACCATTACTTCTCCATTGCACTGGAGATATATCAGCCTAACAACATTTTCTCCCAACAGACAAACCTCTCCAGAGTGGAGATCATCTCCTCTTAAAAGTTGAAGGCCTCTTAAAAAACCTGTGTCTCAATTACGAAAATTGAAGTGCCACTATTTAAGGAACTGAATAGTCTATATGGGATAAGAGATCCATTTCTTGGTGACCTCAACCAGTTTTAAGGTTTTAAATATAATATATATGCTGAAGACTTCGAAATTAATATCTTCTTTTCTCAACCTCTCCCCTAATTTACAGACCCCTATATCCACCCATTTAATCTTCTCTCAGCTGGATCATTAAAAGAGCCTCTGATTGATCTCTCTGCTACTATTCTTGCCATTCACCTATCTATTTCTTCTCAACAGATCAGCCAGAATGATCTTTTTAAAGTATAAATCAAATCATGACACTTTTGTTTAAAACATTTGTTTGGATCTAAAATCTTTATGATTAAATACACACAATATAAAATATTATCATCACTGATTTTTAGTACATTCACAGTGTTGTACAATTTCATAGAAGCGAAACTATATAATATATGGCCTTTTGTGTCTTTTTTTTCATTTAGCATGATATTTTCAAGGTTCATCTATGTTGTAGCATGTATGAGTTCTTCATTCTTCTTTTATGATGGAATAATATTTCCATCATATAATATTCCATCATAATAGTATATATATATAACCAACTGTTTGTGTCTTCATTTCCAATTTTTTTGGTATATATACTGTCATACCTTGGTATTCATCAGCTTCAGAACTTTTCAAATCCTGCACTTGTCACATTTTGATGAGAAAAAAATGTTTCAACACTCGATGCTTGCTCAGGACTCATCACACTTGCTAGAACTTGTATGAGCCATGACACTGCCCCATAACAGAAAATGCTTCATCCTTCGGTACTTGTTGGGTTTCAGCACTCATCAGGAGTTCCAGAACAAATTAATGATGAGTACTGAAGTACCACTGAGTAGAATTAAGTACTGAGGTATTTAAGAGTACAATTGTTGGGTCATATGGTAATTCTATCTTTAACTTATTGAGGAACTGACAGTTTTCTACAGTGGCTGGATTTAAATTTCACTGAGACTAAAATTCCATACAATAATCTAAAAGTCCCTACATGATCTGGTTCACCATTTATTAGTTCTGACATTAGTTTGTTTTAGCCATCCTGACTTTCTTTGCTGCTCCTCAAGCTTACCAGGAACAACTCCACCTCAGGGCCTTTTGCACTTGCTGTCTCCTCTGCCTAGATAATTCTTTCCTAGATATCTCTGTGTGGTACTCTTTCACTTCCTATATATTATTTGCTCAAATATTACCTCACTTCTCTAGGTGAAATTGCAACCCTGATGCCACATCCAGCACTCCCTATCCCATTTCCCTGCTGCACATATCAAAGTAGTCTGCTAGGGCAGCCATAACAAAGTACCACACCCTGAGTGGATTCAACAGCAAGCTTATTTTCTCACACTTCTGGAGGTTAGAAGTCTGAGATCAAGAAGGGTTTATTTCTTCTGAAGCCTCTCTCCTTGGCTTATAGATGGCTGTATTCTCCCTGTGTTTTTCCGTGGTCTTCCCTTTGTACATATCTGGCATCCAAATTTACTTTATATACGTATAGCAGTCATATTGAATTAGGGTTCATTTGAATGGCCCAAGTTTAATTTAATTATCCCTTTGAAGTTCCTGTCTCCAAATACAGTAACATTCTGAGGCATTGGGTCTTAGGACTTCACCATAAGAATTTTAGTGGACATTTCTGTTCATAACACCTGCTTTATATTTCTTTTTTAGCACATATTTCTATCAAACATAATATATATTTTACTTATGTATTACATTTATTGATTGTCATCTTTCTCCTCCACTAAAACATAAGCTCAGATAAGTTGATCATATGTATCTTGCTCACCAACATCTCCCCAGTGCCTGGAACAGTGCCTGGAACACAGTAGGTCCCCACAGATATATATTGGATGAATGGATATTTCCTGAAATAAACTAGAGTTTCCTGAAGACTGGGACTCTTTAGAGAATGAAAATTATCTCTCCCTCATCAGTCAGGTCTTTCTTCTTGGTCAGGAGCCACATCTCCTCCTGACTAGGATGTAATTTTTTTTCTTATTAAATACCAAAGGTAGTGTGTTTTGCTCTATATAAAATTATTCATTGCAAGTCTAATGCTAAAAGAAAAAAATATTAATTCCTAGTGAATAAAATCTCTTTAATGTGAGTCATTTTAACAAAACTGTGGATTTATGACCCAGGCATCTACCTTCTTTGCTTTGATACTGGGCTGTTGATGTTAACTTGATCCACTTATCTCATACCAATGTACAAGGACTGCTGAACAGGGGAACTTTGGGTGGAAAAGTGTTAAACAGAAAATACATTAAAAATTAGTTCTGGTATGCCCATTTTTCCCTAATTGTTCTGTAACCTTAAGCATACCACTTCCCTTTGGGGGACTCCATCTATTTTCTCACTTTCAAGATGAGAATATAGGGGAAAATTATTCTATGTTCCATCTCTTACTCAGTGACACATTTACCACTTGCTTAGGCCAAATTTTTGTTGTAAACCTGGGTTTCTCTTTTTTCCTCACCTCTTGTAACCAATCCATCAGCAAGTTGTATTCTGTTAATCCTATCTCTTAAATATATCTTCTATCAGATGCACACTCTACATTTCCATTTCCATTATTACTACACTGGTGTAAGCCAACATCATCTCTGTCCTGGACTACCACATTAATATTTTATCTGGTTTACCTCCATGAGTATTTTTAAACATCATACCTAACTATGAAATTCTCCTATTTAAACCAATCAGTTCTCCCCTTATTCTCTGGAAAAAGTTTCATAACCCGGTATGTAAATCTTTGCATGACTTGGCCTCTTCATAACTCTAACTTTATCCCCTGCCTCATTCCTCATGCTGTAGTCTATAGGTACTCTCCACAGTATGATCTTAGTTGCTCCAACACCTTAGCCTGGACCCTGCCCACAGCCCCCACCAGCTACACACTCATGCTTCTCCCTTTCATAAGACCACTATCATCCATTAGACAAGATTCACCTCAGATGACATCTAAGGCAGGAATTCTTATTTTTATCCACACTTTGACCAATTGCCTCTCATTTGTGCTTCCATGAAGTTTTGCATTTACCAGTAAAAACATTATCACCTTGTACTGTAATTGTCTGGTTAGCCAACATTTTCTCCATTATGCAAATGAACTTCCCAATGGCAGGGATAATGTCTTGTTCATCTTAGTATCGCCAGTGTTGAGTCCCAGTGCCTTACACATAGTAGATAATTAGAAGGTAAGCTGAAAAGGAACACAAAGTTCCCTTTTAGGACTAGTGGAAAGGTCCATGAAATAATAAATTGAAGCAAGTCATAAAACGTTTGTTTAAGTGACTACTCAATCTTTAAGTGTGACTTAAGGTCATCTCTGTGAAATCAATCCTAACCGATAATAGGCAGTATGTCGGGTGCTTTATCCAGAAAATTTTCATTTAATTCTTGCAACCTTCTAAGATAAGTATTATTATTGCATTATTACAGCTTTAGAGATGAGGAAACAGAATTCCTGTGATAAGTGAACTAATTAAAGGTTACAGAAGCTGGGGTGTGGAGTACTGTAGACTCTGTACAAAGAAGTAAGGAGATGGAAAGTAACCTTGCCTCCAAGTCAAGGTCACTGGTGGTGAAAGACAAATAAGTTGAGATATTTGGGGCAGAGGAGACAAGTGACAACAGTGGACATGACAGGTTGGCAGCCAGCCCCAGTACTGCTGGGGCAAACCTGGTAGCAGCCCAAGGAAAGTGGTAGGGTGTGTGAGAGAAAGCAAGAAAGAGGTTTTGCATTCCCATTAAGGCTTATTTTCTAAATGACATCTGTAGATGTTGAGATATGCGTTATCAGCTAGATTTGCCTTCCTTTTAATTTTTTCCATGAAAGAATGTGTATGTGCGTGTATTTGGGGGTGGGAGGAAATAGATGTTGCTGCTTAAGCCTAATTGAGTACGAAATGCATTTATAGACCATGGGTGGCATTATTTTTCCTTGAATCAGCTAACAAATGCCTCTCTTACCACCCCTCTTTTGGTTACCTTGAGTCACTCTATATTTCTTGGGTGCCTTCCTCTCAAAAGCTCCAAGGAGCTTCCAAGGGGGAAATCTCCAGTTTGTCCACTCCAAGAAAGTCTTAGGCATTCTAGGAAAAAAGGGAATGCCATCAACCCTAGGTATTGACAGGGATTCAAAAAAAAAAAATCTTCTACTGGCATCTTATTTCAGTCTGAGACTGTCTTGTGAGATCATTCCCTATAGTACTCTTACATAGAGCTATAAAACAAGAAAAATAATGGGCGAACAGGGTCCTCTGATAATAATAACTACTAGAATGAACATCCCTCTGTAGGATGCAAATCCTTACTGGGATGTATGAATTGACCAGGGCAATGTAACCTGAGAAGCAGAACACATATAACCTCCTTTTTTCACTACATCATTTTATTTTATTTTATTTTATATTACTTTATTTTTCCATTACTGTTCAAATACACTTGGCTCCATTTTCATCCCATCATGTTTCCCAGGCCTACCCATTCCTGCCTCCCACTCTCGAATGCACCCCCTTCTGCTTTGTCTATGTGTCCTTAATACCTGTTATTGATGAAATTTCCCCTATGATCCCGCATTATCCCTCTCCCCCAACCCCTCTTGTTACTATCAGTTTGTTCTAAATTTCAATGTCTCTGGTTATATTTTGCTTGCTTGTTTGTTTTGTTGATTAGGTTCCCCCTATAGACAAGATCATATGGTATTTGTCTTTCACTGCCTGGCTTATTTCATTTAGCATAATGCTCTCCAGATCCATCCATGCTGTCACAAATGGTAGGAGTTCCTTCTTTCTTTCTGCTGAGAAGTATTCCATAGTGTAAATGTACCATAGTTTTTTGTTTGTTTGTTTTGTTTTTGTTTTTTTTTAGATTTTCTTATTTTTATTTATCCTTGTGTATATCTTTCAAAATTGTAAATACACTAACAGAGTTTTAGCATTGCTTTTTTTTTTCATTTCAAAATGTAGAGTGAATATTTCTAACATTATTTAATAATCTTTGAAAATATAATTTTAATCACTACAAGGGAATGGCATTTTTTTTTTAATTTTTATTTTCATTGTTGATCTTGTACAGTTTTCTGTCTTTTATTCTCACCCGAACCAGCCACCCCAACCCTCCCCACCTCCCTCCCATTTCCACCCACCCCCCTAGTTTTTGTCCATGTGTCCTTTATACTTGTTCCTGTAAATCCTTCCCCTTTTCCCCTGAAATTCCCTCCCCTCTCCCCTCTGGTGACTTTCAGCATGTTCCCAATTTCCATGTCTTTGGTTATATTATGCTTGTTTGTTTGTTTTGTTGATTAGCTTCCTGTTAAAGGTGAGATCATATGGTATTTGTCTTTCACTGCCTGGCTTACTTCGCTTAGCATGATGCTCTCAAGTTCCATCCATGCTGTTGCATAGGGTATGAGCTCCTTCTTTCTTTCTGCTGCATAGAATTCCATTGTATAAATGTACCACAGTTTTTTGATCCATTCATTTACTGATGGGCATCTAGGTTGCTTCCAACACTTGGCTATTGTAAATTGTGCTGCTATAAACATAGGGATGCATAGTTTCTTTTGGATTGGTGTTTCAGGGTTCTTAGGATATAGTCCTAGCAATGGAATTGCTGGGTCAAAAGGTATATCCATTTTTAGTTTTTTTAGAAAATTCCATACTGTTTTCCATAGTGGTTGTACCAGTCTGCACTCCCACCAGCAGTGCAGTAGTGTCCCCTTTTCTCCACAATCTCTCCAACACTTGCTGTTTGTTGCTTTGTTTATGAGGGCCATTCTGACTGGTGTCAAGTGGTATCTCATTGTGGTTTTAATTTGCATCTCTCTGATAGCTAGCGATATCGAGCATCTTTTCATGTGTCTCTGGATCCTCTGTATGTCCTCCTTGGAGAGGTGTCTGCCCAAGTCCTTTGCCCATTTTTTAATTGGGTTGCTTGTCTTCTTAGAGTGGAGTCGTGTAAGTTCTTTGTATATTTTGGAGATTAAACCCTTATCTGAGATATCATTGGCAAATATGTTTTCCCACACAGTCGGTTCTCTTTTTATTTTAATACTGTTTTCCTTGGCCATGCAGAAGCTTTTTATTTTGATGAGATCCCATTTGTTTATTCTTTCCTTTATGTCCCTTGCTTTAGGGGACATATCAGTAGAAATGTTGCTGCGTGTAATATCTGAAATTTTCCTGCCTATGTTCTCTTCTAGGACTTTAATGGTGTTACGGCTTATGTTTAAGTCTTTTATCCACCTTGAATTTATTTTTGTGTATGGTGTAAGTTAGTGCTCGAGTTTTTTAATCTATTCATTTACTGGTGTGCATTTTGATTGCTTCCAGCACTTGGCTATTGTAAATTGTGCTGGTATGAACATTGGGGTGCATAGCTTCTTTTGAATTGGTGTTTCAGTGTTCTTAGGGTATAATCCCAGCAGTGGAATTTCCAGGTGAAAAGGCAGTTCCATTTTTAGTTTCCTAAGGAAATTCCATACTGTTTTCCATAGTGACTGCACCAGTCTGCATTCCCACCAACAGTGCACTAGGGTTCCTTTCTCCACAACATCTTCAGCATGTGTTTTTTGATTTGTTCATGGTGGTCATTCTGACATGTGTGAAGTGGTATCTCATTGTGGTTTTAATTTGCATGTCTCTGATGGCTGGTGAGGCTGAGCATCCTTTTATATGTCTCTGGGCCCTCCGTATGTCCTCCTTGTAGAAGTGTCTGTTCAGGTCCTTTCCCTATTAATTAATTGGGGTTTGTGTCTTCCTGGGGTGGAGTCGTGTGAGTTCTTTATATATTTTGGAGATCAAACCCTTGTCCGAGATATCATTCACAAATATGTTTTCCCATACAATTGGTTCTCTTTTCATTTTAGTGCTGTTTTCTTTAGCCATGCAGAAGGGTTTTTTTTTTTTTTGGTTTGTTTTCATGAAGTCCCATTTGTATATTCTTTCCTTTATGTCCCTTGATCTAGAGGACATATCAGTGAAAATATTTCTGTGTGGAATATCTGAGATTTTCCTGCCTGTGTTCTCCTTTAGGACTTTTATGGTGTTGTGACTTATATTTAAGCCTTTTATTCACCTTGACTTTGTTTTTGTTTAGGGTGTAAGTTGGTGATCGAGTTTCATTGATATTGTAATTAGCTGTCCACACAAAACACTCAAATTTGTGGAGACTGAATAGCAAGATATTAAATAATGAATAGGTGAATAATGAGATCTAGGAAGAAATCTAAAGTTTCTGAAAAACAAATGTAAATGAACACACAACAGTCCAAAACTTATGGGACACAGCAAAGGCAGTCCTGAAATGGAAGTTCAAAGTGTTACAGACCTACCTAAAAAAGATAGAAACATTTCAAATAAACATCCTATCTTACAGCTACAAGAACTGGAGGAACAAGAGCAAACAAAGCCCAGAGCAAGTAGCAGGAAGGAAATAATCAAGATCAGAGCAGAATTAAATGCTATAGATACTAAAAGCACAATTCTAAGGATCAATAAATCCAGGAACTTGTTCTGTGAAAAGATAAACAAAATCAACAAGCCTTTAAGCAGGCTCATCAAGAAAAAAAGAGAGAGGACCCAAATAAACACAATGAGAAACGAAAGAGGAGAGATTACTTCTGACACCACAGAAATACAAAGGATTGTAAGAAATTACTATGAAGAACTATATGCCAAGAAATTTGAAAACCTGGGTGAAATGGACAAATTTCTAGAAAAACATAATCTTCCAGACTGAATTAAGAAGAAACAGAAAGTGCAAAGAGACTGATAACAGCTGACAAAATTGGAGCAGTAATCAAAGTATTCCCAGCATACAAAAGCCCTGGACAGAATAGTTTCACAGGTGAATTTTACAAAACATTTAAGGAAGAGCTAGACCCTATCCTTTAAAGACTATTCCAAGAGAATCGAAGAATAGGGAAGACTTCCAAACTCTTTTTATGAAGCCAGCATCATCCTAATCCCGAAAGTAGATAAAGACACAGCAAAGAAAAAAGTTACAAACCAATATCGCTTATAAACATAGATGCTAAAATTCTCAACAAATTACTGGAAAACTGTATCCAGCAATACAATAAAAAGATCATACACCATGATCAAGTGGGATATATCCCAGAGATGCAACAATGGTACAATATTTGCAAATAAATAAACATAACATATCACATAAAAAAAGGAAGGATGAAAATCACATGATTATATCAATAGGTGCAGAAAAAGTGTTTGATAAGTGGCAGCACCTATTTATAATACAAACACTCAGCAAAATGGGAATAGAGGGAGCTTTCCTCAACATAATAAAGGCCATATACGAGACACCTATGGCCAACAGCATACTCAATGGGCAAAAATTAAAAGCTTTTCCACTATGGTAAGGAAGAAGACAAGGATGTCCACTTTCACCACTTCTATTCAACATAGTATTGGAAGTCTTAGCTACAGCAATCAGAAAATAAGAAGAAATAAAAGTCATTCAATTTGGAGAGGAGGAAGTAAAATTGTCATTGTTTGCAGATGACATGATAGTGTACATACGAAATCCTTAATAATGTACCGATGACAGAAACTTCTGGCTAAGATGGAGACATAGGTAGACACACTGTGCCTCCTTGCACAACCAAAACAAGGATAACAACAATTTAAAAACAACTAGAACTGACAGAAAACTGAACATATGGAAGTCCAACAACCAAAGAGTTAAAGAAGACACATTGTTCCAGACTGGTAAAAGGGGTGGAGACATACAGTCAGGCAGAGAGGACTCACGGCAAGGTGGAGCCTGGAAGACCGGGGTGGACAAGGTGGTGGCTGGTGGACCCAGTGAGGCCATGGATTGTGGAATGGGGCATGCAAGGCTTCAGGTGGCCAGGAAGGAAGCAGCAGGAGGACCTGGCGAGGTGTCAGATTGCGAACGGGATGGTCCCAACTTCATGTGCTGATAAACTGGGAGAAACAACTGGGGAGCAGAAAGGACTGTGCAACCCAGGGCCCCAGTACTGGGAAATAAAGTCTCAAACCACGGATTGAAAACACCCGTGGGGGTTGAGGCAGCAGGAGAAACTCCCAGCCTCACAGGAGAATTGGTTGGAGAGACACACAAGGTCCTAGAAAATACACATACCCACCCACATGGGAATCAGCACCAGAAGGGCCAAATTTGCTGTGGAAAGCATGGGGAAGTGACTTAAATCAGGCAGAGATCAGAGCAAAAGCCATTATTCCCTCTCAGACCCGTTCCCCACATATAGCATCACAACACAGCCATATGGGTTACCCCGCCCAAGTAAGTACCTAAAGCTCCACCCCTCACTACTTAACAGGTGCATCAAGACAAAAAAAAATGGCTCCAACCAAAGAACAGATAAAAGCTCCAGAAATAATACAACTAAGCAATGAAGGGATAGCCAACCAATCAGATGCATAGCTCAAAACACTAGTAATCAGGACACTCACAGAATTGGTTGAATTTGGTTGCAAATTAGAGGAAAAAATAAAGGCTACTGAAATAAAGGAAAATGTATAAAGAACCAATAGTGATGGGAAGGAAACTGGGACTCAAATCAATGGTGTTGACCAGAAAGAAGAAAGATACATCCAACCAGAAAAGAACGAAGAAACAAGAATTCAAAAAAAAAAAAAAAAATGAGGAGAGGCTTACCAACCTCCAGGACATCTTTAAACATTCCATCACCCAAATTATAGGCATACCAAAGGAGAAGAGAAAGACCAAGAAAATAAAATCTTATTTGAACAGATAATAAAGGAGAACTTCCCCAAGCTGGCAAAGGAAATAGACTTCCAGGAAGTCCAGGAAGCTCAGAGAGTCCCAAAGAAGTTGGACCCAAGGAAGAACACACAAAGGCACATCATCATTACATTACCCAAGATTCAAATGAAGGAGAGAATTCTAGAAGCGGTAAGAGATAAGGAGACAGTTACCTACAAAGGAGTGACCATCAGACTGTCAGCTGATTTCTCAAAAGAGACCTTACAGGCAAGAAGGGGCTGGAAAGAAGTATTCCACATCATGAAAGGCAAGGACCTACATCCAAGATTGCTCTATCCAGCAAAGCTTTCATTTAGAATGGAAGGGCAGATAAAGTGCTTCTCAGATAAGGTCAAGTTAAAGGAGTTCATCATCACCAAGCTTTTATTATATGAAATGTTAAAGGGACTTATCTAAGAAAAAGAAGATAAAAAAAGTTTACAGTAAAATGACAGGAAACTCACAATTATTAACAACCACACCTAAAACAAAAAGAAAAACAAACTAAGAAAACATCTAGAACAGGAACAGAACCACAGAAATGGAGATCACATGGAGGGTTAGCAACAGGGGAGTGGGAAGGGGAGAGAGGGGAAAAGGTACAGAAAATAAGTCTCATAGATGGTAGATAGCAAATAGAAAGGGGGAGGGTAAGAATAGTATAGGAAATGTAAAAGCCAGAGAACTTATATGTATGACCCAGGGACATGAACTAAAGGGGGGGGGTAATGTGGGTGGGAGGGAGAGTGGAGGGTGGAGGGGAGTGAAGGGGGGCAAATGGGACAACTGTAATAGCATAATCAATAAAATATATTTTAAAAACCCAATGACAACAAAAAAAAGAATGTGCATCTCAAAAAAAGTACCAATAAAATACTTCACAGATATAGAAAAAACATTTCAGAAATTTGTATGGAACCATAAATGACCCTGAATAGCTGCTGCAATTTTGAGACAGAAGGGCAAAGTAGGAGAGATCACAATACCTGATATCAAATTGCATTACAAGTCCACTGTAATCAAAACAGCCTGGTACTAGCATGAGAACAGACACATATACCAATGGAACATAATAGAGAGCCCACAAATAAACCCAAGTTTCTATGGTCAATTAGTATTTCACAAAGGGGGCAAAAGCATAAAATGGAGTAAAAATAGCCTCTTCAACAAATGGTGTTGGGAGATCTGGACAGCTACATGCAAAAACATGAAACTCGATCACCAACTTACACCATAAACAAAAACAAAGTCAAGGTGAATAAAAGACTTAAATATAAGTCACGACACCATAAAAGTCCTAAAGGAGAACACAGGCAGGAAAATCTCAGATATTCCACACAGAAATATTTTCACTGATATGTCCTCTAGATCAAGGGACATAAAGGAAAGAATATACAAATGGGACTTCATGAAAACAAACCAAAAAAAAAAAAAAACCCTTCTGCATGGCTAAAGAAAACAGCACTAAAATGAAAAGAGAACCAATTGTATGGGAAAACATATTTGTGAATGATATCTCGGACAAGGGTTTGATCTCCAAAATATATAAAGAACTCACACGACTCCACCCCAGGAAGACACAAACCCCAATTAATTAATAGGGAAAGGACCTGAACAGACACTTCTACAAGGAGGACATACGGAGGGCCCAGAGACATATAAAAGGATGCTCAGCCTCACCAGCCATCAGAGACATGCAAATTAAAACCACAATGAGATACCACTTCACACATGTCAGAATGACCACCATGAACAAATCAACAAACACATGCTGAAGATGTTGTGGAGAAAGGAACCCTAGTGCACTGTTGGTGGGAATGCAGACTGGTGCAGTCACTATGGAAAACAGTATGGAATTTCCTTAGGAAACTAAAAATGGAACTGCCTTTTCACCTGGAAATTCCACTGCTGGGATTATACCCTAAGAACACTGAAACACCAATTCAAAAGAAGCTATGCACCCCAATGTTCATACCAGCACAATTTACAATAGCCAAGTGCTGGAAGCAATCAAAATGCACACCAGTAAATGAATAGATTAAAAAACTATGGTACATTTACACTATGGAATACTTCTCAGCAGAAAGAAAGAAGGAACTCCTACCATTTGTGACAGCATGGATGGATCTGGAGAGCATTATGCTAAATGAAATAAGCCAGGCAGTGAAAGACAAATACCATATGATCTCGTCTATAGGGGGAACCTAATCAACAAAACAAAGAAGCAAGCAAAATATAACCAGAGACATTGAAATTAAGAACAAACTGACAGTAACCAGAGGGGAGCTGTGATGGAATAATGGAGGGAAAAGTTGGATGCATTTTCAGGAAGATGTATAAAGGACACACAGACAAAACCAAAGGGGGGGTAGGATCAAGGGTGGGAAGTGGTGATGGGTTGTGGGGGAAGGGTGGGGGGGAATTGGACACAACTGTACTTGAACAACAATAAAAAAATATGTAGAGTAGAAAAAGAAGTGCACAGCTGATTCCGCAGGCTGGGTGTTTTCCATGTGGAGGGAGACATGTTTTGGTCATTTTATTCAATAAAACAGTGAGTTTTTTTAAAGATCATACCCCATGATTAATTGAGGTTCATCCCAGGGATGCAAGGATTCACAAATCAATAAACGTAATACATCACATAAACAAATGGAAAGACAAAAATCACATGATCATATCAACAGATTTGGAAAAGTATTTATTAAGTTACAGCCCCATAATACCACTCGACCAGACATCCCTATACGAAGAACAGTCTGCACAACTCTTTGTAATAGATCAGATTCCTCCAAATACTTATTTACAATTCCACAAAAATACAACCTTATTTCTTACTTTTGTACCTTTTCAATTCTGTTCTCTCTTTCTTGAATGACTTTCCTCCATTTTTCCACCTGGCAAGAATCTACTTATTAATCAAGCTTCTGCTCAAGTGTTCTCTTGTGAAGCCTTCCCTGACCTCCAGAAACCTGAACAGTTCCTTTCCTTGGAGTCCCATGGCACTGTGTTTAGACTTGTCTCACTTTTACACTGTCCTTTTTTATTGAGTTTATTGGGGTGGAATTTAAAAAAAACTATATAGGCTTAAAATGCACAATTCTATAATGCATCATCTGTATATTGTGTGGTGTGTTCACCATCCAAAGTCAAGTCTCCTTCCACCACCACTGAGCTCCCTTTACCCTCTTCTACTTGGCCCCCTTTCCCTCTGGTAATCACCATACTGTTGTATCTATGAGAGGTTTTGGGGTTTTGTTGTTGTTGTTGTTGTTGTTGTTGTTGTTGTTGTTGTTTTCTTTTTGCTTAATATCTTCATCATTTTCTACCAGCCCCGCAAACCCTCTCCCCACTTACACCTGTCAATCTGTCTTTTGTATTTATGAATGTGTTTCTATTTCATTTTTTCATTGATATTGCTGTTTAGATTTCACATATAAGTGGAATCTTATGATATTTGTCTTACTCTGACTGGCTTATTTCACATAGCATATTCTCCAGGTCCATCCATACTATTATAAGTGGTAAAAATTTAATTATTTTTATGTCTAAGTAATATTCCATTGTATGTATGTACCACCACTTTTTAATTCACTCATCTACTGATGGGCATTTTGGCAGATTCCAAATTTTAGCTACTGTAAATGACACTGCAATGAACATATGGGTTTACGTATTCTTTCAAATTAGTGTTTCAGATTTCTTTGGACATATTCCCAGAAATGGAATAACTGGGTCATAAGATAGTTCCAATTTTAACTTTTTGAGAAAGCTCTATACTGTTTCCCATAGTGGTTGCATCAATATGCATGCCTACCAACAGTGTACAAGGGTTCCCTTTTCTCCATATCTGCATCAATGCTTATTGTTTGTTGATTTATTTTTTCCCTTTTCTGCATTTTTATTGAGTTCAGCTCACACAGATATACATAGTATGCACATAAAGTTCATCTACCAAGATTCAAAAAGCTACAGTCAGAAGAAACTGACATCACTTACAGATAATAGTTGACAAAACACAGGAATTATCTCTGGTCAAGGTTGGTTTTAGCTGCTGTGTGTTTTATAGCAACATGGCAGACCAAGCCTCAAAGGAAACAATGTATATTCTTTCTCCAACCAGATTCACTTCCCCCACCCCCTGCCTCTGAGTGTTCTAAGTCAGGCAGGGAGAGCAAAGCAGCCAAGAGACTAGGAGACTTTTACACAAAGACTGAGGACTCAGGCTATGACAAAGCCAAGGGGTGAGGATATTTCTGTCCCTTCTCTGTGGACCCGAAGTCCTTCCTGCGGGCCCATCGCACTGTGCCGGTCTTCAGTTACCTCTTCCCTTTTCAGGGGTCTTACAAGTCATTGGCTAACTAGCCACCCACCCAGGCCAAGGAGGATGTGAGGGAGATAGGGGCTGCAGTCCTGCCAGGAGGAAATGTTCCGTCTCCTTTGGGGCTCATGTCCACAACTCCTTTTCACTCAGCCCTACCCGTGGGGCCTTTTTGTCTGTTAATGAGGCTACAGTTCCTGAGACCAGGCAGAACAGCACCGAACAACCTGTATGTGTACCTTTTGCCTGATGATTGTTTAAAAGGAATTGGTTTCTCTTAAGGTAAAGTTTTATTAAAAAAAAATTAACAACTTCCAGCCAAGATGGGGAGGCATAGGCGGACACACTGTGCCTCCTCTCACAACCAAAATTAAGGACAACAAATACTTAGAAACAAGGAAACAACCAGAACCAATAGAAAATTGAATTGTACGGAAGTCCAACAACCATTTATCCACACTGGTAAGAAGGGTGGAGTCCCGGCAGGAAAAAGTGGAGGTGTGGATATGGGAACGCAAGCAGCAGCAGCTGGCAGTTCCCAGGTGCACAGGTGGTGGCTGGCGGTCCCCAGGCATGGGGTGGCAACTGTGCAGACCCAGTGAGGCTGCACAAGGCAGCTGGCTAACCAGGTGGTCCCACATTCACGCACGCAGATGGTCCAGGCAAAGGGGAAGTGGTGGAAGGGACTGAATCCAAGAGAGAGCGGAGCAGGCACCATTGTTCCCTCTTAGACCCCACCCCCACATACAGCGTCACAACCCAGCGACTGGGCTCCCCTGCCCTGAGGAACACCTAAGGCTCCACCTCTCACTACGTAATAGCCACGACCAGACTAAAACCAAACCAAAACAAATAAACAAAAAAAAAAATACCAACAATGGCTCAAACCAGAGAACAAATGAAAGCCCCAGAGCCAATTCCTCTAAGCCATGAAGAGATAGCCAACCTATCAGATGCACAGTTCAAAGCACTGGTCATCAGGATGCTCACAGAACTGGTTGATTTTGCTCACAAATTGGATGAAAAAAATGCAGGCTACAATACGTGAAATGAAGGAAGACACATGGGGAACCGATAGAGATGGAAGGAAAACTGGGACTCAAATCAATGGAGTGGACCAGAAGGAAGAAATTAACAACCAAACAGAAAATGAGGAAGAAACAAGAATTCAAAAAAAACGAGGAGAGGCTTAGGAACCTCCGGGACATCGTTAAACGTCCCAACATCCGAATTATAGAGGTCCCAGAAGAAGAAGAAGAAGAGCAACAAGTGGAAAACTTATTTGAACAAATGATGAAGGAGAACTTCCCCAATCTGGCGAAAGAAATAGACTACCAAGAAGTCCAGGAAGCTCAGAGAGTCCCAAAGAAGCTGTACCCAAGGAGGAACACACCAAGGCACATAATAATTCCATTAGCCAAGATTCAAATGAAGCAGAGAATTCTAGAAGCAGCAAGGGATAAGGGGACAGTCACCTACAAAGGAGTTCCATCAGACTGTCAGCTGATTTCTCCAAAGAGACCTTACAGGCAAGAAGGGGCTGGAAAGAAACATTTGAAGTCTTGAAAGGCAGGGACCTACATCCAAAATTGCTCTATCCAGCAAAGTTGTCATTTAGAATGGAAGGGAAGAAGATAAAGTGCTTCTCAGATAAGGTCAAGTTCAAGGAGTGCATCAGCACCAAGCCCTTATTGTATGAAATGTTAAAGGGACTTATCTAAGAAAAAGAAGATAAAAAATAGGACAGTGAAAAGACAGCAAACTCACAGCTATTAAGAACCACACCTAAAACAAAAGCAAACTAAGCAAACAACTAGAATAGGAACAGAGCCACAGAAATGGAGATCATATGGAGGGTTAGCAACAGGGGAGTAGGAGGAGGAGAGAGGGGAATAGGTACAGAGAATAAGTAGCATAGATGGTGGGTAGAAAATAGACAGGGGGAGGGCAAGAATAGTATGGGAAATGTAGAAGCTAAAGAACTTATGACACATGGACATGAACTAAAGGGGGGGAATGTGGATGGGAGGGGGTGTGCAGGGTGGACGGGAATGATGGGGGAGAAATGGGACAACTGTAATAGCATAATCAATAAAATATTTTTTTAAAGTAAAAAACAAATTAACAGACCCCTATGAGAAACTATGCCATCTGATACAATTATTTACTTGCCGGGCTGAAAAAAACTTTTTCTTCCCCTCATAAAATATTTGGCACCTTCTACCATTGCAGAAAAACTGGGGGTGGGACTGGGGCAAACAAGGACGCCCATACATTTGACAACCTGATCTCTAGACAAAATTCAGGCATGTCACAAAGTGACAATGCCCCCATGGAACCCACCTCCACATCTTCCCTACTCATTTCTCTCCTCCACTTTATTATCCATGAGACGGAGACCAGAGACAATGAATGTGTTGTCCACATTCCTCCAACAGTTCAGTCGATCTGAGTCTGCAGCCACAGGACCCCTAGCCACATTTCCAGACACTAGACCTGTATGGGGCTTGCTCTACACCTGACCCTGCGGATGCTGGGAAGCAAATGGTGAGAATGCCTTGGTGTGTCTTCGACACACATATTTCTAAGACAGGTCTTATCAGGACTTCTCATGTCCTACCTATGGTCTCCAATATCAATTCTGGCACTCGCCCATGGGCTGAGGACCTACCAGTTGGGTGTGCATTCTAAAATCCCCCAATTCCCTGCTATGAACCACGTGAGGTAGAAAATTCTGCTGAAGGTTTTCCTGTGCTTGCCACTCTGGTAGGGCTTGTCTCCCACAGAAACCGCCTGGTGGACGGGGAACAAAAACTTCCTGTTGAAGGTGTTGCCGCAATTCTCCAAGGGGCTAGTCAGATGACTCTGTAAGAATAAGCATGTCATGAAATTCTTCTGGTAGATGGAGCACAGGCAGGGGACTCCCCATTGTGCACTGGGCTGTGCTTCCTGAATGAGGAGTTCTTGCTAAAGTCTGTGCTAGCTTAACATGTATGTCTTCTCCTTAGGGTGCATCCCCCCTTTTTCAGGTTTTCAAAAATTTATTTTTTTTATTTTTTAAAGAGGGAGAGAGAGAGGGAGATAAACATTAGTATGTGGTTCCTTCTCAAGTGCCCCCCATTGGGGACCTGACCCGAACCCAGACAGAAGCCCTGACTGGGAATCAAACCAGAGACCCTTTGATTCGCAGTCCAGCTCTCAATCCACAAAGCCACACCAGCCTGTTCTGCTGAAGGCCTTGCCACAATCCCTGCATATGTACAGCTCCTTCCTAGTGTGCATCTTGTGATGCTTGATGAGGCACCTATTCTCTCTGAAGGCCTGGCTGGAGTCTTTGCACACACATAGCATCTGCCAAATGTGTGTCCTCTGATACTCAACGAGTTTCCTGTTCACTCTGAAGGACGAGCTAGCCTCACTCCACACACATCTATGGCTTCTCCGTTCTGTGTGTCCTTTGATGCACAAACAGGCTGGATTTTTAGCTGAAGGCCTTGCCACTACTGCACACATAAGACTTCTCCCCTGTACACATCATCCGATGCACATTGTGACTCCATTAGTGGATGAAGGCCTTGCCGCACTTCCCACATGTGTATGGCTTTTCCTGGATGTGTGTCCTGTGGTGATTGATAAAGTGTCCATACTTTCTGAAGTCCTTCCAACAGTCCTCACACGCCTATGGCTTCTCTCCACTGTGCGTCTTCTGATGCTTCATGCAGCGCCTATTCTCTCTGAAAGCCATCCCACAGTAATCACACATGTATGGCTTCTCCCCAGTGTGCGTCGTTGAATGCACACGGAGACTGGATTTCTGGCTGAAGGCCTTGCCACACTCCACACATGAGAATGGCTTCTCCCCAGTGTGCATCCTTTCAGGCACAAGAAGGCTGCATTTCTGGCTGAAGGCTTTGCCACAGTAACTCCACCCATGTGGCGTTTCCCCAGTGTGCTTTCTCTGGTGTAGGAAGATGTTACCACACTATGCCTGAAGGCCTTGCCACAGTAACTGCAAATATATGGCTTCTCTCCAGTGTGGGTCCTCTGATGCACAAGAAAGTCAGATTTCTGGCTGAAGGCTTTGCCGCATTCCATGCACAAGTGCAGCTTCTCACCAGTGTGCATCCTCTGATGCTCCACGAGGCACTTATTCTGTCTGAAGGTGTAGCCACACTCCTCACACACATAAGGCTTCTCCCTTGTGTGCATTCTCTCATGGACAATGAGACTTCATTTGTGGAGGAAGTCTTTACCACAGTCCCTGCAAATGTACAGCTTCTCCCTGGTATGTATCCTCTGATACACAATGAGGTACCTATTGTCTCTGAAGGCCTTGCCACAATCCCCACACACCACACATAAGGCATCTCCCCAGTGTGCGTCTCTGATGCACATTGAGGGCTGATCTCCAGCTGAAGCCTTTGCCACAATCCCTGCACACATATGGTTGCTCACCAGTGTGCGTTCTCTGGTGTAAGATGATATTACTCTTCTGCCTGAAAGACTTGCCACAGTCTCTGCATACATAAAGTTTCTCCCCGGTGTGTGTCTTCTGGTGCAGAATGATCTTATCCTTCCAGCTGAAAGCCTAACCACAACCCCCACACACTTATGGCTTCTCCAAGGAATGGGTTCATTGGTACTTCCTCAGGGATGACTTTGAGCTTAAAGTCTTGCTACAGTGTCTGCACTTGTATGTCTCCTTCTCTGCACAATGTTGGGATGGAGGACTGGGGCTTGAAGTACCTGAGTTCTTCCCACACACAGTGAAACAGTGCATCCCTG
This sequence comes from Glossophaga mutica, assembly GCA_039655065.1. Classification (NCBI taxonomy): domain Eukaryota; kingdom Metazoa; phylum Chordata; class Mammalia; order Chiroptera; family Phyllostomidae; genus Glossophaga; species Glossophaga mutica. The sequence goes on from CM077318.1 coordinate 27,180,008, forward strand.
GTCCTCTCGATCCTTCCAATTTTGGTGGGGTCAGCATGTGGCTCTGGTGGATGAATCTTAAATTCACAACACTCAGGGGCTAACACTTGGGACATCTCCAAAGGCCCTCGACAGGTCCCTGTGCTTCTGTGTTGCTGCCCCACCCTGTCAGCCTGTATCCCCACTTTCTCACAGGAGTAACCCTGGGCTCCATTCTTCATGAGTCCTTCTACCACCCTCACAATAGATGGTCTCTGTTCCCAAGACTCCTTCTCTGAGTCTTGTTCATTCATGTTCCGTTCAGTCTCCAAGTCCAGTGAGACCAAGTTCCAGTAGATCTCCATCATAAAGTCTCTATACAGATCCTTCTGCTCAGGCTTCAAGTGCTGCCACTCCTCCTGGGTGAAGTTCACAATCAAATCCCTGAATGTCACTGACCCCAGGGCCTCCTTGGTCTGAAGCTGGGTAGCCATCCTTCCAGTGCCTATGGTGACCTGGGCACAGGCAGACTTCACACGTTCGACCACACCCAGAGCCATGCTCAATCTCCTTAAACCCTTGCCAAGTGCGTGCTCACACTCACCACTGTTTGTTGATTTATTGATGATAGACACTCTGACAGGTGGAGGTGATAACTCATTGTGCTTTTAATTCTTTCGTTTCTGATTATTAGTGGTGTAGAGCATCTTATCAAATGTCTGTTGGTCATCTCTAGGTCCCTTTTGGAGAAGTGTTTATTTAACACTTCTGCACATTTCTTAATTGGATTGTTTGTGGCAGTTTTTTGGTAATGAGCTGTAAGAATGCTGTATAAAGTTTGGATTTAACCCCTTATCAGATATAGCATTGGCAAATATCTTCTTCCATTCAGTAAGTTGTCTTTTTCGTTTTGTTGATGGTTTCCTTTGTAGTGAAAAAAGCTTTTTAGTTTGATATGGTCCCCTTTGTTTATTTTTCTCTTTTGTATCCTTTACTCAAGGAGATATATCAGAAAAAAAATACTGCTAAGAGAATGCCTGAGATTTTATTGCCTATGTTTTCTTCTAGGAATTTTTTAAATTTGTTTTTATTGTTGTTCAATTATAGTTGCCCCCTTGTGGTTTGGACTCTTATATTTAAACCTTTAATCCACTTTGAGTTAATTCTTGTATTTAGTATAAGAATGTGATGTAGTTTCATATTCTTTGCATATATATATCTAATTCTCCCAACACCATGAATTGAATAGACTGTCTTTACTCAATTCTTGCCAACTTTGTCAAATATTAATTGAACATGAAGTCATAGGGTATTTCTGGGCTCTGTATTCTGTTCCATTTATTTATTTTTGTGTTTTTATGCCAGTACCATACTGTTTGATTACTGTAGCCTTGTAGTATTTTTTGATATCAGATAGCATGAATTCTCCAATGTTGTCTTCTTTCTCAAGACTGCTGTGGCTATTTGTTGTCTTTTGTGGTTCCATATGAATTTTTCTATTACTTGTTCTAGTTTTGTCAAATACATCATTGGTATCTTGATAGGAATTATGTTGAATCTATAGAATATTTGGGGAAATATATACATTTTAATGGTGTGAATTATTTCTATCCATGAGCATGGTATATGCTTCTGTTTATTTGTACCTTCTTTAATTTCCTTCTTCAGTGTCTTAATCATTTTCTGAGTACAGGTCTTCTACTTTCTGGTTAAACTTATTCCCAGGTTTGATTGTTTGTTTGTTTGTTTGTTTGTTTGTTTGTTTTGATGCCCATGTAAATGGGATGGGTTCCATTTCTGATAGTTCATAACTGGTGTATAAAAAATCAACTGATTTCCATGAACTTACTTTGCATCATATTGCTTTACTAAATTCATTTACCCATTATAGCATTTTGTGTGTGTGTGTGTGTGTGTGTGGAATCTTTGGGGTTATCTATGTACAGTATCATGTCATCTGCACATAATGACAATGTTACTTCTTGCTTTCCAATTTGGATGCCTTTTGCTTCCTCTTCTTGCAAGATCATTGTGGCTAGGACTTCCAGTACTATGTTGAATAAGAGTGGAGGAAGCCAACATTCCTGACTTGTTTCTGATTTTAAGGGAAACACTTAGTTTTTACCCATTGAGTATGATGTTTGCTGTGGGTTTGTTAAATATGATTTTTATGATATTGAGGTACATTCCTTTCATCCCTGCTTTTCTCAGTGTTTTTATCATAAACTTCTGCTGGATTTTTTTCAGGTGCTTTTTCTCCATCTATTGATATGACCCTGTAATTTTTATACTTTATTTTGTTTATGTGGTGTATCACATTAATTGATTTGCAGATATTGTACCAACCATCTATTCCAGGAGTAAATCCCATTTGATCATGGTGTATGATCTTTTAGTGTACTGCTGGGTCCAGTTTACTAATAGTTTTTAATATATTTTATTGATTATGCTATTACAGTTGTCCCATTTTTTATCCCCTTTATTCCCTTTTGCCCTGTAGCTCGCTTCCCACCACCATTTCCCTACCTTAGTTAATATCCAAGGCTCATACATATAAGTTCTTTGGCTTCTCCATTTCCCATACTATTCTTAACATCCCCTTGTCTATTTTGTACCTACCATTTATGCTTCTTATTCCCTGTATGTTTTTCCTTCACTCCCCCTTCCCATTCCCCACTGATAACCCTCCATGTAATCTCTATTGTTGTGAATCTGTTCCTGTTCTAGTTGCTTGCTGAGTTCATTTTTGTTTTTGTATTTTTAGGTTCAGTTCTTTTTTTCTTCTATTCCATACATATTATTTTTCTATTTTTTCCTTTTTAAATATATTTTATTGATTATGCTATTACAGTTGTCCCATTTCTCCCCCATCATTCCTCTCCACCCTGCACATCCCCTCCAACCCACATCCCCCTGCTTTAGTTCAAGTCTATGTGTCATAAGTTCTTGAGCTTCTACATTTCCCACACTATTCTTGCCTTCCCCCTATTTTCTACCCACTGTCTATGCTACTTGTTCTCTGTACCTTTTCCCCTCTCTCCTCCTCCCACCCCCCTGTTGCTAACCCTCCACGTGATCTCCATTTCTGTGGTTCTGCTCCTATTCTTGATAGTTGTGAGTTTGTTGACATGTTACTGTTTATATTTTTTATCTTCTTCTTTTTCTTAGATAAGTCTCTTTAAAATTTCATATAATAAGGGCTTGGTGAGGATGAACTCCTTTAATTCAACTTTATCTGGGAAGCACTTTATCTGCCCTTCAATTCTAAATGAAAGCTTTGCTGGATAGAGCAATCTTAGATGTAGGTCCTTGCCTTTCATGACTTGGAATACTTCTTTCCAGCCTCTTCTTGCCTGTAAGGTCTCTTTTGAGAAATCAGCTGACAGTCTGATGGGAACTCCTTTGTAGGGAACTGTCTCCTTTTCTCTTGCTGCTTTTAAGATTCTCTCCTTATCTTTAATCTGGGATAATGTAATTATGATGTGCTTTGGTGTGTTCTTCCTTGGGTCCAACTTCTTTGGGACTGTCTGGGCTTCCTGGACATCCTGGAAGTCTGTTTCCTTTGCCATATTAGGGAAGTTCTCCTTCATTATGTTTTCAAATAAGTGTTCAATTTCTGGCTCTTTCTTTTCTCCTGGCATCCCTATGATTCATATGTTGGAACGTTTCAGGTTGCCCCAGAGGTTCCAAAGCCTCTCCTCACTTTTTTGAATTCTTCTTTCTTCATTCTGCTCTGGTTGAATGCTTCTTTCTTCTTTCTGCTCCCAACTGTTGATTTGAGTCCCAGTTTCCTTCCCTTCACTGATGGTTCCCTGTACATTTTCCTTTATTTCACTCTTCATAGCCTTCACTTTTTCCTCTATCTTGCCACCATATTCAAGTATTTCTGTGAGCATCCCAATTACCAGTGTTTTGAACTCTGCATCTGATAGGTTGGCTATCTCTTCATTGCTTAGTTGTATTTTTTTTCTGGAGCTTTCATCTGCTCTTTCTTTTGGGCCATATATTTTTGTCTCTGCTCACCTGTTACATAGTAAGGGTCAGAGCCTTAGTTATTCACCATGCCATAGCTACCCATGTGGCTGTGTTGTTGTGCTGTATGTGGGGGAGGGGTCTGAGAGGGAACCATGCTGATTGCTCAGCTCTTGGACGGCTTTCAGTTACTTCCCCCACTACCCACAAGCAAATTGGGCCCTTCTGGGTGGACCATACTGATTCCAGGGTGGGTGGTTTTGTATACATTCTAGGACCCTGAGGGTCTCTCCAACAAAGTCTCCTTTGAGGCTGAGATTTTGTCCCACCACCTCAACTCCCACAGGTTTTTTTCAGTCGGAGGTTTTGAGGCTTAATTTCCTTGCACTGGAACCCTGGGTCATGTGGTCTTTCTCAGTGCCCAGTTGTTTCTACCGGTTTATCCGCACACAAATGTGGGACCGCAGGCTCCACCACCCTCCTCATTGCTCACCCTGGTCCTCCAACCACAGCGTTGCCACAAGTCCTCACCACCCAGCTACCCTTCTCCTCCCTTCCTACCAGTCTGGATAAATGCTTCTTCTTTAACTCCTTGGTTATCAGACTTCTATACAGTTTGATTTTTCTGGAAGTTCTGGTTATTTTTTGTTTTTTAATTTGTTGCTGTCTTTCTTTTGGTTGTGAAAGGAGGCACGGTGTATCTACCTATGATTCTATCTTGGGTGGAAGTCCTAGTTTGCTAATATTTTGTTGAGAATTTTATCATCTGTATTCATCAGAGATAATGACTTAAAATTTTCTTCCTTTGGAGTGTCTTTCTCTGATTTTGGAATTAGGATAACGCTGACCTCATAAATTGAACTTGAGAGTCTTCCCTCCTCTTGACTTTTGAAATAGTTTGAGAAGAATATGTGTTACTTTTTCTTTCAATATTCAGTAAAATTCATCTGTGTAGCCATCCAGTTCAGGACTTTTGTTTGTTGCAAGTTTCTTTTTTAATTATTGGCCCAGATATTTTAATGGGCACTATTGCTTATTAACTTTGAGTTAGTTCACTGTCATCTACCAAGTTCCATCTAGTTTTTTCATGTTGAACTAAATAGGGATATAATGTAGATTATCTCCTCTACAGGTTTTTTTTGAATATAGCTTTTCAAATTAGTGAAAAGAAACATGATTGTTAGATCATTTAGTAATATTTTGTTTAGCTTTGTATAAAAATGTCAAACTGTCTCCCAAAGAGGCAGTGCCATTTTTTATTCTCACCAACAATGAATTTTTTTTAATATGTGGAATCTAAAAGGAACAAACTCAAAGAAACAGTGTGTAGGGTGGTGATGACCAGGAGTTGGAAGTGGAAGAAACAGGAAGATAGCACTGAAAGGATACAAATTCCCAATTATAAAATAAAGAAATTTAAAAATCTAATGTCAAACATTAGAGTACAGCTAATAATACTGTATTATGTCCTTGAATGTTTCTAAGACAGTAGATCTTAAATGTTCTGACCACAAAAAAGAAATGGTAACTATGATGGGATGGAGGCAATTACTAGTGCTTTGGCATTAATCACTTGGAATATAAATGTATAAAATCAACATGTTGTACACCTTAACCTTACATAGTGTTATTTGTCAATTGTATCCCAAAAATGTTTGTGAATATATGTCTACACATTGGCTAATTATACACATTTATATCCCCTTGCTTTGTGAACTCAGGCATCTTAGAACGAATGACACAATCAACAAGCACACCTAGCACACAAATCTTAGATTCTACCACCATTTGCAATAAAAGAAACCAGGACTTTTTAAAGAAATGGATGACTTTACCACTAGATCAGGAATTAGACAAGATTAACATAGAGTAGCATATAAATCTAGAATAAGAAAACGCTAAAAACTAAAATGGTATTATATGAAAAGAATATAGGAGCCAACTGAAATAGTTCTCAATGACCAAAGCTGGAACAGTTTGATCAACAAAATACATAAAACAACATAAGATTGTAAGGCAAGCATAAGATAAATAACCATGAGTGCATGCTAATATAAATCAATTTTGGAGTAAATAAATAAGAAGAATAGGCAAATATCAGGTGCAGAAGAATTTCAAATAACTTAGACATGTTCTACACTTAAGGAAGTGAATGAAGGGTGAATCACCATTTCTTTTATTTGTATTTTTTTCCTTTTGTATTGATATTCAAATAAAACCATCTCCATTGTTCCACCACCACTTTCCCCTCCCTACCCATGCAAACCCACCTCCCACCCTCAACTCTACTCTCACTTGGCTCCATCCATGGGAACCTCATTCATGTTCATTTTTGTCCTTTTCCCTTCTTTCCCACATTTTTCCCCTTCCCCCTCCCCTCTGGTTACTGGCAATTTGTTGTTGATTTCAATGTCTCTGGCTATATTTTTGCCAGTTTGTTTTCTTAATTAGGTTCCACTTATACGTGAGATCATGTGGTATTTCTCTTTCACCACTTGGCTTGCTTAATTTATGATAATACTTTCCAGTTGCATCCATGTGGTCGTGAAGGGCAGGAGCTACTTCTTTCTTTCTGCTGCATAGTTTTCCACTGTGTAAATGTACCATAGTTTACTGATCCACTCACTAACCGAAGGGCACCTAGGCTGCTTCTAGCACTTGGCTATTGTAAATTGTGCTGCTATGAATATTGGGGTGCATAGATTCTTTTGAATTAGTAATTGAGGATTCTTAGGGTATAAACCCAGCAATAGAATTGCTAGGGAAAAAGACAATTCAACTTTTAGTTGCTTGAGGAAATTCCATATTGTTTTCCACAAAGCCTGCACCAGTTTGCACTCACACCAACAGTGCACTAAGGTTCCCTTTCCTCCACAGCTCCACCAGCACTTATTGTTTGTTGATTTGCTTATGATGGCCATTCTGACTGGTGTGAAGTGGTATCTCATTGTGGTTTGAATTTGCATGTCTGTGATAGCTAGCAAGGCTGAGTATCCTTTCATATCTATGAGCCCTCTGTGTATCCTCCTTGTAAAAGTGTCTGGTTCCTTTGCCCACTTTTTAATTGGATTGATTGTCTTCCTGGAGTGGAGTCCTGTGAGTTCTTTATATATTTTGGAGATCAAACCCTTGTCCAAGATATCATTGGCAAATATGTTTTCCCATACAGTTGGTTCCTTTTCCATTTTCCTACTGTTTTCTTTAGCCATGCAGAAGCTTTTTATTTTGATAAAATCTTATTTGTTTATTTTTTCCTTTATGTCCCTTCCTCTAGGGGACATATTGGTGAAAATATTTCTGTGTGGAATATCTGAGATTTTCCTGCCTATGTTCTCCTCTAGGACTTTTATGGTGTCGTGACTTACATTTAAGTCTTTATCCACCTTGACTTTGTTTTTTGTTTATGGTGTAAGTTGGTGATCAAGTTTAATTTTTTTTCTGCCTGTAGCTGTCCAGATCTCCCAACACCATTTGTTGAAGAGGCTATTTTGATTCCTTTTTATGTTTCTGCCCACTTTGTTGAATATTAATTGACCATAGAGACTTGGGTTTATTTCTGGGCTCTCTATTCTGTTCCATTGATCTATGTGTGTGTTCTTATGCCAATGCAAGACTCTTTTGATTACTGTGGCATTATAATGTAGTTTGATGTCAGGTATAGTGATCCCACCTACTTTGTTCTTCTTTCTCAAAATCACCACAGCTATTCAAGGTCATTGATGGTTCCATATATAATTGTGAAGTGTTTGTTCTATATCTGTGAAATATGTCATTGGTATTTTAATAGGGATTACATTGAATCTAAATTGCTTTAGGTAGTATAGACATTTTGATGATGTCATTTCTTCCAATCCATGAACATGGTATATGCTTCCATTTACTTGTGTCTTCCTTAATTTCTTTCTTTAGTGTTGTATAGTTTTCTGAGTACAGATCCTTTATCTTCTTAATTAGGTTTATTTCAAGGTATTTTATTTTTCTTGTTGCTATAGGAAATGGGATTTTTTTCCTGATGATTCATTGTTGATGTACAAAAATGCCTTCGATTTCTAACTATTCACTTTGTAACAGTTCTATCTATTGATACGATCATGTGATTTTTGTTTCTCCTTTTTTATGTGATGTGTTGTTTATTGATTTGCAAATATTTTACCATCCTTGCATCCCTGGGATAAATCCCACTTGATCATGGTGTATGATCTTTTTATTGTATTGCTGGATGCAGTTTTCCAGTATTTTGTTGAGAATTTCAGCGTCTCTGTTAATAAGCAATATTGGCCTGTAGTTTTTTTTTTCTTTGTTGTGTCTTTATCTGGCTTTGAGATTAGGATGATATTGGCTTCATAAAAAGAGTTTGGGTTCATAAAATGTGTTGTTGTCTATATTTTTCTTGAAGTCCTCCAAAACTTTCCTTATGTATTTGGGTGCACCTATGTTGGGTGCATATATGTTTATAATGTTTATGTCTTCTTGATCAATTCTTCCCTTGAGTATTAGGAAGTGACCTTCTGGGTCTCTCTTTATGGCCTTTGTTTTGAAGTCTATATTGTCCAATATAAATATTGCTACCCTGGCTTTTTCTTCTTGTCTATTTGTATGGAATATTTTTTTCCAGCCCTTCACTTTCAGTCTATGTGTAGGTCTTCTGTTCTGAGGTGGGTCTCTTGTAGGCAGCCTACGTGTGGGTCATGCTTTGTTATCCATTCAACTACCCCATGTATTTTGATTGAAGCATTTAATCCATTTACATTTAAGGTTATTATTGATAGGTGCTTATTCATTGCCATTTTACTCTCTTTGTACCTTTGTTCATTTCTCTCTCACTGCTTTTCTTCCTTTTCTTAAAGTTGCCCCTCCAGCATATCTTGCAGTGCTGGTTTGGTGGAGATGTATTCTCTGAGGCTTCTTTTGTCTGTAAGCCTCCTTATTTCGCCTTCTATTTTAATTGAGAACCTTGCTGGATAGAGTAGCTTTGGTTGTGGGCCTTTGTTTTCATTACTCGGAGTATTTCTTGCCATGCCCTTCTGGCTTATAATGTTTCAGTTGAGAAGTCACCTGCTAGCCTTATCAGGGTTCTCTTGTATGTTACTTCCTCTTTCTCCCTTGCTGCTCTTAAGATCGTCTCTTTGTCTTTAAATTTTTCCATTTTAATTATGATGTGTCTTGCACTGGGCCTCTTCAGGTTCCTCTTGATTGGGACCCTCTATGTTCATGGACTTCTGTGGCTTCTTTTCTCATCAACTTAGGGAAATTTTCCATCTTTCCTTTTTCAAATAGGTTTTCTATCCCTTGCTCCTCTTCTTCTCCTTCTGGTATCTCTATTATATGGATATTATTCTGTTTCACCTTGTCCTGCATTTTCGTTAACCCCTCCTCATTTTTTTCAGTCTTTTTTCTTTTTCTTGCTCTTTTTGGGAAGTTTTTTCTACTTTGTCCTCCAGCTCACTGATTCAATCCTCTGCTTCATTAAGCTTGATTTTGATTCCTTCTGCTGTGTTCTTTAATCCAGAAATTGTATTCTTCATTTCTTCTTGGCCCTTGTTGATTGTTTCTGTGTCCTTTTTTATGCTGATATAATTTGCAGTAAGTTTCTAGTAATTTCCCTGTATTTTTGGTAATTCGCACTGAGTTCATTGAGCTTCCTTATAACCATTGTTTTGAACTCAATATCTGATAGTTGCCCTCTATTTCATTTAGCCTTCTTTCTGAAAATTACTCCTTTCCTTTAGATTGGGGATTGTTTCTTTGTCTTCCTATTTTTTGTGGGAATATTCTTGTTTGCTTCTGTTTCTTAAATTGATCTGTTTTAACTTTCTGACTTCATGATATGAACTTCTATGGTGGGAGGCCTGTGAGATACAGTGGTACAGTGTCCTTTGTCACCTGAACTTGATATTCTTGGGATGTACCTTATGCCTTTTATGCTGTTGTTTTTTTTTTTTTTTCAGATATAATTGGGTTTTGATTGTTGTTGGGTCATTCTTTCATGTATCCTTCTCCGTTGCTGATTGACTGAGGGTCACTTTGCCTACCATGTCTTGTGTGCTGTTGTGCAGGCACTGCCTGAACAAAACCACAGAGCCCAAGAAACAAACCCCCACCTGCAAATATAGCTCCCCCCAACATTCCCATTGTCAATAGAGAATGAACCAGTATTAATAAGGGTGTAATGAGATTAAGACCATTATAAGAATAGCCCTGGCTGGTGTAGCTCAGTGGATTGAGTGCGGGCCTGCGAACCAGAGGGTCGCGGTTCGATTCCCAGTCAGGGCACATGCCTGGGTTGCAGGCCAGTTCCCGGCGGGGGACACACGAGAGGCAACCGTACATTGATATTTCTCTCCCTCTCCTTCTCTTCTACCCTTCCCCTCTAAAGATAAATAAATAAAAAATCTTTAAAAAAAAAGAATAGAGTGGATACACGATGATCTACAGGAAAAGAAATGATTTGGGGAGGATAGAAGGAGGAGCACTAATAAGAGTTGGGAGTTGGAGCAATGGAAGGAAAGAAGGTAAAGTTTACCTGATGAATAAAGAAAGGGAATGAGGAGTGTGAAATGGAGTATGAGAAGGGAAGCATATAACATTAGGTTTAAACAGAAATTAAAATAGTATAAAATAAAATAAAGTGAGAGACAGAAAGAAAATGGAAGGAAAAATATTAAATAATTAACAAAAATACAGGAGCCAAATTGGAGAGAAAGATCCACTGGAGTACCATCAATAACAAATGAGCTGAAATTAATATTGGTCATATGGAAATAAGAGGGAAAAAAACAAACAAAAAAGTCTAAGAGATGTTTAGAGGAATGGGAAGTGATTTTGTAATGACAGAGGGAGAGGGAATACTAAGAGTGAAGGACAAAAACTAGACTAAGTGAAGGGAAAAATTAAAATTTGGGATGTAAAGGAAAAGAAAAAAGGGGGAAATAAATAAAAATAAAAAGGCAGGGTGAAGGAGAAATAGAAGAAAGACAAAAAAGAAAAAAAAACAGGCTAAGACAGCATAACTAAAATTTGAGTAAACACACACACACACACACACACACACACACACAGAGTAAGAGGGGTCCAGTAAAATTTTTTATTTGAAATACAGAATTAGTGAAGCTCTAGAGATAATCTTGAAAAAACAATGCAAAAACAACTATTCTACCCACAACCAACTAGCAAAGTTTGTTATAGGTGTAGAGACAACACCGGTATTTTAATAGCTGGGCAAAAGGATATGAAATGACCCTTAACAAGAGAACTCAATTTGAATGTCTGGACAGGGGAGAAATAGTAAGAGTTTGGAATGGAAACAAGTTGTAGCTAGAGAGAAAACCAAATTTGAAATGAGAATATTGCAAGAAAGAGGAAGGTAAGATGGGCTAAGAAAAGGGAGGGGCAAAATATGTGGATTGAAATACACTATAGTATAAAATCTAGTGACTTATTATATACAAATTCACTGGACAAGAAATGAATGTTATAAAGCTATGCAGGAAAGAAAATACTGCAAATCATGAAGGAGACCACAATAACTTTCATATCGATAGCCTCTTATATTTACCACTGTTTTTTTCTTTCGGGATTTGCCTCTGGTGATGTCAGATGTTGATCTCGTCTGACCTTAGGCAGCCTGTTTGATACTTCCTGTGATCTGCTGTCACTGACTGTCTCCTTCAGTTGTTAATATGGTCACTCTGAACTCAGCAGTCAGGTTTAAGCATCATAGGGTAGGGCTGAATCCCTCCTGTAGTGGGACCTATTGTAACCACTGCTTGGAGGGGAGTGGTCTGCCTGAGCAGGATGATTGCTGTGTATGGGGGTTGGCTCAGCACGGGATCCCAGAGGCTACTTTCTCAGTTCTCTCTCCCAAAGCTTCTGTCCCCATTCTCTCCTCAAGTCTCTTCTAGTCCACTCTGCCCCTCCTTTGCCAGTGACCTACTGTCTCTGGCTATCTCCTTTGGTTGTTTATCTGGTCAATAGAACTCAGCTGTCAGGCTTAAGCACCAAAGGGCCAGGGCAGAGACCCTCCATGGGTCAGGGCTATTGCTTACCCTCAGGCTACTGACACTCAGAGGGGAGTGGTCTGCCTGAGAACCAAGGCTGCTACTGTCTGAGGGATGACTCAACACCAGGATCCTAGCAGCTACTCTCTCAGTTATCTCCCCAAGGCCTCTCTACCCAGTCTCTCCTCAAGCATCTCTAGCCCACACTGCCCTTGCCTTTGCCGGAGCCCAGGGTAAGTGGCTGCAAATGAAAATTTGTGTGTTGGCCCTCTAAACAGCCCTTGCATCTCCAACCATCTGTCTCTGGCAGAGAGCAACCCTGCTGCTTTTTCCACTGGTTGTTATCTGTGTACTTTTTCAGCTCTGGTGTTCTAGGCTGAGAATCCTAGCTTAGGGTTTAGACCCCAATCTTCTTCAGGGAATCCAACCAGCCACTTAATTATCCCACCAGCACTGCCACCCATGGGCACCCAGCCAGCTGTCTCGAGTCCCTACTGCACTCCTTACCAGACTGGTTGTGCCAAAGCTGGTTCTGTATGTCTAAAGTTATATGTTTCTCTCTGGCTATTGTTCAATTGTTTGTTCTGGGTGGTTTCTCCACAAATGAGTTGTAACTCCAGATTGGTCCTGGGAGGAGGTCAGTGTGACTTGTATTCACTCCTCCACTATCTTCCCTCCTCCTAATCACTTCTGAAATACGGGCTATGCATAGTGACTTTCTTCCAAACAGGACAATATGGAAAGAGAGGAAAAAAGTAACTTTACAATGGAGGACCTGAGAAATATTACTTCAAGCCAATTGATAAAGTTTAATATATATTGGTATCATACCTTTAATATGATATTATGAGAATGGCACTATATTTGAGGTCTTCCTCCCCAAAATACTTTATTCCAGTCTAGTCATAACAAAAAAAAGAAAAAAATGAAATTTGCCATACAAAATAAATAACTCATAATTCTTAAAACTGTCTGTGAAAGTCTGAAACACTAGGGAAAACTGAAAAACTATCACAACCCCAAGGAGCCTAAGGAGATGTGACATCTGAATGGAATGCACTATCTTGAATAGAATATCATGGAATATAAAATAGATATTTGTAAAAAACTGAAGAAATCTGAACAAAATAAGGACTTTAATAATAATGTGTCTATATTTGTTAATTAAATGTGAAAAAGTGCACCAAACTAATGTGAGGTGTTAATAATAAGCTAAACTGGTTGTGCAATAAATGAGAACTCTATGTACTATTTTTGCAATGATTCTGTAAATTTCAAATTATTCTAACATGAAAACATTTATTAAAAACAAATATACACCCTGAAACACCAATCCAAAAGAACCTATGCTCCCCAATGTTCATACATAGCAGCACAATTTACAATAGCCAAGTGCTGGAAGCAACCTAAGAGCCCATCAGCAAATGAGTGGACAAAAAAAAACTATGGTACATTTACACACTGGAATTCTATGCAGCAGAGAAAAAGAAGGAGCTTATACCCTTTGTGACAGTATGGATGGAACTGGAGAGCATTATGCTAAGTGAAATAAGCCAGGCAGTGAGGAACAAATACCATAGGATCTCAATTTTAACAGGAATATAATCAACAAAAGAAAGAAGCAAACAAAATATAACCAGAGACATTGAAATTAAGAACAATCTAACAATAGCCAGAGGGGAGGGGGAAGGGGACAGTGGGTAGAAGGATTTTAAAGAACTACTATAAAGGACACATGGACAAAACCAGGGTCGGGGTGGAAGCAAGGAAGGGAGGTGTGTTTGACTGGGGCAGAGGGGAGGGGTGGGGACAAAAAGCAGACAACTGTAATTGAACAACAATAAAGTAATTTTAAAAATTAAAAAATTAAAAAAATAAAAGCTAATTTACACACAAAAACTATGGTACATTTACACAGTGGAATTCTACGCAGCAGAAACAAAGAAGGAGCAAAGACCATATGATCTCACCTTTCACTAGAACATAATCAACAAAAGAAAAAAGCAAACAAAATATACCATATTTTTCAGACCAGAAGGCACACTTAGATTTTAGAGGAGGAAAATAGGAAAAAAAATTGAAGCAAAAAAAAAAGTGGTAAAATATTTAATAATATAAATAACTAATATTTCACCAATGTAAGTGTAAACAGAACTCAAAAGCAGCATTAACAACCATTATTCTTCCTAAATGGTGGGGGTTGGGCTTATAGTCAGAAAAATATGGTACAAATACCATGTGATCTCACCTTTAACTAGAACATAATCAACAAAAGAAAGCAAACAGAATATAACCAGAGACATTGAAATTAAGAACAATCCACAACACACATTTATGATAAAAACACTCAGCAAAGTGGCAATAGAGGGAATATTCCTCAACATAATAAAGGCCATATATAAGAAACCTACAGCCAACATCATACTCAACAGGCAAAAATTAAAACCTTTCCCACTAAGATCAGGAACAAGACAAGGTTGTCCACTTTCACCACTTCTATTCAATATAGTATTGGAAATCTTAGCCACAGTGATTAGACAAGAAAAAGAAATAAAAGGCATCCAAATTGGAAACGAGGAAACAACACTGTAATTGTTTGCAGATGACATGATAGTGTACATAGAAAATCCTATACACTCAGCCAAAAAGCTGCTCAACCTACTAAATGAATTTGGCCAAACAGCCAGATACAAAGTCAACATCCAGAAATCAAACAATAAAACAGCAGAAGCAGAAATCAAGAAAAAACTCCCATTTGATATACCAAAAAGAAAAATAAAACACCTAGGAATAAACCTAACCAAGGAGGAAAAAGACCTGTATGCAGAAAACTACACAACACTGAACAAAGAAATCAAGGAAAACACAAACAAATGGAAGCATATAGCTTGTTCATGGATAGGAAGAATGAATATCATCAAAATGTCTACACTACCCAAAGCAATTTACAAATTCAATGCAATACCTATTAAAGTACCAAATGGCATATTTCACAGACATAGAACAAACACTTCAAAAAATTATGTGGAACCATAAATGACCCCGAATAGCAGCTGCAATTTTGAGAAAGAAGAACAAAGTAGGAGGGATCACAATACCTGATACCAAACTGTATTACAAGGCCACTGTAATCAAAACAGCCTGGTACTGGCATAAAAACAGGCACATGGTCCAGTGGAACAGAACAGAGAGCTCAGAAATAAACCCAAGTCTCTACGATCAATTAATATTCAACAAAGTGGGCAGCAACATGAAATGGAGCAAAAATAGCCTCTTTAACAAGTGGTGTTGGGAGAACTGGACAGCTATATACAAAAAAATGAAACTCGATCACCAACTTACACCGTACACAAAAATAAATTCAAAGTGGATAAAATATTTAAATGTAAGCCATGACACCATTAAAGTCCTAGAGGATAACATAGGCAGGAAAATCTCAGATATTTCACACAGCAACATTTTTACTGATAATGTCCCCTAAAGCAAGGGACATAAAGGAAAGAATAAACAAATGGGATCTCATCAAAATAAAAAGCTTCTGCATGGCTAAAGAAAACAATATTAAAATAAAAAGAGAACCAACTGTATGGGAAAACATATTTGTCAACGATACCTCAGACAAGGGTTTAATCTCCAAAATATATAAAGAACTTACAGGACTCCACTCTAAGAAGACAAGCAACCCAATTAAAAAATGGGCAAAGGACTTGAATGGGCACTTCTCCAAGTAGAGCATACAGAGGACCCAGAGACACATGAAAAGATGCTCAATATTGCTAGCTATCAGAGATATGTAAATTCAAGCCACAATGAGATACCACTTCACACCAGTCAGAATGGTCTTCATAAACAAAGCAACAAACAACAAGTGTTGGAGAGTTTGTGGAGAAAAGGGGACCCTAGTGCACTGTTGGTGGGATTGCAGACTGGTAGAACCACTATGGAAAGCAGTATGGAATTTTCTAAGAAAGCTAAAAATGGACATACCTTTTGACCCAGCAATTCCACTGCTAGGACTATAGCCTAAGAACCCTGAAACACCAATTCAAAAGAACCTATGCACCCCAATGTTCATAGCAGCACAATTTACAATAGCCAAGTGTTGGAAGCAACCTAGGTGCCCATCAGTAAATGAATGGATCAAGAAACTATGGTACATTTACACAATGGAATTCTACACAGCAGAAAGAAAGGAGCTCCTACCCTTTGCAACAGCATGGATGGAACTGGAGAGCATTATGCTAAGCGACATAAGCCAGGTGGTGAAAGACAAATACCATATGCTCTCACCTTTACCAGAAACCTAATCAACAAAATAAACAAAGGAACAAAATATACCCAAAGACACTGAAATTGACAACTGGCTGACAGTGACCAGAGGGGAAAGGGGAGGGAATTTCAGGGGAAAAGGGGAAAGGTTTGGAGCAACAAGTATAAAATACACATGGACAAAAACTAGGGGGATGGAAATGAGAGGGAGGTGGGGAGGGCTGGGTTGGTGGGCTGGGGTGGGTGTAAAAGACAGAAGAGTGTACAAGAACAACAATTAAAATAAAAATAAAAAATTGCTTAATAAGTATTTGTGAATGAATATATAAATAGGTGAAAAATATGCAAGTAAGGTCCCTCAAGATTTGAAAGATAAGAGATTTTCAGGGTATGAATTTGACTTATGAAATAGAGGTACACCCCTTCCTTAGGAAAGAGGCTAACACAAAGGTGAAAACTCTCTACCAGGACAGTTCCACTATGAGGAAAAATGTATACCAGTGGTCTTAGGGAATGTAGAGGACAATAATAAGATTGACTCTTGGAAGACAGTGAGGCAAAATATGTATGGTCTTTTGTTAGTGGTACAGTAACTTGTAAAGAATGACCACAGAGAGACTGACATGGCATCTATAGGTTTTTCATGGGCTGGGGAAACTCCCAAGCTGTTGGACTGTTTTGTTTTTCACAGAAGCTAAAGAAGCTCTATTTATAAATCAGTATGTTCAATCCTTTTCCTCTTTCTGTTTCCTTCCATCTGTGTAATAGAGAAGGAGAGGAGGGTGTAGAGGGAGGAAGAGAGAGTGGGGGGGGGAGAAGGAGAGTGAGAGAGACAAAGAGAAAGCGAGAGAGAGAGAGGGAGAGAGAACAGAACCCACTTATGATGGCAAGGAATGCTTTTCCCTGAAGATTACCAATGCCAAGTTGAAAGAAATATAGTGGTTTAGTGGAACTCTAAAGTTCCTCATTTTACCCAGGGAAAAAATAATAAAACAGTTAATAAGCTACAGTGAGTTGTGCTGACAATTTTAAAAAGAACTTCTTTGGTAGAGGATCCAACATACTGGAGGAGAAAGTGGAAGCTACACTGACCTCCTTCCAAGACCAACCTGGAATTAATACTAAACTGTAGAGAAATCATTCAGAATAACCAACTAAACACTAGCTGGAGAGAAGTCTTATAACCAAGGATGACAGAAGAAACCCCTTTACCAAAACAAGACTCGTAGACAGTGCAGACTATGTGAGAGAGGACTGACTAGACTCCTTCAGGATGCAACTGAAGTTCTGGAGAGATATATCAGTGGCCAGGACTACCCCCCTGAGAAATGTAGGGTCTAAACCCCAAGCTGAGCAACCCAGCATACAGCACCAGAGTCAGAAAGGAACCCAGATAACATCCACCTGTAAAAAACCAACATACTTTCTGTCTGCCAGTGAGAGATGCAGAGAGACTCTTAAAGGGCCAACACACAAAATTTCATTTGCAGCAACTTACCCTGCGCTCTTGCAGAGGGAGAGCAGAGTGGACTAGAG
The DNA here is from genome assembly GCA_039655065.1 of Glossophaga mutica. Lineage (NCBI taxonomy): Eukaryota > Metazoa > Chordata > Mammalia > Chiroptera > Phyllostomidae > Glossophaga > Glossophaga mutica. Next base: position 27,197,740 of record CM077318.1, read on the forward strand.
TGGATGAGGAGAGTCTAAGGTTGGTGGCTCTGGGGAGAGAACTGAAGGAACAGCTACTAGGATCCATGTTCTGAGTCATTTCCCATACTGCATAAACCATCTCTCTCAAGCAGAGCACTCTTCTCCAAGTGGCACCAGCCTGAGAGGAAGCAATAGACCTCCCTGCAGGAATTTCCCTGCCCCACTCTGTGGTGCTTAAGCTGAGGCTGATAACTTGATTAGATTAACAATTGATCAGTCTAAAAACTAAGGCAGAAAACACAAAGAAGCAGCCAAAATGGAAAGACAAATAAACAGACCCTAATGGAAAGAATAAGAGAATTATCCAGAAGAACTAGATAAAATGGATGCAAGCAATTTATCAAATAGAGAGTTTAGAGTAATGATTCTAAGGATACTCAAAAGCATGAAAAAAAGACATAGAAACCATAAAAAAGACCAGTCAGAAATAAAGAATGCAACATGTGAAATAAATAGTACACTAGAAGAAATAAGCAGTTAGATGAATCTGTGTTTTGAAGACAAGGTAGAAAAGATCACCCAGGCAGAGCAGCACAAAGAAAAAGAATTTTAAAAAATGAGGAAAGCTTAAGAAACGTTTTGGACAGCATGCACCATAACAATGTCTGCATCATGGGAATACCACAAGGAGAGGAATGTGAGCAAGGGGATTGAGGACCTGTTTGAAGATATAATGGCTGAGAACTTCCCTAATCACATAAAAGGAAAAGACACACAAGCATAAGAAGCTCAGTCACAAAAAAATTGGACCTAAAGAATTCTACACCAAAACACCTCATGATTAAGATGACAAAACTAAAAGATGGAGAGAATCCTAAAAGCTGCAAGAGAAAAGCAGGTAATTAAATAAAAGGGAGCACCAATTAGACTTTTATCTTATTTCTCAACAGAAACATTTCAGGACAGAAGGGAGTGGCATGAAATATTTGAGGTGATGAAAAGCAAGGACTTAAAACCAAGGCTAATTTACCCAGCAAGATTATCATTTAAAATTGAAGGAGAAATAAGGAACTTCTAAGACAAGAAAAAGCTAAAAGAGTTTGTTAACAACAAACCAGTACTGCAATAAATGTTAAAGGGCTTCCTTTAAGAAGAAAAATAGAAAGAAAAAGAACAGAGGAAAACAGTCTATCATTACAATGGCAATACATACATATCTATCAATAATTAACTTAAATGTAAATGGCTTAGATGCTGTGACCAAAAGACATAAGATAGATGAATATGAATCGATAGGAAAACAAGACTCATATATGTGCTGTCATTCATCTAAAACCACAAGATACACACAGACTAGAAGTAAAGGAATGGAAAAAGATATTTCATGCAAAAGGAGAGGAAGAAAGGTGGGGTAGCAGTACTTATATTCAATAAAATAGACTTTAAAACAAAGGCTATAATAAGTAACAAAGAAGGACAGTACATCCTGATAAAGGGAACAACCCAACAAGAGGATATAACCCTAGTAAACATTTACACACCCAACACAAGAGCTCTTACATATGTAAAGCAAATCTGGATGAACATAAAGGGACAGACTGACAGAAATACAGTCATAGTTGAGGATTTTAACACTCCATTGACTTCAATGGATAGATCTTCCAGGCAGAAAATAAACAATGAAGACAGCAGACTTAAATGACACACTAGATCAAATGGATTTAATTGATATCTTCAGAGTATTTCACCCCAGAGCAACCAAATATACATACTTTTCAAGTGTACCTGGAACATTTTCTAGGGTAGGCCACACGTTAGCACACAAAACAAGCCTCAATAAATTTGAGAAGGTTGAAATCATATCAAGCATCTTTTCTGACCACAATGCTATGAAAATAGAAATCGACCACAAGAACACTGAAAAAAATGTGAAAACATGGAAGCTAAATAACATGTTATTAAACAATAAATGGGTCAACAATGAGACCAAGAAATAAACCAAAAGATATCTTGAAACAAATGAAAATGAGGACCCAACAACCCAAAATCTCTGTAACACTGGGAAAGCAATCCTAAAAGGGAAATTTATAGCATTACAGCAGGCCTAACTCAAAAAAAAAAAGAAAAAGAAAAAAGAAAAAGAAAGAAAAGAAGAAAGAAAGAAAGAGAAAAAAAGAAAAAGCTCAAATAAAAGATCTATCTTCACACTTAAAGGAACTTGAAAAAGAACAACAAAAAAAGCCCAAAGTGAATGGAAGGAAGGAAGTAATAAATATCAGAGCAGAAATAAGTGAAATTGAGTCCAAAAAAGATACAGAAAAATCTAAGAGCTAGTTCTTTGAAAAGATAAACAAAATTGACAAATCTTTAATCATACTCAACAAGAAAAAAAATAGATAGTACCCAAATAAATAAAATCAGAAATGAAAGGTAAACAACAATTGACATCAAAGAAATACAAAGTATTCTAAAAATATTATGAACAATTATATGCTGACAAACTGGACAACTTGGATGAGATGATTAAATTCCTTGAAACATGCAATCTTCCAAAACTAAATCAGGAAGAATTAGAGAATCTGAAAAGACAGATTTCACCTAATGAAATTGAAGCAGTAATAAAAAAAACTCCCAACAAACAGAAGCCCTGGACCAGTGGCTTCACAGGTGAATTTTACCAAGTGTTCTAAGAACTAACACCTCTCCTTCTCAAACCAATTTTATAAAACCCAACAGGAGGGAAGGCTCCCAAACTCATTTTATGAGGCCAGCATTATCCTAATTCCAAAACCAGATAAATTCACTGCAAACAAGAAGGATTATAGGCCAAAATTCCTAATGAACATAGATGCTGAAATCCTCAACAAAATATTAGCAAACCAAATACAACAATGCATCAAAAAGGTCACACACGGTGATCAAGTGGGATTTATTCTGGAGATGCAAGGTTGGTACAGCATTCACAAATCAATAAATGTTATTTACCACATAAACAAAGGGAAGTATAAACACTGCATGATCATATAAATAGGTGCAGAAAAAGCACTTGATAAAATCCAGCACTACATATGATTAAAACTTTCAATAAAGTGGAAATATAGAGAATATCCTTATTTCCCTTAAAAACTGCCATACACAACACACCCACTGACAGCATCATATTCAATGGGCCAAACTACAAGCATTACCCTTAAGGAATCAGACAAGAAGAAATAAAGGCCATCCAAATTGGAAAGGAAGAAGGAATACTGTCTTTATTTGTAGATGACGTCATACTGTACACAGAGAACACCAAAGATTCCACCAAGAAGCTACTAGAACTGATAAATGAATTCAGCAAAGTATCGGGATACAAAATTAATACCCTGAAATCAGTTGCGTTTTTATATGCCAAAAACAAACTAACAAAAAAGAAAATTAGGAAAACAATCCCATTCACATTGCTTCAAAAACAATAGAATACCAAAGATTCAACAAACATAACCAAGGATGTAAAAGACCTGTACTTGGAAAATTATAAGACACTGAATAAAGAAATTGAAGAAGATATAATAAGTGGAAGCACATACCGTGTTCATGGATAGGAAGAATTACCATCATTAAATGTCCATATTACCCAAAGCAATTATACATTCAATGCAATTCCTATCAAAATTCCAATGATTCATTTCACAGAACTTGAGCAAATATTTCAAAATTTATGTGGAACCACAAAATGCCCCACATAGCAACAACAATCCTGTGGAAGATGAACAAAATTAGAGGAATCACATTACCTGATATCAAACTATACTTCAAGGTCATAATACTCAAACAGCCTGGTATTGACATAAAAACAGACACATAGATCAATGGAATAGAATAGAGAGCACACAAATAAACCCACACCTTTACAGTCAACTAATATTCAACAGAGAAAATAAGCACATAAAATATACCAGAGATAGTTTATTCAATAAATGGTGTTAGGAAAATTGGGCAAATATGTGCAGAAAAATGGAACTAGGACACCTTCTTACACCACATACAAGAATAAATTCAAAATGGAATGAAGACTTCAATGTTAGACCTGAAACCATAAAAATCCTAGAAGAAACCATAGGCAGCAATATTTTGGATATTGCTCATAATAATATTTTGTGGGATATATCTCACGAGGTGAAAGAAAAGAAAAAAATAAACAAATTGAAGTACATTGAACTAATAAGTTTTGGCACAGCAAAGGAAATCAACAAAATAGAAAGACAGCCCACAGAATGGAAAGAACATATTCACCAATAAATGTAATAACGGGTTAATATCCAAAATTCATAAAGTACTTACAAAACTCAACACACAAAAAAAACAAACAACCCAACGAAAAAATAAGCAAAGAACCAAAATGGACAATTCTCCAAAGACGACTTACAGATGGCCTATAGACATGTGAAAAGATGCTCAATGTCACTAATCATAAGAGAAATGCAAATTAAAACCACAATGAGATGCCATCTCATACCTGTCAGAATGGCTATTGTCAATAAATCAACAAACAAATGCTGGTGAGGATGTGGAAAAAGGGGAACGCTGTTGCACTGTTGGTGAGCATTCAGACTGTACAGCCACTGTGGAAAGCAGTATGGATATACCTCAAAAATTTAAAATGGGTGTGCCTTTTGACCCAGCAGTCTTACTTCCGGGAATATACCCAACGGAACTCAAAACTCTACTTTGAAATAAAATAAGCACTGCTCTGTTCATTGCAATGTTATTTACAATCTCCAAGATATGGAAGCAGTCCAAGTGTCTATCAATAGATGAGTGGATAAAACAACTACGGGACATTTGCACAGTAGAATACTACTTGGCCATAAAAAGAAAATTTTACCCTTTGCAACAGCATGGATGGACCTGAAGAACATCATGCTAAGTGAAATAAGCCAGCCAGAGAAAGACCAATACCATATGATTTCACTCATATGTGAAATCTAATGAACACAATGAGCTAACAAGCAGAACAGACACAGACACGGGTGGGTGTTGGGGGGTGGAGGGGTTGAGCAAAAGGGAAAAAGGACTCATGACATGGACAACAGTGCGGTGACTGCTGGGGGAGGGGGCATGGGGGACTAAATGATAATGGAAAAAATACTATAAAGAATAAATCAAAAAATAAATTAAAAAACTTCATTTTACAGTAAAAGGAAGCAGAGTAGATTATCTCACATTCACAAAGGGTACATGTTGTTTAAAATAAACAAGGATACTCATACACTCTGGGAAGAAACAACACCTGACAGAACAGAAGTTACACTAAGGAGTTGGTCATTGGATGGCATAGTCATCCTGAGTTATTAAGAGGTCTTTTGGGAGACATCGTTAGCCTTTCAAAAGAATGTCAGGTGTACTCAAATTCCTTCTGCTCTTTATAATTATACTGCATTGAACAGTTAGTGTTTGAAGTTGCTCATTTAGGAGTCATTTCATAGACTTCCAAAATTCACCATTTAGCAGACATTAATAGATAAGCTGTAAAAATGAGGTTCTTTAGTCAAATATCTGAAGAATTCTGGGCTATATACAGTTAAGCTGCATGCTTTATTGCTTTACTGCAGTATGTTGTGAAACCTTTAATATAGTAAATGGGTACTATAGTTACCTAACAAGGAGATAAAGTTTGTAATTTGCCCAGTCATTTAACCTAGAATACCTGACTAGTGTTCCATGGGCTACCCTTTGAAAAACATTGTTCTGAAACTTTATCCCTGTAAAGCCATTGTTATAATGCAAATAAGATCCTTGGTGAAAAGTACAGTAATACAGGGTCTGGAACAAATAATGCCCCTTTTTATTACAAAATCTTTTATTACTAAATCATAAGCAGTAATTCTGTAATATAACAATATCACACTCAAATACACAATATGACAACTTAGGTGACACGTTCAAATTAAAACTATAAATGATTACACCCATGTTATTACCCTACCAATTACACTTAAGCAGGCATTACTTCTGCCAGGCCCTGTATATTACACCCACTTTTATATTTGATGGCGACATGTTCCCAGGATGATAGAGTATCAGAAATATACATTGCTCTCAGAGACCTCACAGTCTATTGGTGAAAGACAAGAAATAATAAAATGTACAATAAATATTACAGTAGGGAATTGCATATGTTATAATATGTTTATATCTTGGTGGCAGTGAAAATGCCAAGAAATAGACAGATTCTAAATATATTTTAGAGGTAAGTCCAATAGGACTTAATAATGTATTGGAGGGTGTAGGAGGAAGGGAAAGGGAGGGTTTAAAAATACCGTAAGGTGTCTGATTTTGCAACTACATGGGTGGTAATGTTACTCACTAAGAATGGAAAAAGGGAGTCTGTTGTGGGAACATGCTAAGTTTAACCTGTGGGCTTTCTAAAGACAGTTATTCTCAGAATCACTCTACATGGCTAATATTGGTCTCTCTGCCCTGCTACATGGTAAAATGAAGAACCAGTTCTCATGAGAGATGTGATGTTAAAGATTCTGTCTAAATCATTTATGCTCTCACTTATTTCTATGGTAGCTTAACTGATTAACTGAAATACCAGACATAGCCTACAGCAGTTAGAACTTCACAGACAGAATGGTGCTATTCACAGAATAAAGTTGTTTCTGATCAAATATAGGGGATAACCACATTAATAGATCATCAACATTCATAAAATAATATTAAAAGAGTAAAAACATAGTGATTTGTGTATAGTTTTTTTTTTTTCATTTACTCAATCAACCAATTATTTTCTGTGTGTCCAGTAATGGCCAAGTTCAATACTGAATTGTACAAAGATGAGCCTGTCAAAGTTCTTTATATTGAGTTTTTCAGAGTCCTAGGGTAGGTGGGTGTCACACGCATGTAAAGTTAAGTGAAATAAAGTTTTACAAGTTTTTTGATAGCAGGCCATATTGGATTTAGTAAGGGAAAAATAATATAAGTATCATACTGTAGTGGAGAATGGACAAACAACTTGATACTTGAGCTTATTCTTAAATGGAAATGATGTTTTCCAACTGGACAAATGGATGAGGTGGAATACAAGGATGTTTCAGGGAAAAGGAACATTATTGCAAATACTTAGATATTTCAAATGTATCTTGCAGGTAATAAGATGAAATATAAGGATTTTTAAACAGAGAAATAATGTTACATTTATGATCTATAAGGATAACCCTGGCTGTAACATGGAGGACAAATTAGTGAGAGCAAGACTCTTCCTGAGGGCAATAAAGGCAATTAAAAGCTTCTGAAAGAGTTCAAACAGAAGATAATGGAGCAGTATCCATGGGGATGGAAGGGAGATAGATCAGAGAGATGTCAGAAAAGGTAGAATCTAAGAACTTACTGACTTTCTGCATGTGCTATTGACATCAAGAATAGAGTTAGGCTCTTACTTTTTCTACGTGAACAACTTATTTGATGGTACTTATTTAATTAAAATGGGAAGCTGGGATGAAAGATGATAATTTTAATTTAAATGTGTACATGAAGTATCTGAAAGATGTGAAGATACTCAGTAGACATTTAGATATATGAGCCTAGATTTGGCAAAAGGTCTGGGCTGGAAATATATTTGGCAGTTGACAATGTGTAGATGGTATTTCTTTACAAGAACTGGAGGGGCTTCTGCTTCCTAGTGGGATAGACAAGCACTACTGCTGAAACCACTGCAGAAAAAAATGGAAAAAATTATAAAACACATACACACACATACATGCACACATGAGTAAGGACAAAGAAAATATGATCAGCATAATAAAACAACATGATTTTATTGTCATACATAGAAAACCCCAACCAAAACTGGCAGCATTCATTTTTTTAAATGTGTATAAGGGAGTGTTTAAAAAAATTGATCACAAGCTTGGCAACACAGAAAATACCAATATGTTTATAAAAATTAAAATTATTCAGAGTATGGACTTCTGGCCAAGATGGAGGCATAGGCGGACACACTGTGCCTCCTCTCACAACCAAAATTAAGGACAACAAATATTTAGAAACAAGAAAACAATCAGAACTGATAGAAAATTGAACTGTATGGAAGTCCAACAACCATTCATCCAGACCGGTAAGGGGGCGGAGTCGAGGCAGGAGAAAGTGGAGGTGTGGACCAGGAACGCAAGCAGCAGCGGCTGGCGGTCCCCGGGCACAGGGGGGCAACTGTGCAGAACCAGTGAGGCCACACAAGGCGGCTGGCTGACCAGGTGGTCCCACATTCGCGCGCACAAATGGTCCAGGCAGAGGGGAAGTGGCGGAAGGGACTGAATCCAGGAGAGAGCGGAGCAGGCGCCATTGTTCCTTCTCAGACCCCGCCCCCACATACAGCGTCACAACCCAGCGACTGGGCTGCCCCACACTGGGGAGCGCCTCAGGCTCCACTCCTCACTACGTAATAGCCGTGAGCAGACTAAAACCAAACCAAAACAAACAACAACAACAAAAAAGCACCAAAAATGGCTCAAACCGGAAAACAAATAAAAGCCCTAGAGCCAATTCCTCTAAGCAGTGAAGAGATAGCCAACCTATCAGATGCACAGTTCAAAGCACTGGTCATCAAAATGCTCACAGAATTGGTTGATTTTGCTCACAAATTAGATGAAAAAATGCAGGCTACAATACGTGAAATGAAGGAAGATGCATGGGAAACTGATAGAGATGGAAGGAAAACTGGGACTCAAATCAATGGAGTGGACCAGAAGGAAGAAACTAACAACCAAACAGAAAACGAGGAAGAAACAAGAATTCAAAAAAATGAGGAGAGGCTTAGGAACCTCCAGGACATTGTTAAACGTCCCAACATTCGAATTATAGGGGTCCCAGAAGGGGAAGAAGAAGAGCAACAAGTGGAAAACTTATTGGAACAAATAATAAAGGAGAACTTCCCCAATCTGGCAAAGGAAATAGACTACCAGGACGTCCAGGAAGCTCAGAGAGTCCCAAAGAAGTTGGATCCAAGGAGGAACACACCAAGGCACATAGTAATTACATTAGCCAAGATTCAAATGAAGCAGAGAATTCTAGAAGCAGCAAGGGATAAGGGGACAGTCACCTACAAGGGAGTTCCCATCAGACTGTCAGCTGATTTCTCAAAAGAGACCTTACAGGCAAGAAGGGGCTGGAAAGAAATATTTGAAATCTTGAAAAGCAGGGACCTACATCCAAAATTGCTCTATCCAGCAAAGCTGTCATTTAGAATGGATGGACAGATAAAGCTCTTCTCAGATAAGGTCAAGTTCAAGGAGTTCATCATCACCAAGCCCTTATTATATGAAATGTTAAAGGGACTTATCTAAGAAAAAGAAGATCAAAATATGACAGTGAAAAGACAGCAAACTCACAGCTATTAAGAACCACACCTAAAACAAAAGCAAACTAAGCAAACAGCTAGAACAGGAACAGAAACACAGAAATGGAGATCATATGGAGGGTTAGCAACAGGGGTGTGGAAGGAGGAGAGAGGGGGAAAAGGTACAGAGAATGAGTAGCATAGATAGTGGGTAGAAAATAGACAGGGGGAGGGCAAGAATAGTATGGGAAATGAAGAAGCTAAAGAACTTATGACACATGGACATGAACTAAAGGGTGGGAATGTGGGTGGGAGAGGGTGTGTAGGGTGGAGGGGAATGATGGGGGAGAAATGGGACAACTGTAATAGCATAATCAATAAAATATATTAAAAAATTATTCAGAGTATTTTCTTGACATCAGTGGAAGTAACATGGAAAGCAATAATAAAACAATAAACATATTATATTATAAAATGTACTTTTACACAATGTGTCATAGATGAAATAAAAAGTATTTCAAAATAAAATATAATAAATACAATGAACATATAAAAATTTGTGGTATACTGCTTGTACAGATACTAGTGATATATATTTTTCAATATATACATACATATAATCAAATTAAATTGAGGAAGCACTGAAAATAATTTTTAAGCTTACATTACAAGAAGTTAGAAAAAATAGCAAAGTTTAACCTTAGAATTTTATAAGAAAGGAAATGACAAAGCTATAAATCAATTTAATAAAAAATAATTATGAAATAGAAAAAAGGGGCAAAATTTTGTTCTTTGAAAAGCTGAATAATAGCCCTAGCTCATGTGGCTCAGTGGATTGAGTGCCAGCATGCAAACAAAAGTGTCTCTGGTTTGATTCCCAGTCAGGGCAACCACTGGGTTGCAGGCCAGTTTCCCATTAGGAAGCCCTTGAGAGGCAACCACACATAGATATTTCTCACCCTCTCTTTCTCTCTCCCTTCCCCTCTGTCTAAAAATAAAATAAATATAATCTTAAAAAAGAAAAGCTGAATAATATTGATAAGTTGTAAGACTGATCCAGAAAAAAAGAAAGCAGAAATTACTATCAGAAATAAAAAGGGGCATCGCAAGAGATGTTAAATTTTTCTACAAGTAATGAAGTTATTATGAACAAATTTAATGCAGTTAAATTTAAAATTCAAACAAAAAAGGGCAAATTTTCTTGAAAAATATAATTTACCAAAACTGAAAGAATAATGTATAGGCAATCTGAATAATCCAATATCCACAAAGAAATTTACTCCATTATTTAAAACCTTCCCATGAAGAAAACCCCAGAACCATTTTTTTAAGTATATTTTATTGATTATGCTATTAGAGTTGCCCCAATTTTTTCTCCCCTTTATCTACTTCCACCCTGTACCCTCACCCTTCAGCACTCTCCTACTTAGTTCACATTCATGGGTTGCACATATAAGTTCTTTGGCTTCTCCATTTTCTATATTATTCTTAACATCCCCCTGTCTATTTTGTACCTACCATTTATGCTACTTATTCTCTGTACCATTTTCCCCCATTCTCCTCCTTCCCCTCCCTACTGATAACTCCCTATGTCCTCTCCATTTCTGTAATTCTGTTCTTATATTATTTTATTTTATTTATTATGCTATTACAGTTGTCCCATTCCCCCCTTCATTCCCCCCACCCTGCACACCCCTCTCACCCACATTCCCCCTCTTTAGTTCATGTCCATGTGGCATAAATTCTTTAGAGTTCTACATTTCCCACACCATTCTTGCCCTCCTCCTGTCTATTTTCTACCCATCATTTATGCTACTTATTCTCTGTACCTTTTCCCCCTCTCTCCTCCTCCCACTCTCCCATTGCTAACCCTCCATGTGATCCCTAGTTCTGTGGTTCTGTCCCTAGGCTAGTTGTTTGCTTAGTTTGTTTTTGATTTTCAGCTTCAGTTGTTGATAGTTGTGAGTTTGTTGTCATTTTACTCTCCATAGTTTTGATTTTCTTTTTTTTCTTAGATTAAGTCCCTTTAACATTTCATATAATAAGGGCTTGGTAATGATGAACTCTTTTAATTCGATCTTATCTGGGAAGCACATTATCTGCCCCTCTATTCTAAATGATAGGTTTGCTGGATAGAGTAATCTTGGATGTAGGTCCTTACCTTTCATGACTTCAAATACTTCTTTCCAGCTCCTTCTTGTTGGTAAGGCTTCTTTTGAGAAATCAGCTGATAGTCTTATGGGCACTGCTTTGTAGGTAAATCTCTCCTTTCCTCTTATTGCTTTTAAGGTTCTCTCCTTAGCTTTAATCTGGGATAATGTAATAATGATGTGCCTTGGTGTGTGCTTCCTTGGGTCCAACTTCTTTGAGAATCCCTGAGCTTCCTGAACTTACTGAAAGTCTATTTCCTTTACCAGGTTGGGGAAGTTCTCCTTCATTATTTTTTTCAAATAAGTTCTCAATTTCTCACTTGTCCTCTTCTCCTTCTGGCACCCCTATGATTCAGATGTTGGAACATTTAAATCTGTCCCAGAGGTTCCTCAGTCTCTCCACATTTTTTTGTTTTTTGAATTCTTGTTTCTTCATTCTGTTTCGGTTGAATGTTTATTTCTTCTTTTGTTCCAAATTGTTGATTTGAGTCCCAGTTCCCTTCCCTTCACTGTTGGTTCCCTGTATGTTTTCCTATATTTCACTTTATATGGCCTTCACTTCTTCTTCTATTTTGCATCCATACTTAATCATTTCTATGGGCACCCTGATTACCAGTGTTTTGAACTCTGCATCTAATAGATTATCTATCTCCTCATCGCTTAGTTCTTTTTCTAGAGTTTTGATCTATTCTTTCATTTAGGCCATATTTCTTTGTCTTGTGCACCTGTTATGTTGTAAGGGGCAGAGCCTTAGGTAATCACCAGGGATGGGCAACCCTCTTTGCTGTGTTCTGGTACTGTATGTGAGGGAGGGGTCAGAGAAGGAACAATGGCACTTGGTCAGCTTTTGTTCCACTTTCCATCACTTCCCATAAGCAGATTGTGCCCTTTCAGGTGCTGATTCCCAGGTGGGTCAGTTTGTTTATGTTCTAGGACCCCATGGGCCTTTCCAAGGGACTCTCCTGTGTGATGGGGACTTTCACAACACCCACAGGATTTTACAGCCAAAGGTTTTGAGTCTTTAGTTTCCCTCATGTAAACCCTGGGTTTTGCAGTCTGTTTTGCTCCCTCCTTGTTCCTCCCAGTTTATGCATGCACAAATGTGGGATCACCTGATCCACCAACCCCCGCCTCACCCACATGGTCTGCCACCTTGCCACACATCCTCTCCTCCCAGCTGCCCATCTCTGCCCCCGCTATCAGTCTGGGTGAATGTTGCTTTATCTCCTTGGTTGTCAGAGTTCCATTCAGTTTGATTTTCTGGATGTTCTGGTTGTTTTTTTTTTTCCTTTAGAGATTATTTTCTGTTTATTTATTTATTTTTGCAAACATAATTTTTATTTATTTAAATTGGTCGTTATCCTTCTTTTAGTTGTATGAGGGAAGAAAGAGTTTCTACCTATACCTCCATCTTTACCAGCCCGGAACCAGTTTTTAGTAAAGTAACATTAACACAACAAAATTCATATACATAATTAAATATGGAAAAAGACATTCCAACTCTTTTATTTTTTTAATTTTTATTTTAATTGTTGATCTTGTACAGTTTTCTGTCTTTTATTCTCACCCAAACCCACCACCCCAGCCCTCCCCTCCTCCCTCCCATTTCCACCCCCCCCCATAGTTTTTGTCCATGTGTCCTTTATACCTGTTCCTGTAATTCCTTCCCCTTTTCCCCTGAAATTCCCTCCCCTCTCCCCTCTGGTGACTTTCAATTCCAACTCTTTTAAAGAAGCCAGCATAACTTTCCTTCAAAAATATGACGGGGACATTGAAAAACATTATTGATGAATCCCTCTGATTAATAATTAATTATTAACATAAACACAAAAAACTTACTAAAAATTTAACATTTCAAATCTAGCAATAAATACAATAGAATATATCATGATCAGATAATATTCATTCTAGATATGCAAGGATAGTTTATTACTCAAAAATAATTCAATGGTCCTTGGCCAGGTAGCTCAGTTAGTTAGAGGGTTACCCTTATAGATCATAAATGTGACATTATTTCTCTGTTTAAAAATCCTTATAGTTCATCTTATTACCTGAAAGATACATTTCAAATATCTAAGTACTTGCAATAATATTCTTTTTTTCTGAAACATCCTTTTTGTATTCCACCTCACCTATTTATCCAGTTGGAAGTCATCTTTTCCATTCTGTAAGAATAAGCTCAAGTATCAAATTCTTTGCCTATCCTCCACTACACTATAATATAATATGCCAAGATTGTGGGTTTGATCCCTGGTCAGGGTACATACAAGTATATATATATGGCTGATTTTATATATATATAAATTTTATTGGCATTTTATTTATATTATAAATGTAATGTGCATTATATTAATATATTATATGTTATATATTTAAAACTATGTATTTATATTTCTATTATATTTATTAAACATGTATTTATGTTCTATTAAATATATAATAAATATATAATATTTATGTTTATAGTATGTTTTATATATACATATGTATATAAATCAGCCATATATATCACTTCAAGGATGAAATCTTGCCTTCTGTAACAACATGGATGGACCTAGATAGTATTCTGCTGATTGAAATAAGTCAGACAGAGAGACAAATGCCTGATGATTTCACAAGTGGAATCCCTGGAAAGATAAACAAACAAGCATAGCAGTAACAGACTCATAGATACACAGAACATTTTGAAGGTTGCCAGATAGGAGGGGGTTGGGGAATGGGTCAGAAAGATGAAGGTATTAATAAGTATAAATTACTACTACAGCATAGTCATGGGGATGTAAATTACAGCATAGTAAATATAGTCAATAATACTGTAAAAAAATGCATAGACTTTGTGACAGTTAATTCCCTTAATAGAATAGAATTATCTCTTACTATTCCTAATTGTTGGAACTTTTCAGTAAGTCTCCTTACTGGGAAAATATGTTGTTATTTTATTACATAAAAAAGTAGAGTTTTGAAAAAAATATCATGGGCAAATAAACACAATCTCCTTCCTTCTTTTTCTACCTTTATGCTTTTACTTCTTGATATTGCCTGATTACTCTATCTCGGGCTTCAAGTACTATGTTGAATAAGAGTGGTGAGAGTGAGCATCCTGGTATTATACCTGATGTAAGAAGAAAAGTTCTCTTTTTTTTGTCATTTTCCCTTTTTTTAAACTTTCAATCTTTTATTTATCATTTTTTCTTTTTTTATTACCATTGAGTCCCCTTACACCTCCCTCCCCTAGCAGTCACCACAAAGTTGTCCATGTCTATGAGTCCTTTTTTCTTTTTGCTCAATCCCTCCATCCCCTAATCTCCCCCACTCTTCATCCTGCTCTGTCATCCTGCTCTCCAATTGAATCTGTCCCCATTTTCCTTGTTAGTTCAGTTTGTTCATTAGATTCCACATATGAATGAAATCATATGGTATTTGTCTTTCTCTTACTGACTTATTTAACTTAGCATAATGTTCTCCAGGTCCATCCATTCTGTTGCAAAGGATAAAATTTTCTTCTCTTTTATGACCAAGTAGTATTTCCTTGTGTAAATGTCACATAGTTGTTTTATCCACTCATCTACTGATGGCCATTGTAAATAACACTTCAATGAACATAGGGGTGGTTATGTACTTCTGAATAAGTGTTTTGGATTCCTTTGGATATATTCCCAGAAGTGGGATAGCTGGATAAAAGGACAGATCCATTTTTAATTTTTTGAGGTATCTCCATACTGCTTTCCACTGTGGCTGTGCCAGTCCGCATTTCCACCAACAGTGCAAAAGGTCTCCCCTTTCTCCACATCCTCACCAGCACTTGTTGCTTGTTGATTTGTTTATGATGGCCATTCTGACAGGTGTGAGATGGCATCTCATTGTGGTTTGAATTTGTATTTCTCTGATGATTAGGGACCTTGAGCAACTTTTCATACGTGTATTGCCCATCTGTGTGTCCTCTTTGAAGAAGTGTCTATTCGGGTCTTCTGCACAGTTTTTAATTGGATTGTATTTTTTTATGTTGAGTTTTGTAAGTTCTTTATAAATTTTGGATAATAACCCCTTATCAGATGTATTGACAAATTTGTTCTCACAACTGTAGGTTGTCTTTTCATTTTGTTGATGTTTTCCTTTGTTGTAGAAAAACTTATTAGTTTGATGTAATCCCATTTGTTTATCTTTTCTTTTGTTCCCATTGCTTGGGGAGATATAGCTGATAAAATATTGCTACAAACAATGTCCAAGATGTTGCTGCCTGTGTTTTCTTCTGGGATTTTTATATTTTCCAGTATAACATATAAGTCTTTAATCCATTTTGAGTTTATTCTTGTAAGAAGGTGGTCTAGTTTCATTACCCTGCATGTATCTGTCCAATTTTCCCAACATCTTTAATTGAATATACTATCTTTAGCCCATTCCATGTGCTTGCTTCTTCTATCAAAATTAATTGACAATAAAGGTGTGAGTTTATTTCTGGGCTCTCTATTCTCTTCCATTGATCTATGTGTCTGTTTTTATGTCAGTACCGGGCTGTTTTAATTACTATGGCCATGTAATATAGTTTGATATTAGGTAGTATGATTCCTCCAACTTTGTTCTTTCTCATGATTGTTATTGCTATGCATAGACTTTTGTGATTCCATATAAATGTTTGAAATATTTGATCTAGTTCTGTGAAATATGTCATTGGAATGTTGATAGGAATTGTGTTGAATCTACAGATTGCTTTGGGTAGTATGGACATTTTAATGATGTTAATTCTTCCTATCCATGAACATGGTATGTGCTTTTACTTATTTGTATCTTCTTTAGTTTCTTTCTTCAGTGTCTTATAATTTTCCAAGTACAGGTCTTTTACATCCTTGATTACATTTATACCTAGGTATCTTATTCTTTTTGAAGCAATTGTGAATGGCATTGTTTTCTTAATTACCCTTTCCGTTAGTTCCTTATTGGCATATAAAGATGCAACTGATTTCTAGATATTAAATTTGTATCCTGATACTTTACTGAACTCATTTATCAGTTCTAGCAGTTTCTTGGTGGAATCTTTGGTGTTATCTATGTATGGTATCATGTCATCTGCACATAAAGACAGTTTTCCTTCTTCCTTTTCAATTTGTATACCTTATAGTTCTTCTTTTTGTCTGATTGCTGTGGCTAGGATTTCCAGTAGTAGTATGTTGAATAAAGGAAGTAAAAGTGGACATTCCTGTCTTGTTCCCAATTTTAAGGGGAACACTTTTAATTTTGGCCATTGAGTATAATGCTGACAGTGTGTTTGTCATATATGGCCTTTATTATGTTTATGTATGTTCCCTCTATTCCCACTTTGCTGAGATTTTTTATCATAAACAGTGCTGTATTTTATCAAGTGCTTTTTCTGCAACTATTGATATGATCATGTGGTTTTTGTAGTTCATTATGTTTATGTCATGAATCACATTTATTGATTTATGAATGTTGAACCAACCTTGGGTTCCCAGAATAAATTCCACTTGATCATCATGTATGATCTTTTTGATTCATTGCTGTATTTGGTTTGCTAATATTTTGTTAAGGATTTTAGCATCTATGCTCATCAGGGATATTGGCTAATAATTCTCTCTTTTTTTGTAGTATCTTTAACTGGTTTTGGAATTAGGATAATGCTGGCCTTGTGAAATGAGCTTGGGAGCCTTCCCTCCTCTTTAATTTTTTGAAATAGTTTGAGAATGAGAGGTATTAGTTCTTCTCAGAATGTTTGGTAAAATTCACCTGTGAAGCCATCCACTCTAGAGCTTTTGTTTGTAGGGAGTTTTTTTAAGTATGTTTTACTGATTATGCTATTACAGTTTTCCCAAAATTTTCTCCCCTTTATACTCCCTGTGCCCTGCACCCACCCACCCTCCAGCATTCCACCCCTTAGTTCATGTCCATGGGTTGTACATGTTATTTGGCTTCTCCATTTCCTATACTATTCTTACTCTCCCTCCATCTATTTTATGCCTACCAATTATGCTTCTTACTCCCTATACCTTTCCCCTCCAGCCTTCCCCTATCCCTCTCCACTGAAAAATCTCCATGCAATCTTCATTTCTCTGGTTCTGTTCCTGTTCTTGTCATTTGCCTAGTTAGTTTTTTTTTTTTTTTTTTTTTTAGGTTCAGTTATTGAGTTTAGGTGTTGTTGAGTTTGTTGTTCGAGTTGTTTGAGTTATGAGTTTTTTGTCATTGTACTGTTTATAGTTTTTGATCTTCTATTTCTTAGATAACTCCATTTAACATTTAAGTATAAGGGCTTGGTAATGATGAACTACTATAGCTTTACCTTATTTGAGAAGTACTTCATCTGTCCTTCCATTCTAAATGATAGCTTTGCTGGATAGAGCAATCTTGGATGTAGGTCCTTGGCTTTCATGACTTGCAATACTTCTTTCCAGTCCCTTCTTCCCCACAAGGTCTCTTTTGAGAATCAGATGATAGCCTTATGGGAACTCCTTTATAGGTAACTCTCTCCTTTTCTCTTGCTGCTTTTAAGATTCTCTCTTTATCTTTAATCTTGGGTAAGTTAACTATGATGTGCCTTGGTGTGTTCCTCTTTGGGTTCAACTTATTTGGGATTCTCTGGCCTTTCTGGACTTCCTTGAAGTCTACTTCCTTCACCAGATTGGGGAAGTTTTCCTTCATTATTTGTTCAAATAAGTTTTCAATTTCTCATTCTTGTTCTTTTCCTTCTGGTACCCCTGTAATTCAGATATTAGAGTGCTTAAAATGTCCATAGGTTCCCAAGCCTCTCCTCATTTTTTTTGAATTCTTGTTTCTTCATTCTGTTCTGGTTGGATGTTTATTTCTTCCTTTTGTTCCAAACTGTTGATTTGAGTCCCAGTTTCCTTCCCTTCACTGTTGGTTCCCTGTACATTTTGCTTTATTTCACTTTGGGTAGCCTTCATTTCTTCCTTCATTTTGTGACTGACCTCAATCAGTTCTGTGAGCATCCTGATTACCAGTGTTTTGAACTTTACATCAGAGAGGTTGTCTATCTCCTCATCACTTAACTATTTTTCTGGAGTTTTGATCTTTTCTTTCATTTGGGCCATATTTCTTTGTCTCAGCACATTTGTTATATCGTAAGGGGGTGGATCCTTAGGTATTCACCAGGGAGGGGAAGCCCTCTTTGCTGCATTGTGGCACTGTCTGTGGGGGGGAGGAGTCAGAGAGGGAACATTGCTGCTAGTTTGCTCCACTCTAGCCCCAGTTTTCAACAAACTCTTCTGTAAGACTAGGAGTTTCTCCCACCATCAGATCCCCCACAGTATTTTACAGCTAGTTTTGAGTCTTTAGTTTCCTGTTCAGCCAGCCCCACCTCACCTGTGCAGTTGGGCCTTGTAGTGCATCCTCTCTGCTCAGCTGCCCATCTCCCATCTCTGCTACTCCTACTGGTCTGGGTGAATATTTCTTTAACTCCTTGGTTGTTGGAGTTCCATAAAGCTTGATTTTATGGCCCTTGTGTTAGTTTATTGTTTTTAAGTTGGTTGTTATCCTTCTTTTGGATGTGTGAGGTAGCAAAGCATTTCTACCTATGCCTTCATCTTGGCCAGAACACTGTTGGGAGTTGTTTTGTTTTTGTTTGTTTGTTTACTACTTCAATTTCATTAAGTATAATTTATCTATTCCAATTCTCTGATTCTTCCTGATTAAGTTTTAGAAAATTGCATTTCTAGGAATTTATCCATTTCATCCAGGTTGTCAAGTTTGTTGGCATATAGTTGTTTATAATATTTTCTTACAATCTTTTGTATTTCTTTGGTGTCCGTTGTTATTTCTCCTTTTTCATTTCTGATTTTATTTATTTGGGTCCTATCTCTTTTTTTCTTGATGAGTGTGGTTAAGTTTTGTCAATCTTGTTTATATTTTCAAAGAATCAGCTCCTGGATTCTTTGATATTTTGTATCTTTTTAATGCTCTACTTCATTTATTTCTGCTCTGATCTTAATGTCTTTCATTCTACTCATATTGGGCTCTGTTTTTTGTTCTTTTTCAAGTTCCTTTAAGTATGAAATTAGATTGTTTGCTTGAGATTTATCTTATTTTTTGAGTTAGGCCTGTAATGCTATGAATTTTCCTCTCAGGATTGCTTTCCCAGTGTCCCACAGATTTCAGACTGTTGTGTCCTCCTTTTCATTTATTTCACAGTATCTTTTGATTCCTTCCTTGACCTCATTGTTGACTCATTTATTGTTTAATAACATGTTATTTAGCAATCAGACGACAGTCTAATTTGTGCTCCCTTGTATGTAACTATCTGCTCTTCTCTTGAAGCTTTTAGGTTTCTTGCCTTGTCTTTAAGGTTTGCCATTTTTAAAATGATATGTCTGCCAGTAGACCTTTTTGTGTCCAACTTGTTTGGGATTCTCTAAGTTTCATTTGTGTATCCTTTTGTCTCACCAGATTAGGGTGAGACAAAAATAATGACCATATTTGGTCATTATTTCTTCAAATAGATCCTCAATCCCTTGCTTACTCTCTTCTCCTTCTGGTATTCCCATGATGTGGATATTGTTATGCTTCATGCTATCCAAAACGTTTCTTAAGCTCTCCTCATTTTTTTTTAATTTTTTTCTCTTTGTTGTTCTGCTTCAGTGTTTTTTTTTTTTTTTCCTACCTTGTCTTCCAAATCATGGATTCAATGCTCTACTTCATCTAATCTACTGTTTATTCCTTCCGGTGTATTATTTATTTCAGATTTTGCATTCTTTATTTCTGACTGGTCCTTTTTTATGGTTTCTATATCTTTTTCCATGCTGTTGAGTATCATTACAAGCATTACTCTAAACTCTCTATCTGATAAATTGCTTGCCACCATTTTATCTAGTTCTTCTTCAGGTGAATTCTCATTTGGGGCCTGTTTCTTTGTCTTCCCATTTTGGCTGACTCTTTGTGTTTGTTTCTAAGTATTAGGTAGATCTGCAAAACTCTGGAGTAGGCCTTTGTCACACGCTACTTGTGCCTGGACCTGGTCAACCTGTTTGGAGCTATCAGTGATTCACTGTGTGTGGATCCCTGTGCTAGGCCTGGGTGTGTGCAGAAAGAATCAGGCTGCACACCAAAGCTAGCTTTTACCAGCACCAGGACTGGGGGAGGGTCATCCACCATCACAGAGCTCCCAAAGATCTGCCTTAGTTGCTAATCAGTGATAGAGCCTGAAGATGTGCTAAGTGGAACCAGACTTAAGCTCCACCGGTTTAGGGAAGAGTAATTCTTGTGGGTGGGGCAGTTGCTTCCCTTCAGACTAATGCTACTTTGAGAGGTGTGCTCTGCCTGAGAAGGATGGCCTCTGCAGTACAGGGAATGCCTCAGCACAGGGATCCTGGCGGCTGTTCCTTCAGTTCTCTCTCCAGAGCCACCAACCTTAGACTCTCCTCATCCACTCTAGTCCACTCTGCCCTCCCTCTTCCAGAGCCCAGACTAAGTAGCTGCAAGTGGAATTTTGTGCATTGGCCCTTTAAGAGGCTCTCTTCATCTCTGGCAATTTCTCCCTGGCAGACAGAAGCATTGTTGCTTTTCACAGCTGGGTGTTTTCTGGGTTCCTTTCCTGGCTCTGGTGCTGGAGGCTGGGTAGCCCAGTTTGGGTTTAGACTCCACACTTCACAGTGGACCCACCCCAGCTGCTGAAATATCCCTCCAGCACTTCAGCTGTCACCCGTGGGAGTCCAGACAGCCCTCTCATGCTTCCTTAGCACTTCCTACCAGTCACGTTGTGATGATATGGCTTCTTCTATCTGTCCTTGGTTATAAGGCTTCTCTCTAGCTAGTGTTCAGTTGGTTATTCAGAATTATTTCTCTATGTTTTTTTATAATTCCAGATTGGTCCTGGGAGGAGGTTGGTGTAGTTACCATCTGGGGTCTCCCAGAGGAAAACTTTTCAATCTTTTACTATTTAGTATAAAATTAGCTGTAGGTTTTTCATATATGGCCTGTATTATGTTAAGGTATATTCTTTCTATGCCCATTTTATTGAGGGTTTTTATATTGAAGGTGTGTTGAATTTTGTCAAATGTTTTTCTGCATCTATCTAGATGATCATATATTTTTTATTATTTTTATTCAACTGTAGTTGACATACAATATTATATTAGTTTCAGGTGTACAACATAGTGATTTAACATTTATATACCTTATGATGTGATCACACAGTAAGTCTTGCAACCATCTGTCACTATGCAAAGTTAATATGATAGTATTGACTATATTCCCTGTGCTGTACACTACATCATTGTATCTTATTTATTTCATAACTGAAAGTTTTAGCCTCTTATTCCCCTTCACATTTTCACCTATTCTCCCACCCGCTTCACATCTGGCAAGCATCAGCTTGTTCTTTGTATTTATGAGTTTGTTTTGGTTTGTTTTTTGTTTGTGTTTTTTATTTATTTTTAAAGACTTTATTTATTTATTTTTAGAGACAGGGGAAGGGAAGGAGAAAGAGAGGGAGAGAAACATCTATGTATGATTGCCTCTCTCTCACCCCTCACTAGGGACTGCAACCCAGGCATATTCCCTGACTGGGAATCGAACCAGAGACCCTTTAGTTTGCAGGCCAACAGTCAATCCACTGGGCCACACCAGGCAGGGCTGTTTGTGTTTTTTAGACTCCACGTACAAGTGAAATAATATAGTATTGACCTTTTCCTTCTGACTTATTTTACTTAACATAATGTGCTCAAGGTTCATTCATGTTGTCACAAATGGCAAGATTTCATTCTTTTTAATTGCTGAATAATATTCCATTGTATATACATACACCACACTTGGTTTATCCATTCCTTTATTGAAGGATACCTAGGTTGCTTCCATACCTACTGAATGGGATAAGGTATTTGCCCAGTGAAAGGCACTGTTATTTGTGGGGGAATGATGTATGAATGAAATATGAATGGGAGGAGTTAGAGAAGATGACTTGGAGCATGTAAAATGATTGCTGACTGGCCTGAGGACCCAGCTGAGGTTGAAAACTATATTAGATGCACAATATTTTGAATGGTACTACTTTCTCTCACAGTAGTCAGTATGAAATTGGAGAAATCAGGTGTTTGGAAGGACCCAAAACTGAGATGAAATAGCGCAGATGATGTATTTGGAGATCATCGGGATAGGGAAGCAGTAAGTTCTAAATTGAATTGCCCTGAGATCCTGGCTGGATCAAAAAAAAAGAAGAAGTGAAGAGAAAACAGAAGGATTGGAGGCATTGAATACCTCAATGAAGTTAAATAGCATATGACATGGGGCCCAGCCATTTTTAAAAGATTTGAGTGACAATGGGGTATTGGAGTCAAGTTTTTTAGAAGTGAATTCATGGTCAGTAATGCCAACTAACTGAGGGTAGTTGAAGTGTTAAGAAGTTAAAGGGCAGGGAGGTAAGGTCAATATGTATGGAATGGGTCTTTCATGTGTATATTGTTGAAGTTGCCTAAGATAAGGATAGGACTTGGAATCTCAAGCCTTTTGAGGTGGTCCTTACAGTATGGAGAAGAATGAGGATTATGCCCACATCTATTCACCACTCTCAGCCCCAACCCCTTGGTTAGTAGTCAGCACTGGGGAAGAATATACAGGAATCAATAGGATCAGGAGAAAAGCTGGTTTCAGGGAAGGTCAGGAAGTCAAGGGGATGTTTTGAAACAATTTACTCTCTCGTTTGTTATGTGGTTTATTTGTTGGTTTTTAAACTGCATGGGAAAAGCACAAGAACACATTTTACTATTCTGGCCTGATATAGTCCTGGAATGGCAATAAGAAGGCCAGTCTCAACCTTAATCCAGATCTCTGAACTCAGGTAAGTTTATGAGCCCTAGTGTGACCATTTGTATAATAAGAGAATTGGACTGGATGAGCTCTACATTTTTCATTGTTTTTAATATCTAAGGGTTCTAAATAAAACTGCCAAGGTATGCCAGAGACATGACAGCTATTCTCTAAAAGTGTATCCTATCTGGAGAGAAAGAACCTATTATGAGGAAACATAAAGCTTGTTTGTTAAAACTGCAAATCCTATCAAAAAATACTAACTGAAGACACCACAGTGCATCTTTGTGTCAGTGGAAGAATCATAAAATTGATGGACCAGTATAATTTAGTGGTTAAGTACTTCAGTTTTGGAGATTAACTGTTTTCCACTAATCAGATTTGAAATGTAGGTAGGTTATATTTGACTTTTTTGCATCTCATTTTCCTCAATAGAAAATGAGGATGACAGTAGTATGTATTTTGTATAATTGGTGTAAATATTAAGTAAAATTGTGCATTAAGGCTTTTAGCAGTGTCAGATTTTTAAAAAAAACTCAGTATGTGTTAATGATCATTATAATTATTATAATAATTATATAAGGAACCAAATGTTATATTTCTGCTGTCTAAAGCTCTATAAAGAAGGAAATATCTGAAAGAAGAGTGTGTAAAAATAAATAATGCACACTATTCTATTTTATGGAGCCCTGTCCCTAACATGGGAAATTTCCAAGCATGTCATGAAGTCTCAATCTTTCAGGAAAGGTTGGAGGCCCCATCAATCAAACAGCAGCATATTCCAGGTTTTTATTTTCTAGAAGCAGAAAATAAAGACATCTAGAAGCAGATGTTTCTAGGTTTTTATTTTTCACCAAACCAGAGGGAGTTTCTCAATTGAGGATACCTAGTGATTTTTTTAATTCCCTCTTCTCCCTTTAGAGTCCTTCTTCATAAGTTTCATTCCTTTCCCCTACTTCTTTCACCCCTCCTTAACTATTTATTCTACTTTAATACTGCATTCTTTTTATTCAACTACAGTTCTCCTTTCTTCCACTTTACCACCTTTATTCTACATAATGTCATCCTTTTTATTCTACATCACCTCTCCCCTTTATTCTAAATCACTCCTTCAGCCCTTTAGTCCACAGCATGTCCTCCTATTTATTCCACTTCAATTCTTCCTCTTTATCCCACAACACTGCTTCACTTTATTCCATGTCATCCCTTCCTCTTTATGCACATCATCCCCGCTTACTCCACATCTTTCCATTCTCTTCTCCCACAACAGTTCTCCTCTTTCTTCCAGTCTCTCTATCCCTTATTACCATATTATCCTTCCCCTTTATTCCACATCGACTTCTCCTTTATTCCTCTTCCCTGCCTCTCCTTCCTCTTCAGTTCCAACCAAAGCTTCCCAACTCACCAACAAAATTTTAAATTAAAAAAAAAAACACAGTAGCCATGAATATGCTGCTGTCACAATACAGATGTTTATTAATGATTAAATGCCAGAGAAGTTTTAACAATCACAAATCTTCGAGCTCTGTGGCTGTTACCCAATATATGATCAATTTCTATCCCTCAATACAATACATTCTTCATTCTATGGACCTTAGCAGTTGTTATCCCTCACTATCAGCTATAGTTTTGGATGTCATACATAATCCATATCTGTGTGTTACCAGAGCATGTCCCGCAAATTTGTACCATCCTGCATAGGGGAACTACAGAGACGATAGATAAGAACATTTGTAATCAGGTGACTTTTACTACTTGGAAATATGCCCATCCCTAACTAGCTGTTTTTGCTGACAACTGGGTGAGAACACCAGCTGTCTGTAAAGCAAATCTAGGTAACATCTATTTTTTCCTCTAACTTTTGACCAAAGAAAAGCTAATTAGACTTACATTTAAGATCGCCCTGTTGGCTCTACTTGAGCAAAACTGCACATAATTTTAGGAGTGGCTGTTTCATGAGCCACTGGTCTAAATAATTTGAGGAAATGAACTATTCTGAGGTGGTGGAACTGCTGCGGGGACATGGCTATGAGTTGCTGTGACATGGTTTAGCATTGTTTGTCAGCTGTCAGTAGGCTGACCTAATATCCTAGCATGCCTCTTGAGGGCCTTTCCAATTGAGCTCTTGGGAGAAGGGTAGGAAAGTCAGGAAAAACATGCAATCCCCTTTGGGGGAGGGAAAGCACCTCGAGATTTGTGAGCTTCTCTGGGACAGGCATTTACCACAAATGTCACATCAATTAAAGTAAGGGCTGTATGTGGCAAAGCCAGGATCAGGGGTAAAAGAGAAAGGCAAGGTAGCACCAGGGAGCCTGGGCCTGACACAGAAACACCTGTTTTTACCAACTGAAGGGACCAAGCATCCCCAGCAAAGGGGCTGGCAGTGTGTTTGGACTTCTCATCCTGACCCGAGCATCAGGTGGAACTCCTTCTCACCCTCAGATCTTTACCTTCAAGACACACTCTTTAATGTTTCCTGTGACATCCCAGGTCTACCCCCACCCTTTTCCCCTGTCTGGCACTTTATAGAAGGAAAAACACCTAAGGAAATAAGTAGCTGATGCCAGTTTTGGCCTCCTTCTCCCGGGGCACACGGAGCAATGGGCGGTCTTGCTCCAGAATGGGAGGGTTACCAGCTCCTTCCTCATCGTCATGGGAACAGGCAGTGCTGGGAGGCACAGCTGGCTCCTCAGAGGAACCTGGAAAATAAGAATAATGTTAACTTCATATTTTGCACAACACCCAAGGAACTAAGACCTAATTTTGAGCTTCAAATACAGTAAGTATGAGGCAAGAAGTTAGGGCAGGAATGGTTATCCCCACTATACTTCTAAGAAAACTGCAGCCTAAGAGTAGAATACAGATCTCTAAATCTAAGCCCACTGTTGAAGCAAGGGGCTGGGGGAGGATGGCTTGGTTAGAGAACATAAAGTGTTAGAAACCCCATGCTTAGAGCAAATAGACAATACCTCTGGGGAAGCAGGGAAGAATGCGGCCTCTTACCAACCACCACCACCCTACAAGCAGACTAACTAATTTTACTAAGCAAATGAGTAATAAAGCTGGAGCCAGAAGCTTACAGCACTTCATGGAGGGGAGAAAGCAGGTGTCGATCTTCAATGACTCTGGGAAGGGCTTGTAGTTCATTACTTGACCAGGCTGAGATTTGTTTTTAAGCAGGGTGGTATCTACA
Organism: Glossophaga mutica; assembly: GCA_039655065.1. Lineage (NCBI taxonomy): Eukaryota > Metazoa > Chordata > Mammalia > Chiroptera > Phyllostomidae > Glossophaga > Glossophaga mutica. The sequence goes on from CM077318.1 coordinate 27,224,126, forward strand.
GGAAATGTAACATCTGTATCTTCTTTATGGAACTGGATTGCCTTTGAATTCTGAATTTCATTAGAGTCAGGATAATTAGGCATTGGTACTGCTTCCACATTCATGATTTCTTCAAGATTTATGGCAGGGTCTGGCTGAAGGTCTGGGATTGTACTTAAAATGGAGACAGCTTCAGGTTCTGGAATCACACTGGTAACTTCATCTTCTTCAAAGGTGTTGGCTTGGTCTTTCTGAGAATCTAAAATTTCTTTGTGAATATGAGCATCCTTGAGCCCTAGAACCACACTGAGAACTGAGCCATCTTCAAGATTGGGCTTTTCTTCAGAGTCTTGGATTCCACTGATATCAGAAGCTTCTTCATGTCCTGGGATTTCTTCAGCATCTGAGGCTTCTTCATTGTTTAGGGCTCCACTCACATCTGAGGATTCTTCCTCAACTTGAATCTCATCTAAATCAGAGGCATCTTCAGGGCTCGTTACCACATGGATAGCTGGGACCTCTTCAAGGTTGGATGCTTCTCCAGAACTTGCAGTTCCACTAAACTCTGGAGTTTCTTCATAATCTGGAATTTCTTCAGTACCTGAGGTTCCTTCATCATTTGGAACTCCATCAAGAGCTGGGACCTCTTCAAGGTTGAGATCTTCTTCAGAGTCTGAGAGTCCATTAACCTCTGGGGATTCTTCATGATTTGGAATTTCATGACCACCAGGGACTTCTTCGGGGCTTCGTATCACATGAAGAGCTGGGACTTCTTCAAAATCAAGATCTTCACCAGAATCTGAAACCCCATTGATTTCAGGTACTTCTTCATGGTCTGAAATGTCTTCAGCATTTAAGGCTTCATTATTTGGGATTTCATCAAGAGCTGGAACTTCTTCAAAATTGGGATCTTCTTCAGAATCTGGGTTTTCACCATTATCTGAGTCATCTGCATGGTCTGGGATAGCATCAAGATAGAGAACTTCTGCAAGGTCAAGACTTTGATAGTTTTCAAAATTTGGTCCTTCTTCAAGGTTGTGGTTTGGGATTTCTCCAGGGTTGGGGACTTCTTGCACATCTGGGACTCCTTCAGGTCCTGGGACCATATCAAAATATGGGATTTCTTCAAAGTCTGGGATTTCGATCAGTTCTGGAATTTCATCATCAGGATCTAAAATATCCTCAAGGGGAGGAAGATCATCAAAATTCACTGTATCATCATCATCATCATCCTCATTCTCATTATCATCTTCATCAAGCTCTGGTATGCCTTCAAGAATTGGGCCTTGAATCTCAAGGTCATTTGGGATCTCGAGACCTTGGACCTCTCCAAAGACTATGCCTTCATTGAGATATTCAAATACTAGCTCATCATTAACTGTCACATCTTCCTCAGAGGACTCATCTTCCTCAAGGGGCTCATCTTCAGCAAGGACCTGGCCTTTGGGAATGGCCTTACCTTCAACAAGGGCCTGACCTTCAGCAAGGGCCTGACCTTCAGCAAGGGTCTGATCTCCAGCAGGGAACTGACCTTCATCAAAGGGCTTGCTTTGACCAAGGACAGCAGCCCGGGCTTCAGCAGAGTTTTCCACTGGATCAGAAAGTAAAGCATCCTCTTCCATCTTTATACGTGCACTCCTGAATGAGAGTGAATTTGAAAAAGCAAGTCAGTTTGTATACTTAGACTTATTAACAAGATAGTGTGGGATTGAAACCCCCATAAAAGAATCTGCTTCAGGATAAGCATAAACAAACCAAGAAAACACTCACTGGATCTTCCTCAAATTCCTACGTCTGATAAAATCAAGGGCTTCAGGGCTGGATTTCCACACACGCTTAGCAACCTGCCTCTGAATATGGGGAGGCACCTGAAGGTAAAATTAGCAATGTTAGCCTTCATTAAACAACTTTTTAAATTTTATACTCATTTCTATCACTTACCTAGTACTGAAGGCACCACAACCAGCTAATGTGGTAAGAATTTCTAGATTAGGAGACTTTGCAGTACCTTTGGCTACCCTCAGAGATATATGTACAATTTCTCCCTGCCTTATGAATAAGAGAGAACTGTGAAATAAGTGTGTCCAAAACTTCCACTTACCTGGAAGAGTACATCCCAGTTATCAATCATGGCACGGACCACATTGACAGAAGCAACATAGTGGTCAATCCCCAGTTTTGTTTTCCTGGATTCCTTCTTGGCAATTTTCCCCTTCTTCAGGAGAGCAGATCCAAACACCAAGGCTAAATTGGTGGAAGTCATTCGGTTGCCAGAAACCTAGGTAAAAGAGAGCAGAAAGTGGTTGATTCTGAGGTAGTAATAAAAGTTATACAAGTGAAAGTGTATTTTATTCTTATTTCCTTTCTTCCTCTGTCTTTCTGTCTCTGTCTCCTTCATGTACTCTCACACACTTCCCTGGCCACAGCCCTCACTACCCTTTCCCAAAGCTTTTTACCAGCTGTCCATCAATGCCAATGGAGTCCTCGCAGTTCTCAGTAATTTTATGCAGGGCCTTCAGCAGACGCTCCAGGGTGTCACTGTGGCAGGGTGGCATCAGGTAAACCAGCAATTGCAGGGCAGAAAGCTGATCCTGTGGCTTCAGAGCTAGAGGAAGGAAAACAAGGGTTGGCTTGGGGGCTAGCCTTGGCAACAACCCCATACCAGAAGAAATGTGAGTCTGCTTGAAAATCACTGAAGGCTATGAAGAAAGCCCCCAGGCAACTTTTCTTTGCTCATGCCCGTAACATTTGAGCCCAGAAGCCCTAAAAGCAAGAAAGGTTCTTATCAAAATCAAACCCCTTCTGCAGAAAGTAAGTTCTTTTTTTATCCTGAGAGGACACACAGAGCTTCAAGAAGCTCTGGAGAAATTTCCAAATGGCAGACTTATAATAAAATATTATGAGATACAAGGAAAGTAGTCTGAAGAGATGTTTTCATCTTTAGATGTTTATTCTGTCTTAATTCCTTGGGGTCCTGCAGCCTGAGTTCTGTCCCTAAACCCCCATACTCCCTGTACTATTTCCTTTCTTTGCCCAACAAAGAAGAAGGGAGAGCAGAAGACTCACTTGCTGTCAGGAGGAAGGACATATACAGATCATCTGGCAGCAGAGAGTCCTTCATGTCACGGAAAAACTCCTTGAGGAGTGCAGCAACATCATGCACATTCTGAGTGTCATCCAACACTACATCCAGACCTCGATCAAATTCTTCACGGAGCTATAAAAAGGGAGAGAATACATGGAATGTCTGCCTTGCCCACCACAGGCTCCCTCCTAGTTATTACTTTAATAAGTCTCAGGCTTCAGTGCAGGTAGCTGGTAATACCATGTGCCTGCTACAGGAAATTCCCCTGAGGAATATGGGGAAGAGTCCACCTCACTTGCTTTTCCTCAAAGAACAGAAGTGTAAACAAAGCCAGCTTACCTCACGCACTCTCTCCTCAGAGTATTCCAGGGTGAAAATCCCCACTGTGTTTAATCCTGAAAGAAAAGATCAGGTATGCTCAGAATCTCTGGTCCTTTTCTCCAAGGGCATTTCCTTTCCCCTCCCATCTGCATTCAGACCCCAACTGATAGCAGAGAAACATTCTAAGCCCTTTATCCTGCAATCTCTTTTCTCTCCCCATTTCTAGAACATCATCCTTTCTCTGAAATTGCCTTCTACCTTGATTTAACCATCATTTTCAGCCCGCTTACCATGTTTCTCAATGAAGTTGCAGCAAGCCTCTACAACCTGGGGGATTTGTTTAGCAATCGGATTGAGGCTCATTTTCCTTTTGGATCCCAGAAGTCTCTGGCCAATTGGAAAGGAAATCCTGGAAAGTTGCAGGGTCTGAAGCAGCAGGGCCCCATCCTCCAGTTCAGCCAGGCTATCTACAGATACTGCACCCTGTGGAGAAACTTTCCTGAGGACTGCATCACATTCATAACAAGAGACATTCCTTTTGTGGCAAGCAAAGTACTCCTCTCCAACATGTTCCGTTCACCTCCCCATCCCTCCGAGGACACAGACCTTTACCGTTCTGACCCACATCCCCAAATACCTCAGGAAGGCCCCCTGCCTGAACCCTGGTGGGTTTAACTCACTCGACGCCCACGGCGAGTGAACTCTCGGGGCAAGGAGGGCTCATCCCGTCTGCGATTGAAAAAGCGCCTGATACGGCCAAACATCCTTTGCAATATGTTTCCCCGACGACGGCCGGCAGCCTGACCCATAGATTCTTCAATCTGCATCGCGGCTCTTAGTTCAAGATGCTTGCCACGGGTGAGCTCATTCACCAGCGCCTCTTCCAGACGAATGCCAAACGTCTTGAGTGATTCGACCGAGGAATCTGGGAGAAAAAGAATGAAAAGCGTCAACGCTCCGCTGCCCTTAGATAAGGAGGAACTGCAGGAACTGTAGCACTCTTCTAAGCAACCTCCCGCAACCAACCCCCACCCCTCCAGATCCTCAGCGCCCCTCCCTGGGGAGTGAGCCAAAAAGACCCTGCAGTGCTTTGGCTGAAGGACTCCGCTTCACTCAGCTATCCCAAAGGAGTTCAAGTTACCTGCCTTAAGTCTTGCCACGAGGTGACTACCTTGAAGTACCTAGGGCAACTTCTGAGAGATGAGTCTGGGCTGGATCCTAAGCAGGAAGGCTTAGGCAGATTTGATGAGACCGCCCCGAGCGCCAGAGCGCCTGCAGTTAGCATTTCCTGCAATCATCCCCTACAGGGTTTCTGGGAGGGGGGAGTGAGCGCCCCCAGGGGAAGCAGGCGCCATTCTGGCTTCCAGGGGCTAGGAACACAATACAGGAGGGGTGCAGCATCCCATTTCTTTCCTAAGGAAAGTACAAGAGTTCCTCACCCCTCTGTTGTCCTCTAAGAATGAGAAACCACTTCTCCAAGGTGTTTGGACTGTCAATAGGCAGAGCTATGGGAAGTAAAAAGACAAGACACGCACACTTACTCAAATAGGATTTGATACGTGACTTAAACATCTCAATGCATTGATTCGCAGGAATTGGGGGTGGGGGAGCAGTAAACAGCTCTGATTAGCCCGCGAAGTGTTTTGCTTTCTCTCAACCTCAGTTTCACCGTTTAACAACGGGACTAATCCTATCTACCAGGTATATGAGACTACAAGAATTTAACCAAACCATACAATCTTAGGCTCTGTGTGCCCACACACCAGTAGTAGCTCAACACAACGCTTAAAACAAAAATTCCAGGACTTTGAGCGTTGGGACAGTGCAACAGGCGAAGGGAAGGGCTCTGTTTGCTACACCTCCGCAACTAGGAGTCGCCAAGAAACTGCGGGCACGCACACCCAGGATGCAGTTTGCTCCACGCACCGCAGCGCAGCGGGAGAAGCAGTAACCCACGCTGTCCCCAAGCTCTGACCCTCGCAGCAGCTGCTGCCTGCGGGGTCTCCTCTCCCCTTTGCTCAGCTACTTTCTGGCTGCGTCTGCTGTGCCAGCCTGACGAACTTACTGCCCCTGCACTTTTCAATTACTGCAGGAGCGCCTCTCCGCTCGTGTGACCCCCCCCCCACCTCCCTTCAACTGCGAATCTGAGCCCATACCAGTGACAACCCTGGCAACTCAAACTCCGTCCAATGCTAGGTCTCGCTCGCTCCCCTGCAGCCAGCTGAGCAGGGCTGCTACCTCAGCGGACCTCCCACCTCCCACCGTTGCTCTACACTAGGATTGGTGTGTGTCTCTCTCGCTGTCTCGCTGCCTCTCTTACTCTCTGTCTCTCAACTGCGCTGTCTCTGTCTATCCCAGTCCTCTCTCAGAGTGTCCCTCTGCACCTTCTTTCAGCTCTGCCTCCTTCTCGACCGCACCTGGTGCATATCTTTTCACCTGTCCTCTGTCAACTTGTCTGTCCCTGACATCTGCCTGTTGGGCTTGCTGCCTCAAGCTGCAAGCCTCTGACCCAACTCGACTAATCTTTACCTCTTCTGCAATTCAACAAACACCCTTCAACTCCCCCTTCAGTTTTCAGGGCGCCAGAATAACAGACCAGGTCTGAGACCAGGTTCGCGCCCTTGCTACCCTTCCGGACCTCCAACTGACCCCCATCCCACCCCGGAGAGTCCCCTCGCCAGAGAGCGAGTACGCCACACTCCGGAATACTGCTCACCTCGGTCAGGTTTAAATTCAGGGAGGAAATGTCTGGCCACGAGTTCGTGGTAAGCAGTCTCTTGCAGCTTCAGACGCTCCAGCTCCGAGAGACTGTGTATTGATATCATCTTCGTCCTGCGGTCCGGGTTGTGTCCTGGGGCTCCTCCCAGGACGTTCACTAAAAAAATGAAGGCGGACAACAACAGCAAAGGGGGCATGATTCTGGGGCACCGTGTCCTTGCTACCTTCAGAAAAGGAATGCAGCCACCCATTCTGGAATAGGATGATTATCAAAGCTGCATCATCCAATTGTCACTGGACCTGGTGTAGGGAACTATGGGGTGGGGGGGGAGGTTGGTAGAGGAGGAGGGAAAACTGGGAGGCGGCTTCACCCTCAAGCAGAGCTGCCTCTGGTTGCTTATTAAAAAGAAAAAAATCTAACTTAAAAAAAAATCATCCTTGAACCAACAGTCTAGAAAAGAGAAAACCTAATTAAGCAAAAAAAAAAAAAAAAATCTAAAAAAGAAAAGAAAAAGAAAATAAAGCCAACCTTACAATGTTAAAATGCACATTGAAATAATAAGAATAAGGTAATATTTTCCATTAATTAGAACATTGGTGAAGGTTATGTTTATTTTTTAATGATAATACTCAATGCTGTCCAGGTTGGGTGAAAATGGCATATCCATCTAGGTTAGGAACCCTGTAAATTTGTACAATTACTCCAGAAAGCAAACTGGACACCTGAGTCTTAAGCCAAAAATCATCCCCAGGCCCTTTGACTCAAAAATTCCCCTTCTAGGAATCTATCCTAATAGAATCTCCTATAGACAGGAAAAAAACATATTTATATGAGCCATAACAGTAAAAAATTAAGGGTGAAAAAGCTAACATAGCAATGAGACTAATTCTATAAATTATGGAATGATCACAGTATGGAAATTTATACAATCATTAAAAGGATGCTTTTGTTTGTTTAGTTTTCCTTTTCATTGAATATTGGGGTGATATTGGTTAATAAAATCATGTAGGTTTTAGGTGTACAGTTTTATAATACATCATCTGTACACTGTATTGTGTGTTCACCACCCAAAGTCAAGTCTCCTTCCATCACCATTTATTACCCCTTTACCCTCTCTACCTCTTCCCACTTCCTTTTCCCTCTGGTAATCACCAAAAATGATGTTTATAAAGATCTCTCAAACCACAAATACACAACATAGAATTGTATTAATTATGATTACAACTATGTGAAGAAAAACATGCATGAAAATAAGAATGAAAGAAATGCACTCAAATACTGAGAGTATCTGTATTAAGTGATAAGGTTTTGTTTGCCTTTTGCCTTCTATTTACTATAAATTGTGCAACTTGATTATTTTTATGAAAAAAAATCAATTTTTACCAAAACAAACAAGCATCATTTCCAGAACATTTCTAATGAGATTCTTTATACAGGATTGGTGATCAGAGTGAAGTTTGTCTTGGTGTACTGGCTAGCCTGTTCCTTCTCCATAGTGCCCACTCCCAGGCTGCTCAGGATCCCCCAGTGGGAATCTCCCTGGACCCCAAACAGCATCCTTTTGTGCACACTCTCACTTATATTGTTCCTTTATTATTTCGTTTATCCATAAAAAAGAAACCTGTATTAAATGCCCACTTTGTACCAGGCACTAAAAATTCAAATATGAGCAAGATAATACTAGTCCTTTCACAAAGGATTTAACTGTGCAGCGAAAGAGATACACAGGTTAGCAACAATTTATAAAACCTTGTGATAAGTCAGTCAGCCAAGATATAAACAAAGTACTGTGAGAGCAGAAAGAAGGAAACATCTAAGTCTGCCTGGAGACAAGGAGGGGGGAGTGTCCAAAAAGAGAGAACAGCTTGTGCAAAGGCAAGGAGATGAGAACGGTAAGAGGTTGTTATATTCTTAAAGCTGTATAAAGGAGATGGAAGGAGATAATTCTGGATAGGCAGGGGTGAGATCATGAATGTCCCTGTTAGCCATGTTAAAGAGCTAGACTTTCTCCTGAAGGCAATAGGGGACTACTGCAGGATTGTAGATAAGGAGTGACAGAGTCAGAGCTGCAGCTTGGAAAAATCACATGGAGTAGTGAAAAGCCTGGTTTGGGTACATAGACTGAAGTAGGTAGATCAGTCAAGGGGCAAGAGATGCTAACACAAATTAGTGTCACTAGAGCTGGAGCAGGGGATGGATTTTATATGTAGAATTGACAGGACTTACAGGAATTTTTTATTGTTATGTAAAATAAAGGATTTAAGATAGCTCTGAGGTTTATGATTTGGGTGTGTGTGTGGATGGTAGCTCCTGACAGAGAAAATAATTTGGAACATGGGAAACTAAACCTTTTGACAAGAAGAGAAGGTGTCACAAGCCACTTTTCTGAGTTCTCTTTCCCATGGACTTCTAAGATAATATTCTATATATTATTGGGGTAGGGCTTAAATTTCAAAGATCAGATAGTGTTGCTTTGCCAGGGAAAGGTAGGTAGGAGTTTATCAGTCAATAATTTATATAAATGACTTTTACCAAAAAAAAAAAATCTGACCCTATTTTTGTTTCCAAAATTCTCTTTTGCCCACTTTCCTTAATGGTTAAAGTCACAGATGTCAGAAGTAAATGCTGATGGGATAAGTAAAGTGAAGTATGAGAAAGGATGAGAAGTCTTTGTATACATTTTGAACTGAGTTAAGAGGAAAAATGTTACCGTGTTTTTTTTAAAGGTTCTTCAATCAACCCAAGATGAATGCCGAAACCCAACCAACAAACTGCATCCATAAAATGACCATTTCAACCAAAGGTACATGCACATAACCTAACCTTAGTCCCAGACTAAGCCTCTAGCAATCTCCCATTCACAATTACAGGTCCAACACCTGTTACCCGGGGCGGGGCGGGGGTAATCATCCTGAAACACACAACCTAGCTCTGGCTTCATTTTTCTAACATAGCTCCCCCCTCCCCTTGTCCCAATTCAGACATTGTTGTACCTGTTTTTGGAGCTGCAGCTATTTCTTCTTGCCGAGGCTTACCACATCTGATTATCCAAAGAGTATAGCTGGTTCTTTCTCCCAGAAATCAAGATGAAAATCAATCCCTCTCCCCCCACCCAAATAAGGTAAGAACAACCTCAAAACAACACCAGGAAGAGAGAGAGAGAGAGAGAGAGAGAGAGAGAGAGAGAGAGAGAGAGAGAGAGAGCGCCTTTGAGAGATGAGTCAGCCTAAATGCTTACAATTCCGAAAGAAATCAAAGGCCTTAGAATAAATCGTTTGTCATTGCCTCCTGCTCAAAGATACAGGGCTAAACTTAAGAGCAATCATATGCTGCAGTTCTGCCAGCAAAATTGACACTGTCTACCTTACCTTCAACCCTCTCAATGCACTAGAAGAATATACAACAGAAACAAAGTTAGGAAGGCCAATATGCCCAGAAAAAAAGCAGATGGGCAGAGTTGGGAGGGGGAACCAGTAAACAGACTTCAACACTATGAAAGAGGCATATAACAGATTCTTGAGATCTGAACATTTGCCCTCAGGTCTGACTTTCCAAGCTGAACACAAAAAGAGGTTCTTTGTAGGAAGTAGGGTGCCAAGGGACCTTTCTTGCTCCAAAGTGTCTTCTACTTCCCCCTGTAACATGGCACTGGCCTGAAGTGACCATGACATCAAAAATATACTCAAGATGAAAGATGATAGCAAGCCCTCTTTTGCATAAACAATATCCTTAGACAAATATCTGTAGTGGCCACTGCAGTTGGAGCTAAACAAAATTGAGGTCAAAGCCAAACCTTTTTGATTTCCTAGCTATGTGACCTTAAGATAGTTGAGATCTCTGAGCCTCAGTAGCTTCCTTTATAATATGGGGAAATGATTCAGTACCCATTCCAGCAGTTGTGTGAGAATCAAATGAATAATATATGTATGATATTTAACATCAGTTTTTAATAAACACATTAATGTTGAAGGTATTTTGCAGAGGGCTTGACTTTACAGGAAAATATCAGGTTTCAAAAGTAATCACATAAAATTAGAGTTTATATAAATGCATCTAAAGGTTTACTCTGTTCTATCTCTGCTAAATTTGAATTCAATTAAAACAGGTAAAGAGATCTTGAGAGATTGTTGGGAATAGAAAATCTTTCTTCTTCAATAATTAATGGCATGAGGGCCATCACCTAGACCAAAGTTTCCATTCTACAGTTCAGAAAACTGAACCTCAGACAGGAACAGGGATTTGCCCAAGGCCACACAGCAGTTTAAAAGCAGAGTATAGACAAGAATCTAGTTCTTCTCAATCCTAGGGCTCTTTCCTCTGTCCCATCCACCTTTTATCTTACTAACTGCAAAAATATTACATAGATAAATTATTGATGTCAAAAGAATGACACATAATCAAAGTCTGATTCCATAATCCAGGGGATGTCATATCCAAAAGCAGACAGTCACCACAAATTACAGTCTCTTTGTGAAATAAGTACGGTCATCATTCTATAGAACATGGAATGCCCTTTTTAAATTTTCTTGACTAAAGAAAAAAATCAAGCTCAGGATAGTGAAAGTCAATCTTTGTGCTATAAACATCCCAAGGAATAGTGTACCAGGGGTGCCAACTTTTTGGTATCTCTGGGCCACACTGGAAGAAGAGTTATCTTGGACCACACATTAAATGCACTGCAACACGTAATCACACACACAAAAAAATCTCATGTTATTTAAAGTAAATCTACAATTTTGTGTTAGGCTCCATTCATAGCCATCCTGGGCTGCATGTGCCACATGGACCACAGGTTGGACAGCCCTGGAAACAAAGTAACATAACACCAACTACAACAAGATATAGATATTCTTACACTATTATCTGCAGTATGTGTCAGAGTGCATAATAGTACTGGCATCACAAGCTGTGTCACTGCTTAATCTTTTTTTTTTTCCTTTTGGCTGCTGCTTCTATTATGGTGTGGGAGAAAAAGTAAAAAGTAAGATGTTCCATCAATAAGAGGTAAACAATTGTTTAATGCCCCATTTGCCTTATGCTTTTCCTTTTCTTAAAAACTTTCAGTATACCCATTATTTCCAGACCTTAGCACACAGTAGGTGTTCAATAATTGTTTGTTGGGATAATCATAGGATTATAAACCCTGAGGGTTTTAAGAGATTATAAAAGTCTTGTAACTAAAATAGCTATTCATAATTCATGAATTAATGAATCATGCCACTTTATTCTCATTACAACTGCTGGAAAGGAGGTAGATTGGGTGATATGTTTCCCAATTTTACAGATAACAACAAACTAGGGTTCTGGAGAGGCTATGACTTATGCTAAGTTGCACAAAAATGCCATGGAGAAATATGATTTGGGAACCAGATGTCCTTACCTATACTTGCTCTGGCCTTGCCTTTCCCACAAAACCATGGTATTTCTTGGTATACATCATGAACATCTGCTTTCTAGAACTGGGACAGTCCAAGTCAAGACTACTTTCTTTCCTAAGGAGGTGGCTAGATTTTTGAGGTCTTGTTTATATACACTATTCTTGGAAAATGGAAATGAAGTTAGATGATTGATAGATTAGAGAGAATGATAAAGTAGATAAACAAGATACGAGATGATGATGGTGTTAGATAGATAGGGAGATAGATCTACAAACATATATAAAGATACAGATATATATGGCTTTGAAAACGGCTTTTATGAAAGATACAGGAGAAGAGTGAATAGAGGAGAAAAACACCAAAAGTCCTATGTATTCTTCCCACAACATCTCTCACTCCAGCCTTCCCCCAAGTTGACAGCATGACATTCTGTAAAGGTCCTAAGGTATGAATTAAACCTTGGGTTGAAATCCCAGTTTCAGCACATGTAAGTTCACACACTAACCAAGTGACTTGGTGAAAATTATCTCACTTTTCTGAGTGTCAGTTCCATCACTCTACAAAATAAGAATCATGATACCTATTAGATATGGCTGTGGTAAAGACTAAATAAAAGACAGGGTAGAACGAAAGAATCTTCCAAATGGTACAGTGCTGTACCAAGGTGAGAAATTGCCCTCCAAAATACCTGAGTCAAATTTCAAAGGAAAAATTAGCAAAAGTGCTAATATCTAGAAAGAGTCAGATAGTACCTCCATTGAAGAATGCCTTTGCACCATCCTTTGAAGGTACTCATCTGTCTCCTGTTAGCAGGATAGTTGCACTGTTCCTTCACTGGGTCTTTCATAATGAGATATGTAAGGCAACTAAGTGTGGGGCTGGGGAACTTAGCCTAGACTGTGAAATGCAGAAAAAAGTAAACCAGTCCACAAAAGAGATTCAGTCCCTACCTTTGGTTTCCTCAGGATAGTGTGCAAGCCATCCATATCAAGGATGCTGGAGCAAAGTGGGAAGCTATCTGGAATAGAAAGCCCCAGTTCCTGTCCTTGGGATTTTACAACCTAATTGGAGGTCATATAAATATCAGCAGTCTGAAAGACTCTCAAGAAAGGCCCATGGGTATAACATCATCCTTCCTTGAACTAATTTAAATTTATTTCCTCTCCCTTGTTCTTTTTAGAAATATTAAGAATTGACCATTTTCTCAGGTCCACCTGCTCTGAGCAGACCCTTACTCAGTTGTAGGTTTTCAGTATGCACTCAATAAACTGTTTCATTTTTTCCCATCTTCTCAACTCCTCTGGCTCTGTAAACTCCCCTCTTAAGATACACTCCCTTTCAGACACTCCTTCTCACAGACATCTGTGCACACATGCATCCTCATGTTTTCTCACATATGCATTTAGAGAGAGAGAGAGAGAGAGAGAGAGAGAGAGAGAGAGAGAGAGAGAGAGAGAGAGAGGGAGGGAGGGAGGGAAGATCTCTTTAATGTATTCACAACAACAGGGAAACAAAGGGAAATGAGACTCTGGATTAAAGGGAAGGTCATCAAGCATTTGGTCCTCCATACCACAGCTAGGGTTTCTAGAGAGCAGACATGAGAGAGGAAGGACAAGTGGGGACACTCCCCTGTAAACATAAGGACAGATGCCTATCAAGAAAACCTTCAGAATAAAGTTGTCCTCAGAAAGTGTGCTAAGAGCTACTCCTCTTCCATCTTTGTTTCCCCACCCCACCTGCTTCTCTTCTACTATGAACTGTATGTTTCCCCAACAATCATCCAATTTGCTGCCAGTTTTCTTTTCCAAAATCTTGTCTGACTGGCTGTCAGAGGGAATTGGGGCTGTGGGAGATAGTTTCCCTGTAGTTTTCATGATAGAATGGTGTTTTAAAACTACATTAAAATACCACTATCTCTAAAAGCATTAGCCCTGGCTGGAATGGCTGAGTGGATTGAGCGTCAACCTGTGAAACAAAGAGTTGCCAGTTCAATTCCCAGTCAGGGCACAGGCCTCGGTTGCAGGCCAAGTCTCTAGTAGGAGGCACTCAAGAGGCAACCACACAATGATGTTTCTCTCCCTCTCTGTCTACCTTCCCCTCTCTCTAAAAATAAGTAAAACCTCTTTTAAGAGAAACATTAATTCTTGTCTGTCTAACTATCTATCCATATTCAAAATTAGACCACTGTCTCAGCTATGATGCAGAGCAAAAAGCCCCAGACCAGCAGCCAGGAGGCCTGTCTAGTTACTAAGCAGCTGAGTGGCCTTAGGCATGTCAGTGACCATCTCCAAGCCCTAAACACAACCAGGGTAATTTATCATTATCCTGCTTATCTAAGAACAAGGTAGAGACACGATGTTCACATCTGCAGGGTCCTTGATTCTTCTACAGGACTTAGCCAACCATAGGACACAGAGCCATTCTGCCTCTTTCTACAGCTGGAAAGGGAGCACCCCTCACCACTGAAGGCCTACAGGGCTCCAGAGTGGTGGATCATAAGCAGGTCTCCCTTCCACTCTTTACTAGAGCCCCAGCCCAACCTAGCTGCTTGCCCTGGACCCTGAGCTCAGTGACAGTGAAGGTGGCAGCAGGAAGGGGATAGGGAGGGGGAGAGAGGCTGGAACCCACTGGCAGCTTACTTTGTGCCCTCAATCCAAAAGGGTAGTCTTGGGCCCCTTGGCTGCCCCTGTGCTGCAGAGCATGGCCTGCAGGCTGGGCTCAACCACAGGAGCCCTGCCCCTAATTGGCTACAAAGTTAAACAAAGCTGCATGGCTTGCAAAGACTACTCCTTGTGCCTACCCTCACAGAGAATTCGAAATATTAAATCTTTTGTGTGTGTGAAAACCTGGGCAACTTGTTCAGCACTCTCAGGCTTTCTCTTTCCCCAACCCTTGCACCAGCCTCACATCCACTTGGAGTTCCCTCACTTCCCACTCTGGCCCCTCAGTAATCTGCACTCACATATGTAGAGCACTGCCCCTGTACTACCTCTTGGCGACTCTCCTAGTCCAGTCAGGGAATAAGTGGTGGTGTTACCTACTGGTCAGTCGTGTAGTGCGGCCACGGCCTGTCCTAGGACTAGCTGCAAGTGCTGCTAGTTCTTAGCTCTGTTGTTTATATTCTCCAACTCCCTGTAAAGGTTTCTGCGGAAGGACAGGAGCTGATTCATAGCAATTTTCCACACAGAAGCCAGCTCAGTGCCTTACGCATACCTGTTTGTTAAATTCCCTTGGCTACTCCCACTGCTTCTCACTGCACCCCACAGTATTCTGTCCCTTTATTTAAAGTTGACCCCTCCTTCAAGATTCAGCCCAAGGATCTGTTCCTCTCAGTGTTCTGACTTCCTTTTCCCCTGGCCATGGTACACAATCTCACAATACAGGTGAAGGAAAGGCAGACCTGGAGGTTCAGATGGCTAAGAAACTTACAGAAGGACACAGCGCTAATTAGTAGTAAAGCCAAGAGGAAGGCCCATTACTCCTGGATTCCAGCTCAGGGCACTTTTTGCCACCCCTCATTGCTTCCCTTCTGCCCTGACTCATATGGCATTTGAGTGAAAGCAATATCCTTTGTTGGCCCTTTGCACACAAAGACCGCACAAGGAAAAACCCCTTCCCTCCATGCCCCACTCTTCATGCTCTTTCTTTCCCATCTCATCCAGGGCCTGTGCTCTTCCAAAGTCACAAAGAAAAAAGGATCAGTTTCTTCAAACTTTAATGAGCAGAAAGAGCAAAGAGAAGCTAACTTCACAAAGTCCTACACATCTGGATGAGAATGGTCTCAGTAACCCCCCCCCCCAACGCGCGCACACACACAACTATAGTCTTCATAATTTTCCCTATTTTCTTGGCACCTGGAGAAGTCAGAAGGCCATCCAAACCTTCTTACCATATAATACCTTTTCCAAAAATGCCTTCTAATCTGCAGCCTAACAATCATATGTACAGATCACTATTCATCCAAATAAAAAATTATTTGTAAGCAATAAATATTCTCATCTGATCCAACAAGGGCAAATGGGATTTTAAATGCAAGATCCCAAGTGAGGAAATTTTTCAAATACACAATTATACCCCCTCCCATTTGAATTTGCTCCTCTCCTAGGTAAAGAAAGTAGAAAGGGGGAGAGTTCTGTTGACACAGAGGAAAACAGGAATGAAAGAAAAAGGAGAGGGGAGGGGAGGGGAGTCAAGAATATCAAAGACTATGCATGAGCCTGGCAGACGGAAGGAGAGGGTAGCAGAGCCTAGGCAAAGAAGTGAGGAAAGGAAGGGAAGAGGAAAGGTTAGAAGGCAGCTGCTGACTCCAAGCATATATTGGTACTGGGGTAGCCCAGAAAACATGGACTTACTCCCCAAAGGATCAGAAATGAGCTTTTAGGGACCTGGATTAGAAGTCAGGTCCAGAAACCCGGTAACAAGTCTTTCTTACCCCCTGGCAAAGGGAGAGAGCTTCTGGCTTTGGCAGCAGCATTAGTAGCGTTCTTTAAATACCACCTCACCAACATCACTACCAGGAAGATGCCTGCCTCCCCTCCCCACTTTTCCTACGCCCCCAGTAATTAGATAAATCCTACCCAACACAGGAATGTAATTTGAATTGTCAGAGTGATTTTCCCTTCTAGTGAAGAAGAGGATCTCTCCCTCTCTTCCTGCTAAAAATGGGCTGGGTGCTGCCCCTTTATACATTTTAGAGCGCCAAATTATGAAAGGAGGAGAAAGAAGGGAGTAGCAATTTGAGAGCAGTTCAGTCTGTCCCTGGCATTCTCCTGCCCCTTGTTGGGTTTTTCTGAAACCCCTCCTTCTGACTCTGGCAGCTCTGCTCCCCTTCCTCACTGCAACATCCTGCAGCCAGTTCTCTTACCCTTGTGGTAAATCATTGATATTGGGGTGCATCTTTCTGGTGATGCTTGTTTTCTAATGTGTGATCTTAGACTGATATACCAGGGAAAGGTTTGAGTTGGGGGTGGGTGGGTGCTACAGAAGATAAAAACAGAAATCCAACCAGGTAGCCAGCTGCCTTGCCAGGAAAGCAATATGGGTTGGCTTTGGGGGCAGCTGGGAGACATGATTTGAACCTGATTGCATAGGGAGCCAATAGGCAGAGGACTGGCAGGTTGTTGGCTTGGGTTACAGTGATTGCTTTAGTAACACAAACACAAAAAAGACTGATGCATAATATATTAGAGAGAAGGTTGATTACTGAATATCACCCAGCTTCAGTTTTCTCAACTACAAAATAAGAGGATACTTGCTCACCCCCTTGCACCATGGGGAAGAGTGTGTGAAATAGCATTGGTAAAATACTTAGCACAAGGCCTGCCACAGAGTCCCTTGCCTCCTTAAGTTTCCTTTGGTGTTGGACATACGAAGGAAAAGGGCTTGCCCAAAGCCATACAGTAAGTAGCAGAGTCAGGATTGGAACCCAGGTCTTTCAAATACCCCTCAAGCCAGGAATGGTGCTTTCCACCCTATTTCCTCTGCTAAGAAGGCTTCCAGGGCTATCCTCTGGACTTGGTGCAGGTGGAAGTGGTGAGGTATGTTAGGAGGCTGCCTCTATGCGTATTTATATAGACCCTCTGTCACTTAGTCCAAGGCTCAAGAGCTCAGGGATGATGCCTCATCCCCTTTCTCATCATCACTCAGGTAATCTCCCCACGCCGTCTTGGACTGATTCATCACCAGTTTAGCACCATCTCTGCTGTTCAACTCTGAAACAGTGACTCATCCTCTAGCTGGCCAGGGTCTCTGCCCTCCAGAAAAGAGGCTTTCTTCTTAATTGACTACAGAAGCCTCAGCTGCAGTGAGACAACACTTCCAGGCAGGCTTAGAGACTGAGGGCTTTGAGAAGCAATGGAATAGCCGTCTATCCAAAAGTCACTGCCCTCCATTCCCACGGTGCCATGGGGGTCACTATTGGAGTCCTCTCTGTAGATTCTCTATTATAACTACTTATGTGCCCTGATGCCTCAGTGTTTCCAAGGGATTTCACCCAGGACATTGCTTTGATGCATGTACACAGCTTGTGCTGTGTCAGGGCACTGTATTAGGCACAGGGGAGACATAAAGTAAGAGGAGACAACCTTGACAGCCAAACTGTGTTCACTAAAAATATTACAAAAATAGCATGGACAACTTGGAAAGGGAAAGAAAAATGCAGGGGAAGAGAACTAAGAAGTCCCTGAGAAGGGTGCACATGATAGGGAGAATGGCCTCACTGCAGCCCCAAGGACCAGGTTATGACCTGAAATTTCTGGTGGCTAGTGACTAGCATCACGAAAATCACTGGTGTAGGCATTTCCCTTAAACATGACAGAATATTGAATGCTAAGTGAACCTCTGGCCATGGGCTGCCTTTCTGGTGTGGGGGCGGGGCATCATTTGATGCCCATATCACTCTCTTAGCCTCTGATCCCCCTTCTCCAAACCCAAATCTTTATATTTAATAAGGGCAAAGGAGAGGAAAAGGGAATATAAATCTTTTGAGTCTTAACTGAGAAGCACTTTACATGTTTCCCCTTTTAAACTTCACAAGCACCCAGCGACGTAAGCCAGTGACTTGACAAGCTAGTCAGCTATGAAGTGGCAGAGCTGGGATTTGAACCTCTAATGACTCCAAAGTCTGTGGTCTTTACATGGCAAGGCACCGCAGAGGACTGGGGCTCTCTTGCTCCACCTCTCCTTCACCCACTATCCATCTCAACAGAAAGGAGGCAAGCGGAAGACAGGAGCCAGATGATTATCTGGCCGCGGAGAATTCTGGAGTGACCCTGTATCCCGCTGCAGTGGGAGGAGACCTCAGTGTTTCCCGAGGGGACTACCTGGTCAGAAGTGCAAAGCACCTTTGGCAACTCTACCGCCCCCTACCGCAAGTGGCTCCCTAGCCAAGACCTACGTTCTCCTGAGGGCTTGTGTGCTTAGTATAAAAAAAGCTCACCCACTGCTTAAAAGCTGTCTCTGGCTTGTTCTGGGCTGCAGATAGCCCTGACAGATTTGGTGACAAAAGCGGGAGGGAGGAACATTTATAACACCCTACTATGTGTCCAGCATGGTGTCAGTGATTTCTTACAGCTATTGCCTTTTAGGTAGAAAATTAGCTGCTTTGCAAAATAGAGAGCTCTCCATTAAGAGAAGTCTTCAAGCTAGAATTGAATAGTTTTTGTAAAAACCATGCCTGCAGATCTAAACTCCTCATTTGCCAATAAAGTCCTCCACCCTTAATAGTTGCTCTTTCGGGTAGGGGAAAGAATATCAACCTCCCGCGGTGGCGGGGGATGGGATGTCAGAGGTCAACGCAGTAAAGGGATGAACGGATCTCGGGAGGGTGCAGAGAGGAGGAGCCTCTGGCAGGGGAGACCTGATGCTGAATCAGGGTACTCGCCCAGCTTTCATGCCCGTCGCCCACAGGTGGATTCCCGGTACCTTCCAGTTTTCCTGGGTTCAGACCGAACCCCGCCTGAACCCAACTCACTCACTCCCTTTGCTTGGGAATGGGGAACAGACACACCCCAGGTCAAAAGGAAAAAAAAGAGCATCTCTGCCCGCACCTCCTCTCCCGCCCATCCCCCCTCCTTCCATCCCTTCCTCCCCTTCTCATCCCCTCCTGGCCCCCTTCTCTTCCGCCCGGGAGGGAAGGAGGGGGCGGGTTGTGTGTGTGTGTGCATGTTCGCGTGTGTGTGCGCGCGCGCGCGCGCGCGCGCGCGCGCTGTACTTCTGTGTGTGCATTCAGCGTGTGGGGGGTGTGTTCCGTGCATGTTTTACTCCGAGTACTTGGTGTGGAGTGTATTTGGTTTATGCTTGGACATGAAGCATGTGTTAGTGTGGTGCTTGTGTTTGCATGCTTGTAGGTCGTGTTTCTATCCGTTTTATTATAGTGTGACTATGTGGGTGCGGTCTGAATGTGGGTGTGTTCAATGTATGTTTCTGCAAGGGTTGGTGGTTGTGCTGTGGTATGTGTGTATGTGTACTTACCCTTAGATGTATGTGCTTCGTCAATGTGGGTCTATGGGTGGTGTTTGCTGTTGTGTGTAGTATGTGTGTGTGTAAAGTGCTTTTATATGGTGCAGTACATGTGTGTGTTTGGGCATGATGTGTGTGTGTGGTGGGGATGCATGTGTCCAGTGTATGTGCTGGGTTGGAGAGCTGGAAAACATGTGTGTCTTGTAGGGTGGACATTGCAGCGTGAATGTACTAGGTATGGTGTGTGAGAGCACCAGGGTTATCTAAAGAACCCAGGTGACTGTATGCTTGATTTTTGTTACTGTTGTTTTTAAACTGGGGTGGGGGTGTTGCACCAGGACCAGAGCAGAGTCATCTCTGCACCTGCTGACCTGATCTACCCCGTCTAAGTCTGCCCTCGACCCCTCCCCCATCGCTGTGCGCTGCCCGCTGGCTGGGGCAAGGTGTGTGCTTACCTGGCTGCTTGGAGGAAAGAAGAGGAGGGCGCTGCACATGATTGGCCAGGTAGGGCGCCTAGGGCGTGGTGCAGGGGCTGGTGGGAGTAAACTGGAAAGAATCTTGTCACTTCCTCCCACCCCAGGGGATCCCAGTTTGTGCCCGGAAGAGCCCAACTATTTGTTCAGGGCCTGGCTGTGTTTCACACCTCTTTGCTTTTGTGTGGGCAGATCCGTTGCCTGGAATCCTTCTCCCCCACCCCCTGAGCTTCCTAACCTAAATCAAGAGTCACAGAACTTTCTGTTTTTCTGTACCCCTCCCTCCCAATTGAGGGCCACCATAGTTACACTCTTCATACTTCTCATGATATAATCGTGCATAGCTGCAATTATTTGTCTCTCTTTTTAAACTCTGAGCTGTAGAGAATGCCTGGTATATATTAAGAAGAATAATGGTGATCATAATAATAATGTTACCATTGATTAAGCACTTATTGTGTACTATACGCTGTGCTAAGTGCTGTTACATGTATTATCTCCTTGAGACTTCACAATGGTCCTATGAGGTAGATAGAGCTATGATTGTTTCTATTTTACACATCACACATGAAGCTCAGAGTAGTTAAGTAACTTCCTCAAAGTCACAGAGATAGTAGGAGGCAGAGTTGGTATTTGAACCCAGGTCTGCCATGCTCTTTAAGCCTTTCTTCTGCACCAGGCAGCCTCACCAAGGATCCCCTGATTCTTGCAAAGCATTAATGTCTCTACCAAACTATCATTTCCCAACAAATATTTCCTTTAAGTTTACTGACAGCACCAAGAGTGCACAACATAATCACTTTCTTTGTCTCTCAGACAGCTGATACTTTCTCCACTTAATTACCTGCTTTGTTGACACCTCAAAATTTGTAATTACCCTAGGCTCATAAGCACCTCACCAGCTCCAGTTCTGGGAGCTCTTCTTAGGCTGATGCTGAAAGAAAGAGCAGAGAATGAGCATTTTCTAGCCATAGGGTCAAGAGAATTGGGTATGAAGGAGAATGGGGATGAGGGGGTCAGGATTGAGTAAGGAAATTATTTCATGGCTCCCCCAGATATTTTAAAAATAGCATTACTACCAGAAACTGGTAAATTTCAACCAGATCAGTCACCTTCAAATCAAATTGCACATAGAAAAACAAGCAGAGACCCCTTAGAAAAGATTCCTGAATGGGCCCCATTTTGTATTATTCATGAATGAGGGGAGCACTGCGCTTGCCTAATGGGGCTCATGCTGCTCTAATGCCTTCTAAGCAGCCTCATTTAATTGTTTCCAAATTAAAACAATATGTTGCATTTGGGGGAGCACATTTATTAGGGAAAAGTTGGGGCTCAGTCACAGATAAAGGGCCTCTGGAAGCATTGGCTTCCAGCTCAGCCCTCAGGGAACTAGCCTAGACTCCTGAGAAGAGGTCAGGGGGTGGGTAAAGAGGGACAATTCACGAGTGGTGAGTCACTTCTCCACTTTTTGGTGGGGGTGGGGGTGGGGTGGGAGTGAGAGGCACGATTTAAATTGCTATTGTTATTATTGTGCCCTTTCATCTGGCACAAATGAGCCTGGTGTGCAGAAGAGAAGCAGCTGCAACATCCATAAAGCTTTCTCTCTAGCTGGGCCTAGGTCAGCACCTCATCCTGGGTGGGCAGGAAAAACATTGCTTCAACTACTATGTAGCCAGCAAGTCTCCTTTTGAAAGAAAAAGAAAAACACTAGAGAGGCCAGTCTAAGCTGCACAAGGCACAGACAAACTGAAGCCCCTTGGTAAGACCCTACAAAGAATTCATGCAAACTTTGCTGTGTCCCAGCACCTGGTCTCAGGCACTTGGCTTCTCTGCTAGTGCAGAGCCAGTCTGACACCTTCTCAGTCTCCTTTGAATATACTAGCTTAATTTCCATTCCCTCACAGCCACTCACATGAGGCCTCTTCTACCTCTTTGAAGGTTCTCTCTCTGCCTCCCACTGCCCTCATCCCCACACCACTGGACCACCAATCTAAATCCCGTTGTGCAAGTCCCACCTGCATTCATGAAGACTCTGGTTCACTCTGGCTCAGTAGTGCTCCTACCTGTGAAATTGGGGATAAACTTCAACTTTTCAGAAGCCAAAAGCTCTGGCTCCAAAGATGCAGTCCTGGACCAGAGACTCTAAATCTCTAAATTAGTATAATGGATAGCTATCCTTACTACCCTTGCCCACCACAAAATCCATATAAGTGGTGGGATAGGAGAGGCTACAGGACCCCTGTCAACACTGTCAACAACATGGGACACACACACACACACACACACACACACACACTTTTCCTTGGAGCTTAAAATTGCCACCATAAGTCTCTCTCTTTACAGTCCTCTTTACATAAGGATTATATGGGGAATTGTAAGGGTAGAAAATGTTTTAATAACCCACATTACTGAAAATGTAAACAGAGATTTTCTTGTTTTCACTCTAAAAACAAGAACCTATAGGAGCAGGGCACCAAAATGTGAATTTTATTCAGAGAGATCTTGGTTTGCCCATGAGAGTAAAACACTTTAAAGCTTTCTTCTATGGGGGCAGAGGATCTTTGGAGTGAGGCAGCTTTGAGTTTTTATTCCAGCTCTGTCACTTACTTGCTGGGTGATCTTGGGAAGGTTACTTCATCTCTCTGAATTTCAGTTTTCATTTGTGAAATGGAGATGCTAACACCTGCCTTAGAAATGCTCAGATGACTGAAAGAGGTAAAATATGGGAAGCAGCAGCCTAATAACTAATAGGTACAGCAAATGTTCAAGAAAAGGTTAATTCCCTCCCTCAATTTACTCTCCAAACCCCCACCCCACCCCCTCTCATATAGCCAAGATGGTCTCAACCAGGGTGTTCTGGGACTGAAGCTGACTGACTGAGTTGCCAATTTTCCTCATTACTGGTTTGTCTGACACTCTTGAAATAGCCCCTCTTCTTTTAGGATGATGTTTTGATCAGCCTAATGCAGCCCCGGAAGAATTGGACCGTAAGTCTAATTCTCACTCAGCAGTTTCTCCTAGCAGTGTTAATGAGACTTAGGTTTCAAATGTAATACTCCAGATAGGAAAGTTTCAAACTACCTACTAGACATCACCTCACCCCAACTCCCAACCCTCGCTGCAGACCTAGCCCGAACCCTAGCTCCTAAATATGTATTGTCCTGTTCAAGAGACTGATGGCATGAATATTTCCTGGCTGAACTGCCCCCATGATTCTTGTTTGGTTTTTCTCACCTCGGCCCTAGAAATTAAGAGGTGTTCCCAAGGCCACCCTTTTTCTAGCAGCCACCAAGTTGGCAGGCAGGGGGAGTGGGGTGGGTAGATGGGACAATGAGGAGAAAAAAATGTTTCTCTGAGATATACTTTGCAGCACCTAAAATACAGCTCCAATTGGTTTGTTATTCATCTGTTTGCAGTTAAAGTAAGATAAAACCTACTCTTTACAAAAAATGGTAAAGTGATAGAAGACCCCAGTCTGTGTCCTTCCTCTCTGATGCTGTTGCCTCCCTCTAGAGACAAAAACAAGTCACTACAAGTTAAAACTGCATTTAAGAAGAAACCGCAGCAGGGTGTGGGGGTGGGGAGTCGAGTTTAAGAAGTGGAGGGTAGGGGATGGGTATAATTCTAACTAGGAGTAAAGAGGTTACAAGCTAGAGAATTATTGAGTTTCAGGGCAGAAAAAGCTCTGAGTGGCCAAGCTTTAGGCGTTTCCAGTGTATGGAAGATGCCTTAACTCCTCCTCCTCCTTCACCTCTCTTACTCATACTGCATACTACCCTTCACTGACGCTAGACTCCACTGTGCAGGTTAATCTATTAGTGAGTCCCTCTGAGGATTTAAGAATTTAAAAAAAACTTCTCCAGCTCCTATCCATGACTGCTTCTGAAGAGGTCCTGTAGCCTCCATTTTGAAGTAGGAGGGGTAAAAATTAAGGGTCATCCATATCGTACAGATAATAGTTGGAACAGGGGTTCTGGATAAGCTATTTAATAAGCTTCCCTGAACACAGGGACCTACCAGCTGCTAGGTATTGGGTTCCCATCCCCAGGAAGCTGCCTGGATTTTGAGAAGTGTATCTGAGATGTGACAGTAGCTGCCAAGGCTCATCAAACATGCCATCTACCTACTTCTGCTGATACATGTGAGAACAAATGATACTGCCAAAAGGAAACAGAAATCATTTCCTAGTGACTCAGAGCTCCAGTGATGAGGACACAGGTGGTATTTGCATTGCATTTTCCAGTTGAAATGTGTACCTTTTCTTAGAAAGGAATCTGTAAGTAATCAAATAGTCCTAAAAACCAGACTTGGACTCTGGGCAAGGGAACATCATCAACATCCTATTGACCACCTAGTAAATGTCTACTGCATATCAGCATAGTGTTAGGAGCTTTGTTAACACTACGTTATCATTTTAAATATCACTCGAGCTTTGACATTAGACCAAAAGAAGTTGTCATCTTTGGTCAGTCACTGTGTGGCAGCGAGCAAGTTACTGAACCTCTCTGAGCTTCATCTTTAAAATCAAGATAATACCAGAGATTTATTATGAAAGTTAAATGACATTATTTATGAAAAGTGACTGGTACATAGTCAATATTTGGAAGAAATAAAATGCACTTTTGATACCTGAGCCATAGAATGCACTTAATATAATATTATTATTATTATTATTATTATCCTGGAAATGTCAGCATTCTTAAATCATTTTAAGTGAGGTTCAGTAACTTGCTCACAGAAACACTATAAATACAGGCCTAAGATTCAAACTAATCTGCTTCTTCCCACCCAGTGTTAAAGAACACTTTATAATCATTGGGAAGATCACATATGGCTAACCTAATCTAAACATATTTACTCTATAAATAGAAGGAAAAAATCCCTTGTATTAAACTATGTGCAATGGGATTTTAGATCATTGCTTGGAATGTATGCATACCACAGGCCTTCAATTAGACTTTTAAAAACTTTTTAAATTACTTGAGTGATTTAAGAACAAAACTGATAGAGATTTCAGGAAACAGAAAAAATAACTATTATTCCACCAACTTAACAGAATCTCTTAACTTATTTACCTTGTTGCTGAATTTTCTTCATCTTTCAAAAATGCATATTTGACAGTTACAATCATACTATTTTCCATGTTGCTACCAATTTTTCATAAACATCTTTTTATAGTTGTAGACTGGTCCAACAAGTGGATATGTCATGTAGGTCGTTTAACCATTCCACTCTTGTTGGACATTTCGGTTGTCTTCATACATAAGTGTGAAAAAAAGGAATTATGTTACTTTCATCACTGCCATAAGCACCCTCCAAGACCTGGTGTCCTGCTCCATCAATGCCTAGTATGCATTCCATCATTTGATATTTAAGTGTGATGAATGTCAGCTCTAACGCTGAAGCCTGAGGTACATTTGCAAGAATATTATTCTTTGCCATTTTTGATCACCCAGATTCTGCATTTTATCCTCATGGTGGGTGGGTAAAGCGTGGGCTAACTTAGAAACCTAAGCTCTAGAGTGTCACTTTTTCCCCTAGGGCAAAGTGTTTTTTGGGGTGCAAACAAGTGATTTACAAAGTAATTTTGGGAAGTCCTGCCATTGGTGAGTGGGGGTGCTCATGTGCTACCATAATGAAGGGAGTGGGACATCTCATTGGCAAACTCACCCCAGCTCCGTAAAATAATCCTGTTGCAGCTCAACCAGACCTGGCCTCAGCAAATCAATTGGATCCCACCTCAGAGAAAAGATCAAATTTGTATGTAAAGTGGGCCCCAGGGTCTCTTCAGCTTTAGAATTTTGGCTGCTTTACAGAAGTCCAATTGTCTGAGGCTAAATCCAATGCCAAGAGTGAACTGGGGAGAGCATTTTCAAGTGGGTCAATCATGCTGTCCCTTTCCCTGAGAAAGAAGACCTTTTGGGGGGCCTACATTCTTCCAAGGGCTCAATAATACTACCAAATGTCTTCATATGGTCCTCCATTGGTCATTGTCACTCTCAAAAGATTGCTCTGACATATCAACCATCTCCTGGGAAAGAAGAGGGGGAGCATGATAGAACATTTAGAATACTTCCCCATTCTTTCCAGTCAGAAGCCAGCTACTTCCCCCACCTCTGACTCCTGAAGATTTCTAGAAGGCATTTGAAGAGAGGCACCAAGGTCAATTATAATCCTACAGAATATCAATAGTTACCCCACAAAGTTATCCTTTCATGTTACACAGCATTTCTTAGGGGGAATGCAATTAATGGGTTCTTACCTAGTCAAAAAACTGTACTGAAAGACTAATTACTTATTTGAAAGTGATGTTGTGTGACTTAAGTGAGATCGTATGTGTAAAGGACTGAGCTTAAGGCGCAGCATCTGGGAAGTACTTCATATATATTTGCTGCTTATTGTATGCATAATAGAGCTGGAGTAGGCAGTGGTATGCCACTGGCATATGTGAGGAGACAGGTTTTATCAGACTGGAAATGCAATAGCAAATATAGAAGGTCTTGTACTTGTGTCTAAAAACCAACTAAAAGAGAATGAAGACTGAAAAGAACATGGGATTACTTTTTAAAAAAGAGTAGCTTCGGTTGAAAGTACTTCCAATATAAATAAACTAGTTACGTGAACCATGTGGTGTGTACCTGGGATTTGTGTTGTGTGTGCATGTGTGATATGGGTATATTGTGCTGTGTACTAAAAGTATAGGATGCATATCAAATGTGTACATGTGTGCATTTGTGACTTTGTGGGTTTGTGTGGGAGTGTGTATGTATGTGTGTATTTATGGCTGTGTATCTGAATTACATGACTGTGACATGGGCTTCCAGAAGAGGGCAAGTCCGCCATCCAGGACTATATTTGCAGAGGCACAGCTGGAAATCTTCTTTTGATCAGGTCACTGGGCATTCTCAACTCGGAGCACATTCAAAGAAGAGCAGCTAGATATGAATAGAAGCCTTATAGCCATGTCATGTATTAAACAGATGAATTGGGGAGGTTCTGCCTGGATAAGAATAGGGGTGAATGAGGGTAGGGGAATAGGGACAGCTGGCACTGTTACCTTGGGAAGATATCATGAAGGTCAACTCCAGGGCCAGGACATAGCTTTGGGTTCAGTTTCAGGAAAAATCTTCTAATAGACATGGCTGTCTTTAGATGGAGATGGACTTCCTGATGTGATAATGACCCCCTCCCAGTGGGGTTATTCATAAAGGAGCTTTCATATCTTCAATCTCACTGGAGTCACAGGACACCCTGGTAGGCCAGGCAGGGGTGTAATGTTTCCTCCTAACCCCTTTTGTGAAGGTTGGGTATTTGAGCAGTAAGGCCTAAAAGGAATCTTATAAAACTCCCTTATGTTTTTCCACTCACCAGGATCACATAAATGAAAAAGTATACAGAACAAAAATTAAGCGGTGTGTATGTTCATCCCTTTCCTTCTCAGAGTACTTGGGGCCTTCAGAAACTATACTTGAACTTGTTAAGTGTGCTACAGTCTATTAACACAATAAGTCAGGCTCCTGAGATGGTTCTCAGTAGGGTGCTAGAGCTGCAAAGAACTAAAGGCAGGTTTCTGCTGAATTAAGTTTCTGCAGCCCTTCTCTCCTGCCTCCCCTCCCTGCCTGTGAGGGGGCAGAGGAAAGAGGAGACAACCCTAGGTTTGGTCTACGGCTGGTGACCAATGACGCACTCTCACCAATATAGATTTTGGAGGTGGAGACTATGGAAAAACAGGTGGCAGTGGGGGCAGATGGCAGCCTGGAGGGGTGGGGCCTACAAAAAGGAGTGAAGGACAGTGTGTATGGGGGTCCTGGGAAATTTCAAAAAGAAAATATCAGTCTCCTGAAAGTGTAAGTCGGAAAAAAATCTAAGTTTCCAAAATGTACTTTATAGAAGTAACAACAGGAAAAGGGTAAAATGCCATTCACATATTCATACTGGTGCTGTGATCCTTGCACATCTATATCTTCAATTCTACAGGGATAGGGTAACCAAGCATTGATCTCAAATACGCAAGGAAAGACCCAGACTAAAGACCCAAGGCCTCCATCATTGGGCAGTTTGGGGCAGTGGGAAGTTGGCAGAACTTCAGCAGAATCTGATTTGCTGACAACTCCTTGTATGACCTTGGGCAGGCCTTTCCTATCACTGGACTTCAATGTCACCATATTTTAAAGGAAGGGATTTAATTCGACGACTCTAAGTGGCTCATGTTGATATGCTGTAGATGAAAATGCGACAAGAGGGGCAAGCTTCAAGGGAAAAGCCTCCCTCCCACCCACCTCCAGGACCCCTGGGCCCTGTATGCCCTGCCAGGACCATTCATCTTTGGACTTTCAGGGCCCGTGGGTTGCGGGAGGCGCTCCTGCGTGTCTGGCCCCAATGCTCTGGCTGTGCCTGAGGACCGCTGAGCCAGCGGCTCCGCCCCCACGCTTGCCCAGTGTCCCGCCGAGCCATTAGCGCGATTGCTCCATGTTCCGGGCAAAGCTGATGATTTATGCCGGGCCTCGACGGGGCAGTCCTTTGAGCCAGGAACAATTAGCTAAAAGCCAGCGGGAAGGGAGGCAAGGGGGCGGCCAGCCAAGCCCCAGGGCGCCCAACTGAGGCTGCAGCCGCCTGCTGCCCCCGGCCAAGCACTCCAGCCCCTCTACTCGGTGGACCCCACTCACCACGGCGGGGGCGGGGCTCAAAGGCCGACGCAAACAGGCAGTCCAGAATCCACGCCATGACCCTTGCTGAGTGCCCGGCAGCCTGGAAACTAGTTTCTGTGCAGTTCCCCACGCTGGCTGCCCTAAGTAGCCCCCATAGACCACGCCCTGAGCCGCACCCTGCACCCAGCTAAGAGTGTCTTGGTCACCGGACACCTCGGGCATGTCACAAAGGGGGCAGGGCCTCAGGGGAGCCCACCTCCCCCTGCCGGAGGGGAAGCCGCTAGTCCCACAGCCCCTTACCCCAAGCGGAGAGAGGCCACGACACAGCTCCTGTCTCGGGAAGCTCTGACTGAATTCAGGACCCTTCCCCTACCCCAGGGATCCCACAGTCTGAGGGGAGACGCCATCTCAGTCCTGGTGAGCCCCAAATCTGAGAGGGAGGGGAGGTCCCTGCACCCAGGAACCCTTCATCAGGCGCCTCAGAGCGGTCCTGTCCCCAGAGGCTGGAATTTGAGGGCAAGATGGTGCACCTGTCCCAGAAATCCTCAGATCTGGGGCCAAAACTGTATCCCAGACCTAAGTAACCCACGTTTTAGCGGAGACATCATTGCAGCTCTCAGGAGGTCCAATCCAGGCTGGAAGAGGTGTCTGCCTCAGGAGCTCTGAACTGGAAGGGGAGGTACCCCCTACCCCTTGGGAAACCCCTATCTTAAGGAGGGCATCACCTGAGCCCTAGGTAGCTCCAGGTGTGCTTTTAAATCACTGCTACATTCAAGAAAACCAAGAATGTGAATAGGAGAAAAGAGTTTTATTCCCAATGTGCCTGAAAGCTTTTACTGTCTCGTCCTGTGGATCCCTCGGAAAGAGGATTCTTTTCCTGTCTGGGAACCTTTGTTTTGAGGGGGTTGATCCCCAAATGAAAGAACCCAGTGTAAAGTATATATAAATATGGGGTACCCCCCAATTTCTGCTGACTCCACCACCTATGCTTTTGCTCAGGGTGCTGTCATAGGAGGGGCACAAGTATTTATTTTTAGAAATAATTTGATATTTCAATGGGGAGTGGTACTGTGTTGGATTTCATTACACTTGTTTTTATGGCTTTGTATTTTTAAAATTTAAATACACGTGGAGGCACATATTTTAATGGGTTCAGTGTTTGGGGCATTTGGTGGTGGTAAACCAGCCATGCCCCCAAATCCTGGGGTAGAAGCAGTCACCAGAGTTAGAACATTTTGGGCAAGAAGGGCTTCTAAACAAAAATTCCTTTTCTGTTTAAGTACAAGGGCCCAAATTAGTTTCTCCTTTCAATTCTCCATTGGCAGTTGTACAGATATGACTCTGTGCCTTGTTTTTCTCCACTGGGAAAATGGGGCCCTGTCGATCAAAATGCTAGTGAGGAGGAATAAAGAAGATGCAAAACCTTCCAGGCCCGAGGAGTGGAAGTTGCAGTCACAGGTCCTTTAGGGAGAGCAGTTATTATATTTGTTTTGCTAACCACTGATATTAGCATTAATGTGGCAAAAGGGGTGCATAAAATGGAAAAATTGCCTGTATTTTGCCATGTTATTCTTAGCAAAGTAGAGCTGTGGTCATAGTTTAAAAAGTTTCCACTCGTTTTTCTTTCTATCTGGGAAACCTGCTACCTCTCTGCCTTTGCATCAATTTCTAAATCATTTCCAATTTTCTGTTTTTTTTTTAAGATTTTTATTTATTTATCCTTAGAGGGGAAGGGTAGGAGAGAGGGAGAGGGAGAGAAATATCAATGTATGGTTGCCTCTTGTGTGTCCCCTGCTGGGAACTGGCCTGCAACCCAGGCATGTGCCCTGACTGGGAATCGAACTGTGATCCTTTGGTTCGCAGGCCCGCACTCAATCCACTGAGCTACACCAGCAAGGGCCAATTTTCTGTTTTCTAAAAGCAATCAAAGACAACAAACATTCACCAGGCCTTCTCTTTCACCAATTTCTGCTGTACAAACACCTAGTCATCCAAGTCAAATAAGTCTGACATCTAGAAATGTCCAGTTTCAGGCTCTGGATATTGAAAGCTTAGCCTTGGCCTTACCTCTTCCCATGAGCTTATTCCGTATCCATCCCCAGCTTTTGTAATGGCTGCAGTGTGTGTGTGTGTGTGTGTGTGTGTGTGTGTGTGTGTGTGTTCCTCGTGCCATAAAGGCTGCCTGACAATCCAATCCAATGGGCATCAGTAACTGAAGTTTTTCTGACTCCAGAGTAGTTCTTTCTATCTGGGGTACAAACTGTGACAACTATCCTTCTTCATTGGCTTTTTCTGCAAGAGGAGCGATGTAGTAAAGGAAGAAAGCTAAGGATGCTCACAGACCTAGATTGGAAGCCTCATTCTGCTATGTACTAGCTATGTAATCTTAGGAAGATTATTTAACTTCTCTGAGGCTTAATTTTCCTCATCTGTAAAATGGGGACATTAACAGTTGTGAACGAGCTCCAGGCAAATCAAAGTATACTCTTTTGGGGAAAAAAAGGAGAGAAGGGGAAATACAGAGTACAGAATTCTCAAAACAGTATTTAGCAGCCCTCCCTACTCCCTTTTCTTTGACCCATCTCCTCTGCTACTTAATTACTTAGTGTTAAGATTCCTTTGAAAATATTTGCCCTTAACTAAAGGTCTCATAATAAGGAAATACATTCATTTATCTTTCCATCCATTCATTCAACAAATATTTGTGAAGTGTCCTGTGTGCAAGATATTGAGCTATGTATATAATGTTTACTCACTCAATGAATTATTGCACAATTATTCTTAAATGTATAATCTGGAAACCTATATGATAATTTGAAAAATCACTTATGATTATTTTAAATAAAAATAATAAAAATGCAAAATGTATGCACACTACTATATAAACAGTGGAAATAAATAATAAGCTTAGAAAAACAGGAAATACACCAGAATCTTAATAGTGATTGCATTTAAGCAATGCAATTATGGGCAATTTTTAACTGTTTTATTATTTCCATATTTCAGGACTTTTCAAATGTTCTTTAATAAACATATTGTTTTCTGGAGTTAGAAAACACTACTAATAGAAAAAATACAACCTTGCTCTTCTGAGTAAAGGATGAGGCTTCGTAGGAAAATTACTAGGATATTTAGGCTGGAGCTGTGCTACTGGCATAGGGTACTGGGGCTGGCTTTGGTAAACGAGAGAATGCTGAAAGCTGGTCTGTGGGTATAATGCAGGACTCCCTTTTTCTGTAGGAACACATAACCAGTTATGGAACCTCCTTTCCAAGAATGCAGAGGTCCTTAGCACCCTCACTGAGCAGCCAGGAACT
Source organism: Glossophaga mutica (assembly GCA_039655065.1). Classification (NCBI taxonomy): domain Eukaryota; kingdom Metazoa; phylum Chordata; class Mammalia; order Chiroptera; family Phyllostomidae; genus Glossophaga; species Glossophaga mutica. The sequence goes on from CM077318.1 coordinate 27,256,005, forward strand.
TGCTAGTCTAGACTTGCAGCCCCTCACCCTGAGGTCTGTGCTCACAAAGGGCACAATAGGTATATCTGCCCTCACCCTGACAGCCCAAGGCATAGAGCTCAACAGCTTGATGCTGCTTAAGGCTATCTCATTGCAATTCCAGTTACTAGCTAAGCACCCTGCTCCTTACTTAGGTAATTGTTTGCAATGAGGTCTTTGGCAGGAAAAAAACACATTATAACTTAGGAGAAGGCACAATAATGAAGTCAAGCTGCTGCGGATTTGTTAACTGTAGGAAGGAAAGCTTCAAACCCTCTTATCTTTTTCCTAAAATGCAGAAGTATACTTGGTTAATAAAATTATAGGTTTCGAGAAAAAAAAAAAAAAAACCGCTTTGGCACCAAGGCAAACAGTTGCTAATTAAAGGGGATTCCAAGGATCAAAGACCTATAAATATTGTCAAGGATTAGATTTCCTAAGGTACGGTCTATTGGACCAGATGCATCAGAATCACTTGGGATGTGCTGTAACAGTGAAGATTCCCTACTCCCATTCCAGACTTACTGAACAAGAATTTCTGGGCATAGAGACCAGAAAATAGCATTTTCAGCAAGCTTACTATGGGAGCTCTTATACAAAATAAAATTTAAGAAATTCTAATATAGAGGAAAGACCTCTTTCCCTGAAAACCCTCAACCACTTTCTCTTCCCATTGCACTCCCACTACAAGAAATACTGGGGAAGTCATTGGGAAAATTTTTTTTAATATATTTCATTGATTATGCTATTACAGTTGTGCCATTTCTCCCCCATCATTCCCCTCCACCCTGCACACCCTCTCCCACCCACATTCCCCCCCTTTAGTTCATGTCCATGTGTCATAAGTTCTTTAGCTTCTACATTTCCCACACTATTCTTGCCCTCCCCCTGTCTATTTTCTACCCACCGTCTATGCTACTTATTCTCTGTACCTTTTCCCCCTCTCTCCTCCTCCCACGCCCGTGTTGCTAACCCTCCATGTGATCTCCATTTCTGTGGCTCTGTTCCTGTTCTAGCTATTTGCTTAGTTTGCTTTTGTTTTAGTGTGGTTCTTAATAGCTGTGAGTTTGCTGTCTTTTCACTGTCGTATTTTTGATCTTCTTTTTCTTAGATAAGTCCCTTTAACATGATCCCTTTGACTCCACTCTTCTTCTTTTGGGTGTGTGGGTAAATACATAGCATGAGAAATTGAGCAAACCTCAAAACTTGACTCCTAATAGGGGCTAGTAGTATTCAAAATAAGCATATTCCATAAAGGTCTTTTATTTGGATTTTTAAAGAATTCTTGTTTGTGTCTATATAGCATTTTTTGGTCAGGTTATCTTGTTATAACTTCCTACCTGTTGGGTTCCTTGCATCAGGCAAGAGGCAGCTGAAGCACAGTGGAAAGAGTATGCTATTTAAAATGAATATATCAAGAGTGAGGCTGGGCATGCTGACTGACAGGCTGGATGAATGCAAGTATGTCTGCTTTCCAACCTTAGTCCGAGGCTTCTCCTCTATGAAATAGGAATCCTTATTTCCTGCCCACTTTCAATGGGTTATTATGTAGGTTTCCACAATTTCAGGAGGAAGATAACAAAGATCTCTACTCCCAGGCCCATAGAGAAAATTGGCGGATTAGCAATCTTGCCTCCTAACACTCACTTTTGAGGAGCCCTATCAGAAGGTACACATGATGTGTATAGAAATCATACGTGCTCTCAAGACAGCCTCCCTGCTTTTCTGTTTAAGAAAGATTAATCTGGGCTTATGGTGAACATATAGTAAAATCATGGATGATGTCCCTGCCCTTCAGAAAGGGCACAGTTTTCTCACTTCTCACATGGGGTTATATAAGGAAAACTTGAAGTTCCTTTCCAGCTACTTAGCATTCCTAGGATGTACTGCTTCCATGACACTTACTCCCCATCATGTAGCTCTATTACTCCAAATATTTTCATATCACAGAAGCCTGACAAGGTCCTGGCACCATCTTTGTGAGGTAGAAATGGGAGAGAATTATTATTTTTTTAAGTTATGAAAAGCTGACGCAAAAGACAGAAGGTGACTAGCCTAAATTCACCCAGTGAAGGAGAGATGAACTGAGACCACCTTCCAAATCTCTCACCCTACTTTCCTGCCTGTTTTTCCCAGGACCCCTCACTAGATCCCAGGAGCTTTCTGTCAGTGTCCTGATACCACTCAGGAAATTTTAGTTTCATTCTGACACCAGGAAGACAGAACTACAATTACGCTTCAGTCCCCAAGGAGGCAGAGAAATTGCATTTAGTTGACAAGTGCATCTCCCACACACATAACCCTCTGGTTGAATGAAATGATAAAATCAAGTTAAAAATCCCAAATGCTCACTTAATTTTGTAAAGCATTTTGCTCTTTGAGCTAGGGGTAGGCAGGATAAGAGAATCTTCCAACTCTAGAAGTCTCTACCACATGTGAGGGAATAGTAGAAATTAAGAGGGAACATAAAAAAAATGTCAGAAAGAAGAAAAAGAGGAGGGATTTTTTAATTTTGTGTCATAATCAATAAAAATAGACTTAACTGGAAAAAGAACTAGAAAGAACTAGGATGTGTGTTTGTGCTTTTGAAAAACTGCAAAAAATATGAGTCACTGAGATTTCCATTATAGATGAAAATTCTGGGGCTTGGGGGGTGAGCAAGGGGTCTGTCCACATCCAGAGACCTCCAGGCCTAAGCTTCACTAACTCTGAAAGTCATTTCTGCAAATCACTTACTCTTTCTTATATGTTAAGTGTGGCAGCTACCAATGTGATTTCAAATCTCTTTCCACATCTGAACCACATACAGCTTTGGGATATTGGCAGGACAGAGATTAACATAACCCCATGTTATAGATGAAAGAAATAAAGCTTCAGGAAGGGAAGTGACTTGCCCAAGATCATTCTTCTTCTTCCTCCTCCTCCCTCTTCCCCTGTTGGTTTGGAACTTGTACTTGAACCACTATCTATGCCTCTTTCTTTTGTGCTTGGATCCTTCTCACATTACCCATATACAGGCTGAAATCTGGTGTTTAGACCTTATATACTCCCTGGCCCCCTTTGTACTGGAGACTTTCCCCTGGATGAGCAATGTAGAGCCCTTACAAAATTTCCTAAAGCTCCTACTCTTAAGAGATACATGCTGAAGTATTTCAGAATGAAGTGTCATGATGTCGGCAATATACTTTCAAAGTGAGGGGGGGGGTCATGCAGAGGAAGGAGAGCATGCACATATAGCAAATTGTTAATGAGAGTATATACAAGTATTTATTGTACCATTCTTTAATTTTTACTGTATGTTAAAAAGTTTGGAAATACAAACTTGGGGGAAATCTCCCAATGTAGGTAGCCTATACTAAAATCTGGGGGTCAATGGCACATCCTGTATCACAGGGTTCCACCTCAGGACTCCATCAGAATGGCATAACCCTAAGCACAGAACTAGCTCAGCAGGAGGGACAGGCTAGGTCCATGAGCAGTTTTGATGTCTCAGATGGAGCTAAGTGTTCAGAAATGGCTGCATGTATTGACTGGGGATTTGGAGTGAAGGGTATAGTAGCAAAGCAATTAAATTGTAGCTCTAGAGAAAGATTCTTCCCCCAAAAATCTGATCAGGGCTGGATTTTTTCCCAAATATGTAATTTTGTTGAACTTGTCGGACTATAAGGTAAGGGTCAAGGCAAGGAGTGGCCATTAGAGCTGTATCTTCTGAGGACCAGAGAGCAGCCATGCTAGAGAGAAGGGGTCATAGCTGAGGCCAGATCAAATGGCACTAAAGGCATATGGCTCATATAACAGGTTGTGTGTGCATGTCAAAAAGCTGAAGACCAGGCTATATTAAAAAATTCCTTCTCTTTTCTTCAGTAACATTTAGGTGGATCATAGGACTCTAGGCCCCCAGAGCCTTAGCAAGTAATAGGAAAAAAAGTAACTGAGTGACCGTGGACCCTGACTTTGATTTCAAGAGGGGCTCTGGATAGGCAATTTCAGGAATGAAAATGGGGAAAAGAGACTGTGGGGCATGGGTGTAAATTATAGATGGTAGGCTTTCCCGGCTGGGCCACACTTTGGGGCTTAGTATTCTGGGACTGGGGCTACAACTCCCTCCTACCTCCCTATGGAGAGAGCCACCAGTATATCCAACCAAATCATATACCTTGCTGTCCTCATGGATTGTCCCTAAAATCTGCTAAGTGATAGCAAGATGGGGCCTGAAAGGTATGGGGTCAGGAGTAGTGATATTAGTGCTCAAGGCCAGGTTCAATGTTAAAGGGCTGAAAGCACAACCTTAGCCTCTCTTTTGTTCCTTCCCTCTTACTTCAAAGGAAGAAAGGAGCCTCTCTGGGACCCTCCTCACTGATACATAGTCCTTCTTGCTGCTGCCACCCCAGCCTCTCACTCTCTTATCCCTTCAGCCTATCCCCTTCTACTGACTTCTTCCCTCTGCCTACTACACACCTCATCCTTCCCCATAAAATGAAATCTTTTCCTCAGCCTTTCTGTACATGCACTTGGGTCTGAAAAACTTCTGGAATGTATGGTCTCTGCCATCCGCTCACTATTTACTTCTTCCCACTCTACACCCAATATTGAAGGCTTTCATGGCTTCTTTATTCTGGATGTGATAGCCCGTTGTCAGTTCTCATTCCTCTTGACCACTTGGCAGAATTTCTTCCCCCATGATCCATTTCTCCTTACTAATTGAAAGTCATTCTTCCCTTAGTTGTACCAGCGGGTCTTATCTCTCACACTTCTTCTGCCTGTTCAGTAATCTTTCTCTCACCTACTTATTCATCTTCTCTTTTCCCATGGGCTTATTCTTCCCCATAGCCAACAAAAATATTCAAACTCTCCTATATAAAAACAGCCCTTCTGAGACCCTGAGTTCCCTTCTAGCTATCATTCAATCTTCTTTTTCTCAGCCTTATTCTTTAACACCTTCACCACAGTAGTGTAGACTTGCTCTCCTTACTTCTTGCCATATACTCACTCCTCAGTCCACATCAAGATGGTGCCTGCTTCCCTCCACACACACCCATACACACACACTCCAATGAGATTCTTTTTTCTATAGTTACCAATGCACTTTTGGAGGCATAATCTAAGGAATTGTGTCTTAATTTCTTTTGCCTTTTCTGCAAAATGCTACATTGCGAACTGCTCCCCACTTATTGAAACTTTCCCCTTGGTTCTGAAGATGCAGTGTTATACTAGTGTTCTCATCTGTGATTTCTCCTTCTGGCTGTGCATTCTCTTCTGGTACCCTAAATTGGAGCATCTCTCAAAATCCTGTCCTTAATACTGTTTTTGTGTGGAGAGGATCATCCACTCTAATGTCCCTGATCTTTCTGGATCATTCACAGCACCTAAAACAGTATACCTCATATGGGAGAGAATAAATATTACCTAACTGGTGAACATTTATTAATTGCACAATGCCTGGTATATAAATGTTCTATAAAGGTTGTTATTGGTGTTTATAGATATTTCCTGTATATTTGCCTCACTTCATCCTTGTAATACCCCAGGAGGGTTAATTCTTTATTATTCCTATTTTTACAGACAAGAGAAGGGGAATGAAGCTAACATTTGTTTTCTGCCTATTCTGTGCCAAGTGTTTTCTACATATTTTATTTTAATTTTCACAACAGCCCTGCAAAGCAGGTGTTATTGGCCACATTTTATAGGTGAAAAAACTGAAGCTCGGAGAGCTACCCTAGATCCCAAGGAGTATACAATTTACCTCTCCTGCTATTTCATTTTTCTGTAAATTTGATCATACCAAATTTAATAAGCAATATTGGGGAGGCATATAAAAAGTATCACAGAGTGATATTATAATTATTGTTTACATACAAGTACTTTCTGAGTTTGCATTCCTAGGAAATTCAGTGTCAGGCATATAAAGAGCTAAAGAAAAAAAATACAACCCTTCTATTTCCAAACATTCCCTGCCTCTCCCCCTCCTTGTATATTATAACAATAGGAATTCATTATTGATTGCTTACCGTGCGCCAGGCATTATGCTTAGTGCTTTACATGTGTTCTTTCATTTAATCCTCACCACCACCCTATGAGGTAGAGGCTGTTATAATTCCACAATTTATACATAAGTTAATTGCACCTCATAGTAGTTAAGTAACTTGTTCAAGGACACTTAGTTTATGTGCTGATTAAAATTTCAAGTCAGGTTGGTCTGACTCTAAACCTAATGTACTTTCAATGCTACTAGTCTACCTTTTCAAGAGGATAGATATAAGGAAACCAAGGCTCAGAAAGATTGTGACGTCAATTCTCCTGACTCTTTCTGTTATATATTTTCCAATTTGCTCCAGCTGCTTGCATTTTTTGTTGAAGGGACTGCTTTATATTGTCAATAATTTCTATGTCTGTGGTCTTTCTCCTCAACCACATTGTCAGCTCTGCCAAACCTCTTTAGAACCCCCACAGAGGGTTCTCACTAAATACTTGTCAATCGATAAGCACAGGGCTCTCTTCAGTTGAGAGAATTATTAATAAACCATCAGGCTTTGACAAAGCCCTTCTCATTTCCAAAGGAGTTGAATCCTTCATGCTTAGAAGATGTATCAATTTCTCCCCTTCCCACAGCTTGAAGTCAGGAGCCCACACTACCCGCCTCCACACAGAAGCCAATCTCCAGGGAGCCTCAATAGCGTCAGAATCATTTCACTGAAGGCTGAATTATGTGTGTGACTCTGAGAGGATGAGGTCCCAGTGAAGGGGGAGAAAAATGTGGGCTGTGATTCAGCATGCAGGTGGACCCTGGGGATGCGCCTTGCCATCTGAGATGATGTGTCAACCTCTAGCAGTCACACTCCATAGAACAAGTTCTAAAAGCTCTAAAGATTGATTGTTAACTGTTGTTATTGGGGGTATTAATAGTCATTTTTACATTTGTACAGTGAACTTCCATTTACACAAAAGGCTCCTGGACAAGACTTTATTTGTTTTAGTTTTGCTGGCCTTCTGCAAAAGCTTTTGGCCTCAAGTCTCCCCAAAGGGAAAAATAGTCCTCTCTCCAGTTTTGGAGGAAGAGAACTGCCACAGGGAAGCTGACAGCTGAGACCCTGAGAAGAATAATGTTAGGCAGCTAGAATTGACAGCCAGCAATTGACCCCACTGAATAACATGCTGCTGAGACATGTTTAGGGCCTTAACACAGATGCCCCATCTCCTCCCTTCTCTATGCCTATTTCCAGAACTCCAGAAGTGGCCAGTTCTCCCAACCCAAGCAGAATCCTTAGCTCCTCCCACCATTAGAATTCACCCTCCTAGGGCCCTTCCCCCATCCTTGGCTTCAGGAACACCTCTGTGGAAGCTGGCTCATTAATTATTTCTTTAACTCCCCCAGACCAATTTTCATGCATTTTTATGAGTTTGCTTAGCATCCTTCAAAGAGACAGGAAGTAGTAAGAATCACAGCGAATACTCATGGAGCTTTTACTATGGGCAATACACTATATTAAACACTTTACATGCATAATTTTTCTTCATCCTCATAACAGATCTATGATGAAGTTTTCCTAGGATCCTCATTTTATAGAGAAGGAAATGGAGGTTCTGAGTGAGTAACCTGCCCAGAGCCACATAGCTTGCTAATGCATAGCTAGGATTCAATTAAAACCAGCTCTGTTTGACAATGATCCGCTAGAGATTATTGTCTCTCTCTATTGGTCTCCATTTTCCAGATAGAGCAGCAAAGCCCAGAGATCAGAAGGCCACCTAGCATTCAGAGGAAAGAATCTCAGGAAGCCATCAGAATAGTTTTCCTCCCATTTTTGCCAGTATCAAGCTAGATCACTTGGTGAGTCACTTAAAAGCCCCTTCTTCTGAATTTGCAAGCAGGGTCCACAGTATGTGAGATTCAAAAGGGATGAGCCAAGGAAGGCTAATCTCCTCCAAATTTGTAAAGTTTAAAAGCACCATCAAATGCAAAGTGTTCCTTATCATAATCCTTAATATTATTATTCCAGCCTATTCATCTACCAATGGACCTGGAATAGAGTCCTGGCTCTGCCCCTGGATTCTGGTGCCATTTAAATGCCAAAACAAATGGTCTCAGGGAGTCGGGGTGATCCATTATCCAGATATAGATTATTTCTCAGGAGTAAATCGTTAGCCCTGTCGGTGGCTGATGAATTCTCCCACCACACCTGAGGGCTCATTGCTCTGCATGGGACGTGCAGGGAATGCAAGCACCAGCTAGAGTCACAATGTGAATTTGCAAACAGGGTACTGAGGGCAGGAACGAGAATATTTTGGTTAGGTTCCCAGGAGCAGCAACAACCTCACCCACCATTGTGTGAAAAATACTGATAATGAACTCCATGAATCCATAGCCCAGCTCAGGACAGAAAGGAAAACTTTCTCTTGATGCTTGAAGCATCTTTGGGGAAGACAAAGTACAAAAGAGGCTGACAGATGTGTATGATTGAACACAAAGACCTACTGACAAAGAGATGAGGAGAATGGGCAGCAAAAAGAGAAACAAAAAAAAAGAAAGAAAAAAGATATGGAGACAGACAGGAATAAAAAGAGAGACAGGGAAAGACGAAGAGGAAAATGAATGATGGAGCACACACAGAAAAATTAGATACATGGAGTAAGAGGAAAAACAGAAACCCAGAAAGAGAAGTTAAGAGGAAAGGAAAAAAGGAAACAAAAACAGCCCTGGCCAGGTGGCTCAGTTGGTTGGAGTGTCATCCCGTGCACCAAAAAGTTGTAGGTTCAATTTCTGATCAGGGCAAATACCTACGTTTCAGGTTTGATCTCTGGTTTGGGCCCATATAGGAAGCATGCTTCTCTCTCTCTCTCTCTCTCTCTCTCTCTCTCTCTCTCTCTCTCTCTCTCTCTCTCTCTCTCTCTCTCTCTCTGTTTCTGTCATCAATAAACATATACTCAGGTGAGGATTAAAAAAAGAAATAAATAAAAACAAATTAAGAAAGAAAAGATGGATAACAAAAAGAAAAAAGATAGAGAAAAAAACAAAACTTTTTAAAGGAAATATATGGAAAAAGGTAAATCTAGAAAGAAAACAAAAACAGAAGAAGAGAAAGGGGGAAATAAAATACAAAAAAATAAGAAATGGATATAAAGAAACAGAAAAATCAGAGATAAAGAGACAGAGTAAAATAAAAGGGATAGAAGGGGGGGGGGTGGGTGGGAAAAAGCAAATGAAGATAGTAGAGAAATATAGAAGAGACTGAGGTCTTTAGGAATACCATAAATGTCTTTTTGTTTGTTTTTGTTATTCCTATTTTGTCTTTTCTCTTTGGCTGTGAGGCACACATGATTTCAATGTGATGCTGCATGCTGCAGGGATGGTTTTATCCATGGTCAGAGTCACCAGGTTTCTCTACTGTCTCAGCTCCCTTCCTCCCACTCTCACTATTAGCCATTTTTGTGGGGTAAAGCATTGAAGGCAGAAACAGAAAGGCAGAGACAGTCACCTATTGAAATAAAAGCCACAGATATAGAGTGCTGACTACATAGAAGACCACATGCGCGCGCACGCGTGCACACACACACACACACACAATCAGACAGAGGCACATACTGAAGCAAAAAAGCACATAGGTGCTGAAAGACTTGAGACATAGGTAGGGACAGATCACAGCAGATGGGTATCAGCAGAGCCAACCTGAACATGAATATAGGCATGGGCAGAAAGTGACAAGGAACTAGATACAGTGCTGTGGAAGATAACACAGAAGTACAGAAAAAGATGGACACATGACCAGACAGGTACAGAAGTAGACACCAACTAGGGTGAGAGGGGGAGGTTCCTCCTTCTCTGATTTTCCTCTTCCTTTTGCTTTTGTGAAGTACAATAATGGAGTGCATTTACTTTCCTGTGTCTCCTGCCCTTAGGATTTCACTCTAGACTTTTGACAGCTCGCAATGCATTTTATTTAAATAAACTCACTCCTGCTAATGAGTCTGCTAGTTATTGTGTCATCCTTCCCAAGGAATAGATGTCCATAACCAGTTTAAATTACTATACCCGAAAGGCCTTTTCAGACATGAGTTTAAATGGTGGAATATCAGATCCTTTGGCTAACACAGATTTGGAGTCTGTCTTGACTCCTACTCCAAGGCAAGGACTCTACCCTCCCCCACTGCCCAGTATTCCATGATCCTTTTTAACTTTCATTGAACTTTCCTTTTCTCTGCACTGTGAGGCAGATGAGAGGAGGAAGCCAAGCAGCAATATCTAATACTTGCACCCCCACATGAATGTGAGGAGAACCATAAGATTTCACCAGATTTTTTTAAAAAAGTGTTTCTTGCAAAAGAAAAGTTTGAGAAACTCAGGGTTATATAGGGCCTGATGATTTCTAAGGGTCTTTCCAGCTCTGACATTCTTGAATTCTTTGACTATGAACTAATTTGTTCAAATCTAAACCCACAATAATTGGACAAACCTTGATTGAATTTTCTAAGCAAACATGGCATCACTGTCTGTCCCAATGAAAATTTAGCTTTAGCCCTCATTTATAGATTTTGTGTAGTATTTCTTGGCACAATTTCCAACACTGACTGGTAGATGCATGACGATGTGAAACATTCAGGCTCAAAATGGCCTTCCAGGAAAGCCACAGATGGCTGCTGGTGTGTTCATCTGTCTTGAGCTGATACACAGACAGCACCACCCCTTCTGGCTTATGCTGGACATATGGAAAAGTGAGATAACTGCCTTGAAATGGGCATAATGCTGAGATGGATGGATCAAGTTGGCTTAGAAGCTAAGGGACAGTGTAGTCAACTAATCACAAAGAGAATGTAAATGAATGGTGCTTGCTTTGTGAATCTACTTTTTTTGCTTTTGTTTTTAAATTAAATTTATCAGGGTGATATTGGTTAATAAGATCATATAGATTCCAAGTGTACATTTCTATAATACGTGATCTATATATTGTATTGCGTGTACACCACACAAACCAAAACATCTTCCGTCACCATGTGTTTGGCCCCGTTTACCGTTTACTTACCCCCACCTATCCCTTCCCTCTGGTAACCACCATACTGTTGTTTTTGTCTATGAGTTTCAGTTTTATATCTCACATGTGAGTAAAATCATATTTCTTAGGTTCTTAGCTTTTACTAACTGCCTTATTTCAGTTAGCATACTATTCTCAGGGTCTACCCATGTTGTCACAAATGACAGTATTTTATCCTTTCTTATGACTGAGTAGTATTCCACAGTATATGAGTTCTGTCTGGAAAAAGTCCAGCCATTGTTAATATGATAAGAATGGTTTGCAAGACATTGATGTAACCTAGCAGCTAAGGAGAGTGGACTGGAATGTGCATGTGCAAACAATGATAAATTCACTGAGCTAGTCAGTGGGGACAGTAGATGCCATTGAGTGAGCATGTGTACTGTGTGGCTGTCACATTTAAAATAACTGAGCAAGTAGAACAAATCTGCATCAAATGTTGCATTAAGCTTGAACATTCCTCTGCAGAAACTATTTGGATGATTCAGAAGGCCACAGCTATGGGCAACTGGTGATTGGCAGCTTCATCACAACAATGCTCATGTATCATGTCTAATGCAGAGTATTTGGTGAAACATCAAGTCATCCAGGTGACTCAGCCCCCTACAGCCCAGATTTGGTGTCTTGTGGCTTCTGGCTTTTCCTAAAACTAAAATCACCGTTGAAAGGGAAGAGATTTCAGACTGCCTAAGAGATTCAGGAAAACACAATAGGGAAGTTGATAGTGATTGGGAGAACTGCATGAGGTCCCAAGGCACGTACTTTGAAGGGGACTGGACTGAGGCATCATTGTCCCATGTACAATGTTTCTTGTATCTTCTTCAATAAAGGTCTCTATTTTTCATATCACAAGGCTGGATACTTTCTGGACAGACTTCATATGTGCACCCTATCTTCTTTACCCAGTCCTCTATTGAAGGACACTGTGGTTGTCTCCATGTCTTAACCACCATGAATAATGTTGCATTGGACATAGGAGTGCATGTATCTTTGTGAATGAACATTTTCAAGTTTTTCAGATACATAACCAGAAGAGGGACTGCTGGATCACATGATAACTCTATTCTTAATTGTTTGAAAAACTGCCAAACTGTTTCCCACAGAGGTTGTACCAGTCTCCATTCCCACCAGCTGTGAGTGAGGGTTCCGCTTTCTCCACAACCTCTCCAACACGTGTTATTACTTGTCTTGTTGATAATAGCCAGTCTAACAGATGTGATGTGAGATTGTAGCTCATTGTAGTTTTAATTTGCATTTCCCTAATAGCTAGTGAAGTTGAATATCTTTATGTATATCTGTTGGCTCTTTGTATGCCTTCTTGGGAGAGACATCTGTTCACATCTTCTGCCCATTTTTAAATGGATTGTTTGTTTGTTTGGTGTTGAGTTGTATGAATTCTTTATATAGTTTGGATATTAACCCCTTGTTGGAACTGTCATTTGTAAATATCATCTCCGTTTGGTTAGTTGCCTTTTTGTTTTGTTGATAGTTTCTTTTGCTGTGTGGAAGCTTTTTAGTTTGATATAGTCTAACTCATTTACTTTGGCCTTACTCCCCTTGCCTTTGGGGTCAAATTCATAAAATCTTTTCTAAGACCAAAGTCCATAAGCTTAGTACCTATATTTTCTTCTATGTAATTTATTGTTTTAGGTCTTATATTTAGGTCATTAATCCATTTTGAACTAATTTTTGTACATGGGGACAAACTGTAATCTAGTTTCATTCTTTTGCATGTGGATTTCCAATTTTCCCAGCATGATTTATTGAACAGGCTTTCTTTTCTCCATTGTGTATTTTTGGCTCTTTTGTCAAAAATTACTTGCCCGTATAAATGTGGTTTCATTTCTAAGCTCTCACTTCTGTTCCATTGGTCTCTGCATCTGTTTTTCTTTTCTGGCAGTACCATGCTGTTTTGATTATTGCAGTTCTGTAGTATAATTTGAAGTTAGGTAGTATGATACCTCCAGCTTTTTTCTCTTCATTCAGGATTGCTTTGGCCATTCAGAGTCTTTTGTAGTTTCATACAAATCTGATGATTTTTGTTCTATTTCTTTAAAAAATGTCATTAATATTTTGATGATGATTGCATTAAACCGGTATATTGTTTTAGATAACATGACCATTTTTTCTTTTTTATTTTATTTTATTTTATTTTTAATCAGTATTTTTTAATTGTTGATATTGTACAGTTTTCTGTCTTTTACCCCACCCCAGCCCACCACCCCAGCCCTCCCCACCTTCCTCCCATTTCCACCCCCCATAGTTTTTGTCCATGAGTCCTTTATGACCATTTTAACTGTTGATTTTTTCAATCCCTATACATGGAATATCTTTCTAATTCATTGTGTCTTTTTCAACTCTTTTAATAATGTTTTGTAGTTTTCAGTATATAGGTTCTTGTGAAGCTCTACTTTGATGATGGGAAACATCCCTTAGAGCTGATGTTTCACTTACTATTCATTCATTCATTTATTCATTTTATAGTGAGAGCTTCCTCTGTGCCAACCTCTGTGCTACAGCTAGGGATAGAGATATGAGCAAGACACAGTCAAATACCTCTCAAATATCTCATTTGTAAATCAGAATTATGGTATAGTCAGGGGGCAAAATCTGAGCTAGTGCCAAGAAAGATTGATAGTGCTTACGGTCAACAAGCTTAGGCTATGGATAATATTGAATATTTATAAAAATCATTTTGTAAGAATATTACTGTATATGCACTCTTTTAATTATTCCCACTGGCAAAACTAATGAATTGGTGAGGGTTTTTTTTTTTTTTTCTTTTTTGGACACAGTATTCAAGATGCCTAAAATGTCTTGTAATTAACCCTGGCTGGTGTGGCTCAGTGGATTGAGTGCTGACCTGTGAACCAAAAGGTCACCAGTTCAATTCCCAGTTCAAGCACATGCTTGGGTTGTGGGCCAGGTCCCCAGTAGGGGGTGCACCAGAGGCAACTTCACGCTGATGTTTCTCTCCCTCTCTTTCTCCCTCCCTTTCCCTCTCTGTGAAAATAAATAAATGAAATCTTTTTTAAAAGTATTGTAATTAGTTCAGGCAAAATAACAATTGTTTTCTAAGTATAATTCTAAAAAGCATAAGTTAATGTAATATATTTTCCTAATCTTCTCAGTGATAGGGTTTCATTTGCTGGTGATGTTTTGAAAGCATTGTGGGGTTTTTGGAGAGAATTAAGGCATTTGCTGGAAGAGCAGGGAAAATTAATTCCTTTCTTTGATACTTCCATGACCTTAAACCTGTCATTCCCCAAAAGAGATACATTTGTGTAAGTTCGTACTCTTGTCCATTCACCCTTTCAATTATTTAGTCTTTCATCCATCCACCAAGTGTTTATCAAGTACCTTGTCTGAAGTATGTACTGGGTAAGGTGTGGGAACCTGGAGAGATTCAGACTTAGGCCCTGCTCTTGTGTGGCATATACTCCAGGAGAGGAACTAACAAATAACCTGAGAACTTTATGATGAATGCATCAGCAGAGGTGTGGACAAATGGAAGCTATGAAGAACAAGGACTAAGAGATGAGGTGGTTGGAGAAGCTTTGAGAGAAAAGGTGACCCATGGGTGGGGGAAGATTTGAAGGTCAGCGCTATTCATCACTGCGGGGCTACATGGAGTATCCCCTTACCCCAAAGTCTTTTTTTATTAAAAAAAAAAATAAGCAGATTGTATGTGTAATAGCCACAGAGCTACACAACAAGCAAATCATTTTGTGGCTAGAAGCCAGCATCAGTTTGACTACTTCAATTTAAGATGAAATATATCCACTCCTTTAAAAAAATGCAATGAAGGATTTGGTCAGAGACTGGTTCCCATCTCCTAACTCCAGTTTCTTGAAATCAGACTTTCATAATACACCCAACATCCCTTTTTAGCAAAATTCTTCTTTCATGAGGGCAAAGTGGGTACTGTGGTAGCTTTCAAATTATTCACATTCCAAAGGATCCTTAATGATTTCCAAGATAATTGGTTGTAGAAATAGGTCCTTCTGAAAATCCAACAATAGAGTGCTCGTGATGCCACAGTATGATTCAGAGCATTTGGCCTTAATTACTTTGATTGTCCGCCAGGATTTAATATATGAATATTACATTGTGATTTTCAATTTAATTTCTTGTGTAAATGGATTGTGGCAGAATCCTGTAGTCCTGGAACTGGCACATAATTCAGCGTGGGAGACACTATCTTAACTCATCTCATTACTCAAGCCATTTGTTGTCCTTCAGGCTTTGACATCCAGGAGATGGGAAAGTGGCAAAGGTGATGTGATCTTTCAACTTAGGTCCAGACAGACATGAGCCATAGTCACTACCAATAATGTTGTTACATAGACACAGATAATACTTAGTTTCAGAAGAAAAAAAAACACTCTTGTGAATGTGTAGCTTTATGCCCTGATCTTTCTTAACACAGTGGAGTGGAAAATTCTGGGGCATGCATGCAAGAGGCCTGTGTTCTGGTCCTAGTTTGGCCATGAGCTAGCAGTGTGACTTTGGTAAGTTTCTTAATTTCTTACCTTGGGCAAGTCCCTTAATTTTTCTGAACTTTTCCATTTATCATCAGTAAAGAGACAACTGTATGATATCCAAGTGCTTTCCAGAATGAAGATTTTCTAACTTATGAGTAACACATTGAAAATCTGATGGTATTCGAACGATGGCTAAAATAAAGTTGTTGTTTCCATCCATCCTGTGAATAATAAACTGTCCCCTGGGGAGACAAAGTCAGAAGGAAGAGGGAGAGAGAGAGGGAGGGAGGGAGGAAGGGAGGAAGGAAGGAAGGAAAGGAAGGAAGGAGACAAAAAAGGTAATTGCAGGGTGAGAGAGAGATAAAGGAAGGGAAGGTGAAGGAAACAGCCCTGCAGTATTAGTGAGGTGTCCCCAAGGGCCTGGGTGAGCTTGTTAAGACCTTAGAAAAATGGGGGAGCCTGATAGAAATTAGAGGAAGAAAATGAGACTCAAAAGTATTAAGTGGAATCCACAGTGCTGGAAAATTTATTTGCAGTACACACAAGAGACAAAGAGCTTGCATCAAGAATGTATAAAGAACCCCTACAAGTCAATAAGAAAAGGGCAGACAATCTAGCAGAAAAAAATGGACAACATATTTAAATAGGAATTATACAAAAGAGTATGTCTAAAAGGCCAGTAAACATAATTAAAAAGTGCTCAACTTTATTAGTCACCAGAGAAAGCAAATTAAACCACAGTGAGATAGCACTACACACCCAGCAAAATGATTGCAATTGTAAAAGCTGACAATACTAAGTGTTGATGATAATTTGGAGAAATGTAATAGTGCAAATTGGCCTAATACTTTGGAAAACTGTTTAGCAGCACCACCAAAGTGAAACATGGGCAGCCCCTATGACTCAGTAATTCCACTACCAACAGAAATGCATGCACCAAAAGTCAAGTAAAAGTATCCACAGTACTATTAGTCATAATAGCTCCAAACAGGAAATGATCCATATGCCTGCCCATTTACAGTAGAATGGATAAATAAGTTGTGGCACATTCACAAAATGGAACATTATACAGCAATAAGAAGGAACAAAATAAGCATTATACAATAGAATGAATAAATCTCATAAAGAAAATGTTTAATGAAAGAAGCCAGATACAAAACATTACATACTGAATAATTATATAAAAATCAGTAACCAGTGAAATTATAGTGTTTAGGGATGAACACTAAGGGACACAAATATAAATAAAAGCACAGAAGTGATTTATGTAAGTCAGAATAGTTGTTAACTTTTATAAGGGAGGAAAGAAGTTGTGGTTAGGGAAGGGGCACAAGTTGGGTGTCAGGGATGCTGATACTCTATTTTTTGACTGGTAGTAGTTAATTAAGCTGTACAATTATAATGTATGTACTTTTCTTTATGTATGGTATAATTCACACTTAAGGGAAAGCTTTAAAAATACAAAGATATAGCCCTGACTGGTGTGGCTAAGTGGTCTGAGTGCCAGCCTGCAGATCAAAGAGCCGCCGGTTCGATTCCCAGTCAGGACGCATGCCTGGGTTGCAGGGCAGGTCCCCAGTAGGGGGCACATTAGAAGCAACCACACACTGATGTTTCTTGTCCTCTCTTTCTCCCTCCCTTCTCCTCTCTAAGATAAATAAATAAAATATTTAAAAAGTAAATAAATACTACAAAGATATAAAAAAGTCATGTATGGTATATTTCACACGTAAGGGAAAGCTTTAAAAATTCAAAGATATAAAGTTGTCTCAGACTAATGAGACTCTAAGTTATATCAATCCTCTTAGGACCCTGGTTCAGGCTAATGGGATCCTAGACTTTAGTCAAAGAGAAGGCTGAGATTGATTGTACCTCATTCCTCTCTGAATGTATCTGTCACAACACTCCATCTTTAAAGCCAGGTTGGTCCACAGTGGCTGCACCAGTGTCCATTCCCACCAACAGTTTTTTCCACAACCTCACCAGCACTTGTCATTCGTTGATTTGTTTATGATGGCCATTCTGACCGGTGTGAAGTGGTATCACATTGTGGTTTTAATTTGCATCTCTCTGATGGCTAGTGATGCTGAGCATCCTTTCATATGTCTCTGGGCCCTCTGTACATCCTCCTTGGAGAAGTTTCTGTTCAGTTCCTTTGCCCATTTTTTAATTGGATTGTCTGTCTTCCTGGAGTAGAATTGTGTGAGTTCTTTATATATTTTGGAGATCAAACCCTTGTCTGAGATAGCATTGGCAAATATATTTCCCATATGGTTGGTTCCCTTTTCATTTTGTTGATGTTTTCTTTAGCCACACAGAAGCTTTTTATTTTGATGAAGCCCCATGTGTTTATTCTTTCTTTTATGTCCCTTGCTTTAGGAGAAATATCAGTGAAAATATTGCTGTGTGGAATATCTGTGATTTTCCTGCCTATGTTCTCCTCTAGAACTTTTATGGTTTTTCGACTTATATTTAAGTATTTTATCATCTTGAGTTTAACCATATGATCTCACGTATAAATGGAACCTAATCAACAAGACAAACAAGCAAGCAAAATAGAACCAGAGACATTGAAATTAAGAATAAACTGACAGTAACCAGAGGGTAGATGGGAGGGAGATAATGGGGAAAAGATGGGGAAGGATTGTCAAGGAACACGTATAAAGGACCCATGGACAAAGCCAAACAGGGGTAGGATTGATGGTGGGAGGTGGGGGTGGGTGGGGTGGAGGGAGTGGTGGCAGGGAAATGGAAACAACCGTACTTGAACAACAATAAAAAATAAAGCCAGCTTGGTCCACACGTGTACCTAAACGACCATCAGCCATTTGACTGGAGTCAAAGATATTAATACTATCCCTGCTGCTATCTAGGCCCCTTCTCGTTCCTCCCATTCTTGAACTATTTCTGTTCCATTTCAATTTTATCTTTCTTCTGAGTCTTTTATTTTGTCTTCTATTTTCAGTCTTGCTCATGCCCTTTGGGCCAATGACTGAGTGACACAACTGGGTTTCCTTTGCTTGAACTTCAGCAAGCTCTCTTTCTCTGAAGACTTGAATAAATATCTATTCCCTTCACTGTGCGGGTTCCTCTACTTCTGGCTGACTCAGGTAGGGTATCCACCCCCACACTGCTCCCAGATGTAACAGGGCTAAAGGGCCTTATCCAAAGTCCTTGTGGCCAGATATGTTTCAGATTCAGAATCTGGGGGTTTTATCAAAGTAATCTTGTTTATTTGCTTTTTTTACATACCTCTAGCAGGTTGTGGCATAGCTCCCCATAATCAAAAACATTAATATTTCTGTCATGGAATACATGAATACTCATAGTAAGTGGGACAAATAAAGGCTGTCAACATCTTAATTTAAGTTAAAATGAGTATTAGCATCAAACTTGTAAGACAGATTTTTATTTCCAGAACTTTGTGGTTTGGGAAGTACAAATAAGAATTAATAATATGTAGTAGGAACACAATGCTTATTTGGTGGATAGATGGAAGCATGGATGGATGCAATACATTACATATGTTTATCCTTCCAAATAAGTGACAAATGTGTATTTAACAAGAGTGTTCATAGCTTTAACCAAGAGTACCCCATTGTGGGCACATTGGATTCCACTGCTAGCAAAAGGAACACTATTAGATAAATCCACTACATAAGTCTGCCACCTCATCATGTATTGCCTGCCTTGCAATGGGTGGCTACCCTTGGCCAATTGGTGACCATTTTTATCATAAAACAGCCAGCCTTTTTCTGCCTATGAGGCTGTAGGTAAATCAGGCCTAAATGAAGGAGAAAGATGAGCATGGCGAGTACCTGGGACTGTTTCATTGGGTTTAAGGTGAAAGGAATGGATGGGCTGCATGTACCTTCATGTGATCATCCTTAAATAATATTGATTTCAGCAAAGCTTTGCAGAGCTTTCAAGTGGCAGTGAGTTTGAAATTACCCTCCCAAGTGAACACTCAGAGTGCAGTGAGTTTATATTACTAGTTACGGGTAGAGGTAGGTGATTTTTTTCAGTCACCTGGGGGCAGGGATATTATATCCTGTTGCTCTGGAGTGCTCCAGAGGTAGAACAGGGAGTTCATGAGGAGGCTATCAAGGAATTAGAGTATGAGTCAAAGCCAAACCTTCAGAATCCCCTACCCAGGAGACACCAAGGAATAATAGAAGATTAAATAGCAGAAAACCATAGTGCCCAGAGGGGAAACCAGAAGGGGAAGGTGGATTTGAGGAGAGGTTATAAGGCTCAGGCTTGGAGCTCCAGGACACTAGGCCGTTTGCTCCCAGAAAATGGAGACTGAGTTACTAACTTGCTGTCTCCTATAGCAATCTCCCAGGCTGTTCAAATTTAAAACAAGAGGATAGGAGTTACATGATCTCTTCCTGCTCTATTTTTCAGCACCCATGAATCTATGATTTTCTTTTTTAATTTTTTATTGAATTTATTAGGGTGACATTGGTTAATAAAATTATATAGGACTTCAGGTATGATTTTCTTTTAAAATGTTTATTTTTCCTTATAAAGGTAATGTATGCTCCCTGTTGAAAATTTAGAAAATCGGGTATATATAAATGAAAATTTACACTCACTTATCATCCTATTCCTTGCCCATTTGAATGTATTTACTTTTTGCTTGCTTGTTTTTCCATTTCTTTATAAAATTATGATCGTAGTGTTTTTTATTTGGAGTTATACACTTAAATATATTGTGAACATTTGTATGTCATCACAAAAGCTGATTCTAGTCTAATTTGAATGTCCAAAAAATATCATGGCACACACTAAACCTTGCCCTTAGGGAACTTACAATCTGGTTGAGAAGATGACACTGATATATATGAAATGAATAGTAAAAAATAAAAAATGAAATATAATTAAATGTCATTTCTAGAGACAGGCTAGAAAGGCAGTAAGAATCCACAGGTGTAAGAGATTGGTGTGGACAACACTAGTGAGGAAAGACTTCCAGAAAGATAGGACTTAAGTTGGTCCTTAAAGGACAGGAAAAGGAGAATAAGGAAGGCAGAAGCATCAAGAAAACAGAAGCAATGCGGGGAAGCTGGACTGAACAATTAAAAATCCCTTTATCCTTTGTTGTGGATGATTCTGAGCTACTGATAGCTGGTATTTCAGGACTCTCCAGGGGTTAATCTTACATATGAACACATAAACCTAGGTCTCTAACCTAAAGGGGATTTGGAGGATAAATGCATGAAAAATAAAGCACTCATATTAATATGGCAGTAGCTTAGCCTTGGCCCCTTTTCAATTTTGTAATTGACTTGCTTCTATGCTGCATCTTGAGCAGTGATGGCTGAAGTGTCATGGTGCTGGTGTCTAGAGTCCCCAGTTGGACAAATTTGTATCTAGAGAGTTGATTATATGAGTCCTGACTCCAGAGCCCTGGTAACAGTCAATTCACTGCTTTGAGTTGGTAATCACAAGAAAAGAGAAGTGAGAAATGCCTGTGTCACAAGCCTCTTTCTCCATCCACAGAAGATATGGCTGAAAACTTGCTGAGAAAGCTAATTAAGCATCATCTGTGACCTGAAGAGTTTCCCAGAAGGACTAGAAGTTTCTCAGGGAAAGAAAATCTGTGGTATGAAGAACAATAGAAAGGCATCCTTACATGAAATACCACAGTTCCAGATTCATTTGTGATGCATCAAACAATGCCCTTGCCTATGATCAGGAGACTTGCCTCTAACTAGTTGTATGACTTTGACCAAACTCTGAGTTTACCTCAGTTTTCTACTTCATGTGTAAAATGGGAACTGTTCCAAAATTCCTTTTTGGCAAAATTGTGTGAGTCTACGATTTCTTTGGGCCACTTGAGCCTTTCACATTTTAGGAATCCCCTACAACAATACAAATAAACCCGAGAAAAGACTACTTCTTAACCGTGTTAGCCAGTCACCACCATAGCTTGGAGTCAAAGTCCCTTGGGAAACAGGACCAGGAGAGGGAGCAGGCTCAGCCTGAGGGGAAAAGCACAGAAAGAAGAAGTGGGTGGGCCACTAAGATGTCACCAGTTAAGCAGAGAGAGGATCTTGATACCTCCTCCTCCATCTGCCTCTCCCCTGAGTGTCCAGAAGCAGGCTGTTCTTGACTGCATGCCTACAGAGATGCCTGCTCACCAAAGGTACCCTGGCTGCCAGCATGCTGTTCCAAGCCAATGGAAGAACCCTGAGGTGAAGTACTCTGGGACCAATCATATGTGGAAATATCTCTTTAATGGCTAGAGAGACTGCATCTTTGGCTCTTTTTCATTGGTTCAGGCCAACTGAAGGCTCTCTGGACTCTCAGCCAATGCTGAGCTATCAGCCAACAGGAGTGGGCTCAGCTGCTGGATCCTGTTTTCCTCTGAGGCTGATGGGTAGCCTAGCCTCAAGGGCTTCCCTATCTCTCCATTGTCATCCCTGACTGAAAACTTTTGCCATGAAGCACAGAAGGCATGAGCAGTGGGACCTAATCAAGGCAGCCTGATGAGAGGTAGGCATGCTGGGGGCCAGGAGCCATTCCCAAGCCCAGTTCCTGCAGGTGAATGCAGGTGAACCAGAAAAAAAAGAGAGAACAGCAGGTGGAACTGGTGGGAGTGGGCACTGTAGGATTGAAGCTAAGGGCAGATCCTGACAGGTGAAACTCTTATTACTTCCTTCCCACAGGGCATGAGTATCCAAGTGAATTTTCCAAAACCCTATGTTGCCCTCCCTATTCTGGCTCTGTAACCCAACCACAGACAGGGAAGAGTTTCTTCAAAGACAGGGAGAAAAGTTTATTGGAAAACATGTAAAGGATCTCAACTGGAAGCTATCTTTCCTGCCTTAGGATGCTCACAATGCCTAGCAAAAGACTTGGTGGCTCTGGACTGCAAGTACACATGGATCTCATAATCTTTGCTTCTTGTATCTCAAACTGCAGTCTGATGAGTTCCTTACATGCTTCAGGGAAGGCTAAGACTGGGGGTTCAACCCTGAGTAGACTGGGTAGCTTTCACTTTGCTGACCACTGACAGTATTACCAGTGCCACTCAAGGACAAAGTCCCCAAACTAGGCAGCCATTTAAGAAACATGTACACAGGAGGCAGAGTGAGAGAGTATAGAGGGTTCAGTGCAAGGCCTTCCCTATTTCTGGAGACATTCAGTCATTCATCCGACATTTGCTGAGTGCCTTTTATGTGGCAGTCACTTTGATAGATACTAAAGGGACAAAGAGGAGTAAGATATATGGGCTTTGATGAGTACCATCAGGGCAGGACCAAGGGAACAGTTTGTTTTCAGCATTGGTGATACAGTACTTTATGTCCTTTAGGGATTGACCTGATGTTTTAATTGACTTTGGAATTCTCCCCAACTGGCCCTTGGTAAAACCAATCAGAAATATCTGTTCTTAATACTATTTAAGGTGCTTCTTTGTTATATCTTTCTTTCAGAAAATATTCTGCTACAAAATTGCTGTAAGACCTTGGGAAAGTCATTTCTCAATTTCCCCCTCCTTAGAATAAGGACTTTGGGTTAGGGGCTGGGAAGCCCTTTTCAAATCTGAAAGATCACCAAGGAGTTTGCAGCAGCAGACATTTACTCCTTGGTATAAATTAAAGTATAAATGTTTCTTCTCCCTGAGCTTAGCTAAATTTTTAAGCCTAATTTTTCTCCAGTTGTGGAATGAAAGTCTTTTTCAATTGCTAAAATTTCAGGGATCTGCCAATAAGAGAGAGAAGTTTTTGGGAAAAGAGACGAGGAGGAAAGGGGATATAATAAACCTCTTTAATGTCCTCTTTCCTTAGGCTGTAGGGCCTGGAATTCTTTTAAGGCTAATCCCAAACCATAGTTACAGATGAAAAGAATGATTAAAAGATAAAGCCTTCTTTGGAGCTTACAATGCTTTAACACCAAGAAGCTCTTATAACAATAAGCACAAATGGTATGATGAAAAGCTCTGAGTAGTTATTCCATAGGCCCAGTACGCATATTTCACAACAGCTTCTTTGCCCATTGCTCTTCCACCTCCACCCCGCCTATTTCAGGTTCCTTTAGAGCCTGAATCTCAGTCTCAGTGGCCACTAATATTTTGAATGAAACAAGTCAGGAAAAGGGATAGTAATTCAGAAATGCACATCATTCCTTAAGTACATTTAATTGTAAAAGACATCTAATCAATCCAGTCCCCTGTCCGAATATGGTAGCTAGAAGAGTCAAAGCAAAGCTTTCACATTTCATTCAAAACAAACAAACAAACAAACAACAAAACAAACAAACAAACCAAGAAGCCAAAAGGGGGAGGGGAAGAGGTTGGAATCAATGAATCCAATCAGTGGTTTATATTAATGTTTCTTATACTGTAGTGCTGATTTGCAGCTCTCCAGGTGCCAAATGGCATCTGGGAAACATTACTCCATCCCCCAATTGACGTAATAATTAGATTGCATAAATGGCTCCTCTGCGTTCACTGCCAGCCCAAGAGACAAATGTTATTGGTGAGCCAATCAATCTTTTCCCCTGTTAAAGTTTCAACCTGCGTCAGCGATTATTCTGCGGAGGTCAAAAGCCACACAAATGAATGAAAGCTGGTGGAGATGAATTTCAGGAGTGTATTCTATTGCACTATTTCCCAGCAGACGGTGTATGGTCAGAACAAGGGCACGCACATAAACAGATCCGCAATTGGGCATGCCATTAGAGGCTAAAATAGGGAAATAAAGATAGTGACATTTTCTGCAAGAGTTTGCTTTTCTCTATTCCAGTTGTCTGCTTCATACTTAGATAAATTGAGGGGTTGAGAAAAGTATGACAATGAAAAGCATTAGTTATTTGGTATTAGTCTTTGTGGTGAGCTGAATTTTGTCCCCCCAATATCCATATTCTAATCCCCAGAACCTGTGAATATTACCTAAAATGAGATTTTACAGATGTGATTAAATTAAGGATCTTGGGATGGAGAGATTATTTTTGATTATCCACTGGTCTCTGAATACAACAAGTGTCCTTATAAGAGTTAGTCAGGGACAGATTATAGACAGAAGAGCAGTAGAAGGCAATATACCAGAGATACAGGTATTGGAGTGATGCAGCCATAAGCCAAGGAATGCCAGCAGCCACCATAAGTTGAAAGAGGCAAAGAACAAATTCTCACCTAGAGCCTCTGGACAGAGTTTGGCCCTGCCAAGACTTTGATCTTTGACTAGACTGTTCTGGCCTCTATATTGTAAGATAATTAATTTCTGTTGTGTTGAGCCACATGTGGTAATTGGTTAAAACAGCCATAAGAAACTAGAACAGTTCTCCACTACCAAGTTTAGGTCACAGGTAGAATGATAATCTTCTTGCTGTAGTATGAAGAACATCAAAATCCTCCTCTATGCAAAATATGCCTTCCATTTATCACAATGCAATGTCAAGCACTAGGATTCCAAAATTCACATGTACATGTCAATATTTTAACTTTTGTGATAATTCTTACTTGCTGCTACAGTACAGATAAGCCTTTTTTTTCCATTAGTATTTTTGCATGAATTTATATATCCAATTACCTCCAGCCACCAGGAAGGCCTTGGAGGGACAGGGAGGACACTGAGCTGGTAGAGAAATACGTAAATATGTCTAAATTGAAACCACAATTGGGCTCAAATCAAATCTCTTTTAGTAATAACACTAAGTAGGGCCTTTAGGAAAACAAGTCATGGCAGAACTAACTTAATTTATTCTTTTGATAAGGTTACAAGTCTTGTGGAACAGGAGAATGTTGTAGACAGGATGCATCTGGATTTTAACAAGGCTATTGGCTTAGGTTCTCATGAACCTTTTTTAGATCAAGTGAAGAAATACAGGCAGCATATAAGACGCCAAAGCTTCTAGGAGATTGCTGATTTGTAAATCAGGATCTTTAGTGACAGGTAACAGGTTCCTACATCAGTCCTAGTCAAGTCACCATTGTTATCTATGACTTACACCAAGATCAAGACAGCATTCTCTCTGAGAGTGAGGCTGCTGGGAAGCTAGAGGATCCAGCTGAAATATTGATTATGAGAATCAGGATACAAAACATTATCAGTAGCCTGGAACATCAGCTGGTCTCTGTGAAATATAATGCCCAGCACTACGAATCAAAAATTCCCATGAGCAAAAAGACAGATTTATATACGGAGCAACCATCAGGATATAGAAGGCAGAGGGGGTCAGCAAGCAGACAGCTAGATGAATCAGAACGGTGAGGCTGGCAAAAGGGAAAAAAATGTTAATGGAGTGAGAGTGTGCTTCTCTAGAAACAGGAGAAAACCATGCTCCCACTTGAGTATTCTTTATTGTTCAGGCCATACTGGAGTTCAGTTCTGGGCGAGATTCTTTTTATTTCCCAGGTGTATGTTTTCTTTACAAAATAACTTACCAAAGTATACGAGTACAAAGTAAAAGTAGCAGTCTGACTCTCTCCCAACCTCTAACCCCATAGATAATCATTGTTAACAGAATAGTAAATATCCTTCCACACTTGTTTTTCTATGAAATTACTTATTATGTACACCTTATTAACACAAAGGAAAGCATGATATACACATTGTTCCTGGCCTTGCTTTTTTAACAGCATGTCGTGGGCATTTTCCCATGTCAGTGATCATAAGAGCTAATCATTATTGAGCATTTTCCATGTGCCAAGTAAATTCTTAAAAGCATTTCATGTTGTAATTCATTTAAAAATCAAAATAACCCCATGATATGGGTACTATTACCACTATTTCCATTGTAGAGAAAAGAAAACAGGTTCACACAACTTTCTCAAGATCATACAGTAATTAAATGACATAGGTTCAATTTGAGTTCAGGCCTCTCTAGGTCCAGAGCCCACATGTACTCCATACTGACTCTCGGTATTTTCAGGGGTACTTCACTAAAAAAAAAAGTGCAGCATAAGAGTTGGTTGTGTCTGTGTTATAATTTATGTGATCTTAGTAAACATAGGAGTGTTTCTTTATAAAGGGACTTCTCAGAGCTTTTAATATGCTGATGTGTGTTATAACTCTTCCAAGAGGGGGGACACAGTAAGCACTAAATCTAAAACTCTCTTAAACATGACGTCCATTTTTTTCTCATGGAACATTTCAGGGCCTGCAGCACTGGGGATCAAATTTTAGTGTATATGCTTTATAATGCAGATTCCCAGGCATCAAATAAAGTACTTCTGATATAGGTGGTTCATGGACCACACATTGAGAAATGCTGATGTGTGCTATGGGATTAATCTTTGATGTAGAAAGTAAATATGAGTGGCTATGTGACCACTATTGTAGATAGAAAAAAGGCATGAGTACCCGAAGGAGAGAAGCACTCTCTCTCCTTCCCTCCTTGGACTGTCTAATCATCTAAACTTTATCCACTCCAATGCCATAAACTCACAGCTCAATGAAGCATTAATGCAGGATTCTGAGTGATTTAAGTCCCCAGGGGATTAAGCTAACAGTGGCCATCACACAACTCTACTTCCATCATTAAAGAACTACCACCATCGAAAGTCTAAACTAAAAATGGGTGAATATATCTGGGAAGTTTATTCTGTATAGATTAGAGCTCTTACCCTTGGAACCTCTCTTTTCCAGTTTCTGTCATCAATAGAAATATTAAGAACAGCCAAACATCTGAATACCAATAATTAACTCAAAAGAAAAAAAAAACAACTATGAGAGAATAAAAATTTTTTAACTGTGAACTTGAAAAAGTATGAGATGACCTGTTCATGCTCTGAAGTTATGTTTAATATCATCAAACCCAGCTCACCCTGGCAGGTTATTGTTTTAGAGTTAGCTGAGGGTAGATTGGTGACAAGAGAGGGAGGGTTTAAAGAGAAAGGATAGGAGGTAGAGCAGCCAAAGTAGTGTTTAACAGGGAGGCTCCTGGAAAAGTTTATTTCCAGTGAGTGGACAGGGAGCTTACTAGAAAAGAGGTTGAGAGCAGCCTATCACTACCTTAACACCAGGCTTCATACTTGAAATGCTCTCCACATATCACACGCTGAGATTTCCAAAATACCCTTGCTTTTAGAATCCTAAAGTATCTTCACTTTATCTGTAAGAGTCTGATGTGGCATTGTTACAAACTCTATTTGAAAAATGAGGATTTTGAACTTTATAGGGGTTTGAAAGAGGGTATGCATGGGGGTTAATAGTAAGTAAAGGAGTTACACAGATCATGATGCAGTAGAAAATATACTTGGGTACATAATTTTACATTTAGCATAATCTCAAGTGTGTCTAATTGTATAGAAAAAAGCTGGAAGGAAATATGGATTCAATCAATATTGACAGTTATCTGTGAGATGTTGGATTTTTTCCTTTTTTCTTTTTTTAATATATTTTATTGATTATGCTATTACAGTTGTCAGGTTTCTCCCCCATCATTCCCCCCACCCTGCACACCCCCTCCCACCCACATTCCTCCCTTTAGTTCATGTCCATGTGTCATAAGTTCTTTAGCTTCTACATTTCCCATACTATTTTTGCCCTCCCCCTGTCTATTTTCTACCCACTATCTATGCTACTCATTCTCTGTACCTTTCCCCCCATCTCCTCCTCCCACGCCCCTGTTGCTAACCCTCCATATGATCTCCATTTCTGTGGTTCTGTTCCTGTTCTAGCTGTTTGCTTAGTTTGCTTTTGTTTTAGGTGTGGTTGTTAATATCTGTGAGTTTGCTGTCTTTTTACTGTCCTATTTTTTATCTTCTTTTTCTTAGATAAGTCCCTTTAACATTTCATATAATAAGGGCTTGGTGATGATGCACTCCTTGAACTTGACCTTATCTGAGAAGCGCTTTATCTGTCCTTCCATTCTAAATGACAGCTTTGCTGGAAAGAGCAATTTTGGATGTAGGTCCCTGCTTTTCAAGATTTCAAATATTTCTTTCCAGCCCCTTCTTGCCTGTGAGGTCTCTTTTGAGAAATCAGCTGACATTCTGATGGGAACTCCCTTGTAGGTGACTGTCCCCTTATCCCTTGCTGCTTCTAGAATTCTCTCCTTCATTTTAATCTTGGCTAATGTAATTACGATGTGCCTTGATATGTTCCTCCTTGGGCCCAACTTCTTTGGTACTCTCTGAACTTCCTGGACGTCCTGGTAGTCTATTCCCTTTGCCATATTGGGGAAGTTCTTTTTTATTATTTGTTCCAATAAGTTTTCTACTTGTTGCTCTTCTTCTTCCCCTTCTGGGACCCCTAAAATTTGGATGTTGGGACGTTTAATGATGTCCCGGAGGTTCCTAAGCCTCTCCTCATTTTTTTTGAATTCTTGTGTCTTCCTTGTTTTCTGTTTGGTTGTTAATTTCTTCCTTCTGGTCCACTCCATTGATTTGAGTCCCAGTTTTCCTTCCATCTCTATTGGTTCCCCATGCATCTTCCTTCATTTCACATATTGTAGCCTGCATTTTTTCATTTAATTTATGAGCAAAATCAACCAGTTCTGTGAGCATCCTGATGACCAGTGCTTTGAACTGTGCATCTGATAGGTTGGCTATCTCTTCACAGCTTAGAGGAATTGACTCTGGTATTTTCATTTTTTCTCCGGTTTGAGCCATTTTTGGTGGTTTTTTTTTTTTTGTTTGTTTTGTTTTGTTTTGGTTTGGTTTTAGTCTGGTCGCAGCTATTACGTAGTGAGGGGGTGGAGCCTTAGATGTTCCTCAGGGCGGGGCAGCCCAGTCACTGGGTTGTGACGCTATAGGTGGGGCGGGGTCCAAGAGGGAAGAATGGCGCCTGTTCTGCTCTCTTCTGGACTCCGGTCCCTTCCGCTGCTTCCCCTTCGCCTAGATTATCTGCGCGGCAGCCCAGTCGCTGGGTTGTGACGCTGTACGTGGGGGTGGGGCCTGAGAGGGAGCAATGGTGCCTGCTTCGCTCTCTCTTGGATTCAGACCCTTCCGCCACTTCCCCTCTGCCTGGACCATCTGCGTGCGCGAATGTGGGACCACCTGGTCAGCCAGCCGCCTTGTGCAGCCTCACTGGGTCTACACAGTTGCCCCCCTGTGCCTTGGGTCCGCCAGCTGCCGCCTGTAGGCCCAAGGACCGACAACCACCGCCCTTGCACCTGGGAACTGCCAGCCGCTGCTATTTGCGTTCCTGGGTCCGCAGGTCCACTTTTTCCTACCGCGACTCCGCCCCTCTTACCAGACTGGATGAATGGTTGTTGGACTTCCGTACAGTTCAATTTTCTATAAGTTCTGATTGTTTTCTTGTTTCTAAATATTTGTTGTCCTT
Source organism: Glossophaga mutica (assembly GCA_039655065.1). Taxonomy (NCBI): domain Eukaryota; kingdom Metazoa; phylum Chordata; class Mammalia; order Chiroptera; family Phyllostomidae; genus Glossophaga; species Glossophaga mutica. Next base: position 27,285,765 of record CM077318.1, read on the forward strand.
AATTTTGGTTGCGAGAGGAGGCACAGTGTGTCCGCCTACGCCTCCATCTTGGCCGGAAGTCGAGAAGTTGGATTTTTAATGAATTATATTTTCTTCATATTTGTTTTATCTTCCCCCTCCTCAAATGTTCTGCAATGAGCATTGTTGCTTTTATACATAAGGAAACAGGTATATATTAAAAAATAGGGTATCAGACTAAAGTTCAAGTTCCAGCTTTGCCCCTTGTACAAATAGCTTTATTCTCTGAGTTTCATTTTCTGCAAACTTCCTGAGGGCCCTAAGGTTGGGTGAAGACATTGGCTGAAAGAAAAGGTGAAGTGAGGAGAGGATAGAAAATGTTAAGACAGAGTTGCTCTGTCTATGACTATAGTTGTAGTTATCATGGGAAGTGGAAATACTCTTTTCTGATTTCAGAGATGATGGCTATGAGAATGCTTTGCAAGTTGTCAAGGCCTAATATGCAACTGACAAGAGTTATTACTATTAATGACCCCTGATCCCCCTCAGACAGACAGATACACACACACACACACACACACACACACACACACTCCTTCAAACTGCTTGAAAATCCACACTTTTGTTCAGTTTTTTCTTCCATTTCCCTGCAATCCTGCCCTGATGATCTCATTACCAACTCCAAGCAGAGTCTGTTTTCTGCTTGTTACTAGCCACTCTAGCTACCTTGGACTGCCCACCATATCTGAGCTCATCCTCCTTTCTATTGTTTTGTCATCTACATAACTGAGAGTCATGTCCTAGGGCTCTGTAGCAAACAGAATAGTGATTTTAAAAAGCAGCCTGGTCCAGCTAGGACAGGATCTGTATCTCCTCATTCGAAGCTAGATTAATTGTCTTGTTAATGACAATGCCTCACCTGAATCCACAGTCTATTTTTGCAACAATAACAACAAAACCTGTATACTGCATACCTTTCTGGGGCCCCATAGCAACACTGGGAGGAAGTCAGGGAAGGAATAGATACTCCTCTTCACAAAGCACAGAGAAGGTGATAATATGTCCTAGATTCACAGAGAGTGGGTAATAGACAATATCAGAAGTTGAATCCAGGCCAGGGTCTTTCCCCTACATCATAGCATTTCCTCACAGTTGGATGTGGAGAAATGAAAATAAGTTACTATATATCTGACCACTGAGATATGGCATATTATAGCAAAACTTTTTCTTATTGGAATAAGAAAAGACCTGTGACTCTTAATACGACCCCATTTGGGATCTGGGAGTCAGGGATGGGAAAGTACTCTGAGATGAGCACTGAGCTTTTACACATATTATTTACTTGTTCCTTCATTCATTCTATAAACATTTATTAAATGTTTTGTATGTGCCTGGCATTGTGCTTGGTGCTAGTGGATAAGACACAATTCAAGGCAGGACATGGTCCAGATCCAGATGCTCAAGGAATTCACCATAGTCTAGAGAGAGAAATAAGAAACAGACATGGCTAACCCTAAATACAGAGCAAAGCAGGATTCATGCCATAAAAAAAGCAAAATACTCTGGTAGTTTAGAAAGAAGACTCAGATATGTTTGCAGGATCTAGAATGACTTCATGGTGTATAAAGTTGTCTTATGAAAGATAAGTAGTATTGGAAGAAATGGTAAATATGTGAGAGTCAGGGGTGTTTCCAGAGAATGAGAACAACATGACATAGGCACAGAGGTAAGAAACCTGATGGTTTAGCTGGAAATCAGTGGATAATTGTATTTCAATGGAGCTGGGATTAGACATATGAAAGGAAAGATAAGATGGAAAGATATGTTTGGGCCTGATTGTGGAAAGCTTGGAATACTGGAAACCCAGCCTCAGCTTCTATAGTGCTCAGAGGCCAGGAGCAGTTGACTGTCCAAGGAAGGATTTGGAGGAAGCAGCAAAAGATGGATGCTGCTCTCTGATTGCCAGAGGCCAAGGGGAAAACTAGGTGATGCTTGCATGAACTCCAAAAGGGGAGAAGTTACACTGAGGCTCCTTGTCAGGATGGGTAATGATTGCAAACTACTCTCAGAGGAAAAACTTAATTTAGTTCACTGAAATTCTTGCCTTGGTACTTTCCACTGTTCACCTCCCGTGCCTTTACTTGTGTTGTGCTAAACTCTAAACCTGTAGCGTCTTCCTCAGCACCTCTCACACTAATTCTTCTTGTGAAAAGTCTGATTTATTTTGCAAGATGTCCTTCCTATGCATAGAAAATAAAACAAAATGCCAAAATAAAAAATAAAGATGTCCTTTCTGCCTTTTGCCTCAATTGTCCCCAGTTCCCCATAGTTAAGCCCACTGATACCTGTTCCTTCCAGTTTCCTTTCTGGCTCCCCCTTGGCTCATCCATTTAGAGTTACTATTTCTAAAAATTAAGTCCTTGGTCTTGTTCTCAAAGTTTAATTCAAATACCCTATCACTGGTTCAAATACCCTATCACTGGTTCAAATCCATGGTTACAACTGCTATAGAAATGATCTCTCAATCTACATCTTTTAGCATTTGAGTCTTAGACCCACACATTCAGCTGTTTGACATCTCTACCTTGAAGTGCCACAGTTAAATCCAACTCAAAATATCTTCCACCATTCCAGAAGAAATAATCTTTCTCCAAAAACATACTTTACCACCTTATTTACCATAATATACTCAAATTAAGCATCTGGGATTTTTTTACTCCCCACTCACTATCCCCCAAACACCCAATCAATCAGCAATTCCTTAAGTTTCTACTTCTTTAATATTGGCTAAATATGTCTGCTTATCTCCATCCCTACTGCTGATCTTTCATATGGACTACTGAAAAATTCCCTAACTGATTTTCTTATACCCATACCACCTGCCTAAATTTTCATGTAAGCATTGAATCAATGTTTTTCTCAAATATCACCTCTGCCAGGACGTACTTCCCGATCCTCCCAAACAGCGTTTCCTTTGATTGTTCTAAGAAAATATTGCCAAAGAATCTTAGAAATGTTGATATTATGCCTTATTCCTATAAGAAGAAATGAGGGAAAGAAAGATCAGTACTTCCAGAAATGTTTCCATCTGTATACTGCTGTGGAGAATCCTGAGGTACACGTATGTCCAAGGAAACAGAGTCTTTGGAATGGGTTTCAAGGAAGAAGCCAACTCTGGAGAGGCTTTCCAACATTTTATATTTTCTGAATCCACACTTTTTCTTTGGCTTTCTCACTGAAGATGTGACCCACTGCTGCAGGGATTTAAAAAATAAAATGCATCATTATCAAAAATTACTCTACCCTAAAATAAAATATTAGCTCTGTTGGGTAGTTAATTGTACTATCAGAATAAATAGCTCATCCTCTTTTACAAGGGCTTCAAACCCTGATTGCCTAATAAGTGCAGGAATTATAGTTAATCTAACTCAAAATTTAATTATGATGAGTCATACATCACAAAGTAAAGCACATGGGGGTAAAACTCTGGTGAAGTCATGTCCAAGTGACCTTGACCCCAGCCCTCCTAGCTCTTTCTAAGTGGGAAATTTGAAGTCCTTTATGTTTTTGAGATAGTAGGGCCATCCAAAAAGACCCACCCTGTTCTACCTCAGATGTTTTACTGGAAAGCCTGCCTTAAATCTCACCATGAGGAAGCCCAGAAGCAATTCTTCCTCTGGACACTGTCTTACCAGATATTGTTAGAATATTATGCAGTTGGATTTAAAGAACACCACTACATTAGATCCAGGACAAGATATGTATAGAGGAATTGTGTGGGACCTTCAGAATTTCAAGAATGCATCTTAATCTAGATTCAGATACTCTCCATGTTGACAGAGACCAAAAAGGTCAATAATTCCTGCAGGTGATGAGACTTTGAGTTCTCTCATTCTCCCGATTGCTCACAGAACTGAGGAAAATCTTTCAGGAGTTTTTTATGTTAAAAAAAAAAGGATGATCAGGCTGCTTCATATGGAATTTTCCACTACTAATAATGTGGTTTAAGAAGTTACTACCTCTCTGAGCAATTCCTGGCACCTAAATTATTATCTCATAGGTTGTGCTAATTACTTATTTTTATACATATGCAGGTTGAACTCATTTATACCACTTTTAATTAATAGTTGCTAAATTCTATCTTCTATGGTTAACCCATTATTCAGCCTGTCATGACTTTGGAAAATATTCTTTAAGCCCTCCAAAATAACTGCTACCTTTCCTTTCTCCTTGTCATCTGTATTATCTTCTAAAAGATTGAAAATCAATCTTTTTTTTCCTGCCTGTTTGGAAATCATTTATATTTTGTCTCTACCAGTTTATAGGGTACCAAGATCTATATATTAATCTCTTATATGTAAAGAGGACCTCTTATATGTCTTTTTCTTTCCAGCCTCAAGTTTGACTTCCTCATCTTGGTATTTTAAAGCTTGGGAAAAAGGTTTTTACTCTAAGTCTTCCATGATGATAGACATATTAGTCATATTCCCCTCTCCTCCATTTTGGTTATCTATTGCTGTGTAAAAAAAAAACACTCAAAGTTTAGTGACCCAAAGCAATTGTTTTATTTTATTCACAACTTCATGGATCAGGAATTTGGGATGGCCTTGGCTAGTGGTTTGTCTCCAATTCATATGTAATCTCTAAAGAGCTAGGGCTGGGCACTCCTCTTTCAATAAGTTTCTTCACCAACAAGTCTAACCCCACAGGATATGCTTGCTCTCTCTCTCTCTCTCTCTCCCCTCTCCCTCCCTCTCCCCTCTCTCTCTCTCTCCCCCTCCCTCCTTCCCTCCCTCTCTCTGTCTATGATATCACATCCTCCAGGGCCTCTCCACATGTCTTAAGTTTCTCATAGCCTTGTTGATGTCAAGATAATCACATGTTGGCTGGCTTTCAAGAGTTAGGAAGTGGAAACTGCCAGACCAGTTCATAGATATTCCAAGAATGGCCACAGCATCATCTATATCATACTTCATTGGTCATAGTACTCACAGGACTTATGCAGATTCAAAGAAGTGGAAAAAATAGACTACTTCTTGGTGGGAAAATGACATTGCAGAACAGCATGTAAAATATAAGATATTGTTGCAGCTATAGTTAGAACATACAAATTTTCATATTTTTATAGATTTCTAGTCTTAAAACCTTAAACTTTAATACATGTGGAAAAATTGGATAATAAAAATGAGAGAGAATGTGTGTATGTTAGAGTTCAAAAATGACTAAATAAGATTAAATAGCCCTGGCTGGTGTAGCTCAGTGGATTGAGCGCGGGCCTGCGAACCGAAGGATCGAGGTTCGATTCCCAGTCAGGGCACATGCCTGGGTTGCCAGGCCAGTTCCCGGCAGGGGACATACAAGAGGCAACCGCACATTGATGTTTCTCTCCCTCTCTCCTTCCCTTCCCCTCTAAAGATAAATAAATAAAATCTAAAAGAAAAAAAAAAAGATTAAATAAGTCCAAATAGCAGAATCTTTAGGAAGAAAGAGTCAAGGAATTGGAGGGTTTAATTTGAAAACAGGAACATGTAGTGGATAAAACAAAGATTTAAATTAATAAAAATATGGATTCAAATCATGCCTTTTACCAATTTTCTATCCATGAAAAATAACTCTATACATCAATAAACATTTATTGATAACTTTTCATATGTTAAGCATTGTACCTAAAAATACAGAAATCTAGAAATGCAAGAATCAAACAAGATTCAAGTCTTTAAGAAGCTCAAAGTATGGTAAGAAAGACTAATATGAATAATATTTGCAATAGAATGTAATGAAGGGTATAATAGTGGTACCATATACTTTGGTGGCTCAAAAAGGAGTTATTACCATGAGAAGCTCAGGAGGTGCTTCAGAGAAAAATGAAATCTTGATATGGGTCTGAAAGAATAAGTAAGAGTTTCTCAGACAGAAAGGTGAAAGGGTAGTTTAGGAAGAGAGAACACCCTGAACAAAAATATAGAAGCATGAAACAACATAGCTTCTTCAAGGAACTGCAAACAAGAATCATGGATTACTTGCATAAAAAATTTATGTTAGTGAAATAGGAAAATGATTGTGGGAGTCTCTGTATCTTATGTGAAGAAATTTGAACTGTATCTTGTTATCAATAGGAACCTAGAGAATGACATAATCAAATTTGCATAATAAGAAATCATTCTGAGACATCCAGCCAAGAAGGAGGCATAGGTAGACACACTTTGCCTCCTCACACAACCAAAAGAAGGATAACAACAAACTTAAAGATAAAAAATAGTCCTGGCTGGTGTAGTTCAGTGGATTGAGTGTGGGCCTGCGAAGCAAAGGGTCTTGGGTTTGATTCCCAGTCAGGGCACATGCCTGGGTTGTGGGCCGGGTTCCCCAATGAGGGGTACACAAGAGGCAATCATACACTGATGTTTCTCTCCCTCTCTTTCTCCCTCCCTTCCTGTCTGTCTAAAAATAAACACATAAATAACATCTTTAAAAAATAACCAGAAATTCCAGAAAAATCAAACTGTATGGAAGTCCAACAACCAGGAACTTGAAGAAGAAACATTCATTCAGACTGGTAAGAGGGCACAGAGGACGTGTGGCAAGGCAGTGGCTGGAGAACCGAGCAGGCAAGGCGGTGGCTGTCAAACCAGGCAAGGTGGCAGCTGGTGGACTTGGTGGTCCCACATTTGTGTGCAGATAAACCAGGAGGAACAACTTGGAAGCAAGACAGACTGTGAAACCAAAGGTTCCAGCACAGGAAAAGAAAGCCTCAAAACCTCTGGCTGTAAAAACCTGTGGGAGTTGTGGTGGTGGGAGAAACTTGCAGTCTCACAGGAGAGTTCACTGGAAAGACACACAGGGTCCTAGAACATACACAAACCCACCCACCTGGGAATCAGCACCAGAAGGGTCCAATTTGCTTGCGGGTAGCAGAGGAAGTGACTGAAAGCCAGCAGAGAACCAAGCAAGTGGCCATTGTTCCCTCTTGAACACCTCCCCCGCATACAGTGCCACAACACGGTGACATGGGATGCCCTGCCCTGGTGAATACCTAAGGATTTGCCCCTTACAACATAACAGGATCACCGAGACAAAAAAAAAAAAAAAAGGCCCAAATGAAAGAACAATCAAAGCTACAAATATAGAACTAAGCAATGAAGAGATAACCAACCTATCAGATGCACACTTCAAAACACTGGTAATCAGAATGTTCACAGAAATAGTTGAATATAGTCACAAAATAGAGGGAGAAGTGAAGGCTATGCAAAGTGAAATAAAGCAAAATATACAGGGAACCAACAGTGAAGAGAAGGAAACCAGGACTCAAATCAATTATTTGGAGCAGAAGGAAGAAATAAACATTCAACCAGAACAGAATGAAGAAACAACAATTTTAAAAAATGAAGAGAGGCTTAGGAACCTCTTGGACAACCTTAAACATTCCAACATCCAAATCATAGGGGTGCCAGAAGAAGAAGAGGAAGAGCAGAAAATTTAAAACTTATTTGAAAAAATAATGAAGGAAAACTTCCCTAATCTGGCAAAGGAAACAGACTTCCAGGAAGTCCAGGAAGCTCAGAGAGTCCCAAAGAAGCACACACCAAGGCACATCAAAATTACATTACCCTGGATTAAAGTTAAGGAGAGTATCTTAAAAGCAGCAAGAGAAAAGGAGACAGTTACCTACAAAGGATTTCCCATAAGGCTATCAGCTGATTTCTCAAAAGAAACCTTTCAGGCAAGAAGGGGCTGGAATGAAGTATTAGAAGTCATGAAAGCCAAGGACCTACATCCAACATGACTCTATCCAGCAAAGCTATCCTTTAGAATGGAAGAGCAGATAAACTGCTTCCCAGATAAGGTTAAGTTAAAGGAGTTAATCATTACCCAGCCCTTATTATATGAAATGTTAATGGACTTCCTAAGAAAAAGAAGATCAAAACTATGAACAGTAAATTGACAACAAACTCACAACTATCATGGACTGAACCTAAAAACAAACTAAGCGAAGAACTAGAACAGGAACACAATCACAGAAATGGAGATCGCAGGGAGGGTTGTCAGTGGTGAGGGGGAAGGGGGTGAATGGGGGAAAAGGTAGAGAGAATAAGAAGCATATATGGTAGGTACAAAATAGACAGGGAGAGGTTAAGAGTAGTATGGGAAATGTAGAAGCCAAAGAACTTATATGTATTACCCATGAACATAAACTAAGGTAGGGGAATGATGGTGGGAGGGGAGTGCAGGGTGAAGGGGAATAAAGGGGAGAATAAATGGGACAACTCTGATAGCATAATCAATACAATATATTTAAAAAATGAAAACTATTGTTCCCCAAAAATACTGTTACAAAAATGAAAAAGCAAACGACAGACTGGAAGAAAATATTTTCAAATCACAAATCTAATAAAGGACTTGTATCTAAAATACAGGATCTGACAGAAGTAAGGCCTGCTTGAGTGTGGTTGGTAGGGTAACAATATGGATGTAAAAAATTATAGTTTTAATTTGAACATCTCACCTAAAATGTCATATGGTGTGTTTGAGTGTGATATTGTTATGTTACAGAATTACATGCTTATGATTTTGTAATAAAAGATTTTGTAATAAAAAGGTATTATCTGTGCTTGACTTTGTATATAAATAACTCATATCAGTCAATAATCAGAACACAAACTACAATTTAAATAGGCAAAAAAGAAACTTCACAAAAGAAATACAGATGGCAAATAAGCACATGAGATGATGCTCAACATCATTAGTCATAAGAGAAATGCAAACCAAAACCACAGTGAGATAGTACTACACTCCCTTTCAAATTTCTATAATGAGAAAAACTGACCATACCAATTTCATGAGGATGCGGAATGAGTGGAACTTTCATTCACTTTTGGTGGAAATATAAAAGGCATATCCACTTTGGGAAAGAGTCTGGCAGTTTCTTAAAAAGTTAAACATACATCTACCTTAAAAGCCACTGATTTCTATCCTAGGTATTTACCCAAGAGAAATGAAAGCATATGTCCATACAATAACCCACAAATGTTCGTTGCAGTTTTATTAAAAATAGCCCCACACTGTACACAACCCAAATGTTCACCAACAGGTAAAGGAATAAATTGTGACATGTTTGTACACATTGAAATGCTATTCAGCAGTTTAAAGAGCCATCTGAGTGTACATGCACTTGGATGAATCTCAATTATCTTGAATGAAATGAGTTAGACCAAAAAAAAAAAAAAAGTACATACTGAGACCACTTATACAAAATTCTAGAAAATACACAGGAGTGTCCAACCTTTTGGCATCTCTGGGCCACACTGGAAGAAGAAGAGTTGTCTTAGGCCACACATTAAATAAACAAACACTAATAAAAAAAATCTCATGATGTTTTAAGTAAATTAAAAAAATACAAATTGATCTATTGTGACAAAGAGCAGATCAATGGTTGCTTAGGGACAGTATAGGGATGTTTGGTTTAAAAGGGGGGTACCTTGAAACTTTTGTTGGTGATGGCTATGTTCATTGTCTTGATTGGGATGATAGTTTCATGGGTGTATATAATTATCAAAATTCATCACCCTGGCCAGGTGGCTCAGTTTGTTGGAGCATTATCCCCACACCAAAAGGTTGTGGGTTCTATCCCCAATCAGGGCACACACTTAGGTTGTGGCTTCAATCCCTAATCAGAGCACATGTGGGAAGCAACCAATCAATGTTTCTCTCTCACACTGATTTCCTTCCCTCTCTCTCTTTGTCTCTCTCTCTCTATTTCCCTCACTCTAAAATCAATAAACATCCTTGGATGAGGATTAAAAACTCATGAAAATGTTTTTTAATATGTGTGGTTTATTTTATGCCTCAATAAAGCTGTGAAACAAAATCAGAACAGAACTAAAGGGCAACTATGATGAGTTCAGTGCCAATGGAGTGGTATGATTGAAGGCCAGATCACACTGGCTTGAGAAGAGAATAAGGTGAAAAAGTAGAGATTCAGTACAGACCACTAATTTTAAAAACTTAAAAAAATGGTGAGGGCTTTAATAGTAGTAAAGGGGGCCCTGGCCAGCTAGCTCATTGGTTAGAGTATCTTCCCAACACACCAAGGTTGCAGGTTTGATCCCTGGTCAGCGCACATACAACAACCAATAAGTGCATAAATAATTGGAACAACAAAACAATCTCTCTTTTTCTTTCTCTCTCTAAAAGCAATAAATAAAAAAATAGTAAATGAAGTGGGCAATGGTGTCAAAAAAGATTTCTAAAGAAGAAGGATAGTTGAGCATGTGAATAACATAAGATAAGGGGACTAGTAAGGAGGGAGAGAATAAAGATCTACAGAGAAGGGATAATAATGTAAGGAAGGTTCTAGGGCAGATGCAATGGGAAGAAGAGGAGAGAATACACAACAAGAGTGGAGAAACTAGAAGAAGAGGGCCAGTTCTTCTCAGACTGAATAAGAAATATGCAGTGAGGCATGGTGAAAATAGACATTTGTAGATGTAGAGATGAGGAGTTGGGGGTGGCTTCAATTTCCTTTGGGAAGTAAGAGTGTAAGTAGTTGTTGGGAGTAGAGAAAGAGTAGAATGAATGGGTCCATTACTTGAGGAGAATGATAAAGGAACTTGGAATACAAAATGTGAAGATACAGAGATAGAGAGATGACTTGGGGTTTTATTAAAGGATTGTTGAGTGACCTGAGGGCCCAGATGAGGTTGAAAACTGACTAATAAACACCGATGTTTGGGGTGCTGCATCTCTCTCCCACTATGGACATTATGGAGTTGGAGAAATCAGATGTTTGGACATACCCAGAACTAAGACTAAACAGTGCATGCATGACATTTGGAGGGAAAGGGGATAAAGATGAAACAGTGTTAATAAATGTACCGCAAGACCTTGGCTGGACAAGGAAGGAAATGACAAGAAAAGGAAGAATTTGAGGCACTGGAAGTCTAAGTGAGGTCAAAGAGCTAATAACATGGAACTCAATTCATTTCTAGGCAATTTTGGTTACAATTCAATATTGGAGTTGAGTCTCTTAGGGGTGAAGCCATGTCCAGTAATGTCAAATGGCTAGTGATCATTGAGTTAGTAAGAGGTTAAAGATCAGGGAGGTATGAAGCCAGGGTGCGTTGGATGGGTCTTCCACGTGCATGTTGTTGAGATCACCTAGGATGATGTCAGGATCTGGGCTGTCAAGGAATCCTGAGAACCATTTCTCAGAAAATGGAGAAGATTTTCCAAGAATTCAGGAAATGATCATCTACAGGTAGATGATAAAGCAGAATGCCCTATACCTTAAAGGAGCATCATGCTCATAGCCAGTGGAAAAGTAATACCACTAGTGAAAAGATTTATCTTAATCTCATTAATTATAGTGGCAAAGTTTTTCCATGCAACCAATTTTGACTTTCTCTTACCACAGTTTTTGGAAGAGAGGGTTCATTTGCATTTCTGAGAAAACAAATTAATATAATGTATTTAAAGTGTTCAGCAGAGTCTAGCACCTAGTAAGTGACAAGGAAATGAAAGCTATAACTATTAATGTTATTATACTTGTAAATTATTTTATCCATTAGATAATGGTATACCTTTGAAAGTTTCCTTCTTGGGTTTTCCCTCTGGAGCTACAAGGCACAGTTCTGTCTCCACAATTGACAAAACCTCAGACATCTAGAGTCAGCCAAGACATCCCTCAATTCTAGGCAAAATGTTCCCAATGTATTCTGTTCCTCCAAGGACATCCTTGCCAGAGTCCCAGTGAAAAAATGCACAACAAGCCCAGTCATGGTGCCTGATACATGGTAAATCTCAGCATAACTTCTTTCCCTTCCCTGCTGCACTGGCAACCATGCACTGCCCCACCCCCTATAAAATGGCACAGGTGTGACTATATGTTGATTGACTTCAAAGTGTCAATGCTTGGTTTTATTTTGAGAATCTAGAAAATTGGTTGACTTAATTCCTTGAGAATTAAACATCATGTATTTTAAAATATATGGTGGGCTGGGGTGGGGTAAAAGACAGAAAACTGTACAATATCAACAATTAAAAAATACTGATTAAAAATAAAAAATAAATAAAATAAATAAAAATAAAAAAATATTATAATCCCAGTTCTAGGCTTACAGAGGATACTCAATAATGTCCCCTAAAATGAAGTAAATCCTGGCTCCATGTTGTGCCCTCAGAACAAACACATTTCTTATTTCTTAGTAACATTCAATAGTGAAAAAATGTGTTTTATATGTCCTGGCTGGTGTGGCTCAGTGGACTGAGTGCCAGCCTGCTAACCAAAGGGTTGCCAGTTCAATTCCCAGTAAGGGCACAGGCCTGGGTTGCATGCCAGGTCACATTGATGTTTCTCTGCCTCCCTTACCCTCTCTAAAAATAAATTAAATCTTTAAAAAAATTGTTTTATACTTAAAGCTAATTAACTGGCATACCCACACACAATTATGATTCTGGAATTTTCATGTTATACCCAGGACATTTTGTCATCAGTCTCTCTTGTTTACTACTCCATCATCAGAATGGAATCAGTAAATTTGGCAAGCCATCTTTTTTCCCCCTTTTCATCAGTTCTTCCTTGTTGGTGGTGGTGCTGTGCTTTGTTTTTGTTTTTTAATTGAATTTATTAGAGTAACACTGGTTAACAAAATTATACAGGTATCAGGTGCACCATTCTACAACACATCACCACCCCAAGTCTCTTTCCATCACCATTTATCCACTCATACACTGCTCATCCCCCTCCCCTTGTCTATCACCACAATGTTGTCTGTGTCTATGAGTTTTCTCATTTTTTCTTTTTTGCTCAATCCCTCCATCCCCAGCCCCACCTCCAACAGCTGTCAGCCTGCTCTCTATCTATGAGTCTGTCTCTATTTTGCTTGTTAGTTCATTTTGTTCATTAGATTGGACATATGAGTGAAAGCATATGCTATTTGTCTTTTTCTGACTGACTTATTTCACTTAGCATAATGCTCTCCAGGTTCATCTATGCTGTCACAAAGGGAAAATTTTCTTTTTTAATGGCCAAGTAATATTCCACTGTGTAAATGTACCACTGTTTTTTTATCCACTCATCTACTAATGGACACCACTTCACACCTGTCAGAATGGCTACCACCAATAAATCAACAAACAAGTGCTGGCGGGGTTGTGGAGAAAAGGGAACCCTAGTACACTGTTGGTGGGAATGCAGACTGGTGCAACCACTGTGGAAAATAATATGGAGTTTCCTCAAAAAATTAAAAATAGAACTGCCTTATGACCCAGCGATTCCACTTCTGGGAATTCATTCAAAGAAATCTGAAACACTAATTCAAAAGAATATATAGACCCCTAAGTTCATCGCAGAGTGTTTTATAATAGCTGGGCAAGCCATATTTGACAGTGACTGCATGCCTACCCCCATCAACTTTCTAACCACATCCTATTGTCACATGCAAGGGAGAACAGTAACACTGCACAATGGAGTTTGTGTAGGAAAGATGGAGTCATCTGGGTGATTCCTCTCAGGTTGATTGGGCACCTAGGCATGGAAGGCTCCAAGTATCTTAAATGTTAGACTCTCGTTACCATGAGAAAAACCTTCCTTTTCCCTAACTCCTCAATCTAGCACAATCTAGCTGAATCTCTAAGTCTCTCTAATCAACACAACCTCTACTCCCATTCTTCCCATCCACAACTACTTTTCTCCATCCAGCTCCCTCATTTAGGAAGAACTTCTTCCCCACTCCCCAAAACTTTTCTTTTTCAATGATGCATCCTTCCTTCCACCTCCACTCCTACACCACAAGCTCTAGACAGTAGCATCCACATCGTGCATCATTAATCTATCTTTTTTGAACTGGATGCTCTTGAATTGAATTTTGAGATGATTCCCTTCAGAGATCACTTTTCTGCCTAGACAAAACCTTCTACACTGCACTGTTTTTGAAAAAAAATATGCCCTCACTTCAGACCTCCTTCTAATTCTGAAAATATGATAAGGCTTGATTTTAGAATCCAATCCCTCATTTCCGTAGAAATCATTTTGACTCCTTGCACACCATTCATATGATTGTGAGATATGCACAGAGATTTGCTTCATCTAGAATTAAAAAGTTTATATTTTAAAGTCCAGAGAAGTTTTAATGTATATTTATTAAAACTAGCATGGGAACACAGTAATAAGCCCCTTGCATTTATAAATATTTTTCTAGTAACTTTGACTTCAAAATTCAGGAATTATGGCCAAGATGGAGGTGTAGGTAGAAACCCTTCACTTCCTCACACAACCAAAAGGAGGATAATGACCAATCAGAAATCAATAAACAATCAGAAGTGTTGGAAAATAAAACTGCATGGAACTCCAACAACTGTGGAATTAAACAAACAGTCCAACAGAACAACCAGACCAGTAAGGCAGAAGATGGAGAGAAACCACAGCCAGGCAGTGGAACAGGCAGGCAGGGATGGCTGAGAGAACGTGGTAAGGCAGTGACTATGGGGGCTGGGCTGGCTGCAGCAAGGCAGTGGACTGCAAGGGAAGAAATGACTTAAGGGGAAACTGAGACTCAGAGAGTTGTGGACTACAGCCATTGCCGCAGCAGGACAAACTCCCAGTCTCACATGAGAGTTCATTGAAAAGTGGGCTAGACATCAGTAAATGAATGGATCAAAAAACTGTGGTACATTTACACAATGGAATTCTATGCAGCAGAAAGAAAGAAGGAGCTCCTACCCTTTGCAACAGCATGGATGGAACTGGAGAGCATTGTGCTCAGTGAAATAAGCCAGGCAGTGAAAGACAAATACCATATGATCTCACCTTTAACAGGAACCTAATCAACAAAACAACAAACTAAGCATAATATAACCAAAGACATTGAAATTGAGAACAGGCTGACAGTCACCAGAGGGGACAGGGGAGGGAATTTCACAGGAAAAGGGGAAGGGTTTACAGGAACAAGTATAAAGGACACATGGACAAAAACTATGGGGGGTGGAAATGGGAGGGAGGTGGGGAGGGCTGGGGTGGTGGGCTGGGGTGGGAGTAAAAGACAGAGAACTGTACAAAATCAACAATTAAAATAAAAATTTAAAAAAATTTTCCCTAAAAAAAAAAAGGTTCACAAACTTGAGTCATTAATATTCCTTGGTTAATGGCACACAGTTTTCATTATAAGGACTCTCATTTTTGGTTTAATTAATTTTATTTTTACTCTTCATTTCCCACCCCAATCCCATTTCCCTTTTGCCTCCATAGGCATTCACTCTAACATACTTAGTAGACATCATTTCACCCACCACTCAAATATTTGTTTAGATACATTTGTGATCTTGCAATTTTATGTGTTTTTTTTCTAAATTACATTATACAGTGAAATTCCCTTTATTACTTTTTAATCAACATAATTTGTGTTTAAGATCTATTCATGTTGCTTTAGGTGTGTTGCTATGGTCTAAATGTCTGTTTTCCCCCAAAATTCATTTGTTGAAGTTTTAAACCCCAAAGTTATCATAGTTGGGGATGGGGGGTCCTTGGAATGTAATTACAGTTAGATGAGGTCATAACAGTAGAGACTTTATGATGAGATTAGTGCTCTTATAAAAAGATACCCAGAGAATTCTCTCTCTCTCTCTCTCTCCCCCCCTCTCTCCCCCGCCCTGCCCCCATGTCTCTCTCAGCAAAATATAACCTGAGACATTGAAATTAAGAACAAACTGACAGTATCCAGAGGGGAGGGGGGACAGAAATAACAGGGGAAAGAAGGGAAAGGGTCCTCAAAGAACATGTATAAAGTACCCATGGACAAAGCCAAAGGGGAGTAGGATTGAGGGTGGGAGGTGGAGTGGGTTGGGTGGGGGAAAGTGGTGGTGGGAAAATAGAGACAACTATTTGAACATGAAGAAAAAATGATGCAAAAATAAATAAATTGTGCTGCTATGAACATTAGGGTGCATAGGTTCTTTTGAATTGGGGTTTCAGGATTCTTAGGGTATAATCCCAGCAGTGGAATGGCCAGGTCAAAACACACTTACATTTTTAGCTTTTTGTGGTAATTCCGTACTGTTTTCCACAGTGAGTGTACCAGTCCGCATTCCCACCAACAGTGCACTAGGGTTCCCTTTTCTCCACAATCTCTCCAGCACTTGTCGTTCATTTGTTTATGATGGCCATTCTGATCGGTGTGAAGTAGTATCTCATTGTGGTTTTAATTTGCATCTCTCTGATGGCTAGTAATGCTGAGAATCCTTTCATATGTCTCTGGGCCCTCTGTATGTCCTCCTTGGAGAAGTGTCTGTTCAATTCCTTTGTCCATTTTAATTAGATTATCTATCTTTCCCAAGTGGAGTCATGTGAGTTGTTTATGTATTTTGGAGATCAAACCTTTGTCCAAGGTATCATTGACAAATATGTTTTCCCATATGGTTAGTTCCCTTTTCATTTTGCTGATGGTTTTTTTAACCGTTCAGATTTTTATTTTGATGAAGTCCCATTGGTTTATTGTCCTTTATGTCCCTATGTTTTTAATGACAGGAACTCAGTTCCCAGCAGAGATCTTTCCTAAATGGAGTGAGAATGTAATTTAGTGGAAAAATACAATTCCCTTTACAAGTTCAAATTTGCAAGAAGCTAAGCTATTAATTGTGAGAGTGTGAAAAGGGAGTATACACTCTGTACAGTGGTGATTTCTTCATAGTTCACACACATATGCATATGCACATGCATATGTGTTTTCTCATTCTTCAGATGCATAGAAAACCAGACCCAACATTAGAGCAAAAATCTCTTTTTAGGCTGCAGTAACAATTCAAAGCCTGATTCCGCTGTTGCCTGTAGGTCCTCAAAATAGATGAGAGGCAACTTCATTATTTGAGCTTTCTCCTATTCAACTGCAGGACCCAGCCTCTCACTTTCTTTCTTTCACTTCCTCTACTGTCTCAGTTTGTCACACTCTCTGTTGCTCTTGTCTCTGTCACACTTTGTCTGTTTCTCTCCTTTTTCTCTTGCCCTCTCCTCCTTCCTCTATATCATTCTTTCTTTGCCATCTCTGTATGTCTCCATCTCTCTTTCTCTTTCTTTCTCTTTCCATCACATGCTTTTCCCCCTCTTACCTGCACACTCTCTGTCTTTCTCCCCTTCTCTTCCTCTCTCTCTTACAAAAAGCCCTCAAAGAATCTCAGCCTTCCAAGCTGGCTAGCTGGAACTGCCCTATTCAGCTCTCAACTGGCTATCTTCCTTGATCTTTCCTAAAAATATCACAATTTTCAACCTAGATTAAAAGCTTATTTGGAAGAAAACTGGTCCTTGCTCCTAGGCACCCCCATGCAGGATTTAGCATAAGATTTGGTAACACACCATTTCTCAGAGAATACTCAATCCCCTGCCTTGGCTCTCCCCTATTGACTGTTCAGCAATCACAAAGCTAGTCTTAATCTCTTCTTCAATGCCTCCTCTTTGGAGCTGAAAAAAATCATGGCAGCTTGAAAGGAGAAGAGCCTCCCAGAGTGCAATGACCACATATACATTGAGAGGTCTTCAGTACCCCCAAAAGTCTTCAACACCCTCAGCAGCAGTACCTCATTTGTCCCACTGCCAGGCCTTGTGAAGCCAGAGTAGTTCAGCCATGAGCAAAGGTATCCTGGTCTGATTTTCACAAGTACCTATCACCTCATTCCCCTCAACATCTTGCCTACAGGTTTCCTCTACCATCAACCCTCAGTCTTAGTCTTGCTGTTTATTGGTTGTGTGAGCTCATGTTTAATGTTTGTCTTGCCCATTAGACAGTGGGCTCCCTGAAGGCAAAATCTGTGCCTGCCTTTTTACCTTTATATCTTCAGTGCCTAGCACAGTGCCTGGCACAGAGTGGCCATACTATACATATCTGTTGAATATATCAGCAAATAAACCAATTATGCTTTGTAAATCTCTCTCCTGTAGGATAGGCAAAACACTAAATAATTCCTGAGACTTTTAAAAGAGTTAAAAATGAAAACATGCAAAGTCACTAACATACAATAGGTGTTCAGTAAATGTGAGATCCTTGCAGTGTTGTTGGGAGGACAAAATAAGATGACACATATAGAACTGACTGGCATAATACCTAGCACAGAGGAGGCCCTCAATCAGTGCCCATGCCCTTCCATGTCTTTACCACAACCTTCAACCAGAACACAGTGGTACTGGCTAGAAGTGAGCCCCTCCCCGCAACTGCCTCTGGGAATGAGATCTTATGCCCTTGGGTAGCCTCTTTCTATAGCCCTAAGTGGGTGGACACTTAGATTGTATTCCACAAGGCCCTGTATTAAGGCCTAACCAGACTTTTCTGGCTAATTAGATGAGTAACGATGTTTACTATCTCTAGCTGGGCAGCTGATGAATGGTTGAGGCTGCAGATAATTAACCTTTCCCAGGTTCCCAAATGTTCTCATTAAAGAACCCTGTCCTATGACTTTTTCCAGCCCCAAACTGAGGGCTGCAGGACTGGCTGGTAGGGTGGGATGTGACTGCAGAGGTTCTGGGAAGAGTTCTCTGTTACAGCCTGAAGGATTCTGTCTGTTTTCCCCTGGACATACACACTTGCCCTATTCTTTGGAAAACCTCCTCCCAGAGATGTATGCTCTTAGAAAATCTCCACCAAGAACATATCCTCTATATTTCACCAGGGTGTAAGGATCAGTTTTGGTCTCAATGGCTGCTTAAAAGGCACTCAGAAATCTAGGATAATATTACTAGAGTTTCAGGACACCTGAGGCTTATTCTGATTGGCTCTGTGATTTTGGGCAAACTACCTTGCCTTTTTCTGCCCTGTTTACCGATTTTTGGAATGAGACTCTTTGCCCTTAAAGGGCTCTTCCAGCTCTTGGAATCTCTGTTTCATAGGCAGAGGTAGTGACATATTTACTGTAAGAGAGGACTTGAGAGATGGAGCTCATGAATGGTGACTGCACTACAGTCCATCAGCCAATATAGTTTCTATTTTAGGGGACTCTTTACTCCGTTGATGCTCCTCAGAAGGTCTCTATGCAGGAACCTCTGTGCTCCCAGAGGCACACCATATGATGTAAGGACTGTAGTAAGGAAGGGAAGTCCAAAGAGCTGATGGTCAAGAATACTATGGAAAGTAGTGACTGGTTTGGGGAAGCTGAGCATGTAGCAGGACAGGTATGGAAGATAGCTAGCTATAAACAAACAAACTAACAAATAAATCAATAAATAAATTATCTAAGTACCATGGTTATGGCAAGACCTGCTTCCAGGTCTTGCATGTAACTAGTTGCATAACTCTTCATGAGTTGGTTAACCTTTATGGGCCTTAGTTTCTTGAACTGTAAAATAGAAATAATAACCAAAGTGGTTTGGAATATTAAATGAGATAATGGATATAAATCTCCCAGCATAGAACCTGTGTTTTCTCTCTTCTTTTTTTTTTAAATTTTTTATTGATTATGCTATTACAGATGTCTAAATTTTTCCCTTTGCCCCTCTCCCCCGAGTCTCTTCTTACCACAGTCAATTCCCACACTGTTGTTCACATCCACGGATGATGCATTTGTTCTTTGTCTAATCCTTTCACCTTCTTGCAACCAACCCCACCCTCCTCCCTTCCCTCTTACAGCTATTAATCTGTTTCTTATTTTTGTGCCTCTGATTCTGTTTTGCTCATTAGTTTATTTTGTTCCTTAAATTCCAGTTATAAGTCAGATCGTTTGGTATTTGTCTTTCCTTGTCTGGCTTATTTTACTTAGCATAATAGTCTCCAGTCCCATCCGTGCTGTCACAAAAAGTAAGAATTCTTTCTGTTTCCCTACTGTATAGTATTCCATTGTGAAAATGTACTACAGATTTCTTTATCCACTCCTCACCTGAGTGGCCTTAGGCTATTTCCAGCACCGGCTATAGTAAATAGTGCTGCTATAAACACTGGGTACATATATTCTTTTGAATTGGTGTTATGGGATTCTTTGAATATATACCCAGAAGAGGAATCACTGGGTGAAAAGCCATTTTTAGTTTTGTGAGGAAACTCCATGATGTTTTTCAGAGTGGCTGCACCAATCTGTACTTCCACCAATAGTGAACTATGGTTTCCTTTTTCTCTTCACCAGCACTTGTTGTTGATTTATTAATGATAGCCATTTTGGCAGGTGTGAGGTGGTACCTCATTGTGGTTTTAATTTGCATCTCTCCAATGGCTAGTGATGTTCAGCATTTTTTCATACGTCTATGGGTCATCTGTATGTCTTCTTTGGAGAAGTATATATTCAGGTCCTTTACCCAATTTTTAATTGAATTCTTTGTCTTCCTGGTGTTGAGTTGTATGTGTTCTTTATATATTTGGAGATTAAAGACTTGTGTGATATATCATTGGAAGATATGTTCTCCCATGCGGTGGGTTTCCTTTTCATTTTGCTGATGTTTTCTTTAGCTGTGTGGAAGCTTTTTGATTTAATGTAGTCCTATTTGTTTGTTTGTTTGTTTTTTCCTCTCTATCCCTTGCCCTAAGAGATAATACTGGCAAAAACATTGTTATGTGAGGGTTGCTTGTTCCATTCCCAGTCAGGGCACATGCCTGCATTTGCACCAGATCCCCAGTTAGGGGGCATGTGAGGGGCAAACACACTGATGTTTCTTTCCCTCTTTTCCTCCATTCCTTCCCTTCAGTCTAAAAATAAATACATAAATAAATACATAAATAAAATCTAAAAAAATTGTTACATGAGATATCTGAAATTTTACTGCCTGTGTTTTCCTCTAGACTTTTTTATTTTTATTTTTGTATTTAAATTATTTTATTGTTGTTCAATTACAGTTGTCTCTATTTTCTGGTTCCATGACTTATATTTAAGTCTTTTATCCATTTTGGGTTTATTCTAGTGTAGGATATAAGTTGTTGGTTTAGTCCAGTTCTCTGAACACCATTTATTGAAGAGACTGTCTGTACTCCATTGTATACTCTTGCCTACTTTGTCAAATATTAACTCACCATAAAGGTGAAGGTTTATTTCCAGGCTCTCTGTTCTGTTCCATTGATCTATGTGTCTGTTCTTATGCCACTACCAGACTGTTTTGATTACAGTGGTCCTGCATGGTAGTATAGTTTGCTATCAGGTATTGAGATCCCTCCAACTTTGTTCTTCTTTCTGAAGATTGTTAAGGCTATTAGGGTGTCCATTATGGTTCCATATATATTTTTGGAACATTTGTTCTGGGTCTGTGAGATATGCCGTTGGAATTTTAATAAGAGTTGCATTTGTACTTGCATTTAAAGATGTATATTCCTCTAATCCATAAACATAGTATAGTCTTCCACTTATTTGTATCTTCTTCAATTTCTTTCTTAAGTGTCCTCTAGTTTTCTGAGTACAGGTCTTTTACCTCCTTGGTACAATTTATGCCTAGGTACCTCATTTTGTGTTACTACAATAGTCAAAGGGATTGTTTTCCTAGTTTCTCTTTCTGATAGTTCATTATTGGCGTACAGGAATTTACTGATTTCTTTTTTTATTATTGTTCAAGTACAGTTGTCTCCATTTTCATGCCACCAAGCCCCCCTGCCCAACCCATTCCTGCCTCCCACCCTCAAACCTACTCCCTTTCACTGTACCCATCTGTCCTTTATATATGTTCTTTGATGGCCCTTCCCTTATTTTCTCCCATTATCCCTCTCCTCCTCCCATCTGGATACTGTCAGTTGGTTCCTTATTTCATTGTCTCTGGTTCTATTTTGCGTGCTTGTTTGTTTTGTTGATGAGGTTCCAATTATAGGTGAGATTATATAGTATTTTTCTTTCGCTGCCTGGCTTATTTCACTTAGCATAATGCTCTCCAAATCCATCCATGCTGTCACAAATGGTAGGAGTTCCTTCTTTTTTTCTACTACAGCGTATTCCTTTCTGTACATGTACCATAGGTTTTTTTATCCACTTATTTACTGGGGGGCATTTAGGTTGCTTCCAGCACTTGGCTATTGTAAATTGTGTTGGTATGAACATTGGGGTGCATAGGTTCTTTTGAACTGGTGTTTCAGGATTCTTAGGGTATCATCCAAGCAGTGGAATTACTGGGTCCAAAGGCAGTTCCATTTTTAGTTTCCTGAGGAAATTCCATACTGTTTTCCACAGTGGCTGCACTAGTCTGCATTCCCAACAACAGTGCACTGGGGTTCCCTTTTCTCCACAACCTCTCTGACACTTGTTGTTTGTTGATTTGTTTATGATGGCCATTCTGATCAGTGTGAAGTGGTATCTCATTGTGGTTTAATGGCTAGTGATGCTGAGCATCTTTTCACATGTCTCTGGGACCTCTGTATGTCCCCCTTGGAGAAGTGTCTGTTCAGTTCCTTTGCCCATTTTTAATTGGATTATCTGTCATCCTGGAGTGGAGTCCTGTGAGTTCTTTACATATTTTAGAGATCAAACCCTTGTCTGAGGTATCATTGGCAAATACATTTTCCCATGCAGTTGATTCCCTTTCCATTTTGCTGATGTTTTCTTTAGCCATGCAGAACCTTTTAATTTTGATAAAGTCCTCTTTGATTATTCCTTCTTTTATGTCCCTTGCTCTAGGATACATATTGGTGAAAATATTGCTGCATGGGATATCTGAGATTTTCCTCCCTATGTTCTCCTCTAGGACTTTTATGGTGTCATGACATATGTAAGTCTTTTATCAACCTTGAATTTATTTTTGTGTATGGTATAAGTTGGTGATCAAGTTTCTTTTTTTCTTTCTTTTTTTTTTTTTTTTTGCATGTAGCTGTCCAGATCTCCCAACACGGTTTGTTGAAGAGTCTATTTTTACTCCACTTTATGCTTCTCCTCCACTGTCAAATATTAATTGACTATAGAGACATGAGTTTATTCCTCTACTCTTTATTCTGTTCCATTGGTCTATATATCTGTTCTTATGTCAGTATCATTCTGTTTTGATGACAGTGGCCTTGTAATATATTTTGATATTAGGTATTGTGATCCCTCCTACTTTGTTGTTTATTCTCAACATTACTGTGGCTATTCTGGGTCCATTATGGTTCCATGTAAATTTTTGGAATGTTTGTTATATATTTGTGAAATATGTCACTGGTATTTTAATAGGGACTGTGTTGAATCTGTAAATTGCTTTGGGTAATATGGACATTTTGATGATGTTAATTCTTCCAGTCCGTGAACACAGTACATGCTTTCCATTTGTACATGTCTTCCTTAATTTCTTTCTTCAGTGTTGTGTAGTTTTCTGAGTAAAGTTCTCCTACCTCCTTGGTTAGGTTTCTTCCTAGGTACTTCATTTTTCTTTTTTTTAATTTTATTTTTTTATTTATTTTAATTGTTGTTCTAGTACAGTTTTCTGTGTTTTACTCCCATCCCAGCCCACCGCCCCAGCCCTCCCCACCTCCCTCCCATTTCTAGCCCCCATAGTTTTTGTCCACATGTCCTTTATACTTGTTGCTCTAAACCCTTCCCCTTTTCCCCTGAAATTCCCTCCCCTCTCCCCTCTGGTCACTATCAGGCTGTTCTCAATTTCAGTGTCTTTGGTTATATTTTGCTTGTTTGTTTGTCTTGGCGATATATCAAATGGGATTTTTTTCCTGATTTCTGTTTCTGATATTTCATTGTTAGTGGACAAAAATGCCTTGGATTTCTGAAAATTGACTTTGTATCTTGCTGTTTTTTCCAAATTCACTTCTTAGGTCAAGTAGTTTTTTTGGTGGAATCTATAGGATTTTATATGTACACTATCATGTCATCTGCAAACAATTACAGTTTTGCTTCCTCCTTTCCAATTTAGATGCCTTTTATTTATTTTTCTGGTCTGATTGCTGTGGCTAGGACTTCCAATATTATGTTGAATAGCAGTGGTGAAAGCTGACATCCTTGTCTTCTTCCTGATCTTAGTGGGAAAGCTTTTAGTTTTTGCTTGTTGAGTGTCACGTTGGCTGTATGTTTCTCATATATGGCCTTGATTATGTTGAGGTATGCTCCCTCTACTCCTGCTTTGCTGAGTGTTTTTATCATTAATGGATGCTGTACATTATCAAATGGGTTTTCCCCATCTCTTAATATGATTATGTGATTTTTGTTTTTCCTTTTGTTTATGTGGAGTATTCCATTTGCTGATTTGCAAATATGGTACCATCCTTGCATCCCTTGGATGAATCCCACTTGATCATGGTGTAAGATCTTTTTAATGTATGGTTGGATGTGGTTTGCCAATATTTTGTTGAGGATTTTAGTGTCTAAGTTCATCAGCAGTATTGGCCTATAGTTTTCTTTCTTTGTTGTGTCATTATCTAGTTTTGGAATTAGGATGATGCTGGCTTCATAAAAAGAGTTTGGGAATCTTCTCTTTCTTGAATTTTTTGGAACAGACTGTGAAGAATAGGCTTTAGCTCTTCCTTAAATGTTTTGTAAAATTCTCCTGTGAAACCATCCAGTCTAGGGTTTTTGTGTGCAAGGACTTTTTTGATTATTGCCTTGATTTCATCTGGTGTTATTGGTCTGTTCAGGCTTTCTCCTACTTCTTCATTCAGTTTTAGGAGATTATATTTTTCTAGAAATTTGTTCATTTCACTCAGGTTTTCAAATTTCTTGGTGTATAGTTGTTCATAATAATTTACAATCATTTCTATTCTGTGGTATCAGATGTAATCTCTCCTCTTTCATTTCTGATTTTGTTTATTTGGGTCCTCTCTCTTTTTTCTTAATAAAACTGCTTAAAGACTTGTCAATATTGTTTATTTTGTCAAAGAGCCAACTCCTGGATTTACTGATGCTTAGAATTGTTCTTTTAACCTCCATGTCATTTAATTCTGCTCTGATCTTGGTTATTTCCTTCCTTCTACTTGACCTGGGCTTTGTTTGTTGTTGTTCCTCCATTTCTTGTAGATGTAGGGTTAGGTTGTTTATTTGAAAAATTTCTATCTTTTTTAGGTAGGCCATTATCACTATGAACTTCCCTCTCAGAACTGCCTTCACTGTGCCCTATAAGTTTTGACTATTGTGTGTAAATTTTCATTTGTTTCTAGAAACTTTTTGATTTCTTCCTAGATCTCATTAGTAACCCATTCATTGTTTAATATCATGCCATTCAATCTCCATGAAGTTGAAGGATTTTGAGTGTTTTCCTTGAGGTTGGTTTCAAGGTTCAGGTCCTTGTTGTCCAAGAAAATGCTTGATATGATTTCAAGTTTGTTATTCTTGTTGAGGCTTGTTTTGTGTCCATGATGTAGCCTCTCTTTGAAAATGTTCCATGGGCATTTGAAAAGAATGCATATTTTGCTTCTTTGGGATGAAAATTTCTATATACATATCAGTTAAGTCCATTTGATCTAGGGCATTTTTCAATGCTGCAATGTCCTTGTTGATATTTTGTTTGGAAGAACTCTCCATTTTTTACAGTGGGGTGTTAAAATTCCCTAGTACAAGAGTATTGCTGTGTGTATCTTTCTTGAAGACCTCCAGGATTTTCCTTATATACTTGGGTGCTCCTATGTTGGGTGCATATATGGTTACAATGTTATGTCTTCTTGATGGATTTTTCCCTTGAGTATCATGAGGTGTCCTTCAGTGTCTCTTTTTAAGGCTTTTTTTTTTTTTTAGGTCTGTTTTGTTTGGTATAAGTATTGCTACCCCAGCTTTCTTTTATTGTCCATTTGCTTAGAATATTTTTCCCCAATCTTTCACTTTCAGTCTGTGTAGGTCTTTCTGTGGTGGGTCTCTGTTTGGCAGCAAATGTGTGGGTCATGGGTTCTTATCCATTCAGTTACCTTATGTACTTTGGTTGGAGCATTTAATCTACTTATATTTAAAGTTATTATTGATAAGTACTTATTCATTTTCCCTTCTTTGTTTTTTACCTTTCTTTTTTTTATTTTAATTGTTATTCTTGTACAGTTTTCTGTCCTTTACTCCCATCCCAGCCCACTGCCCCAGCCCTCCCCACCTCCCTCACATTTCCACCCTCCCTAGTTTTTGTCCATGTGTCTTTTATACTTGTTGCTCTAAACCCTTCCCCTTTTCCCCTGAAATTCCCTCCCCTCTCCCCTCTGGTGTCTCTCAGCCTGTTCTCAGTTTCAATATCTTTGGTTATATTTTGCTTGTTTGTTTGTTTTGTTGATTAGGTTCCTGTTAAAGGTGAGATCCCAGCAGAAAGAAAGAAGGAGCTCCTACCCTTCGCAACAGCACGGATGGAACTAGAGAGCATTATGCTAAGTGAAATAACCCAGGCAATGAAGGACAAATATCATTTTTCCTTCTTTGTGCCTGTGTTCCTCTCTCTCTCTCACTCTTTTCCATCCTCTTCTTAAAGCAGAACCTTTAGCATATCTCGTAGTGCTGGTTTGGTGAAGGTATATTCTTTCATCCTTCTTTTTTCTAAGAAACTTCTTATTTTGCTTTCTATTTTAATTGAGAGCCTCGCTGGGTATAGTAGTCTTTGTTTCAGGCCTTTGCTTTTCATTACTTGGTATATTTCTTGCCATTCTTTCCTGGTTTTCAGTGTTTCTGTTGAGAAATCATCAGTTAGCCATATCAGAGCTCCTTTGTATGTTACTTGTCCCTGTTGTTGCTTTTATGATTCTCTCTTTGCTTTAAATCTTGGCATTTTAATTATGATGTGTCTTGGAGTAGGCCTCTTTGTGTTCATCTTGATTGGGATACTCTGCTTCCTGAACTTGCATGGCTTTTCCCCTCTCCAGGTTCAGAAAGTTTTCTGTCATTATGTTTTTTCAAAAAGGGTTTCTGTCCCTTACTTTTTTCTTCTCCTGCTGGTATTTCTATGATTCAAATATTGTTGCATTTGATGTTGTCTTCAGTTCCCTTAAGCTATCTTCATTTTTTTAGTCTTTTTTCATGCAGCTGCTCTAACTGAATATTTCTTTCTACCTTGTCTTCCAGCACATTAATTCAGGCCTCTGCTTCATCCAGCCTGCTTCTAATTCCTTCTAGTGTGTTTTGCATTTCAGAAACCATATTCTTCATTTCTTCCTCCTTCTTGTTTATAGTTTTTATTATCTTTTTCATACTGTTGTTCTCACTCAGTTCCTTGTAGTTGTCTGTGAGTTCCTTGAGCATCCTTATATCCATTCTTTTCAATTCTATATCTGATAGTTTGTTTGCCTCCATTTCATTTAGCTCTTTTAGTGGGGAATCTTTCATTTCTTTCAATTGCAGAATCTTTCTTTATCTCTCCATTTCAGGTGAGTCTTTGTTTCTGTGATTCCTGATGCCCCACTTTGCTAGCTGTGATTGTACAGTGAACTTCTTTTTTTTTCCATTTTTTATTTTATTTTTTTTTAAATCAGTATTTTTTAATTGTTGATATTGTACAGTTTTCTGTCTTTTACCCCGCCCCAGCCCACCACCCCAGCCCTCCCCACCTTCCTCCCATTTCCACCCCCCATAGTTTTTGTCCATGAGTCCTTTATACTTGTTGCTCTAAACCGTTCCCCTTTTCCCCTGAAATTCCCTCCCCTCCCACTCTGGACACTGTCAGACTGTTCTCAAATTCAGTGTCTTTGTTTAAAACAGTATGGAATTTTCTAAGAAAACTAAAAATGGACATACCTTTTGACCCAGCAATTCCACTGCTTGGATTATATCCTAAGAATCCTGAAACACCAATCCAAAAGAATCTATGCACCCCTATGTTCATAGCAGCACAATGTAGAGTGAACTTCTGTGGTAGGAGTTCTGTGGCATTCAGTGATAGGGTCTCTTTGATCTCTTTGTCTGGATGCTCTGCTATTGCCCTTTCTTCCATCTGTGTGGTCTCTCTTGTACTTGGGCTTTATCTGTTAGTGGCTCCTTTGTTGGTGGGTTCTCTCCTCCAGCAGGCTTACTGGCATGCACAACTCCCACCATATCTTGTATGTGATCAGGGGCTAGGTGATGGTGAAATGGATTAAGACACCAGGAGAGTAAAAGTACCAACAAGTAAAAAACAGATAGGAAACCCTTTGGAGAAGTACAGCAATAACTGATATTTCACCCAACTAGCCACTTTTTATAAATGGTGAAAAAGAGATAAGACTCTTATCAGAGGGGAAAAAGGATGTGAGCTGACTCCAGAAATCAGAGTGCTTATGCAAGGTTTATGGTGAAATATATTGAGAATAAGGGCTAGAAACTTGGCGTAGTGTTCAAGAGAATAAAGTTAACCACAACAGTAATAAAGCTCAGTAACAGAGTGAAATGGACCAAGACCAGGGAAGGGTGCTGTGTGGGATTTGGAACAACAACAGTATGACAAGAAATATATAATCTGAATAAAAAGTAAAAGACCAAGAGTAGTGTGTTACTGGAATACAAGTAAAGTAAAGGAAGAGTAATTAAAATGCAATATGAAAGGGAGAACAAAGAAAACCAGTCAAACAATGAAATAAAACAAAGAAAACTACACCAAGGAAGAGAAATAAAAAAAAAATACAAGAAAAAATAATAAAAAATAAAAGTAAAACATAAAATGCAAGTGCTATAGGGTAGCAAAGTGAATTTTGTCTCAGTTGTTGGCATTAGACTTTTTATCTCTCTCTGGGTCTGTCTTTGGCCCTTTCACAGCTCCGGGTCTTATTGTATTATACTTGGAAGAAAGGGAAAAAAAGCCTCCTGCTGACTTTAAACAGGACATATGGGTTCTGCTCATCTTCCTGGATGCTGCAGGCAGAGAGGGGCTGGGCTCCATGTTTTTTTTTTTTCTTTTTCCTTTCCTGTGGTTCAGCTTTGGGGACTTGGTCTGGGCTACAATATTCACAGGTGTCCAGCCTCTAGCCTAAGCCTTCAGAGTGCTGCATGGCCCCCACTGTACTTATGCATCAGGCTGGCACCTTTAATCTACCTTATTGTACCACATTTTGATTATTCTGAGGTACACCAAGTGTGAGCCACTCACACCCCTCATGCCTCTTTGCTGGCCTGGGTGCTGTGCACAAAGTCCCTTCAGAGAAGTTTAGTTCCCCTATTAAATTAAGTCTCTGGGGACTGCTACTCCTCTGAACCCCTGATGCCCCAATTTGATCAGTCCCTGAGGCAACGTGATTTGAAGCAAATTGCACCCTGCTTCCTCCCTCTTCTCTGGCTCAGTTGCAGTGCACGAGAGTTCCTTGCACAGTGGCTGAGAACCTTTTTTTTCCCCTAGCAAATTCCCCTTGGTTACTGCCGGGTAGCCATTGCTAACAAGCACCTGGCTTTTCACACAGTCCAGGTCTCTGACCAGTTCGTACACTATCTGGGACAGGGTCAGTCATGGCCAAATTCTTCTCCCATATCCGGGTGTCACCCAGATCCCCAATTTCTGTGGTACTGTCCCAGCCAATGACCACATTCCCAGCTGGTGAACACCACCTCTGTGGGTGTCTCACTGAGTCTTTCTCCCCACAGTGACTTCAAGCATCCAAGTCTCTCCTGCGAGGGACTGGCTTCCCTGCTCTGGGAGTGGAAGGAGCTGGGGAGTTACAATCACTGATCAGGCTCTCCTCCAAAGTTCCTGCAGCATCCAAGGTTCCTGGCACCAGCTCAAGGACTGCAGCAGCTGTGGTCACAGCACAGGTCCCAAGGACCTTCCTGTTGGTCTATACAATCTCCTTACCATCTGTTTTTAAACATCTTCTGCAATCTTTGGCTTCTGAACTTCATATAAACTGGGATTCCATTGGCTCTTCACTCTTCTTCAGAAGATTGGCTAGGCATCCCAGTTGGGTGCACAAGAAAGTGGGTTCAGCTCTCACCTACTTCTCTACCATCTTCCAAAACCTCCAGGGAAAAATGCTATTGATTTCTTAGTATTGATTTTAGTATTTGAAATATCAATATCAATAGTATTGATATTGATTCATAGTATTGATCTGAGTATCCTGCTACTTTGCCAGATTAATTTATTAGGTCGAGTAGTTTTTTGGTGGAGTCTATAGGACTTTCTGTGTACACTATCATGTCATCTGCAAACAATGACAGTTTTACTTCCTGCTTTCCAATCTGGATGCCTTGTATTTCTTTCTGTCTGATTACTGTGGCTAGGATTTCCAATACTATGTAGAATAATAGTGGTGAAAGTGGACATCCCTGTCTTGTCCCTGATTTTAGAGCAAACAGTTTAATTTTTGCCCATTGAGTATGATGTTGGCTGTAGGTTTTCTGTATATGGGCTTTATTATGTTGAGGTATGATCCCACCATTCCCCCTTTACTGAATGTTTTTATCATAAATTGGTGCTAGATTGTATCAAATGCTTTTTCTGCATCTGTCGATATAATCATGTGATTTTTACCTTTCATTTTGTTTATGTGATGTATCACATTTATTGATTTGTGAATATTGTACCAAGCTTGCATGCCAGGGATAAATCTCACTTGATCATGGTGTATGATCTTTTTAATGTATTGCTGTTTCCAGTTTACAAGTATTTTGTCGAGTATTTTAGTATCAATGTTCATCAGGCATATAGGACTATAATTTTCTTTCTGTGTTGTATCTTCACTTGGCTTTGGAATTAGGATATCACTGGCCTCATAAGAAGAGCTTGAAAGCCCTTCCTCTTCTTGAATTTTTTGGAATAATTTGAGAGAGATAGGCATTGCTTCTTCTTTAAATGATTGGTAAAATTCATCTGTGAAGCTACCTGGCCCAGGACTTCTGTTTGCTGGGAGATTTTTTGATTACTGCTTCAATTTAACTAGTTGTTATCAGTCTATTCAGATGTTCTGCTTCTTCCTGATTCAGTCTTTGGAGATTATATGATTGTAGAAATTTGGCCATTTAGCCCAGGTTGTCCAATTTCTTGGCATATAGTTGTTCATAGTATTTTCTTACAGTTCTTTATATTTCTCTGGTTGTTATTTCTGCTCTTTCACTTCTGATTTCATTAATTTGGGTCCTCTCTCTTTTTTTCTTGATGACTTAGGTTAAAACTTCATCAATTGTGTTTGTCTTTTCAAAGAACAAGCTCCTGGATTCATTGACCTTATGAACAGTTTTTTTTTTTTTTTAATATCTATGTCATTTATTTCTACTTTGATCTTGATTATTTCCTTCCTTCTACTCCCTTTGGGCTTTTTTTTGTTGTTTTCTTGTTCTTTTTAATGTAGAGTTAGATTGGTTATTGGAGATATTTCTGTCTTCTTGGGGTACACTGTAATGGTATAAACTTCTCTCTCACGACGGCTTTCACTGTGCTCCATAGGTTTGGGGTGGTTCTGTATTCATTTTCATTTGTTTCCAAGTACTTTTTGATTTCTTCCTTAATGTCATTAATGACCCATTCATTATTTAATAACATGCTAGTCTCCATGTATTTGAATGATTTTGAGGGGTTTTTTTAAACTGAGGTTGATTTCTAGTTTCATGCCATTGTGATCTGAGAAAATGCTTGATATGATTTCCATTTCATTGAATTCGTTAAGATTTCTTGTGTCTTACCAGGTGGTCTATCTTTGAGAATGATCCATGTACACTTGAGAATAATGTGTATTCTGATGCTTTGGGATAAAATGTTCTGCAAATATCAATTAAACCCATCTGGTCTAGTGTGTCATTTAAGGTCACTGTTTCCTTGTTGATTTTGGTCTGGAATATCTACCTAATGGTGACTGTGGGGTGTTAAAATTCCCTACAATGACAGTATTGCTATAAATTTCTTACTTTAAGTCCACAATGATTTTCTTTATATATTTAGATGTTCCTATACTGGGTGCATGTATGTTTACAAGGGTTATATCCTGTTGTTGGATTGACCCCTTTAGTATCATGTTATGACCTTATTTCTTTCTTTCTTTAGCCTTTGTTTTGAAGTCTATTTTGTCAGGTATAAATATTGCTACCCCAGCTTATTTTTATACCATTTACATGGAGTATTGTTTACTTCCCTCCACTTTCACCTGTGTGAATCTTTTGTTCTGAGGTGGGTCTCTTGTAGACAGCATATGTATGGGTCATGTTTTCTTATCCATTTGTTTTTACTTATCCCTGTGTCTATATTTTTAGTGTTCAGTTTTATGTTTTTTTTTTAATTTTTTATTTTTTTAACTGTTGGTCAAGTACAGTTGTCTCCACTTCCCCACCACAACCCTCCCCCGCCTCACCTACCCCCACCTCCTATACTCCATCCTACACCACTTTGGCTTTTCTATTGGTCCTTTATACATGTTCTTTGATGACCCTTCCCCTTCTTTCCCACATTATTTCCCTTGCCCCTCCCATCTGCTTACTCTCAGTTTGTTCTTAATTTCAAGGTTTCAGGTTATATGTTGCTTGCTTCTTTGTTTTATTTACTACGTTCCACTTATAGGTGAGATTATATGGTAATTGTCATTCACTGCCTGGCTTACTTCCCTTAGCATAATGTTCTCTAGTTCCATCCATGCTGTTGTGAAGGGTAGGAGCTCCTCCTTTCTGCTGCATAGAATTCCATTGTGTAAATGTACCACAGTTTTTGATCCAGTCATTTACTGATTGGCACTTAGGTTGTTTCTGGCACTGGGTTATTGTAAATTGTGTTGCTAGGAACATTGGAGTGCTGCTATGAACATAAGTTCTTTTGAATTGGTATTTCAGGATTCTTAGAGTATAATCCCATCAGTGGAATTGCCGGGTCAAAACGCAGTTCCATTTTCAGTTTTTTGAGGAAATTCCATAGTGTTTTCCCTATGTCTTTTGATTGGAGCATTTAATCCATTTACATTTAAGGTTATTATTTTTTAATATTTTATTATTTACACTGTCACTGTTGTCCTATTTTTCCACCCCCACCCTGCCTGTCCCCCAGCTTCCATAGTCAATCTCCACACTATTGTCCATATCCATGGGTCCTTCATATGTTTTTTGCTTAATCCTTTCACCCTCTTTTAGACAGCCCCCACTTTCCTCCTCCCTTCTTTCCACTGTCAGTCTATTCCATTGAGAGGTACTGGTTCATTGCCATTTTATTCCTTTATACATATGTTTCTCTCTCTCTATTACTTCTTCTTAAAGCAGCCCCTTTAGAGTCACTTTAACATCTCTTGCAGTGCAGGGTTGGTGTCAATGAACTCATTTGGCTTTTTTCTTTTCTTTTTTTGTTTTTGTTTTTTTTTTGTTTGTTTGTTTGTTTGTTTTTTGTCAGGGAAGCTCTTCATTTCACCTTCAATTTTAAATGATAGCCTTGCTGGATAGAGTAGTCTTGGTTGCAGGTCCTTGCTTTCCATTACTTTAATTACTTTATGTCAATCCCTTCTGCCCTGAAGTGTTTCCATTGAAAAAATCAGCTGACAATCTTATTGGAGCATCCTTGTGGTAACTGTCTGATTCTCTCTTGATGACTTTAAGATTCCATCTTTATCTTTAAACTTTGACATTTTAATTATGATGCATCTTGGTGTGGCTCTTTTGGAGGTCTTCTTGATTGAGACTCTGTACTTCCTGAACTTGTGTGACTTTTTCCTTCACCAGTCTAGACAAGTTTTCTATCATTATTTCTTTAAACAGGTTTTCTATCCCTTGCTCACTTCCTTCTCTTTCTAGTATCCCTATGATATGGATATTGTTCCATTTCATGTTGTCCCAAAGTACCTATAAGCCATCCTCATTCTTTTTTTAATATATTTTATTGATTATGCTATTACAGTTGTCCCATTCCCCCCATCATTCCCTTCCACCCTGCACACCCCCTCCCACCCACATTCCTCCCTTTAGTTCATGTCCATGTGTCATAAGTTCTTTAGCTTCTACATCGCCCAAACTATTCTTGCCCTCCTCTGTCTATTTTCTACCTACTGTCTATGCTACTTATTCTCTGTACATTTTCCCCCATCTCCTCCTCCCACTCCCCTGTTGCTAACCCTCCATATGATCTCTATTTCTGTGGTTCTGTTCCTGTTCTAGTTGTTTGCTTAGTTTGCTTTTGTTTTAGGTGTGGTTCTTAATAGCTGTGAGTTTGCTGTCTTTTTACTGTCATATTTTTTATCTTCTTTTTCTTAGATAAATCTCTTTAACATTTCACATAATAAGGGCTTGGTGATGATGAACTCCTTTAACTTGATCTTATCTGAGAAGCACTTGATCTTCCTTTCCATTCTAAATGACAGCTTTGCTGGATAGAGCAATTTAGGATGTAGGTCCCTGCTTTTCAAGACTTTGAATATTTCTTTCCAGCCCCTTCTTGCCTGGAAGGTCTCTTTTGAGAAATCAGCTGACAGTCTGATGGGGACTCCTCTGTAGGTGACTGTCCCCTTATCCCTTGCTATTTCTAGAATTCTCTCCTTCATTTTAATCTTGGCTAATGTAATTACGATGTGCCTCGGTGTGTTCCTCCTTGGGTCCAAGTTCTTTGGGACTCTCTGAGCTTCCTGGACATCCTGGAAGTCTATTTCCTTTGCCAGATTGGGGAAGTTCTCCTTTATTATTTGTTCAAATAACTTTTTCACTTGTTGCTCTCTTTTTTCTCCTGCTGGCACCCCTAGAATTCGGATGCTGGGACATTTAAAGATGTCCTGGAGGTTCCTAAGCCTCTCCTCATTTTTTTGAATTCTTGTTTCTTCCTCGTTTTCTGTTTGGTTGTTAATTTCTTCCTTCTGGTCCACTCCATCGATTTGAGTCCCAGTTTTCCTCTCATCTCCATTGGCTCCCTGCACATTTTCCATTATTTCATATATTGTAGCCTTCATTTGTTCATCTAATTTGTAACCAAAATCAACCAATTCTCTGAGCATCCTGATCACCAGTGCTTTGAACTGTGCATCTGATAGGTTGGCTATCTCTTGGTTGCTTAGATGAATTGGCTCTGGAGATTTGATTTGTTCTCCTGTTTGAGCTATTTGGGGGTTTGTTGTTGTTGTTGTTGTTGTTGTTGTTGTTGCAGCTGTTACATAGTGAGGGGAAGAGCCTTAGATGTTCCCCAGGGCGGGGCAGCCCAGTCTCTGGGTTGTGACGCTAGATGTGGGGGTGGGGTCCAAAAGGGAACAATGGTGCTTGCTCTGCTCTCTCTCGGATTCCAGTCCCTTCTGCCACGCCCCCTTCACCTGAATTATCTGTGCGCAAATGTGAAACTGCCTGGTCAGCCAGCTGCCTTGAGCAGCCTCACTGTGTCTGCCTGTTTCCTCCCCGTGCCCGGCATCCACTAACTGCCGCCTGTGTGCCTGGGGTCTGCCAATCACTGTTGCCTGCATGCCCGGGTCTGCCAACCTCCACTTTTTCCTGCTGGGACTCTGCCCCTCTTACCAGTCTGGATGAATGGTTGTTGGACTTCCATACAGTTCAATTTTCTATCAGTTCTGTTGTTTTCTTGTTTCTAAATCTTTGTTGTCCTTAATTTTGGTTGTGAGAGGAGGTACAGTGTGTCCACCTATGCCTCCATCTTGGCTGGAAGTCCATCCTCATTCTTTTTAAGTCTTTTTTGTTGTCGTTGCCCTGATTGGGTGTTTTTTTTTTTTTTCTCTTCCCAATTACTGATTTCATCCTCTGCTTCATTTAGTCTTTTTTAAAATTCCTTCTAGTGTATTCTTCATTTCAGATATTGCATTGTTCATTTCCAACTTGTTCTTATTCAATGTTTCTATGTCCTTTTTCATGCTGTTGTAGTTCCCACTAAGTTCCTTGTAGTTCTAAGTTCCTTGAGCACCCTTATAAGCATTACTTTGAACTCTATATGTGATAATTTGCTTGCTTCAATTTAAATTAGCTCTTTTTCTTGGGATTCCTTCTTTCCTTTTGCTTGGGAGTTGTTTATTTGTCTCCCCATTTTAGCTATTTTTGTTTGTTTCTACATATTACATATACTTGGTTTGACCTTCTATCTTCATGGGGTGGCCTTATATGATAGGAGTCCTCTGGGACTCAGTGGTATAGTCTCCTTGATCTCCTGAGCTAGATGCTCTAGGAGTGCTCCTTTTGTGGTCAATGTGGACTCTCCTGTTGAATTTGAGTCTTGATTGTTGTTGGCCTTTTCCTTCGTGGGTTCTCCTCTCCAGTTGGCTGACTGAGAGGTTCTACACCCATCACACCTTGTATGCTGTTATACAGATGTTGAAAGAACAAAGAAAAACAACACAGAAAACAAAATCCACATAAGCAAAAAACACAGCAAAAACAGAAAAATCAATGATAAAAGAACAAAGAATAATAAAAGTGGAAAGCAAAATAGAATAGTATAAGAAAAACAAGAATACAATAAGACCAAAGGGAAAAAATAATGAAAGGATAAAGGGAGAAGAAACAGTAAGAGTAAAGAATAGAAAGAGGGAATCATAACAAAAGAACAAATAAAGGGAAAAATAAAAAATAAAAACAAGAAAAGGAAGTAAGACAACAAAATGTAGTATGAAAAGAGTGGAATATAAGATCTGAAAGATAAAATAAGAAAAAATGAAGAAAAAGAAAAAATGATATAAAGCTATGCAAAAGAAAAAGTAACTGAAATAATGGAAAAGAATGAATTGGAATTCATCTCAACAGAATTTAGTGCTTGCCTCCTGGGTTCTCCCTCTGGATACAACTCTGATGTTGTCTGTAGCTGGTGCAAGCCAATGTTAGATGCTCTCCAGTCCAGCTGGGGAGCATGTTCAAAGCTATGAGCAATCCACAGTTTGTGGCTGTCTCCTTCTGACTTTGCTGTGTCTAGGATGGCCCTCACTGCTCTGTTAAGTCTGGCTTTTTATCAGTGCAGGGCCTGGGGATGGGTCAATTAATGATAGAAAGCATTGGCTGAACCTCCTTCACCTGCCTCTGCCTGCAGTCCTGTAGTTAGTCTTAGTCTAGCTGCTGACTATACCATTTTCTGAGAAGTCCTCTGGTAGAATTGGGAGACTGGGATCCCTGGATCTTGTGTGGAAGATGCCATTCTACTTCAGGGAAGATGGTTGGTGTGTTCTCACATCTAAGTCTGTTCCAGATTATTTCCCTGAACTCAACAGAGTGAAGCCACTAGTAAAATAGCAGGTGGGACCTCCAGAGCCTAGAGTTTGGGTCTGCCAGAAACCAGGAGGGTGTTCCTATGCTCTTTGGTGAGGTGAAAGCACCAGTCTGGTTCCTGGGAAGATGTATGTAGTGGCCCTGCCCAAAAGACAGTCTCTAACACCTCTGAGTCCACTTACGTTGCTGCGTCCTCAGTGGAAATAAGATGCAGGTTGAGGGAAAATAAGAAGAAAAGAAAAAATTAAATAAAAATTGAAGAAAGGGATGCAGGGTGGGGTGAGTAAGATTCCAGAGGGTGTGGCAAGCCAGATTCCAGAGGATGGGACTAGGAGGCTTCCAGAGGCTGGAACAAGTGGTTTCCTACAGGGTAGGGTAATTGTGTTTCCCTTGAGGGGCTTAGTCTTATCAATAAAAATGGATGCTGCAGTATGGTGTTTTATCCTAGCACCAGGAACCCAGCAGCCATCTACCTACACCTCTCCCTCAAGCCTCTCACTCCAGGCTCTCCTTGCATGACTCCAGACCATGCTGCCTTCCTTTGCCTGAGCTCAAGGTGAGTGGCTGAGAACATGAAATGTGTGCATTAGGCTCTTAGAACAAAAGAAAGGAAAAAAAAGCTCTGGCTGGTGTGGCTCAGTGGATTGTGCACCAGTCTGCAAATCAAAGGGTTGCTGGTTCCATTCCCAGTTGGGGCACATGCCTGGGTTGCAGGCTGGGTCCCCAATGCAGCAGGGGGAGGTGTGAAAGGCAACCACACATTGATGTTTCTCTCCTTCTCTTTCTTCCTCCCTTCCCCTCTGTCTAAAACTAAAAAACTAATTTTATTTATTTATTTTTTGTTTAGCATTCCGATTCTTTATTTTTTATTTTTTTATTTTTTAATCAGTATTTTTTAATTGTTGATATTGTACAGTTTTCTGTCTTTTACCCCACCCCAGCCCACCACCCCAGCCCTCCCCACCTTCCTCCCACTTCCACCCCCCATAGTTTTTGTCCATGAGTCCCTTATACTTGTTGCTCTAAACCGTTCCCCTTTTCCCCTGAAATTCCCTCCCCTCCCCCTTTGGACACTGTCAGAAAAAGGTGGCTTTGTCTCCAACAGGCTCGTCTTTCTCCAACAGACAAAAAATCTTTGGCCTTTTACTGCTGGATGCTTCATGAGCAAGTGATCCCAACACCAGC
The DNA here is from genome assembly GCA_039655065.1 of Glossophaga mutica. Taxonomy (NCBI): domain Eukaryota; kingdom Metazoa; phylum Chordata; class Mammalia; order Chiroptera; family Phyllostomidae; genus Glossophaga; species Glossophaga mutica. Next base: position 27,323,757 of record CM077318.1, read on the forward strand.
ACTCTTTGCTTGGCAGTCCAGTCTGAAGTCTAGGCTTCACTACTCTCAGGGGGAAGTTCCCACAGCTGTGCAGCCACCTCTACCCACTGCCGGCAAAAGCAGTGCCAGCCCCTTTCTACTGTCCTTGGTTAAGTATTGCCTTTTCATGTAATCTTCAGTTGTTTATTTTGGGAGGATGCCCCCTCTTTATTTTTATTTTCAGCTTGGTTCTGGGAGGTGGTGCAAGATAAATTCTCCTACTCCACGGCCATCTTGTCATTCATCAAGACAGCATTTTTTCAAAGGGAGGCAGACCTCACCCCACTTTCTCTTGATCAAGCCATCTTCTTCTCACTGAAATTGAAAGAGTAAAATTTTAGCTACGTTTCTGTTAACCTTCCCCACCAGTCAGCAACAGAGCCTTGAAATAACCACCAGAAGAGCCATTCTTTGAGGCTCTGTGGTACATATGTATTTTAGCTGGGTAAAGGTATCAGATGAGAAGATGAAATAGTGTGCGCTAACATTCTCAGAAAAAAAAATTATCTGATTAGCCTCTTAGTACCCAGAGCACAGTGATGGGATCCAAATCACAGAAATAGAAATGACTAAGACAAGATTCATGGAAAGGATGAAACATAGGGCATTAAAGGAAGAAATTGTTCATGTCTCTTCATCTCCTTTTCCCCTCACTGTATCCAATCCATTATGAAGTCTTGTCTACCACCTTGAATAGCTCATTTATCTTCAGCTCAATATGTATAAAAATGAACTCAGTCCCATCCCCATATCTGCTTCTCATCCCTTAGTGCTCTTCATATCAATGAATGGCACTACCACCTACTCAGGTCCTGTGTAATACACTGTGCCACATCTTTCACTTCATCCTCTTTTTATAGTCCACGGTCTATCTCCAAACGCAATATATCACACATGCAAAATATGTGTCAGATCTATTCACTTCTCTCTGCCTTCAATATCAATGCTCAGACTGTACTCCAGTCCAATTGAATCAGAATCTCAAAAGGGAAGACTTAAGAATCAGTATATTTTAAAGCTCCTGAGGTGAGTCTAATGTGTAGCCAATGTTAGGAACCACTGCTTTCCAGAGTGATATTTCAAAATATAAATCATACCCTGCCAAAAATCCTTTTCTGCATTACCATTTTGATTAGAATAAACTCCAAGCTCATTCCTGTAGCCTACAAGACCCTCAAAAGATGGTGTCTGTCGATCTCCCTAATGTCACCTATATTCTCCCCTTTTTTCTTACACTTCAACTTTATCGGCTTTCTTTTTTTTAGAATTTATTTATTTATTCTTTTTAGAGATAGGGAAAAGGAGGGAGAAAAAGAGGGAGAGAAACATCAATGTGTGGTTGCCTCTCATGCGCCCCCCACAGGGAGCCTGGCCTGCAACCCAGGCATGTGCCCTGACTGGGAATCAAACTGGTGACCCTTTGGTTTGCAGACCAGCACTCAATCCACTGAGCCACACCAGCCAGGGATGGCTTTCTTTTCGTACTTCCAATACATCAAGTTCATTCCCATCCCTGGCACTGGCACTGTCTTAGTATTCCCAAACTCAAAGACCAACCTTAAAGTTAAGGTCCCTGACCCATTCCAAGAAGAGAACTATCTTGTCTCTAGAACGGAGGAAAGTGAACCCCTCAAAATAGTGAAGAAGCTTGGATTTTCCCTTGAACTTTTCCTTATCCTTTCTCCATCCAGCTCTCCATCATACCATTTGAACTAGTTTTTACAGTGTTTAGCATACCATTTGTCACTGGTTTGAGAACCTTGTGCTGGACATTCTCATCTCTCTTACCAGTTTTACACTATGAAATCTAAATGGCCATTCAATATGCAAATTAATACCACAAGAAAAGGCCATTATACACACACATATCTCAAACTGGCTATAATTTAAAACAAGAACATCAGTACCAAATTTTGACAAAATAAGGAGCAACTGGATCTCTCATATCCTTCTGGTATGAATATGAATATGTACAATCACTTTGAAAAAATTTTTGGCAATATCTAGTGTAGCAAAAAATATATACCTACCTTATTATTCAGTTATCTTATATATAGTTACATAGGGAAATGAGTGCATATTTCCAAGAAAACTTGCACAGTAAACCTTGTAGCTGTAATATTATTCCCAATAGCTCCTAACTGGAAATAACTCAAATATCTATCATCAACAGAATAAATTAGCAAAATATGTTATATTCCCACAATAAAATGCTACAAATACAGCAAAAAAGAAAAATGCAAAGAAAAAAGAACTACTGGTACACTCAACAACATAGATGAATTTTACAGACATAAGGATAGAGTAAAAGAAGGCAAACACAAGAATACACTGAAGAACACACTAAACTGATCAATGTGGTCAGAAATCAGACTAATGCAGTGGTTCTCAAAACAAGTGACACCTGAGAATTTGTTATAAAGGCAAATTCCTGAGCCCCACCCAGACCTACTGAATCAGAACTTCTGAAGGTGGAGCGTTATGATCTTTGCTTTAATATGTTTTACAGATTATTCTGGAGTAGTCGTTAACTCTTAGGGGAATGTTTACTAGGAAGGGGAATGAGACACCTTTCTATGGTGCTTGGGATATTCTACAACATCCAAGACAATAGGCATTATTATATAAATGAAGAGGAAATACTCACAAAGGAATAAGTGTGAGCTGGTGTTCAGAAATAGAACATGGACTGGCTGAAGGAATTAGAAGTTGCAAGGGTAAGGAGTAGAAGAGGGTAGCTTGAAGTGGTGTTATCTGCATTTGCCAGGCTGGCTATCTCCATTTGAGCTCAGCTGCCTCTTTGCTCTCCAATAATTATCATCAAGCCTGTAGAATCCCACCATTAGTCCTACCCACAGAGTAGTGCTTAGCCATAGGCTTTGGTTGCTGACTGCTCTGCTTTTGAGAATTTCTTCCTAATTAGTGTAACTCTCATCTCCTTAATGGAGTGAGTGAGTTTTGTTCCAAGAACCATTTCATTTGACTGTGGCTCTGAGTAGTGGTGAAGGAAGTAAAGGATCTCGCTGAGTCTCCCAGAGCCATCATTTTCCTGTCCACTCCATCAGTCCACTTACTTTAAACACCTGTCAGGAAGAAGTCAAAGTACTGAGTTGCTGTCCAAGCTGCCTGTTGGGGTGGGTACATGCCCTTGCTGACACTTGACCTGGAGCGTGGGCCAGGAAATTCACAGCATACAACAGGTTAGCAGCCAATCATTGTTGTCTTCTTGGTGTATTTGAACTGTAGAAGATTCTTTGTTTATGAAAACAGAAACAGTTATTGAAGAAGATACAAAATACAAGAAACATTGTACCTAGGACAATGATGCTTCAGTCCCCTTCAAAGTAGGCACCTTGGGACCTCCCAATTGCTATCGGCTGCCATGTCATATTTTCCTGCATTTCATCAATGGTATGAAATCTCTTCCCTTTTAAAGGTGATTTTAGTTTTGAGAAAATCCAGAAATCACAAAGCACCAAATCTGGGCTTTAGGGGGTCTGAGTCACCTGGATGATTTGGTGTTTCACAAAAAATCTCTGCATGAGACGTGATGCATGAGTGGGCGCATTGTCATGATGAAGCTGCCGATCACCAGTTGCCCATAGCTGCAGCCTTCTGAATCATCCAAATAGTTTCTGTGGAGGAATGTTCCAGCTTAACACAAAATTTGATGCAGATTTGTTGCTCTATTTGCTCAGTCATTTTGAATGTGATGGCCACACAGTACACATGCTCACTCAACAGCATCTACTGCCCCCACTGACTAGTACAGTGAAGTCATCACTGTTCACACATGAGCATTCCAGTCCACTCTCCTTGGCTGCCAGGTTACATCAATGTCTTGCAAACCATTCTCGTATTAAAAATAGCTGTACTTTTTTAAGACAGACCTCACATTTTTAGAGTTAAGTTGCTTCCTTGAGAGGTTACTCACTCTTTTCCCTTTATAATTCCTTTTTTCTAATTTTATTGTTCGAACTGTAGAAGTTTCAAACTAGATGGACCTTAGAGAGTTTTAAGTCTATCCTCTCACTGGGTTAATAATAAACTAAAGTCTAGGAACACACAGCAAACTAATAGCTCCTAGGAAGGATGCTTAGCAAGTGTTCCAGCTACATCATCCATGTGTCTCCCCAAAGAAGACCATCTGGAAAAGTAAGTGACTGCTGTTTCAGCTCCTACTTCTGTTTACTTTTCCTCACAACACTTGCCTCTCAGAATAGTGGGCTTGAGATGGGAATGTTTCCTTACTGAAAACTCACTTTGTTCCCAGAGAATTAGCTTCCCTTAAGAACCCTGAGAACTGAAGATGCTTACCTCAGGGATGTGAAGATGCAGGACCATGTGCAACAAAATGGCCTGACTGTCCCAAATACCATATTAACACCAAATTTGGCTCTAAAGTTTGGATTAGAGCATTCTGGCTCTCATTCTTGAGTTTTTCTGTTCCTAATATAAAGTAGCACTATGACCAGTGGCCCTCTTTGTCATGAAAGACACAGCCCTTCTACTTGGAGTACTCTGACCTGGTGGTATGATAGAAAGATTACTGGATCTAGAGACATGGATTCGGAATCCCAGAATATTGGTCAAATTATGTTATCTCTCTGTGTCCCATATTTCTCAGTTCTAAAATGAAGATAATAATGTATAATTTCCAGAGTTGTATAGAAAAAAACAATGTCCATAGTATACTTCACTTAGTGCCAGGCACATACTAAGAACACATTAAATCATACCTGTTATTTTTTAAAATATATTTTATTGATTATGCTATTACAGTATCCCATTCTTTCTACCCTTTATTCCCCTCCACCCTGCACCCCCTTCCTCCCTCCAACACTGCTTCCCCTTAGTTCATGTCCATGGGTCATAAATACAAATTCTTTGGCTTCTCCATTACCTATACTGTTCTTAACATCCTCCTGTCTATTTTGCACCTACCACTTATGCTTCTTTTTCTCTGTACCTTTTCCCCCATTCTCCCCCTTTCCTGAAGATAACCCTCCATGTGATTTCCAGTTCTGTGATTCTGTGCCTGTTCTAGTTATTTGCTTAGTTTGTTTTTGTTTTAATTTTTTTTTTTAGGTTCAGTTGTTGATAGTTATGAGTTGTCATTTTACTGTTCATAGTTTTGATGTTCTTCTTTTTCTTTCATAAGTCCCTTTAACATTTCATATAATAAGGGCTTGGTGATGATGTACTCCTTTGACCTGACCTTATCTGGGAAGCACTTTATCTGCCCTCCCATTCTAAATGATAGCTTTGCTGGATAGAGTCATCTTGGATATAGGTCCTTGCCTTTCATGACTTCTAATACTTCTTTCCAGCCTCTTCGTGCCTGAAAGGTTTCTTTTGAGAAATCATCTGATAGTCTTATGGGAACTCCTTTGTAGGTAACTGTCTCCTTTTCTCTTGCTGCTTTTAAGATTCTCTCCTTATCTTTAATCTGCAATAATGTAATTATGATATTCCTTGGAGTTTGCTTCCTTGGGTCCAACTTCTTTGGGATTCTCTGAGCTTCCTGGACTTCCTGGTAGTCTATTTCCTTCATCAGATTGAGGAGGTTTTCCTTCATTATTTTTTTCAAATAAGTTTTCAATTTCTTGTGCTTCCTTCTTCTCCATAGGCACTCCTATAATTCTGATGCTGGAATGTTTAAAATTGTCCTGGAGGTTTCTAAGCCTTCTCATTTTTTTTTCAATTCTTGTTTCTTAATTCTATTCTGGTTGAATGTTTACTTCTTCCTCCTCCTCTAAATCATTTATTCAAGTCCAGGTTTCCTTCCGTTCACTGTTGGTTCCTTTGTATATTTTGCTTTATTTCACTTTGCATAGCCTTCACTTTTTTCTCCATTTTGCAGCCACTCAACCATTTCTGTGAGCATCCTGATTACCAGTGTTTTGAATTATGCATCTGATAGGTTGGCTATCTCTTGGTTGCTTAGTTCTTTTTATGGATCTCTGATCTGTTATTTCATTTGGACCATATTTCTTTTTCTCAGCACACCTGTTATGTTGTAAGGGGCAGAGCCTTAGGTATGCTCCAGGGCAGGGCAAACCATGTCACTGCATTGTGGCACTGTATGTGGGGGAGGGGTCCAAGAGGGAACAATGCCACTTGCTTGTCTCTGTGCTGGCTTTCAGTCACTTTCCCCACTATCTACAAGCAAACTGGGCCCTTCTGGTGCTGATTCCCAGGTGAGTGGGTTTGTGTACATTCTAAGACCCTGTGGGCCTTTCCACTGAACTCTCTTGTGAGACCGAGAGTTTCTCCCACCACTGCAATCCCCACAGGTTTTTACATCCAGAGGTTTTGAGGCTTTGTTTTCCCATGCTGAGACTTTTAGTTGCGCAGTCTGTCTCACTCCCCAGTTGTTCCTCCTGGTTTATCCACATGCAAATGTGGTACTGCCAGCTGCCACCTCACCCATTCAGTCCTACAGCCACCACCTTGCCAGGCATCCTTTCTGCCCCAGCTGCCCATCTCCACCCCTCCTACAAGTCTGAATGAATGTTTCTTTTTTAACTGCTTGGTTGTTGGACCTCCATCCAGTTCAGTTTTCTGGCATTTCTGACTGTGTTTTATTTTTAAATTTGTTACTCTTTTTTTAAGTTGTGCAAGGAAGCAAAGTGTATCTACCTACACGTCCATCTTGGCCAGAAGTCATGAAACTTGTTATTTTTATTAGCTGGGTAATCATGAGCAAGTCCATATGAGGTTCCAGGCCATATTTAAAATGGAGATGGTAATATCCACCAGATATGCTTGTTATGATGGTTAAACGAGGTCATGTTTCTAAAATGCCTTGCAAGATAACTGGTACATGGAAGACACTCACTACTTGTCCATTGAATTTGAGTAGAGAGCAAAGATAATATACCTAGGTAGGAATTGGGCATGGAGATCTTTAGCCCTAATTTTCCCAAAGCCAGGGTCTTTACATTCAATTAGAAAATCTGGTACTTGCAGAACCATCAGCTGTAGATCATTTATCTTGAAGACAGAAAGTTGAGTAGGGCTTGTTATGAGAAGATTTTCTAACAGCACCATCTTGTTTAACATCAGTTCTTGTCACCTGGATTGTCTGTTTCTCAAATTCCTTGGGGGATTTTGACAGGATTTGTTTTGGAGAAACAGGAAGAACAGTCCATGACATAGACTGACCACAGCCAGATGCCTTGATTCTATTCCTTCAAATATGGCAGCTTAGTCTGAGTACTGCACAGAGGTGAGGACCACTCAGGCAAGTAGAATAAATAGAGAGCCTTTAGAGAGCAAGAGAAGTGCCGAACATAGGACCTGAATAAGTTCTTTGAAAGTTTAAGGAGTGTACCAAAATATCTTATTGGGAGGAACAGGAAGGATTTCCCAAAGGAGGGCACAACTGACCCTGGCTTTGAGGATGAGTAGGCATTCAACAAGTAAAAGCAGGGGGAAGAAACATCATATGCAAGGGCAGGAAAAGTGAAATAGCATAGCATGTTTGTGACAAGAATTCAATGGGGCTCAAGTGCAGGATGTGTGAAGAGTGCACAGAAGGCTGGACAGGAAAAAAAAACTGTAAATATCTTTGTAGGACAAAATAAGGAGTGTGGATTTGATCTTTAAAGAAATGGGAGGTATAAATAGTTTTAAGCTGGGGCACAGTGTTATGATCAGATTTGTGTTTTGGAAATCTAATCTGAGTACACTGGGGAGAATGGACTGCAAGGATGAGAGAGAAAGGCATATGAACCAGTTAGCAGGCTGTTGCAACAGTCTGAGTGAGAAACAATTAAGTTCTGTACTAGGGTAGAGACAATATGGGGCAACAAGGAGAGAGAAGAGGAACCTAACCTTTGTTATCAGTTCAACGTGAAGGCTGAAGGAAAGCAGGGGTGAAGATGATTCTGAAATTTAAATTTTAAGAAAATGGGTTAATGGTGATACCATTAACCAAAATAAGGGACATATGGTTGGGGAGTAATGAGTTATGCTGAGTTTGAGGTATAAGAAAGATATCTAGGTAAAAATTACAGAGCTAGATATTTATATTCAACATGCAAATCATGATATATTATCCATGTTTTTTGGATACTATAGTTTTATCTATTTTTCCAGCTTTGTTGAGATATGATTGACATAAAACATATGTACATTTAACATATACAGTGTGATGATTTGATACTCATATATATTGCTAAATGATTACAATAAGGTTAGTTAACACCTCCACCTCCTCACATAATTACCATAGTTTTATAGAGATAACATTCAAGATCTACTTTCTTAACAACTTTCAAGTATATAATACAGTATTGTTAATTATACTTATAGTCACCATGCTGCACATTAGAAACAACTCTGTGAGATAGATACCATAATTACTCCCATTTAATGGATGAAGAAACTAAGGCCCAGAAAGGTAGAGTGATATGCCAAGTGTAGTTGACTCTAGACTTCTAGTATTTGTACTTTACTACTCTGCTGAGAGAGAGAGAGAGAGAGAGAGAGAGAGAGAGAGAGAGAGAGAGAGAGAGAGAGAGAGAACCTTAAGGACAGGTCCCTGAATACAAACTGTGATGTACCTATCATTGTTCTGCAAGTGGTGACCCAGAACCTAAATTAGTGCTATGCCAATTTTCCAAGTCATTTCCTGTCATTCCATTGGAAACAACCTCTGGAGGTTAATCTGGGGAAAGTTACACTTGGCTGTTGACAACAGAGAAGACCCTCAGATGACATTCCACCTGACCAATACGTAGAAGTTTTCATGGGGCACCACATTCCCCCCCATTTGCTCTGGACTTAGGCTCAGATGCATTTTCAGTGGCTTCTAAGAAAAGAATTATGGTGACTGAAACACACACAGGCATCACACCATTTATGAAGAAGCATGCAAGTGTTGGGGAGCTTTTAGTACCCAGGTGAGGTATATCAGGAAAGACTTTTGGGAATTGCAGTATTTTGTCTGTTTGCCTTTTTCCCAGTCTTGGACACCTCTCCATGCAAGAAACAAACCTTCAATGATCACCTCCTGAATGGTTTTTCTTGGCTTTATTCTTTATTTGCCTCCTATCGACTACTTCCATCCTCAGAAGCTTTTCATAGTCACTCCAAGACTTCTGTGGTTTTAATTAACTGAATGGTTTGGTGCCATCAGCCTCCTTCCATCAATTTATTAGTCATTTCCTTCTTGGGCTCATTAATGAACATACTTAATAACACTGTTTCCAGTCCCAAGTCTCTGAAGCCCTCCCCCAGGCCCCCACAATGCTTTTCTCCTTGCCAGGAACTGCTGGACACTCATACCCTGGTTGCCTCTTTCTGCATCAGCTTGAAATTCATAAATATGAACTATACAAGGTTGGAGAACAATCTCTGGGCATGCGTGGGTGTGGGGATGCATATGCATGTGCAAAAGAGGGAGGGAGCAGCGGGAGTCTGAGAGAAACAGACATAAAAGAGAACCATGGGGAAAGATGATGAAAAATTTTTCATAACACAGTTTTTATCCACAGGCCTTTTGAAAATCAATTGCATACAATGCATATCCTTTATTCCCTTATCCACAGCCTGTGCTCACTGCTGTCACCATGCCACCTCGCCCCCATACCATGAATCACAGGCTCATAAAAGGTCACAACTGGAAGGGGCCTTAAAGGCCATATAGCACAAATTCCTAATTGTCCATATAAGAAAATTGGGGCTCAGAGGGGGCCAAGATATTATGCACCTTGGGTCACCACTTCCCCAAATGAGTGTTACAGGTAGTAGACAAGCTGTCCGCTTTTGGCAACAGAACACACACACATGCACACACATGGACATCTTTCAACCAAACTCCAGGAGCAAATCCCTGCCCCGTGGTTAAGAAGATAGAGTCAGAAACCTGCTGTCTGGGTTAAAATCTTAGCTCTGTAAGTCACTGCATTCATTTTGCAGGCCTGGTGTAACAAATTACCACAAAGTTCATGGCTTAAAATAACAGAAATTTATTATCTCACAGTTTGGGAGGCAAGAAACACTAGCAATGGCAGGGTTCATTCCTTTCAGAGGTTGTGAGAAAGAAACCATTCTTTATTCCTCTTCTAGCTTCTGTTCTACAATTCACATAACTCCAATAATCTGCATCCGTCATCACATGGCCTTCTTTTCTGTGTGTCTGGGTGTTTGTGTGTCTTCTCCTCTTCTATAAGGACATCAGTCATTGGACTTACGGCCCACCCTAAATCCAGGGTGATTTCATCTCAAGTTCCTTAACTAACATCCGCCTCAATAACTAATAAGACTCTATTTTCAAATAAGTTCACATTGTAAAGTTCCAGGTGTATGTAAATTTTGGTGGACATTATTCCACTCACTACAGTCATGAAATCTCTCTGAGCCTCAGCTTCCTCATCTGCAAAATGGGGATAATAATACTACTCATATTCCATAGTTCAGATTTTGAAGATTAAATAATAGATAGTGAACGACTCAGGTCGGTGTCTGGCATGTAGTAAGTACAATGCTGACATTCTAGCCCCATTGAATCCTAAAGTTCTTAAAGAATTCTATCAGTCTTTTCTTTTCTTTTCTTTTCTTTTCTTTTCTTTTCTTTTCTTTTCTTTTCTTTTCTTTTCTTTCTTTCTTCTCATTTCCTTTTCTTTTTCTAATACTTCATATCTCTTAAACTAAGAACAGTGTTTGTCACATAACACAGGTTCATTAAATAATTGTTAAATGAATACATGCTTGTTTTGGAATCATACCCAAGGGGAATCAATCTCCACAAACTGATGGGACCCTGGAGGACCCACCCACACACTCTTCTAGCTAGGGAAGATAGAAATCATCCAATCCCTTGGGTGAAAAAATTAAATCATATGGGGATTGTTGGAGAGTGCAGGCTTACAAACATTGTTAAAGGGCACCCTCATGCCACACACAACACTAGGGGAGACTACAAATTAGGGATATTTGAATCACTTATCTCTGTAGATACAGCTACAGCTATTGGGGTGGGAGGAGAGTGACAGAGGAGGCAGGCAGGCAGGCAGGCAGGCTAGCAGGCACCAGCTGCTGGTTGACCGGGTCAATGAGTGCCTGCAAGTATCTAAATACAATCCCCCAAAAGGGTTCTGGGGACATTGCTAGCGGGGCTAAGAGAAAGAGTCATGGGGCTCCCTATGGGCTAAGTCTTCAATTGGATATTGTCTCCCAAAGGATGCCCTTACTAGGAAAAGTGCCTGGCAGGGGCTGAGCCAGCTGCCCAGCTGTCCCACAGGGCTCAGTGTTATCTTTCCATCTCTCCTTGTGCACAGGAATTTGCTCCTAAAGTTTGGGTGCAAGATACCTCTATGTGTGTATGTGTGTGTCGTGTGTGTGGTGTCTGTGTCACTGTGAGGTGTTCATGTACCTGTTTGTTTTGAGGAAAGGTAGCTGTCCAGTTCAGGAATGTGTAACCTAAGCCAGTTTCCAGGGCCAAACCAGGCAGAGAAGCTGAGATCCAAAATTAGCACACTGACCTGAAGCCTCAACCTGAATATGTAAGGGTGAACATGACAGCAGGCTGGGTGGGGTGGGAATGGGGAGGAGATATCAGGGAACTTGGAATTGGGTCTTCCTTAGTGGGAATGCAGGTTCACAGCATTATCAACCACCATCCTTCCCAAGACCTTGATGTGTAAGATAGTCAATTGAGAGACAGTTATTAGCTGGTATTTGGAGGTCAGTGTGTTACTTGACTGGAAATTTGGTTGGCCAGAATAAGGGATCAAAAAGCTAACATTTATTATGTACCAGAGACCAGGCACTGTGTTAAACCCTTTACAAACATTGGCCATTTGTTCCTTGGAATCTTCCTGAGATAGTTACCAGTGGTAACCCCTTTTCTATTGAAAAGGCTGAGGGTTAGAGGGTACACAGCTAGGAAGTGATAGAGCCAGAATCATAACCTAAATTGGTTGACTTCAAAACCCATGCTCTTAACCATTACACTGTATTGTCCTCAGAATAGGGCCCATCCTAAAGCCGGTGTACAAGGCAGGGGCTGTGGCCAGTGTTGGGGGTTTGCTCTTCAGACAAATTTGGGGGTATGCTTAATAATGGTTAGTATTATGCCACTGTCTCAGTTTTTGTCCTTTTATTTTTATTTTTTAAAGTTTTATTTATTTATTTTTAGAGAGGAGAAGGGAAGGAGAAAGAGAGAGACAGAAACATCAATGTGTAGTTGCCCCTCACACACCCTCCACTGGGGACCTGGCCTATGATCCAGGCATATGCTGCAACCGGAAATCGAACCAGTGACCCTTTGGTTCATAGACCAGCACTCAATCCACTGAGTTAGAGCAGCTAGGCTATCCTTTTGTGTTGTTGTTGTTGTTGTTAAGATTTTATTTATTTATTTTTAGACACAGGGGAAGGGAGGGAGAGAGGGAAACATCAATGTGTGGTTGCCTTTGGTACACCCCCTACTAGAGACCTGGCCCTCAACCCAGGCATGTGCCCCAACTGGGAAGTGAACCAGCAACGCTTTAGTCCGCAGGCCTGCACTCAATCCACTGAGCCACGCCAGCCAGATTTTTATCCTTTTTTACTTTTATTCTATTACAGTTCTTCCCATTTTTTTTCGATTAATTATTGCAGCGAAAATAAAGATTATATGTGAGGTAGCGCCCCCTTGTGGGTGGAATGTTGGTAGCAAGTAAATAGGGGCTTTCTGAAGATTTTATTTTACTTATATTTTTGTTCAAGCACAGCTGTCACCTTTTGCCCCATCACTCTTCCCTGTCCCACCTCCCACCCTCAATCCTACCCCCCTTTGGCTTTGTTCATGGGTCCTTTATACATGTTCCTTGATGGCTCTTCCCCTTCTTCCCCCCATTAAAAAAAATCTTCATTCATCTAGAATAATGGGGAAATGAAGATTTTTTTTAAATTAATTTTGAGGGCATGGTTGAGTCCAAGTTACTTGGTGTAGCCTGGGGAATTTGCAGTCCCAGGAGGGCTGGCTAATGGAAAGTACCAAGTTATCACAAAAGTACTGAGAGAAAGGCACTAAAATGAGCTGCACTAAAGAAAGGGCATCTAATGTACTTCAAAACTAAAGATGCTAAAAGGGAGTTGAGAGGAGAAACCAGGAGATCAGGCTCAGTTTCTGAGGGAAATTAAGAAAACAGAAATTAAATTAACAAAACCTGATCAGGAAACTGCTACATCCTACTTGTTACAATAATGATTTTATTGTATTATAAATTAAGCAATCAATAAGTATTTAATAATATTAAATGTTATTAATGGTAATAGTTCCAATTTATGGAATTCCTATCATATGCCAGGTTTTTACACATACAATCTTTGTAAAATTCCTGCATAGTGGAAATTATCATTTCCATTCTACACTGAGGAAGATGAACCTCAGAGGATAAGTGACTTGAAGGCCACACAGCTAGGAAATGGCAGAGCCTGGATCTAGACTCAAATCTGTCTGGCTTCTATTGGAGAATATTTCCCCTGAAATTGTCATTAGCATCTGCAAATTCCATAACTCTCTTTAACATGTCTTTTGTGTACCCAGCACTAATCTAGACTCATTTAATTTTCACAACAACCCTATGAGGCAGAAAGTATTGTTATTCCCTTTCTACAGATTAGGAAACTGAAGTACTGAGATGGTAAGTAACTTGCCAAAGGTCACACAGCTAGCAAGTGGCAGTATCACTATTCTAACTAATACCTGTCTGACTTGAGGAACAGTGTTCTTACTACTTTTGTGCACTGCCTCTATAGAGACAAAGCAGACTCCAAAGCCTTAAAGCACAGTTCATTCTATAATGTCCTCAGAATCAATGCAAGGAGTTGAGGAATGACCGTATTTGAGATATCTAAAATAGTGCCCTCTCCTACTGCCTCTATGTTTCCTTCCTTTGCTTTGCTTCTCTTCATAGCACATATCACCTGTTGGTATTATAATTTCTGTAGTTTTGTTCATTGTTTGTCTCTACTGCCAGACTGTGTGCTCTTTGAAGACAGGGAGTTTCACTGTCTTTCTCTATTCCCCAATAGACTGGTTCACGGAACATGGTAGGTATTAAGTAAATATGAACAGGCTGAATCCTAGCCTGCAGGTCTTTCTTGACTGTTCTGACAACCTCTCTTCTAGATTGAAGCTGAACTAAACAGATTCGTGAAGGCCAACAGTGACCTACAGGTCACCATAACCAGCAGATACTGTAATCCCCAAATCACTGGATCTCTCAGTAGCCTTTAGCCCACTTGACTTTCCCATAATTCGTTCAACAACTACTTCTTGAGCATTGCATAGTAGTTAAGTGCACAGACTCTGAATCAGGTGGCCTGAGCTTGAGTCTGAGCTTTGCCACTGACTAGCTGTATGACTTTGAACAAGTTACTTAACTTCTTTATGTTTTACTTTCCTCATCTATAAAAATGAAAATAAGAATATCTACCACATTCACTTGTTGGTGAGTATTAAATAAGCTAACATGTTTAATGATTGTGGAATATACTAATGTGTTTGTGTTTCTTAAAGTCTTGGTAGCTACAAAGGGATAAAACACTAAACAAAATAGACAAATAGTCTGTACTCTTGGAGCTTACCATCTAGTAGGAGAGATAAATAATAAACAAAGAAATCCATAACTTTGTACCTCTTTCACATCTATCTAGCCACTAAATGTAACTATTTAATGATTTAATGTTCTTATTTAATTGTTGAAAAATTCCTAGATGATCCTTTTCTCTGCCCCCTGTATTCATATCCACTCTTCCTCATTCTCTCTCTCCTCTCTCTCTCTCTGTCTCTTGCTCTCTCTCTCTCTCATTAGTGATTCTACCCATCTATTATATTCAGGGCAGAACATCTTGGCCTGAATTCAAACTGTCTCTGCTTGAATTTTGTCTCTGCAATTTACCATCTGTATGATCCTGGGTAAGTCATTTAACCTGTATATCTCAGTATTCTCATCTTTAATATGAGGATAACAAAGCACCAACTTCAGAGGGCTACCATGAGAATTAAATTAGAGTTTTTAATCCATATAAACCTCTCAGGACATCAGTGACACATAGTGAATGCCTAATAAAAGTTAGCTATTTTTATCTATATGTTAAAGAGTCCCAAAGTTCTGCTTGGATTTCCAAACCATACATCCACCTGCCTTCTTGGCATCCACAACTGGATATCTCAAGACACCTAAACTTGATTTATTCAAAAGTCAACTTATGACCCCTTGACACATCCCAAACTAGTCCTCTTCTGTGCTGTTTTCTTTGTTAATAACACCATCAACCACATAGTTACATAAGTCCTATCCTAGGAAATTGTTATTGCCCCTTCCTCTCATTCAGTGCCCATAGCTAATCCATTGATGTGTCCTATAGTAATGATTAAAAGGAGTTTATCATTATGGTTAAGAACAGAAACTTTGGAATGAAACATGGTTAAAATGCTAGTTCTACCACTTGTTGGCTGTGTAGCCAACCAACCCTCTCTGTCTTAGCTTCTTTGTCTGTGCAATGGGAACAATAATGGTATGTATCTCCTTGGATTGTTATGAGAATTAAATGAATTAGTACATACAAATGCCTTAGAACAATGCCCAGCTGGTGACTGTCAGCCTGTTCTCAATTTCAGTGTCTTTGGTTATATTTTGTTTGTTTGTTTGTTTTGTTGATTAGTCACCAGACGGGAGAGGGGAGGGAATTTCAGGGGAAAAGGGGAAAGGTTTAGAGCAACAAGTATAAAAGACACATGGACAAAAACTAGGGGGGATGGAAATGGGAGGGAGGTGGGGAGGGCTGGGGCGGTGGGCTGAGATGGGAGTAAAAGATAGAAAACTGTAGAAGAACAACAATTAAAAAAATCATACACATAAAGAAAGAACAATGCCTGGTATATAGGCAAATAATTGCCGGGTGCTATTTTTTTAATTAATGTGGCTTTTTTGTTGTTGATTTTAGCTGTATTCTTGGCTTCCTTGTTATTGTGACCATTCTTTCATGTGTTTACTTCTACAGGAAGCAGAACTTCAGGAAATTAGTATATGGAATGCTAGTGGTAAAATCTCTGTGGCGAAGCCACAGACGACCTTAAGTCAAACAAAACTGCACAGTTGGCTCACATTCTCATCTATATGTCATATTTGTTAGAGGGAGGTTGGTGCCAACCTGGTACATGGTAAAACCTGGAATTTAGAGAAGACCAAAGCCAGCCCAGATTAAAATGACTAGAAACATTCATTCAATCAATAAATTTTAATAACTGAATTCCTACTATGTGCTACACACTGGGGAGATAATTGGATTAGATCCAGACCTACCCTCAAATATCTCACAGCATCTAATGCTTAGATAAGAACTGTGGAGGCTAGCCCTGGTTGGTATGGCTCAGTGGATTGAGCACCGGCCTATGAATCAAGGGGCCACTGGTTCAACTCCCAGTCAGAGCACATGCCTGGGTTGCAGGCCAGATCCCCAACAGGGGGCACATAAGAAGCAACCACACACTGATATTTCTCTCTCTCTCTTTCTCCTTCACTTCCCCTCTGTCTAAAACTAAATAACTAAAATCTTTTTTAAAATAATAACTGTGCAGGCTATAAGTCACTGCTCCACTCCTCTCCAGGCTGTGATTTAAACTACTCACTGAAGGTTGTTCAGCATCAATTCCCCCATCTTTGCAATAAGACAATTGTTTGACAACTCTTTCTACTAAAACTTTCACTTATCTGCTCTAGAACCCCTATGCTCAGTAACAGATCACAACCCCAAATCTGGAGTTACAAAATCACACAGGCCAAGGGTCAAATATCAGCTTAGCAACTTAGAAGCTACATAACTTGGAGGTAGTCATCTGTCCTCCCTAAGTCTCTGTTGCTTCATTTGTACAACAGAGTTAATAATAGTACCTCCCTCGAAAGATAATGGAGGAGTAAAAGAGCTCATCCATATAAAACAGTGAACACAGTACAGAATAGGAGTTCAATTCCTATTGGCCAATTTTCTTAACCTACAAGTATATAGAAATATTCTGAGAAGAAATGGAAAAAACTATGAGCATGTTCATATATTAAAACCACAGAAGGGCTTTCACAAAAGAAAATAATCTCTAATGTGCAAAAACTCTCACCACAGCCCAAGTTTATCACATAATACCCAGCTGGGTCATAACAACATTCCTAGTGTGAAAAGTTGAGCTAACCTAGAGAGCTGAAATAATGAGATAAGAGGTCAGGAATTCCTGGCTTTGCATTCTACTTTGGTTTTCCAAGGACAGCTTTGTAGAGGTGACATATTTGGTTTACCATAGTTTGCATTCAGACATGTGATCATTAAAGTGGAAGTGGTCCTAGGTTGAGGTCCCATGGACCACAAAACCAGTATTTTTGTACTTCTTGGGTGGTAGGACAGAAATAGCATGTTTTTTATTATTTTTTTTGTTTTGTTTGTGGAGAGGCAGTGTAGGGTAACTGCTATGATTATGGTTTCTGGAGCCAAATTGCCTGGGTTCAAATTCCAGGTCTGCCAATTACTTGCTCTCTGACCTTGGGCAAGTTTCTTAACTTTTCTGATCCTCAGTTTCATCATTTATCAGATAATAATAATAATAATAATAATAATAATAATAATATACCTCAAAGGATTGCACTTAGGATGAAATGAGATATATAAAAATCACCTAGTCCCATGTCTGACACTCGGTAAGCTCACAGATTCACCATGCAAAGGAGGCTGACAAACGTTCTTTATCCCAAAGTCTGCCCTCAATAGTGCTTCCTATTCTATGATTACAGCCTCATACCTTCAGTTAACTTCTCTATATACACCCTATTGAAGGCAAATACACCTAGAAGAAGCCACATCCTCAATTGGAAACAAAATGAGCAGACATTGGGTGCCTGGCAGCTGGTGTCCAGGCACAGAGCTGGGGTAGGCACCAAGGAGAAAGGAACCTGGAAGAGGGGTAAGCAGGTATCATAAAAGAATTTCACCAACCTCTCACCCATACTTCCACATGCCCTCAGTACTCTGGGAGGATTGGAAGGGCCCTGTGCTAGGAGAATGAACCAGGTACCTGCTTGCCAAGCTCATCACTTGAACGATTATGAGACAGAGTGATAACATGCAATATTTCTCTCTATATGTGCTGAGTTTTCTTAACTTGTCTTTGCACCATTAATTTTTATTGCTTGTTCTCTCCTCACACCCAATGACTCAGCCAATTGGCACACCAGCCTGGTATTTTTCAACCTTGTTCCTACAAAGTCTCTTTCCTCAGAATGGCATTGTACAGTCCACTCACCCCGACTCTAGTAGATCCCAGGTGACCAGGATTTCGTTCAATAAGTATTTATTGAATGTTACTGGGATCCTATCTGGCACAGTGGAAGAAAAATGGATTGAGTAGCCAGGATTAGTATGAACCTCAGCTTTGCTGTGTGCTCTTGGCTAAGTTGCCTAACCTTTCTGAGTCTCAGTTTCAACTTCAAAAAAATAGGTATCATGATGGACGACTGCTACAGACAGCTGCTGTGAGGATGACAGAGTCTAACATGTTGATACACCTTTCTCAGAGACTACCCCTTCTAGATTCTGAAGTAATTTGGCATGCAATGGGAGATGAAGAATGGATGGGGGTAATGAACAGAGCCTGGGGGAAGGGGAGAATAATAAAAAAAGAAATGTAAGTGTGAATTGGGAGTGATAGGGGTAGTGTACTACCTGATAGCTTCTATGTTCTCTATGAGAGAAAAGAGGCCAGTGACTGAGAGAAAGAGACTGACAGTAAGCAAATGGGAGGGGGGCATGGGAAAGAAGGGAAAGGGCCATAAAAGAACATGTATAAAAGACTCATGGACAAAGGCAAAGGAGGGTAAGACTGAGGGTGGGGGTGGGTAGGGCAGGGGAAAGTAGTGGTGGGAAAATAGAGACAACTCTATTCAAACATTAATCATAAAAAGTTAAAATGAAAAAAAGAGAGAGTGGGGATGAGCACGAGAATGAAGGAACATGGGAATCAGTCTTCAGTGCTAATTTTGATATGTTGATCACATATAGCTGTTGGCCCACTCCAGTGGCCTCACTGTCCACAGCTCTAGAAATTGCTTCTGCTTTAGAAAACCTGCTTGGATTAGGCACAGTGTGAATCCTCAATGACAAACATCATCTGTGCATGTAGCAGCTACTCTTACCAATCATCTTGTCTCAGAGATAACTTATCCCCACCCTGAGCTCTTTCAGACACCTTATATGCTGTGGCTTGTCATGAATTTTCTTCTTCCACTATCCTGATGTCTATGAATGCAGTGACCCATCAGTATGTTGGACTTGAAGTTACCTGACAACAGGATCAGGCTGGTGGACTTCTCTCCATGCAGAAGGCACAAGCACAGAAACTGATAGTATTGCCTCCTGTTGTCCTCATTTCTACCACTTGGGAGCAACACAGACCCAGAAGCCCCGCCTTGGCTTGTACTTTTCTTTTCTATATGTTGAAATGGGTCTTAATATTCTTCTCTATCCTCTTTCCTCCCCCTCCACTTTATTCTCTGCTTTCTCCTTGGTTCTGTCTTTTTCTGTGTTTCTACATCTCTCTCACTCTCTATAGATTAATATCTCAATAAATATCTTTCTTCTTCAATCTCTCTGCCTCTGTGCATATACCTACTTCTCTCTCTCTCTCCCCCCTCCTCCTCCCTCCTTACCTCTCTCTCCCTACCCCCTCTCTCTCCCCTCACTGATTCTCCTTTTTTCACCCTGATAGAAGAGTCTTTCTCAAAATTGATTTAACCT
Organism: Glossophaga mutica; assembly: GCA_039655065.1. NCBI lineage: Eukaryota > Metazoa > Chordata > Mammalia > Chiroptera > Phyllostomidae > Glossophaga > Glossophaga mutica. Next base: position 27,343,554 of record CM077318.1, read on the forward strand.
TGTGGAATTCCCTCACAACAGATGGAGAATCTAAGAAAGTACTTGAACAGGGTGGCAGTGGCTGGAGCTGGAGAAGATTTACTGCTGCCAGAGAAGGAGAGAGAAGGAGCTTTTCCACCCGCTGTATCTATATATGGCCTGAAATAAGTCCTTTGGAGCAACCCCTCCCCCTCAACTACCCAGCTTCAAAGGAGGCCCTACCATCTGTCCCAGCCCCTCTGCCCTATGACAAAACAGGCTGCCTTCCAGGCTGCAACACAGTGAAAGGAGCTTGGAGGGTGCATGTCATCACTGTCTAAGGGGTGCTGTGGCAGATGGTTGTAGAGAGTTACTAGGGACAAGGGAGGTGATACATTTCCATACATTTGGCTCCAGGACCTTTTCCAGTTACTAAATGTTCACATAAACATACTCAGAAAATATCACAATAACTCTTGGCATCAGAGACATAATGTTTGAATAAATCTTACCTCCAAATGCTTCTTTATGTCACCCTAAACTGCCAACATCATCCTCACTCCCTGACCCAAGCACTTGGCTTATAGAGAGGCTCAAGCTTCAGGCAAGAGGCATATCATGTGACCTTTATGAGCTCCTCCAATGTTAGAGTCCTCTGATCACATGCTATGTTTAGGTCCAACACCTGTTTTGCAGCACAGTTCTGCCTCCTCTTCACCAGCACTAGGGTGGTGGTGTGAAAAGAACCCTGAAATTGAAGCCAGGAGCCTTAGTTTGGGGTTCTACCTCCCACAGTCCTCCTCTTTGCTACAGTGGTCCCCAGGGGTTTCAGGAAGTGTTTACCAGTTGAGTAATCCCTTTAAAAGAATATATACATATATGTATGTATGTATTATGCTAAGTGAAATAAGCCAGGCAGTGAAAGACAAATACCATATGATCTCACCTTTAACAGGAATCTAATCAACAAAACAAACAAACAAGCATAATATAACCAAAGACACTGAAATTGAGAACAGGCTGACAGTCACCAGAGGGGAGAGGGGAGGGAATTTCAGGGGAAAAGGGGAAGGGTTTACAGGAACAAGTATAAAGGGCACATGGACAGTATGGGGGGTGGAAATGGGAGGGAGGTGGGGAGGGCTGGGTGGTGGGCTGGGGTGGGAGTAAAAGACAGAAAACTGTACTTGAACAGCAATTAAAATAAAACATAATTTTAAAAGAATATATATTCTTATTATATATACTTTCTATATAAAGAGTATATGTAGTATATATAATAAGAATATATATAAAGAATATATATATATATATATATATATATATATATATAAAATCTCCCAGTGTTGACTCATTTTCATTACAGTTAAACAGAAAACAAGGTGCAAGCTCCTGATGCTTATGGCTGATGCACATTTATAAAGCTGAAACAAACTGCCAAATGAAGTATAAATAAAACTACAAAACCAATAAAAATCAAATAAGCAAACGATGATTTTAGCAAGGTGGATGATGTTGTTTTCTAAAATTAAATTGCCGTACACATCGTGACTGTGGTGCCCACTGGGATACAGGTTCTTTTGAGTTCATCGTGCTATATTACTGCATGCCAGGTGATGACTCAGCTCCAGCATTACTTTCTTTCCAATCAGATCTACTGCTAAATTGTCATTCCCACAGCCCTCAGGGACATCATTTGGCCTTCGCTGGGACTAAGCCATCTTTTATGTATTAAGTCTTCTTATGTTCTTTTCTCATTAGTCCTTGACTATGCAAGTAGGACAATGTGAATGTAATGAGATCTTTTCCACAAAATTTGAGATTGCTAGTTATCTACCCCACAAACTACCTTTTCCATCCTCCATGTGCCAGACTAAAATGCTATATTCCACAGCTTCCCTGTGTAGCCATACCACAAAGTTCTGGCCAATGAAATGTAATAGGAAGCGTTATTTGGAATTTCCTGAAGATCTCCTAAAAGGGAAGGGGACTGACCCTTATTTGACTTTTCCTTTATATTACTGCTTGGAATGAGCAAGTATTAGCTGGAGCTACAGCAGTTAATTTGGAACATGAGGATAACGTTCATGCTCTAAGGATGGCATGGCGAATGGCTGAAAGGAGTTGCAGTACCTAACAACTTTATGGAGCCCCCACAACCAACCTGCACATCCTATTTCCATACTTCCTTCACATGATACAGAATTAACCTTCCATCCTGTTTAAATCAGTGCCATTTTGGATTTGTTTTTATGTTACATGCAGCTTAATTTGGTATTAATATACTAAGGAAGCTGTAAATTAGGGTACAGAAATCTTATAGCTGCTCTTAATTTTATAAGGTGGCCATACAGATGGATGACACAGAATAGGCTTATATCATTCAGCTTATATTTTCATTGTAATAAAAACATAGTTTAAATGATCACAGAAAACTCTCTAACTCCTAAAAATATTTCTTACCCTCAAGAGATTGTCACAGCTTAGTAGACACTCTGGCTTAGTAGCTGTCACCCAGAAACGATCTAGGAATCTAACACTCAAGTGATGAGGTACAGACCATTGAAGTTCTATTGGAGTCACCTAACCTTGAGCTTGTGTCTCAGGCTAGAAGAGGGCTATGTGGGAAGCCTGGGTGAGGAGGGTACTAGGTTGGGGGAAGAGGGCAGGCAGCAGCCCCATTTTACCTACACCTACTCCACAGCCCTTTGTCACACCCAGCTGTCTTTGTCCTCACCACACAAAGCAGCACAGAATAATCTTCCTAACATTTTGAGAAACCATAGCCAAGAGAGTGACGCTCATTGTTTCCTAGAACGCCAGGGACATGGAGCAGGTGACAGGAAGGATGGGGCCAAAGTGCTAGCCAAAAAGACTCAGCTTTCTATCCCTCTATGGGGCCCCAGCTGTTGGACTTAGCCATGGTTCTGGAAACTTGACTCCTCTGACTGAAATCCCCATGCTAATTTCAAATTTAGCCCTGGGCCTTGGGCCACTTCATAAACCGCCTCCTCATTTGTTCCCCTCCCCACACCTCCTCAGAGTTCAGAGCCAAAATCTGGTAGAAGAGGAGAGCTATGAAATGTTAGACTCAGTTTGGCCTGCTTAACCTGTCTCTGAAAAATAAATCTTAATCAAGTCACTGGAGAGAATCCCTCCTGCCCTCACCACAATTATTCCTCTCTGCCCTTCTTGTATCCCTTCTGCCAACCCCATTTTGTGTCTTCCTGGTACCCTTTCCCTTGGCCAGCCAGGCTTTCCTTCCCCTGCAGGTTTTTCTGGGCTTCATTGGGTGAAGTAGTAGAAAAACGCACTGTTTGGGCTACAGAATAAAAGTTAATCTGGGATCCACCACTAACTAGCTGTGAGATCCAGGGCAAGTCTCTTCAACCCTCTGAGTCTCTTTCCACTCCTGGAGAATGGGAATAGTAATTTCCTATCAAAGCTGTCATTGTGATTAAATTAAATTTTAAAAATGTGTAAATGTCCCCAACACCTAGCACAGGCTTTCAAGCAATCTGTATTTGTTCATGCACATGCACATGTAGCTCTCCCAGCCATAGACAGTTCCTAAACCTGACCATTTTCCTCTGCTGCCAGCCTCAATAAATGGCACCTGCTGTCAACCAGAGAGCAAGGAATCATTCATGACTCATTCTTCCACTTTATCTTCCACCTTCAGTCTATCATCAAGTGAATCTTGTCAATTTTACCTCCCTGTCTAAGTACAATACTGTGTCATAATACCATGTACCTCTGTTCCTGCTCTGAAAAGTTGCAATTTTACATTTATGGCTGTGATGATTCATGCTTATCTCCTTCTCATCATTGTATTCCCAAGTCCTAGTACAATGGCTATCATACAGTTAGGCGCCTAATAAATATTGTTGAACAAATGAATAAGGTAGAAGTAAGCCATTGGAGACTCGGAAGTTAAATAACTTTACCAGAGTAACACAGATGGTACATAGCCAAGCCAAGAACATAGGAAGGAAATTTGGACTACGATTTCTCCAGTCCCTGAGGTGTTGCTCTTAAACCACAGTGCTAGCAGTGATAAGAATGCTACACTAACAGGGTGGGATGTGGTATAGGTATGAGGTGGGACAGAGGGGCTCTAAGGTAGCCTTTTGTATATAGTTGGTTGGGGACTGTACTTTAAGTTGAACTCTTTCCCTTTCTTGGTTAGAGGCTGTGTCATGTGACTCTGGATCAGGATTTGAATCTTGTCGAAATGAGGTCTTCCCTTTTTTCTATGTCCATGCCACCATGACATGAATATGATATAGGTATATGTGTGTGTTTGGAGAAATCAATAAAAACAGATAAGCCAGCCTAGTTGGTATTGAGTTGGCCAAAAAGTCTGTTTAGTTTCTTCCATAAAATAAAAGACACGGTTTTCATTTTCACCAATAATTTTATTGATTTGGGTATTTTCAGTATGTTGGCTATCTCCCACATGGTATAACATTGATTGTTCTCAATTGATGTCTCAATTTGGTCACTATCAACTTCAACTGGATTACCTGACCATGGAGCATCATCCAGCAAGAAATCTCCAGCACGAAACTTCACAAACCACTTTTGACACATTTGATCAGTCTCAGGACCTTCTCCATATGCTGCACAAATATGTTTTGTGTTTCAGTTGTGTTTTTACCTTTCTTGAAATAATAATGCATAATATGCAGAAAATGTTACATATTTTCTTCCACCTTCAATATTAAAATGGCTACACAAAAATTCACTAATTTTGATAAGTTTTCTTTAATGCACACATATATGGCAGCTGTCACAATACAATCTAACAAAATTGTTTTGAATGAAGTTAAAGACCACTAAGGGCTACTAGAGCCAGCTTACACGAAAAACAAACAAACAAACAAACAAACAACTTTTTGGCCAATCCAATAAAATGCAGCCAGATATGGATCTACACAGAGGCACCTTAAAATCTGCATATGGTAAGGATGGGGAGTTAGCACCACCTGGTGGACACAAAGCAATTATTTAAGGTTCCAGACTCATTTCAAATGGAAAATGACTGGTGAGCAAAGTGTTGGAGAGTCTAGAGAGGAAGTACAGGAGCAGAGAACAAATAAGATTTGTGTTAATTATTGAGACCTTAGTGTACTACATGCTAGTTTAATCTTCACAACAACCCAGATCAGGAACCAAAGGTTAAGTGGCTTGCTTGAGATCGCACAGCTAGGGGATAATAGAACTAGGACTTGGACCTACGTCTGTCTCTCCAGAGCACACATTCTTTCCACTATACCATAATGCTGTATGCTGATACCATGAAGAACATAGGAAGGAAATTTGGAGGAAGAATAAAAGTCAAAGTTCAGGGCAGTTCTGCTCATGAAAAGCACCAAGTTTCTGTGCTCTGATACTTTTAGTTTCCCTCACAAGCTACTGATGAACAGCTGGCAGTAATGTCCAAATGACCTGCCATGTTTCCAGGGCCTGCCAAACTGGGCCAGCATCCTATACCTCTGCCAACCCCTGTATTCTGACTCTCATTTGCAGCTAGTTCTTCATGTCCTAGTGTCTCAAATGTTAAGGACTATAATCTTGGACCCATTTCTACCCTGGCATCTCTAAGACAGAAGAGTAAGAAATTTTAGGAAGGACACCTAAAAACCATAGGAATTTGGATTAAATTAATAATAACTGAGTGTCTATTGTAGCACAACAACATTCTAGTCTGAGTTTATATGATTTTAAGGTTATTAAATAGATATGCACCTGAAATATTTAATTCCTGGCTCTACCAATTATCAACTGTGAGATCTTAGGGAAATCACTTCCTTTCTCTGATTCTCTGGTTCCACATCTATAAATTCAAATAATTGTTCCTTCATGTCAGGATCACTGAGAAAATTAAGAGAAAATGTATAAACACTCTAGCAGAGTACAGGCACATGTAATGTTATTTATTAATTATCAGACACACCCAACATACCTTGTTCTAGCAGATCTTAGTCATTCATAAAATGTTAAAGTACATTTATTTACTTATTCATATATCTCATCATAAACAAAAGTTAACGATCTTATTCTATCCAGTACAGTCCCTAGTGAAACCAATGACCAAACCTCTGAGTGATCAAACTCCTGAGAGAGCAGTTGGACTCTCTGTGAGAAAAGATGGGTTGGAAAGGTGTAAGCATTTTTCTATCAAAGGTCTTTACCTAGACTTAGAAGCATGCACAATTCTAATAAATGCTTTTATGAATTTATTAATTTTTAAATAGATAAAACACATTTAACATCACACTTTATAAGGAAACTCTGTGATTTATTTTTCTTAAAATAAGACAATAAATGGTCATAAAGGCCTACAGTCTCATCTCTGAAATCTGTCAGTATCAACATTTATAAATTGAATGCCTTGGTTTTCTCATGGTAACTGGATACTTGGCATACATATTGACTGAAGAGATACTCGAAAACCTCACTTAGCTGAACATCACAGAACACATCTGAGTATTTTACATTGATAGAAGAACATAGCACATGGCACTCTGGAGGCTCCCAGTGATCACAGATTGGCCTATAGGCTTTGAAGTTAAAAGTTTAATGAACTCACAGCAAGACACACAAGTAAAAATGTATCCCCAGAGCCACCATATACATTAGTAACAACTCCAAGTACACCATTTACATTACCATGAAATAAATGACTCCCTCTAGAGTTATTCAATGCAGTGATTCTGTGCATAAGAAGAGGTAAAAAGGGGAAGCTATTCTAGGTGAATAGAAAGATAATACAATATCTAGAATGTGTGCTTGCTTGGGTTGGGCAGAATCTAGCCTGATTGTCCAAGCCAATCCATGACACTGCCTGGTGGGAAGAGTTATCTGCTTAATATGCCTAAACTAACCAATTTCCCCAGAGTAGTCAATATTTCTAATTTGCCAGCATGTACAGAGTTTTTCAGTAATCCCAATTATTGGTCATACCTCTGGATTTTTCCTGTACCTTTCCTAGAGGCCTGTATGATGTTTTTCCAGCTGGACATACAACCAAGAGTGGCAATGGTTGAGTCTGGGGCAGTGGCTCAACAACTTCTTCTGGGACTCAGGGTTGTTTGGCCCTAGGAACATCTATTTAGCTTGGTCCTTTAAAAGAATTATGTCCAATGGGAGACAGAGATATAAGCTGGTCTCAGAGGAAAGCCCAATCGACTTCAGCATGTTTTCCCGGTGGCTCTACCACAGCTTCTCCCCAAACTAGCCTTTCATTCTAATACAGCCTTGCTTGCTATATGACCTCTGTGGACCCAGGATGTGTACATTATGACATTTTACCCATTGTACAGAAAGGGTAGGTAGGCCCATTCTACAATAGCCACAGCCATTCAGTCACAAGAAAACAGGGTTCTAAAGTCAGAAGCTCTGGATTTAAGGTCCTACTTTGCCATTTACCCAGCTGTGTAACCCTTGCAAGTTGCTTAACTTCTCTTTGTTTCCTTGCCTACAAAATGTAATAATAATAACATCTACTTTGCACAGTTTTGTAAGATTAAAAGACATAACCCATGTATATTACAGCACAATCTTGGGCAAGTTACTTAGCTTCCCAGTTTCCTTCTTTAAAATGGCAAGAGTAATACTATCTACTTAATAAGGATTTTATGAGAATTAAATGAGTTAAAATGTATAAATCACTTAGATCAGAACACGGTGTTATGTATATAGATGTTTGTTAAGTAAGTTAATGTTAGATTCTTCTTCATTTGCTCGACAAATATCTATCAATTACCTATTATGTGTTAGGCAAATAGAAACAGAAATGAACAAGATTCCCTACTTTTGTGGATCTCAGTCTTATCAGTGAGGTAAGGCAAACAGAAAGTAAGCCAATGATAAAATAAATAAAGCAAATATAAAATAATCATTTCCAGGAAGGGAATGAAACAAGGTAATAAGAAAGAGAGTGATGGGGAGAAATGAGGGACACTGTTCTATAAGGTGGTCATGGAAGACCTTTATGAGAAGGTGATGCGTAATGTGTGACCTGAGTACAAAACTAGAGCCAGATCTTGGGAGACAGCCTTCCAGGCAGAGGGAAGAGATAATGCAAAGGTCCTGAGGTGTAATCACAATAGGATAAGGGAAAGAGAAAGCAGTACAAGATGAGGGCAAAAAGGAGACAGGAGTTTGGTTGTAGAGCGCCTTGAAGCCCATGTAAAGAGTTTAAGTTGTATTATAAATGCAGTATGGAACCAATTTTATAGTCTAGCCACTTGTTTTTCATTTAGAGTAACCAAAGACCAGTGAGGGGAAGTAATTTTCCAATATTACTTAAAGAATTAGTAGCAAACCTTGGATAAATTCCAAACTTCCTTCATTCCCTAGTATCATGCATTTCTTCTAAGCCATATTATATTCTGTGCAAATTATATTATGTTGAAGATTCATTAAACACAGTTTCAATTAATGAAATTGATGACCTGAAAATGGGTTGCTATCTAAAATTGTGAAAACTTTTCCAATTCATTAAATGTTCTCAAAAACATGATTTCACTGATTTCTATATCATATTCCATTAAAAATATATGCCATAATTTATACACTCAACTCCCATGGCAGCAGTTTCCAAAGTGTGAAGATATAATTAGTATCTGGTTAATATATGTGCATTATATTATATATAATTAATATATGATATATTAATTATATAGATCGCCCTCTCTCTCTTTATATACATATACATATACATATACATATACATATACATATACATATACATATACATATACATATACACTTTCTCTCTCTCATATGGGGGGGTGATCCATGGTCAAATGAGTTCTCAAACCCAGGGTCAAACAAGAACTTACATTTCTTTTCAGCAAGACTAATCTCAGAGCCTTATTACATCAATGTGTATTGGATTCTCCAACGGAACATGGTTTGTCACATTTCCTGTTTGTTCCCAGATCCCTTTTGATGTGGAGCATCTCCCTTGGACTGATACTCTATACAACAAACATAGTGAGATACTGCCCCAGTGTGGACATTTAGGATGTTGCAGTGTTGTTGTTTTTTTTAATCAGTATTTTTTAAATTGTTGATATTGTACAGTTTTCTGTCTTTTACCCTGCCCCCAGCCCACCAGCCCAGCCCTCCCCACCTTCCTCCCATTTCCATCCCCCATAGTTTTTGTCCATGTGTCCTTTATACTTGTTGCTCTAAACCGTTCCCCCTTTCCCCTGAAATTCTCTCCCCTCCCCCTCTGGTCACTGTCAGACTGTTCTCAAATTCAGTGTCTTTGTTTATATTATGCTTGTTTGTTCGTTTTGTTGATTAGGTTCCTGTTAAAGGCGAGATCATATGGTATTTGTCTTTCACTGCCTGGCTTATTTCGCTTAGCATGATGCTCTCCAATTCCATCCATGCTGTCGCAAAGGGTAGGAGCTCCTTCCTTCTTTCTGCTGCATAGAATTCCATTGTGTAAATGTACCACAGTTTTTTGATCCATTCATTAACTGATGGGCACCTAGGTTGCTTCCAGCACTTGGCTGTTGTCAATTGTGCTGCTATGAACATAGGGGTGCATAGGTTCTTTTGGATTGGTGTTTCAGGGTTCTTAGGATATAATCCAAGCAGTGGAATTGCTGGGTCAAAAGCCACTGTAATCAAAACAGCCTTGTACTGGCACAAGAACAGACACATGGACCAGTGGAACAGAACAGGGAGCCCAGAAATAAACCCAAGTCTCTACAGTCAATTAATATTCGACAAAGGGGGCAGCAACATAAAATGGAGCAAAAATAGCCTCTTCAACAAGTGGTGCTGGGAGAACTGGACAGCTACATGCAAAAAATGAAACTCGAGCACCAACTTATACCATACACAAAAATAAATTCAAGGTGGATAGAAGATTTAAATATAAGCCATGACACCATTAAAATCCTAGAGGATAACATAGGCAGGAAAATCTCAGATATTTCACGCAGCAATATTTTTACTGATATGTCCCCTAAAGCAAGGGACATAAAGGAAAGAATAAACAAATGGGATCTCATCAAAATAAAAAGCTTCTGCACAGCTAAAGAAAACAGTATTAAAATAAAAAAAAAGAAAACAGTATTAAAATAAAAAGAGAACCAACTGTATGGGAAAACATATTTGACAATGATACCTCAGACAAGGGATTAATCTCCAAAATATATAAAGAACTTACAAGACTCTACTCTAAGAAGACAAGCAACGCAATTAAAAAATAGGCAAAAGATTTGAACAGACACTTCTCCAAGGAGGACATACAGAGGATCCAGAGACACATGAAAAGATGCTCAATATCTCTAGCTAGCAGAGAGATGCAAATTAAAACCACAATGAGATACCACTTGACACCAGTCAGAATGGCCTTCATAAGCAAAGCAACAAACAGCAAGTGTTGGAGAGGTTATGGAGAAAAGGGGACCTTAGTGCACTGTTGATGGGAGTGCAGACTGGTACAACCACTATGGAAAACAGTATGGGATTTTCTAAGAAAACTGAAAGCAGTGTTTTACTGTTACAAATCATTTTACCATAACCACACTTGCATGGAAATCTTTGTGCACTCATTTGCCTTTCTCTTTGGGAGAGAGTCATTGGAAATAAACTAATGGGCCAAAAAATAAGCTTGTGATTCTTCCTTATGTAGTTCTTTTCACTGAGTCTTCATGGACCGTATCTCACAAAGGACCTTAAGAGAAAGGTGACCAGAGGGAAGGGAGGGTGGGAGATGGGTAGAGGTATGCAAATGTGGGTCAATGGGGACACATGTAATAGTATTAATAATAAAATAAATAAAAAAAGCATAACACAAAAAATAAAATTTTAAAAATAGAAAGAGAGACTCTCATTCAGTAGACTGAGTTTCTTTCTGCCCAGTTCAAGGTCTGCCTCTTTGTAAAAGAGGTGTTTTTAAAAATAAATAAAGATTTTAATTGTAGAAACATTTTAGGTTTTACATAAAAGCTGATAAGATAGTACATAAAGTTTCCATGTACCCAATGCCCACTTTCCCCTATTATTAACATCATACATAGTATGGCACATTTGTTGCAATTAGTGAACTGATATTGATATACCATATTTTGGACCATAAGACGCACCTAGGTTTTAGAGGAAAATAGGGAAAAAAATTTTTGAAGCAAAAAATGTGGTGAAATATTTAATAACATAAATAACATAACATTTCACCAATGTAAATGTAAGTAGAACTCAACAGCAGCATTAATAACCAGTATTCCTCCCAAATTGGGGAGTGTGTCTTATAGTCTGAAAAAATGATATTATAATTAACTAAAGTTCGTGCTCTATTCCCATTTCCTTTTTTATCTAACGTCTTATTTCTGTTCTGGGATGCCATCCAGAATACCATATTACATTTACTCATAATATCTCCTTAGGTTTTTGTTATTGTTGTTGTTCTGTCAGTTTATCAAACTTTCTTCTTTTTGATAGCTTAAAAGTTAGGTATTTTATACAATATCTCTCAATCTGTATTAGTTTGATGTTTTTCTCATGATTACACTGTGGTAATGAGTTTTGGGAAAGAAGAAGTTAAAGTCCAAGTGTCATTCTTATCACATCATATAAACAGTATAGACTAGTAATATAACATTGATATAACTATTGATGTTAACCTTGATCAGCTGGTGTGAGATACTGTTGTGTCAAGTTTCTGCACTGTAAAGTAACTCTATTTTCCCCTTTCCATACTGTACTCTTTGGAAGGAAGTCACATGCAGAGCTCAGACGTAAGGTGTGGTGGTAATGTTCCACTTTAGAGGTCATTTTCAAATAGAAGATATAGCTATTTATTTGCACATTCATTCTTTGAGTGATTTATTTAATTGCATGTAATACACAGGCTGTCATGGTTGTAATAAATCCAGTCCTTCTCCTCTGAGAACTTAGTATCTACTTGAGCACATGGTCTAGGGATCATATCATACTGGTACATTGTAGCATTGACAATTGTGACAGTGTTTTCTTAGAATTCCAAATCCCTTTCAAGTTATAGAAAAAAGAGGCATCAAAAAAGTATATGATAATAAGGGTTTTCACGTCCCAGTAAAACAAGCATAATTGATAACATTATTTTAAAAAAAATGTTTAAAGCCTTAGGACATCAAGAATATCCCAAAGCAATATAGCAAGTGAAAAAAAAATATGTATTTAAGAACATCTACTAAATCTTGGTAACAGCAGTGTGATTTGTGGCACTTGAGCCATGACCTACCCCCAAATTCCTCCTCCCCAGCTGATCCTGACAGGGCTCCTTCTCCCTTCAGCTTCCACACAAGGAACTCAGTAACTCACCAAGAAGGACAGGACCCAGAATTTATCATTTTTTCCTCCCCAACTATGAATCACAGAGGCTAACTTCCTAGTAAGTGTGGCCAAGAGGAATGGTGAAGGGTATTTTTCTCCACCTAGTACCCACTCATATGGCAGAGACTCTACCCCAGATAATGCTGGATAAGAAAACAGGGCCCCAGTTGCCCTTGCCTCAGGTCTCATTGGGCAGCAGTCTCACACTGGAAAAGGCAAGCAGAGAAGATCAGAGGCTATTGCCCCTACTAAGCAGCCTTGTCATAAGCATGGCTGTCATTCCAGGAAAAGTGGTCTACTGTCCCACATCCAGCTCTGGAGCTGTGGCTTAGAGATTTTTGCCCAGTGGCAAGGGCAAAAGTTATGAAGAAGTGACTGATTCTTAGAAAATGTATTTTAATATACTAACAGAGTTATCATGGTCTTTGAAGAAGGAAGATACGTGTACAATAATCAGGCCTCATTGCCTCGCAGAGATTCCCCCAGTTCTCTGAACCTTGCCTCCATCAATACAAACAAGAGGGTGCAAGAACAGTATATCCTTTGGGAGTAAGAGTCTCCTGTGGGCTTAATCATAGTTCACAGTGCAGTCACTCTAGAGACAATGAAGGGGTGGCAGACCTAGAGCTGAACTAGACAGCTCTAGCCTGGGATTCTATGTGTTCAATCACTGCTTTTTTGTGTTTCTTCTGATGCTCCCCTCATTTTCTGCCTCATAATTTAGGAAATGGGATGTGACTTGTGAAGAATATATAAACTCATGGAAAATATCTTCAGTGTATAAATGGCACATAGTAGATACTTAATAAATGGAAGCCATTATCACTTCTCCTACTAGATTGAATGTCCTTCAGACTATGTTTTTTATTTTTTTATTGTTCATGTACAGGTGTCTCCATTTCCCCACTCCTCTCCCCCCGCCCCACCCACCCCCACCTCCCACCCTGAATCCTACCCTCCTTTGGCTTTGTCCATGGGTCCTTTATACATGTTCCTTGATGACCCTTCCCCTTCTTTCCCCTTCTTTCCCCTGTTATCCTTCTCCCTCCCCCCTCTGGTTACTGTCAGTTTGTTCTTTATTTCAATGCCTTCAGACTATAATTCTTAATCTAGGTAAGTGGTTCTAAATCTTGTGAGACCCAGTCTCTTTTTTTAATATACTTTGTGTCATCTCCATTATCATCCTGAAATGAAATTCACAGATAAGAATACCCACATACACACATGATTTCAAAAATATCAATATAGTGCCCTATGATGTGAAAAAGAGAAGGAAATAATTTATAGTTATTTACATATTTATATAACATGTAAATCTCACTCATAAGATGAAGTGCTCAGTATGAAATACTCAATGAAACACCAATTACAAATGCAGGCTGATACAGGTATGCTGTATCAGTGACTCATACTCTGCATGTTATTGATGCTGATGATATGATTTTCCTAAATAGAGTAAAACTTGTATAGTTTCTAAGAAAAGAAATACAATTCCATTTTGTTTCACACTGTAGTTGGGTTGATAAAACATTCAGTGTCTACCAAATCTTTTATGTTATGTAAAACAGTTTGGTTTCAGGCTCTGATAACTTATAAACAAGTATTTACCTACATAAATGTGCAGCAGGGCATCTGAAAGTCTAATAACACACAGGGACATTTTTCATCGTAAGAACTGTCCTAAAATTATATTCTTGAATTCTATGTACTATGTGTCAATAAGAGCCCCTCCCAACACTGAAATTCTGTGATATTGGGTATCATATTGTCCCCCTGAGGTCATTTTGAACCACTGTCCCACAGCTGAAATCATAAGCAAAAATGTGTGTGTGCACACTTGTTCATTCATGTCTGCAGGGAGTGGGTGGAGTGTATAACCTTCAGGTGTTCAAGGATGTTCATTACACAAAAGGACTAAAAATACCTGCAAGAGTACTACCACATACATCTCTCTCTGTCCTCATCCCCACAATGCACTCTAACGATGTAGAAGTACAGATGCTCCTTGACTTACAATGGGGTTATATTCCAATAAACCCATAAGTCGAAAATGCATTTAATACACTCAAACTACTGAAAATTATAGTTCAGCTTAACCTACCTTAAATGTGCTGAGAACGTTTACATTAGCCTACATTTGGGACACATCATCCTGTTGCTGCTGCCCAGCATCATGAGAGAGTATCATACCAAATATCACTAGAAAAGACTGAAATTCAAAATCTGGACAGTTTCTACTGAATGCATGTTGCTTTTGCACATCATCAAGTCAAAAATATCGTAAGTCTGATCATCATAAATACAGCACCATTTGAATGTCATTGAATTGATGCCCAGTAACGTGAAGTGGGTGTTTTCATGTTTATAGTCAGTATCCTTTATCTAAGACATCTAAGATTCCACTTAATAGCAGGCATCAAATTTGTCTTGTCTGAAGCTGTATCCCTAGTCCTTTTAATGAAATGACTTCCTTGTAGTAGGTTCCCAATAAACATTTGTTCAACAAATTAATCAATATGTGTACTTCGTAGTAGCTATTACAATGCCTAGCATGTAATAGTTGCTCAATAATTACTAGCTACTGCTGCTGTTGTCATTACTGTCATTATCATCATTACTACATAACCTGAACTAAATCTATAACATGAAACTTTGTAATCTTCACTTGCTATAAACATACTGCATTTACTCCAATAATAAATGAATGTGGACTCACTAACTAATTTGGTGGCTTTGGGAAGGTTACACTACTTTCCTTCCCAGAGCCTCAGGCTCATTCATATATACATATATAGGGCAGTATTGTATAGTAGCTCCATGCACAAGCTGTGAAGACAAGGTGGGTTTAATACCAAACTTTGTGTTTTACTAGCAATATAACCTTGAACAAATTACTGATCTCCTTTAGTCTAAGTTTCCTTACCTATAAAGTGAAAACAGTTATAACATCTAAATCCACAGGGTGGTGTAAGGATTAAATGAGATGGTATGAGTAAAATGCTTAGCATAGTACTTGACATAGAGTCAACATTTAAATATCTTTAACTATAACTCAAAGACTCAGCCTCTGGCATATCTTATGAAAAAGCCTTATAAAATTATGTCAACTCAGGTTAGTGGGTGGAAAACTGCCAATTTTCAAATGTCACTGCTGGATTGGAGTTGCTTGGGTGTCTCTGCAACAGGCAGTGCCCCTGGCCATTTGATCACTACATACTAGAGGTCTACTTCTCACTATCAGGGCATCATGATTTGAGCTAAGCTAAAATGGCAGGAGAAAATGAAAGTCATATTCTCCATTCTGATATACAGCCCATATCCTTGAATCGTCCTCCATCAAAACATCATGGTTTATGTGTTCCTAAGCCCAAGATAAATCATTTCAGCACTTCCTAGTCAAGATTATTTGAAAACATGTTCACCTCTATCAGAGGAAATAATTAAAATCTTATGTAGCTTGTAACAGCAATATTATTTTGCAGTGGATTCAGTTGCATAATCATGATGATAATTCCTTACATTTGTGTGGCTTTGATAGCTTTCAAAGAAATTTCAAGTTAGTCATTTGGAAGGATAAAATCTTTCTCCTTCGGAAGGAGAAAGATTATAGCCATTCAGCCACTTTGAAACTTGAGTAAACAGATATCTCAAGAATTCTTGACTTCTAGTCTGGACAGTTTATTTTTGGTACCCTCACTCCTCAGGAAAGATTAAATCACTTAGTCCTCCCAATAGCCGAAAAGTGATCTGTTCATCTCTTAAAAAAATCTTCCCACTTCCTCACCTAGCAAATTCTAGCTACTTTCTGAGCAATCCATACATAACTCTCAGTGTGGATGATCCTGCCAGATTATTGATGCTTTAATTCCTTTCCTTCATCACTTCTGCATACAAACTGCACTCCATACCTCTCTGTGTTGGTCTCTGCCAGTGTGACCCATTTGTCACTTTTCAATCTTTAGTTATCATTCCCATCCAGGTGCTTACTATGAGTTGGCAGTACATTTCCATGTTGTCCATCTTATCAGCTTTTGAATCTACCACATGAAGGCCATATTTCTCTATTCCAATTTCTTCTAATGGCCTTAATAATGCTTAATGAGAACAAAAAAGGATTTCACCTTTCAAAAGGTATTGATCAACTTTCAACAACTTCCCCATTAATTCTGACTATGTTTCCAAGAATTAACTGAGAAAGACTGTTGATGTCCACTACCTTATAGCTGCTTCATAACCTGCAATGTTCCACTGGATCTTTTCTGCTGTCTGAGGTCCATTAGTAGTGTGGCAAGTTACATTTAATCATTATCATCTTGTTTGACAAATGGCCTTAGGGAGGCAGTCATCTCCCCAGCACGTTAGCTGTCCTATTAAAATTGAGTGGCACCTCAGAGCTACCAAACTGCTTCCCCATTTTCCCAAAGTCTAGATGAGACCTTCCAAACTCAGAAACTGCCAAACATTCCACAGTGCTATGCCATGATTTTGGTATGTTTGCGGGGGGTGAATCAAGGAGAGGTGTACAACATGCAGTGCTCATGGAGTTGGTG
Organism: Glossophaga mutica; assembly: GCA_039655065.1. Taxonomy (NCBI): domain Eukaryota; kingdom Metazoa; phylum Chordata; class Mammalia; order Chiroptera; family Phyllostomidae; genus Glossophaga; species Glossophaga mutica. The sequence goes on from CM077318.1 coordinate 27,360,407, forward strand.
GTGAGAGGCTCTAAAAAGGGAACCTTACAAAGGAATCTGTTGGTTCTTGCAAACAAGCTTCCAAGACAAGATCAGTAAAAGCTCTAAAGAGTTTTTCTTAGGGGTTTCAAGTAATCCACGTGATATTTTGGACACATGTTCCTTATCCACTGTCCCAGCTCCTGGCCACTATACAATCAGTTCCAACAGACTCAAAACGAAGAGCAGGAAGAAAGTGGAGATCACTAAATGGAGAGCACATCCATTTGTTGTGTCAGACCTCTTGCAAGTCCATGGGGAGACGAAGTTGAAGATAGACACAGTCTGTGTGCTTAAGTACTATATCCATGTCAAGGAGACAGACAAGTAATTAATTACATTAAATGACAATAGGAAAATAACTATTAAGGGATAAATACAGGGTTCTGTAGGAACATAAAAGAGAGGTACCTGGAAAATCAGGGAAGATCTCTTTGAAGAAGTAACACCCAAGGTGATCTCCAAAGGATGCCAAAGAAGTAGACCAGTGAATGAAGTTGAGGGGCAAGAAGAAATGTTCTAAGCACTAAGAAGAACATGCTCCTACAGCCAGTGGATGGTGCAGGGAGAGAAAGAGAGAACTTGGCTGGTATAACATCACTGAGCATAGCTGAAGGTCAAAGATTAGGCTGGTATAGTATACAGAGACCAGATAAGAGCTTTAAATTCCACCTGCATACACTGTGCTGAGAAATGAGCTGGGATTTGAATAGCTCTACAATTTCTGTTGTGTGCCATGTAAATAGCATCAGTAGGAGGTATCTTCAACAAGAAGAAGTTGAAGAAATTTAAGATGTTTTGCCTGTCTTCAAGATGTTCAGAGTTTGTTTGTAATGCAGAGTCCAGTTTTGAAAAATACTTCAGAAGCCTACAAGGCATAGTGGCAGGGATCTGGCATGTCCATAAAACCTAGATATTTACATAGTAGCTGATGCACCTGAGTGATCCCTAGGGACTAAAGAAAGGCTTAAGGAAAACAGGGAGTCTTACTCAGAGAATCAGGCTCCACCAGCTCTCTCATACCTGACTCTTGGCCCTAAACCCTATCTCCTTTGGAGTTGGCTACATACCTCCAACAAGCCAGCCAGGTTCCTTATCAACACTGTGAGGCAGACACTGACCTTTGGTAGCTTCTCCTAATGCTCTGAGCCTAAATATAATTATCTATAAAATAGGCATAGGCAAAAGCAGAACTGGCTTCAGCCACCCTGAAAGTACTTTCCAAAGAAAATCTTCTACACCTTGTTCCCCAAGAACCTCATACTGCTTCCCCATGGTGGTAGTTTGTCTTCAGTATAATCATCAATATTACCCTTTAACAGCAGCTTTCTGGAAATACAAGGCTTTAACTCAATGTTGCCTCGAGGTGGATTTTTGTGGGATAGGCATTAAGGGAGTGAAAGTGCTGTTGTCAAATAATTTTTTAAAGCTCTGGATTAAACCTAAGTTATACAAGATTTTATACTGCCACATTCCTCAGAGCCTTTATATGCTTAATCCAAAGAAGTACACTACTAGAATTTCAGACTCACTCAGGTTATAGGGGGAGTAATTGTTTAATGAGGGAATTTAGGATGTCAGTTCTTCCTACATGTAAAACCAAAGCTGCTACAGTTTATCTCTTTTCATTCACCTTTTTTCACTGCTCTTCTTCATGCTCACCTTCTCCATAATACTCTGGCTTTGCCAGTAATATGCTGATTCTTTACTGGCATTTATCCTCTCTAGGTCTTGGTTTCCCTGATATGTAAAGCTAACAATTCTTGCAATAACTGCCCAAACCCACATTCCAAATTAGAGGAACATTCCTAGAAGAGTGAAGACTTCTTGTAAAGAACCTAAGAAAGCATCATGCCTATTCTGCTCAAGGAAAATCAAAGAGGCCAGTGTGGCTGGAGCAGAGTGACTGGAAGAATAGTGGGAAATTAATATAGAGGGATAACCAGGAGCCAGATCTCATAGAACCCTATAGACTTACTATAGATATTCAGAACTATAAAGTCCTGAATGAAATAAACAATCATTATGAGGCTTTGCAGCAGAGGGAAAGCATGATCTACCTTAGGATTTAAAAGCATCATCCTGTTTGCACCAAAATACAAAACCTCAAAATAAATGAGACAAAAAGGACATAACCAAGAAGAGAAATAGACAAACTCTTAATTATTAGTCAGGGACTTCAAAACTCTCCTCTCAACAACTGGTAAAATTATTAAACAGAAAATCATCAAGGATATAAAAGAGCTGAGAAATACCTTCAACCAACAGATTCTTTTTTTTTTTAAGTTTCGCTCTTTTTTTCACTTTCTTTTTTTAATATATTTTATTGATTATGCTATTACAGTTGTCCCATTTCTCCCCCATCATTCCCCTCCACCCTACACACCCTCTCCCACCCACATTCCCCCCTTTAGTTCATGTCCATGTGTCATAAGTTCTTTAGCTTCTACATTTCCCACACTATTCTTGCCCTCCCCCTGTCTATTTTCTACTCACCGTCTATGCTATTTATTCTCTGTACCTTTTCCCCCTCTCTCCTCCTCCCACGCCCCTGTTGCTAACCCTCCATATGATCTCCATTTCTGTGGTTCTGTTCCTGTTCTAGCTGTTTGCTTAGTTTGCTTTTGTTTTAGGTATGGTTGTTAATAGCTGTGAGTTTGCTGTCTTTTCACTGTCGTATTTTTATCTTCTTTTTCTTAGATAAGTCCCTTTAACATTTCATATAATAAGGGCTTGGTGATGATGAACTCCTTGAACTTGACCTTATCTGAGAAGCACTTTATCTTCCCTTCCATTCTAAATGACAGCTTTGCTGGGTAGAGCAATCTTGGTTGTAGGTCCTTGACTTTCATGACTTGGAATACTTCTTTCCAGCCCCTTTTTGCCCATAAGGTCTCTTTTGAGAAATCAGCTGACAGTCTGATGGAAACTCCTTTGTAGGTGACTGTCCCCTTATCCCTTGCTGCTTCTAGAATTCTCTGCTTCATTTTAATCTTGGCTAATGTAATTACGATGTGCCTTGGTGTGTTCCTCCTTGGGTCCAACTTCTTTGGGACTCTCTGAGCTTCCTGGACGTCCTGGTAGTCTATTTCCTTTGCCAGATTGGGGAAGTTCTCCTTTATTATTTGTTGAAATAAGTTTTCCACTTGTTGCTCTTCTTCTTCCCCTTCTGGGACCCCTATAATTCAGATGTTGGGACGTTTAACGATGTCCCGGAGATTCCTAAGCCTCTCCTCATTTTTTTGAATTCTTGTTTCTTCCTCATTTTCTGTTTGGTTGTTAGTTTCTTCCTTCTGGTCCACTCCATTGATTTGAGTCCCAGTTTTCCTTCCATCTCTATCAGTTCCCCATGCATCTTCCTTCATTTCACGGATTGTAGCCTGCAATTTTTCATCTAATTTGTGAGCAAAATCAACCAATTCTGTGAGCATCTTGATGACCAGTGCTTTGAACTGTGCATCTGATGGGTTGGCTATCTCTTCACTGCTTAGAGGAATTGGCTCTGGCGCTTTGATTGGTTCTCTGGTTTGAGCCATTTTTGGTGTTTTTTTTTTTTTTTTTTTTTTTTTTTTGGTTTGGTTTTAGTCTGGTCATGGCTATTACGTAGTAAGGGGTGGAGCCTTAGGTGTTGCTCAGGGCAGGGCAGCCCAGTCACTGGGTTGTGACGCTGTGTGTGGGGGTGGGGTCTGAGAGGGAACAATGGAGCCTGCTCCGCTCTCTCCTGGATTCAGTCCCTTCCGCCACTTCCCCTCTGCCTGGACCATCTGCGAGCACGAATGATGGACCGCCTGGTCAGCCAGCCACCTTGTGCGGCCTCACTGGGTCTGCACAGTTGTCCCCCTGTGCCCAGGGTCCACCAGCTGCTGCCTGTGGGCCCGGGGACCACCAGCCGCCGCCTGTTCACCGGGGAACTGCCAGCCGCTGCTGCTTGCGCTCCCGCACCTCCACCTTCTCCCGCCTCGACTCCGCCCCTCCTACCGGTCTGGATGAATGGTTGTTGGACTTCCGTACAGTTCAATTTTCTATAAGTTCTGGTTGTTTTCTGGTTTCTAAATATTTGTTGTCCTTAATTTTGGTTGTGAGAGGAGGCACAGTGTGTCCGCCTACGCCTCCATCTTGGCCAGAAGTCCCAACCAACAGATTCTAATTTACGTGTATAGAACACTTCACAAGACCCTATGGAACAGCGCTGGCTGGTGTGGATTGAGTGCTGGCCTGTGAACCAAAGGGTTGCTGATTCAATTCCCAGTCAAGATACATGCCTGGGTTGCAGGCCAGGTCTCCAGTGGGGTCCACTTGATAGTCAACCACACATTGATGTTTCTCTCCCTCTCTTTCTCCCTCCCTTTCTCTCTCTAAAAATAAATAAATAAATAAAGTCTTTTTTAAAAAAGGGCCTATGGAACATTTACCAAGATAGATCATATCCCAATACATAAAGCAAGCCTCGATAAATTTTTTTAAAAATTGAAATCGTACAGAATATGTTTACTAACTAGAATGGAATCAAACCAGAAATCAATACAGAAAGATAACAAGTAAATATTTGAACACTTGGAAACTAAATAACACTCTTCTAAATAATTCATTGGTTAAAGAGGAAGTGTAAAGGAAAATCAAAAAATGCCTTCAACTAAATTAAAATGAAAGTACAATATATAAAAATTTGTGGTAAATACCTAAAGCAGTGATGAGAATGAAATTTCTAACACTAACTGCTCTCATCAGAAATAAGAAGATATCTCCAATCAGTAATCTAAGCTCCTCCCTCAAGAAACTAGAAGAGTGACGTAAATTCAAAGCAAGTAAAAAAATATAAAGGCACCCTGGCTGGCGTAGCTCAGTGGATTGAGCGCGGGCTGTGAACCAAAGGGTCACAGGTTCGATTCCCAGTCAGGGCACATGCCTGGGTTGCAGGCCAGGCCCCTAGTCGGGGCCACGTGAGAGGCAACCACACATTGATGTTTCTCTCCCTCTCTTTCTCCCTCTTTTCCCCTCTCTAAAAATAAATAAATAAAATCTTAAAAAAATATATAAAGGCAATAAATTAATGAAATCGAAAACAAGAAGGCAATAAAGAAAATCAATGAAACAAAAATCTGGTTCTTTGAAAAGACCAATAAAATTGACAAACTATTGACAAGACTGACAAAGAAAATAAGAGAAGACAGAAATTACCAATATCAGGAATAAAACAGGGGATACTATTATAGAGCCTGCAAACATCAACAGAGAATAAGAGAATCCTACAAAGAACTCTATGTACATAAATTTGGGAACTTAGATGAAATTAATCAACTCCAAAGGGGAAAAAAAACTATCAAAACTAAACCAAATTGAAATAGGCAATCTGAATATATCTATAATTACCAAAAAATTAAATTCATAATTGAAAACCTCCCAGAAAAAAAGCCCTCCTGCTGAATTAACACTGATTTTACACAACTTCTCCCAAAAGATAGAAAAGGGTGAAATTCAACACAAGTCATTTTACAAAGCCAAAAATACTCTGATATCAAAAACCAGGCAAATCTAGTACGAAAGAAAGAAAAAAAGAAAGAAAGAAAGAAAGAAAGAAAGAAAGAAAGAAAGAAAACTGAAGAACAGTATTTCTGATGAACTTACATGCAAAAATCCTCAACAAAATACTAATAAAGTGAATATAGCAGTATAAAAAAATTATACACCACTACCAAGTGGAATTTATTCCAAGCAGGTGAGGCAATTTCAATATTTGAAAATTAAATAATATAACTCATTATATCAATATAGGCTGAAGAAGAAAACTCATATCATTATATCAATTAATTAATAAAACTTTTGACAAAATTTTACATACATTCATGGTAAAAAAGAAATCTTAGAAAAATGGGAATAGAGAGGAATTAACCTATAGATTATTTAGGGGAGAATTGACACTTACTATGTTGACTCTTCTAATTATAGTCTTCTAATTCATGAACATGGTATGTCTCTTGACATGACATAAGCTTGTACTAAAGAACATTTACAAACAAACTACAGCTAATATTATACTTAATGATGAAAAGAAGAAATAAAACTGTCCCTATTTGCAGATGACATAATGGTCCAGGTAGGAAATTCAAGGAAATCCATCTTTAAAACTCCTAGAACTAATAAGTAGTTTCAAAGCCAAAATACCCTGATACCAGGACACAAGATCAACACACAAAAATCAATTGTATTTCTATGAACTAAAAATAAATGTGCAGAAACTAAAATTAAAAACACAATCATTTCAAAGAAAATGAAATACTTTTTATGCACTTAACAAAATTTGCACAGAATGTGTAGCTGAAAATAACAAAGTACTGATAAAAAAAAAACATAAATGGAGAGACATACTGTGCTCATGAAGTAGGAGACTTGACACAGTAAAATGTCAATTTTCCCCCAAAATGATTTATTAGGTTTAATACAATTCTTATAAAAACCCATGTAACTTTTCATAGACTTACTCAAGTTTATTATAAAATTTATATGAGAAAGTGCAAGCCCTAGAACAGCTGAAACAATCTTAACAAAGAAAAACAAAGTGGGGGGGGGGAATTGCTCTTGTCTATTCAATATAAAGTTTACTATTAGCTATAGTGATCGTGACCATGTGGTATTGGCAGAGGGATATACATACAGCGATGGAATTTAATAGAGAGGTCAGAAATAGATGCAGCCAAATATACCCACATGATTTTTTTCTATAATTGCCAAAATGTTTCAATGGAGGAAGGTTAAACTTTTCAACAAATGTTACTGAAGACAATGGACATTTATAGGACCAAAAAAAAAAAAAAAAAAAAAGACAGAGAAAGAATCTCAATAAACCTAACGTCTATTTTAAAAAACACTCAAAATAGATCATGGATGTCAAGCAGAAACACCATTATCAATGCCAGGAAAGGACTCCACCTTCATAGAAGATGGAAAAAATAACTATGTCAACCACCAGGATGCCCACTGTATCTTGGCATTGATGTCATAAAAGAAAACATAAAACAGTGAAGCACTGGATGGAACAATGCTTTCATTACATAGGTAAGAGAGAGCAAGATCACTTCCAGTAATGGGCATTGGTCCCACCTTGCAACCATAGCAGGGCAATTGGCCTGCATGCACCTGTCATATCCCCAGAGAGAATAGATACAGCAGTGGAGGTTGGCCAGGTGCCATATGACTCGTACCCTTAAGCAGAAAAAAGGAGTCACATTGAATCTGAAATAGGGAAAGATATTCCCACACAAGGTGATAAGCATGGCACAGGCTGTAAGAGCTTCTTATCTCTTGGTAAGGAAGTGTTTCAGGTCTAAGACTATGAGTGGTCCAGCCTTGGGAAGGGTGACAGGTTGTGCAATGGGTGCTTTACCACAATAGACTTAAATGTAAAGCACAAAACTCTAAAACATTTTTAATGTAAAGGGAAATCTTTACACTCTAAGGCTAGACAAAGATTTATTAGACTTGACAACAAAAACATGATCCATATAAGGAAAATAACCCACAAATTTAACTTAATCAAAATAATTTTGCTCTGCACCGGATGCTGTTAAGAGAATGAATCAATAAATTACAGGGTGGAAGAAAATATTTGCAAGACATACATCTATCCAACAAAGGACAAACATACTTTGAGTATATAAATAAGCCTAAAAACTCAACCACTTAAAAATTCCAATTAGAGAATGGACAAAAATACATGAACAGAGATGTCACTGAGGAGGATACATCAATGGGAAATAAGTACATGAAAAAATATTCAACATCATGAGCCATTAGGGAAATGCAAATAAAGCTACAATGAAAAATCACTACACACCTAGCAGAATGATTAAAATGAAAAATCATGACAACTCCAATGCTGACAAAGACACAGATACTGGGTCACTCATACATTGCTGGTGGGAATGTAAAATGGTAGACTCTGGAAAAGAGTTAATAGTTTCTCAATATTTTAAATATAGAGTTCCTATATGACCTCATATTATATAAATGAGCCAAAGATGGCCTCAGTATATTGGCCCTATGTTATTTATTTCATTAAAGCGGGCCAGAGACAATTAGCTCAAAATCTCACTACACCAAGCTCTAATTTTTATATAACTTATTTTAAATATGACCCAAACAAGCAGATTTTTGGCCATTTGGAACTTGCTTACTTTGAATACCACACAAAACTGCAATCGACATCCACTAGCCATAGATAAAATAAACCTTTGGGCTATAGAACCCCCAGGCCACTGCTATCCTTCAGAGCTCTCTGACCCACAGACTCCACACCATAGTGCTAAGTGACATCACCTAGACATGTAAGCTCCCTCCCTGATCATCCTCTCTCCTTGAAGTTCCCTTGCTCTCCTCCCCTTGATAAAATTAAAAGTGGGCAATTTGGACACAGAGAAAGACATGTGCAAAGGGATGATATAAAGATAGTCAGGTGATGATGGAGGTAGATGTGGGACTGATGTACTAAAAGCCAAGGATTGCTGGCCATCACCAGAAGCTAGAAAGAGACAGGGAAGGCTTCTACCAAGACAGAATCTCATAGGGTTGATGGCCCTGCTGATACTTCTGGCCTTTGAAACTGTGAGACAACAAATTCCTGTTGTTTTAAGCCACACAGTTTGTGTTACTTTGTTATGACAGCTCTATAAAACTAATACACCATGTAATATTAGCAATAAAAGGAATGAACTCTTTTTTTTAAGATTTTATTTGTTTATTTAGTTTTAGAGAGTGGGGAAGGGAGGGAGAAAGAGAGGGAGAGAAACATGCAATGTGTGATTGCCTCTCACATGCCCCCTACCAGGGACCCGGCCCACAACCCAGGCATGTGCCCTGACTGGGAAACGAACTGTCAACCCTTTGGTTCACAGGCCAGTGCTCAATCCACTGCCACACCAGCCATGGCCAGATAGACTTTAAAGTAAGGCTTGAGGATGACCTGAGTTTTAGCAGCCCTCAAATCTCACCTGATTGAATGGGTGATTTTATATTTCTGTGAAGTTTTTCTGTCTGCCCTGAGTACCACCACTTTCCTCCTGCCCCTACACCAAAACCCACACTAATCCAAAATGTGCCTCTCTTGGTGGACACATGCCCAATTAGGTGTATGGTTTAGGAAAAGAGAATGGGATGTATTACAACCTCCTTGACCTACCTTGTCCTTACGCTTTTGTGCAGGGTCCAGTCAGTTCAGATCTACACAGGATACCTTCTGGCCACCCTGCCCAATGCATCTTCTGGTCTGTAGACCCAGAGGTTACCCAATATCAGGTAGCTGAGAAAGGAAGGAGGTCCTCAGTGAGGGACACCCAGCAATTGTAGAAGAGAACAAAAGAATGACTTATTGAGCCTTTTGGATGTGTATCACTATGTTTTGGTCAAATTTGGTAAGTGTTCAGTCGTTTCTTTCTGTCCCTTTCCCTCTTCTAGCCTTCTGGAACTCTCATTATGCATATGATGGTATTCTTGATGGTCTCCCACAGGTCTCTGAGGCTGTGTTCAGTTTTTTTTTTTTCATTCTTTTTTTCTTTCTCTTCCTCAGACTATATAAGTTTCACCTATCTATCTTCATATTTGCTCATTCTTTCTCCTACCAGTTCAAATCTGCCTTCCTAGGGGTTGACACTGAGTCAGCATTCCTTAGTGTTTACATTGATTGCTCAGGAATTGTGCATAATTCCCCAGACCCAGTGAAGTTTTCACCCTTTACTGTTGGATCTGTCTGTGGCTTGGAGAAAAACATTCATGTGTTTTAGAATTACTTTCTCTATTAATTCCTAAGATAGTACAGCCTTGACCACAAAAGTCTTCCAGACCAGAGGAGATGAGTATGATTTTAGCAAGACTCTTGGACTTTTCCCTTGATGTTCTGGCTAAACTTATGGTAGGTCTCCCTCTATTGGCATCACAAAGCTGTTATTCTTCTCTGATTGCTAGCCTATGTGATATTTATAGTGTTCAACACACCCTGGGGTCATGAATGCCTCCATATCTGATCCAAATAAAATCTACTCTCTCTGGCTAAGCCATATCTGCCAGTATTTGCAGCTTTACCTGAACCTCCTCCCAGGCAGAATCTCAGTGCTATAGCATGGGAGGTGTAGGGGATTTGGAGTGGGGCACACTGTTTTTTACTAACCGGTTCACCCAGATCCTCCCTATAAGAACAGATGTTGTGGGTTGAGTGTGTAGGCACAACCAAACTGCTGAAGCCACCCACCCAGTGTATATTTCTGCAGCACAGATTGGAAAGATGGGATATTTACCACCTTTCAACAATTTTCTAGTACAGATCTTCCACAAAAAGAAACTGGAGAAGATGCAAGCAGGTTACTAGGTTTTGACTGCCTGAGTCTGCCCTGTCTTCCCAGTGTGACAAGAGTGCTTTTTTCACACATGGATCTGGGGAGGGATGAGTGTGATTCAAATATTTTGACCTGCCACTGTTCTTATAAGTGTCAATCCATTTTGTTGAGTAAATGCCTCCCAATTTTGTGTAAGCCTGTTGGTCAAGCTGCAAATATTTAAAAAGTTTTCTTTGATAAGTTCAGTTTAATAGATGTCTCTTTGGAGAAGAGAATTCTGTGAGCTTCTCACACCAGAGAAGACATTGTGCAAATTTTTTCTCTAAACCTGAGATCAACAACAGTGCTACAGGTGATTGACAACCAGAACCAAGGTTGGGTAAGGAGCTGTGTGGGAAAGTAAAAACCATCATCATTAATAGAATGAATCAATAGGGAAGCAGACAGGAAAAAATGCAGCTGTGATGAATGCAAAACATATATGCTATAGTCACTTTGAACTGAGTTTAAGCCTATTTCATCATCATTGAGTGTCACAAGTGGTTCTCTTTGCGTAGCCAACAATGGATTCATAATTCATTGAACTGCATAACTGCCTTGCGGCAGCATGCTGCTTTTTGGGGTTTAACTCTCCCACCACCACTGGAGTCAGCACTAAGATAAGGAAAAAGCCCTCAGAGTTTCTCCTATATGAAAGCAGAAACAAGACACACATCAGGAAAAAAGTAGAAAACAAAGAAAGTACTTCAAGTTTCATGGAAGAGGCAAGGGAGGCAAAAACAATGAAGCAAAAGTAAGGCCAATCCTGGTTTGGTCACTTAACCATTCTGTGACCTTGGGGAAGACACTTAACCTTTCAGTTTCCTCGTCTTTGAAATTGGGATCTTAATGCTTACTTTGCAGGGTTCCTGAGATAATTGGATGATCTACCCTCTATTTAATTCCTAAACCCATCTCAGAGATAACACCCTTTTTTGCTTCATAAATGCAAGCCACACTGATTTCTTTGTTCCTTGAAAATATCAAATATCAACTTCTTGCTTGTCTTGGGGTTTTTGCATATTATATTCCCTTGGTCTGAAGTGTATTTTTTTAAAGATTTTATTTATTTATTTTTAGAGAGAGCGAAACATCAATGTGCGCTTGCCTCTCATGTGGCCCTCACTGGGGATTTGGCCTGCAACCCAGGCATGTGCCCTGACTGGAAATCGAACTGGTGACCCTTTGGTTCACAGCCCGCGCTCAATTTACTGAGCCACACCAGCCAGGGCTTGAAGTGTATTTTTACCAACTCTTCATAAAGCTGGCAGTCCACTCACCTATTTGGTCACAGTTTAAATTCCACCTCTACCAAGTGGTCTACCCTAACAAGTCAATCTAAAAACAAACAAACAAACAAACAAAAAATCTCTGACTGCTCCCCATTCCAGTCACTTTATCACTTTCCTTCATAACATCTACCAATATCAGAACACTGAAGCAATATAGTTTAGTGGTATAGTGCCAAATTGCCTGAGTTTCGATCCTGGTTCTACCACTTCCTAGCTCTGTGACTTTGGGCAAGTTATTTCAACACTCTGTTTCTTCATTTGTAAAATAGGAATAACAGTATCTGTCTCACTGTGTTGTTGTGAGGACTAAATGAGTTAATGCATATTTCAGCACAATGTCTGGCACATGGTAAGACTGTCTCTTAATATTAGCTATTATGGTAGCCACCCTCTAATGTGGCTTCCAATGATCCCAACCTCTGAGTATTCATACCAGGATTGGTCTGTGTGATAATGCAGAAAGGATGGTATCTCACTTCTGAAATTAGGTTATAAAAGATTTCATCTTTCATCTTGGGCACTCTCACTCACTTCTGCTCTCTCCCTCTCTTGGATCACTCACTCTGAGAGAAGGAAACTAGTCTCCATATCAAATAGCCCCATGGAGAATTCTAGGTGGCATGTTAAAACAGAGGCCTTGGGGCAAATGGCTGGAGAAGAACTGAAGCCTTCTTATAAACACATGAGTGAACTTGCAGCAGATTCCCAGTCCCTCATTAACAACTTTACTGGGACCTCATAAAAGATCCTGAGCCAAAATTATCCAGCAAAGCCACTGCTGGATTCCTGACCCTCAGAAAGTGTATGGAATAATAAATATTTGTTGTTTTAAGTCATTAAGTTTTAGAGTAATTTGTTATGCAACAACAGTTAACTAAAGCAGCAATTAAACTATTTTGTTGGTTTACATGATTATTTTTTTTTTTACTCCTTTATTTTTATTAAAATTTGGCTAGGTAAATAAACCCATTGGATGGTACATTTTTTTTTCTTTTTTCTTTATTTTTTTTAGTTATTTATTTATTTATTTTCAGTATTTTTTAATTGTTGATGTTGTACAGTTTTCTGTCTTTTATCCCATCCCAGCCCACCACCCCAGCCCTCCCCACCTTCCTCCCATTTCCACCCCCCATAGTTTTTGTCCATGAGTCCTTTATACTTGTTGCTCTAAACCGTTCCCCTTTTCCCCTGAAATTCCCTCCCCTCTCCCTCTGGACACTGTCAGACTGTTCTCATATTCAGTGTCTTTGTTTATATTATGCTTGTTTGTTTGTTTTGTTGATTAGCTTCCTGTTAAAGGTGAGATCATATGGTATTTGTCTTTCACTGCCTGGCTTATTTCACTTAGCATGATACTCTCCAATTCCTTCCATGCTGTCGCAAAGGGTAGGAGCTCCTTCTTTCTTTCTGCTGCATAGAATTCCATTGTGTAAATGTACCACAGTTTTTTGATCCATTCATTAACTGATGGGCACCTAGGTTGCTTCCAGCACTTGGTAATATAGGCAGGAAAATCTCAGATATTTCACGCAGCAATATTTTCACTGATACGTCCCCTAGAGCAAGGGACATAAAGGAAAGAATAAACAAATGGGATCTCATCAAAATAAAAAGCTTCTGCACAGCTAAAGAAAACAGTATTAAAATAAAAAGAGAACCAACTGTATGGGAAAACATATTTGACAATGATACCTCAGACAAGGGATTAATCTCCAAAATATATAAAGAACTTACAAGACTCTACTCTAAGAAGACAAGCAACCCAGTTAAAAAATGGGCAAAGGATTTGAACAGACACTTCTCCAAGGAGGATATACAAAGGATCCAGAGACACATGAAAAGATGCTCGATATCTCTAGCTATCAGAGAGATGCAAATTGAAACTACAATGAGATACCACTTGACACCAGTCAGAATGGCGTTCATAAACAAAGCAACAAACAGCAAGTGTTGGAGAGGTTGTGGAGAAAAGGGGACCCTAGTGCACTGTTGGTGGGATTGCAGATTGGTACAACCACTATGGAAAACAGTATGGAATTTTCTAAGAAAACTAAAAATGGACATACCTTTTGACCCAGCAATTCCACTGCTTGGATTATATCCTAAGAATCCTGAAACACCAATCCAAAAGAATCTATGCACCCCTATGTTCATAGCAGCACAATTTACAATAGCCAAGTGCTGGAAGCAACCTAGGTGCCCATCAGTTAATGAATGGTTTACCTGATTATTATCAGCCCTCTCTTCTCTATCCATAGTACCTTTTACTAGATTCCTGAGTTTAGAGTCAGTACAAGCATTTTGTGCAGTGATTATTCTTTCAAATTTCATTAGAGGGTTTCGATAGGCCTTATTTGATTGTTAACTATACTATTTCTGATGTCATAGAAAGAAACTGGGCTAGGAATGGAAAGTATTTTCACTGGATACCTGAGTGACCTGAGATAAGTCATTTCACCTCTCAGAACCTTCTTATCTCTCATATAGGGAAAAGAATACCTGACATACACACTTGTACAGGTAGTTATGAAAATGAAATAGGATAATAGATGGAAACCCAGTAAAAGAGTAAGTGGTGTCAGGACAACTTCAAATTCTAACAATTGTTTTTGTTGTTGTTGATAGGTGGAAAAACATCTTCTTAACTTAAAAAATATATATTATTATAATTTCTACAGTGGCAGTTTCTCAAGTGGTAATCTTTCTGTCAAAGCAAAGATTTTCCCCTAATGTGCCAAGGCATCATTCTCTTTTAGTGATTGTAATTTTTCCCTGATCATATTAATTTCTTCAATTCTTAGTTTGATTATGCAATTATCAATTGTATAATCACAATTATCAATTACATTTCTATATTATAGTGATAAAAATAGAAAATGATGTTAAGTAAAGATTCCATTTACGATAGCACCTAAACATAAAAAAAACACTTGGGGGACTTCTGGCCAAGATGGAGGCATAGGTGAACACACTGTGCCTCCTCTAACAACCAAAATTAAGGACAACAAAAATTTAGAACCCCCCCGAAAAAAAAAAAAAAACAGAACAGTTAGAAAATTGAATTGTATGGAAGTCCAACAATGATTCACCCAGACCAGTAAGAGGGGCGGAGTTGGCGGCTCATGGAGAGGGATTGCGGCAGGAAAAAGCAGTATGTAGCAGTCCTGGACTCGTAGGTGGCAGTTGGCACACCCCAGGTGCACAGGCAGCAGTTACTGGGCACGTGGAGGCAAAGAGCAGACCCAGCAAGGTACACAATGTGGCTGACCACAGTCACACATTCACACGCAGATAAACCAGGTGAAAATGGGTTATGTGAGACAGATTGTGCAACCCAGGGCCCCAGCACCAGGAAATAAAGCCTGCAAGCACCGATTGAAAACACCTGTGGGGGTTGATGTGCCAGGAGAGAATCCCAGCCTCACAGAGGGGACTGAAATCGGAGAGAGAGCAGAGCAAGTGCCATTGTTCCCTCTCTGACCCTGCCCCCACATACAGCATCACAACTCTGCAACTGGGTTGCCCCACCCTGGTGAACACCTAAGGCTCTGCCCCTCACTACATAACAGCCACGAACAGACCAAAAAAAAAAAAAAAAATGGCTCAGATGAAAGAACAAATCAAGCCACAGAGCCAATACTTTTAAGTGACTAAGAGATAGCCAACCTATCAGATGCACAGTTCAAAGCACTGGTGATCAGGATGCTCACAGAATTTGTTGATTTTGGTTGCAAATTAGATGAACAAATGAAGGCTACAGTAAGTGAAATGAAGGAAAATGCACAGGGAACCAACAGTGATGGGAAGAAAACTGGGACTCAAATCAATGGTGTGGACCAGAAGGAAGAAAGAAACAACCAAAGAGAAAAGAAGGAAGAAACAAGAATTCAAAAAAAAAAAAAAATGAAGAGAGGATAAGGAATCTCCAGGACATCTTTAAACATTCCAACATCCGAATTATAGGGGTACCAGAAGGGGAAGAGGAAGAGCAACAGGTGGAAAACTTATTTGAACAAATAATAAAGGAGAACTTCCCCAATCTGGCCAAGGAAATAGACTTCCAGGAAGTCCAGGAAGCTCAGCGAGTCCCAAAGAAGTTGGACCCGAAGAGGAACACACCAACGCACATCGTAATTCCATCAGCCAAGATTAAAATGAAGGAGAGAATTCTAGAAGCAGCTAGAGATAAGGGGAGAGTCACTTACAAAGGAGATCCCATCATACTGTCAGCTGATTTCTCAAAAGAGACCTTTTAGGCAAGAAGGGGCTGAAAGAAGTATTCAAAGTCATGAAAGGCAAGGACCTCCATCCAAGATTACTCTATCCAGCAAAGCTTTCATTTAGAATCGAAGAGCGGATAAAGTGCTTCTCAGATAAGTTCCAGTTAAAGGAGTTCATCATCACCAAGCCCTTATTATATGAAATGTTAAAGGGACTTATCTAAGAAAAAGGAGATAAAAAATATGAACAGTAAAAAGACAGCAAACTCACAGCTATTAACAACCACACCTAAAACAAAAGCAAACTAAGCAAACAATGAGAACAGGAACAGAACCACAGAAATGGAGATCACTTGGAGGGTTAGCAACAGGGGAGTGGGAGGAGGAGAGAGGGGGGAAAGGTACAGAGAATGAGTAGCATAGACAGTAGAGAGGAAATGGACAAGGGGAGGGCAAGAATAGTATGGGAAATGTAGAAGCTAAAGAACTTATGACACATGGACATGAACTAAGGGGGGAAATGTGGATGGGAGGGGGTGTGCGGGGTGGAGGGGAATGAAGAGCGGGAGATGAGACAACTGTAATAACATAATTAATAAAATATATTTTAAAAACACTTAGGCAAGAGGGAGGGGGAAGCAAGGGAGGGAGGTGGGTTTGGCTGGGTTGGGGGAGTGGTGATGGGAAAATGCAGACAACTGTAACTGAACAACAATAAAATAATTTTTTAAAAAAGGAATTGAGCTGTAAAAAAAAGTACCAAAAACTACAAGAAACTGTTACTTCTATTTTCAATGATTATAAGTCAGCAGATAAATAAATATGATGCCAATACTAACAAAAACACTCTTAGGGATAAATTTTACAAAATATTTTATAAGATTGTACCATGAAATGTATAAAACACTGTCAATAGAAACTAAAGAAAACCTACATAAATATAGTAATGTGCCAGGTTTATGAATGGGAAGACAATTTTTATATCAGTTCTCCCCAATTTGATCGCACATTCAATGTAATAGTGATGCAGACTCTGGCCTCCGGTACACAAATTCACATGGACTGCCAACTCCTGTGGAGAAAAAGAGACAACATGGCCACTTTCTCAAGGGGAGAGCACCTCTGTATGCCTCCACCACTCTCTCAAGAGGAGAGCCCTCCGACTCTTGCCTGGACAGGCTTTTATTGCTTTCCAGTTGCATTACATCAAAGAAGGTTCTCATTATTTCTAGATTTAGTTAAGTGATTACTTCTTACAGATAACAAAAAAAGAGAAAGAAAAAAGTTGCAAATGCAAGAGAACGATAAAAATGATTGATTTGGTTACATTTCGTCCTTGGGGCATCTTAGTACAGACTTTAGGGAGTTGCTTCAGAGCTATACATTAAACATCTGCAGTCTTAACTCAGGGAGATGGAGTTTTAGCCAAAGCAAGTCTCATAGCAGCCTAGGTACAATGCAGGCCTGAGTCCCCATGGAAAAGCCAATCTGTACACCTGGCTCCTGTGTGCCGCCTCACATTGATCAGTTTTCCAGATAAATACTAGGCTACATTTGCCATTGCGATGCTGATCAGTTCCCTATATAATAGCATTTAAAATCCATCAGAGTTTTGAAAATTGACAGGCTAATTTTCTTTTTTACAGAGAACATTTTTTTAATTGTTGTTCTTGTACAGTTTTCTGCTTTTACTCCCATCCCAGCCCACCACCCCAGCCCTCCCCACCTCCCTCCTATTTCCACCACTCCCCTAGATTTTGTCCATGTGTCTTTTACACTTGCTCTAAACCCTTCCCCTTTTCCCCTGAAATTCCCTCCCCTCTCCCCTCTGGTGACTGTCAGCCTGTTCTCAATTTCAGTGTCTTTGGTATATTTTGCTTGTTTCTTTTCTTGATTAGGTTCCTGTTAAAGGTGAGATCATATGGTATTTGTCCTTCACTGCCTCGCTTATTTCACTTAGCATAATGCTTTCCAGTTCCATCCATGCTGTTGCAAAGGGTAGGAGCTCCTTCCTTCTTTCTGCTGCATAGAATTCCATTCTGTAAATGTACCACAGTTTTTTGATCCATTCATTTACTGATGGGCTCCTAGGTTGGTTCCAACACTTGGCTATTGTAAATTGTGCTGCTATGTATGAACATTGGGGTGCATAGGTTCTTTTGGATTGGTGTTTCAGGGTTCTTAGGATATAATCCAAGCAGTGGAATTGCTGGCTCAAAAGGTAGATCCACTTTTAGTTTTCTTAGAAAATTCCATACTGTTTTCCATAGTGGTTGTACCAGTCTGCAATCCCACCAACAGTGCACTAGGGTCCTCTTTTCTCCACAACCTCTCCAACATTTGCTGTTTGTTCCTTTGTTGATGATGGCCATTCTGACTGGTGTCAAGTGGTATCTCATTGTGGTTTTAATTTGCATTTCTCTGACAGCTAGTGATATTGAGCATTTTTTCATGTCTCTGGATCCTCTGTATGTCGTCCTTGGAGAAGTGTCTGTTCAAGTCTTTGCCCATTTTTTAATTGGGTTACTTGTCTTCTTAGAGTAGAGTCTTGTAAGTTCTTTCTATATTTTGGAGATTAATCTCTTGTCTGGGGTATCATTGTCAAATATGTTTTCCCATACAGTTGGTTCTCTTTTTATTTTAATACTGTTTTCTTTGGCCATGCAGAAGCTTTTTATTGTGATGAGATCCCACTTGTTTATTTTTTCCTTTATGTCCCTTGGTTTAGGGGACATATCAGTAAAAATGTCGCTACATGAAATATCCGAGATTTTCCTGCCTATGTTCTCCTCTAGGACTTTAATGGTGTCATGGCTTATATTTAAATCTTTTATCCACCTTGAATTTATTTTTGTGTATGGTGTAAGTTGGTGATCGAGTTTCATTTTCTTGCATGTAGCTGTCCAGTTCTCCCAACACCACTTGTTGAAGAAGCTATTTTTACTCCGTTTTATGTTGCTGCCCCCTTTGTTGAATATTAATTGACTGTAGAGACTTGGGTTTATTTCTGGGCCCTCTGTTCTGTTCCACTGGTTCACATGTCTGTTTTTATGCCAGTACCAGGTTGTTTTGATACAGTGACCTTGTAATACAATTTGGTATCAGGTATTTTGATCCCTCATACTTTGCTCTTCTTTCTCAAAATTGCTGCAGCTATTCAGGGTCATTTATGGTTCCATATAAATTTTTGAACTGTTTATTCTATGTCTGTGAAATATGTCATTGGTACTTTAATAGGTATTGCATTGAATTTGTAAATTGCTTTGGGTAGTATGGACATCTCGATGATATTAATTCTTCTGATCCATAAACACGGTATGTGTTTTGAATTGTTTGTGTCTTCCTTGATTTCTTTCTTCAGTGTTGTGTAGTTTTCTACATACAGGTCTTTTACCTCCTTGGTTAGGTTTATTCCTAGGTATTTTATTTTTCTTTTTGCTATTTCAAATGGGATTTTTTTTTCTTGACTTCTACTTTTCCTGTTTCATTGTTGGTATACAGAAATCCTTTGATTTCTGGATATTGACTTTATATCTGGCTGTTTGGACAAATTCATTTATTAGGTTGAGCAGCTTTTTGGCCTACCCTATAGGATTTTCTATGTACACTATCATGTCATTTGCAAACAATGATAGTTTTGTTTCCATCTTTCCAATTTGGATGCCTTTTATTTCCTTTTCTTGTCTAATCGCTGTGGCTAAGACTTCCAATACTATATTGAATAGAAGTGGTGAAAGTGGGCAACCTTCTCTTGTTCCTGATATTAGTGGAAAAGATTTTAGTTTTTGCCCGTTGAGTATGATGTTGGTTGTAGGTCTCTCATATATGGCCTTTATTATTTTGAGGAATGCTCCCTCTATTCCCACTTTGCTGAGTGTTTTTATCATAAATGGGTGTTGTACCTTATCAAATGCTTTTCCCAAATCTATTGATATGATCATGTGATTTTTGTCTTTGCTTTTGTTTATGTGATGTATTACATTTACTGATTTGTGAATGTTGAACTATCTTTGGATCCCTGGGATGAATCCCACTTGGTCATGGCGTATGATCTTTTTCATTTATTGTTGGATGCAGTTTGCCAATATTCTGTTGAAGATTTTAGCATCTATGTTCATCAGCGATATTGGCCAGAAGTTTTCTTTCTCTGTTGTGTCTCTATCTGGTTTTGGGATTAGGATGATGCTGGCTTCATAAAAAGAGTTTGGGAGTCTTCCATCATTTTGGATTTTTTCGAATAGTCTGTGAAGGATAGGGATTAAGTCTTCCTTAAATGCTTTGTAGAATTCTCCTGTGAAACCACCTGGTCCAGGGCTTTTGTGTGTCAGGAATTTTTTTGATTACTGCTTCAATTTCATCAGCTGTTATTGGTCTGTTCAGGCTTTCTGTTTCTTCTTTATTGAGTTTTGGAAGATTATATTTATCTAGAAACTTGTCCATTTCACCTAGGTTTTCAAATTTCTTGGCATACAGTTCTTCATAGTAATTTCTTACAATCCTTTGTATTTCTGTGGTGTCAGTCGTAATCTCTCCTCATTTCTGATTGTGTTTATTTGAGTCCTCTCTCTTTTTTTCTTGATGAGCCTGCTTAAAGGCTTGTCGATTTTGTTTATCTTTTGAAAGAACCAGCTCCTGGATTCATTGATCCTTAGGATTGTGCTTTTAGTCTCTATGTCATTTAATTCTGCTCTGATCTTGGTTATTTCCTTCCTTCCACTTGCCCTGGGCTGTCTTTGTTGTTGTTCCTCGAGTTCTTGTAGGCGTAGGGTTAAGTCATTTGTTAGAAATGTTTCTGTCTTCTTTAGGTAGGCCTGTATTGCTATGAACTTCCCTCTGAGGACTGCCTTCACTGTGTACCATAAGTTTGGGGTCGTTGTGAGTTCATTTTCATTTGTTTCCGGAAACTTTTTGACTTCCTCCCTAATTTCATTCTTTACCCATTCATTGTTTAATAGCATGCTATTCAATCTCCATGCTTTTGAGGGGTTTGGGTTTTTTCCCCTTGGGGTTGGTTTCTAGTTTCAGTCCTTTGTGTCAGAGAAAATGCTTGGTATGATTTCAATTTTTTTACTTTGTTGAGGCTTGTTTTGTGTCCTATCATGTAGTCTATCTTTGAAAATATTCCATGTGCATTTGTAAAAAAATGTGTATTTAGTTTCTTTGGGATGAAGGGCTCTATGTATGTTAGTTAAGTCCAATTCGTCTAGAGTATTGTTCAATGCCACAATATCTTTGTTGCTGTTTTGTTTGGAAGATCTGTCCATTTTTGACACTGGGGTGTTAAAATCTCCTACTATAATTGTGTTGCTGTCAATATCTTTCTTGAAGTCCTCTAAGGTTTTCTTGATGTATTTAGGTACTCCTCCGTTGGGTGCATATATATTTACAATGTTTATGTCTTCTTGGTGGGTTCTTCCCTTGAGTATTATGAAGTGACCTTCTGGGTCTCTCTTTATGGCTCTTCTTTTGAAGTCTATTTTGTCTGATATGAGTATTGCTACCCTGGCTTTTGTTTTCTGTCAATTTGCTTTCTCCATGCAGGGCCTTGGGTGTGATTTCTGAGCCTCCTGCAGAGCACGCGATTTCCCAAGTTTATGGGTTTGACCTGGGATCTCTTACTGATCAAGCATTCCCTGCGTTTATTGTTATGAGCTCTGGGTCTCCTACAGGGCGCATGCACCTATCCAAGTTTACAGGTGTGGGCTCCTCGAGTTTCCTGAGTTGCACTCACTCACCCTAGGATCACAGGTGTGAGCTCTGGGTCTTCCACACAGCCCCCTCCTCCGGTCCCAGGGCTGCCTCCGGGAGCTCAGCCACCTCCGGTTGCAGGGCTGCCTCCGGTGAATCTCAGGGCTGCCACCAGTAAGTCGCAGAGCCACCTCCAGTCAGTTGCAGAGCCACCTCCAGTCCTACAGGATAATTTTTAAATATATATGAAAAGTTAAAGAACCCAGAATAGCCAAGATAATAAAAGAGAAAGGGAAAGAGGAGTGAGAAGGAGAGAAAGAATTACCACCTCAACCACCACCACCAAACTGGAGTACTTATACTAATGGATAGCAATAATTGATATAATGCTATAGTGTGTTATTAGTAAAACTATAGATAAACATGTGAGTGAAGTAGAATAGGGAGCCAAGAAAAAGTTCTACATGTGAGTAACTTGCTTTATTGACAGAGGCATTAATGCTACCGAGTGATGAAGAGATAACAGTTAACCAAGTAAATATCCATATGGAAAAATTAACCTTTACCTTTATCTGATATTGTATACAAACATTAATTCCAAAAAAAATATAGAGCAATTTTCATGAGATTCAAGGAGAAATTTTTTTCTCAAATACACACATACAACATGCCACAAAAAGGACAGCTTGATTAATTACACCGTATTAAAGCTAAGAATCTTTTCATCAAGACACAAGATAAAAATAAAGGCAGTGAAATGGCCAGTAGGCTGGGAGAAGATATGTATACCTTCTGACAAATATTTAGAACATATAAAAAACTCCTAAATGTCAATAAAGAAAGATTGATAACAGTGTAGTGATTGCAGAGGCTCAGGAAGGGAATGGGTGGAGGTGGGAGAGGGTATAGGGGGTATAAATGGTGACAAAAAATAAAAGAAAAATAATTTTTAAAAATGATTGACAAACTAAAACTTTTTAATAATGATCATACAAAATGGACATAGAAAAAGGTACCCTCAACATTATTTATCAAAAAAAAAAAAACATAAAGCAACAAAGAGACACATTTACCTTATCTCCATCCCAATCAGAATGACTCAAATTAAAAGTGACGGTACTATAAGTGTTCGTGAGTATGTGAAACAACTTGAACTCTCATACATTGCTGGCTGAAGTGTAAATTTAACAAACCACTGTGGAATATGCTCTCATTATGCAGATAACCAAAAATTTGTCAAAGTGTACACTTAAAATTTGTGCATTTTACCATCTATAAGTTACATCTCATTAAATAAGAAAAAAACAGAAAAGTTAGAAAAGACATGAGACCATAGAGGAGATTTGAAACAAAATGTATATTTGCTCACATGACAAAATTAGTACTACTGTATTTTGCTGTATAGAGTGTGCACATTTTAGCCCAAATTTTTTAAGGAAAACTAAAAATGCACATTATACATGGGTATAATGGTTACATATCATGGGTATAGTAATGGGTATAAGAATACGGTAATTTTGCAGGTGTAATAACAGTATGATTTGTTAACAGTCCATGTCTTTTAGAGATACGTCCTGAAAATTTTGTGGATAAAATGACATTATGCATGAAATTTACTCTTTAAAAATCCAGTTCGGTAGGAAGGAGTAGATAGGTATACAGATGAAATAAGGCTGAATATGTGGTAATAATCACTGAAACTGGGTAATGGGTAAAGGGGATTTCATTATTAACTCCATTTTTTATTTTACTGAACTTTTCTGTAATAAAAAAGACACCCTGCCCTGGCTTGTGTAGCTTGGTGGATTGAGCATGAGCTGTGAACCAAAGGGTCGCCAGTTCCATTCTCACTCAGTGCACATGCATGGATTGCAGACCAGGTCCTCAATAGGAGGCGCGCAAGAGGCAACCACACATTGATGTTTCTCCTCTTTCTCTTTCCCTTCCCCTTATCTAAAAAAATAAATATTTTTTTAAAAAAATTAAAAGAAAAGTTGCCTAGCCTCTCTGAACCTCAGTTATCCTCATTTTTAAATGGGGATAGTTATAAAACCTGCCTCACAGAAGTTGAGAGGGTTAGCTAAGATTCTGCAGTTAAGCACTCAGCATATAGCAGGTGCTCAGTGCTTGCTGGTTCCCTAGTTTTCTTTTTTTAACCAAGTTACTCCCTAATTTCCTGATTAATATAGATGACATCTGCTTTTGCTCTTTTGTTCCCTATGAGACAGTGTTTTCTGAAAGACACCAACATACTCATTGACCTGAGGTCTTTAAAAGACCTAGAGTGCAGGAAAGAGACAGGAGAAACAAGTAATCCCAGTATACCAGAACTCCTAGAAAAAAATGCTAGGATAGACTTCCAAAGCCCTGGATAGAGCACGTGCCTAAAATGTGCTTACTGGTTGAGGAAGTGGATGGGGGAACTCTGGATCAATCTTTGTTTGGTTTCTCCATATTTCGAGGTGGAAATGGTAGAGGAGGTAGTATGTACCTTCCCTTCCCCACATCTGACATTAGAATGTACCAGACCCTAACCTGAGGTACTTAAGCTCCACCATGGTCTTTCTAATTTTACAATATATAATTATCATTAGAAGTTGCTAAGACTTATGGGATCATGACTGAAAACTTGAACACTGTCTGTCTCCAAGTAGTCCTGTGAGTTATTTAACCTTTCTTAGCCTCACTTCACTTGTTTGAAAAATGGGGATGCTGCAAAAGGTAGCTGTAGGGATTAAAATTTTATTTTATTTTTTTAAATTTTAAAACACATGTAAAATTCTTAGCTCGGTCCAGGCATGTGGCAAGCACCTTTTAATGCACTTGAGTTTGTAGGGCAGGGGCTTTAAACATGTTATCTTTAACGTTATATGCTCCTGAGCTCCCTTTCCATACCCCGCCAGCCTCACCAGGTATCTAATTATCCTTAGAGTGCCCTGGACCCCAACAGTGCCTGACCACTGTGGGACATTATCCACTGGTCCAGCCTAACCTCCTCTCATCCGCTCCAAGCTTAACCACCCAGTTTCCTATATCTATCCTGTTCATTATCTATTGTTCTCCACCAGATGGCACCAGAGAATATGGAAAGACCTTAACCTGTGAGCAAAACTTCCCACAGACTTTTTGAATTCCTGATTGTTTTCTTTTTTTGGTTTTTGGTTTTTGGTTTTTGTTTTTTTGTAGAATGAAACAAGTCTTTCTTATGAGAAGAGAGATTTAGTTTTTGTTTGTTTAAAGCCTGCACCAAACCACACTGTATGGACAGTCTTAGCGTGTAAGTCAGGTAAAAGCTCTGCACATACTTTTCATTCATGTGCTGTACTTCCACTTTCCCTCATCTCTCCTTTACATCACTTGGGGAGGGGGCATTTCTGTTAAGAAAAAGTGTCTCCTGACACACTTTCAAAAGGTTGTCTAAATCCTCTTAATACCTTTGGCTGGGAGATAGCCACTCCACCTGCACTTCTAACCTCTCCCTGTGTCCCCGATGTCACTCACTGGTACTTCCTGGAAATGCCCCCTTAAGGATACTTATATAAGGGTAAGAGGGAAAGAAGAAAATATCAGTTAGCTATAAGTGAATAGATATCCAAGGCACCTTGACTCTAGAATTCTCAAAACCTAGACTTTGAGCCTTTTACCCTATATGCTAGAATGTTATTGGAATTAAATGTTATCCAAAGATAAGGCAGAATATTAGTGAAGTTGAGAGCGTAAAGAAAGAATAAAGAGGAAAAAAGAGCTCTGAGAAAAAGAGGTAGACAATGCTTAATATGCTTCAGTTTTCACAACAGTAAAATCAGAAAAACAATAGTTATGTTATTAAAACAATAGTAACTGAGGACAAAAACAGTTACTTCTTATAAAGCATTTGTAACAACCTGGTATGTAGAAAGTGCTATCTTTTTTTTTTTAACTTTTTGACTTCTTTTTTTATTTTTATTTTATTTATTTATTTATTTATCTTTAGAGGGGAAGGGTAGGAGAGAGGGAGGAGAGAAATATCAATGTATGGTTGCCTTTTTGTGTTCCATGCTCGGAACTGGCCTGCAACCCAAGCATGTGCCCTGACTGGGAATCAAACCTCGGTCCTTTGGTTCGCAGGCCCTGACTGGGAATCAAACCTCGGTCCTTTGGTTCGCAGGCCCGCGCTCAATCCACTGAGCTACACGAGCCAGGGCGAAAGTGCTATCTTTAATTGATATAATTGTAGTACTATAATTATCTTTTATTCTTTTTTTAATTTTTAATCAGTATTTATTAATTGTTGATATTGTACAGTTTTCTGTCTTTTACCCCGCCACCAGCCCACCACCCCAGCCCTCCCCACCTTCATCCCATTTCCACCCCCCATAGGTTTTGTCCATGAGTCCTTTATACCTGTTGCTCTAAACCGTTCCGGATTTCCCCTGAAATTCCCTCCCCTCCCCCTCTGATCACTGTCAGACTGTTCTCAAATTCAGTGTCTTTGTTTATATTATGCTTGTTTGTTTGTTTTGTTGATTAGGTTCCTGTTAAAGGTGAGATCATATGGTATTTGTCTTTCACTGCCTGGCTTATCTCGCTTTGCATGATACTCTCCAATTCCATCCATGCTGTCGAAAAGGGTAGGAGCTCCTTCTTTCTTTCTGCTGCATAGAATTCCATATGTAAATGTACCACAGTTTTTTGATCCATTCATTAACTGATGGGCACCTAGGTTGCTTCCAGCACTTGGTTATTGTCAATTGTGCTGCTATGAACATAGGGGTGCATAGGTTCTATTGGATTAGTGTTTCAGGGTTCTTGGGATATAATCCAAGTAGTGGAATTGCTGCGTCAAAAGGTATGTCCATTTTTAGTTTTCTTAGAAAATTCCATACTGTTTTCCATAGTGGTTGTACCAATCTGCAATCCTACCAACAGTGCACTAGGATCCCCTTTTCTCCACGACCTCTCCAACACTTGCTGTTTGTTGCTTTGTTTATGAAGGCCATTCTGACTGGTGTCAAGTGGTATCTCATTGTGGTTTTAATTTGCATCTCTCTGATAGCTAGAGATATCAAGCATCTTTTCATGTGTCTCTGGATCCTCTGTATGTCCTCCTTGGAGAAGTGTCTGTTCAAATCCTTTGCCCATTTTTTAATTGGGTTGCTTGTCTTCTTAGAGTAGAGTCTTGTATGTTCTTTCTATATTTTGGAGATTAATCTCTTGTCTGGGGTATCATTGTCAAATATGTTTTCCCATACAGTTGGTTCTCTTTTTATTTTAATACTGTTTTCTTTAGCTGTGCAGAAGCTTTTTATTTTGATGAGATCCCATTTGTTTATTCTTTCCTTTATGTCCCTTGCTCTAGGGGACATATCAGTAAAAATATTGCTGCGTGAAATATCTGAGATTTTCCTGCCTATGTTATCCTCTAGGATTTTAATGGTGTTATGGCTTATATTTAAATCTTTTATCCACCTTGAATTTATTTTTGTGTATGGTGTAAGTTGGTGCTCAAGTTTCATTTTTTTGCATGTAGCTGTCCAGTTCTCCCAGCACCACTTGTTGAAGAGGCTATTTTTGCTCCATTTTATGTTGCTGCCCCCTTTGTCAAATATTAATTGACTGTAGAGACTTGGGTTTATTTCTGGGCTCTCTGTTCTGTTCCACTGGTCCATGTGTCTGTTCTTGTGCCAGTACCAGGCTGTTTTGATTACAGTGGCTTTGTAATACAGTTTGGTATCAGGTATTGTGATCCCTCCTACTTTGCTCTTCTTTCTCAAAATTGCTGCTGCTATCCGGGGTCGTTTATGATTTCATGTAAATTTTTGAAGTGTTTGTTCTATGTCTGTGAAATATGCCATTAGAACTTTAATAGGTATTGCATTGAATCTGTAAATTGTTTTGGGTAGTATGGACATTTTGATGATATTAATTATTCCAGTCCGTGAACACAGTACATGCTTCCATTTGTTTGTGTCTTCCTTGATTTCTTTCTTCAGTGTTGTGTAGTTTTCTGCATACAGGTCTTTGACCTCCTTGGTTAGGTTTATTCCTAGGTATTTTATTTTTCTTTTTGCTATATCGAATGGGATTTTTTTTTCTTGATTTCTGCTTCTGCTGTTTCACTGTTGGTATAAAAAAAATGCCTTTGATTTCTGGATATTGACTTTGTATCCGGCTGTTTGGCCAAATTCATTTATTAGGTCTAGCAGTTTTTTGGCCGGGTCTACAGGATTTTCTATGTACACTATCATGTCATCTGCAAACAATGATAGTTTTGTTTCCTCCTTTCCAATTTGGATGCCTTTTATTTCCTTTTCTTGTCTAATTGCTGTGGCTAAGACTTCCAATACTATATTGAATAGAAGTGCTGAAAGTGGACAGCCTTGTCTTGTTCCTGATATTAGTGGGAAAGATTTCAGTTTATGCCATTGAGTATGATGTTGGCTGTAGGTCTCTCATATATGGCCTTTATTATGTTGAGGAATGCTCCCTCTATTCCCACTTTGCTGAGTGTTTTTATCATACATGGGTGTTGTACTTTCTCAAATGCTTTTTCTGCATCTATTGATGTGATCATGTGATTTTTGTCTTTGCTTTTGTTTATGTGATGTATTACATTTACTGATTTGCGAATGTTGAATCATCCTTGCATCCCTGGGATGAATCCCACTTGGTCATGGTGTATGATCTTTTTAATGTATTGCTGGATGCGGTTTGCCAATATTTTGTTGAGGATTTTAGCGTCTATGTTCATCCGTGATATTGGCTTGAAGTTGTCTTTCTCTGTTGTGTCTTTATCTGGTTTTGGGATTAGGATGATGCTGGCTTCATAAAAAGAGTTTGGGAGTCTTCCATCATTTTGGATTTTTTCGAATAGTCTGTGAAGGATAGGGATTAAGTCTTCCTTAAATGCTTTGTAGAATTCTCCTGTGAAACCACCTGGTCCAGGGCTTTTGTGTGTCAGGAATTTTTTTGATTACTGCTTCAATTTCATCAGCTGTTATTGGTCTGTTCAGGCTTTCTGTTTCTTCTTTATTGAGTTTTGGAAGATTATATTTATCTAGAAACTTGTCCATTTCACCTAGGTTTTCAAATTTCTTGGCATACAGTTCTTCATAGTAATTTCTTACAATCCTTTGTATTTCTGTGGTGTCAGTCGTAATCTCTCCTCATTTCTGATTGTGTTTATTTGAGTCCTCTCTCTTTTTTTCTTGATGAGCCTGCTTAAAGGCTTGTCGATTTTGTTTATCTTTTGAAAGAACCAGCTCCTGGATTCATTGATCCTTAGGATTGTGCTTTTAGTCTCTATGTCATTTAATTCTGCTCTGATCTTGGTTATTTCCTTCCTTCCACTTGCCCTGGGCTGTCTTTGTTGTTGTTCCTCGAGTTCTTGTAGGCGTAGGGTTAAGTCATTTGTTAGAAATGTTTCTGTCTTCTTTAGGTAGGCCTGTATTGCTATGAACTTCCCTCTGAGGACTGCCTTCACTGTGTACCATAAGTTTGGGGTCGTTGTGAGTTCATTTTCATTTGTTTCCGGAAACTTTTTGACTTCCTCCCTAATTTCATTCTTTACCCATTCATTGTTTAATAGCATGCTATTCAATCTCCATGATTTTGATGGTTTGAAGATTTTCCCCATCAAGTCGGTTTCTAGTTTTAGTCCCTCGTGGTTGGAGAAAATGCTTCGTATGATTTCAATTTTCTTGAATTTTTTGAGGCTTGTTTTGTGTCCTATCATGTGGTCTATCTTTGAAAATGTTCCATGTGCATTTGAAAAAAAATGTATATTTAGTTTCTTTGGGATGAAGGGCTCTATATATATCAGTTAAGTCCAATTCGTCTAGAGTACTGTTCAATGCCACAATATCTTTGTTGATATTTTGTTTGGAAAATCTGTCCATTTTTGACACTGGGGTGTTAAAATCCCCTACTATAATTGTGTTGCTGTCAATATCTTTCTTGAAGTCCTCTAAGATTTTCTATGTTGGGTGCATATATATATTTACAATATTTATGTCTTCTTGGTGGATTCTTCCCTTGAGTATTATGAAGTGACCTTCTGGGTCTCTCTTTATAGCTCTTCTTTTGAAGTCTATTTTGTCTGATATGAGTATTGCTACCCCGGCCTTTTTTTCCTGTCTGTTTGCTTGGAAAATTTGTTTCCAGCCTTTCACTTTGAGTCTGTGTAGGTCTTTTGTCCTGAGGTGGGTCTCTTGTAGGCAGCATATGTGTGGGTCATGCTTTCTCATCCATTCAGCTATTCTATATCTTTTGATTGGAGCATTTAATCCATTTACATTTAAGGTTACTATTGATAGGTACTGATTCATTGCCATTTTTACCTGTGTTCCTCTCTCTCTCTTTTCCTTTCTTTCCTTAAAGCAGTCCCATTAGTATCTCTTGCAGTACTGGTTTGGTAGAGGTGTATTCTTTTAGACTTCTTTTGTCTGGGAAGCTCCTTATTTGTCCTTCTATCTTGATTGAAAGCCTTGCTGGATAAAGTAGTCTTGGTTGTAGGCCTTTGGTTCTCATTACTTGGAATATTTCTTGCCATTGTCTTCTGGCTTGGAGCGTTTCCATTGAGAAGTCAGCTGCTAACCTTATCGGGGCTCCCTTGTATGTTACTTCCTTTTTCTCCCTTGCTGCCTTTAAGATTCTCTCTTTGTCTTGGAAGATTGCCATTTTAATGATGTGTCTTGAAGTGGGCCTGTTTGGGTTCCTCTTGATTGGGACTCTCTGTGTTCCCTGGATTTGTGTGACTTTTTCTCTCACCAAATTAGGGACATTTTCCATCATTACTTTTTCAAATAGGTTTTCTATCCCTTGCTCTTCTTCTTCTCCTTCTGGTATTCCTATTATACGGATATTATTACGTTTCATGTTGTCTTGCATTTCTCATCCCCTCTTCATTCTTTCTGAGCCTCTTTTCCTTTTCTTGCTCTTTCTGGCTGCTTTTTTCTACTTTGTCCTCCAACTCACTGATTCAATCCTCTGTTTCATCAGTTATGCTTTTCATTCCTTCTACTGTGTTCTTCATCTCAGAAATTGTATTCTTCATTTCCTCTTGCCCTTTTTTGATAGTTTCTATTTTCTTTTTCATGTTGATATAGTATGCAGTGAGTTCATCGTAGCTTCCCTGTAGTTTCTGGTAGCTCATTGAGAGCTCATGGAGCCTCCTGACAACCATTTCTTTGAACTCCTTATCTGATAGTTGAGTTGCCTCTCTTTCATTTAGGCTTCTTTCTGGGGCTTCCTCCTTTCCTTTCATTTGGGGATTGTTTCTTTGTCTTCTCATTGTTTGTGAGACTCTTCTTGTAAACCTCAGCTTCTTAAATGGATCTGTTCTGGCTCCCTGGGTTTATGGTGTGAACTTCTGTGGTGGAATACCTGTGAGATTCAGTGGTGCAGTCTCCTTCAGGTATCCTGGTGTTCACAGCTTCCACTGTCTCAGCTGGTGGGATACCCCCTCTTTTGGTCCAACTCTGGTTTTTTCACAGTTCTAGGATTTTTTTTTGCCTCACTCGTGGGTATTTAAAAAGAGAAAAGAATAAAGTGAAAAAAGAAGAGGAAAAAAAAGAGGTAGGAGGGAGAGATAGAACTGGAAAGAAAGGAAGAAGGAATAAAGCCAGAAAGAAGTGAAGAGAAGCAAAAGGAATTGAGGGATAAAAAATGTAGAAGTAATAAAAAAATAAAAAATATATAATCAAAACAAAACAAAAAGAACCCCACAAAAACGAAAAACAAATCAAAACAAACTGACAAACAAAAAACCCAACTAATCAGACAAAAAACAACTATCAAAAAAAAAACAAAAACACACACACACAAAACAAAACACCCCCCAAAAAAATCTCTTGCTATTTGCAGACAGGCCAGAATGGATTTTCTAGACTTGCTGGCTGTAGCAGGCTGTGAGGTGACTCGTACCGCTTTTCTCCCTGTTCCTCACTCAGTCAGCTTTTGGCTACTGTCCTCAGTGCCAGGTGAGCCCTGACCCCAGGGCTAATGGCGCACTCTCCATGCAGGGCCTTGGGTGTGATTTCTGAGCCTCCTGCAGAGGGCGAGCTTTCCCGAGTTTATGGGTTTCAGCTGGAATCTCTTACAGATCCATGCCTCCCCGAGTCTATTGCTGTGAGCTCCGGGTCTCCTACGGGGCGCGAGTGCCTACCCAAGACTACTGTTGTGGGCTCCGAGAGTTTCCTGAGTTGCGCGCACTCACCCCAGGATCACAGATGTGAGCTCCGGGTCTTCCACAGAGTCCCCTTCTCTAGTTGCAGGGTCGCCTCTGGTCCCAGGGCCCCTTCTGACCCGGTCGCAGAGCCGCCTCAGGTCGCAGGGCCACCTGCGGTGGGTTGCAGAGCCAGCTCCGGTCACAGAGCCTCCTCCGTCCCAGTCTCAGAGCCGCCTCTGATCGCTCGGCTGCCACGTCTAGTTTTCCAATGTCTGCTACAGATTTTGATTTCCTATTTTCATATATACTGTGGTATTGTTGGCTGTCTGCTCTGTTCCTCTGTAGATCAGTTAGGTTTTTCTCCCATGTGCAGGAGGAAGGGCAGTCTTCGTCCTCCTACCATGCCGCCATCTTGAACCCCCTAATTATCTTATTATTACCAATTCTTGGTCATGCTGAAGCCCTCAGACAAGGTGCTAGAGGAGACTAACACTTTCCTAGTTCTCATTCACTCCAGTAACTCCAGGTTTTTACTTATTCTGAGTTCTTTCTGGCACATAAGATTTGTGTCATCCTCTTCTAAGATGTCCTTCCTGATTAACCCCCACCTTTAGCTAAAATCAATGAGCAACCAAGGGTCAGGTAATGAATGAGTAGAGAGGTGTCTCAAAGAGCCAACAAATGGCCCACTGGTAGATGTCAGCATGAGCAATTTTTAGCACCAGCAAGAGATAGGGCTTTCTCCCCAGCCCCATTTCCCCCTTTCTTTCATTGCTGTAACTCCAGCCATTGGACTCTGTAGTAGCTTCCCTGGCCTGAGAGATTATTTTCTAACCCCACCACATTGTATCATCATACACTTTTCTGTGACTCAATAAATTTTTTTCTAGGAGGATGAGAAATGTGAAATGTTTGAGGTCATATAGTGCAATCTATCAATTTATAGGAAAAGCTTCTGCACAGAGAGGGGAGTGGGCTTGCTTAAAGTCACCATGATTGTATGTCTGCTTCTTCCACAGACTCTAGGCTCCTTGAGGGGCAGGGACCATAATTTCTACTTGATTAATATTTCTCTCTACATAGCATCTGTTTTGGTAAAATTCTTATTTATTTCTTTATTTCCAGATAGAGGGGAAGGAAGGGAGAAATAAAGGGAGAAACATCAATATGTGGTTGCTTCTCGTGGGCCCCCCACTAGGGACCTGGCCCACAACCCAGGTATGTGCCCTGGTTGGGAATCAAACCTGTGACCCTTTGGTTCACAGACTGGCACTCAATCCACTGAGCTACACCAGGCAGGGCTACATACCATCTTATAGGTGGAAAACTAATGATACTGTAGAAGTAGAACTTATCTTAAAGTCAGAAAACTTGGGTTGTGAGAAGATATCACTTACTAACTGCATGATCTAGGTAGAGTCACCATGCTCCTTACGTTTAATTTTTGGTTCTGTAATATGGGGTTAATTATCTCTGACTCATCGTCACAGAGCATGGTCAGATTATAGTGAGAGAATGGATACAGATGTTGCTTATAATCTATGAAGTGTCAGCCAAATGGAGGCATTTACTATGTCTGAGCTAGGCATAAAGAAGCTACCAAATATGTGCTCTCTAACTGAATGGAAACCTTATCCTGTTATATGGCCATCATTAAAATGGTCAGTACCTCAGAAAGCAATGATACAGGCAAGGTGTAGAGTCGTGAGTAATTTTGTCTTCCTCTTCTAGCCTGGAAAAGGGGTACAAGAGCAGCACTTATTTCGTTTTCCTGGAACACAGGACCCATTGTCCCAAACCTACCTTTAGTGCCACTCATGTCTGCAATGCATCCCACCATTTCAGCTTTCCAAGTTCTTTAAATCCTTCTTAGAGAGTGAGGTTATAAGTTAGGTGACAACAAAAATTCTCGGTTATGGTTATGTCTCCCTCCCTTACCTCTCCACTATTTACAAGTGTGCACTACAGGCAACTGCACTGCATGTTCTGGGATGGGGATCACTGAGCACCATAATGGTTGCCATTATCACTGTGGTCTGTGTGACTAGTGCCTTCTGGTGTAAAACTCCAGGAACAGAATGTGTCTGATGACCCCTGCATGTACCTTCTTTTTTTTTGTCTCTATGCTCACACACAGGATATTTCCTTCACTTGGAATGTCCTATTCCCCTCCTTTCCACCAATTCAAATCCCCCCATCCACTGAGGTCCTGCTCAACTTCTAACTCTTTCAGGAAGCTTTCTGTGATTTCTTTAGTTCAAGTTGGCCTTTTGCTTCTATGAACACCTGACATGTCAAGAGACCTATCCTAATTTATATCGTTGTAGTACTATACTTATTATTAGAACTGCTGGGTCACACTGAAACCCTCCAAATAAGGTGGTAAACCTTTCCTGACTCCCAGTCACTTGAGTTTCAAGATTCCTATTTACTACTCACCCTTAAAGTCACCATCCAACAATTTATCATGGTTAAATGTTCTTTAGTTTTCTCATGCACTACAGTCTTCTTTCTTTAACTAAGTATTATGGGGCAGAGAACATACCTTAGATTTCCCCTAGGGCAGTGATTAACATAAATAATGTTATAGGAATAATAAAAGCTACTATTTAGCCCTGGCTGGTGTAGCTCAGTGGATTGAGCACGGGCTGTGAACCAAGGGGTCGCTAGTTCGATTCCCCGTCAGGGCATATGCCAGGGCTGCAGGCCAGGTCCCCAGTGGGGGCCATGTGTGAGGCAACTACACATTGATGTTTATCTTCCTCTCTTTCTCCCTCCCTTCCCTTCTCTCTAAAAATTAATAAAATCTTTTCAGAAATAAATAAAAACTACTATTTATTGACCACTTGTGATGGGTCCAGCTCATCAAATGAGACAAGCTTTAAATAAATATATGTCATTCAATACTCAAAGCAACCTTGTGAGTCATGTACTACTATTATTCATTTTTACAGATGAGAAGACTGAGGTTAAAAGAGGCAAGTTGACTTGCCTAAGCCTAGAACCACTCATAGCAGCCTGACTCCAGCTCCAGAGCTCACTCTAAATCAGAGGTGTCAAACTCATTTTCATTGGGGGCCACATCAGCCTCACTGTTGCCTTCAAAGGGCAGAATGTAATTTTAGGACTCTATAAATGTAACTACTCCTTAACTGTTAAGGAGTTGAAATTACATTCAACCCTTTGAAGGCAACCGAAAGACTGATGTGGACCCAGTGAAAATGAGTTTAACGCCCTTACTCTAAATGATTATTCCATTGTTTCTTAAAATGTGGTCAGCACAAACCATCTGTAGAATCACTTCAGGTGCATATAACAAACTGTTGCACCCCATCTAAGTTGACCTGAATCAGAATCTCTGAGAATAGGATCCAGGAATTTTGAGATTTTATCCAGGTATTTGACATTAGACTAAACTTTGAGAACCAATGTATAATACTGAACACATACATGCTAACTGATACAGAATCATGCATGTAAATTCATGCCCATGCATGGAAGTAAATAAAAACATACACATCAACACATAATATTTTACATCAGAGTGATCCTTAGGGATCAGTGAGGAAATGTTTCCATAGACTCTGCCTTTCCAGTCAAATCATCACATCAAGAAATTGTATAATGAATTCCACATTCCTGTCTCCATAGGAAAAATGCATATGAAAATATCTTGGCCTTGCTGAATTCTGGCATGGGAAGCTAGCTAGCTGGCTGTTTAGACTCCCATCCCACCCTATCTCCTGTCTCCCCACGCATAGACTCACTGTCCATGAGTCTGTCCATTAGGTTATGCCATAAGTCAATTTCAAAAGAAAGTGCAGGGTCAAAAGAGCCATAAGGTATATCAAAATCTTTGTCTAATTTTTAGCTTTGTAAACTTGAATAAATTACTTAATTTCCCTTGCTTCAGTTTTTCATCTGTAAAATTGAGATGATGATTATAGCAATACCCATTTCAAAAGATTATTATGAACATTAGATGAGCTAATACATTTAAAGAGCTTGGATTCTCTGAAACACCAATTCAAAAAGACCTATGTACCCCAACGTTCATAGCAGCACTATTTACAACATCAAAGTGCTGGAAACAACCTAAGTGCTCATTAGTAAATGAGTGAATCCAAAAACTGTGGTACATTTACACAATGGAATACTATGCAGAAGAAAGAAAGAAGGAACTCTTACCCTTTGTGACAGCATGGATGGAACTGGAGATTATTATGCTAAGTGAAATAAGCCAAGAAGTGAAAGACAAATACCATAGGATCTCATCTATAAGTGGAACCTAATAAACAAAACAAACAAGTAAACAAAATAGAACCAGAGACCTGGGAATAAAGAACTGACAGTGACAAGAGGGGAGGGGAGATGAGGATAATGGAGGAAAGTAGGTGAAGGGTCTGATCAAGGAACATGTATAAAGGACCCATGGACAAAGACAATGGGTGGGGGGAAGATTGAATGTGGGAGGTGGGGAGTGGGTAAGGTGGGGAGAGTAATGGAGACAACTGTGCTTGAACATCAATAAAAAACTTTCAAAACTTAAAAAAAATGCAGAAAAAATTTAAAAAATGAAAATTTAGAAATAAGGATACATTAAAAGGGAAAAAAGAGCTTGAATTCTAAATTTCAGAACAAGAATGTGGCAAGTTGTACTCAATGTCAGTATAGAAGTAGCAATTTCCAGGTTTTGAGCTTATACCCACTATATATCCATACCCTACTTCTACCCAGATTACAACTGGGTCTTTAGGTAAAGGACCCTGGAGAATTTGTCAATATGGTATGGGAGGATATGTTTTTAGATATAAACTGGGAACCAAAGAAAAGATAAAGATTTTATTTTGCTTAGTATTTCCTTCTTTGCTATTCTTTTTCAAATATTTCATTTATTTATTTTTAAAGAGAGAGGAAGAGAAGGAGAAAGAGAAGGAGAGAAACATCAATATGTGGTTGCCTCTCATCTGTCCCCCACCAGGGACTCAGCCCACAATCCAGGCATGCGCCCTAGTCTGAGAATCAAACCAGTGGTTTGCAGGCTGGCACTCAATCCACTGAGCCACACCAGCCAGGGCTCCCCCTCTGCTATTCTTATTTAGCTTATCATTATTTATTTTGTGATATGCAGCTTTACTGCAAAAATTCTGTGTTCCTATTTCCTGGCCTTGGCAGATCTTGCCAGATGTTGGATAAAGTGAGGAAGGTGACAGCAGAATGAGGCAGCAAGAAAGAATGCATGTATGTGTCCAAAATTCTTCATACAAAACCCTTAGGGTCAGATGTTTTCTGAAATTTGTAATGTAGGGTATTTTAAACAAGTAATATGGTAAATATATGGTGTATTATATAACCCCTGGTAGGTGTTACAGAAACATTAGTATTTCATAGAAAAATGGACAGTCACATAAATAAGTGAAAATAAAGATAAGAAATAGTCTCACATCAGTTAAGGTCAAGTCTTGCTGCCTAATTAGTTTTGGTGTCAAAGTTATAAAAACTTTTGGTGTTTAGAGACTCCTAAATGTTGTAATTACAGTTAATAAATCATAGTCCATGGTCAGGTAGTTCAAGAATGACAGCAAGAAAAAGTAATTGAGACCCACTACAATGAGGCCATGCTGAAGGCTCCTTGGTCATGGGTTGGGGGTCAATCTTCACTTTCTTCAGAAATTGCACTTTGAGTGTCAGGTTGTGGATCATTTAAGGCAAAGTTATGCTCACTAAACATACAGAAAATATGACCTTGGGATAGCAGCACAGCATACACCAAGGCCAAGTGTTGATAATGGATGGCATCAGAAAATAAAGGACTGAAGCACAGTGGCTCTGATTTGTTCCCATAATGTATTGAATTTGTGCTCCACATTTTATCTGGAGAAAGGGTACTATACTATAGGCAAAGAATATGTGTTGGTAATAGCATTGAAATGTACATTGGATTGTATAATTGAAATTTGTTAAGGGAGTAGAACTTAAATGTTCTCACCAAAAGAGAAGGAAGGGAGGAAGGAAGGAAGGGAGGGAGGGAAGAAGGAAGGAAGGAAGGGAGGGAGGGGGGAAGGAAAGAAGGAAGGGGGGAAGGGACACACATGTGATGATGGATATGTTAATTCAATGGGGGAATCATTTCATTATGTATATGTATATCAAATCATCATATTGTACACTTTAAATATCTTACAATTTCAGTTTGTTATCCTGATTTTGTTCCATTGGTCAGTGTGTCTGTTTTCATGCTGGTGCCATAATGTTTTGATTGCTATGACTTTGTAATATAGTAGTTTGGAATCAGGAAGTGTGATGCTTTGTTGTTTCTCAAAATTGCTTTGGCTATTTGGGGTCTTCTGTGATTCGGTATGAATTTGGGGACTACTTTTTTTATTTCTGTGAAACAGGCCTTGTGAATTTAAAAAATATTTTTAGAGAGAGGGGAAGGAGGGAGAAAGCAAGAGAAGACTCAATGTGTGGTTGCCTCTCATGTGTCCCAAACTGGGTGCCTGGCCCAAAACCCAGGCATATGGCCTGACTAGGAATGAAACCAGTGACCCTTTGGTTTGCAGGCCATCATTCAACCCACTGAGCCACACTAGCCAGGGCTCATGTGAATTTTGATAGGGGTTGCACTGAGTCTATAAATCACTTTTTAAATTGATTTTGAAAAGAGAGACAGAGAAAGGGAGAGAAAGAGAAACATCAATTTTTGTTTTTTCCACTTATTTTTGCATTTGTTGGTTGATTCTTGTATGTGCCCTGACCAGGGATTGAACCTGAAACTTTGGCATATTGAGAAATGCTCTAACCAACTGGGCAAAACTTCCAGGGTTATATATCACTTTAGATGGAATGGACATGTTAACAATTCTTCCAGTCCATGAATATAGGATAGCTTTCCTTTTATTTGTGTTGTCTTCATTTTCTTTTATCATCTTATAGTTTTCATTGTAAATGAAACAAGAAGTGAAATAAATCACTTCTTGGCTAAATTTGTTTCTAAGTATTGTTTTTGATGCTGTTGGAAATGGGATTTAAAAAAATATTTTGCAGATAGTTCATTGTTAGTGTAATAGAGACATGGCTGATTTTTGTGTGTGGTTTTGTACTCTGTGACATTATTTGTTTGTGAGTTCTAACAATTTTTTGATGGCTTACAGGGCCCGTGATTAAGTGTTCCAGTGGGGGTTAAAGACTACATGCATGAGACTGCCTTTCCCAAAGCTTATTTATTGATTATCAGAACATTTATACTATAGGACAATTAAGAGAATGTATGGAACCATTATTCCTTATGATTTATGTATAAGACTCTTCCAGGACAAGACAGTCATTATTAAACTTCAGTAAATTCATACCACAGAAAACCTTTGTTACTCTAGTAGGTGTGGGAGAGCCTTTAGCTACACAGTAGGTGTGCTGTTGTTAAGAATTAAATGAGTTTGTTCATGTAGAAAACTTGGGAAACTGGAATATAGTCTATGTTCAAATAAACATTAGATACTATTAAAATAATTAAATAATGAATAAATAAATAAATATCTTACAATTTTGACACTAATACATCAATACAGCTGAAAAACAAAAGCAGGTTTTAGGTTTTATTTGGAGTTTGTTGAATTCTTGGATGTATAACTTATGTATTTCATCAAATTAGGGATGTTTTGACCATTATTTCCTCAAATATTCTTTCTGCCCCTTTTTCTCTCTTTCTCCTTCCAAGGCTCCCATTATGATGTTAGTATACTTGATAGTGTCCTATAGGTTCAGTAAGAGCTGACTCAGCCATACTGAAGGCATATATGTAGTCAACCCCTCTTGAACTAAGCATATAAACCTCCTAGGAGAAAAAGACATGGATGCCTGATACAGTGTAGATAAATGTGCAAAAATGATGGAAAATTGGCTGCAAGTTTCCTTAGAAATACTGTTGGCAAAGCTGGTCCTTGAGCATAGATAAAAATATGGAGGCCTACCTCAGTGATCATCTCCTTTCTTATACCCCTATATTCTTCATATGCATAACACATTATCAGTAATTTCCATTTTACACCCAGTGATTATTGTGGAGGGGTGACCTACAGCTATAAATACCCCCATGGAGCTTATGGTACACCCCATTCTATGCAATCTCAATATTTCATAGATTCAAATCACTGTAGTGAATGACATACTGGAGGCCTAACATATACCTACCACTAAATCTTTCCCTACATCAGCTTGCATCAAAGTCTAAAATGTCCATCAAATGTCATTCCTGTAGGCTGAGGTATTCTGTGGCAGCATGATAAACCAGAGAAAAACTTCAGCCAAGAAGTGGACACATTTAGGTTATAATTTCAGCTCTGCCATTTAGGAGCTATGTGACTGAGAAAAAAAATCACTTAACCTTTCTCAACGCGTTTCCTCAACTGTAAAAAGGGGATAATAATAATAATTATAAAAATCACTTTACATGGCTGTCGTGAGAATGAAATGGACAAAGTATGTAGTCAAAAGGTGAAGGTGAAATGTAAATCTCACAAACTTAGTGTATGTCAGTGGTGGCATGGAAAGAGCATAGAAGATTGCAGCCAGATAAAACTGGATTTGAGACCTAGCTCTGCATTTACTAGCTATGTGACCCTTGCAAACAACTTACTTATTTTAACTGGTTTCCTCATTTACACAATGGGGACAAGAACACTTATCATAAAGGACTATCATGAAGATTCAATGGGAGAATATAAGTGGAAATACATATTTATGCATTCTACAAACATTTATTCAACATATAATATGATGAAGATCAGTGTAGTGTGGAGGAATGCTTTAGAAGGGGTGTCAGGAAAGTCCATTATAGGCACAAAGAATGTCATAGAAGAGTTTAACAAACGAGAGTTTCATCCTTAGCAAATTTTTCCAACCTGCACTATTTCTACCCAGACAACTTGCACGTTTTTCTCCTTCAAGAAGCACGTACCTATTTTTCTGGGGTATCGGCTCTCTATTTACCCATTCTTCCCTTTCCCTCAGTCTCTTGGGTTTGCCCCCTGACCCTCCTAAGCATAAAATTCTGAGACACCAAGGACATTGCTGGCCCTTATTCAGTAATAAGCCTCTTTCCATGGCTCCTTCCCTGCACCATGCCTGTTATTTTGTTTGTAAGAATCCTCTTTAGGATATAATCCA
The DNA here is from genome assembly GCA_039655065.1 of Glossophaga mutica. NCBI lineage: Eukaryota > Metazoa > Chordata > Mammalia > Chiroptera > Phyllostomidae > Glossophaga > Glossophaga mutica. The sequence continues at coordinate 27,401,298 of CM077318.1, forward strand.
AGCAGTGGAATTGCTGGCTCAAAAGGTAGATCAATTTTTAGTTTTCTTAGAAAATTCCATACCGCTTTCCATAATGGTTGTATCAGTCTGCAATCCCACCAACAGTGCACTAGGGTCCCATTTTCTCCACAACCTCTCCAACACTTGCTGTTTGTTGCTTTGTTTATGAACGCCATTCTGACTGGTGTCAAGTGGTGTCTCATTGTGGTTTTAATTTGCATCTCTCTGATAGCTAGCAATATCGAGCATCTTTTCATGTGTCTCTGGATCCTCTGTATGTCCTCCTTGGAGAAGTGTCTGTTCAAGTCCTTTGCCCATTTTTTAATTGGGTTCCTTATCTTCTTAGAGTGGAGTCATGTAAGTTCTTTATATATTTTGAAGAACCCTGAAACACCAATCCAAAAGAACCTATGCACCCCTATGTTCATAGCAGCACAATTTACAATTAGTAAATGAATGGATCAAAAAACGATGGTACATTTAAACAATGGAATTCTATGCAGCAGAAAGAAGGAGCTCCTACCCTTTGTGACAGCATGGATGGAACCGGAGAGCATCATGCTAAGCGAAATAAGCCAGAAGCCAGGTGGCGAAAGACAAATACCATATGATCTCACCTTTAACAGGAACTTAATCAACAAAACAAACAAACAAGCAAAATATACCAAAGACACTGAAATTGAGAACAGGCTGACAGTCACCAGAGGGGAGAGGGGAGGGAATTTCAGGGGCAAAGGGGAAGGGTTTAGAGCAACAAGTATAAAGGACACATGGATAAAAACTACGGGGGGGTGGGTAGAAATGGGAGGGAGGTGGGGAGGGCTGGGGTGGTGGGCTGGGATGGGAGTAAAAGACAGAAAACTGTACAAGAACAATTAAAATAAAAATTAAAAGAAGAAAAAGGACACATGGACAAAAACTATGGGGGGTGGAAATGGGAGGGAGGTGGGGAGGGCTGGGGTGGTGGGTTGGGGTGAGAATAAAAGACAGAAAACTGTACAAGATCAACAATTAAAATAAAAATAAAAAAAGATTTCATGGCAAATGACTTACATGCTAAGGCAGTGTTATTTGGCAGTACAAGTGTATGAATTGAATAATGAAGACTTTTAGATGCATTTGCAAAATCATAAGGAAAATCTCATGTCCTTGGTAGATATTGTGACATTTCCATGTTATGAAGATAGACTTTGTTTTTCCATGTGTCTTACGCTGTATGTGATTTGTATATCTATAACCATGAAACCACAGAATTTGAAGCCCAAACTGCACTCAAAATAAAAACCACTTGATGGAAGGGGAAAAGAAAAGAATCCTCTTTATTTTAACCATTTTGTGACAACTTCATTCAATTATAATTAACAAACCACTATTACTGATCACAGGATGAGCAACGGGTTTGTTAAATCTAGTCATTCAGAAGCACTGAATACAGTTCCTGAGTACCTAACTCTGGATTTGGAAACCAAACCATAATTTCAGACCAAGCCCTTAACCCTTGCTCCTGATGGAGACCTTAATACTATCCATAAACTGAGCCTCTTTCTGGCCATATTCCAAGGCCTTAACCCTAATTAAATTGAGTCCCTGGGTATAGTCACATACTTACTGCCCATGCCTGGTCAAACAGTAAGTACCTATGCCTGGTCCCAGACCTTAAGTATAGCCAATGATAAGCCCTTAATTCATGATACTGAGATCACACCTATGATCAGACATAGCTCCTAAACCTGTTCCAAGCTGAGACTCAACACTTAGCTAAAGACTGACCTAAATCTGTGATATACTTAATATCCTACGCTGACCACCAAATGAATGCTCAGCATAGATACTGACTGACCTCTAAACCCTGTCCACAGACTGAATCTCTAACTCAGTCAGAGCCTGAGATCTGATCTTGGAAACAAATCCAGCTACAATTTCCACAGACTTAGCACTAACCAGAAAATGATCCCAAGGCTGGCAACAGAATGACTACTAAACTTATCCTCATACAGAAACAAAAACATGTACGAAGACTGAACTCTAAACTTGGCCAAAGACTGTGCCTTAACCCTGGCCAAGAAGTGAAACCAAATCTTCTACGAATTTGAGGATGTATTCTGACTACAGCATTTGCTCTAATCCTGCTCACAGATGGAAGAACCCTCATCATAGCCACAGGCTGAGACTTAACTTTGTTCAAAGACCAAGTTCTAAACCTGGCCAGGTACTGCATTCATAAATCTGACCACTGAATAATTAAGTGAACCTAGTACACACTGAGCCTCATCACTGGCTATGAATTTGGCCCCTAAATCTTATAATTTCTAAATTGCTTACAAACTGAATCTCTGGCCACATACTGAATTTCTAATTCTCATCACAGACTGAACCCATAAACCCAAACTCCAACCTGAGCTTTCAACCTAAAAATAAAACTGGTCCCCCAATATGGCTAATGACTGATCCTGAATCTGTGAGATAAAGTAAACTCTATCTCTTCCTAAATGCTAGCCCCAGACTGAATCCTTAACCCTAGCCACAGACAGATTCCTAATACCGAAAACGGAACTGTTCATCAAAATTGACCAAAGACTAAACCCAAACCCTGAACATGAATTAAGGATAAAATAAAACAAATACTTTTCATGTTATTTTCTTGAAACCTAGTGAGAGATTTAACTTTAACCCTGAGAACAGATGCAACTTACCATGGCCAAGATCTGAGCCCTATTCTTGGCTACAAACTGAGTACTGCCCTTGGATGAAGACTAAATACTTCCCACAATCTGAGACCCAAAGACTGAACCATAAGACTGGCTGAAAAATAATTCCTAACACTACAGGGCTGAATCAAAGCTCTCTTCATACTATTAGACCTAAAAACAGGCTAAGACAGAGTAATAACCTTTATCATGGACTGAGTCGTAAACCCATAAACAAAGTTCACTATATTATTAGCCACAGACTGAGTTCTAGCAAATTGAGGTTGAGCAATCAATCTGGCCACAAACCTAGTCCTAAATTGGGGAGGGACATACACATGACACTGGGAACAGTAGGGGCCCACAGATTGAACTCTACTACTGATACCAGAATGCTTGCTACACTAGCCAGAGTATAAGTCCCAAACTGACAACAAGACATGAACACTCTGAACTCAAACCCTGGCAATAGCCTGACCAATATCCCTGATTCCAGCCTGAGACTCTAAACCTGGACTCAAGCTATATCTTATGTGTTGTCCATTCTCACACTAACATTATTCGTAGACTAATCTGTAATGTCAACAGACAATCTGAGAAACATGTTTACACTCTTAGCCCTAACACCTTCATAATAAGCCTTAACCAGGCCATTGGTAATCCCTAAACTCTGGTAAAAGCTTAATCAGACACAAAATTAGTTGCATTTCTATACATTAACAATGATCGGTCTGAAAATTAAATTAAGAAAACATCTCATTTACAATATAATCAAAATAATATAATATATAGGAATAAACCTAACCAAGGAAGTGAAAGTCATTTACACTGAAAACTATAAAATACTGATGAAAAATTAAAGCAGACACAATTAAATGGAAAGACATCCCTTGCTTATGAATTGGAAAACTCAATATTGTCAAAAATGTACATACTACCCAAAGTGATCCACAGATCTGATGCAATCCCTACAAAAATCCAATGGTATTTTAAACAGAAATAGAAAAACAATCATAAAATTCATACAAATCTGAATAGACATTTCTCCAAAGATACTTACAAATGTTGAATGGGTATGTGAAAAGATGCTCAACATTACTAATCATTAGGGAAATACAAATGAAAACCACAGTGAGAAATTACCTCACACCTATTAGGAGGGCGAGAGACAACAAGGGTTGGTGAGGATATGGAGAAATCAGCACTCTTATACGTTGTTGGAAGGTATCGAGAATGGTGCAGCCACTATGGAAAACAATATAGAAGTTACTAAAAAAAATTAATAGTAGAACTACCATGTGATTCAGAAATATCATTTATGGGTTTACATTAAAAGAAAATTGTTGCAGACCATCCAGCCTGGTCTCAGGAGTTGTAACTCTTGCCCCATGGTGGGCTGCGTAAGAACCTAGGGACCCATTTCATCTGGGTCTCTTCTGTCAAGAGGACGTGACCTACTAAGGAGATAAAGCTTATCTCCCTGGCAGGAGTGCTGCTTCTGCCTCATCCATCTCTGGCCCCAACACTTGGTCGGTTAGTCAATGACGGGTAAGACTCCTCATGGGAGGGGCAACCTAAGCCAGACACGACCACTTGGGAGGCCCTCATGGAAGGACTCGGGGGGCTGCAGCAAAGAGGATGTGATGGACCCTCACCCCCAGGCTATTCTGACATAGCCGAGTCCTCATTTCCATCTGGGAGATGTCTTCTGCTTCCTAATTGGCTTAAAGCCTGAAACTGTGAGGGCGAGTGGTGCAGCCCTGTACCGGCCAGGACGGTTCCCTGGGTGATTGGGCATAAGAAAGAATCCCTAAAGTCCTGTGAAACCTGCTTTGCTAAGAGTGCACTCATTTAAATGATAAGGGTCCGAGGAGGAAATGAGTATGTCTCCCAAAGTTTGGCAACCCCCTTTCCTGACAGACACTGACTCAGATTAAGCCCTCAGATTTCTTTGACATGTTAAACATGTATTCTTGTGTATTTGAACCCAATAAAAGGCTAGTGAGGAAGGGGCTCAGGGTCATCCTCCTCTGAGAGTTTGACCACCTCTCCTCCCCAAGCAGATCAGGTCTTGGTAGTTTTATTTTCATCCATGATGGAGGGATGCAGCTCTGCAGGCGGAGCCCCCCCACATCTGGCGCCCAGGACAGGGGCCCCCCACAGAAAATGAAATCAGTATCTCAGAGAGACACCTTTGACTCCCATGTTTACTGAAGCATTATTCACAATAGCCAAGAATTGGAAAAACTTAAATGTTCATCCAAAGATGACTAGATAAGGAAAATGTAGTATATACATAATATGAAATATCATTTATCCTTAAAAAAAAAAAGAAAGAAATCCTACCAGTTGAGACAACATGGATGAACATAGAAGGCATTATGCTAAATGAAAAAGCCAATAACGGAAGGACAAATATCACATGATTCCATTAACATGAGGTATTTAAAATAGTCAAATATATAGAAGCAGAGATTAGAATGGTTGTTTCCAAGGGTGAGAGAGAGAAATGGGGAGTTATTGCTCAATGAGTATAAAGCCTCAGTTTTGCAATATAAATAAGTTTTAGAGATCTGCTCTACAAACAGTGCCTAGTGCCTATAGTTAAAAACCTGGTATTGTGGACTTTGAAATATGTTAAGAGGATACATTTCATTGTTGAATGTTCCTCCACAAAGAGAAACCCACGAAAAAAACTCAAGAAAAATTTTGGAGGTGATCGAGATGCTTAGTGCCTTGACCATAGAGATGGTATCATGGGTACATGCATCTATGCAAACATAAAAAATATACATCAAATATGTGGAATTTTTTATATCAATTATACTTCAATAGAGCTTTTTAAAAACCAGAAGTGGCATTGCCCATAATTTCTGCTCCTTTAATCAGGGAAAAATATTTTTCCATAGGTCGAAACATTTCTTTTCATGCCTCATTGATGAAAAAAAGAACCCAAGAAAAGTATTGTTGGCTTTCAGAGTCTGTATTTTAAGATAAGGGAAAGGGGTGCTTTAAGGGTATTGGGTTAATCAATCAACAGTATTTGTTATAGCAGGAGCTCTCCAAAATTAATATAATTATTAAAGAACCTACCTAAATATGTTTGACAAAATGTGCCAACATTCAATACAGCTACTAATAATTATAAGCCTCCTTTAAATGTCTAAAGAAGCAAAAATCAATGTATTGTATATAGAACAATACTGGAATTTTTTATTGTTGTTCAAATACAGTTGTCTGCATTTTCCCCCCACCATTCCCACCTCCCACCCTCCATTCTATCCCCCTTTGTCTTTGTCTATGTGTCCTTTATACATGTTCCTTGATAACTCTTCCACTTTTTCCCCCTTATTCCCTCTCCCTTCCCCTCTGGTTACTGTCAAGTTGTTGTTTATTTCAATGTCTCTGGTTATATTTTGCTTGCTTGTTTGTTTTGTTGCTTAGGTTCCACTTACAGGTGAGATTATATGGTATTTGTCTTTCACTGCCTGGCTTATATCACTTAGCATAATGCCCTCCAGTTCTATCTATGCTGTTACAAAGGGTAGGAGACACTACTTTCTTTCTGCTACATAGTATTCCATTGTGTAAATGTACCACAGTTTTTTGATCCACTCATTTAATTATGGGCATTTAGGTTGCTTCCAGCACTTGGCTATTGTAAATTGTGCTGCTATGAACATTGGGGTGCATAGGTTCTTTTGAATTGGTGTTTCAGGATAATTAGGGTATAGTCTAAGCAGTGTAATTGCCTGGTCCAAAGGCAGTTCCTTTTTTAGTTTTCTGAGGGAATTCCCTACTGTTTTCCACAGTGGCTACCCCTGTCTGCATTGCCACCAACAGTATATAGGGTTCCCTTTTCTGCACAACCTTGCCGGCACTTGTTTGTTGATTTGCTTATGATGGCCATTCTGACAGTGAGTTACCATAAGATGGTAACTCACTGTAGTTTTAACTTGCATTTCTCTTATGGCTAGTGATGTTGGCATCTTTTCATATACCTATGGGCCATTTGTATGTCTTCTTGGAGACATGTCTGTTCAGGTCCTTTGCCCATTTTTTAATTTGGTTGTTTGTCTTCCTTGAATAGAGTCTTGTGAATTCTTTATATATTTTGGAGATCAAACCCTTGTCTAAGGTATCATTGGCAAATATATTTTCCCATTCAGTTGGTTCCCTTTTCATTTTGCTGATGTTTTCTTTAGCTGTGCAGAACCTTTTTATTTTGATGAAGTCCCACTTATTTATTCTTTCCTTTACGTCCCTTGCTCTAGGGCACATATCAATGAAAATATTGCTGTGTGGAATATCTGAGATTTTTCTACCTATGTTGTTCTCTAGGAGTTTTATGGTGTTGTAACTTATATTTAAGTCTTTTGTTCATCTTGAGTTTATTTTTTTTGTATGGTCTAAGTTGGTAGTCGAATTTCACTTTTTTGCATGTAGCTGTTCAGATCTCCCAACACCATTTGTTGAAGAAGCTATTTTTACTCCATTTTGTGCTCCTACCCACTTTGTCAAATATTGATTGACCGTAGAGACTTGGGCTTATTTCTGGTCTCTGCATTGTGTTCCATTTGTCTATATGTGCATTCTTATGCTAGTACCAATCTGTTTTGATTACAGTGGCCTTGTAATATAGTTTGATATCAGGCATTGAGGTCTCTCCTAATTTCTTCTTCTTTCTCAAAATTACTGAGGCCTTTTGGGGTCATTTATGGTTCCATGTAAATTTTTCAAATGTTTGTTCTATATCTGTGAAATATATCATTGGTATTAATAAGGATTGTGTTGGATCAATAAATTGCTTTGGGTAGTATGGGCATTTTGATAATAATTCTTCCAATCCATGACCATGCTATGTACTTACATTTATTTGTCTATTCCTTAATTTCTTTCTTCAGCGTTGTATAGTTTTCTGACTACAGGTCTTTTATCTTCTCAGTTAAGTTTATGCCTACGTAATGTATTTTTCTTGTTGCTATAGCAAATGAGGTTTTTTCCCCCTAATTTCTGATTCTGGTATTTTGTTGTTGGTGTACAAAAATGCATTGAATTTCTGAATATTATTTTGGCAAAACAGTGGGCTCACTGTTTTGCCAAATTCACTTATTAGGTAAGATAGTTTTTTGGTGGAGTCTATATGGTTTTCTATGTACACTATCATATCCTCTGTAAACACTGACAGTTTTACTTCCTCTTTTGCAATTTGGATGCCTTTTATTTCCTTTTCTTGTCTGATTGTTGTGGCAAGAACTTCCAATATTATGTTGAATAGAAGTGGTAAAGCGGATATCCTTGTTTTGTTCCTGATCTTAGTTGGAAAGCTTTTAGTTTATGCCCATTGAGTGTAGTGTTGGCTGTAGGTGTCTCATACATGGCCTTTATTAAGCTGAGGTATGCTCCCTCTACTCTCACTGTGCTAAGCATTTTTATCATAAATGGGTGCTATAACTTATCAAATGCTTTTCCTGCATCTACTGATATGATCATGTGATTTTTTTCTTTCGTTTTGTTTATGTGCAGTATTACATTTATTGATTTGTGAATATTGTACCATCCTTGCATCCCTGGGATAAATCCCACTTGATCATGGTGTATGACCTTTTTTACTCTTGGATGTGGTTTGCCAATATTTTGTTGGACATTTTAGTGTCTATGTTCATCAGTGTTATGGACTGTAGTTTTCTTTCATTGTTGTATCTTTATCTGTTTTGGGGATTAGGATGATGCTGTCTTCATAAAAAGAGTTTGGGAGTCTTACCTCTTCTTTGATTTTTTGGAATAGTATGAGAAGGACAGGGCTTAGTTTTTCCCTAAATGTTTTATAAAAATCTCCTGTGAAACTGTCCAGTCCAGGGCTTTTTGACCTGGGAGTTTTTTTTATCACTGCTTCAGTTTAAGCAGCTGTTTCCAGTATGTGCAAGCTTTCTGTTTCTTTATCATTCAGTTTTGGAAGATTATATTTTGGTAGAAATATGTCCATTTCACCCAGGTTTTCAAATTTCTTGGCATATAGTTGTTCATAGTAACTTCTTACAATCCTTTTATTTCTGTGGTGTCAGTTATAATCTCTCCTATATAATTTCTGATTTTGTTTATTTGGGTCCTCTCTTTTCCTTGATGAGTCTAGGTAAAGGCTTGTTGGTTTTGTTTATCTTCTCAAAGAACCAGCTCCTGGATTTATTAATCCTTTGGATGTTGTTTTAATCCCATATCATTTAATTGTGCTCTGCTCTTGGTTATTTCCTTCCTTCTCCTCACTCTGAGCTGTCTTTGTTATTGTTCCTCCAGTTATCGTAGATGTAGGGTTAGGTTGTTTATTTGAAATGTTTCTATCTTTTCTAGGTAGGTCTGTATTGCTATGAACTTCTCTCTCAAGACTGTCTTTACTGTGTCCCATAGGTTTTGGACTGTTGTGCATTTATTTTCATTTGTTTCCAGAAATGTTTTGAGTTCTTCCTAGATCTTATTCTTAACTCATTCTTTGTTTAATAGCATGCTATTCAGTCTCTATGAATTTGAATAATTTTGTTTTTTTTCCTTGAGGTTGGTTTTAGTTTCAAGCCTTTGTGGTCTGAGAAAATGCTTGATATGATTTCTGTTTTCTTGAATTTCTTGAGGCTTGTTTTGTGTCCTATGAAGTGGCCTATCTTTGAAAATGTTCCATGTGCATTTGAAAAGAATGTATATTTTGCTTCTTTGGGGTTAAAGATTCTATGTATATCAGTCAAGTCCATTTGATGTAAGGCATTGTTCAATGCCACAATGTCCTTTTTGATATTTTATTTGGGTAATCTATCCATTTTTGATAGTGAGGTGTTAAAATCCCCTAGTATAAGTTTGTTGCTGTCTATATCTTTCTTGAAGACCTCCAAGATTTTCCTTATGCATTTAGGTGCTCCTATGTTTGGTGCATATATGATTACAATGTTTATGTCTCCTTGATGGATTCTTCCATTGAGTATTATGAAGTGTCCTTCTGTGCCTCTTTTTATGGCCTTTGATTTAAAGTTTATTTTGTCTGATGTAAGTATTGCTACCCCAGCTTTTTTTTCCTGTGCATTTGCTTGGAATATTTTTAAAGTATATTTTATTGATTTTTGGGTTTTGAGATTGGGTTTTTCTTTAGTGGACCTTCCCTCCAGCTGCTTGACTGAGGGTCACTCTACCCACCTACATCTCGTATGTTGTTGTGCATAGAAGATGCCAGAACAAAGCCAAAAAACCAAGGAAACAAACCCACATCCATAAAAATAACTCCTCCCTCCCTCCGCAATCGCACTATCAACAGCAAATGAATCAGTATTAATAAAGGTGTAAAGAGATTAAGACTATTATTAAAAAGAGAAATAAACTGTAGTATAAAATGTAGTGACTTCATATGTATAAACTTGAAGGACAAGAAATGAATGTTAGAAAGCTATGAAAGAAAAATATTGCAAATCATGGAGAAGACCACAGTGGATTTCATCTCTGTAGCCTCTAGTATTTACCTTTTTTTTTAATTTATGGATCTGTCTCTGATGATGTCAGATGTTGACCCTGTTTGACCTTAGGCAGTCTGCTGCAACTGCCAGGGATCTCCTATCTGTGGCTGTCTCCTTTAATTGTTAATCTAGTCACTCTGCACTCATCAGTCAAACTTAAGCCCCACAGGGTGGGGCAGAGTCCCTCCTAAATTGGGGCTATTGTTTCCTCTCAGGCTGCTGCTGCTCCTTTGCTCATGGGGAGTGGTCTGCCTGAGCAGGATGACTGCTGCTATATCCCCCTGATTACTCAGCACCAGGATCCCAGCATCTACTCTCTCAGCTCTCTCCCCAAAGCTTCCATCTCTAGTCTCTCCTCAGGCATCTCCAGTCCACTCTACCCCAGCCTTTGCCAGAGCGCAGGGTAAGTGGTTGCAAATGAAAATTTTTGTGTTGGACCTTTAAATGGCTCTGCATCTCCAGCCATCCATCTCTGGCAGAGAGTAACCCTGATGCTTTTCACTGCCAGTTGTTATCTGTGTACTTTTTGGGTTCTAGTGCTCTAGGCTAGGGATGCCAGCATAGGGCTTAGACCCCACACTTCTCAGGCGTCAATTATCCCTCTGGCACATCTGCCTGTTGGGTACCCAGACAGCCTTCTCGAGTCTTCACCACACTCCTTACCAGATAGGTTGTGCTGAAGCTGCTACTTCTGTCTATCCAAGGTTATAAGGTTTCTCTCTCGCTATTGCTCAGTTGTTTGTTCCAGGTGATTTCTCCACAATTTAGTTTTATTTTTTTTTTAATGAGTAGCCTTTTTTTTTTAGAATTTTATTTATTTATTTATTTATTTTAGATTATTTATTAGATTATTTATCTTTAGAGGGGAAGGGTAGGGGAGAGGGAGAGAGAGAGACATATCAATGTACGGTTGCCTCTCGTGTGTCCCCTGCTGGGAACTGGCCTGCAACCCAGGCATGTGCCCTGACTGGGAATCGAACCTTGATCCTCTGGTTCGCAGGCCCGCGCTCAATCCACTGAGCTACACCAGCCAGGGCCACAATTTAGTTTTAATTCCAGATTGGTCCTGGGAGGAGGTTAGTGTGGCTTCCATTCAGTCCTTTGGCATCTTGCACTATCCTGGAGGAATATCTGGATATTTTAAAACCATAGTGTTTAATGGAAAAATAAAATAAAGTTTAATCAGATCCAACACTAAAACTCAGTGAACTGAATTCTACACAAATTCAAAATGGGACCACTACCAGCAGAATCAATTCTCACATAAGCCAAGTAAAAATGCTAACACAGGTCACTGACTGAGCTATGCTCTGGCCATGGAATGAGGTACAGCACTGGCTACTATTACTTAGCTCCACAGGCCACTCTTGATATGGGCTACTGACAAATACAGAGCCTGACATTGACTGAAGTCAGAAACCACACCTGGAACTTACTCTGGCCAAATATGCATTACAAATCCTGTTTATATCTATAGCTGAAGTCCTGAACACAATGTGTACTCTAATATTGTCCACACATGAAATGCTAACTTTGGTCTATGACAGAACTCTAGGGCCCTTCACAGGTAATGTCTTAACATGGCAACAGACTGAGTATTAAATTTAGACACTGACCGTGCTTTAAGACTGGCTACAGACTGAAGCCTAATGCTAGAACAAGAATAAACTCTAGCCCTGGCTGGTGTAGCTCAGTGGATTGAGCGCGGGCCTGCGAATCAGACGATCGCGGTTCGATTCCCAGTCAGGGCACATGCCTGGGTTGCAGGCCAGTTCCCAGCAGGGGACACACAAAAGGCAACCGTACATTGATATTTCTCTCCCTCTCCCTCTCTCCTACCCCTCTAAAGGCAAATAAAATTAAAAAATAAATAAAAAAAATATTAAAAAAAAAAAGAATAAACTCTAACCACAAACATTAGTTGAAACTTCACCTGATGAAAGACTGAATATAAATCCTGTTAAAATTATTAATTAGCCTTTCTCCAGAAAACAAAATTAGCATGAACAGTAACTCCTGGCAGAGCCATAATGCTGGCCTTTTTGATTTCCAAACCTGGTAATAAAAGTGGTTCCAACAATTACCAAAAACTGAAATCAATCTTTGAGCTGAGCCTTAACTCTAGCAGTGGTCTAAGGCTGACTGGACCTTAGCTTAGCACTGGTCTCAGAATGAGGCCTTTTCCTACAGATAGACTAAATCTTAATACACTTAGCCCTCTATATCTGAGGTTTCCATATCCATGGATTCAACCAACTGTGGATCAAAAATATTTGGGGGAAAAATGGCACTGATTGGTGTGGCTCAGTGGATTGGGTGCTGACTTGTGAACCACGGGGTTGCTGGTTCGATTCCCGGTTGGGGCACACACCTGGGTTGTGGACCAGGTCCCTGGTTGGGGGCATGTGGGAGGCGACCACTCATTGATGTTTCTCTCTCTCTATTTCTCCTTCCCTTCTCCTCGCTCTAAAAATAAATAAAGTCTTTTTAAAATATTTGAAAAAATGTTTCATTTTTGCTGATGTGTACTATGTAGTTTGGCCTATGATGGTTGCATCTGTACTGGACATGTACAGACTTTTTAGTCATTGTTCCCTAAACAATATAGTACAACAACTATTTACAGAGAATTTATATTATATTAAGTATTATAAGCAATCTAGAGATGATTTAAAGCATGTGAGAGGATATGCATAGGGTTATATGCAAATACTATGCCATTTTATACAAGGGACTTGAGCTTCTGTGGATTTTGTTATCCAAGCAGGAGTCCTGGAACCAATCTCCAGTAGATACTGAGGGAAGACTGTCCCAAATTTTGTACATTGACTTCACAATGAGGCATAATACAGGTCATATTGAACCAATGGCAGACTCAGAGAGAGCTTTCATACTGGTACACTGGTCAGAGATGCCCTCTGACCCTTGTCAGAGATTGAACCATGACTCTAACTCAGGCCTAACATTGATATCAAGATGAGCCCTAACCTTGGTTCCATGTTTATCTAAACATGGATCTATATTAACTTATAAAGATAGCAACAGATTGAGTAAGTCTTAAACTAAGCAAAGACTGAAGCCAAACACATTATTCCACACTATAAACCTGATGACTGGCCAGGACTTGAGCTGTACACTGGCCTTCCATAGAGCCTTAACCTTGGCCTAGTAATTGATCTATAAATCTTGCCAGACAGATTTACTCTGGGCCACTATTTTACAAATTCATATTTTTATACTCCAGTATTTTTTCTGGATATATTTTGAAGCATACTTTCTACCAACATTAGGTCAAGAGTCTCATCTTTGTATGTTTAAACACACACATTCTAACAAGCCTTGCAGAAATATTAGCTGCCACAGCTGAGTATTTGAATTATTAATTTTGTTTATTGATAGTTTATCCCTAATAAAATATTAGCTCCAGAGGGAAGGGATGTTACTTGTTTTTTTCTACTTCTCCATTCCCACATATAGAATTATACCTGGAATGTTGTAGATAATTAATAAATATTTGTTGAATGAATGAATGAGTAGTTCCTTGTTACTCTTATGTCCTCTTATTTGACCTCTCTGTGCTATATTCCAGTAATTCTACTTTGTTTTTTCATGGTTCATCTTTCTGGCTATTCATTCTCAGCTTCCTTTCAAGGTATTTCTTCCTATAACTACTACTTGAATATTGTTATCTTCTAGGATTCCATACTTAATCTTTGTTGTTCTTTTAAAATACTACTCTAAATACCTTCCAAGTGAAATTAAATCCATATTTACTTATTTAATTGCCATCCATAAACTGATGTCTCCCAAATGTTTAGTTTCAGTCCACAATTTTCTCCTGAGCTTCAGACCTACATTTCCTTGCAACCTACCAGGCATCTTCACCCAAATGTTCCACATACTTCTCAAATTTTAAATGTTCAAAACAGAATTCCTCTTATCCCTTACAAAACATAAAATTTTTACGGATCCCCTATCTGAATGAATGGTACTACCACTCAGTCTTCCAAATCAGAATTTGGGAATCACAACAGACTCTTTCCCTTACTATACATATGCAAAGTATCAACAAATCTATGTGATCCTACCATTTCCTTGCTTAAAATCCTTTGATGGTTCTTTGCTGCTTTCAGGTTAAATTTCTAGTGTATTGGCATGATCCATATTCATATCTGATCAAGTTCCTGAAATATGTAACTTTTTTTTGCCCCCTACACCATCTTACATCCTTATTTCTCTGTATGGAATATGGTTGACTGCTCCTGCCCCAAATCTGATAACTATCTTACTGGTTCTTCAAGTCTCATCATTCAAGCATGGGTTCCTCAATAGGTAGAATGATTTTTTATTTCTCTATAGTCCTACATAAGTCTGTGTAGATCTTTTTAGAGCACTTTTCACATTGTATATTCTGTCTCCCCACTTAGATTTCAAGGTACTTGAGGGAAAGTGTTGTTTTCCAATTCTATGGCAAAGTCCCTAGTTCAGTGCCTTGCACAAAGCAGTTTGTTGAATAAACTATTGAATCTATTAAATCCTTTTCTTCCTTAACTTCTCTTTGTAAAATTTTAGGCAACTACCTTAGGAAAATGCAATTTCTTTTTCTTTCCCTTCATTCCATTTGTTAATCAAACAGTTGTCCTTACCAGTAGAAGTGTAGCAACACAATAACAATCCATTCAACTGTAAGGATTCATCTCTAGCAGAGAAAAGTCAAAAGTTAGAAGTGAAATCAGCCCTAATAAATAACCATTTTACTCAACCTTCACATTTTTAAAAAGTGTTTAGGTGTCCCATTTATTTCTTTATCTACCTCTTTTAACATAATTTTACTAAAAAGAACAATAGTTACTTAAAGAAATGTCGTTATTTATTATTACTCAAGTTGTATTGTCTATCTGTTCTAAATTGTTGCATTACAACAATATATGTGGCCACTGTTATTCACGGCAACAAGGTGGCTTCATTATGGGTTAAGTATGGTAGGTATGGATTAATGAGTGCCCATTTTCTTTTAGGCTGGCTTAAATCACATTTCTATGCTTGTTATGTATGACACCACTTCAAAGGAAAAATATGACTCCCAATTAGAAAAAACATACATTTTCCAGACCCTTTTAAGTGAGTCTAATGAAGATGGTTCATAGAGAACAGATTTTGACAGTTTTAAAGGACCGGTTAAAATCATAATCTTATTAGAGCATAAATACTATAACGTCACTCAATCAAAACTTAATGAGAATTTCAAATCACGATATGAAGTGTTTCCACCAAAATCCTAATAGTTTAACCAACAGTAAAATGAATCTAGAACCTTCGTCTTCACCCACAAGCACAACCCCATTAAGTACAACAATGAAAAGACAGCAAACTCACAGCTATTAAGAACCACACCTAAAACAAAAGCAAACTAAGCAAACAGCTAGAACAGGAACAGAACCACAGAAATGGAGATCACATGGAGAGTTAGCAACAGGGGCGTGGGAGGAGGAGAGAGGGAGAAAAGGTACACAGAATAAGTAGCATAGATGGTGGGTAGAAAATAGACAGGGGGAGGGCAAGAATAGTATGAGAATGGTAGAAGCTAAAGAATTTATGACACATGGACATGAACTAAAGGGGGGAATGTGGGTGGGAGAGGGTGTGCAGGGTGGAGGGAAATGATGGGGGAGAAATGGGACAACTGTAATAGCATAAGCAATAAAATATATTAATAAAAAAAAGAAGGGAGAGGCTGTTAGCCAGTGCACTCCAAACTACAATACCCAGCATACCCTTCTCTGTCTGAACTTCGTGCACAGTAACAACCAATGAGTGGGGACGGTGGGAATAGCGAGTACAGTAGAAACTAGTATCTCAACTTCATTTCCCACAATCCTCTGTCTTCACCTAAGTCTCTCCACCAATGTTTATATTGGATTCTCCACAGATAGAAGAGCCTCCAGTGACCTTAAACTACATTTCCCATGAGGCCAAGGACTTGGCCTCCGATTTTCCTGGTGACCAATAACCAATAGGAGATGCTACAGTAGGTGAGAGTCCAGCCTTTGGCTTGCGTGCCAGGCCAGAGACGCTAGCGCAGGGCGGGGATTTCAGAAGACAGTTCCGTGGCGCGTGGCGCGGCGAAAGCACTTCTCGCCCAGGAGCTGCGGCACTGGCCCTATTTTCTGCGGCTGTATAAGGAGTAGCGCTTCAGCAGCCAGGGAGCTGGAGGTCAGAGAGGCAGAAAGCCTGAGTAGCTGTGGCTGGGGACTGTGGGACCGAGGGAGCCTAGGAAGGACGGTGCTTCCGGGACTGATGCCCTCAGCGCTTAACTCCGCCCAGCTCCGCCTCTGCGGGGGTGGGGGGGGCGTAGGAACTGCGAGGGGGGTGGGCTTCTGAGCTCTACACCAGTTTCCTCGAGTGGAGGGAGCGCGCTCTTTCTCCCCGCCCCCCCAACCTGCTGCTTTCTTCTTCGTCCACATACCCTCACTCCCGCCTTGTGCCTTTTCAGAGGTCTGAAGTTAGGGTACTCAACCAGGGCCTTCCTTAGGTGATGCCTGGACTCTCCATGTTTGGAGGAGTTGGGTGATCTCTTTCCTGTTCCCTCAATTGACTTGTCAGGTTTGGGCACACACCCTTCCTAACACACACATTTCCCTTTTTCTCTGGAGGCCGGGGAATTCCTTGCCACGCCCAGGGGGTGACCTTTGTCCAATTTTCACTTTCTGCTTCCTTGATGGTGAGAAACACCATTGCCATCTCTTTTTTTTTCTTACTGATTTTTATTGCATTTTTTCCATCACCATTTATCCCCCGTATACCCTCTTCCACCACCACCCGTCCCCCCCCAATCATTACCGCACAGTTGTCCGTGTCCTTGTGTCCTTTTTCTTTTATACTCCATTCCTCCACCCTCTAAACCCCTCGTAGCTGTCAGCCTTCTGGCTCTCAATGAGTCTCCCTCTATTTCACTTGTTAGTTCAGTTTCATAAATTTGTCTTTGACTGGCTTATTTCACTTAACATAATGTTCCTCAGGTCCATCCATACTGTTACAAAGTAATTTTTTTTTTTTTACAGCCAAGTAGTGTACAGTTGTGTAAATGTCTCACAGTTGTTTCATCCACTCATCTATTGTTGGGTGCTTGGGCTGCATCCATATCTTGGCAATGGTAAATAACTCTGCAATGAACATAGAGATGCATATATTCTTTTGAATTATTGTTTTGGGTTCTTTTGGATATATTCCCAGCAGTGGAATTAGTGGGCCAAAAGGCAGATCCATTTTTAGTTTTTTGAGGAAATTCCATACTGCTTTCCACAATGGCTGCACCAATCTGCATTCTCACCAACAGTGCACTAGGGTTCCCTTTTCTCCACATCCTCTGATTTATTGGTTGATTTATTGATGATAGTCATTCTGACAGGTGTGGGGTGATATCTCATTGTGGTTTTAATTTGCATCTCTGATGATTAGTGATGTTGAGCATATTTTCATTTGTCTATTGGCTATCTGTATGTCCTTTTTGGAGATGTGTCTATTCAGGTCCTTTGCCCATTTTTAAATTGGGTTGTTTGGGGGATTTTTTGGTGTTGAGGTTTATAAATTTTATATAAATGTTGGATATTAGCTGCCTCATCAGATGTATTGGCAAATCTGTTCTCCCATTCTGTGGGTTGACTTTTTCTTTTGTTGATGGTTTCCTCTGCTGTGTGAAAACTTTTTTCGCCCCATCCAACCACCCACCCTTTCTCTAACCAGGTCTTTGGAGTGAAAATGGTGTCCCTTCAATTTTCAGAAGGGATAAGGAACAGAAGAGGGAAGGAATCTCACTTTTGAGATATGTGGTTAAGATTCAGTTCAACGGTCTGATGAGAGCAAAGGGCAAGCTAGACCTATTTTTGAAACAGCACATTAGGGATTTCCAGCAAGGACAGATAGCACTAATGTAGACAAACTTTTATGTAGCACATCAACTACAAAATAAAATAGGCTGTGCAAAATACTCAAAACACTCTATTAATGATTTTATTATTATAAATGGATGCAAAAATGCTGAGGGGTTAGTGGAAGGGGATACTGATGGGGTAGGTACCTGTGGAGGGTCAAGCTAAACCCTGGAAGTGCTGAAGGCTTGAAACTGTAATCTGACTTCAGATCAATCCTGGTGGGCTTTGTGAAGAAGGTGAATTTTAACTTAGGCTTCAGAAGATATTTGAAGTGGACAAAGCAGAGGTAGAAAATTGTTCCTGGTATTGGGATTGGAATTTGAGAAAGGTAGATAGAAGAGGGAGCACTTGAGTGACAAGTGGGCTTGCCTGAATGGAATAAAAGGTGTCAGCAGGTTTTAAGTGCACAATTCAACAGAACGTCATCGGCACACTGTATTTTATTCACATCACCCAAAGCAGTCTCTTCCCAAAGGTTTTATGAACCAATGTCACCCCAATAAATTGAATTTAAAAAAAGAAACAGTGTCAGCAGTGATATATTAGGAAAAAATGGTATTAAAAAGCTTGGAATCATAATAACAGGATCGTTTGAAGCACCCACATGATTTGGATGTTATTCTGTATCAAATAAAATGAAAGACAAAAATTAAGATTGGGTGATTTTTGTTTTTTTCATCCTAGGGGAACCTGATTTGAGATCAATTCTTGGAGAACCCAAAGAAGTGTGGTGGCAAGTTCCAAGTGTGAGTTTAAATACCAGAAGAACTTTGTCATATTTAATGTTTTTATCTGTGGCTCTTTCTACCTACACTCTATAGTTGTCAGTTTTAAAGCCTGGTAACAAATTTATTTTCTGAAGAAATGCATTTGGTGTCCCGTGTATCACATTATCTGAATTGTAGTCATTTCAATGTATGAGAATACTGTTATTTATTGAGTCCATATAATGTTCCAGGCACTATCATAAACATTTTGTTGCATTATCTGAACAGTCTTATGAAGTAGATACTGTTCTTTCCATTTTTTTAGAAGAGGAAACTAAAATACAAAGAAGTTAAACAACCTACCTAAAGTCATATATATTGTAATGAGTGGAGTTGGGGTGTACAGATTTCTGACTACAGAGCCCAGGCTCTGTCTGCCATGGTTTGATGGTCCTACCATTAACAATTATCCTCGAATTTCCATTTGTGGTAAGGAGAGATTTTTGTGAGGTAAAGTTGATCATCCTGGCAGAAAACCAAATGATTCACTCTTAGTTTCGATGTCAATATATGTCTGCTAGAAAGTAGCTGCCAAAACCAAATTAGCTTAACTGCTATTGCAGCTGTAGCTAAATTGTGTCTGCCAAAACTATAGTCAGTATGACTATTTCTGAATTAGATGATTCTGTTTATAAAACATGTCATACCTCTAAGCTATTTGGACCTGGACAGTACTTTGGGTTTTATTTTAGTTTAGCTTTCATTTTAAGTGACTTGTGTCACTAGGTCTCTTTCATGACCCTTGCCCAAATGACATATTGGTGTGAGTGCTCCGTGGTTCTAGTTTGGGACTGAGATAGAGGCCCATAATTCTGAGATAATGTAGTGTGCAGTATAACAGAGACAGGTACAAAGTTCTATGGAAGGCTAATGGAAGGAGTGATTAACTAAAAGGGAGAGTCAGGGAGAAGGCTTCTGTGAGGAGGTGACATGATGAGTCTTGAAGGATAATGAATTTGCCCGGCAGAGTAGAGGGGAGCCATTTCAGATAGAGGGAGAAGTTTTTAAGAGACATGTGGTTATACAAGAGCAGTGTATAGCCATTCAATATTGAGGAATTTAGTATGGTTGGGGTGCAGATAGTTTGGAGAAAGGAAGGTATAATGGTAGAACAGTTTGGAAAGATAGGTCAAGGCTGATTTATGAAGGACCCTGAATGCATGGCTAAGTGTGGATGTCCTCGTACAAGCCAGTGGCTCTCAAACTGTAGAGTATCTGCCATCAATGGCTATGTTATGCTCCCAAAAGTGTTTTTCATTTTACTAATTATGTATTCTGATGTGTCTTAAAAAGGGTAAAACTGCATTACATCATCAAATCTAAGGTTACTTAGGATATGGCTTAGTAAAAATAAAAACTGAATCAATTTTAAATTGGTTTAAAGACACATGGTAACTATACGTGCTATATGAATGTGGGAAAATCACCAAGTGATACTTAAATGACAAAAGTTTAGGAACTACTGCTATAGGCAATTTTAAAAAAGCATTAAAATGTTTTAGAAGAAGAGCACCATGATCAGGTCTTCACTTTAGGATACACTGGAGGGGCAAATGACCAGTTAGGAGGCTGGTGCTCTGTTCCACAGAGAGATGATGACAAGCTGAGGGTGCAACATAGAGGAAAGAACAGATTTTACAGTGATTTAGCAGGCAGAATTAGTAGGAGTTGGTAGATAGGAATATTATTATTCTATCAGTGTTATGAAAATGATTTTAAAGTTTTAAAGGCCATTTGTTTATTGTCCTTTATATTCTAAGATGAACATATTATTGCCCACACAAGCTGTGTACATATACATATTCATTAAGGTAACAGTGAACACTGTTGTCATAGATGGGTTTGGACTGTATGCAGGTATCTTCACTGTCTTGTGGAGTGCCCTTGAGAGCAGTAGCAGAAATACTCAAGATGCTGGTAAAGAATATGAGTATGATCTGTTACCTTTAGCTATCTGAGGAACTCCTCCTTCAAGACTCATTGAAGCCTTTCCTGAAACTACCACTCCCCTGCACCCCACACACGTGCATGCATACATGAAGCAAAGTTAGGCTTCTGGCTTCAAAAGGACCCTGCACTTACCTCTGTCCTACTCTGTACCAAACTGTAGTATGTCAGTCTGTGGATGCTTGTGTCCCCCCCCAGACTGTGAGCTCCTTGAGAGCAGGAATCAGCTCATTCATCTTACCTATAGCATCCAGAACAACACTTGGCACATGGTAGACACCTAATAAATTATTATTGGATGAAAATGGTCCAACATATTCACATGAATATAACTCTGGACCTTGTAGTGGCAAGTGCTACAAAAAGAGTAGCTGTTTGCTACATCTGCTATTTTTGCTGAATAAAGCAGTAAGTTAAAGTGACATGAATGCATAACTTCACTAGAGGTTTCTTGTTTTTTCTTCATTTCCCCCCCATTTTCCTATAGTTACCTTACCTTTTTCTTTCTTCATCAATTATCCAACCAGTCACCTATTCCTTAGGCCTGCCCATTGCTCTGCTCCTCTTGACAGAGTTCACATTGTTCCTGTTCTAATACTCTGCCAAGGATCCATCCCTCCTTTTCACCCACTAAGTCCAATTGACACTGTCCTTGAAATCACTCCAAACCATCTCCTCCTACTCATAGACACTGCTAGTGAAACTGTAATTTTTTTAGATTTATTCACTTATTTATTTTTAGAGAGAAGGGAAGGGAGGGATAAAGAGAGGAAGAGAAACATCATTGTGTGGTTGCCTCTCACATGCCCCCTACTGGGGACCTGACCCTCAACCCAGGTGTGTGCCCTGACTGGAAATCGAACCAGCGACCCTTTGGTTCCCAGGCCAGCACTCAATATACTCAGTCACACCAGCCAGAGCTGAAACTGTAATTTGATACATCTCTTCTAGAGAGCAATTTGTCAATATGTGTCAAAAAATTAAAATTTAACATAGCTTTCAACCTGCCATTTTTGTGTTCTATTGAAGGAACAGATGTGATTTTCCAAAAATTTAGCTCTTGGGATATTTTTACAATGGCAAAAACAAAAAAAAAATGTTTATAATAGTAAAAACATAAAAGAAAAAATAATATTTTGGATGTGCAATAGTAGAGGTTTGAATTAAATCAATTACAGTGCATCTATAAGTGAATTACTATGTAACCATGTAAATTGATGTGACCAAAAAATATTTAATGATGTGGAAAGTTGTTTATATTATATTAAGAGGAAATTCAGCTTATAAAGTTGTCAGGTCCCTGTTTAAATACACAGACATATCACACATGCACACGTCTGTGCATGTGTAATAGGACAAATCCTGTAATATGAAACACAAAAGAATTAATAGAGGTTTGCTATAAGTCTTAAAATTATATGAGTTCTATTTTTAACCTTTTGCATGTTTTTATTTTCTAATCTTCTATAATCATACATTGGTTATTTTTTTAAGTTATTTTTAAAATGTTTTCCCCATGTCCACTGTTTAATTACCATTGCCTTAGTTTGGGGCACACTAACCCCCCCCCCTTATAGTCTGGGTTACTGTTGCCTCTAACCTGCTGCCCTTGCGATGCATTTTCTACCAACGCTGACAGAATAATTTTTCTACGTTGCAAATCTGAAGCTATCTGGCGCTATATAAAGTAGTTCAAAGGCTGCTCATTGTTAAGAAAAAATCCAAACTTCTTAGACTGGCTTATAAAACCTTTGAAAATCAGCCCTCTGCTTTTGTCTCCGACATCTTCCTCCTACAATTTACTTTTTTCTTGGAGTCTTAGGCCGCTGGCTGCCTAGCACATAATAACTGTTTGGTTAATGCTAGCCAAATGTGGACTGGATTGTATGTGTTAACTATTATGTGCCAGGCAACCCACTAGTATTTCATTTCATCCTCAGAGTAAAAATATTAAATACATAAAAGTTATCTTTATTTTACAGATGAGGAAAATTAAATAAAAGTGGGAAGGAAAAAAGTAATAAAGAACATTTTTTTTAAGAGAAAATCTCCAGCCCTGGCTGGTGTAGCTCGGTGGATTGAGCGCGGGCCTGTGAACCAAACAATCGTGGTTCGATTCCCAGTCAGGGCACATGCCTGGGTTGCAGGCCAGTTCCCAGCTAAGGGACACACGAGAGGCAACCACACATTGATATTTCTCTCCCTCTCCCTCTCTCCTACCCTTCCTCTCTAAAGATAAATTAAAAAAAAATCTAAAAAAAAAGAGAAAATCTCCAAACTGTCTGCCATAACACAGCTCTTCTCATTTTCCTGAAGCCCCTGCCAGTCTTTGTTAGTGTGCAGGGAAAGAGACTTTGTTCTTTTCCCTTGGGCAAGTTATATGTGACCGCAGGGTAACAAGCACAGTTCAAACTGACACGGTCTCACCATGTCACCATTCACATTGTGCTAACGTACAGAAATTTTCCCTTGTGTACATAACACTTCATGCAGGAGAGACAGAATAGCTCCAATTGTTCTGTTTTTTGTTTCTATTTTGAAATTCTATGTCTTTTGGGATGGCGATATCAACAGAGAGCTACAGAAATGTATGATCGAATTGAATGTGCAAGAAACAATGTGTCTCATGGGAGCCAATGTCATTGGTTAATTTATTTTTTTAAATGTCATGTACATGTATTTTCCAGCAATCTGTCCCTAGGGAAGGGCTAGGTTGAATTCAACTGTTAATCCTATTTACAAAATGCAGCCCATGCATGCATTATAATCTTCCATTGTTAAGTAATCTTAGACATATGTAGTAGATTACCATAATGACATAATGCGGGTGAGTATGGGGTATCTGATATTCTCTACAAAAATGTATGAGTTTTCATATTGTCATTCAGGACCCTGTAGTGTGGTCTTTCCTACATTTTCCTTATAAATAATACCCATTGTAAAAAAAAAAAAAAAAAAAAAAAAAAAAAAAAAAAAAAAAGCATGCTCTTTAAAGGACAGAAGTCCTAAGCATGAATCATCCAAATAAAATTATATTACCTTGTAAGGAATGGTCGCTGTTAAATACTCCAGGAAGAATAATTTATATTTGTCCTACTCCATGGTCAAATATATCGCACATAGAAATTGCAGAGAGTTTTAATTCGTTTGATAAATTATTGTGGGCTTACCACGTGCAAAGCACTCTGATAGTGATAGGCACTGTACTAGATACTTACAAATACCCCCTTTAATGCCGGAGAGAGAGAGAGAGCATATGAATATAGTATATATACAAGAATGATTGCAAAAGAAAGAAATGGAAAAAAAAGAAAACTTTTAACAAGCAGACCCATTCTATCAATGAAAACTTACTCACGTGAAAATTGGGATATGTGCCAGTAGGGCTTTATTCTTTTTTTTTTTTCCCCTGTCTCTTTTCTCGGTGCGATGTATAGGAAAAAATGAGCTACCAGATAGCAGATAAACAAATGATCTACTTCTCCGTTTACAAACAGTTTGAGAGATGGAACAGTGACTTTCAGTGTGTCCAGCCCTGTACGAGCCTGCTGGCGACATTGTGAGAGTTATGACTATGTCAGCTTTTCCAGGGTTTCTGTCTCTGCTGCAGAGATTTGGCAGACACCTCAGACAAATTTTATGTCTCTTAAATCTTCCTGAAGCTGGGCTTGGCTCTTAGATTTATATGTACAAAAAGTAAAGTGTTTACCAGTTTGACATTTTTGAAGATCAAAACAGACTCAATTTTTTTTAATTCAGCATACACCTCAGTTTAGTCTACAGATAAAGCTAATTGCTTTTGCTATTTGATAAAACAGCCAAAATGCTTACTTTCCAGAAGTGGTGACTGATCATATATCTAAAGATTTATATTCCAGGCTTCAGTGTTACTTTCTTTATTTCTTACCTATAAACTGTAAAGTTTTGCTAAAGTCTTCATTTTCTTTTTTTGCCTTCACTGACACATAGGTTAAAACAGTGTAGGATTTGGAGGTGTGGTGAAATATATTAGCAATCTAGGAGGGAAAAAAAGATTATTTTTATTAGCTCCCCTTGCTCCCTCTTTTGGCTCTCAGTTTTTCAGTAGTCCCTTACCCACAAAATGTTCTTCCCTGACATACTAATGGTAGGTGAGAATAAGAACTGAAGAACTTTCAGTGACTACCCATTAACAAGGCTGGTCCAAAAGTGTCTATTTGTAGGCACAGCACAAATTAAATTTTGGCTATAATTCAGAATAGTGTTTCAAACAACACTATTCTATAAACAACATTGCCTCAGTGGTGAACTGTGAAAAATAATGATGGGGAAATCCCTGCTAAGGGCCCTTCTCTTCTGCCCCAGCTGCTCTTTTAAGCCAGCAACAACTGCCAGTAAGAGCTTCCTGTGGTCAAGACTATCCTACAGTAAGGCCCCATAATATGTCCTTATGCCATTTCTTCTTCAGTCAAGCCCTTGAACACACTTCACTAGGATTACTTTGGTCACATAATATTGTAATTTTCACCTTTCAAGAGATGCTGAGTTGGAATTCAAGGAGCACTTGATATTCAAGCTTATTTATTCGATAATCATTTGAGCACATATACAGGACCAGACCTTATGCTAAGTGCTGAGAATACAGTGATGAATTAGAAGTGGTCCCTGGCTGTCCTTAAGGAGCTTACAGTCAAGTGGGGGAGATAGACACCCAAACCAATAATTCTGTGCAATGGAAAATGTGCTCAGAGAAAAAGATATGTATAAGGTGCTCTGGGAATATGATGGAGGGAATTACTGCTAGGGATGGGCAATTTACAGACTGAAGACTATCTATGCTGAATCACAAAAGTGTGAGTGGGCATTGTCTAGAATGTAGGTGGACAAAGAAGTGATGGGCAGTGATTCCAGGCAGAGGGACCACCAACAAATGAGAGGCAGTCAGGAGTTAAAATAGGTATTTCAGAAAAAGCAAGATATTGTGTGTGAACCACTAGGTGTGTGGGAGAGGGGACAGAATAAGAATCTGGAATGGTATCCTGTGGCCAGTTGGTGAAAGAAGTCTGCTTGTTAAGTAGCTTGGCCTTAATCCTATAGGCAAGGGTGAGCCAACATAGGGTTTTAAGTGGAAGAGTAACAGGATTATATTGGAAGATGGGCTTTATCGAGAGAAAACTAGAGAAAGAAAAAGTCCACCTTTTGATTTGGCAGCCCTTTATAGATCTTATGCTATTCAGCAATTCATTCAGTAATACCATTCAGCAATGCCGTTCTCTACTTGGTTTTCTTTCAGTGTACAAAGATCACTTTGAATAATTCTTTCCTTTTACACATGGTACATACCTTCCTGCACTCCTTCACATTACCTCGCTGAATATTCATTCTTTCCAGCTCAAATCAGTGATCCCAGTAGAAAGTGCAGCTTGATTACCATGAAGGAAATCAGAGTTTCAAAGCATAGCAGCTTAGTTTTAAAAACTATATGATCCTTACTTACTGCTTACTGAGTCAGCAGGGCTGAGGCAAGTGCTGGTCAGCTGGCCTTGTGGGCTAGGATTGGGGGGGTGCGGCAGTGGGGAAAGGAAAGAACAGAGGCAAAACAGATGGCAGGAAGTGGCTGTTTAAAAAATGCACAGCATGCAGAATGTTGGAAATCCCTAAAGGCCATATCCAGATATGAAAAGTAAATATATAAGGCAGAAATATATGAGTATAAAACAAATGCATATTGAAGGTACCTGTGCCCCAAGAAATTGTACTATCTAGCCAGTTTTAGAACATGCTTTTTAAAAACATCTAACTCAGATACCACAAATGGCTTCCCATTATCCATAAGATGAAGTCAAAACTCTTTAGCCTGGCATTCAGTACTTTCTTCAGTCTGACTCCAACCTACTCCAATTTTTATAGTTCTCTCTTACAGAACTTCTCTGCTCTAGCCAGTTACTCTTTAAGATACTATTCTGGCATTGCCTCACCTGCTCTGTAAGACCTCCTGGGTCAGGGACTATGTTTTATTTACCTCTTTGAATCCCCCACATTGACTGGCAAAGTGCCTTTGCATATAGTAGACACCTAAGGTATACCTATCAGTTGATTATTGTTTCCCCGTCTTTCAATTTCTCTACTACTATTTGGCCTAATACCCTCTCTACTGAAAATAGCAGCACTAGATGAAAAGGGTCAGTGTTCAACAAACTATCTTTTAACTATTTATTTTGAAATAATTTAAATATACAAAAATTACAAGAATAATATAAGGACCATCATATACCATTCACTCAAAATTACCCATTTTTAACATTAATCCCCATGTAACATTATTCTCTAAAGAAATGATTACTTTGTTCTGAAACATTCGAGGTCGAAAAAGCTGTACCCCTTACCCCTCTCATTTCTTCTTCAACTTTTTATGATGAAAAAATTTTAAATATAAAGAAAAGTTGAAAGAACTGTACAGTCAACACCCATATACCTACCACTTAGATTCTATAATTAACACATTTTATTTGCTTTATCACCTATCCATCTGTGTATTCATCTATTATGCATTTCAAATTAAGTTGCAGGTTACTGTATGTTTCTAAATTCTCTAGCATGCATATTATTAACTAGATGAACAAACTATTTTGTGTTCTGAAATCAACCAAATCATCCTATTATACCTACATTTACTATGTTGCCAAAACACTGGTTTACCTGTGTATCTTAGATCTGTTTAGCCATGGAACACATTTCTCTTTGATTAACTTTGGGATGCTCCTCCACTTTACCTAGTGCAGTACCAGACACGCATTCCATAAATACCACTTGATGCCGATTAGGAGAAACAGAGCTAGAACCAGGGGAAGAATCACAATGAAATTAGAATAACCTGAGGAAAAAGGGGAGCATATGAGAAGAGGGCCACAAGGGGATGGGAGAAAGAAAAGTTTAAAGAATTGGAGAAACACGGGGGCCTTAGCCCACCTGGTACTTACAGCTGTACTTCTAGCTGCTGCCTTCCACCCCTCTTTTGAGGAGGATAGGTTCCAGTAAATTAGGAACAATTGCTGCTCAGCAGAACACATGCATGACAAGTACCCTTGCTACTACTTATGCACTACAATTAGCATATTTATATTACTTCATGAATATGCTAATTTACTACAAGGTAGGGCTTAGTTTTAGAGGGTGTGGTTGGGCCACTGAAACTTCTTTCAAACTAAATCTGTGCTACAGACAAAGGAGCACTTCAGTAAGTCCCACTAGTTTTCTTTTTCTTTATAACACTTTATCTCTTTTTCTGTTGCTTATGAATACAAGGGTAGCTCTAATATGCATTTATTGAATAATTATTTTGTGCCAAGCATTGCACTAGCTGCTATCACATCATTAACACTTTTCAATAACTTCATGTGGTAGGTACTACTTCTTTCCCCATTTGGCAGATAAGAAAACTTGAGACAGCATGCTTAAGTACCTTGTTCCTAAGCCAGCATTCAAGAAACTCAGGTTCAATCTCTAGATTGAGCAAAAAAGAAAAAGGACTCATGGACACGGACAACAGTGTGGTGATTGCAGTGGGAAAGGAGGGTAGGCGAAGGTGGGAGAGGGTATGGGGGATAAATGGTGATGGAAAAAAATACAATTAAAAATAAATAGAGAAAAGAAAAAGAAACTCCAGTTTGTCTGACTCCAGAGCCCAATGTTCTTAATTACTGCTTTAGGAAGGAATTTAGTCATTCAGACTTTAATCATTAGAATGTCGGTATAGTAATGGTTTCATATTGCTTGAGTTCATTCCCAGTTTCATCACTTACCAGTTGAATAATTGTAAGCCAGTCATTTAACATAAATAAATCTCGGTTTCTTCAACTATAAAATGAAGATAATAATACATACCATGTAACTGTATTATAAAAACGAATTAAAAATAATGTAAAGGCCCTGGCTGGTGTAGCTCAGTGGATTGAGCGCGGGCCTGCGAACCGAAGGATCGCGGTTCGATTCCCAGTCAGGGCACATGCCTGGGTTGCCAGGCCAGTTCCCGTCAGGGGACATACAAGAGGCAACCGCACATTGATGTTTCTCTCCCTCTCTCCTTCCCTTCCCCTCTAAAGATAAATAAATAAAATCTAAAAAAGGAAAAAAAAAAAAAAAAGAACTTAAAAAAAATCTAAAAAAAAAAAAAAATAATGTAAAGTATCATGCCATGTCTGACATGAAATAGGTGCTCAGCATATTCTATATAACTTTCTTTTCTTCCTTTTTCCTTTTTGGGACCAGACCGCTCACCTGTAGCTTTCATTTGAGGAACAACAAACAGTTCCTGAAACTTTTTTTTTTTTTTTTTTTTTTTGAGGAAAACATTCTGAAAAAGAATATTCGGCTTACTCTTCCTGAGGATGAGCAAGGAGAGTTACCCAATTCTTATGTAAAGTTTATTTCAAAATAAACTAGAAACATCAACCCTTAGGAGAGTTGGGGTGGTCCAACTCCTGCTTCCTGAAGATTAGGGCCAAATTGTGAAATCATCTATTTTGTCAGTAGACTAAATTTCACAATTGGCATAGACTGTTAGACCTGGGATATTGGTAATTCTAGCCATTTCAAGGCAAGCAAAATGAAGCCAAAAGAGTATAAGTTACTTGTCCAAGGTCAAACAGTGAAAAAAATGAGGAGAATCCAGTTCCTCTAACTCTTTACCCAGTGTTCACTTTGTGGTTCCTTTGTGGGCTCTAAGGCAGGTGAAACCAAGTCTTGATGTGTGCTCTTTGCAAGACCTTGAATTGATTGGAGTTGTGGGGTTTGGTACAAGTTTGATTGATTTAGAAAATATGAAGGTTTTTTTTTTTTCTGGTTCAAATTTATTTACTAGCGTTGCTTTCAAACTGTTAACATTTCTATTTTGTTTGGGGTTTGGCAAATTAGCATTGTTTCTCCCTGTTTAGATGCACAGTTTGGTTCAACTCTTTGGTTCTTTGAAATCTTCCACTGGGATTTTTGTTTTTGGCAAACTTAATCAGAATCCAAGGTGGTTAACAACAGGAATTCGTTTGAAAAGGTCAGTCAGGCTTAGTGATGGCTGCTGAAAAGGAGCTTAGGTGGTTAGGGAACAATTACTGCCTACAATCTGGAGTTTGAAATCAGGATGATGGAAACACTGCAGTGGTTTTTCATGTACATAAGTTTGAAGTTTGTGTGTTTGTTTTCCTCAGGATTCCCTGATTCTCTTTCATTTCTGTTCTTGCTGTTCTGGGTTGAAACTGCTACTTCCCACCTTATTGCTTTTTATGGCATTCTATCAGTAATATTCTTGATATGATTCTCATCTTTTGGCTATGGGAAAAGAAGGTAATAAAATTGCCTTCCCTGTTTTACCCCCTTTACTTTGAACGGTCCTTCTGAGGAACTTGGGGAATAGGAATTTCAAGCTTAAATGTGTGAAGGATTTCAGTTGCAATGCCCAAAGACAGAACAGCCTGATTCTGAAATATAACCTTTGTTCCTTTCTATCCACTGTGGTTTTAAAAATCAGGTAAGTCTCTTTTGCTGAATCTGAAATTGGGCTGACAGCTTTATTGGTGGCCAGCCATGTCACAGGTAAGGCTTTGGTGGAGGGTTGAGGTGATAAAGCCCCTGGAGAACTGTATCTCACCTGCCTGTCTTGCCACATGCCAAAGGAAAGGGAAGTTCTAGTGCTAGAGCTGTCAGTGATTTTTCAAGCTCTCAACTGTTTACCTAAGCAGTTGGAAGGGTAGGATTGCAGCTGTGGTGGTAAAAGGGCCATTCCCAGTAAGTCAAAAGGCAAGCACTTTCTAAGAGATGAGGTTCGGATGATTCCAGCAAGTGCATTTGTTTTGGCTTAGAAAGAAAAAAATTCTCATATTAGATTCATTTTTTTCTCTTCCCTTCCCCTCTCCTCCCCTCATTTATCTTCTCCCTTCCCCATATTCTCCTCCCCTTCCCTGTTTTAGTGGCTCACTTGTTCTTAGCTACTAATTACCTAACTCTTAGTCACTTATAACATTCATTTCCCCTATTAATTTAATATAGATTTTGGATGTAGATTTTACTGGCATTTGTAGTACTGTCAGTGATAGTCAAAGGGGCAATTAGGAAAGTTTTCTTTCTTCTCACAGGAAGTGGGCTGGGCATTTGTTTGAAGACACAGATGGCATTGGAGGGGGCCAAGGGGAGTTGACATCTGATATTTCTGCTATAACTCTCACCTTTCTTTTGGCTGCTTTAGATTTGGCCCATGTGGACAGGCACACACTTGGGTAACCACCATACAGATGGAAATCAGCACATGTGGGATTTGGCCGAACCAAAGGTCCCCAAACATTGCCTGGATCATTTAGTGCCTCAGGTGTGGCCACCCCAGGACTTCATGTGCTAAAATTGTGTCCCAGCTTAAGCCAGCTGGTCACTGTATATATAGTATCAAGGCAGCTTAGAGACTCATAAAACATGACTTTGGATTTTTACTTTGTGGATTTAGATTAAGTTAATTAATCTGAATTCTTCCTCTCATACTGGGTGGTGAGGACTTACCAGGTTAATAGAAATATATTTTTTCAGGTTAATAGAAATATTTAACAAAAGAAGGTGCACGTTGTCCAGTAGCTTGCATTTTAGATGGAACCTAATACTAGGCCATATAAAGAAAAATGGACTGACTTTTCAGAAAGAAAGGAAGGAATTAAAGCAGGGATCCCCAACCCTCGGGGCAGGGGGCAGACTGTGCTGGTCAGTGTCCTGTCATCAAGCTGCCAGGAGGGAAGCCGAGCTCCTCCTCCTGTCTCCGCCCCATGCCCACCCCTTACCCCCTCACGAGGTCCACAGCAGGAGGTGAGCTGCATCAAATGAAAAAATAAAAACTGTTTCATGGAAAAACCGGTCCCTGGTACCAAAAAGGTTGGGGACCAATGAATTAAAGGATTTCAGCCTGTTAATCAACTTTTAATGTGTTATATGTCAGATTTAATTTTTTTTTCAAAAAATTTTTCCTGTGTGGAATTTTAAGAATAAGCAGTAGAATTTTAAAACTGGAGAAATTGAAGAATGTTTTATGAAATTATATTGTTTTTTTCTTTTTCTTTTCCTTGTTATAGAGGTGGCTCAATTCAGTCACTTAGGCAAGGTTTGTTTTGGGGTGTAATATTAATAATCTCATGTAATTTTATAGCTCTTTACAATTTACAAAAAGGTTTTCATTTCTGTGATATCATTAGCTCTTCATAGCAATCCCATGAAGTCATAGGAATAGGTACTATTACGTCCAATTTAGAAATAAGGAACTTAGGCTCAGAGAAGTTAAGTGACTTGTCCAGGGTAACACAGCTAGGAAGTGATAGAACTGGAACCTGAATCCATGTTTCCTATAATATCCAGCCCAGGTGCTCCTTCAGTTGGGGTGTGTTTCCTTTCGGTCTCCTTTTTGTTCATACTCATGATTAATTTTGAAATTGGTTTAGAAAAAATGGGCTTCAGGGAAGCAAATGTGTAAAATTGAAGCACTTACAGGTAAAGTGCTTAAGGTCACCTATGGAGAGTCCTGCACATAGCTCTTAGCTTTCCCCTTGACTTTAACGGAACTATTTTTAGGTATACATCGATTGTTTTTCAGTGTTAAATGCATGCACAAAAGTTCTGTAATCCACTGATTATAGGTGTGAAAGCTGCACCTGGGGAGATGGACTACAGATGAAAAGTTGACTTAAAATAATTAGCCTCTTGCCTTCTTGTTAAGAGATGTCATGTTCAATAGAATTTAATTTCTTTATACTTCCTTTGCTTCCAGCCCTTTAAATGCAATTCTTTAGGGAAAATTAGCAAATATTTATTTTGAATGCTGATTTCTCAGGAACAAGGGTAGCTGGAGGAAAGAGAAAGCAGAGCAGTGGACAAGCATTTTTTTTTGTTGTTGCTGTTTGGTGCTGCAAGCTAAGATTTCTTCTAAGGCATGCACATTGTAAAGTTCTGATTTGTCCACTGCATGCTGTTTCTTTAGGCACTGATGTATGAAATCCTGAACGAATTCTCCGATGAACATACCGCTAATTGCTTCTCCACCTGCTCTCCAACCTCTTCCACCCCACCCCCTTCACTCCCAATTCAGCCTATAAGTGTCCGTCATTGGAGATGGATGGTGACACATGCAGTAATAGCAATTCATAAAAGCTGGTTCCAGCCCTTGTCTTCAAGGCTCCTGGATTTTCCACTGCCTGCTTTTGTGTAAGTGAAGTGGATGGAAGTGCTACTGGCATCAGAATCCACCTCCCTATGCTCCGTTGCTAGAGCTCAGTTGCTCGGCTGGAGCCGAGCTAAACAGAAGCATCGGATCTGAGCTGAATTGTAGCTGGGTTTTTTTTCCCCCTGAATGTGGGGGTGTGAGTTTGGGATAGTGTGTAGTGAGGATTTGGGGTGCTTTGGCTTTTCTTTTCTTTCTTTCTTTCTTTCTTTTCTTTTTTTTTTTTTTTTTTTTTGGAGAGAAGAGGGTAAGGGGAGAATAACTCACGGGAAGATACAACGTGAAACAGTTCTCTCAAGAGTATCACGATGTTCCTGGTACAATATACAGGTATGGTATGTTTTATTTTATCTCATTTCCCTTTTGTTTCAAAGTGCATTCCTCTTTTATTTTGCCTCCAGTTCAACTATACTGAAGGACAAATAAGGTTATAATGAGCTAAACAAAATATCTGCATAATACATGCCTGCCTCTAGCTATAATGTTTTAGCAGACTGCTATGTAAAATCTGGGTTTTCTGTTAAATTGATAGTCCTGATCCCTTAATTGTGCACGCTTCTCTGCTGTATTCTTGTATTGAATTTCGCAAGTCTTATGTCTGCAACTGGTAGTATGTGATAGAGGCTAGAGTGTTTGTACAGAAGACACAGTGCTTTCTTTAGAGGCAAAAAAGCAATTTTTAAACACTTCATATGTTGTGTTTCTCTTGAGTTTATTAACTCCTGCATTTCTTAATTGGCTGTCTAGATTTCTTAAGAGTAAGGAAACCTCAAATAGGAAGCATTCCAGAACATGTTTGTTTGGTAAATTTATTTTTATTTCATTATTTTACTCAGATAGATGAACATTATATATTATTGTTATTTGTTTGTTCTCGTGGCAGGGGAAAAAAAGTGCTGGGAACAGAAAGCTAAAAAATGCCAGCTCCAAACCATGTGTATTGTCAAATATCATTGGACCAGAAGTGTTCCAGTATTTTCTTAAGCTTTCAGAAACACACTGGTCCATAATAATAAAGAAGTTGAAGACTGATCAGGCTTTGGTAAATGTTGTTTGAAAGGCTTCTTATACATATAGCAGTTAGATGGAAAGAATCCTTCTAAATGGAAAAACCCTGAGAAAGTTTCACTTTCTTGCTGAACAGGAGAGAAGCTCAGTTCCTACAACCACACGTTTTAATAAGTTTGAATATAATTTATTGTCAAGGACTTGCACATCCATTCTTGCTTTATTGTCCTTAAAATATTGTGCCCCTGTGCTTAAGAGCAAAAAGATCATGTTCTGTTTTGATGCGTGGTTTGACAGTTAATTTCGCTCCTCATTAATTGGACAGCATGCAGATGATGTGGAGAAGTGAGTGAGTGACAGTATTTCAAGGTTACGCTGAAGAGCATACAGTGAACCTTAGTGCCTGGACCAACAGCTGCTGAATTGAATTGTCTGCAATTAAAGCAACAGCAGGTTTGTGTAGTCTTCCTGCAGCCCATTTATTTGAATTTATAGCTTCAGTTTCTTCTTTGGGTCATGGATGGTTTGTTTTAGTAAGTGTCGGAGAGTTGTGCTGTTGGATATTTTCTCCATATTCCAATACATGCTTGACTCTAGAAGAGCTGTCTCTGTACATTTTTAATGTGAGAAGTTTTTGAGGTTTCTGTGTTTGTATTAAAATCATAGAATGTCCCTTTTTCTTCACTACAAAAGTGAATAGATACATTTTTATTGAAAATACTGCTTTGTTCAATAAATAGAGGTTTCTCATGGATCTGTGTTACTGATGTAAATTTCTGGCAGTGAAAAATGTTGGAATTTATTATGGTACTGGAATTACTATATCTGGGAAGAACTTCTCTATGCTAATAAAAGTGTTTGTGTTTTAAAAATAGTGACATTTTTCTCTTTGTCATGTCTCAATTCCAGGGTGACCTAATGAGTAATGTCAAATCCAACTACATGATTTTTATGACTGAATTTTATTTGTATGCTAATAGTGAATACTTGTTTAATTTCTTCACGGATTTACTCTGTTAAAAGTAACAATTGCAGTATAGTTGTTGGTTATTGACTCATACATACTGGATGTAGTATAAAACATTTACACTCTGATTTAACATATGCTTGATCAGTTTATCTTCATAACAACCTGTGTGAGGTAGGTAAGTGGTGTTATGATCTCCATTTCATAGGTAAGAACACTGAGAGTTCGAGGATAAGTAACTAGCCTGAGATCTCACATCTAACAAGTGGCAGAGGCCAAACTCCTAAGTTAGTTGATTTGAGCTTTTTCTTCCTCTTACACCAGGCTGACTCCCAGTTGATGGATCCAGGGTAAATTTGACTTAAGTTACTAGTTAAGAAGACTAAATTTAGTCATTTACTAAGAAATGTGTTCTTTTATAGAACTCTAGAGATTTTTTCCAGCTATTTTAACCCAACATTTATTTTAATAAGTGAGTGCTTTCTGGATTATTTTAGAGATATATAAAGAAACATTAGTATTTTGATTAATTTATAATTCAATATAAATGAATGGAGAGCCTTATGAAGTTATTGGGAACTAAAATATCCAATTAAAAAGGTTAACTAGAGCATTTTCTTTGAAAACAAGCTAGTTTGTTTTTTAATATTTTGCACAAAAAGCATATGCTGTTTTCATAAAAGTATGTGTATTTTAATACATACTGGCCATAAATATGAAGTGGCATATGTTTTACATTTTTATTTTTATTGAATATATTAGGGTGACACAGGTTAATAAAATTATATAGGTTTCAGTATTTTATTCAGATCAACTGAAAAAATATGCAGGTAACTCAGTTTCACACCTCTGTTCTCCCTCCCTCCCCTCTTTTTTCTTTCTTTTTTCCTTCCTTCCTTCCTGCCTGCCTGCCTTCCTTCCTTCCTCCCTCCCTCCCTTCTTGTAGACCAGCTTTGCCATCTTTGTAAATTCCAAAATAGTTTCTCAGTTATAATGGTTTCTCATTAGGTTAAATAGGGGAAAAAAATATTCTGCCCCACTGAAGAAGGGAATACTGTTTAAAACTGCATTGTCACTTCAGCAGATGAACCCAGATTTGCATAGCACATACTTATTCTCTAGTAAAACATCTTAAAACCCCTTCAGGTAACATTCTTAAAGCAGTCATTCTTAGATCTGAATTGATTAGAGACTATCCCCATGTGCTGGGGAAATGACTAGTTGCTCACACCATGTAGACAACTCTTCAGCTTTTGACAATGAATATTTGAGAATGTTGCCAAGCAAATGAGCCAGAGTTGGGGCAAGTATTGTTGTGACCTGTTTATGAAACTTTTAGAAAGCTGGTAATGGGTATATTGTCTCAGATTCCATGTAATTAGAATTTATCCTTATCTAAAAATATCTTTATACTTTAATATATCTTAAAGCTATTCTTATATTATTACCTTCTAGTAAAAAAGAAAGGTTGATATAAAGCCCTCTTGTCATTCTTTAAATATAAATGGAAATTGACACTTGATAAAATATAGGGGAGAACTTTGGGGAATGGGTCAGCATTAAAGCAGGGAGAACTGGGAGAATTAGGGGCATGTGTTTGGAAGCTGCACATTAAACCTGATTTCAGGTGGCAAATTTCCTGTGCATTTGGAAGCTCTGACTAACACCCCTCATTCTAGTCCTCTTTCTGGGAACAAACACTCCTAATATAAATGAAAAGATAGCTTATGGGGACTTTTAAAGAAATTGACATTTTCTCATTGGTAAAAGAAAAAGGCACTGCAAAATCAGTTTTCCTCCTGTGTTGTTTGAGGCCAAGATAAATTAGAGGGAGTAGAGTTCTGGTTGTTCAGGGGAGCTGAAGTTGGTTGTCTGATGATTTTTTCCTTCAGTACACCTATGAGTGTGTTTTAGGAGAGTGAAAGGCAGGTCTTAGAGAGGTGGGTATAAGGGCTAGTATACACCAACCAGAGGTGTGCTGGAGTCGCCTTACTCTAAATTATTGAAGGGGATCACTAAGAATATTTACAAATTTCAAAAATTCTCAATCTGTCTTTTTCCCTAAAAGGGCTTAAGATGCGCAATGTATTAGTTAAGGCGTGCTGTCTATGCAGGACAACATAGTGAAGATGCCCCATGGGCTGCTACACTATACTAACTGCCACCCCTTATGTAGCATTGATGCCTTCAAGGGTTATTGGACATAGCATGATCCAATATGTGTCCCTACTCATACATACACATGATAGTATTTGCTAACATTTATTGAGTGCTTACTGTGTACCAGGCCATGTTATAAATACCTTATATGTATGGACTCATCAAGCTTCACAGCACCTCTTAAAGGTAGGTGGTATTTCCATTTTAAGGGTAAAAAAACTGACACAAGGTTTAAGTAACCTATCTATCTACTAAGTCACACAATTACTAAGTAGCAGAATCACAACTTAATCATAGGAAGTTTGTCTCTAGAACCTGTGTCCTTAACCACTATGTAATAAGGCATATATCTTTAAGGGCATGTCACTGAAAAAGCTCATGAGAAGTTCGCACACTCGTGTGCCTCCCGATGCAGATATTCCATTGTCCATGCCTTGAGAAGACATAGGCAGTGCAGGGTTCTCAGCTCACCAGACTTAAAAGTCTGGGCCATCCATTCTGGGTGCCTGGGACAAGACCATGAATGGCTCAAAATGTCATTCTGGAAAAAAAAATTTTTTTTCAGAAGTTGTTTGAGGAGAGTAGTGATATGTTAAGATCTCCATTTAGAAAGAACACTCTTAACAGCTAGGCATAAAATAGAGTGGAGAGAGAGTAGATGCAGGGAAGATGTGCTATGATTTGGTCACTTGATTGCATGAAAGAAAAACTGCACTTTAGTTGGCAATGTTTGTTCTTACAAAAAGGTAAGAGTTGAGAGAGAAGCAATTGAATATGAAAGATTTTTTTTAAGGCTGACAATCTAAGGAAAAAGCATGAGTAGTGACAGCGTTTAGATGCTGCTGGAGATGCAGTGATCCACCATGTCTCTGGCAGTAGAGAGTCAGAATGAAAGTAGGATTTTCAAGCAGTCTGGTAACTTTGAACTGGTTTAGAGTGGCTGCTGAGTAGGTTTTACAGAATGGTGTATAGTGGGAGATGTGTCACCAGATACACCCCAAATTGTCAAGTTCTTGTACTTTTCTTCATGCTGCTCTCTACATTTTAATTGCCATTTTCCACATCTCCAACAAACCTGGAGCTACTCAACATTTAAGGTCCAGCTCAAATGATACCTGCTAGTTTATTGTAATATTTATTTTTCACCTGTCTTCCCCCACTAGACTGAGTTCCTTCAAATGATAAACTTTATTTTACTAGTGTCTTAACACTTAGCCTAGTTTCTTGTACATACTCAGCACTTACATGCAATAGTCAGGTCTTCAAAAACTGTATCATCAAAGAATTTTTCTCCTCTCCTCTTATGCTAGCTCAAGATTCAAAGCTGTTCCCAGAGCCTGAGCATTCCAGAAACTGACTAGCTAGGTAGCTTCTGCCGTGCATAGATATTCTGATACTTGATACTCTGTCCAAATATTTATTTTGTTTCTAGTGTAACTGTCTTCTTGCTTTTATTCCCCATATTCATCCTTGGTTAGATTACTGTACTTTGAAAGCCCATTCTTTTGCCTTTGTGGAACACTTTGCACTTTTGTAAAGAAACAAGAGCTTGCCTATAGACACATGTTAATACTTATCCATACAATAAAGTGAATCAGAATGTGTAAATTGATCATTGGAATTTTCTTCATTTTTAAAATTTATTTCTTTTTAGCAAGAGGGGAAGGGAGAGAGAAAGAGAGGGAGAGAAACATCAGTGTGTGGTTGCTGCTCATGTGCCCCCTACAGGGGACCTGGGAACCCAGGCATGTGCCCTGACTGGAAATCGAACCAGCAGCCCTTTGGTTCACAGGCCAGAGCTCAGTCCACTGAGCCACCCCAGCCACAGCTGATCATTGGAATTTTTTGATGAATAATCACAGTGTTTCTCAAAATGTGGTTTAGGGACTGCCTGTATCAGCATGATCTTGGAAATATGTTTAAAATGCAGATTCCTGGATCCCCATCCCAGACCTACTGAATCACTCTCTGCATTATCTGCATTTAGCAAACTCCCCAGATGATTATTCTGTACAACTGACCTTTGAAAATCATGGTCCAAAGTTAAAATTAAAATGTTTAATCTAAGTCTGTATTGTCTATGGCTATGAATAATTACATTGTGGAAAAACTAGTAATAAAATGATTTGAATTTTTTATATGAAACTTAAAGTCTTGGTCTCATGCTGTAAAAATAGAACTTTCTGTGATGATGAGCTATTCTATGTCTTCATTATCCAACATAGTACCACTTTGTCCAGCATAGTACCACTAGCCACATGTTGCTCTTGAGCACTGAAATGTGGCTACTGCAGCTGAGGAACTGAATTTTAAATTTTATTTAAGTTTAATTAAATTGAGATTAAAGTCATTGCATGTGGTTATTAGATGCAGTATTGGAAGTGCAGGTCCAGAAAGCCTGGT
Organism: Glossophaga mutica; assembly: GCA_039655065.1. Lineage (NCBI taxonomy): Eukaryota > Metazoa > Chordata > Mammalia > Chiroptera > Phyllostomidae > Glossophaga > Glossophaga mutica. Next base: position 27,440,875 of record CM077318.1, read on the forward strand.
TGTCCAGAGGAATGATCTTCTTAGGGGTCCACAAGGCCATAGTGATCATTGTATCAATAGGAAATAAAACAGGAATCTTGTTTACTTTGACATATAAAACATTGCATTCCTTATTTTGAATAATTTAAAATTTAAAAATGGCCCAAAGTGAGTTATTCTTAGAAGTATTTTAACAAGTAATGATCTCAATTAAATTTAAATGAGACCTATGCTCTGCATTTCTCATTGGTACTGTTTTTCCAATCACATTCACTTGCTATTGAGAGTGGACTGTTAAGCCTTGATTTCTGATCTAGGGATAAGAAAGTTGAGTTAATCAGAAGAAAGAGCTCCTAGCTCCGATGTTTAGTTCATAGACATTTTTATACATTTTAGCTCTCATAGACCCTTCAACCATCCCCTTTTGGATTGATTACTAACTTAACCACTCATTACTCACTACTTTTCAGCTTTTATTTCTTTCTCTGACAGATCTTCCTTGAATTAGTAATGTGCCCCTTTGTGGATGATTTTGTTATTTAAAATAGCAGTAATGCTACCCTGGCTGGTGTGGCTTAGTGGATTGAGTGCTGGCCTGCAAACCAAAGGGTCGCCAGTTTGATTCCCAGTCAGGGCACATGCCTGGGTTGTGGGCCAGGTCCCCAGTAGGGAGTGCGCAAGAGGCAACCATGAATTGATGTTTCTCTCCCTCTCTTTCTCCCTCCTTTCCCCTCTCTCTAAAAATAAACAAACAAACAAACAAATAAATAGCATTCATGCTTTGGAAGAATTTGAATCAGGAATGGATTGTAGTCTTTACATAAAGAGACATAAATCTTGGCACTCTTTTATTATTGTGTGGAGTTCATCATGTGTATTAGTTGTACTTGGTGGCTTTCTATGAGGAACCCAGCCCTGGCTGGTGTGGCTCAGTGGAGTAAGTGCCAGCATGTGAACCAAAGAGTTGCTGGTTCAATTCCCAGTCAGGGCACATGCCAGGGTTGTGGGCCAGCTCCCCAGTAGGAGGCGCTCGAGAGGCAACCACACATTGATGTTTCTCTCCTTTCCTCCCTTCCTTCCCCTCTCTAACAATAAAATAAATAAAATCATAAAAAAGAACCCAGTGTTAAATTCTATAGTATTGGGAAAAAACACATAGGTAGAATAACGTACTTGATTATTGCTATCTGTAGAAACTATGTGATAAATAATTATGCCTGCTTGATGTGCCCTCTGTTGGCCTAGATCTCAGTTGTTTGTACTCTTTTCAGTTGCTAAAAAATTTAGCATTTCCTGACATTCTCTTTTCTCCTTTCACATTCTCCCTTCACTTTCTTTGGCTCTGCTTTCTGTTTTCAATGGACAGCAAACCACTTCCATCTTTTTTTGTAGCCAAACTCACTCAAACTCACTCCCATAATCTATTGTTGTATCCAAACTCACTGAACTGCCTAGAAGAGTTCAAAACTGGTATTTTAAAGTGCCACTCAGGGCCACCCTGGAGCACTCTGCAAATAGGTTCTTTTGTTTTGAGAACTAAAGAGAGAGTACCACAGCTACAGTTTCAAGAAATGTGTAAAGACCATTTGGGTCTAAATGAAATTTTAAACTCCTTGCCTCCCCTTCCTTCAAATTACATCTACAGTTTTCAGTGGCGTTTTTACTTTGTTTAGGAAGCTAGACATTTCTAATTTCAGTAAAAAAGCTCATTCTAATAGGGACCTTTCATAATTCAAGCCATGGTGGAGAAGCAGTAAAATATGTTTTCAGATTATGCTAGGGTCTTTATATAAGATATTTCATTTAATTCTCATCAGCACTCTCAATAAATGTTGGTTGTCCTCCTTACTCAAGGCTGTATATACCACTAACTTGTCCAGACTCCAATCTCCTCTCTTCCTCACACACACTCTCTCTCTCACTCTCTCCCTCCTTCTCTCTCTCCCCTCCCTCATCTCTCTCTGCACTCTCATTTTTTGAGAGGAGAGACACAATTTATTGAGAGCTTATATCCCAGAACAGCCTCTTTCTCTCCCTCCTGGAGTGGGCAGGAGTGGGCAGGAGTGGGAGGTCACATGAGGGAATTTCACTCTTTGTCTTCTTTTTCAAGTAGGTGGGCTGGAAAGTAGATGGATTGTCCTCCTGCATCCCGGTACTTCAGGGCTGGGTTCCGCACTGTGAGAGAGAGGGAAGGGTTTCATATCACTAGGATGTTCCTTCACAAAAATTCCAGATCAGTAGGTCAGTATAAAGTGGGAAAATGTAAAGAAATGGTCCCTGCATTAACTGTCTTCTGAATAGGAATTGGGACATGTCCAGTTAAAGCTTCTTATGAAGAGATTATAAAGAAAGCCTTCTTTAAATTCTTTATACACTCTACTCATTGCTACTCCCATACCATACCCTAGATGGCTAACTCTTCCTGATAAATGTGGTTGGCATTTTCCTAAACACTGCCCTTTGGTTTAGAGGTGGGGGGAACTGCACAGAACTACAACTCTAATATGCTCTCCTGAGTCAAGGAAATTTGCTCAGCTTATTCAGTGGAAGTTGTACAATCTGCATTCACCTGAATTTGTGATAAGAAACATAAAGAATATGAAATAATTGTGACAATCTATGTTAACAAAATGACAATAATCTGCAAGTAAGTCAGGCTATTCTGAAGTTTTTTTGAGTGACATATTTTTCTTAGTTATAAATATCACACAAATAGGTCAACATCAAAAGTATATTTGATTCATACTTTTAAAAGTCTATAGATGATAGGGGATAGTAAACTATATTAAGAGTATGCAATATGATAAGGCATTTAAAAAGTCAGTATACTTTTGAGTAACTGACATGGATATAGACAAATAACTTCTTAGGAAAAAAAATAGTGGAATCCCTTTTTAATTGGTAATAAGACTATGCCCAAGTTTACATTCTCTGGAATTGAGATGCTTGAAATGGAAAAGAGCAGTTGAAATGCTTAAGGGATCTAGGGAGAGTGGTTTATGAGGGTGGGATACAAAGTAAATACAATAAATACAGCTTGAGTAGTTCTGAATATTGGCACTGGTGGCTATTTTGAGTGGTATGAGCAATAAAGAGCACAACCTGGCAGAAAAAGGGATAAGCACAGGCAGAAATATGACCATTGGAGAAATGAGCCTGGGATCCCAGTAGTATCTTTCTCAATCCCAAGTAGCATTCCCTACTCATGGACCTTGTGAGGCTTTTAACAAGAAAGGAAAGAATGGGCTGAGAAGAAATGGTCTGAAAGAATTGAAGTGACAAGGGCATGATTACTTATCAAATATTTACAGCTATTTAAAATAAAAATAACCCCCTCCAGCATCAAACACTGCAGAACATTTCCTTTGCTGGCCTCACATCAAGACCAGATAAAGCATCAGCTGTGGAGAAGAACCTCACTCTAACATGGAATATGATCTAAGGTGATGCCCTTCTTGAAACTTCTCCATGGGGATTTATTACTGGAAGTAACAGAAAGGCTATGTTAGAACATTAGTACACAGTTCCAAGGCATGAACCCTGAGGTTGAGATTTATAGTAGGCTCTGGTGTACTAGCTGGACAATGAGTACAATTTCATTGCAGATGTTTTCCATTTCAGATTTTTGATACAGGGTTTTTGTGTATGCCTAAAGTGGCAGTGAGCCAGGGTAAGTCAGTCAGCATTGTGTAGCTGGCACCTACTATATGTGTTGCCTGTACTTGACCAGTTCAATGAGGGAGGTACTTGATTTGAAGCTGTTTAGCCACTTCTGATCCCATGTCACCATTGGTAAGCAGCCCCTCCCAAGATATTAAACTGCCCCTTGCTTTTGTGAAGCAAATGATGGGTAAGCAGCTTTTCTCATTGCATATGAACTTCTCTTTTTCAGCATAGAATCATTCCCAGTAGTTCTGAAATGTAAAGTGGTATAGAGGGCTGCTACCCCATGATGTTTTAAATCTAGAGCATAATGGACCACCTGACAAATTATTCTACTTTATGATCCCAAGTTAAAGTTATCATCAGAGAGAAAAGCATTGTAGAATGGAGTGCCAGTTTCTTATGGCATATGTGGACTTAGGCCAAAATATTTGAAACCTTCAGCTAAAAGGTTCATTCTGAAGCACTGGAAGCAACTTGTAAAAATCAGCAGCCTGCATATTCCATATCTTATGAAAGGACAGAGGAGAGTGGAAAGAGAGACAAGAAAAAGTCTAGAATGATTTATATTCATTAACTTAATTATTATCAGTATTAAATACAATGTAGGATTGTGTTCTTAATAATATTTATGAAGTGCTACCTTTAAAGCTATAGACTACAAAAAAGAGTAATCAAAAAGATAAGCACATTGCTAGATGATTGAGCCAAAGATAGCATATAAATATTAGAAATGGCCTAAAGCACAACATCAGCTTCTATTTTGGAAATCACTACTGGGACTTGTGAATCTAGTGGGAATATGTAAGTATTCATTTATTCCTGGCTAATGAGTGAGAAAATGATTTATAATGAAAGTTTGTAATATATGCATATTATTAGAATCTTATCGTTATAAGAAACCTTAAAGGCTATCCAGTCACATCTCCCTGCTCTACCACAAACATATACAGTCTGTTATGTAAAACCATCTACTCCATCCTCATGTGGACATCCATCTCATGCTTGAATATTTTCAATAATTTTACACTTTTCACTGCGGGGTAGACATTTGATTTTTGAATAGTTCCAGTTATTGAATGTTTGCATAAATAAGCCCAAATCGCTCTCCATTCAGTCTCCATCTATTGCTCCTACTCTTACACATAGTACTGTTTACAAAAACTATACTGTGAACTGAGCCCTCTGGAGTTAAATCGGGTGGCGATTCTGATTCTTTTTACCCCTTGGGGCTTATACCAAACAACCTCTTCCCATTTCTACGTCATAACCCCTCAAATGTTAGAAAACAATCATCATGTGCTTCTGTAGAGACCATTTTTTTTTTGTTAACAGCTTTATCAGGGTATGATTTACATACCATATGATTTAACAATTTTAAGTATATAATTTAATGATCTTTAGTATATTCAGTGTTATGCAACCATCATCAAAAATCCAATTTCATAACAATTTCATTACCCCTAAAATAAGTACACTCTGATCCCTTTAGACATTATCTCCCAACCTCCCCACTCTCCCCAGAGCTAGGCAACCATTAATCAACTGTCTCTATAGATTTGCCTGTTCTGGATATGTCATATGAATGGGATCATGAAAAATACATACTTTTGCACTTGTCTTCTTTCACTTGGCATAATGTTTTCAAGGTTCACCAATGTTGTAGCATGTATCAGTATCTCATTCCTTTTTATAACTGCATACTTTGTCATCGTATTGCTATGCCACATTTTGTTTACCTATTGATGAGGACATTTGGGTTGTTTCCATTGGCTATTGTCAATAATGCTGCTACAAGCATTAATGTACAAGTTTTTGTGTGAGCATACACGTTCATTACTCTTGGGTATATTAGGAGTATATATTTGGGTCATATGGTAACTCTATGTATAACTTTTTGAAGAGCCTCGAAATTGTTTCCAGAGTGGTCCTACAATTTTACAATTCCATTAGCAATGAGTAAGATTTATAGTTTCTCCATAAACTTGTCAACACTTACCGTCTCTTTTTAAAAGCTATTCTAATAGGTGTGAAGTGTTGTCTCATGGTTTTGCAAATATTTTATACCACTCTCTAGGCTGTCTTTTTACTTTCATGATATTGTCATTTGCAGCACACACATTTTCTAATTTACACGAAGCCAATTTATTTTTTCTTTTGTCACATCACATATATAAGAAACCATTGCCTAATTCAAGGTCACAAAGACTTACTCCTATGTTTTTCTCTAAGACTTTTAAGTTTTCAGCCTTTATATATAGCTCTGTAATCCATTTTTAGTTAATTGTTGTGTATGAAGTGAGGTCAGGATTCAACTTTATTCTTTTGCATGTGGATATCCAGTTATCCCAGCACCATTTGTTGAAAAGATTGTTCTTTCTCCATTACATGATTCTGGCACCTTTGTCAATAATCAACTGATAACAAATATAGGAGTTGACTTTAGGCTACTCGATTCTGTTCCATTGCTCTATATACCTGCCCTTTATGCCAGTACCACATTGTTTTGATTACTGTAGCTTTGTAGTAATTTTTGAAGTTGGAAAGTGGGAGTTTTCCAACTTTGTTCTCTTTCAAGATTATTTTGGTTATTCTGGGTCCCTTATATTTCCATACGAATTTTAGAATCAGTGTGTCAGTTTCTTTAAAAAAAAAAAAAAAGCCACCTTGGGTTTTGAAAGCAACTGCATTGACTCTGTAAAGTTACTGATTTTTAAAAGGCACAAACCTCACTTAGAATGGGGCCCCCATGAGGGGTGACTCCATATCCAATTTCTATATACCCTTTCTCATCAGTATTACCACTTCAGAATTAAAACCTATGTACTTTTTACAAGTACCTTTCTATTTCTGAAGTAGCCAGAATCTCTATGGTGTGAATATGTAATATAAGACAACCAAAACGAAGTTCCCAGTTTATTGACCAACACACCTCTTCCATTTGATTAGGATTATTCTTAGTTAAGTGAAGAAGCCAAGAAACAAAGTTGAAGGAAAAAATTACCTAAGTCACAGATGGTTTCCTTTCATTCATTCCCATCCTGGAGTGTGTGTGTGGGGAGAGGGGCGGTTATGTGTGTGAGGGTTTATGTGCGTGCTGAGAAGCTGTGTATGTGAGTCTCTGCGTATGTTTCTTTTTTAATCCTGTGCACAGATGTGTGCATATATGAGTATGCATGCAAGTATACATGTGTGTATTGTTTTGTGTTTTCTGTTTTGTTTTTGCTTTTGAATCCTATAAATGATGCCTTTTGATAATAGAGTAGAATGTTACAAATGAGCTTTGTGGCATTTCAGCCTTGTAGCTGAGCTTATTAAGATTTCAGAGTTATGCATGGATCTGGCCATCCCACCTGAATAGGATTTTTAAAATGTGTCTTTTATTTCTCTGCTTTCCTTCTTTTATTTCATTTTCTTGCTTGACTTGACATTAGTTTCTGCATTTGCTTCTTGGTTCTTAAGGTGTAGATCCAGATAGTGTCCATAGTTTGACCTACCTGTGTGCACTGCTCTAATTGCCTGTGCTGCCAAACTTGCAATGCTGGTTTATTGGCCTTTATCCTTTCTTGCCTCGTTTTACTACCAAAGAGTTGTTCTATAGAGACTTTTTAATTCCCTTATACCCCATGACTCGGTGCAAAAAGTGCCAGGTCATCTGTTTCCTAGTTACAGATGGAACAGTGTTTACCATTCTAGACCATGATACCCACTTCTTATGGAGAGGAGAACCCAATCCTTAAGACTAAAGTGAATTCAATCAGGATTTTAGCTAGAAAGCTGGTTGTGTATATTTCCTTTAGCTTTTTAAAAGAAGTTCCCCCTGCCTTCCTTCCTTTTTTTCCTTTCTTCATTTCTCCCATTAGTATGATGATCTGGCATGCAGAAATACATTGGGATTGCAGGTAGGTAATAGTTGGTAAGAATTAAGTCTAGGCTGATGTTGAAATCAAGTAGAGAGGGGATATGCCACTCAGGGAAAATAGAAAAATATCAGAGGTTGGCGAGACATAGTTTGAAAAGGATTTCTTGGAGATTCCTATACGATCTTCAGTAGGTATTATATCAGCCTGGCTGAGAATCACTGAGATAAATCAACATGACTAATATATCATCCATGAGCATTTTATTTTTATCAACCTAAAATGACTCCTTATATTTTAATAAATGTTTTGCCTTACCAAAAGAAAAACCAAAAAGCTAATGTTGAAGAAAATAGAAACTTATTTATAATAGTTTTACAGTGACTTCCGATATTTGCAATTTGTTATTTATAGGAGCCTAATGATGTAAAGAAGTTCTTGTAGATAAGGAGAAGAGATGTATACTATCCACAGTGATCCTGCATAGCTCAAGCTCTAGCAGATTATGTTGGAAAGGGAGGGTACTCTCTGAAATGGACAAAGAGAAGAAAAGTGCTTGGGGCAGGGGGTGGGAAGGGAGGTTTCTCCTAGCTTCAAAATACTGTTTCCACATAATTGTACTTATTTGAGATTCTGTATTGGTTGATGATATCCTGTTTTAAGATACTGCTATGTCATGGAAAGGTTAAGCTTCAATCATATTTTAGCATCAATTACTTTAGTCAGATGTTCAGATCAATTCCTATCTGAAGTTCTGTTCTCCAGTAGCTTACAAAAGAAGGTATAAGGAAAAGGTGTGTGCATCTCCTTATCCCTTCCTTTACCCGTTTGATGGTATATGAGGAGGGACTTTCAAAACACTTCTGTAGTAAAAAACTTAAGTGTTGGGACAGGATTAAGATGCATGATATAGATTAATTTGATTCTTAGTTTGTCCTTCTCCTTTACCTTTCTAAATCCTGTCCAGTTTACCCCAAACTCAAGTTCCACAAATCACAGAAAGCATCCCTCTTCTGCTAGCCTATATTGATTTTCCCTTTCTCTGAACTGCAATGCTGTGTACTGTACCATCCAATTCAATGTTTGATTGGGTATTGTGTCTCCCCTTATTCTTTAATGAATTTATATGTGCTAAACTCGTTCTCTTTACACAAAACTGGTGATGTATGTGTGCTGTAAATGACTATTGGAAGGAAATGATTATAAGTTCTGGAAGGCAAGGACTGTGCCTTTCTTATTCCTTACTTTATTATTCTTCATGGCATACTGGTCAGCATATTTGAATCTAGGGAAAATCAACCATGACTACTGTTATAATGAAGATTGTATTCTATACTGTTATCTACCTTAAAACATACAACATTTGCAAGTAGATGTTATGATGAATACACTTCCAGAAGTGGCTTTAGTTGCTCTGCCTATGCTTTGCTCATGACACTGGCAATTCTTGATCGCAAAGGCCTTGATTCTGGCTTCTTCTCAAAAATGAATAGTGAGAGCACTTAGAAATGCCATTCAGTAGCTTCATGAAGTAGGACAGGAGCATCAACGAAAATATAGTAGCTCTCATTTCCAAGATTTTCAAAGTGCTAACCAATCTTATTGTGGTATTCATTTCATAATATGTACATATTTCAAATCACCACATTATACAGTGTAAACTTGTACAATGTTATATGTCAATTTTATCTCAATAAAACTGGAGAAAAAAGATCTATACCTGATAATCTTAGTTTTTTCTTTGTTAAAGTTCTTTCTGTAGAACATAGGGGAAAAAAAAACGGTTATTAAGACAAAACCATTTACTGTTTTTTTGGACATAGACTCAAGAGGGCAAAAAGATTGCCCTTCTAGAAGGATGGAATGGTTTAAATTCTTCTTAGCAGTTGCTGGAACAGTGAAACATAGTAGCCATTGGCCGAGTGTGTGTTAAAGGATTAATATATTTAATAATTTCCCTCTGTATTTCCTTACCTTTGTACTTCTTCCTTGTAACATCAGGTAGAATGCAGTGCTGACAATTGCTTCTCTTTCCCCCATTTGACGTTTAATTTATGAATGCTGTATAATAAAATGGTGATTTTTATTCTGTCCTGGTGGTAAAAAGGGATTTGCTGATGTGTAAAATGAGACAAAGATAAATAACAAACAGATGTTCTCACAAAATGTTCATTAAATTCCTGCCTAGTGGAAGATGCTAGATTACATGTGTTCAAACTCCAAATGTGTTAGAGAATAAGGAGCTTTTATACCTTAATGCTCAATTTAGAAAAGACTATATAGTCTTCTCTGTAAAAATCATAGCAATCAGTGACTTACATTCTCTTCCTCATTTCAGAGTGGCTTTCCATGACTGCTTTTAAACTTTTCTTATTGATTTTGACAGGTCCAATTATCGAAAAAGATATCACCTTTTTGAGGGACTATGAAGTGGGTATAAGACTCCTGGATTTTAAGGCCCCAGATAGGAGTTGTTCAATATGTAGAAGTTACGACTTTTGCTCGAATCACATAAAGGACTGTCTGTCATGGAGGGTGTGATAAGGATTACAGGAGCAGGAGGTTGGGAAGGGGGAGCAGGAACAAAACTACCCTCACTTTGTTCCTCCCACTCTTCCATAAAAAGTAGAAATTACAGTGTTTTACTTACAGCAAGAACTATCTGCTACTGGTAAGCTGCTGTTCTACTGTGCTAAGTACTAGGCAGATGTTTATTTCTAGTAATTTATATTGTGTAGTTTTTATTTCAAAGGTGGGAAGGAATACCTAGCTTTACTTTTGGAATGGATTAGCCAGAGAAGGTAGCTCAAATGCCTGGTATTTGATCTAAATCTTGAAAGATGCTAGAAGTTTGTTAGAAAACATAAACTATTACAGTAAGTGTGAATACAGATGCAAAGACACAGAATCCTGAAATATGAGATTTTAGATGAATTTCACATGCTTTAATTTAGCTTTGTACTGCAGTTTCCTCATCTGTAAAGTGGGCTCAATGATGATACCTATCTTAATGGTTGTGAGGACTAATGAGATAATATATGTAATTTGGAATAGTGCTTGGCATATAAAAAAGGATTTATGTCTTAGTTCTATAGCTAAGAATAGAAAAGAGCAGAAAAGCTAAATTGCAGTAATATGTGGAGACTGGCAAATTACAGATTGATATTGTGCTAAGGAATGTGTACTTTTTTCTTATAGCCAATTGAGAACTATTATGGAGTTTTAAACTAGGGTATCAAATAAGTGACCAGATTTGCATTTTAGATCACTTTCTCTGCCCTCTGAAAAATAAATCTGCATGGGGCCAGGAGGGGAATATTTGTGGAAATTTAAGTCAGAGGGATTACTTATGAGGCTATTACAATAGTCTATGTTGGAGATGATGGGGTACTCACTTTCGCAGCACATATACTAAAATTGGAGTGATACAGAGAAAATTAGCATGGCCTCTGCACAAGGATGATATGCAAATTCATGAAGCGTTTCATATTTTTTTCAATGCAATCCCTATTAAAGTACCAATGACATATTTCACAGATATAGAACAAACATTTCAAAAATTTATATGGAACCATAAATGATCCTGAATAGCTGCAGCAATTTTGAGAAAGAAGAACAAAGTAGGAGGGATCACCACACCTGACATGAAACTATATTACAAGGGCACTGTAATTAAAACAGTCAGGTACTGGCATAAGAACAGACACACAGATCAGTGTAACAGATTAGAGAGCCCAGAAATTAACCCCAGTCTCTATGGACAATAAATATTTGACGAAGAGGGCAGAAGCATAAAATGAAGTAAAAATAGCCTCTTCAACAAATGGTATTGGGAGATCTCAACAGCTACATACCAAAAAAATGAAACTCCACCACCAAGTTAACACAATACACAAAAATAAGCTCAAGATGGATAAAAAACTTAAATCTAAGTCATGACACCATAAAATTCCTAGAGGAGAACATAGGCAGGGGAGTCTCAGATATTCTATGCAGCAGTATTTTCACCTATATGTCACCTAGAACAAGGGACATAAAGGAAAGAATAAACAAATGGGACTTTATAAAAATAAAAGGCTCTGCACAGATAAAGAAACATCAGCAAAATGAAAAGGGAACCAACCATATGGGAAACTATATTTGCCAGTGATACCTCGGACAAGGGTTTAATCTCCAAAATATATAAAGAACTCACATGACTCCACACCAGGAAGACAAACAATCCAATTTAAAAATGGGCAAAGGACCTGAACAGACACTTCTCCAAAAAGGACATACAGAGGGCCCAGAGACATATTAAAGGATGCTCAATATCACTACCCATCAGAGAGATGCAAATTAAAACCACAATGGGATACCACTCCACACTGGTCAGAATGGCTATCATGAACAAATCAACAAGCAACAAGTGCTGGAGAGGTTGTGGAGAAAAGGGAACCCTAGTGCACTGTTTGTGGGAATGCACACTGATGCAGCCACTGTGGAAAACACTGTGGAATTTCATCAAAATATTAAAAATGGAATTGTCCTTTGACCCAGCAATTCTACTGCTGGGATTACATCCTAAAAATCCTGAAACACCAATTCCAAAGAACCTATGCATCCCAATGTTCATCGCAGCACAATTTACAATATCCAAATGTTGGAAGCAACCTAAGTGCCCATCAAGTAAGTGAGTGGATCAGAAAACTATTGTACAGCCCTGGCTGGTATGACTCAGTGGATTGAGCTCCAGCCTGTGAACCAAAGGGTTGCAGGTTCAATTCCCAATCAGGGCACATACCTGGGTTGCAGGCCAGGTCCCCAGTTGGGGGCACACGAGATGCAGCCACACACTGATGTTTCTCTTCCTCTCTCTCTCCCGACCCCTCTGTCTAAAAATAAATAAATAAAACTTGAAAAAATAAAATAAAATAAACTATGGTACATTTACAGGATGGAATACTTCGCAGTTGAAAGAAAGAAGGAGCTCCCACCCTTCGTGACAGCATGGATGGAACTGGAGAGCTGTATGCTAAGTAAAATAAGCCAAATGAAAGATAAATACCATATGATCTCACCTATAAGTCGAACTTAATCAACAAAACAAATGAGCAAGCAAAATATAAACAGAGACATTGAAATAAAGAACAAATTGACAGTATCCAGAGGGGAGGTGGGGGGATAACAAGGATGGGGAGGTGGAAGGGTCATCAAGGAACATGTATAAAGGACACATGGAGAAAGCCAAAGGGGAGTAGGACCGAGGGTGGGAGGTAGGGTGTGTGGTGGGGGGATAATGGAGTCAACTGTACTTGAACAACAATAATTTTGTTTTAAAAAAGAGATGAAAAGAGATGGTGGGGATCTAAATTCGAAAAATGGCAGTGGAAATGGAAAGACAGGTGCAAAATCAAGAGGTAATTCAGCATTACCCAGTGTCACAGATTGGCAACTAACAAGTATGATTTGTTTGTCCCACATACTGTTTTTACATGAATGCCTCTTAGATGGAACATGCATTCTCTAGTTTGACTTAGGCTTCACTACTCCCTATTGGTGTTGTCACAGTACCACAAATTAGTGTTACTTGGCTGGCCCTTTATTGGTAAGGGGATTAAGAATGACCACTAGAATTTTAGTTTGTGTGACTAGAAGAACAAAGGTGCTAACAGCCTAAATCAAGAATTCAGGAGTATAAATAAATTTGCAAAAAAAGGTGAATTATGTTTTCAGTATATAAAATTGGAGGTATTTACAGGATATTAATCAGAAATATAGATCTGTGTGTCAGCATACAACTCTGCATTAGAGATATAGGTTTGGGGAAATCATTAGTACATAGGTGATAGCTGAAACCGTTAAGTAAATGGTAGAGAGTATACTTAGAGTGCTGAAAGAAGAGGACTGAGCTCAACAAGAAACCAGTGGAGTGACCAGAGGTAATGCTGAAGTAGGAAAGAGTTTCAGACATAGTGTCAATCTCAAAGTGTAGAACCAAGTTTAGAACCTCTTTGAGTGCTTTCCAGCATGTTGTTCATGGACCACTTGGGGTCCCCAAGACTCTCTCACGGAGTATGAGAAATCAAAACTGTAGTCACGGACTTCTGGTCAAGATGGAGTCATAGGTAAATGTGGTTCACCTCTTTTTACAACCACAGCAAAAATTACAACTAAACTACAAAACAACAATCACCCAGAATTGTCAAAAAATCAAGCTGTATGAAAGTCTGACAACTAAGGAATTAAAGAAGTCACATTCATCGAGATGGGTAGGAGGGACAGAGATACAGAGATGTGTGGATACGCAGAATGGGCAGTCCCATACCCATGTGTGGTAGAGAAAAATTGGGATGGATACCTTGTGAGAGGGATTCCAGCCCTACACCAGACCACCCAGCTCAGGGTTCCAGTGCCAAGAGGATAAATCCCTATAACTTATGGCTATAAAAATCAGTGGGAGTTGGGATGGCAGAAGAAACTGTGGGATTTTCAAGTGTTTCCTCATAAAAGGCCCAAAACAGACTTAGGACATATGCAGACTCACTCCCTCTGGGCTACAGCACTGGGGCAGCAGCGGGAAGGGCTCCAGTGGCATAACAGGGAGAAACTGAAGTGTCTGGCATCAGGGTGAGTACCAGGGAGTAGCTTCCTCTTGGACAAAACTCCAGAGGCCAGGCTGCAGTATTGTTCTTTTTCTGACCCCTCCCCCACACAAAGCAACAGAGCGGGAACACCATATCAGAAATTCCATCAACCCAGTTCACAGGAGTTGCACTGCTCTGGCAAGGCTCCACCCAATCCAGCTTATTGGTGTGCTTTTCTACAATAGGTCATATTACTAAGACATGGCATCGAAGAGGCTCTACCTAATACATAGAAACAAAAGAGGGATGCTGCCAAAATGAGGAGACTAATAAATATGGCCCAAATGAAAGAACAAAACAAAACTCCAGAAAAAGAACTAAACAAAATGGAGATAAGCAATCTATCAAATGCAGAGTTCAAAACACTGGTTATTAGGATGCTCAAGGAACTCATTGGGTACCTCAACTGCATAAAAAAGACCCAGGCAGAAATGAAGGTTCCACTAAGTGATATAAGAAAAATTTACAGGGAATCAACAGTGGAGTGAAGGAAGCCAGGAATCAAATCATTGATTTGGAATATAAGGAAGAAAAAAAAAAAAAAAACATTCTATCAGAACATCAAGAAAAGAAGATAATTAAAAAATGAGGATAGGCCAAGGAGCCTCTGGGACAACTTCAGATGTGCCAACACTCAAGTCATAGGGGTGCTAGAAGGAGAAGAGAAAGCAAAAAATTTAAAACTTACTTGAAAAAATAGTGAAAGAAAACTTCCCTAATTTGGTAAAGGAAATGGACATACAAGTCCAGGAAGCTCAGAGAGTCCCAAACAAGATGGACACAAGGAGGAACACAGCAAGACACATCATAATTAAAATGCCAAAGGTTAAAGAGAAAATCTTAAAAGCAGCAGGAGAAAAGCAAAGAGTTACCTACAAAGGAGTTCCCATAAGAATGCCAGCTTTTTTCTTAAAACACACTTTGCAGGCAAGAAGAGACTGGCAAGAATTATTCCAAGTCATGAAAAGCAAGGACCTACATCCAAGATTGCTCTATCCAGCAAAGCTATTGTTTAGGATGGAAAGGCAGATAAAGTGCTTCCCAGACAAGGTAAAAATAAAGGAGCTCATCATCACCAAGCCCTTATTACATGAAATGTTAAAGGAACTTATTTAAGAAAAAGGTCAAAACTATGAACATTAAAATGGCAATAAATTCACAGTTATCAATAATTAAATCTAAAAAGCAAAGTAAGCAAACAAGCAGAACAGAAACAGAACCATAGATAAGGAGATCATTTGGAGGGTTATCAGTTGGGTGGGGGAAGGGGAAGTAGGGGGAAAAGGTGCAGGAATTAAGAAGTATAAATATGTAGACACAGAATAGACAGGAGGAAGTTAAGAACAGTATAGGAAATGGAGAAGCCAAAGACTTATATGCACAACCCATGGACATGAACTAAGAGGGGGGTGGATTACTGGAGCGAATGGGGGTACTGGGTGGAGGTGGGCAAAGGAAGAAATTTAGGACAAGTATAATAGCATGATCACTAAAAAATTTCGAAAAAGGGAAAAAACTATGTTCACAATATTGTAAGGTGTTACTTCGTTTTCCCTGTGTTGACATTTTCACTGATAGTGCAAGAGAATGGTGGGTAAAACTGCTGATGTCTTGGCACAAATCAAGGGAATCACACCAAACTGTACTAGTTAGTAATTTTATTCTTTACCACCACACTCACAGTTAAAATAGAAAGCTATTTTTGTAATGTCTTTGTAAACCAGTAACTTATTCATTTTATTAAATCTTTACCTTTGTGTACATATTTTAACAGCTTTATTGATGTATAGTTGATATACAAAGAACTGCACATATTTAATGTGCACAATTTGATGAGTACATAATCTATTTTTAGGCATATGGATATCAGTAGTACATTTTTTAAAAGATTGTATTTACCCGTGTTTTAGAGAGCAGGGAAGGGGAGACAATAGAGGGAGAGAAGCACCAATATGTGAGAGAAACATTCATTAATTGCTTCTCCCATGCCCCCACCTGGGGACCCACCCTGCAACCCAGGCATGTGCCCTGACTGGGAATCAAAGCAGCAACCCTTTGGTTCACAGGCTGGCACTCAATCCACTGAGCCACACAAGCGAGGGCAGGTACATATCTTTTTAAATAATATACATATCAAATGGAAAGTATGCATAAAGCACTTCTGTTACATCCTGATAGTCTTGAGGTATAATGTGCTTGTGTGATTGAGTTATAGACTGAACTAATGGCTTTTTACATAGAATTCCAATTTTATTGATAAAACACCCAAGAAACTATGTTTATTCAAACTTGCTTATTTGGCAGCCATTTTTTTCAATAGCAAAGTCCATCATTTTAAGGAAAATAATGGACAGTATTTGTTTTCAATGATGGTATTTGAGATTTAAAATGAAAATTAGAATTTTGGAAACCTGTATCTGTCACCATAAGCTTGTGAGCTTCCCAATACTTATAGCCTTCTCTAATGAGATCAGCAGTGATATTAACTAATGTGATTTTTGAAAACATTGTATGATTAAGTGTGTCTCCATTTGAAAGATATGCATAACTCAGTGAAACAGTATTTGTTAAATAATCACTGTTGTAAAATCATGCCTGGATAAAAGATCCATTTAAAGTACAAGACTGACCAGTGTATTTTAACATAACAAAGTCCAAAAAGTTCATTAATGTGGATTCAGAGCCCCCATTCCATTTATCTTAAAGAAACTCCCCCTATCAGATTTTGTTGCAGTATTGAAGAATACCCACAGTTATCTGAAAAGACTGTTTAAATATTCCTGCATATTCAGTTACAAGTTTACATGAGGCCAGATTTTCTTCATATACGTTAGCCAAAGAACATATCACAACTGATTGAATGCAGAGTAAACATAAGAATCCAGCTGTCTTCTAGGAAATTGTCTAAAAAGGGTTTGCAAATTTGTAAAGTAAAGACATTATTCTCACTGTTTTTATTTTGTTTTGGAAAATATAGTTATTTTATAAGCATTTATTTTAACATGTATTGGATTTATTGTTTTCATATTTAAATGAATTAAACAACACTTTAAATGTCACAGATATAATTTCTAATATAAGGTATTGATAGATATAACTAAAAAAATCAAAGAATCATTGAGATCCTTAATATTTTAAAAAATTTTAAAGGGGTTTTAAGCTAAAAATTTTGGAACTGCTATTGTGGACTTCTGAAGAAAAGTGGTGCAGAGAACAAATGAGGACATTTGTTGTCTTACTGTTTAGTAGCCTAAACTCCTCCAAGGGAAACTGAGATAATGAAAAATGTAATATTAAAACATATGAATAAGTGCCAAAGCAAATGACATGGACAGTAGCACTAAACCATAAATAGAAGAGTGTGAACTAACATGAAAGGGATTTGTTGAAATGAAAGACTTAAGCATAGCTATGATTTTGTAGAACAAAAGTGGGGAAGACTCTTTCCAAGCTTGATGACCACCATGAGCAGTCCTAGTGGCCAAGATAAGCAAAATATGCTCTAGGAACAGTAAGGCGATCATCCTAACTGGAGTAAATAATTTGCATTGGTGAATAGCTAGAACTTAGTTGAATAAATATACTAAAGCCAGATTATGAAGAGCTTTAAATGTCAGGATGAGGAATTTTGATTTTATGGGCAATGAGAAAGTATTAACATTTGTGATTCCAGATGATGATGTGATTAAAGTGATAATTTTATGAAAATTAATGTAGAGGTAGTATAAAGGAGAGATTGAAAATAGAAATACTAGAAATCAATTAGGACTATAATACTGTGGTCATGCATGCATGAAGTGATGAGAACCTAGTCATGGGAATGGAAAGTAAATAGTGGATGTAAGAAATATTGTATGGCCAAATGAACAGGACTTGGTTTATTATAGTAAGGGGATTAATTTTAAGACTGGATGACTGAAAGAACAGTGCTGCCATTGATGAAATTAAAAGAGCATAAGAAGACCCATTTTAAGTAGTTGATGTTTATTATGTTACTAACTTGCTTGTTGAAGATGCGAGATTATCCTAATAGAAATATGTATGCATAGGGAGTCAGTGAATAGGAAGCTGGATGAGAATATAAACTTGAGAGGCTGCATTAGTGAGATGATCACTGAGCTTAAGGTAATGAATAAGTTTTTTGAGGACCAAATTATATAAACCAAGAGCTCAGGAACTAAACCTCATGATCTAAATCTATTTAGAACAAGTGAAGAAGACTGAAGAAACAATTGAATACTATTAGGGGAACAGAGTGATATCACATTGAAGAAGCCAAGAGAGGACAGTTTCAAGGAGGAGATGGAAATCAACCATGTCATATTCCACAGAGAAGAGAAGATTTGATAGCTCTGTGAAAGCAGGGATCTTTGTATTGTATGTTTTACTCAATGTTGCCTAAGCATCTAGAATTGTACTTGGCACATAGTAGGTGATCACTAAATAAATGAAGATTACTTGGATAGTGCTGGCAAAAACCTTTCCCTGGCCAGATGTTTCAGGTTGTAGCATTGTCCCATACACCAAAAGTTTGTGGGTTTGATTTCCGGTCAGGGCACATTCCTAGGTTGCAGGTTCCATCCTGAGTCAGGGTGTGTACAGGGGCAACCAATCAATATTTCTCTCTGATCTCTCTCTCTCTTTCTTCTCTCTCACTCTCTCCCCTTGCTCTCTCTCTAAAATCAATAAACAAAAGATGTCCTGAGGTGAGGATTTTAAAAAAAGTTCCATGAACCTTATAAATATAAGCACACTGAAGAAAAATAATTAATGATCTGCATCTTAAGATACAACCATCTGTAGATATAGTGATCCTCTCTAAATGCTTCTCAGACACTGTTATTTGAAACCAGCGTTGTTGAAATGTACATTAAAAACAGAGATGGATTGAATGTGAGGCAGCCAGAGGAAGGTAGATGATGCATGTGTATTTGCATAACTCTGTAGACCAAAACACAACTTGTAGCTTTATCTTCTAGTCCTATTAGGATATGCTATTAATCTATATAGGGTATATTCTTTTTTAGTGGTGTCTGGTACAATAATTTTGCATCAAAATGAATAACTATTTTGGAATTTAAACAGTCATATTCATAGCCATTAAAAATTGATCTCATTTACATTTATTTTGGTATTGGTTCATAAATTTTAGTTGCAAGTTTTTTGGAAGGCCAGTGCATTGGTTAGATTGAAATGGCTATGTCCATTTTGGTGGTTAAGGTAGTTTGTTTATTTCAGTTTTGGCATAAGTTGCCATAAAGGAGGAATATAGGTGATTTTGCTGGAGGAAACAAGTGATTTGATATTCATGGATTTCCTTATAAAGGAATTATATAGCAATGACTGTAGAGCTTGGATATTTGTATTAGTAATAACTTCTGTATAACAAATTATACCAAAACTTAACATGTTAATCAGGAAACATTATCTCACAGTTTCTATGGGTCAGGAATCTAGATATAGTTTAGCTGGATGCCTCTGGCTCAAGATTTATCATGAGGCTGCAATCAAGCTGTTGGATGAGACTGGTCTCATTTGAAGGTTTGACTGGATGGGAGAGTCTACTTTCAAGCTCATTTGTGTGGTTATTGGCTTACCTCAGTCCTTAGCCACATAGACCTCTCCACAGGACTGTCCCATGACATGGCAGATGGCTACCCCAGAGAGTGATCCAAGAGACTGAGAAAGAATGCTTAAGACAGAAGCCAGAGTCATGTTATAACCTAATCTCAGAAGTGACATCTCATCACTTCAGCAATATTATAATTGTGAGAAGTTAGTGTATCCAGACCAAATTCAGGGTGGGGGGAGATTGCAGATGGTTTGTGAATACCAGGAGGCAGGGACTATTGGGGACCATCTTAGAAGCTTCCTATCACAGATTTGTTGATACCAGTTGCACCTTCAAAAGACACAATTGAAGTTATAGAGAGAGGGCAGATACAAAGCTAAAGTCAACTTTTTATTGATGAAACTAGGAAATGTCCTATCTCTTGAATTATGAAAATTTATATCTTTGTAAGTATTTTAGAAAAACATCAAAAGGTTAAATACATATACCCTGTATATTAAATCTTATATCTATATATATATGCATATATGATTTCTAAAGACATTGTGTTTACTGAACAGTATGAGAAGAAACCAAGAAGCCAAGTAAGAAAGGTTAACATCAAAAGAAAATTATCTGTGATTCCTACAATTATATAACCACCCAGAAAGACACTAGAAAATGTTTGACATTAACAGTAACTCCATTTTAATTTTAGTGCTGTTATTCAATTAGTATAAGTTAATATGAAATAAGATACAAAACTACATTTAAATGTTGCCCCATATATTGTTTTTAGTGCATATTTCAAGGCAGAGATAGAAAAAGTAGACTAAACCAGTGAAAAATGATATTCTAAAAACAGATAGTATAGATTTTCTCATAGTTTATATGTCAGAACTATCCATATTTTCCTCTTACATTTTACTTCTATTACATTTTACTTTAATAACTAAAATTATAAAAACACACATTTTTGATGATAAAATGGTAAGTTAGCAGGAAGCAGAACAATACTGTCTTGCAGTAGATCTTTAAATTCAGTTTTTACTAAATTAATTTAATTCATTTAATTTAAGGACTAAATTCTATCTGAATCCAGAAATTATAGGTATTAATTTAGATTCATAAACCACATCCCATTTACTCCAAATAAAAGTATAAGCCTGACATTGTCTATAGAGTCAAAAGAAAAAGGTAAGAGAGAAAAGTGCTTTATTAATCATAACAAAATCAGATGCCTATTTGAAACTGATGAAGAAAAAAATATGTATAATATTTAAAAGAGGTATGTTTCTGTGCATCCATTTTTAAAGGACTACATTTCTGAAGTAGTCCTTTCATATTTGGAAAGACAACAGGCATATTAACTCTTAAAAACAATAAGCAAAAGAGGAAGAATTTTGATTAGATGATTTCTATAGTTACTCCTAACTTAAACATTCTATGAGTTTATGTTGAGATTATATATTTTTCAGGTAGAAGTCTTGGTTATTTGTGTTAAGGAAAATGAGATAATATGTATAATTAAAATCTGTAGATCATCCCTAAACCTCATTTTAGCCTTAACTATCGGAGTCAATACCAATTTTGTGTGTATGCATTCAAGGCATTTGGGCTTGGAGGTTACGGAAGTGGGACAGTGCTGTGTACCTTGCAATAGGATGCTCAGTCTTTTTGGGTCCTACTAGGAAATAATTGCTTTACAGACATAAACTTCCTTTGTATTCTCTGCAGTCCATGAATCCATTAGAATAAGAGAAAGTGGTGATTAGCCCTTCTTATGCTCCTTGGAAATTCTCTTCAAGTAGGCTCTTTTCCCCTCAAATTTTCCATTCACAGGTTTAACTAGGGTGGTTGTTCCATATTTTCTCATCACCCCTAGGTTTGCTTTCATACACATTCATTTATTCATCAAATATTATTGAGGGGCTACTATGTGCCAGAGTTCTAGATGTTAGAAAACAAAAACAAAAATCTATGTCCTATTGCTTAGATTCTAGAAGGAAAAGATAGGCAAGTTACAATTTAGAAGGAAAAGATAGGCAGGTTACAGTTTAAATAGATGTTCGGGGTAACCTCTTTAACAAGGGGCATTGAGAGGATTATTTGAAAGGGAGTGGCTATCTGACAGAAAGACATTCAGGTAGAGGAAACAGCCAACACAAAGACCTTCGGTCAGGAGTGTCTGGGTTGTTCAAGGGACTAGCATTCAAGGAACTAGTGTAGCTAGAGCAGAATGAGCAAGGGGAATGATAGGAAGTTGATTTAGAAGTGTGTAACTAGAGGACAGTGTAGATATTACAGAGTCTTGAGACAATTGAAAGGACACTGGATTTTATTCTGAGTAGAATTAGAAAAGTTTGGAGGATTTTGAGCACAAGAGTCACATGATGGGACATTCAAAAGCATCATGCTGGCTGCTATCTTGAGAAGAGTTTATAGGAGTATATGCAAGGTAGAGGCAGGGAGACAAGATAGGAAGCTGCAGCAATAACTCAAACAAGAGATGGTGGTGGCAGGAGGCAGGGTGGAAACTTTGTTAGATGGTGAGAATTGGATAGATTGAGGATATATTATGAGGGTACAATAAATGGGATGTGCCAATAGACTACATATGAAGTATGTAAGAGAGAAGTCAAGGATGAATTCAGAGTTAGTTGGCCTGAGGAAGGAGGTAACAGAAATGGAAATGACTATAGGCAGAGTAAGCCTGACATGCAGGAGTTCAGTTTTGGTCATGTTAGTTTGAGATACTTATTAGATATCTAAGTGGAAATGTGAAGCAGGTAGGTAGGTATATGAGTCTGGAGTGGAAAGATCTGGGTAAGAACTATACGTTTGGTAGTGTTTTGCACATACACAGCATTTACAGACAAGGGAGTGAAGATAGAGAAGAGATCCAAGGACTGAGCCCTGGGTTAGTCCACTGTTAAAAAGTTGGAAAGAAGAGCTCCAAAGAAAACTGAGAAGAAAACTGAGAAGTGAGAGGTAGGAGGAAGATCAAGAGAGAATGGCATCTTGAAAGTCAAATAAAGTAAATTGACCATTGACCATAATATGTTCTATCCTCTCTATTGCTATCACCCTCCCTAGTTCGACATCGCATCATTGCTTATCTAAACTACAACAATCTCTTAATTGGATCTTTTTGCCTCCTTTCTTGTCCCTTCTGATGCATCCCTCCTCACACTGCTAGACTTTTCTATTTACAACACAGATCGGATCCTGCCACTCCCTTGCTTAAAACACACTTAATCTATTTGCAGTTTATGCTGCTTCTCTCCTCCATGCCTCTGCCTTTGCTTATGTAGTCCGTTGTGTCTCAAATGCCCTCTCTACATTTCTCATCATCTAGCTAATGTGTACCCATCCTTCAAGACTGATTTCAGACACTCTCTTATTCAGAAAACCTTTCCTGGTCTCTCCTGTACTTTAGTTATACCTTGTACATATTTTTATTGTTGCTCTAACCATACTATTTTATAATTATGTGTTCATTTACCTGTTTCTCCCATTTAGACTGTTATTTCTTGGAAGGCAGGTATGCTATTTTATCCATCTTTAAGTGGTCATCTCAGGGTCTGACACAGACTAGGCACTTAATAAATGCTTAATGAATGGATAAATGAATGAATGCGTACTCACTTTTTCTCCTCTCTCTGGATATGTCAGTTTCAGTTTAGAATGTTACAAATTTTTCTCTACAACTTTGGATTGTTTCCAATTTTTCAGTTTAAATTTCTAATATAACTAGGTATGGAACAGAATAACTGATTTGCATCTCAGATGCAGAACCAGCATGCCAAATAACAATATGCTTTGGGTTTGATAGCATTAGGATATCATCTTCCCAGTGTAATCAATGCACATCTGTGTTACTGTAATACAACCAATCACCACATTGTTGTCCATGTCCATGAGTCCTTTTTGCTCAATCCCTTCACCCCCTAACCTCCCACAACTAGCTGTCATCCTACACACTCAGTCATTTTGATTGTGACATCCACACAGTACACATGCTTACTCAATTGTGTCTACTGCCCTCACTGACTAGTAGAGTGAAGTCATCGTTGTTCATGCATGTGCATTCCAGTCTGCTCTCCTCGGCTGCCAGGTTACATCGATGTCACACAAACCATTCTCGTTCTATTAACGATAGCTGGACTTTATCCAGACAGACCTTGTATATTCCACTCCAAGCACTAATTTAGCTTCTCCCACAAACTTTGATATAATCTGTTTTCATATTTTTTCGGTTCAAATACTTTTTTTTTTAAAGATTTTTTATTTATTTATCTTTAGAGAGGAAGGGTAGGAGAGAGGGAGAGGGAGAGAAATATCAATGTGTGGTTGCCTCTCATGTGTCCCTTGCTGGGAACTGGCCTGCAACCCAGGCATGTGCCCTGACTGGGAA
This sequence comes from Glossophaga mutica, assembly GCA_039655065.1. Taxonomy (NCBI): domain Eukaryota; kingdom Metazoa; phylum Chordata; class Mammalia; order Chiroptera; family Phyllostomidae; genus Glossophaga; species Glossophaga mutica. The sequence goes on from CM077318.1 coordinate 27,464,971, forward strand.
TCGAACCGTGATTGTTTGGTTCACAGGCCCGCGCTCAGTCCACTGAGCTACACCAGCCAGGGCTCAAATACTTTTTTGAGGGTGTTGTTTTAGACTTTCTGTTTTTATTGTTGTTCAGTTACAGTTGTCCCCATTTTTCCCCTGTTGCTTTCCCCTGCCCTGTCCAACTGCTGCTCCCCAAAACAACCCCACCCCATTGTTCTTGACCATGGGTCCTTTGTACATGTTCCTTGACTTGACCCTTTCCCTTCTTTACCCCATTATCTCCCTATCCCCTCCCCCTTGGTCACTGTCAGTTTATTATTTATGCTTCCTTCTTTGGCACATGGATTACTTATATTTTCCAGGTGTCTTTCTGTTATTGATGTCTAATTTAATTCTACTGTGTCAAAGAACATGCTCTATATGATTGAAGTAGTTTTAAATTTTATTGAGATTTGTTTTAGGGACTTGAATATATTCTATCGTGGAGAATGTTCTGGGAACTGTGCCCTTAGGTCCCATTGAAACTAAGACCTATAGAACAGTAGAGCCTAAGGTCATGGGGACAGAAAGCAAAAAATTTGCTAATGTATTATTAAGAATAATGGTGAGCCAAATCACTCCCATTTTTATCTGTAAAATTATTCCTGGATCCATAAATCCAGAGTGTTGGAGAAAGAACACCATATACTGGACATTGATTTAGAGCATATACTATATCCTGGAAGGTATCACCACCTAGTTAGTACTGTGTAGCTCAGTCTTTTAAAAGCCATCCTGAAACACCAATTCAAAAGAATATACACACTCCTATGTTCATAACACAGTTATTTACAATAGCCAAGATCTGGAAACAGCCTGAATGGCCATCAGTAGATGAGTTGATTAAAAATTTGTGGTACATTCACACAATGGAATATTAGGCAAGTGCAAAAATGAAGGAAATCTTACTTTTTGCAACAGCATGGATGGACCTGGAGACTTTTATACTAAGTGAAATAAGCCAGTCAGAGAAAGACAAACACTATATGATCTCACTTATATGTGGAATCTAATGAACAAAATAAACGAACGAACAAAATAGAAACAGAGGCATGGATACATGGAACAGACTGACAGCTGTCAGAGGGGTGGGGTAAGGGGAGGATAGATGAAAGAAGGTGAAGGTATTAGCTAAAGAACATATATGAATGACCCATGGACATGGAGATCGTTGTGGGCATTGCCTGAGTGGGGGGGGGGTGCTGGGTGGAGGTGGGCAAAGGGGTAAAGAGGACAACACCTGTAATAGCATAAACAATAAAATATAATATAAATAAATAAATAAAGGCTATTCCGCCATTGTAGCAAGCCTGCAGCATACCATGTGATTGGGAACATGGTAAAAGTAGTGAATCCCATGAGTATGGGATTATTACCACTCTTCATTTGTTGTGAATGAGTTCCTTGATTAAAAGGGATTCTATATTGGGTACCATGGAGATGGATAGGCATTCCACCTGTTTTTATGAAACTGACAAACTACTTTCCAGAATGGCTGTGCCATTTTACGTACTCAACTGCATTCTTGGCAATGTCACTATGTTTTATTTTAGCTACTTTGATAGGTGTGAGTGTTATCTCATTGTGATCTTAATTTGCATTTCCCAAAGGGTTAGTGATGTTGAATATCTTTTCATGTGCTTAGTTGCCATTTACATATCCTCTCTGGTAAAATATCTCTTTATGTCCTTTGACTTTTTTCTAATTGGATTTTTGTATTTTTATTGTTGAGCTTTGAGAGTTCTTTATATATTCTATGTACATGAGTACTTTGTCAGATATGTGCTTTGAAAGTATTTGTTTTTGTGTCAATGTTTAGCTTGTTTTTTTTTAATCTGCTTAATAGTCTTTAATAGTGTAAAAGTTTAAAATTTTGATGAAGTATAATTTATATTTTTCTTTTATAGGTTGTGCTTTTGATGTGGTGTCTGAGACATTTTTGCCATGCCCAAAGATTGTCCCCTATGTTTTCTTCTAAAAGTTTTACAGTTGTACATTTAATATTTAAAGTCCACAATCCAACTTGAATTAACTTTGCTTAGCATGTGAGGTTTACAACAAAGTTTGTTTTTTCACCTTTGTATATTTAATTTCTCTAGCACCTCTTATTGATTACTATAGCTATATAAATCTTGACATTGGATAGAGCAATTCCTCTTATGTTACTCTTCTTTTTCAAAATTGTTTTTGCTATTCGAGTTCCTCTGTCTGCCTATATAAATTTTAGGATGTTTGTCTGTATCTAGAAAAACATCTTGCTGAGATTTTGATAGGCACTGCATCCAACCAAATGTCATTTTGAAGGAGAATAGATATGTTTACTGTATTGAGTCTTTTAATCGATAAGCATAGTTGATATCTCCATGTATTGATATCTTCTTTGATTTATTTCATAATTTTTTGTAGTTTTTAGCCTACATATATGTGTTTTTTAAAAAGATTGTTACCTAAATATGTATTTTCAAACAATTATAAATGATATATTTTTAATTTTTCTCTTCACAAGTGCATTGCTAGTATATGGAAATACACTTGATTTTTGAATGTTGGTGTTATATCATCTCACCTTGCTGAATTCCAAAATGGTTCTAGAGGATTTTGTACCATAGACCATCATGTTATCTACAAATAGAGAGAGATTTTTTCCTTCTTTTTAAATATGTGTGCCTTTATTTACTTTTAAAAATTGTTATTGTTATTATAGTACAGTTGTCACAATTTTCCCCCTTTGCCCTCCTCCCCGCCAGTCCATCCCCGCTCCCACAGTCAATCCCCACACTGTTGCCCATGTCCATGAGTCATTCATACATGTTCTTGGACTAGTCCCTTTGCATTTTTACTGGCTAGAACTTCCAAATGTATCAAATAAGAGTAGTGCCAGAATATATATTTGCCTTGTTCCAAATAGCAGGAAAAATATTTATAGTCATTCATCTTTCAGTAAGATGTTAGCTGTAGGTTTTTGGAAATATTCTTTACTAAGTTAAGGAGGGTTCCCTCTACTCCTATTTTCTGAGCCTTTTTTTAAATCATGAATTGCTGTTGAATTTTCTAAGTGCTTTTTCTGCATCAAATAATATGGTTATATGAGTTTTTTCTTCTCTAGCCTATTAACATGATGGATTCTATTAACTGATTTTTTTTTTTAAATACTGACCTAGCCTTGCATTCCTGGAATAGCCCCCACATAGACATGATGCATAATTCTGCTTATATATCTCCTATCATTATAATTGTTTTTCCATTATAGGTAACAGTGTTCTTTCCTCACTGGTTTCAAAATTTTTTTTCTCTTTAGTTTTTAGTAGTTTAATTATGATGAATATTCACATGGATTTTTTTGTTTTTCCTATTTGTGGTCAGCTCAGTTTTTTGATTTGGTAGGTTTATGTATTTGGCCAAGTTTCTGAAAATTTCACTTATTTCTTTGACTCTCCACTCTACTTGTCTTCTTCTTTTGGGAATTCAGTCACACAAATGTTAGATATTTTGTTATTGTTCCACAGGTCCCTGAGGGTCTGTTTATATTTTTTAGTCTATTTTCTCTTTATTGCTGATAGATAGAATAATAGATATTTTTTATTATTCTATCTTCATGTCCATTGATTCTTTCCTCTGTTATCTCCATTCAACTGTTGAGCCTACCCAGTGACTTTTTATTTTGTTTGTCATATTTTTAGTTGTAAATTTCTATTTGGTTCTTCTTTATATGTTGTATTTCTTTGCTGAACCTTTCTATTTTTTTTTTATTTGCTTTAAGCATGTTTGTAATTGCTTCTTCAAGAATTTTTATAATGGCTGATTTTAAATGCTTGTCACATAATTCCAATATTTGAGTCGTCTTGGAGTTGGTGTCTGTTCTTTGAGTTGAGGTTTTTTTTGAGGGGGGTTCTTCATATGACAAGGAATCTTTTATTGAACCCTTGACATTTTGAATATTATGGTATGAGGTCTCTGGATCTTATTTAAATCTCTCATTTTAGTAGGTTTACTCTGACATCATGCTGGCAGGGGAAGTGGTCACTACTTCATTACTACCATGTGGAAGTAGATCAGGTTCTCTACTCAACTTCCAATGACATTCTTGGGAAGTAGGTGGGTACCTCATTACTGCTGGTTGGTGTAGAAGTTGAAGTTCCCACTAGGCCTTTGGTGGTATCACTCTAGCTGATAGAGGAAGGGTTCTGCTCACCACATAGCCTCTGTTGACTTGCTGGTTAGGAATGACAGATCCATTTGGCCTTCTCTGATACACCAACCCAGTAGGCATGTTGGATCACTTCATTAGAGTCTGGAGAAGGTGGAAGTGTAGGTTTCCCACTTAGACTTTGCTCACAGTGGTGAGAGTAAGATCCAAGTTTTTCATATATTGTTTAGCTGGAGTAGGGTGGTTATTGTCTAAAACTTTTCTGAGTTGCTGTTTGTCCCTTTCTTTGTCTTTTGGCTGGAGGGAACAGGCTACCTTTAAACTATTTTTGTCTGTGCCCATTGGCATTTCTGGGTTGTTGAGTTTTCCAATAAGTCATCTGGGATGTATGAAGTAAAAGATCCAGATAATTTTGCCATTCCTTGGGTTCTGAAGTTCCTATCCAGTCTGACTTCTTTTCTCTACCTTTCAGAGACTTCTTATGTTTGTGTATTTATAATTCCTAGGTTTTCAGTTGTATTTATTGGGAGAAATAGGGAGAAGTACATCTCTTTAACTTGTCCTAGAACCAGAAAGTCAGATATACTTTTTATTATTCTAATTTACCATTTGTAAGGATGAATTGGCTTACAGACTTCCATTAATAATATTCCTAGTGGTCATTGAAATGATATACTTCAATTATGTGCTCTCTCAGCCTTCTTTTATCCCTTGAATCATTTAGTTGACTTTCAGTGGATGAACTCTAGCTTCATTATGTCTTCTTTGAATATCTTGATGGTATTTTCCAAATTTCTCAACTCTATATCTGTTCTTATTTCCAACTCTAAACACCATAATTTTAGTGACCTTCTGGATTTTTTTTCAATAAAGAGAAATACTGAGACTAGTACTGACTTCATTCAAAGTTGTGCTCAAATGTCACCACTTCAAAGTGGCCTTTCATAACCATTTTTAATATATTTTATTGATTATGTTATTGCAGTTGTTCCATTTCTCCCCCATCATTCCCCTCCACCCTGAACACCCCCTCCCACCCATACACCCCCCTTTAGTTCATGTCCATGTGTCATATAAGTTCTTTAGCTTCTACATTTCCCACACTATTCTTGCCCTCCCTCTGTCTGTTTTCTACCCACCATCTATGCTACTTATTCTCTGTACCTTTTTCCCCTCTCTCCTCCTCCCACTCCCCTGTTCTAACCATAACCATTTTATGTATTCTTACTCTGCTTTATTTTCTTTATATCATTTATATTTTATATTTATGTATTTGTTCATTTGTCCCTCTCCCCCCAGATATAAAAGCTATATAAGGGCAGGGGCTGTGTTTTGTTCACTGTTGTATCTCTAGTGCTTAGAGAAGTCCTTGGCATATAGTGGGCTCCAATAAATATTTTAACTGATTGATTGAATGAATGTATTACACTTCACTAAGGATTTAGATGAAAGAGAGAGGAGAGAATAGAAAATTCTGGCCAATTAGTCTAAAGAATTTTAGCTAACTTAATATGGGACTAGATAGTAACCTCCCAATTAGGCATATACCACTGAAACTTACATCAAAATGTGTGAAGGGAAGAAAAGATTTTTTTTCTTGTTTTTTCCCCATCTCATCTATGCCACATTTCTTGTTCTATGGAAATATTTCAGCATAGGTTCAAAGTATTTCTAAAGATGATAGATATGCCCCTCTGATGGAAAACGATAATTTTAAAAGTTGAAGACTCCTGAGCAGAAATGTCTGCATTTTGCTTAGATGATGGAAGCAAGTGACAGTTTGGCTAGCTGCCTCAGGTACATTAAAACTCACATATTCCATGGAGTAACTGGATTCATTCCAAATTCAGGTGTTCCAAATAAAGCTCAAGACCTTGAATTGTATCTAGTTTTTATGGAGGAATAGTTAAAACGAATAGAAAAAAGCTGTGATGTTATCTGTGTTCTGCAGTCAGAACCCTGCCATATTTCTCTCTTCGATATGACTTCCATTGCAGCTACCTGTGGAGCCCCACATAGACTAGGATCTTTTCAGTTGTTATAGCAGAGGAAGGGATACAAACTCTTCCCTCAGATGTCATTGTACATTGAAGGGAAACTAGAAAGAGGTGATGTATTTCTCACTCCCTCTATTAGTTTGATATCTCCCTAAGCAAGTCAGCTATCAGCTGTCATAGATTGAAAAAAACTGTTTTAAACTCTCACAGGATGTTTATAAATATATGTCTATCCATAAAGCATATTCAGAATAGGAATTGTATACCATAATAAAATATTAGTGCTATGGTAAAACAAAAACGGAGTTTAAATCCACCTTAATGTCCTTTCAAATGTAATAGCCTTCTAGGGAAACAGAATCCAGGTTTGAGAATATTAGTTATATACAGCACTTTCCTGGATGACTGATATCACTTGAGCTATAAAACTACAAAACCACCTGGTTCTTTCCAGAAAGATATCCTCCAGAAATTATATTGTTCCTTAAGCAGGCAAAGGTTTTAAACAAATGAGCTGTCTCCAGCAAGCTTTCTATCAAATTCTCTGCCATTGGTGCAGTTGTCTTAATTTTACTTAAGTGCCTGCTGGCTGACATTGAGTCTAAAAAGACAAAGCATATCTTACATGACAGAATTTAAGCTTTGGAGGAGAAAGAGAAACAGTCTTGTTGAGCTCCCTGGCTGCTTCTTAGTACTAATGGAGACGAGAAGTGAGAGAGAGAAAATGACCCTCATTACTAACTTGATTTACCAACTTTAGAGACTTACTTACTTGCAACATATGAATGACCTGTATATAAACGGGTTCATTGAAAGAATGATTTCCTGCCAAAGCAAAATTTTGCCTAATGATTTGCTCCAACAAAATTACATTTCAAATTGTTAGGTAGAGGTTGCCTTTATTTGCTTTGCTGACTTAAGTTGTGGCCAACATAATGGGATGTACTTTTTTGCTTTATTTTTCTGATAAAATATCACCATTGATAAGTAATTGTAGGCAGGATATAATAGAGTGAATAATGAAGTTAGGTTGCTTTTCTTGTAACGCCGTGCTTATAAGAAAACATTCTCTGAAATATGGAGAGTACTTTTAAGTCTATGCCATTTGGCTGAATTTCAGTGAAATTCATCCATCTACCTATCCATTAATACATTCATTTACTTATTCGGTATTTATTAAGCACCTGCTACCCCAGGAACTGATTATATAGCTACGCCAAAAAAAAAAATAAATAAATAAATAAGAGAAATGAATCTTCTATTCCAGTGAGCACTTGTGGTATCCCAATCCTTAAAACCATTTTTATTCTGAAGTGCATCCTTACTTTATTTACTTTGTTTTCCTCCACAAGATGGTAAGCTCTTCTAGGGTAGAAATCTTATCTTGTGTTTTTTATGATGTTATACATTTAACAAATACTTGCTGAACTAGATTGAATAAATATTTTTGAAGATGTAGGTGATGAAAATTTCAGAGTTAGTCATAGAATGTTAGGTCTCGAAGGGACCATAGATTTTCAAAATGTGTCTGTTTAGGGGCTGTTTCCAGGGCGTGGGGGGAAGCCCTGCAGAGGAATTGTAGGACTATGACCTTCACTGTGCTTCAAGCATAAGATTTGCACTTTCAGCCCTTTTATTTATATCTCATTCCATTTATTTGAAGAAAGGGTTGACTATTAGAAAGTAAAAACACCTGAAAATTACTGATTGGTTCAACACTTCCATCTTACAGATCTTTTGGGTAGGCCTAAGAAGGTTACATAATATGTTCAAAGTCACAGATACAGTTATTAATACTCTTAGAACTAAAACTTAAAACCTTCTAATTTGCAGTCTGAAATTCTTTCTATGACCTACTATTGTTTACTAGTTCACAACTGTCGTATATCCAACACAATGCTTGACACATAGATGACACAACTGAAAGAATATTAAATTATACTCTGACAGCACTTCATCTCTCCTTGGACACAGCCTAATATCTCTGCACTTAGCTAAGTGGCTGTCACATAGTAAATGCCTAATGGTGGTGGTTGTACTGGTGGTAGTTAGCCATGATTGATTGTTTCATCTTTCCAGATTAATGCATTCTAATCCTTTTAGCCTATTCTCATAACTACCCACCCCATTCTTACCCCTCCACCATTCCTTTAAACAGCTTTCCTGATCTTGTTCTTTGACTGCTGTCCTTGAGGTGGGCTGATTGTGGAAACTGGTTGTAAGTATAGCTACCACTTAATGCTTTTAGTTTGCATGCTTAATTATACAACAGTTAACAATTGTCTAATGTCAAAATTAAGAAAATAAATATGTGACTATGAAGCGCAAGTTGGACTAAAAATGCTTTTGAGAATTAGGTTGGGTTTTTTGTTGGTATGTTTGTTTGATTGTTTTAAAACTTAAGTATCATTGTACCATCATTTTGCTGTACCCTTCTCACTGCATCTCTGCAGATGCAAGTTTTACTTAGTGCTTTTAACTCTTGCTGTGGTAGCTCCCCTAGCTTCATGGGTTTGGTTGATTCCCTCCTACTTTGATTCCACTGCCACCTGATCACTCTGTTTTTCAGTCTGCTTTCATCAGTGTGGATTACTGATTTTACTGACAAGGATTTTGAGCTCTCCTCAAGGGAAGGTTACTTAGGATGGCAGGTTTTCACATTTTGCAGACAGATCCGTACAACCAGTTTGGCCAGAATGTTTCTACTCTAATATAGATATGAAGACTGCTTTAGGGAGAGTCTGCTGTGACTGGCCACTGCCGCTACTTCTATTGCCAGTACAATGGGAGAGAGTAGATTTTGTGGCCAGACAGAACTGGATTTTGTTAGTTATTCCAGTTTATTTTTACTCTTGGGTGCTCTTTTCCTCTCCTCTCCCCTCCTCCCCTCTCCTCTCCCCTCCTCCCCTCTCCTCTCCCCTCCTCCCCTCTCCTCTCCCCTCCTCCCTTCTCCTCTCCCCTCCTCCCCTCCCCTCCCCTCCCTTCCCGTCCCCTCCCCTCTCTCTTCTTCTCTCCCCCCTTTATTTATTTATTTATTTATTTATTTATTATTTATAATGGAATGTATTGAAGGCGACATTGGTTCACAAAACCATACAGATTTAAAGTGTACAACTCAACAAAACATTCCCTGCACACTGCATTGTGCACCCATCTCCCCAAGCAAAGTCTCTTTCCATCCTCATTTATCCCTGCTTTGTTCACCTCTACCTACCTCCACCCTCCTTTCCTTCTGGCTATCACCATACTGTTACCTCTTTCTTTTTTTTTTTTTTTTTTAATTTTTATTTTAATTGTTGATCTTGTACAGTTTTCTGTCTTTTATTCTCACCCGAACCTGCCATCCCAGCCCTCCCCACCTCCCTCCCATTTCCACCCCCCCATAGTTTTGTCCATGTGTCCCTGATACTTGTTCCTGTAAATCCTTCCCCTTTTCCCCTGAAATTCCCTCCCCTCTCCCCTCTGGTGACTTTCAGTGTGTTCCCAATTTCCATGTCTTTGGTTATATTATATTTGTTTGTTTATTTTGTTGATTAGCTTCCTGTTAAAGGTGAGATCATATGGTATTTATCTTTCACTGCCTGGCTTACTTCGCTTAGCATGATGCTCTCAAGTTCCATCCATGCTGTTGCATAGGGTATGAGCTCCTTCTTTCTTTCTGCTGCATAGAATTCCATTGTATAAATGTACCACAGTTTTTTGATCCATTCATTTACTGATGGGTTACCTCTTTCTTATTAGCGCCCTAATAAGAGAAAAGCATTATAACAAAAGTTTAGAATTCAAAAGTAGAACTCCAGTCTCCATTTGGTAAAAAAAAAAAAAAAAAAAAAAAAAAAAAAAAAAAGTAAGTAAAACTCCACTTAGAAAGTTTATGCTAGGTTTTCAATATGTAATTTAAGGCTACCTTCCACGTTTTCTTTGCTCTCCACTCTTTTTTTTTTTTTTTTTTTTGCCTTGCAGTTGGCTTTGTTATAATGAATAGCAAGTACATCCTATCTTTGCCCATGATGTTTAAATGGATAGATTTTCATAGAGCAGTATATCTGTTGTGGTATAGATTTTAATATTATGTGTTGAGAGTTTATAGTTCAGTCTTTTGTGGTGTTCATTTTTATTTGATCACTGATAAATAGATATATAAGATCTAACTCTATTTAATTGTAATTATTGTGCAGTTATCTTTTTTAAATTCTAGAGGTTTGGAGAAACCTGAACTAGTTTCATCATTTCCAATTAGAGAGCAACTATGTTATTTTTATAAGAAATTTGAAACTGGGGTTATTAGATGATTTGAAGGTATGAAACTATGACTGAGAAACTTGTGTAGTTTATAAAACTAAAAGCTGAATTTCCACCCTACAATCATGCTGGAATAAGATTTACTTAGAGTGGCTTTTATCTTTAACACAAGAGAATACTTGAACATTATATAATGTAAAACAAGGTGTTTATCACGGCAGTTAACAGACATTTATTGTCTATGACCCTTCATCTTGGGATTTAAGGTATTAGTTTCACAACAGCTAATTTAAATGTGTTCTATTACTAATTCAAGTTTTTATATGGTTGATGTAAATAGATTATTGTTTAAGATGTATGTCTGGGTTAGGCAGAAGAATAGGCAGTTGTCTGGATTTTTAGTCCTGATTATTCTATGTATCCTTTGTCTTCTGGCCTTTATTTCTTTTTTTTTTAAATATTTATTTATTTATTTATTTTTAGAGGGGAAGGGTAGGAGAGAGGGAGAAGGAGAGAAATATCAATGTATGGTTGCCTCCTATGTGTCCCATGCTGGGAACTGGCCTGCAACCCAGGCATGTGCCCTGACTGGGAATCGAACCGCGATCCCTTGGTTCACAGGCTCGCGCTCAATCCCCTGAGCTACACCAGCCAGGGCTGGCCTTTATTTCTTAGAGGTCACCTAATAAATACCACTCTGCTAATGCATCAGCTTGACTACTTTTTGTAATTTGACTCAAGGAAACATCTATCAAAATGCAAGAGAATAATATATTTTTACAAACTTGAGACATTTTTAAAACACTATTCAGATAAAAGCTACCAGCTACACACACAACCAGAAATTATGCCTATATATTATACATAGACAACCAAGGAAAGACTCAGGGGTTCCTCAAAAAGAATCCTATTAATTTTTTTTTATTCATAGATCTTAAGTATATCACAACAATACTTAGATATAATGTAAAAAAACACATTATCCTCCATTAAACTAGACCTCAGTGCAAACCTCACTCTGAGTTAGTTCTCCACAGAGATTCATCTTCAACCCAAAAGTGAAAACTCACTTCTTTCTAAATATACACAATACGATTCACCCTGTTCAGAAGATTTTTAGGGACCTTCTTACCTTTCATTTATTACATTCTCCTGAATTTGGCCTCAGGTCTTTAAAATGTTTCAAAACTGTTTTTAAATTCCCTTTTGTCTTGAAACTCTACCTTCCTCAATGGGGACAGTGGCTTGTTGTACACAGTCTCAGCCTCCTGTTTTGAATTAGGAATTTCCTTCCTCTGCCTGCTTCCCACAGGACAAAGCTTAGGTATTCTAAGCTTTAAGGCTATGCAGTTTGACAGCATTCATATTTACAAAAGAAAAATCAAAGGCAAGTCTATATTAAGCTTGGTAGTACAGGAATACCCCATTTTATTTTTTAAGTGTGTTTTAGAAGGGAAGGGGGTGGGGAAGGATGAAGAGGGTAAATGTCAAATATATGATGACAGAAGGAGACTAGACTATGGGTGTTGAGTACACTATGCAATTCACAGGTGATATATAATTGTGCACTTGAAACTTATATAAAGTTATTAACCAATGTCACCTCAGCAAATTTAATTTTAAAAGGATTAAGCAAAAAAAAAAAAAAAAAAAAACCAGACAAACTCATGGACACAGACAATAATATGGTGATTACCAGAGGGGAAGTAGGGTGAGGGGAAGTAGAAGAGGGTAAAGGGGGAATAAATGGTGATGGAAGGAGACTTGACTTGGGTTGTGGAACACAATACATTATACAGATGATGTGTTACAGACCTGTACATCTGAAACTTATATAATTTTATTAACTAATGTCACCCCAAAGAAAAAAATGTGTTTCTAAGAAACTCAATATATAAATTCCACATTAAAAAAACAAATATTACTTGAATATGCTGTTAGCTTGATATTTTAAAATATTGCTATGTAGAACACAAAAATATTGCTCCTGTAATACAAATAACTACTCCTAACCTCTTTGATTTATAGATTGGATATGGGTGGGAATAATGGTTTTTCTTAAAATACAGTACACCTATACACTGTGCCCTCATGTAGCGTTTATCAAGGAATAACCCCTTTGTTAAAGCCTGGTTTCTCAACCTGATCTCCCAATAGTATCTTGTGGTTTCTTTCTACTTCATTAGCTCAGTGACTCAGGTGGGCTTCCCTGCCCCCTGATATCTCCTTAGCTATCATATATGCATATATCAAAATAATTATATATTTATATGTGAGATATAGCAGTTATTTGGATAGAATCCCTATAAACATATGTATTTACTTATTTATCCAAGTTCCATGGTCTCTAAGACCAGCAGACACAGTCATATTGCTAGGGTTTTTCTGTTTTTTTTTTCTTTATATTGCTATTTATTCTAAATATTCTTATTTTGCATCTTAACCTTTTACATGACATACTAACTATTCACTACTGAAGTGTAACCACTTCTGAAGTGAAATGGCATCAATCTAACAGTATAGAAAATGCTCTTGGTTTTATTTAGAATGGAAAGTGGGCACGCCTCTTTCTTTTATGCTCTGAAATAGTTTAACCCATCTCCAATGTTAGCCAGGGTAATGGTTCTTTTGATTTATTTTTAAAAGGGGATGCATTAGTAATCTCATTTTAGCCTTTCATTTTCCTCCTTACTACTCTGCCCTTTGGCTTCTTTTGCTACTTTATAGGGAAGAATGCACCTGAGGTTTTCTTTGCTTCTATCTTGCCATGATATGTATACTAGTTTATGGAGAAATACATAAGCTGCCTGCTGTGCATTTAAATTCTTCATTTCCCTGCTGCATTTGTGTGTAGCAACTGAAAGACATATAGATGAATGCAAGGCCATTTTTGTCAGTGAAAGTTTTTGGATGCATACATTACCAAGTATACATATCATTAAATACGAGTTTAATATCTGGAAGCAAAAGTGGTAGTACATCACCTTTGTCTACAGAGGAGAAAAGGGGTCACTGTGTATGAGAACTAAATGGAAGCGTATCCTTCCTTATCAATCAAAGAAATTAAGAGTTGAGAATTGGTCTTTTAGGCCATCTGGTTCCTGCCCCAGGGACCAGTAGAGGATTGGTCTTTGCATTATTATATTCTCAGTGTTGGTTATTTTTGTTACATATTCCCATAGCTTTGCAGTAACTTCAAATGCTTCTGTAACCATAGTTTCTTCACTTCTCTTGACCAGAAAAATTCAGGTTCTCTCTCTTTCCAAAGGAGGTGTTTCCTTTTCAAATTTTGAAAAACCTTATTCCATCAAATTATACCAAGTTACTGGGATTCAGCCTTTTTAAGATAACTTATGTCTACTTGGCCCTCTCTTTTTCCTTACCATTTTTTATTTATTTTTCCAATTCTTAGTGCCCTTAAACAATTTTAGGAATTTTATTACCATATAGTAATTTAACATCTTAAGAGCAGACTGCTGAGACCAACTATCATTCCTTACAAAGATAAACATGGGAAGAAAAGGATGTATAGGAATTACCTCAATATATTTCCTTTTCCTCTCCTTCTTCCCCTCCCCCCATTTCTCTACACACGTATGTGCACATGCACGTGCACACACACACATTGGCCTTATGTCAGACGAGGCAATTACAGTGCCCTTTTGATGGTGGTGGGGCATATAAGGAAGGGGGTGGAGGACCTGGAGTGGGTTTTGGAGCATGAGAATCAGATATGTTAAGGAAGCACTGAGTTAGAGAATTTCCAAGTCATAATGAAACATTTCCTTAGTTACACAAGTGAGGAAAGTGAGGCTCAAGGAGTTAATGCCTAAATCAGCTAACTTCTCTGGAGCCCACTGTTTTGTTTCCTACACCAAAATAAGTGCAAATATGGTGGGGATTAAGAGTACGAAGTCAAACTCCTGGGTTTTCCATCTCTCCATTTATTCATTCAGTTACTCAACATGTATTTATTGACCAATATGATATGCCAGTTTCTGTATTAGATAGTCAGGATGTGTTATGGTCCCTGACCTCAAGAAGCTTATAGATTATTTGCCAAATTCTAGTGGGAAATAGAGAAGTAAAGAAGTAGGCAATAATTACACAGAATGGTATATTTCCATAGCACACATAGGAGGCTAGCAGAGCATATAAGAGGTGCCCCCTAACCCAGCTTTAGGTGGCTAGGGATAGCTTCCTGGCAGAGATTTCTTGGGCCAAGGTGGGGCAGAATGTTCCAGGGTGGTGGTAAAGTATATGCAAATCCCTAAGGCAATAATTGAAAATAGTTCATTATGGCTAGGGAATAGAGCATAGTTAAGGGTTAGATTGGTTAAGGGGACTGTAGTGTATAGATTGTAGAGATAAGCAGGAGCCAGGTCATAAAGGACTTTAATTTTGTAAAGATTTTATTTATTTATTTTTAGAGAGAGGAGAAGGGAAGCAGAAAGAGAGGGAGAGAAACATCAGTGTGTGGTTGCCTCTCACGTGCCCCCTCCTGAGGATCTGGCCTGCAACCCAGGCATGGGCTCTGACTGGGAATTGAGCTGACAACCCTTTGGTTCCCAGGTCCACACTCAGTCCACTGAGCTACACCAGCCAGGGCATAAAGGACCTTATTTACCATGTCAAGAAATTTGTAGTTCTGTGGTGTAAAAGCAATAAATAAATCACTGAAGAATTGTTAAGTCAGGGTGTGACATGATCATATTTTCCTTTTAGAAGAATCACTGTACCTGTAACTGAAGAGTTGATTGGAGACAGAAACACAGGTGAGGAGGCTGTTTATTAATCAACCTGGACTGAGATAATGGTTGAAATGAAGCGAAGGGTTCACATTTAAGATAGGAAGTAGAGTTGATAGGTTTTGGTTACTGGATGTGGAGAACGGGAGAGAAGGAAAAATATGGATAACTCACATTCATTTGGACTGAGCAGCTAGGTGGGTTGTGTGTCATTTACTGACATGGAGAACTTGAGACAAAGAGCAGGTTTATTAAGTCAGGATAATGGGTAAGTTTGAGGCAATTCTTGGGATGCCAAGACTGAGAACAATTTGGAGTGAAGATGTAGATACAAAGTTGTCAGCATATATAAAGATTTTATTTGAAATCACTGATTACCCAGAGCCAGTCTAAGGATGTTGCCCTTAAACTTTATTGTGTGTTAGACTCCTTTAAGTATCTGATGACTCTCTTTCTACCCATAAAATATACATATGCAATTCTTCATGTAATTTTAGAAGGTTAATAGACCACTTGAAGCACATCTGTGACCCCTTATGATTTTTAGATTGAGAACTCCTGTGGTGGAATACAAAAAAAAGGCATAAAAATTAAACACTAGCATTTAAGAAATGGGTACAGGAAGAGAAGTTCATGAAGGAAACTGAGAAGGAGAAACCAGATAGTTAGGGGTGTCACAGAAGAAAAAGGAAGAATTTCATGAAAGCTTTGAATAATCATCAGAGTTAAGTGCTGCAGACAGAAAGAGTAAGATAAGGACTGAAAACTGATCATTGACTTTAGCAAAGTGTCAGTGACCTGTGCAAGGGCTATTTCATTAAAATGTTTTGAATAGAACTCAGAATGCAATGATTAAGAAGTGGAAGGGAGGAGGGAAAGTGCGAACAGCAAGTACTGGCAACATGTTCCCAAGAGTGTGGGCTATGGGAGGAGGAGGCTTGTCTTTCGTTCATTTAAGACCCAATTCATGCAGCAACATTTTTACTGATATGTCCCCTAAAATAAGGGACATAAAGGAAGAATAAACAAATGGGATCTCATCAAAATAAAAAGCTTCTGCACAGCTAAAGAAAACAGTATTAAAATAAAAAGAAAACCAACCATATGGGAGAACATATTTGCCATTGATACCTCAGACAAGGGTTTAATCTTCAAAATATACAAAGAACTTACATGACTCCACTCTAAGAAGACAAGCAACCCAATTAAAAAATGGGCAAAGGACTTGAACAGATACTTCTCCAAGGAGGACATACAGAGGATCCAGAGACACATGAAAAGATGCTCAATACCGCTAGCTATCAGAGAGATGCAAATTAAAACCACAATGAGATATCACTTGACACCAGTCAGAATGGCCATCATAAACAAAGCAACAAACAACAAGTGTTGGAGAGGTTGTGGAGAAAAGAGGACCCTAGTGCACTGTTGGTGGGATTGCAGACTGGTACAACCACTATGGAAAACAGTAGGGAATTTTCTAAGAAAACTAAAAATGGACATACCTTTTGACTCATCAATTCCACTGCTCAGATTATATCCTAAGAACCCTGAAACACCAATCCAAAAGAACCTATGCACCCCAATGTTCATACATAGCAGCACAATTTACAATAGCCAAGTGTTGGAAGCAACCTAGGAGCCCATCAGTAAATGAATGGATCAAAAAACTGTGGTACATTTAAACAATGGAATTCTATGCAGCAGAAAGAAGGAAGGAGCTCCTAACCTTCGCAACAGCATGGATGGAACCAGAGAGCATTATGCTAAGCGAAATAAGCCAGGTGGTGAAAGACAAATACCATATGATCTCACCTTTAACAGGAACCTAATTAACAAAACAAACAAACAAGCAAAATATAACCAAAGGCACTGAAATTGAGAACAGGCTGACAGTCACCAGACGGTAGAGGGGAGGGAATTTCAGGGGAAAAGGGAAAGGGTTTACAGGAGTAAGTATAAAGGACACATGGGTAAAAACTAGGGGGAGTGGAAATGGGAAGGAGGTGAGGAGGGCTGGTATGGTGGGCTGGGATGGGAGTAAAACAAAGAAAACTGTACAAGAACAATTAAAATAAAATTTTTTAAAAAAGACCCAATTGAGGATGTTGAGTGTGTTTCAGTATTTTCTTTAAATTTGTCATGCCATCTTCTTATTTATTACCGTTAAGAAAAGAACAAACCAGGTCCATAAGAAATGGAGTTTCATATATTTCCACTGCTTCTGCCTGATATTAAGGATAAATTGTGGTTTTAAATCCCTACAATTTGATAGCTCCTTCCTAGCTTTGCTTTCAGTGTCTATCTACCCAGAATCCACGATGCCTCTGGCAGTACTAAATTAACACTATACTATAGTTGTATTCAGATCAGCCTACCTAGGGATAAGAGAGGCACTAAGGCTGGTTTTAGACCCTTGATCGAGGAGCCAGCTTTGTACCCAGCTTAGTAATTATGGTGGTTTTATGTCTGCATGTGTGAGCCTTAGTTAAGCTTTGTCATAGGTTTTCCAAAACAGCTGGGGTTTTGGTCTATGAAGACATTAATTTGCATCTCCAGGGGCTATGCATAAATCAAACTGGGAAATAAGGGAGGAGGAGCAAATTTCTTTGTGTATCACAGTTCCCTGTAAACTGTTTTACTGAGGAGAAGGAGAGTCCTATGACAATTACTGATTTAAGGATGCACTATTATTTTCTACTTGATATTTTCTTGCTTGGTGTGTTTATGCTAAGAAAGATAGTAAACTCTGTCTCTCTTGAGAAGGACCTGCTTTGTTGACATTCAACAGAATTGTAGACTCACAGATGGTCCATACACATATGAAAAAAATGTTCAACATCACTAGCCACCAGAGAGATGCAAATTAAAACCACAACGAGATACCATTTCACACCCATCAGAATGGCCATCATTAATAAATCACTAAACAAGTGCTGGCGAGGATGTGGAGAAAAGGGAACCCTAGTGCACTGTTGGTGGAAATGCAGACTGGTGCAGCCACTGTGGAAAACAGTATGGAATTTCCTCAGAAAATTGAAAATGGAACTGCCTTATGACCCAGTGATTCCACTACTGGGAATGTACCCTAAGAATCCTGAAACACCAATTTCAAAAGAACCTGTGCAGCCCAATATTCACAGCAGCACAGTTTACAATAGCCAAGTGGTGGAATCAACCTAGATGCCTATCAGTAAATGAGTGGATCAAAAAACTGTGGTGCATTTACAGAGTGGAATATTACACATCAGAAAAGAGGAAGTCCTACCCTTCATGACAGAATGGATGGAACTGGAGACTATTATACTAAGTGAAATAAGCCAGTAAGCAAAAGACAAATACCATATGACCTCACTTATAACTGGAATCTAATGAACAAAATAAATTAACAAGAAAAATAGAACCAGAGACATAGAAACATGGAATGGACTGATAGCTATAGTAGGGGAGGAGGGTGGGAAATGGTGGAGGGAAGGGGGAAGGGACTACTCAATAGGTATGAATGACCCATGGACATGGACAACAAAGAGGGAATTGACTGTGGGCTAGTAAGGGAGTGGAATTGGTAGTGGGGGAGGGAAAATTGGGAGAACTGTAATAGAATAAACAATTAAAAAGTATAATAAAAATTTGTAGTCTCAGTTTTCACTGTTTCTGTTGTTTCAAAAGGAGGCTGAGTGTTGGTCGTGATGGTTGTTAATGTAAACTTTGGTCCTCTTTTCTTACCATCTGCTGTTTAGTGACCTCTTAGTCACAGTTCAAGGATAATAGCAAGGATCCCACCTGGGAAAAGCAGAGTAATGTCTTAGGTGTTTGGAAATTCTGCTATTTCTTCACCTCCAGCCACTAAGATTATTAGGAGACTGTCATCATGGAAGCATGTTGTTGTGTTGGAGAGAATTGATGATTAGAAGTGAGCCTGGACCTAAATTCTCCTGAACTTTAGAGATATCAGCATAAATGATGCTGTGGTGAGCCAAGGTTTCCACCTGTCCCCCTATTTTGTCTTTCAGCCACTGCATGAATCTAACATAAGAATGCCAAAATTTAGAAAATGGAGGTTCTTCAAGCTTTTTTTGTTTTCCTATGTGCCGCTTTTTTAGTCTGATGAAGAAATAGATGATAGCAAATAGAATATACTCTGCAAAATACTGTAGGAACTCCTACCCCACCAGATTGTGTGTGTGTGTGTGTGTGCAATTTACTAAACATTCCTAACATTTAGGATCATGCTCATAGAGGGAAAGAATCATGCTCTTCTTTAAAACAGTACTGTGATACCACTGTCAGAGTTCAAGTACCAGAATTCATAGCCATAACTCAATATGGTATTTCTTGAGTTAGAAGCCAAAGGGAAAAAAAACACAAGTTATATCAGTGTTTTATGGGACATAAACCAGTGATATTGATTCTTGAGATTTTTGTTTATGTGGGCTCTCTTGTACTTGAGCCATAATTATTGATGGCTCATTCATTGGTGGGTTCTCCCCTCTGGTTGGCTGACTAAGAGTCACAGACCCCACCAATTATATGCTGTTGTACAGGTGCTGGCAAAACAAAGCAAAATACCCAGAAAACCAAACTCATGCCAGCAAAAATACCCCCCTACTACATCAGCAACATCAACAGCAAATGAGCAAATATTAATAAAGTTAGAAAGAGATTAACAATATTATAACATAGGAAAAAAGAATATGAGATGACTAAAGGAGAGAAAAATTACTTTGAGAGAGGAGAGGGAGGAGAAATAATAAGAGTAGGGGGTATAAACAAGGCAAAGAAAGGGAGGAAATAAAACCCAGGCATGTGGCATCTACTCTCAAGGCTGTAGGACTTGAGTGCCTGATGCTCCTGTTGCAAAGCCCTGATTCTTATGACTTTTGTAGGGTAATATAGTTATAGGTTTTGTACAAACAGAGTAAGAGCTTTTTTTAAAAAAGCACCTTCTGTCCTTTTATTATTTTTACACTCACTATCAGGGGAGGTAGGAGGGGATAATAGGGGGAGAAGGGGGAAGGGTTTTCAGGAACGTGTATAAAGGACACATGAACAAAACCAAAGGTGGGTAGGATCAAGGGTGGAGAGTAAGAGATTTAATAGACAGTTTTGTTAAAGGATTATAAAGAAAAAAGAGTATAGCCTATCCAAAAGATCAGCCTGCACATGGAAACCTCTTATAAACCAATAATTTTATATGCAGTAGGGGCCAATAGCATTGCTTTACAGTACTTTTGACTACTACCTTAACAGTTAAATTAATAAGAAAAATTTAAAAACATGCTTATTTTATTATTGCTGATGCAATATCGTGGGTGATATGTGTTCTCAGGAATTCTCACAGCATATTACGAGTTGAGCTGTATATGTGTAAGGTCAGGTTCTAACCATTTCCTATGGTTAATATATTATAAACAGTTTTGCTCAACACAGCTCTGTCTGTTGTAACTCATTTGTAGATGTTGAACTTTTCCCTTCAGCTTGGATATATAATAACAATATTTGTAAAATACAATTTAATTAACTTTTAAAATTATATAACCAAGAGGTGGGGAGAAGAAGTGTTCAAATGTCTTAGTTCTCTATTAAAATTACAAAATTTGTTTAAAAGTCACATTTTATCTGGGCTGTTCCTCAGCAATAACTGATTTAAAAAGGTAATTGTGGTATTGGAAAATATGGTTCTTTAATTAGTCATAAGGCTACAGAATAGAACTACACATTATTGGACCTCAAAGTGATACGAAAATTTTATGCAACCCTCTTATTTTACAGATGAGGAAAGTATGATCTAAATAGGACAAATTATTTCTCCAGGATCATATGCTAATTAGTGACATAGATAGGGCTCTATCTCAAGTTTCACAACTCTTAGTGATATCAATATTCTGTACAGCCTCCGGAAAATGGGGAAAGTGGACTGTCACTTTATACTTTCAAAGCATACATTCTACCTCTCTACATGCCTGAAGATACTTAATCAGTCCGAACCAACAAGTTTAAGATTATCTTTTAAATTCAACAGTTTACTTTGGAAAACAACTGCATAAAATGGATCGGAAGAGACACTTTGGCAGTAAATGCCCCTCAATATATATGACAGGAATTAGATTCTCTATATTATGTATGCATTGCAACCTGCTAAGAAAGCAGATTCCTGGAAAAGAGCTACTAGAGAGCACCAGTACAACTGCTGTGATTCAATAAGTAACTTGAAGTTTTGATGGGATCAATCACTTATTAGCCTGTGGGCCAGGAAAAAAGAAATCAATGAGCAAGAAGAATCATGGTGAAAAGAGAATACACCTAATTCCTGTCTTACCCACAAAAGACTTTAGCTGAGCGGTATCTTTCCAAGATTAAGAATCTTAACATTTCAGTTGCGGTCAAGATAGAGGTATAGGTAGATATGTTTCGCCTTCTTGTACAACCACAAGGAGAATCACAACTAACGTCAAAACTAAAAACACCCGGAACCACCAGAGTATTGAACTGTATGGAAGTCCAACAACCAAGGATTTTAAAAAACCATATTCATCCAGATGGGTAGGAGGGGTGGAGATGGGGAACTGGTGTGGAGAGGACATGGTGTGGCACAGAGAAGTGGAGGTGGCAGCAGTGGAACAGGCAGTCCCACATTCATGTGTGGTGGCTAAAAATTGGGAGTGATACCTTGAGAGTGAGCGACCTCAGTCCCAGACCAGACCACACAGTCCAGGGTTCCAGTGCTGAGAAGAGAAAGCCTCATAACTTCTAACTGTAAAAACCAGTGGAGGTTGGGGTGGCAGAAGAAACTGCCAGTTACTCAAGAGAGTCCATTTAAAGGGCCTGCATAGACTTAGAACGTATTCAAACCCATCCACTCTAGGAACCAGCACCAGGGCAGCTGGTAGAAGGGCACCAGTCACATACTGGAAGCGGGTAAAGTGACTGGAAACAGCATGGGTTGCTAGGAAAGCCTCCAAAAGCCAGGCAGTTGAATTATCCCCTTTCTGACCCTTCCCCGACACACAGCGCCACAAAGCTGTGAGGCAGATTGCCCTGCCTTGGTGAATATCTAATCATCTGCCCCATACAACTTAACAGGTGCAATAAGAGAGGGAGTCAAAGCAGCTCTACCTAATACACAGAAACAGACGCAGGGAGGCTGCCAAATTTATGAGACAAAGAAATATGGCCCAAATGAAAGAACAGAGCAACCCCCACCAAAAACAAACAAACAAACAAACAAAAAAACTAAACAAAATGGAGATAGCCAACCTATCAGATGCAGAGTTCAAAACCCTGGTGATCGGAATGCTCAGAGAACTGACTGAGTACAGCAAAAGCATAAGGGAAGAAATGAAGGCTACACTAAGTGTAATAAAGAAAAATTCACAGGGAACCAACAGTGAAGGGAAGGGAGCCGAGATTCCAATCAACATTTTGGAATACGAGGAAGAAATAAACATTCAACCAGAACAGAATGAAGAAACAAGAATTTAAAAGAACAAGGAGAGTATAAGAAGGCTCTGAGACATCCCCAAAAGTACCAACATCCAAATCATAGGGATGCTAGAAGGAGAAGAGGAATAACAAGAAATGGAAAACTTATTTGAAAAAATAATGAAAGAAAACTTCCCTAATTTGATGAAGGAAATAGACATCTAAGTCCAGGAAGCACAGAGAGTTCCAAACAAGTTGGACCCAAAGAGGACCACAGCAACGCACATCATAATTAAACGTCAAAGATTAAAGATAAAGAGACAATCTTGAAAGCAGCAAGAGAAAGGCAGAGAGTTACCTACAAAGGAGTGCCCATAAGATGTCAGCTGATTTCTCAAAAGAAACTTTGCAGGCTAGAAGGGACTGGCAAGAAGTACTCAAGGTGATGAAAAGGAAGGACCTGCAGCCAAGATAACTATCCAGCAAAACTACCATTTAGAATGAGAGGGCAGATAAAATGCTTCCCAGATAAGGTAAAACTAAAGGAATTCATCATCACCAAGCCATTATTACATGAAATGTTAAAGGGACTTATTTAAGAAAAAGATCAAAACTATGAACATTAAAATGACAACAAACTCATTACTATCAACAACTGAATCTAAAAAAAAAAAACAAAGTAAGCAAACAACTACAACACGAATAGAATCATAGATAGGGAGATCATTTGGAGGGTTGTCAGCTGGGAGGGGGATAGGGGAGAATGAGAGAAAAGGTGCAGGGAATAAGCAGCATAATTGGTGGGTACAAAACAGACAGGGGAAGGTTAAGAATAGTATAGGAAATGGAGGAGCTGAAGGACTTATATGCATGGACATGAACTAAGCGGGGAGATTGCTGGAGGGAAGGGGACTACCACATAGAGGGAGGCAAAGGGGGAAAATTGGGGCAATTGTAATAGCATAATCAATAAAATATATTTTAAAAAAGAATATTAAGGTTGAAGTCCCACTGTACTCTGTGTGGCATATTTGGGTCTCACCTTTGGAATAAGACTTTCCATCCCAGGTGCTTCATCTTAAGAAAGACACTTGACAAAATAAAGTAAAATAAAGATGGTCAGGGACTAGAAAACCCTGTCATATAAAGAAAAGTTAGAAATGGAATTTTCAGTCCCTGGGAAAGAGACAACTTATGCATGGTGAAGGGGGTGGGAACTGGTGTATTTTAAAGCACCTACTCTATGCCAGGTACTCTGCATGTATTATTTTGTTCCATTGTCATAGTACTCTGTGCAGGAGGTAATACCTTTCTGGGAAGTATCTGGTTTGAAGCTATCAGATAACTTGCCTATTATAGAGTTATTGAAGAGAAGAGATTGATACACAGCTCTAAATCTCTTGCTTTAAATGATTCTTCAAGTATTTGAGGAGCTGATATAAAGAAGAGGATTGAGGATTGAAGATTGTTGTGTCCATCATAGCAATCATTGTAAAAGTAGCAGTAGCATTAGCAATAAAAATAATAGCTGACATTTATTATCCTGACACACGTTTTGTGTCAGGAACTGTGCTAAGCACTTGACTTATATTAACATGTGTCCTCTTAAATGATGCTATGATATAGGTACTATTATTTCCATTTTATATCTGAGGAAACTGAAGCACAAATTAAGTAATGCATCCAACACCATATGAGTGAGGGAGTCTGGATGTGAACCCAGGTAGCCATAGGAAGGCAGGCTTTATACTAGCACAAGAGGAAAACCTTTCTATTCTAATTGTCTGTCAGTGGAGTGGTTTTCTGGTGAAGCACAGACCTACTTAATTATTCAAGCAATGTCTAGATGCTACTGTAAGTGCTGTGCATGAGATTCCTTCACTGGAGGATAAACTGAGAGGCCCATTTCAGTTCTAAAATTATATGAATCTAAGTTGGCACATCTACTGGTTAGGGAGCACTTATGCCCTTTCTAGGCCTTTTGGGGACTTAGTTGGGTACTCAAATTTCATAGATGGACTAACTTTACCTCTGTTAGTATGTACAGTACCTAAGCTCTTAGCATAAAAGTATGAGTTAATGCCCTTGTCCATTAAATGGAGAGAAGCTATTCCAAGGGTCTGTTGAAAGTACACATTTAGAAGTCACTGGAAAAGGTCAAAAGAAATCTATTAATGAAAATTGATTAGTCTGTAGGATTCTCTTTTCTAATTGCAATAGTTTATAGTCCAAATGAATTTAGTACCCATATTCAAATTCCAACTCCTTCACTTTATCATAATAATTCCTTGCATTAGCCTGCCATATGGTTCTTCCCTTTCCAACTTGTGATAATGTCATTTTTCTATTCATTTAGACATTACTGTATTTTTAATATTGGCCTATTATAAAAGCCATCTGTGATTCATATTAGCATTTCCACCTAGAGCACAAAGGGTTTCATTTAATTTAAAAATACAAATGTACCATGCCATCAGGAAAGTAACCCACAGATACAGCTAAGTAGCTAACCCTTTCTCATTCTTCCTCAGCCTTTTTTTTTACCTTTCTTTGGCTACCTTTCTAAAACAAAATCAAGTGTTTTGAAAGAAAAATGAGCTATTGAGGAATTCTGTCACTGTCAGGAATAGAAGTGAGAAGACACTATCATTAACCTCCTTTGCTCAGTGGCTCTTGAAAGAATTGGAAACGCAGCTAGTGTAGCTTATCACTACATCCTACAGCAAAGATGACAGAAGTTAGGTCACTTGGAAAGGAAATGATGCAGAGAGGAGATAGTCAAGAACTGCTCTGGAGAAATACAAACATGAAAGCTTAAGACTTTTCAACCAGTTGCTCGTCAAAGAAGCTGGAATCCCTGTAGGAGGCCAGTTGAGTGTTTGAATATGTCCTTTCTTTCTGGAGAGCCACTGATCAATTTGTCATTGTGCATTGTACTAAGAATCAAAAATCAGAGTTCACCTACATGGACTTTACAGTCTATATGTCTTGCCAAAGTTATGTAAAGTTTTTATAAAATTCCCAGATGCTCAATCCCCCAGGGAAGGAAATTATCTGACTATGGCCTAGTTGTTTTACAGCTAGCCTTTCTCTCCGTTCAACTTTACTTAAAGCACCAATGATATTTCAGAAACATGTACAAGGCTTATATTATTAGAACAATTTTATTGTTGAATTTATTGGGGTGACATTAGTTAATAAAATTATATAGGTTCAGGTATACAATACCACAGCCATCACAACATCACCTGTATGTTGTATTTTGTGTTCACCACCCCAAGTCAAGTGTCCTTCATCACCATATAACCCCCATTGACCCTCTTCTACCTCCCCGCACCTCCCTCTCCCTCTGGTAGTCACCGTGCTGTTGTCTCTGTCTATGAGCCAGTCAGAGAAAAACAAGTAGTATATGATTTCACTTTTATTCAGAATTTAAAGGACAAAATAATTTCCATGTCTTTGGTTATATTATGCTTGTTTGTTTGTTTTGTTGATTAGGTTCCTGTTAAAGGTAAGATCATATGGTATTTATCTTTCACTGCCTGGCTTACTTCGCTTAGCATGATGCTCTCAAGTTCCATCCATGCTGTTGCATAGGGTATGAGCTCCTTCTTTCTTTCTGCTGCATAGAATTCCATTTCAGGAGAAAAGGGGAAGGATTTACAGGAACAAGTATAAAGGACACATGGACAAAAACTATGGGGGGGTGGAAATGGGAGGGAGGTGGGGAGGGCTGGGGTGGTGGGTTCGGGTGAGACTAAAAGACAGAAAACTGTACAAGATCAACAATTAAAATAAAAATTTAAAAAAAATAAAGGACAAAATTAACAAACTAGAAACAGAGACAGACTTGTAGATACAGAGAACAGAGACTGGCAGCTGTCAGAGGAGAGGGCTGTTGGGGGGCTGGGTGAAACAGGTGAAGGGATTAAGGAAAAAAGAAACAATTTTTGTTGACTTAACTGAAACTTTTGATTTAGTCTCCCATAAACACTTTCTTTAGAAATCCCATGATTCTGGACTTAGCAATGACCCTGTAAAGTGGATTTCTCTCGATTTAGTTCTTGCCAACTTAGCCTCGACTTGGAGGTTGAAATTACTTGCAGACTGTCATATTTAGTGAAGATTAACTGAAGCCTCTCTTTATCTAATGGCAAAGGAAATTTCAAAGACTATGCTCCATTTGCTATCACAAAAAGGTCTTTGGAAATCATCTCTTTCTTTCTGGCAGATATGCTTGTATCAAGGGTACATGTTTTAGCAGAATTTGGAATTTATTTCTCAAGTTGTTTTCAGTGTATGTTATCCCCAAAGGCAAATACATTCATAGTAATACACTGACGTAACTGACTTCACTAGAGTAATATAATGGCAGAGCTAAGTGGGATGTTATAGAATCTTTATCTTGATATCCTTGTTTTATAGATGGGGAAAACTGAGGCCTTGAGGTGTTAAATGACTCATCCAAAACCATAAAACTAATTAGTGTTAAAGCCTAGAATAGAACCCAGGTCTCAGGGCTCCTAATCAAGTGCTTTTTCTATTATGTCATGCTGTTTTATGCCTAGCTAATTTACTGCATAATGACGTTTTGATCAATGATAGACTGCATATGTGACAGTGGTCCATCCCATAAGTTTATAATGGAGCTGAAAAAATTCCCATTGCCTCGAGACATCATAGTTACTTTAATGTTGTAGTGTAAATGTTGCAAAAATCAACAGAGCTATGGTTAAGATGGCAAACAAGTTTAACCTAGGTTTGTACAAGGTTGACATAGTGCCATGCTCATTGACAAATGAAAAGTTGTTGGAACTAGAATGGGAATGCATAATCGAAGAAAAGACAAATGAAAGGGAAACAACAGGAGAAGAAAAAGGGCAGCCCCCAAGAAAATTCACAGTAATGGGTTTAGCAGAAGCATTTACAAACCTAAACAAACTCCAGGTAGAAGAGGGTATAAGGGGGATAAATGGTAATGGAAAAAGTACAATAAAAATACATTTTTAAAAAGTTTGAAAACATGGCCCTGCCTGGTGTGGCTCAGTGGATTGAGTGCTGGCCTCAATCCACTGATGAACCAAAGGATCATCAGTTCGATTCCCAGTCAGGGCACATGTCTAGGTTGTAGGCCAGATCCTCACTTGGGGGCGTGTGAGAGGCAACCACACATTGCTGTTTCTCTCCCTCTCTTTCTCCCTCCCTTCCCCACTCTCTAAAAATACATAAAAAAAATCTTTTTTAAAAGTTTGAAAACATGGACCCCAAGACAAAAGGGTTTTCATTAATAGAGATGAATGTTCATGGTGCAGTATCTGCTTACAAGCAAATCTATGTTAAAAAAAAAAAAAAGAAAAAGAAACAAACTGAGCAAACCAGCATAAAAATATATCTAAAAAAGTGACAGCTCAAGAAAAGCCTCAGGCAGTCCTTGCGCAGGTGTGCCAGAAGAAGGCATTGCTATCATAGGACAGGGGTGTCAAACTCCCCCATCAGCCTCGCGGTTGCCTTCAAAGGGTTGAATGTAATTTAAGACTGTATAAATGTAACTACTCCTTAACAGGTAAGCAAGAGCTTGGCGCTATCACCAGGTAGAAACAAGGTTCCAGGCTGGATAAAACATGATGGAGGGCCGGATTTGGCTGGTAGGCCTTGTGTTTGCCACCTGTGTCATAGGCGATGACAGTTCCATGCTCATTATTGCCCAAAAGGCTTTCCAGTGGGAAAAAATTTAGAGGTGGAAGACAGTGATATTGATGTTCCTGACCCTGTGTAGGCCTAGGCTAGAGTATGTGTTTGTGTCTTACATTTTAACAAAACAGTTTAAAAAGTTTAAAATAATAAAAATAGAAAAATTCTTATAAGAATAAGGATATAAAGAAAGAATTTTTGTACAGCCATACAGTGTATTTTTGTTTTAAGCTAATATTATTACAAAAGAGTCAAAAAGTTACATATCAGCAAAATGGAAAGGGAACCAACCATTTGGGAAAACATATTTGCCAGCGATACCTCAGGCAAGGGTTTGATCTCCAAAATATAGAAAGGCCTCACACTACTCCACACCAGGAAGACAAGCAGTCCAATTAAAAAATGGGCAAATAAACTGGAACAGACTTCTCCAAGGAGGACATACAGAGGGCCCAGAGACATATGAAAGGATGCTCAGCATCACTAGCCATCAGAGAGATGCAAATTAAAACTACAATGAGTCACCACTTCACACTGCTCATAATGGCCATCATACACAAATCAACACACAGTAAGTGCTGGCAAGGTTGTGGAGAAAAGGGAACCCTAGACCATTGTTGGTGGGAATGCAGACTGGTGCATCACTGTGAAAAACAGTATGGAATTTCCTCAGAAAATTAAAAATGGAACTACCTTTTTACCCGACAGTTCCACTGATGAGATTGCACCCTAAGAATCTTGAAACACCAATTCAAAAGAACCTATGTACCACAATGTTCATAGCAGCACAATTTACAATAGCCAAGTGCTGGAATAAACCTAAGTGCCTGTCAGTAAATGAATGGATCAAAAAACTATGGTTCACTTATAAAATGGAATACTATGCAGCAGAAAGAAAGGAGGAGCTCCTACCCTTCACAACAGCATGGATGGAACTGGAAAACATTATGCTAAGTGAAGTAAGCGAGGCAATGAAAGACACATACCATATGGTCTCATCTATAAGTGTAACCTAATCAACAAAACAACAAGCAAGCAAAATATAGCCAGAGACATTGAAATAAAGAACAAACTGACAGTGACCAGAGGGGAGGGTGGAGGGGGATAATGGGGGAAAAAGGGGTAATGGTTGTCAAGGAACATGTATAAAGGACCCATGGACAAAGCCAAAGCGGGGAAGGATTGAGGGTGGGAGGTGGGATAGGTGGGGCAGGAGAAAGTGGTGATGGGAAAATGGAGACAATTGTACTTGAACAACAGTAAAAAAAATCCCAATAAAAATCTGAAGTAATCTGAAATAAAAAGATTAGAGTCTTATGAAAACATGATACCTGGCCACAGAAGCTTTCTTTTTCAAATCATCTTTGACAATCCAGATTTTGTTAACAAATAGAATTTATTTTAATTGAACCTGTCTCTTTCATATTTCCAACTATCTTCCTTTTTCAACTTGGTTGAGAAATGTTTTCAGGAAAAAAGAGGTACAAAGTAAATAAAAAGATTAGTCAGTGGTTAAGGAAAACAATGATTTGTAAATGGAGTTGGAGGTTCAGTAAGAGGCTAAGAAAAGATTAATCAAAACTAGAGATTCCCAAAACTAGAATCCAGAGCCCAGTGCCCTGGTGATTTTGGTCAAATTGCTATCACCAGGATCTAAGAAAAATGGGGGTATCATTGTAAGGAGAACTCCATTCAATAGGATTAATTGTAACTAACGGGGGTATGCCTGAGGACCTAAGAGGGGATGGAGGCAACTGAAAGAGAGCCCCTAGGAGTGGAAGTGGAGTATAGAAATATCAAAAGTAGCAAGAAGATATAGGCCCAAAGTTTGGTCTCTAGAGTAGAAGCTAGAGAAAGGAGGAACAAGATGGAACTGTAATACTGGAACTATTCCAGTATAATGCTTTGTGATTATTGCAAAATTGACTGTGAATTATTTGAACAACCCCCATTTAAAATGTAAACTCCATGAGAGTAGAGCTTATTAACTGTTCGTTAATTGATATATTCCCAGCACCAAGAGCCATCCCTGGCTTATAGTATGTACTCACTAAATATTTGTTGAATGAATGAGTGATCTATGTAGAAAATTACTTACGGTTTCCTCTCACTTGAGAGTAAAGACAATTGTGTAGCCCTGGCTGGTGTGGCTCAGTGGATTGAGCACGAACCTGTGAACCAAAGGGTTGCCAGTTTGATTCCTAGTTAGGGCACATGCCTGGGTTGTGGGCCATGCCCACAGTTGGGAGTGGGGTGTGAGAGGCAACCACACATTGATATTTCTCTCCCTCTTTTTCTCCCTCCGTTCCCTCCGTCTAAAAATAAATAATAATAAAAAGATAGTTGTGTACTTGAACCACCTTCATGTGCTGCATTGGCATGATGGGGAGAAAAAGATAAAGAAGGAAGTTGAACCAAAGATGGAAAGCAAGAGACAACAGAGACCAGGGCATAGGACAGGGATGGTTTAGAGAGCTGTCCTCAGTGAGTGTTCCATTTGTTTCAGTTACTTGGCATGTAAGTGCCTTCATTGTTCAAATCTGCTTTCTTTGGATCTTGAGGTGTGCTATGGTGGAATTAGAAAGGAGAGAAGCTGCAGTCAGATTACCCTGAAAAAGAGACTCCCTGTTTTGACTACTGACAGCCTAAGGCAGCTGCTGTTCCATTGTCATTAAAAACAAACAAAGAAACAAACAGCCTTAGAAATCAGAATTCTGTCTCTCCTTGTTACTTTATTAAACTAATTTGAACCTGTACAACCCCTCTGTGGGCTTGTTATGCTAGTTTCTAGAACAGTACCTGGCACCTAGCAGGCACTCAATATAATATTTATGGAATGAATGACCCTGCCTGTTTATGTGGTTTTGAAAGACCACCCGATGTGTTGGGCCTCTTTCCCAAGTCCCCTAAAGAACATAGGGCTATATCAAGAAGAGCAATTATGAGGAAATTGGAATAAAGGAATAGAAAACAATTACAATTTCATGTGCCCAAATTCTGGTGCACTTTGGAATCCCCTGTCAGATGACTTGCAACTTCAAATCAACATGTAAAGCAGTTATTTTAAATGTTCAATGCTAAAACTCAAGAAAGTTTAGTACTTGCTTTCCTTCCAGGGTGAAAAGAAATTTAGTGCTGTATCTACTAGCACTTGGGGTGACATTGTTAAAACATTTGTGTCTTTCTCGTGTTTCTCTGGCACATGAATTAATAGCTTATACTTAGATATGTAATTTAAGACTTTCTCACTCCTAATCCCAAAGTATTTGAACATAGCCAACATTTTGCTACAAGGGTGTGGTATATGTAGATAGAATGCTTTCTATGGTATGAAAAATTGAATTCGAATCTCAAAAAATTTATAGGCAGGCCTTGAAACCTCCTGCTCTAGAGGTCAGGAAGTAAAATATCATGGGCAATATTTTTAATACTATAGTAGATGGGTAGGATATGAAACTTGTACAGGAAATGTGGAACAAGAACATTTGGTAACCTTGTGCTTCCTGTTTAAAATAACTGTTATGGAACATTAGTGGGAGGTAGTAGGCTTTGGTGAATTCTAACATTTTCCTTATTAGACTCCTTATACTACTGACTTTTCATATGTTATAGATTTTTGTCTTTTATTTTTTGTGTGCTTATAAAGGTCACATCTCAAGTGTGTGTGCTTAAGGGGATATCTATATTTAGTTTCTACCTTTAGGTGCATTTGTTTTCCTGAGTTAAATCTTCAATAACTGACATGGTACTGTTTGGGCAAGACTTTCATTCTGAGCACTATAAGATTTCTGATGGCAGTGCTGTAAACTCTAGCTATCTAAATTGATGTTAAAGAATCGATAAACTACTTAGCAGAGAAATAAGTGACTTGAGAGAAAAATAACCAAGTAAAATGTAACTCCCACTTTTAGTTCAAGTGTATGTAGTGAGCTTATTTGACAAAAGAGAGCCTTAAACAGTTACCATTATCAAGGTCTGATCCCTCATCTGTAGTAACTTTGCAGATAGTCTTCTTCTTACTGTTATTCTGAAAAAGATCACCACAGGAGAGCAACATTTGCTGATTGCATTTTGGCAAAAGGTTCAGGATTATGAAACTAGCCAGATTATTTTCTTAAAGAAGTCAGAATTCTTTTTCCCTGTTTACAGTATCTTTAATTTATAGCAGTATGTTAAGAAGTGATTTAGGGAATCTGAAGAAGAGCCCTCCAGGTGAATATTTTGGAAGCCACTTTTGGATTCTTCCTTTTTAAAAAATTTTCCAAAGACTACATCTCATCCCCATGTAGTCATTGTCTCAGATAGTTTTCAGCAGGATCCAGGAATTAATTTATTTCATAATGCAGCAAAAAATGTATTGAGAGCATGCTTGGTGCGAGAAACTGTTAGATATTGTAAACACAACAGTTATAAAAAAAGATATACCAGGTCCCTACCGTCATTGAGTTTGGAGGCAGATATGTGAACTAGAAATAAATACATGCATACATAAAATTTTAATGATATTGGTAAGTGCTAAGGCAGCTATGGGTAAAATTACTCAGGACCTACTCAGATACCATAGAAGGAAGATTTCTCCAAAAAGATACCTTTCAGATCTGATGAATAATAAGGCATCTGTCACACAGCCTGGGCAACAGCAAGCACAGGTCTATGAGGAAGGATAGGACTGGGTATGTTGCAAGAACAGTGGAAAGGCAGCATAGTTGAGTGAAAGAGAACGAGGCATGAGAGGAAGTTGTGAGAAGAATATGGGGCCGAATCATACAAGGTTTATGAACTTGAATAAGTTTGAATTTTATTCTAAAAGTGGTGGGCATCCTTAGAAAGGTTTTAAGCATGGGAGTAATAAAAAGTGTTTTATATTTTTTTTTGCAAAAACTACTTTGGAATGTCTGTGGAGAATGAGTTAAAAGTAGGCAAGAATAGAAGTGTGACAGCCTATTAGGCAATTTATTTATTGCAGGAATCTAGGTAGGAGAAAATAGTGAGTTGGATAAAGTTGATGTTAGCAA
The DNA here is from genome assembly GCA_039655065.1 of Glossophaga mutica. NCBI lineage: Eukaryota > Metazoa > Chordata > Mammalia > Chiroptera > Phyllostomidae > Glossophaga > Glossophaga mutica. The sequence goes on from CM077318.1 coordinate 27,498,257, forward strand.
AGATGAAGAGGAATGGAGAGATTCAAGATGTATTTTGAAGTTAGAATCAAAAGGCAGGATTTACTGATGGTTGGAAAATACAGGATGTTGAAAAAGTAGGAGTTGAGGCTGATTTCCAGTAAAAAAAAAAATGATGATACAAAAAGAAAGGGATATCTGCAGGAGCAAGTCTTTGAGCAGATAATAGAGAATGGGATGCAGGGACACTGCATTTTAACAGGATCCAGAGACACATGAAAAGATGCTCGATATCTCTAGCTATCAGAGAGATGCAAATTAAAACTACAATGAGATACCACTTGACACCAGTCAGAATGGCCTTCATAAACAAAGCAACAAACAGCAAGTGTTGGAGAGGTTGTGGAGAAAAGGGGACCCTAGTGCACTGTTGGTGGGATTGCAGATTGGTACAACCACTATGGAAAACACTATGGAATTTTCTAAGAAAACTAAAAATGGACATACCTTTTGACCCAGCAATTCCACTGCTTGGATTATATCCTAAGAACCCTGAAACACCAATCCTAAAGAATCTATGCACCCCTATGTTCATAGCAGCACAATTTACAATAGCCAAGTGCTGGAAGCAACCTAGGTGCCCATCAGTTAATGAATGGATCAAAAAACTGTGGTACATTTACACAATGGAATTCTATGCAGCAGAAAGAAAGAAGGAGCTCCTACCCTTTGCGACAGCATGGAAGGAATTGGAGAGTATCATGCTAAGCGAAATAAGCCAGGCAGTGAAAGACAAATACCATATGATCTCACCTTTAACAGGAAGCTAATCAACAAAACAAAGAAACAAGCATAATATAAACAAAGACACTGAATTTGAGAACAGTCTGACAGTGTCCAGAGTGGGAGGGGAGGGAATTTCAGGGGAAAAGGGGAACGGTTTAGAGCAACAAGTATAAAGGACTCATGGACAAAAACTATGGGGGGTGGAAATGGGAGGAAGGTGGGGAGGGCTGGGGTGGTGGGCTGGGGCGGGGTAAAAGACAGAAAACTGTACAATATCAACAATTAAAAAATACTGATTAAAAAAAAAAGAGTCTGTGGATAAAGCTATAGGCCTGTTTTTAGTTTTGGTGGTGAGACGATGAGAGAGCTCTTTCTGATGGCTTTTGCTTTCTCCATAAAGTATGAGGCAAGGATCATCAGCTAAAGGCAGGAAGCAGGAGAGGAGTGGGGAAGATGTGAGAATGTTGAGGGGTGAGGTAAAGCTATATCACTTTGAAGAGTGGGAAAGCAAGTTTAATGCAGAAGTGGTATTGCTGGGCAAAGATGAGTGCTCAGGTGAGGCTTATGATCATAAATACTTTAAATGAAAGTGAAGCCCATCAGCTTAGCTATGTAAATTTTCTTCAGCCTTGTTCAAAAGCTCAGGTGCAGGTCTCAAAAAGGCAATTTAATTGCATCCTACTCATAGTTTTCCATATGAGTGTATCTGGGAGAGCATAATATGACATAATGGAGCAGACGTTTGACTAGGGTTTAGAAGATCTGGACTGTAATGCAAACTCAAGCTACTTGCAAACCATATGACCTTAGGCAAGTTGGTAAATCTTGCTCTGCCTCCCTTTTTACCATTGGTAAGATAATAAGGTTAGACTAAATAATCTTTAAGGTTCTTCCAGTTCTAAAAGTATATGATTGTTTGTTTTTTTTTTTTTTCCTTTGGGGACAATTCCTAATTGCAACCAGTTTCATATTAACACGGTGCCGTGGTTAAGTGTATAGACTCTGGAGCCACACTGCTCGAATTTGAATTCTAACCTCCCAGCTGTGTGACCTTGAGTAAGTCATTTCACCTTTCAGTGCCAGTTTCTTCATCTTTGTTTGGGCAATAAAATACCACATACCTTACTTAGTAGTGTTACTATAGGATTAAATCAGTCAATGCATATGAAGCTCTTAGAACCATGCTTATACGGTGGCCTCAAAAAATGTTAGCCATTATTATTACCCCAAGTTCCACATCATCCCTTTGGCAATAAAACATCTGAAAGCTTGAAATTTCTTCTGCTTGAGGGGGCATGTATACCCACTGACACCACTTTTAGAGTACATCATTTTGCTTCAGGCTTGGTAGTGTGGCTTAGAGAAATGATTTTGGAACCAGGTGAACTTTGCTTTAAATTCTGTCTGCCATGCTGTGAGACCTCGGGTAAATAATTAACCACCTAATATTCAAATTCCTCTTCTATAAAAAGACAATGATAGCAATATTTATCTCATAGCAACAGAAAATTATATCAGATAATGCATTTAAAGTACCTGATAGTACAGGGTTTAGCATTTAATCAAAACAATTACTATGATTATGGTACCTTTCTGTCATATTTACCTTCTTATGTCAGTTCTTGACATACAGGCAACTTTTGTCTTTGTTACTTGTTATTTTCCTGGAGCACAGAGGAGCAATAAGTAGCCCATTAGAGAAAAAGACCTGAAAAAATAGCAGGATCAGCCAGTACCTTATAGATGGAGTGAAGCCAGAAGGGATAGAATAATGGGGTACATATTATGATTTGTTCCAATAAATACTGTAAACATATAGACTTCTTTTAACATTGAAATCTTCTGTTAGAGTTTGAATGTTATCTTCCAGTGAGAATGGGTTAATAGAGCCCAAGACAATAATATGCCCAATTTCCTCTAGTCTCAGTCTGAGATCACCATTACCTTTCACTTCTGGACAGAGACACTTTCCACGGATCCCTGCTGATCAAGCTCTGGGAAGATGCCCATTGCTATGAGGTCCTTGAGCTCCTTGATGGAAAAGAATCATGTGAGGCTAAAAATGTAATAAAATCTCATGCATAGCTGACCCACAGAACTGATTTGGAAGCCACACCTACTTTGCTTCCTGGGTTCAAAAACACCCTAGTGAGTTGTGTCGGTTTCTTTAAGGAAAGGAAAATGAAGGAGGTCAGCTCATTTCAATACTTTTAAGTAATGGTAATCAAACTAGGACATATAGGGCTCAATTAGGAACTCAATTAATATAAATGTTTTAATCTTAATGTTATTTCCCACATGGTATTAATTACAAAGCTAAATCAGAGTCAAATTTTTCTATCAATTGTATTTCAGAAAAAAACATTAGATTTAATTCTTCTAGCTGAAATTTTGTTCATTCTTCTTAAGTGCATTTCATTTCTACCAGACTGCTAATTTCTTCTACTAAACTGACTGATTTTAATGCGAAGTTTTATCAACTTAAAACAAAAAATAAACTCCCACCTCAACCCTAAATCCCCTTTCTCCCCAGAGGAACTGTCATTTGTAACTTGGTATGGATCTTTCCCATTTATGTGTCTGCACACAGATGTGCATCTGGAAACAGCATTTAGCATTGTCTTAACATTTATGAAATTTATATTATTCTTTACACATTGCAAAGCAACTTGCTTTTTCACTCAATATTTCTGAGATTTCTCTATATTGATATACATACTTATTTTAATAGCTATAGAGTAGTTCATTTTATGAATGACTGTTTCTCAACATATTTATCTGTTTCCTTGTTGATGGAGTTTTTAGTTTTTTCTCATCATTATGTTCAATTCAAAATACACATCATTATGTATGTCTGATTCTGTGTATCTTAAAGTGGCACTGTCATACCACTGTCTATAGCTCGGTCTGATACAACAAACCATAGACCGAGAAGCTTATCAACAACAGACATTTATTCTCACAGTTCTGGAGATTGGAAATTTGAGATCAGGGTGCCAACATGGTAGGGACCCATTCTGCGTTTCAGAGAGCTGACTTATGTGTCCTCACATGGCAGAAAATCGGGCTAGAGAGCTCCATGGGGTCTCTTTTATAAGGACATTAATCCCTTTCTTGAGGGCTCCATTTTCATGACTTTGTTAACTCCCAAAGGCTCCACCTTCTTACATTAACATTTTGGGGTTTAAGATTTCAACATATGAATTTTGAGGGGACAAAAACATTCAGTGTACAACAAATGCAAGTAGTGTGTAAGGGTTCCTGCTTCTTCATGTCCTCCAACATTCAATATTGTCAGACTTAAACATTTTACCAATTTTGTGGGTATGAAGCGTTGTCTCACTGCATTTTATCATTTACTAATGAGGTTTAATAACCTTCCATGTGTTTATCACCCATGTGGGTTTCCCCTTTGAAGAAATTTGAATTGCCTATTCATATCATTTCCCTATAATTCTATTTGGTCGTTAGTCTTTTTCTTATTGATTTGGACGAGATCATCTATTCTGCATACTATTCCCTTATGCTTTGTAAATATCATCTCCTAGCCTGCAGCTTGTCTTTTAATATTGCTTATGGTGCCTCTATTGAACAGGTTTTTAAAATTTTTATTGAATAAAAATTATCAAGGTCCCTATTCTTTAAATATAAAGCTGTGTGAAAGGGAGGATTATTCATGTACAATCTGTAGTCCTTGTCATTAAGTTAAAATGAAAATGCTTGAAGTAAGATACCAGAGTATACTTGTATGACCTCATATAAGATAAACTGGGGAGGTTATGTAGAAATGCACAGAAGTTTCCATCACTAAAAACGTAACTTCAACAGACCATTAAAGAAACTAAGTAAAGTTATACAAGGTGAAGAAGTTCTAGAGATCTTCTGTCCAAGAATGTACATATTGGCGCTGGCTGGTGTAGCTCAGTGGATTGAGCGCGGGCCTGCGAACCAGAGGATCGCGGTTCGATTCCCAGTCAGGGCACATGCCTGGGTTGCAGGCCAGTTCCCAGCAGGGGACACACAAGAGGCAACCGTACATTGATATTTCTCTCCCTCTCCGTCTCCCCTACCCCTCTAAAGACAAATAAAAAAAATCTTTAAAAAAAATGTACATATTGTATAGTAAATAACACTACTGCACCATAGACTTACAAATTTGTTAAGAGGGTAGATTTCATGTTACATTTTTTTGTCATAATAAAAAATAAACTAAATAATTTAGTACATGTTTTTACAGCCTTAAAAAACAGTAATTTCATAGGAAATCTAAGTGTTACTTTTGTATTGTTGTTCAAGCACAGGTGTCTCCATTTTCCCCGCACCATGCACCCCTGTCCCACCCATCCTCTCCTCCCATCCTTCTTTTATCAGTAACTATATTCCTTGGACAAGTCATTTCACCTCTCTTCTATTTTATGTTTTTCATACATAAAGTGAGGAAGTTTTATTATATGGTCTCTAAAGCACATTCTAGCTCTAACAGCTCTATGGTATGTGGAAACAAAGAATGTGTCCTAATGATTTTCCCAATTTCAGATCATAGAGGTTTTTAATAATTTCACTAGTATTTCTTGAAGGCCTTCTAGTACACTTCTGTAGTCCCTTTCAAGCCCTGGGACTACAGCTATAGCATTGATAGTGCTAAAACAATCCCATATATGCTCTTGGAAGATCTAAGCTAAGAGAAGAAAAAATAATGAAAAAAAGATAAGTTACAGAAGATCAGAAGAGATAGAGGGAGTGAAGATAGTGAGGCGTATGTTTGGAGGGGAAGCCTCGGGGCTATTGGTTGGTTTCCTATGTTCCAAAAGTCATAAAAAATGCCTTTAATTTCATAAAGAACACAAGGTCTACTATGTGGAAGTTTACTGGTCAAACAGGTGGATTTTGGTCAAATGAATTCATCAGCAGTATCTGACTTAAAAAGCACTGCTCTTGACATTTAAAGACGATTCTTATCATAGCTACTGATCTCTGTTGGCAAATGACTGCCTTTTGCAGATTCTGCTTCCATGTGAAAAATACCCCTTAATTTTCAGTGAAAGCCACTACTAGAAGATTTTTTTATGTGACTGTACTTCTGATACTCTGATCCCAAATCCTGGCTCAGAAACAACCATTCTATCCCTAAGGTCTATTTCCACACTCCAGTACTGTTTTAGGTGTGTTCGAGGTGAGCATACTTAAGTTATTCTCTTACTTCTGTTATCTAGTTTCTTTTTCTTGATTATTTTCACTTTATATTTTTATGTCCCTTTGTCTATCTGTAAGTAGCCTGGTTTCATTAAAGAATTGTAGTGTGCCCCTCACCGGTGTGGCTCAGTGGATTGAGTGCTGGCCTGCAAACCAAAGGGTTGCTGGTTCAATCCCAGTCAGGGCACATCACATGCCTGGGTTGTGGGCCAGGTCCCCAGTTGGGGGTACACAAGAGGCAACCACACACTGATGTTTGTCTCCCTTTCTTTCTCCTTCCTATACCCTCTCTCTAGAAATAAATAAAATATTTTAATAAACCCTACTTAAAAAGGGAATTGTAGTGTATGTGATATTCTCCTATAAGAGTTGTAGGTGATGCTAATGAAACTATACAAGAAGGCAGATATTATCCAAGTCTATAGCAAAATAAAAGGATAGGCATGGCTGCTTTCATCCTCAGCATTATACTCAAGTTCCACAGGACGCTAACTCTTCCTTCAATTTACTTTTCATGCTCTGCTGTCTGTGCCTTTTCTCCAGCAATCACTTTTGCCTGAAATATTTTGTCTTTCCTTCCCCCATCTGCTTTACTTATTCTTTAAGAACCTGCTCAAATATGACTAACTGAATAAATTGCCAAAGAATTAGTCATTCCCGTTTGAGCCACTTTGTTAATCCTTATTACATCGTATTATGGCTACTTGTTTATATCTGTTCTGGAGGTCCTCCAAACACATAAACACTATACAAATTTTGTAAACTTCTTCTGGGTGGAGACTTATTTTTCACTTGTAAGAAACATGTACCCTTTTCTTTTTTTGAAAGATTTTGTTTATTTATTTTTTGGAGAGGGGGAGGGAGGGAGAAAGAGAGAGAAACGTTAATGTGCAGTTGCCTCTTGTCCACCCCCTACTGGGGACCTAGCCGACAACCCAGGTATGTGCCCTGCCTGGGAATCAAACTGGTGACCCTTTGGTTCACAGGCTGGCATTCAATCCACTGAGCCACACCAGCCAGGGCAAATGTACCCCTTTCTAAACGATAACCACGATCTACCTTGTAAATTGTTCTACCCACAATATTAATGCATAAAGAATGAGAAGATAGGGATAAATATAAGGAATGACTTAGTTGTGGACAATCAAAACAAACTTTGTGTTATCCCAGTCCAGGTGGTATAAAGCTTATACCATAAGAAGAGAATAAAAAACAGCATTCTTGGACATATATCTTGGCCTTGTTTAAATGACCATGAAAGAGTGAATTTTCATTGCCACCCCAGTAGAACCCAGTGCTATAGCAGGGACACCAATCTTGGCAAATGTCTAGCAAGCATCATTACTTTAGGTACTGTACTGTAAACTGTCTTTATGACAGTGTTATAGATATTATCTGAAGTGGGTATTCCAGTATCAACACTTGTTAAAATTGTGGTGACTGGTTCATTGTGTTTTCAACAGCTGCACATGAATCAATTCCTCCTCTAATGGAATATCTAGTACAGCTACCAACAAAGATGAACCAAATTGTAATTTTTCTGATATCTTAAGTAACTAAAGCAGGATGTCTCTGTTAATAAACTTAAAAGTCTCGTGAATATTTTCACTTGCTTTTTTGGTCAACTTTATCACCATTTTTTCTTAGTCAATAGGAACATGACAGGAACTCGCTTCTGGGCCAGAGAATTTTGAAGAAAATATTGACCAGCCTTAGCTAATCAAAACCAATTAAAAACCTACTGATATTTATATCACATACCAGGACAATTAGGAACCCACCATAACTGTGCACTTTGTGGTGGGCTAAAAGAGATATAAAATTCGTAGTGTTAAAAAATAAAATTCAACTGCATAAATTTAAAGATTAAATTGGCTTTACTCAGCCATTCACGAATCAGACAACATCCTATCTAGCAAATAGAAAACAGTTCCACAGAGCTGTAGAAGAGGAGAGGGTTTTTTTTTCCTTTTTTTAACTGTTGTTCAAGTACCGTTGTCTCCATTTCCTCTGCACCACTTTTCCCTGCCCCAACCCCATCTCCCACCCTCAATCCTACCCCTCTTTGGCTTTGTCCATGGGACCTTTATACATGTTTCTTGATGACCCTTCCCCTTCTTTCCCGCATTATCCCCTTCCCCCCTCCCCTTTGGTTACTGTCAGTTGTTCTTTAATTCCATGTCTCTGGTTGTATTTTGCTTGCTTGTTTGTTTTGTTGATTAGGTTCCACTTATAGGTGAGATCACACCATATTTGTCTTTCACCACCTGACTTGTTTCACTTAGGATAATGCTCTCCAATTCCATCCATGCTGTCTCAAAGGGTAGGAGCTCCTTCTTTCTTTCTGCTGTGTAGTGTTCCATTGTGTAAATGTACCACAGTTTTTTTTTTTAAGATTTTATTTATTTATTTATTTTTAGAAAGAGGGGAAGGGAAGGAAAAAGGGAGGGAGAGAAACATCACTATGTGGTTGTCTTTTTTGCATCCCCTACTGGGGACCTGGTCTGCAACCCAGGCATGTGCCCTGACTGCAGATTGAACCAGCAACCCTATGGTTTGCAGGCCAACACTCAATCCACAGAGCTACACCAGCCAGCGCCATAGTTTTTTTATACACTCATTTATTGATGGGCATTTAGGTTTCTTCCAGCAGTTGGCTATTGTAAATTGTGCTGCTATGAGCATTGGGGTGCGTAGGTTCTTTTGATTAGGTTCCACTTATAGGTGAGATCACACCATATTTGTCTTTCACCACCTGACTTGTTTCACTTAGGATATAAGTGTTTCAGGATTCTTAGGGTATAATACCAACAGTGGAAATGCTGAGTCAAAAGGCAGTTCCATCTTTAGTTTTCTGAGGAAATTCCATACTGTTTTCCACAGTGGCTGCACCAACCTGCATTCCTACCAACAGTGCACTAGGGTTCCCTTTTCTCCACAACCTTGCCAGCACTTGTTTTTTGATTTGTTTATGATAGTCTTTCTGATCAATGTGAGGTAATATGTCTTTGTGGTTTTAATTTGCATCTCTCTGATGGCTAGTGATGTTGAGCATCCTTTCATATGTCTCTGGGCCCTCTGTATGTCCTCCTTGGAGAAGTGTCTGTTCAGGTCCTTTGACCATTTTTAAAAATTTAATTGTTGTTCAAGTACAGTTGTCTCCATTTTCCCCCATCCACTCCCCCACTCCATCCATCCCCACTTCCCACCCTTGATCCTATGCTCCCTTGGTTTTGTCCATGTGTCCTTTATACATGTTCCTGAAAACCCTTCCCCCCTTTCTTGCCAATAGCCCCTCCAACCTCTCCTTTGGTTGGTGTCAGTATTTCTTTATTTCAATGTTTCTGGTTATATTTTGCTTGTTTCTTTGTTTTGTTTATTAGGTTCCAGTTATAGGTGAGATCATATGGTATTCGTCTTTCACTGCCTGGCTTATTTCACTTAGCATGATGCTCTCCAGTTCCATCCATGCTGTTGCAAAGGATAGGAGCTCCTTCTTTCTTTCTGCTGCATAGTATTCCATTGAGTAAATATACCATAGTTTTTTGATCCATTCATTTACTGATAGGCACTTAACGTTGCTTCCAACACTTGGCTATTGTAAATTGTGCTGCTGTGAACATTGGAGTGCATCGGTTCTTTTGAATTGGTGTTTCAGGGTTCTTATGGTATAATCCCATCAATGGAATTGCTGGGAGAAAGGCAGTTCCATTTTTAGTTTTGTGAGGAAATTCCATACTGTTTTCCACAGTGACTGCAGCAGTCTGCATTCTCACGAACAGTGCACTAGTGTCCCCTTTTCTCCACAACCTCTCCAACACTTGTTTGTTGATTTGTTTACGGTGGCCATTCTCACTGGTGCGAAGTGGTATCTCACTGTGGTTTTAATTTGCATGTATCTGTTGGTTAGTGATGCTGAGCATCTTTTCATATATCTCTGGACCCTTTGTATATCCTCCTTGGAGAAGTGTCTATTTAAGTCTTCTGCCCATTTTATAATTGGGTTTTTTGTCTTCCTGGTGTGGAATTATGTGAGCTCTTTATATATTTTGAAGATCATACCCTGTTCTGAGGTATCATTGGCAAATATATTTTCCCATATGGTTCATTCCCTTTTCATTTTAATACTGTTTTCTTTGGCCATGCAGAAGCTTTTTATTTTAATGAGATCGCATTTGTTTATTCTTTCCCTTATGTTCCTTGCTTTAGGGGACATATCAGTAAAAATGTTGCTGTGTGAAGTATCTGAGATTTTCCTGGCTATGTTCCCCTCTAGGACTTTTATGGTGTCACAACTTATGTTTAAGTCTTTTATCCAGCCTGAGTTCATTTTTGTGTATGGTATAAGTTGGTGATTGAAGAGGTAAAAGACCTGTACTCAGGAAACTACAGAACATTGAAGAAAGAAATTAAGGAAGACACAAACAAATGGAAACATATACCGTGTTCATGGATCGGAAGAATTAACATCATCAAAATGTCCATACTACCCAAAGCAATTTACAAATTCAATGCAATACCAATTAAAGTACCAATGGCATATTTCACAGACATAGAACAAACACTTCAAAAATTTATATGGAACCATAAATGACCCCGAATAGCTGCTGCAATCTTGATAAAGAAGAGCAAAGTAGGAGGGATCACAATACCTGATACCAAACTGTATTACAAGGCCACTGTAATCAAAACAGCCTGGTACTGGCATAAAAACAGGCACATGGACCAGTGGAACAGAACAGAGAGCCAAGAAATAAACCCAAGTCTCCACGGTCAATTAATATTCGACAAAGGGGGCAGCAACATAAAATGGAGTAAAAATAGCCTCTTCAACAAGTGGTGTTGGGAGAACTGGACAGCTACATGCAAAAAAAAAAAAAAATGAAACTCCATCACCTTTGCCCATTTTTTAATTGGGTTGTTTGTGGTCCTGGAGTGGAGTCATGTGAGTCTTTCTATATTTTGGATTTCAAACCTTTGTGTGAGGTATCATTGACAAATATATTTTTTCCATACAGTTTGTTCCCTTTTAATTTTTTTGATGTTTACTTTAGCTATATAAAAGCTTTTTATTTTGATGAAGTCCTGTTTGTTCATTCTGAGGAAAGGTTTTCAAAGGCAGAAAGATGGTGTGAAAAAAGGCATGTATTAGCAAAAAATACATTGTTTCAGGCAAGATCATGATCCTGGAGGGAACACAAGGAATCTGTCCAACAGAGTTTCTCCCAAGTGCTCACCAGGTAATTCCATGCTGACCTGTTAAAGGTTACATTACTGCCCTGAGCAGTGTGGCTCAGTTGATTAGAGCATTGTCCCATACACCAAAAGGTTGGGGGTTTGATCTCCAGTTGGGGCACGTATGGGAGGCAGCCTATTGATGTTTGACATTTCTCTCTCTCCTCCCGCTTCCTCTCTCCCTAAAATCAATGAACATATTTTTTAAAGGTTGCATTCATTGGAAACTGAAACAGGTTAAGTATTAAATCTTGGTTTACTGATGTGAGGCCTAGCAAAAGTGACTCCATTTTGATCTGTTATTTCTTTTTTAACAATAGTTTAGTCTCTGGTTTGTGAAGTGGGTGACAGCATACAAAATGAAGATATGTACATTCCTCAGCTCAGTATGGTGATTGCAACTGCAAGTGCTTAGAGAATATAATTAAAGAGAGGTTCTTATGATGCAGGGTTATTCCCAGAATGTTTTTTTTTTTCACCTTTTTAGACTATTTACTATCTCACTCAAATCATAATTGCAGAAGTGTGGGGTCTACCCTTTCTGCTACAGTGAGTAGCAGATAGCTGAGAGCATTGAAGATGTTAACAAGTTTTGAAATTTCTTTCCAAAGTTGCATATACCCTTTTTTATATCTAATTGGGGTGCTTTTATGCACATTTTTGTTTGTTTACTCCAATTTAATGCCTAACTATTGGAACCTGATCTGTTTTTAATTCAGTAGACCAGAAGCATAGTCTAACCTGTTCACATATATTATTCATCTATACATATTCTAGCTCATTCATCTTTACACCTCAAGGTTAAAAAGAATTATGTAAAGAAGCATTTTTATGTCCTACTCTAAAAAAAGTGGAGAAGAGACACCAAATGTTTTCTAGTCAAACTTTTTCTAACAATCTTAAATCTACTTCCTATATTTAGACAAAACATATCACTTTTTGACATACAATATAATTTACTTGTTTATTTTATTTTCTGTATCTGCTACTAGAATGTGAGCTCCATGAGGGCAGGGATTTTTTATCTCTTCTGTTCACTGTTTTATTTCCAGAGCATAGTATGTAATAATTGCTTAATAAATCTCTGAATTGTTATTGAGAGTTTTCCAAGTGATAATTGAAAATTAATTGACAGTTATCCCAGTGTCACTGAGGCCAATGTTAGTAACTACAAATAAGGGAAAGTGAGTAAAAGGTAATGAACTCATTTTCACTGAGTATTTTAATATATTTTAGATTCTCTGTTGATTGTTTTACTTCATTAGCTCAAAAACTTGAGAAGTAGATAATATTCCAATTTATAAATAAAGAAATGAATGTTCAGGGAGCTGGTCATCTTGCCCAAAGTCTTACAATCAGTAAGTGGCGGGGTAGGTTTGTTCTGCTAGACAAATTGACTCCAGAGTCTGTTTTTCTACCACACTATTCTGATCTTCTGAAAAGGCCAGGGAAGCATTGATCTATAATACGACCTGCTGCCACTTACATTGCACTCTAAGTAGATCTTATGTTCCCAAGTAGGGCTATAAAATGGTCACCTTGGTTATGGGTGGACTTTAAGAGATAGGAAATGTCCTTAGAAGATACCGGTAAAGAGGGTATGATTCCCGACTGCTCCCATTAGGGGGTCTTTTAGTAAGGAGACTAGAGTCTGGTCCTGGATCTCCCATTAATGAGCCATGACTTCCTTTTACAGCTACCCCAGAGTTCTCAGCAAAATGTAAGCAGAAGACAGGTTAGACCAGGTGACTGCCAAGGGCCCTGACAACTGTAAGACTGTGAATAAATGGAAAGCATAACAATTAAGAGGCATTGTTTACTTTCACATCAGGTGCTCAAATGCTTCTCAAAATTTCACTTTTCCTGTTCAGTCCCCACAAAATAATAATACTCAGTTCATCATTTTTTAAACACCCTGCAAAATTTTCACCTACTCTATTCCAAACTTCACTGTGGCTGGACATTGGCTATCTTATTCCTTCAGCTGAAAAGACTTATGGTACCAAATGCATGGCTGCATTAATATTCATGGTAGGTTTTGCTTCTTTATTAGAAAGTAAATAACCTTATCAACTATTCTGGATTGTAGCAATAGGACTGTTTGCAAATGAGTAAGTATAGTTAGGAGCGGTAGTGTAATTCATTTAGTCAGTCAGTCAGCCAACAAATACTGAGTACCAGTATATACCTATCTGTTAGGTGCTAGAATACTAAATTTGAGGTCTGGAAACCAGTTTAATGCCTTTTGAGCTCTATGGGCAAATTAATATTTTGAAACTCCAGTTTTCTCATTTTTAAGATAAACTAATAATAATACCTGCTCTACCTACTCCAACTACCAGAGTTTTAAAAATTAAGTCTGAAATGATAGGAAATATTTTTATGAACTATAAAGCACTATTTAGTGTTGGTTTTTGTCTTGGACTCCATGTGTAAGGTTTTAATTAATGAGGTTATTTTATTCCTTGGACCCTCTATGGGGATATTTCAGAATAAAGATCATGAACATCAACTCTAGTTCAGTAATTTGCGCAGAATCTCTTGCTGAGTCATTGGTAATTCTTGAAGCAGAACTCAATCTCTACTAATGATAAACTTTACATTAATAGTACCCTTTGATGATTTTGAAAGACTTCTTTACAAATCCTTATGAGATACCACTTGACACCAGTCAGAATGGCCATCATAAACAAAGCAACAAACAACAAGTGTTGGAGAGGTTGTGGAGAAAAGGGGACCCTAGTGCACTGTTGGTGGGATTGCAGACTGGTACAACCACTATGGAAAACACTATGGAATTTTCTAAGAAAATTTAAAATGGATCTACCTTTTGACCCAGCAATTCCACTGCTCCGATTATATCCTAAGAACCCTGAAACACTAATCCAAAAGAACCTGTGCACCCCAATGTTCATAGCAGCACAATTTACAATAGGCAAGTTTTGGAAGCAACCTAGGTACCCATCAGTAAATGAATGGATCAAAAAACTATGGTACATTTACACAATGGAATTCTATGCAGTAGAAAGAAAGAAGGAGCTCCTACTGTTGGTAACAGCATGGATGGAACTGGAGAGCATTATGCTAAGCGAATTAAGCCAGGTGGTGAAAGACAAATACCATATGATCTCACCTTTAACAGGAACCTAATCAACAAAACAAACAAACAAGCAAAATATAACCAAAGGCACTGAAATTGAGAACCAGCTGACAGTCACCAGAGGGGAGAGGGGAGGGAATTTCAGGGTAAAAGGGGAAGGGTTTAGAGCAACAAGTATAAAGGACACATGGACAAAAATTAGGGGGAGTGGAAATGGGAGGGAGGTGGGGAGGGCTGGTGTGGTGGGCTGGGATGGGAATAAAAGACAGAAAACTATACAAGATCAACAATTAAAATAAAATTTTAAAAAATCCTTATGATTCATTGTTAATATTTTAACATTCTTATAGACTACTCATTGATCTCCCCCAAGAATTAATAGCAATATGTATGCAATTATGCATTCCTTATTTGTGTATTTTTAATTACTTTTGTTTAGTGTGTATAAGGTGCCAAATTTATTTGAATCTGTTAAGTGGAAGATGCTTTTTCAGTAAATGAGAGATAACAATTCCCTACTCAATCACACAATGGCAATGTTAACAATGGTGATGTTCTGTAGCACTAGGAAGGCTTGAAGGAGGCAAGAAAGTGTTATAGGCTGCTGGCATGACAGGTTGTAAACTTTTCCACTTTACCTAGCGAAGATTAAATATCAGCCAAATTTTGTATGCTAGAGCAAAAGCTTTGTTTATTCTATCCATTGTAACCTGTAGCATCTTTTTTAACCACGATGCAATCTAGTACCACACCCTGCCTGGTCTGGTAAAGGAAATCACCTACAGATGCCAGTATGTACATGTGTGCTTTACCAGTTAAGCATATCACTGCAGTTGATGTATGGCGAATTATGGATCACTTGTTTATGATAAAATTGCTTGTTTCTTTACAGTAAAACTGCCTTGGGGTGAATATTTCCCATTTGATTTTCTTCTCCCCTTCAAATGTAAGCAGGAACAATAATTGTCATAACAAAATAGAACTCTGATTTGAGTATTAATATTGACATTGCTCCCTAAGTGAGGGAGACAGTAACCCCAATTCACTATGTCTACCTCATTTCCATGTCTCCAAAGAAGTGACAATAAGGAGTGGTAGAAAGAGAATGAGTTAGGACTAGAAAAAAAGTGTCCAGAGAACCATTATAATATATGTCACCAGGTATGTACTGAGTGTTTGTGGAGTATACAGTATGGTATGATGTAGTGGAGTTTGTGTGTGTGTGCACACATGTGCTGAGGGTGGGAATATGGTGCGTGGACAAAATGGCATCTACTTAGGGGAAAAACTACTTATATAACATGACTTAGAAACAAATATAAAGCAAAAAGGAATGCAGATAGAGCATGAAATGGGCAGCCAGGAGGAAAAGGTGCTAATAATATTGACATGGTCACAAGAAATACTTAGTTACTGACACCATCTCAGACATCTTCCTACAAAGCTACTTTTCCATAAGTTAAGGAATCTGGGACTGTTATTCCTTGCTCTTCCACCATATTCAGATTAAATTTCTTCCAGAAAAATATCTTGCATTTATTGATGACATTATTTGTAGAGGGAACACTTTTCAAAATACAAAAAAGCATATTTGAAGTTCAAAGCTTACTTGAAACCATCATTGTAGTGGAACACAATTTTACCATGAAGTGTAAGATCTGTGGAAATTAAGACATCAATGGCTTATGTAGCAGGGAAGATACCAGGTTTGAAAACACAGAGTTGAGGAATGAGTCTAGATCTGAGAAAAGTAGGAGGCCTGTCATAGATTGACATGAATGCTAAAGATGAAATCAACTACTTAGTAGCAGGAAATAGATAGTATTTTTGTGCAGAGGTCATACTATGTTAATGAGTGAGAAATAGAAGGAAAAAAAACCTTTGCAGGGGTTTCCAACCTTTTGGCATCTCTGGGCCACACTGGAAAAAGAGTTGTCCTGGGCCACACATTAAATACACAAACACTAATAAAAACTGATGAGCAAAACAAACAAAAAAAAGCTTTAAGTAAATTTACGATTTTGTGTTGGGTGGTGTTCATAGGCATCCTGGGCCACAGATTGGACACCCAAATCAAAGAGAGAATCTTTGGTGAATGCGAAGGAACAGATCCTCCACAGCTGAAGTGTGGTATATGCACTGAGAAGGAAATCTGATAGTTAATTCCTAAAAGGCAATTACCCAATATGCCAATATACTGGTGTTCCTGAAATGTTGACTCCTAATGAGTTACCTTATCCTTGCTTAAGGGAACAAAAGATATTACTCCAGTTCTCAACCACCTCTTACAGTGTTCAGAGCTCCTACAAAGGTTAGCAATATCTTCGGGTGCCCAAGACATGGGAAATAACAGAGGGAGTGTCTGTCAAGAGACACTACTAACAATGGTCTCATATTTAGCCATCACTCCCTGCCCTCATTCCTCCAAACAAGAACTAAGAGATAAACTGCAACCCTGTGTTTAAGACGCTAAAGAAAAGTATAGAATAGTAGGTCTAAAGAAATAAATGAGGTTTACATCAAATCTTGACTATTCAGGAGCTCAATATCTGGTCTGTGGGTTATCTATACCTTTGGTATTCTTTATTCTCCATTCTGATGTCTGCCTTTTGGTAATTTTGCTGCTCATTAGTTATTTTATCAGAGAGTGAGCAAGGAAGGAATAGAAGAATGACACTTGTATCAGCTAATTTTGCTACCTATTAGTGCTCTGGTGAAGACTCTGATAGGGAAGGAGGCAGAAACCAAGGGCCAAAATGAGAGGTTTGAGGTCTATATTAATTTCATTTTTTTACAACTTCTATTCTCTGTAAAAAGGTGAATGAAGTGAATAGCCTTAGGAAAGATTCCCTAGTATGAGAGAAAAATCAGCCACTTAAAAAAAGTATGGAAAATTCTGTTTTTCAGCCCCTCTTTTCATTGTATTAGGCTGGTGGTGATCAGCAATTTTCATTTTTCCAAATCACCTCTAACAAGGTTGTTATTCATTACCACTATCATACACGTTTGATCTTTCTCACAGTTATCCCAGCTCCAATCTGTAATCCCTTTTGCTAAGATGACTGGGCTGTGTTCCATTTAATTTATTTCCTTACTCTCATACTAATTATTTGGGGTCTGTAATTAAGACATATATGTCATTTTATCTTATTTATGAAGTACAGATCTAATTGTGTCATAATACATGCTTTTGAAACATAAAAGGTTTTCATCATGAATAAATTGATATGGATCACAAAGGGGTATCCTTTGTGGTGGTTCAGGAAACAATAAAAGTGACATTTATTTAATAAAATCTGTGTGCAATATAGCTTGTGGTTTACTTCTGGTGAGGGCAAAAGCAGTCAGAGGCTTAGAAAAATCAGTTAATAAAATTCTAGGTAATCTTCAGGAAGAAAAGGATTAGAAAGATGAAGAAATGTAATTGTGTTTAATAAAACATTTTAAAAACAAAGTGTTGGGCCAATCTAGTTTATAGAATCAAATAAAAATGATAATAAGAGTCAAAAGACCCTCAGTGTTTTTAAAAAATGAATTCTTGACTTTTAAAAATATTATACATACTTCCTGGCTCGTGTGGCTCAGTGGATTGAGCGCCAGCCTGCGAACCAAAGGGTCATTGGTTGGATTCCCAGTCAGGGTACATGCCTGGGTTGCAAATCTTATTTTATTTTATTTATTTTTTGACAGAGGGGAAGGGAGGGAGAAAGAGAGGGAGAGACACATCAATCTGTGGTTGCCTCTCACACACCCCCTACTGGGGACCTGTCCTTTAACCCAGGCATGTGCCCTGACTGAGAAGTGAACCAGAGACCCTTTGGTTCGCAGGCTGGCGCTCAATCCACTGAGCCACACGAGCCAGGGCTAACTCTTAAATAAATGGAATCTTTAAAAAATATTATATAGCCCTGGCTGGTGTAGCTCAGTGGATTGAGCGCGGGCCTGCGAACCAGAGGATCGCGGTTCGATTCCCAGTCAGGGCACATGCCTGGGTTGCGGGCCAGTTCCCGGCAGGGGACACACGAGAGGCAACCGTACATTGATATTTCTCTCCCTCTCCTTCTCTCCTACCCTTCCCCTCTAAAAAGATAAATAAATAATAAATTTAAAAAAAAAAAAAAAAATATTATATATGCTCCAACAAAAAAAATCATGTCAAATATATATGAAGCCCATACTCATATTAGAGGGAGTCTAGAAACAACAGAAATGTCTCTTAAGTGATATCAGCCATGTCCTCATTCTTTGTGAGTAAAAGATGTATAAAGGCATAACTCCATCC
This sequence comes from Glossophaga mutica, assembly GCA_039655065.1. Lineage (NCBI taxonomy): Eukaryota > Metazoa > Chordata > Mammalia > Chiroptera > Phyllostomidae > Glossophaga > Glossophaga mutica. The sequence continues at coordinate 27,516,811 of CM077318.1, forward strand.
TCACAGAGTTAAAAAGAATTCTAATGCAGAGAAACTATTTGTACCATTTTTTTTGTTTATTTAAATACTACCTTTTGGGTTTAATTAATGTTCCATTAGGTAGAATTGCAATGAAGACTCAGTCTGCTTGAAAGAACTTTTTTGTTCAGAATTGCCTGCTCCCCACGATGGTCTCCTTACTTCTTATTTCTAGGAAATCATTTCTAAATAATTAACTAGGCAGTGGTACAAGCTGAAGTAACTAATTAGTTTTTCATGACTTTTAGTAATTCTTATAAATACAATTCTCCTGATCACTAGGAGCCATAACAGCCTGAATCCTGGAGTGTTATTTAGGAGACCCAACTCTGCTACTGGCTTGCTATGGAACTTTAACCAAGCCACCTAGCCTTCTTTTTTAAAAACTATATTTTATTGATTGTGCTATTAAAATTGTCCCATCCCCCCCTTTATTCCCCTCTGCCCTGCACCACTACACCCACATTCTCCCCTGTAGGTCATGTCCATGGGTCGTACATTAAGTTCTTTGGCTTCTACATTTCCCATACTGTTCTTAACCTCCCCCTGTCTATTTTGTACCTACCATTTATGTTTCTTATTTCCTGTACCTTTTCCCCCATTCTCCCTCTTCCACTCCCTGCTGATAATGCTCCATGTGGTCTTCATTTTTCTGATTCTGTTCCTGTTCTAGTTGTTTGCTTGGTTTTTGTTTTTATTTTTTTTAAGTTCAGTTGTTGATAGTTGTGAGTTGTCATTTTACTGTTCATATTTTTTATCTTCTTTTTCTTAGCTAAGTCCCTTTAACATTTCATATAATAAGGGCTTAGTGATGATGAACTCCTTTAACTTGACCTTATCTGGGAAGCACTTTATCTGCCCTCCCATTCTAAATGATAGCTTTGCTGGTTAGAGTACTCTTGGATGTATGTGTTTGCCTTTCATAAATTCGAATACTTCTTTCCAGCCCCTTCTTGCTTGCAAAGTTTTTTTTTGAGAAATCAGCTGATAGTCTTACAGGAACTCCTTTTTAGGTAACTGTCTCCTTTTCTCTTGCTGCTTTTAAGATTCTCTCCTTATCTTTAATCTTGGCTGATGTAATTATGATGTGCCTTGGTGTGTGTTCTTTGGTCCAACTTCTTTGAGACTCTCTGAGCTTCCTGGACGTCCTGGAAATCTATTTCCTTTGCCAGATTAGGGAAGTTCCCCTTCACATTTTTTTCAAATAACTTTTCCATTTCTTGCTCTTCCTGTCCTCTTTCTGGCACCCCTATGATTCAGATGTTGGAACATTTAAAGTTGTCCCTGTGGTTCCTAAGCCTCTCCTCATTTTTTTTTTTTTTTTGAATTCTTATTTCTTCATTCTGTTTTGGTTGAACACTTATTTTTAACTTCTGTTCCAAATCATTCACTGATGGTTCCCTGTACATTTTCCTTCATTTCACTTTTCCTCCACTTCACTTTTAGCCTTCACTTTTTCCTCCATTTTGTGACCATACTGAACCATTTCTGTGAGCATCCTGATTACCAATGTTTTGAACTCTGTATCTGATAAGTTGGCTATCTCTTCATTACTTAGTTCTGGTTTTGGAGCTTTGATCTGTTCTTTCATTAGGGCCATATTTTTTTTTGTCTTGGCCCAGCTGTTATGTTATAAGTGGCAGAGCCCTAGTTATTTGCGAGGGTGGGGCAGCCCTCTTGCTGCATTTTAGTACTGTTTGTGGGAAAGTGGTCCAAAAGGGAACAATGCCACTTGCTTGGCTTTCAGCCAGCTTTTAGTTACTTCCCCTGCTACCCACAAGCAAATTGGGCCCTTCTGGTGCTGATTCCTGGGTAGGTGGGTTTGTGTACATTCTAGTACCCTGTGTGTCTCTTCAACAAACTCTCCTGTGAGACTGGGAATTTCTCCCACTGCGGCAACCCCCACAGGTTTTTACCACTAGAGGGTTTGAAGCTTTATTGCCCTCTGCCTGCGCTCTGGGTTGCATGGTCTCTCTCATTCCCCAGTTGTTCTTCCAGGTTATCCGCACGTGAATGTAGGACTGCCCAGTCCACCAGCCACAACTTTGCCATGCATCGTCTCCACCCCAGCTGCCCATCCTACCTGTCTGAATGAATGGTTCTTCTTTAACTTCTTGGTTGTCAGACTTTGATACAGTTTGATTTTCTGTTTTAATTTGTTGTTGTCAATCTTTTGGTTGTGTGAGGAGAAAAAGTGTATCTACCTATACCTCCTTCTTGGCCAGAAGTCCCACTTAGCCTTCTCAGCTTTAGAGTTTCATATGTCAACTGTGTAATCATACCTTTTCTAGTCACTTCATAAGAAAGCTGTGAGGTGGATGTGAAGGAGAGTTGAAAAGGTGATAGCTTTTTCTTATCTGGAAAACTCTTTATATGTCCTTTGATTCTAAATCATTTATCTTTGCAGGGTAGAGTGATCTTTGTTGTTGGTCCTTGCTTTCCATGACTTTGAATATTTCTTTCCAGTCCCTTAAAGGAGTTCATCACCACCAAACCATTATTACATGAAATGTTACGGTGTCTGCTTTAAGAAGAAGAAGGGAAATAAGGTACAAAATATGAACAATAAAATGGCAATAAATACTTATCTATCAACAGTTGAATCTAAAAAGCAAAATAAATGAACATACAGAACAGCAACAGGCTCATAGATAGATACAGGAAACAGTTTTATGGTTGACAGATGGGAAGGGTATTGGGTGATGGATGAAAAAGGTGAAGGGAGTACTCAGTTGTTAGGCCATCATCCTGATACACCAAGGTTGTGGGTTTGATCCCTGGTCAGGGAACATACAGAATCAACCAATGAATGAATAAGTAGAACAACATATCTCTCTCTCTCTCTCCCCTCTCTCAGTCTCAAATCAGTAAACAATAAAATAAAAAGAAGTACAAATTGGTAGTTACAGAATTGTCATTGGGATGTATAGTAGAAAAAAAGGAATATAGACAATAATATTCTAATAACTATGTATGTTGTCAGGTGGGTACAACATTTATTAAGATGATCAGGTGGTAAGTTGTATAATGTCTAATCACTGGGGTGTACAACTGAAATTAATACTGTATGTGAACTGTAATTGAAAATAAAAAATGATTTAAAAAATAAAAGGAAATACCGAAGTTATTATTGTTAAAATTAAAAAAAAAAAAAAACCACGCATCTATTTATTGAAAGCAGCGAGGGAATGTTCCTGCTTTTTCAGCCTTTTCAAATTTATCTACATCTTGTCTGTAAGTTCCAACTTCTCACTGAATCAGTCAAGACAGTACACTTGGTGATACAGTTCACCACTATGCTAAAGGGCGGAAGCAACAGTTTTAAAAATGTAGCTTGCCAGCAGATATCTGGGAAGCAGCAACAGATATATTGCCATTTTGAGCTGAAGCAATTTGTTGACCACAAGTCAGAAAGGCAGCAACCTCAGATGGGAGAACTGGAGTCATTATCCAAAGGTCAAACTTGATAAGCAGACTGTGCTGTTTCTTCTTCTAATTTTCACATGTCTGAAGGGGCTAGTGGGTGGCAGAGGGAGCCAGAAATATCACTGTCAAAAAAAAGTTTAAGTGATTTTCTATGAATAGAACTGGCTATATTCTTTGCAGAATGACAGGATTCCTGTCTTCAAGAAGTTCTTAGTCTAAGGAAGTAAGGCAGCAGGAACTTCAGGAAGAATCTACATCTGTCTTGTTGCTTGGCTCAAAATAGGCGTTCTGTAAATGTCATTTGGAAGATTGGATGATTGACTGGGTGGACAGACAAGTAGTGAATGAACAATGAACTTTAAAAGATAATTTCTTAGATTTACTATTTGGAAAAGCAGAGGTGACAACTTGAAAACCTTTAACAATGTAACTTAGAGTCAAGTATCTACTTCTGTTAGAAATTTAAATTCTTGAAATTTAGACCAAGAATGAGAAATACACTTATTATTTTTATAATTTTTTAAGATTATGTTTATTTATTTTTAGGGAGAGGGAAGGGAAGGAGAAAGAGAGGGAGAGAAACATCAGTGTGGTTGCCTCTCTCGCATCCCCTACTGGGGACTTGGCCTGCAACCCAGGTATGTGCCCTGACTGGGAATCGAACCAGAGACCCTTTGGTGTGCCAGCCCATGGTCAATCCACTGAGCTACACCAGCTAGGGCTATTTTTATTAATTTGCATGTAAAATGAAAGCAAAACTTAAAATTAAGAACTCCAGCTCTTATGCATGAAGTTACACTCCAATGAATTACTCTATTATGAAGATATGTTATGTTGAATAATTTATCATAATTATTTTAATCAATTTTATTTATTTCCTACCAAAATATCTTGGAAGCAATGTTTACACTTTCCCTTTTATCAGTGGTGAACCATGCACCAGTAAAAACGTTGATGCCAACACATACGCTACAGGTGAGATAACATGGTGCAGGGGAATGTTTTGTAGTCAGAAGGTCTAGGTTCCAGCTCTTCCACACATTCATGTTATAACTTTGGGCAAATCACAAAGCTCCTCTGAGCTGCAGTTTTCTCATCTACAAACTAAAGGCATTAATCCCTTCCTCCATCATTGGGATATTGTGGAAGCACTAGGTAAGCTGTAAAATTCTATCATAATGTCAGATATTGCTAGGCAAGGAGTTCAAAATAATGTCCTAGTGCTCCAAGACTTTAGTTTCTGGCATTCTGGCGTAGAGGATGGAGTGCAGTCCCTGAATGCTGGCCATCGTCCTGAGAATATTTAACTTACAGATCATAATATAAAAGATTTCTCAAAGTTACAATTAAAGAAAATGTAACATGGCAGTTGAACAGATGGTATGGCACAAGTTTAGATTCCATTTAGATGGTCCTCCTCTTTTGAAGACTTCCCTGGACTTCATTTATATTTGTCAGTCCACATGGCACGGGTCATACATTGCTCTGGTTCGCAGTGGCCAAAATGGAGTTTTTCTTTTTCTTTTTTTGACAGGCTCTTGTAGCATTTGACATACAGTGAAGTTGTTATAAGAGTTGCTTTAATATAATTGTCACTCCCACTAAACTGTAAAATGAGGGTTATTATCCTACTAAACATATTGGGTTGGCCAAAAAGTTCATTTCATTTTTTCCATAAGATAACTATAGTAGCACTTAGTTGTTTTTAACTTCATTTGAAAAAATTTTGTTAGATTGTATTGTGACAGCTGTCATATCAGTGTGCATTTTTAAAAAACTTACCAAAATTGGTGAATTTTTGTAGCTATTTTAATATTGAAGATGGAAGAAAATATGCAACAATTATGGCATATTTCAAGTAAGGTAAAAACACAATTGAAGCACAAAAAAGATTTGTGCAGTGTATGGAGAAGGTGCTATGACTAACTGAATGTGTCCAAACTGATTCACAAAATTTCATGCTGGAGATTTCTTGCTGGGTGCCGATGCTCCACTGTTGGGTAGACCAGTTGAAGTTGGTAACAATCAAATCCAGACATTAATTGAGAGTAATCAACATAATACCACACATGAAATAGTGAACATACTTAAACTATCCAAATCTATAAAAGTTATTGGTGAAAATTAAAAATGTGTCTTTTTATTTTACAGAATAAAACCATATGGACTTTTTGGCCAACCCAATTAAAAATCAATTCACTATTCTCTAAAATGTAACTGTTTTGCTGGCTGGTGTGGCTCAGTGGACTGAGTGCTGGCCTGCTAAGCAAAGGGTCCCTGTTTCATTCCCAGTCAGGGCACATGCCAGGGCTGTGGGCCAGGTCCCCAGTTGGGGGCACAGGAGGGGCAACCACACATTGATGTTTCTCTCCCAGTCTTTCTCTCTGCCTTCTCTTCTCTAAAAATAAATAAATGAAATCTTTTTTAAAAAATAAATAAAATGTAACTGTGTTTAAGAGCAATAGGCCACCCACAGTCATTGTCTATATGTTGGATGAGATTGTAAGTTGCCACCAAATGCTCAAATAAGATTGTTACTGAAGCACAATCCCATCTCCAAAAGACAAGACAACCATTAAGAATGAGCTTTGAGCCACTCATTAACTGATAGGCACTTAGGCTGTTTCCACCACTTGGCTATTGAACAACAATAAAACTTTTTTTTTTAAATAATGAGCTTTGAAAAAAAGATATTCTGTAGATGTATTAAAATAGAAATCATCAACTGATTAGGCAAAGTTCCAAAGATTCATTAGTTTATTAGAGTAGATTTAATGAATTTTTGAGAGATTTAAATAAATTAACCTTTAATGAGTACGTAGGGGCCAAGGAAAAAGAATGACGGAGGATTATGAGTATTTTGTCTGATTGGTGTATAATGCACACTGAATAGTAATTGTTTTTTACTGAATGCTCATTGCTATATAATAATATTAATAAATAAAAAGATTAAATTTAAAATATCTCTAGATTGTAATTGTTGCCCACTCTTACGTATACACAAATACCATGCTTAGATTTACTATCATTCCCTATTACTTGGCAGAGGGAGACAGGAAGTTTTATAATTGCATCATTACGTTTCGAAATGTCCCCTGTGAATACAGCTTTGGTCAGTTACAGTAATTTATTCCTAACTGGCAGGAAATGCTTTTAGCATTTCAGCATTAGATTCTTATTCTCAGTTTCACAATACTTGTGCTCTGAATAATATTAATTGATAACAAGTTACTTAGAACATATATTGGTATGTGAATATCTTATTAACAAACAACTTTTCTGCACTTCTTTACAAGTTCTGATTTAAAATTAGAAAAAAAGTTTTCTTGAAGTGTGCCATATTTATTTATTTATTTTTCTTTGAATAATTGTTTTTATTGTTGTTCAAGTACAGTTGTTTGCATCCACATCTCCCATCCCCCACCCATCCCCACTTCCCACACTCGAATCTACCCACCTTTGGACCTTGAGAGCTTGTTTGGAGGTTCTAGCAGGGGAACACAGCTATTCGTATACCCTTGGCCAAAGAAAGGATGTATACCTTCTCCTCTAGTTGGGAAGGTCGTCCTCTTTGACTGAGTGAGTAGCTTCGGGAGGGATGCACATGCGTCAGTGAGGGAGGAAGGGGACACGCGCCTAGCCAGCCAAATGACCTGAATCAACCCTGATGATCATTTCAGTGATGGATATCACAGCCAGATTGCCCTCATTTCCCCTTTGGTTTGTTCATGTGTCCTTTATACATGTTCTTTGACAGTCCCCCACCCCGATATTTTCCCCATTATCCCCTCCCCACTCCTCTCTAGGCACTGCCAGTTCATCCTTTATCCAAGTCTCTGGTTATATTTTCCTCATTTGTTTGTTTTGTTGATTAGGATCCACTTGTAGGTGAGATCATATGGTATTTCTCTTTCACCACCTGGCTTACTTCATTTAGCATAAAGCTCTCCAGTTCCATCCATGCTGTCACAAAAGGTAGGAGCTCCTTCTTTCTGCTGCATAGTATTCCATTGTGGAAATGTACCATAATTGTTTTATGCACTCATTTACTGATGGGCACTTAGGTTGCTTCTAGCAGTTCGCTATTGTAAATTGTGTTGCTATGAACATTGGGGTGCGTAAATTCTTTTGAATTGATGTTTCAGGATTCTTAGGATATAATCCCATCAGTGGAATTGCCAGGTCAAAACACAGTTACGTTTTTAGTTTTCCGAGGAAATTCCATACTGTTTTCCACAGTGGCTGCACCAGTCTGCATTCCTGCCAACAGCGTACTAGGGTTCCCTTTTCCCCACAACCTGTCCAGCACTTGTCTGTTGATTTGTTTATGGGAGCCATTCTCACCAGTGTGAAGTGGTATCCCATTGTGGTTTTAATTTGCATCTCTCTGGTGGGTAGTGATGCTGAGCATCCTTTCATATGTCTCTGGGCCCTCTGTATGTTCTCCTTGGAGAGGTGTCTGTTGAAGTCCTTTGCCTGTTTTTAAATTGGATAGTTTGTCTTCCTGGTGTAGAATCCTATGAATTCTTTATATATTTTGGAGATCAAAACCTTCTCTGAGGTATTGTTGACAAATATATTTTCCCATACGGTTGATTCTCTTCTCATTTTGCTGATGTTTTCTTTAGCTGTGCAGAAACTTTTTAATTTGACAAAGTCCCATTTGTTTATTCTTTCCCTTACATCCTTTGCTCTAGGAGACATATCAGTAAAAGTGTTGCAGCATTGAATAACTGAGATTTACCTGCCTATGTTCTGTAGGATTTTTTATGGTGCCATGACTTATGTTTAATTGTTTTACACATCTTGAGTTTATTTTTGTTTATAGTGTAAGTTGGTGGTCGAGCTTCATTTTTTTGCATGTAGTTGTCCAGATCTCCCAACACCAATTGTTGAAGAGGCTATTTTTACTCCATTTTATGTTCCTGCCCCCTTTGTCAAATATTAATTGACATAGAAACTTGGGTGCTTTGTCACATCTCTATTCTGTTCCATTGATCTATGTATCTGTTCTTATGCCAGTACCAGACAGTTTTTATTACAATGGCCTTGTAATATAATTTGATATCAGGTATTATGACCCCTCCTACTTTGTTCTTCTTTCTCAGAATTGCCGAGGCTATTTGGAGTCATTTATGGTTACATATAAATTTTTGAAATGTTTGTTCTATATCTGTGAAATATGTCATTGGTACTTTAATAGGGATTGCATTGAATCATAAATTGCTTTGCATACTGTGGACATTTTGTTGATGTTAGTTCTTTCAATCCATGCATACAGTATATGCTTCCATTTATTTATGTCTTTCTTAATTTCTTTATTCAGTGTTGTGTAGTTTTCTGAGTACAGGTCTTTTACCTCCTTGGTTAGGTTTATTCCTAAGTACTTTATTTTTCTTGTTGCTCTAGCAAATGGGATTTTTTAAATTCTTTTTTATCAGTATTTTTTAATTGTTGATATTGTACAGTTTTCTGTCTTTTACCCCGCCCCCAGCCCACCACCCTAGCCCTCCCCACCTTCCTCCCATTTCCACCCCCCATAGTTTTTGTCCATGTGTCCTTTATACTTGTTGCTCTAAACCGTTCCCCTTTTCCCCTGAAATTCCCTCCCCTCCCCCCTGGTCACTGTCAGACTGTTCTCACCCTTTGCGACAGCATGGATGGAATTCGAGAGCATCATGCTAAGCGAAATAAGCCAGGCAGTGAAAGACAAATACCATATGATCTCACCTTTAACAGGAACCTAATCAACAAAACAAACAAACAAGCATAATATAAGCAAATGGGATTTTTTTCTAGATTTCTGTTTCTGATTTTTTCTTGGTGTACAAAAATGCCTTTGATTTCTGAATATTGACTTTATATCCTGCTGTTTTGCCAAATTCACTTATTAGGTCAAGTAGTTTTTTAGTGGAGTTTATATGGTTTTTTATGTACACTATCATATCATCTGCAAACAGTCAGTTTTACTTCCTCCTTCCCAATTTGGATGCCTTTTTTTTTTCTTGTCTGACAGCTGTGGCTAGGACTTGCAATACTATGTTTAATAGAAGTGGCGAAAGTGGACACCCTTGTCTTGTTCCTGATCTTAGTGGGAAAGCTTTAAGTTTTTGCTTGTTGTATGATGTTGGCTGTGTAGGTTTCTCGTATATGACCTTTATTATGTTGATGAATGCTCCCTCTATTCCCACTTTGCTGAGTGTTTTTATCATAAATGGGTGCTGTACCTTATCAAATGCTTTTTCCGCATCTAGTGATATGATCATGTGATTTTTGTCTTTGCTTCTGTTTATGTGATGAATTATGTTTATTGATTTGTGACTATTGTACCATCCTTGCATCCCTGGAATGAATTCCACTTAATCATGCTATGTGATCGTTTTGATGTATTGCTGGACGCAGTTTCCCAATATTTTGTTGAGGATATTCATGTCTATGTTCATCAGTGATATGGGCCTGTAATTTTCTTTCTTTGTTGTGTCTTTATTTGGTTTCAAGGTTAGGATGATGCTGGCTTCATAAAAAGAGTTTGGGAGTGTTCCCTATTCTTGGATTATTTGGAATAGTATGAGAAGGATAAGGGTTAGCTCATCATTAAATGTTTTGTAAAATTCTCCTGTGAAACTTTTTTGTCCAGGGCTTTTGTGTGCTGGCAGTTTTTTGATTACTGCTTCAATTTCATCTGCTGTTATTGGTCTGTTCAGACTTTCTACTTCTTCATTCAGTTTTGTGAGATTATATTTTTCTAAAAATTTGTCCATTTCATCCAGGTTTTCAATGTTCGTAGTAATTTCTTATAATCCTTTGTATTTCTGTGGTAACCATTGTAATCTCTCCTCTTTCATTTCTGATTTTATTTATTTGGACTCTCTCTTTTTTTCTTGATGAGTCTGCTTAAAGGCTTGTGAATTTTGCCTATCTTTTCAAAGAACCAGCTTCTGGATTTATCGATCCTTTGAGTTGTTCTTTTAGTCTCTATGTTGTTTAATTCTTCTCATCTTGGTTATTTCCTTTCTTCCACTTGATCGGAGCTTTGTTTGTTATTGTTCCTCCAGTTCTTGTAGATGTAGGGTTAGGTCATTTATTTGAAATGTTTCTATCATTTTTAAGGAGCTCTGTATCACTATGAACTTTCAGGACTGCCTTTTCTATGTCCCATGGGTCTGAACTATTGTGTGTTCGTTTTCTTTTGTTTCCAGAAACATTTTGATTTCTTCCTTCATTGCATTATTAACCCATTCATTGTTTAATAGCATGCTAGTAAATCTGCATGAATTGGAGGTTTCTTTTTTTTTAGTTTTTTCCTTGAGGTTGGTTTCTAGTTTCAAGCACTTGTGATCTGAGAAAATGCTTGATATGATTTAAATGTTCTTGAATTTGTTGAGGCTTGTTTTGTGTCCTATCATATAGTCTATCTTTGAAAATGTTCCACGTGCATTTGAAAAGAATGTGTATTTTGCTTCTTTGGGATAAAAGTTTCATATATCAGTTAAGTCCATTTGAACTAGGGCATTGTTCAATGCTGCAATTTCCTTGTTGATATTTTGTTTGGAAGGTCTATCCATTTTTGACAGTGAGTTATTAAATTCCCCTAGTTATATGTGTGTTGCTGTCTATATCTTCCTTGAAGTCCTCCAAGATTTTTTTTTATATATTTGGGTACTCCTGTCTTGGGTGCATATATGTTTACAATGTTTATGTGTTCTTAATGGATTCTTTCCTTCAGCGCTATGAAGTGCCCTTCAGTGTTTCTTTTTATGGCTTTTGTTTTGCAGTCTATTTTTTCCGATATAAGTATTGCTACCCCAGGTTTTTTTTCCTGACCATTTGCTTGGAATATTTTTTTTCCAAGCCTTCACTTTCAGTGTGTGTATGTCCTTTGTTCTGAGGTGGGTCTCTTGCAGGCAGCATATGTGTGGGTCATGTTTTCTTAACCATTCAGCTACCCTATGTCTTTTGACTGGAGCATTTAATTCATGAACATTTAAGGTTATTATTGATAGCTATTTACACATTCCCCCCCTTTGTACCTGTGTTCTTCCCTCCCTCACTCTTTTTCTTCCTCTTCTTATAGCAGTCACTTTAGCATATCTTGCAGTGCTGGTTTCCTGGAGGTGTATTCTTTCAGCCTTCTTTTTTTCTGGGACAGTCCTTATTTCACTTTCCATTTTGAGAGCCTTGCAGGGTAGAGTAGTCTTGGTTGTAGGCTTTTGCTTTTCATTACTTGGAATATTTCTTTCCATTCCCTTCTGATTTGTAGACTATCTGTAGAGAAGTCATCTGCTAGCCTCATTGGAGCTCCCTTGTATGTTACTTCATGTTTCTCCCTTGCTGCTAAGATTCTCTCTTTGTTTTTGAAACTTGGCATTTTAGTTATGTCATGTCTTGGATTAGGCCTCTTTTGGTTCATCTTCTTGGGATCCTCTAGGCTTCCTGAACTTGCATGGTTTTAACCCTCTCCTGGTTTAGAATGTTTTCTGTCATTATTTTTTTAAACAGTGTTTCTATCCCTTGCTCCTTTTCTTCTCCTTCTGGTATTCTTACGATTTGAATGTTGTTGCATTTCATGTTGTCTTCTAATTCCCTTAAGCTATCTTCATATTTTTGTCTCTTTTTGTGCAGCTGCTCTACCTGGGTATTTCTTTCTACATTGTCTTCCAGCTCACTAATTCGGTCCTCTGCTTCATCCAGCCTACTTGTAATTCCTTCTAGTGTGTTTTGTATTTCAGAAATTGTATTCATTTCTTCCTGGGTCTTGTTTATAGTTTCTATTTCCCTTTTCATACTGTCGTAGTTCTCACTCCGTTCCTTGTAGTTGTCTGTGAGTTCATTGAGCATCCTTATAACCATCCTTTTGAATTCTATGTCTGATAGCTTGCTTGCTTCTATTTCATTTAGCTCTTTTAGTGGGGAGTCTTCCATTCCTTTCCATTGCAGGTTCTTTCCTTGTCTCCCCATTTGAGGTGACTCTTTTTGTTTGTTTCTGCTATTCCCAGTGCTCCGCTTTGCTAGCTGTGTTTGTAGGGTGAACTTCTATGGTAGGAGTTCTGTTGCACTCAGTGGTGTGGTCTCTTTGATCTCCTTGTCTGGATGCTCTAGGGTTGCACTTTCTTCTGTTTGTGTGGGCTCTCTTATTGTATTTGGGTTTTACCTGTCGGTGGCTCCTTTGTTGGTGGGTTCTGTCCTCCAGCAGGTTTACTAGTATTCACATCTCCCACCTTATCTTGTATGTCATCAGGGGTAGGGCAAAGGTGAAACGGATTAAGACAGCTGGAGAGTATTCTGTGGGATTTAAAGTACCAACAAGTAGGGAATAGATAGGAGAACCTTTGGAGTACAGCAATAACCATGATATTTCACCCAAGCCACTTTTTATAAAAGGTGAAAAAGAAAGAAGACTCTTATTAGAGGGGAAAAAGAATGTGAGCTGACTCCAGAAAGCAGAGCACTTATGTGAGGTTAGATGGTAACATAGAGTGAGAGTAAGGGATAGTAACGTGGTGTAGTGTGCGAGAGAATAAAGTTAACCACAATAGTAATAAAGCTGAGGAAGATAGTGAAATGGACCAAGAACAGGGAAGGATATTTTGTGGAATTTGGAACAACAATAATATTACAAGAAATATATGATGTGAATACAAAGAATAAAAAGTAAAAGACAAAGTAGTGTGTTGTTGGAATACAATTGAAGTGAAAGAAGAAAAATTAAAATGCAATATGAAAGGGAGAACAAGAAAACAGTCAAACAATGAAATCAAACAAACAAAATAAAGAAAACTGAAACAGAAATAATAGAAATTTAAAAAATAAAATAAAATATAAAAATAAAAAATAAAAATAAAATGCAAGTTCTGTAGGATAGGAAAGTGAATTTTGTCTCAGTTGTTGGCATTAGCCTTCTGATCTCTTTCTGGATCTGTCTTTGCTCCTTTCCCTGCTCCAGGTCCTATATTCTTACACTTGAAAGAAAGAACAAAAGCCTTCTGCTGATTTTAAACCCACCAAGTGGGTTCTGCTGGTCTTCCTGGATCCTTCAAGCAGAGGGGTCTGGGCTCCGTTTTTCCTTTCCTATGGTTCTGTGTTGGGGTTCAGTCTGGGCTACAATATTCAGAGGTGCCCAGCTTCTAGCCCAAGCCCGCAGAGTGCTGCACGGCCCCCACTGTCCATATGCACCAGTCTACCGCCTTTAATCCACCTTATTGTGCCACCCTTTGATTAGTTTGTGAGATACACCAAGTGGGAGCAACTCATACCCCTTCTCCATCTTTATTGATTTGGACGCTGTGTGCAAAGCCTCTTCAGGAGAGTTTATTCCCCTGTTAAATTAAGTCTCTCTGAGGACTGCTACCTCTCTGAACCCCTCCTGCCCCCCTTTGATAAGTCCGTGAAGCATCCTGGTTTGGAGCAAATTGCTCCCTTCTCCTCCCTCTTCCTCTGGTCTAGCCACTGAGTGTGAGAGGTCCTTGCACAGGGCTGAGAGCCTTTCCTTAGGGAATTCCCCCTTGGTTGCAGTGGGGTGGGGGGCATTACTAACAAGCACTCAGACTTTCAAACAGCCCGACTCTCTGACCAGTTCAGAGACTATCTGGGTCAGCGTCAGTTGTGGCACAACTCTTCTCCCATCTCCAGATGTCATCTGGCTCCCCAGCTTCTCTGGTACTGTCCCAGCCAGTGACCACAGTCCCAGATGGGGAATGCAGCCTGTTGTGTGTCTCCCACTGCGTCTTTATCCCCCCAGTAACTTCAAGCATCCAGGTCTCTCCTGGTGCAGGGCTGACGTCCCTTCTGTGGGAGGAGAGGGAGCTGAGAAGTTATAATTGCTGACCCGGCTCTCCTCCAAAGCTCCTGTGGCAGCCTCACTCCCTGGCTCAGGGCCCAGGGACTGTAGCAGCTGCAGTCCTGGTTCAGGGCCTGGGGACCTTCCCATCAGCCTACAAAATCTTACTGTATGTTTTTAAATGTCCTGTGCAATCTTTAGCTTCCATACTTCATATAAGCTGGGATTTCATTGGTTGTTCACTCTGTTCTTCAGAAGATCTGCTTGGAGTCCCAGTTGTTGCACAAGCAAATGGGTTCAGCTCCCACCTACCTTGCTGCCATCTTTCTCAAAATTCTTATGAAGATGTTTTTTGGAGCACTGTTGGAAATTCTTTAATTTTTTTTTCAGGATGCCTTAACTGTATGTACTACTCTTAAATCATTTCCTGACTGCAAAATAAGTTTTAAGTATGTGGTACTAGGAAGGCATTCTTCCAGATTTCCCTCCCCTCTCATTTTCTACCCCATTAACTGAGTTTTGTAAAAGGCGAAAGATTTATACGATCTGAAGAGAAACCAGAGTATCCATTACTGAGTTTTGTATCAAATTCTATTACTGTCTTCCATGTAGACTTTTAAGTGTTTTTCATAAACTCAGACCTTAGAAATCATGTGATTCCAGTCTCATTTTTCAGACGGAGGAACCTCAACTAAGAATGACTCGCCAAACTTTCCCTACTGAGTTGGTGGAAGAGCAGAGACAAAACTCTGTATCTTTGTGGCCTATTATTCCACTATACTTAATTGCCTCCTTTCCATTTTTAACATTTTACCAGATTCTTCCTAAAGTTTGAGTGAACTTACTGAGGAATCATTGAGGTGACACAGGCAAACCACATTACAACCTGATTTTATTAAATGTAGTTGTAGTTTAGATGAAGTGCTTCCCAACATTCTTCATGACATTGTACATGTAGTGGAGTAAGTGAATGATTGATTTGAGGGCAGGGGTGACTGTCCTGGGATCCAAAGAGTTGTAAGATTTGAGAACAATTCTCAAGGCCATTTGGAAACTTTCTCTGGAGATAAGAAATCAGATACAATGTCTCTAATGTATTTTAGGTGGTATCTCCTGGATCAAGGAACATCCTCCTAAAACTATACTTTGCCTAAATTTTTCCCAAGACTTCAGGCTTTTTTTTTTTTTTTTTTTTTTTTTGCTAGTCACCCTTCCAGTCTTTCTTTCTTCTCCACAGATGCATCATAAACTGGGTAAATTTCATTTTACTCTATTTGTACCACACAACTAATGCAGTTCCCTGCATAAGTATTACCTGATTTCAACTTAAATAACATTTTTGGCAGAGCATTGTGACTTGCTGCATTTACAGAAGTTTTCACTCCTAACTGCACATGAGAATCAGCTGGTGGTTTTTGAAAACTGGATGCTTAGGCTTCACCTTAACTAATTAAATAAGGATTTCTAGAGGGGTGAGGTGGGGAAGGCAGGCAGACATTGGTATTTTCAAAAAGTTCCCTGGGTAGTTTTAAAGTGCAGTCAGGGATGAGACACTGCCCTAAACTCTCAATTTCTTCTGTGGACAGTCCTAACAAATATGAGAGGTTGGGGACTGGGTTGAGGCAGAGAGTAGCTGGTGAAGAAAAAAAGAACAGGGGCCCTGCTTTTGGCATTGTTCACTTCATAGAAAACCACATTTGGGTCATATGTGTATCAAAGGAAACAGTTGCCTTTTAGAAGCCAAAAGGAAGACTCCTAAATAGAATTGCTTACTGCGCTGCCGCTATATGTTCATGCTTTGCATCAGCCCAGGAGGCTAAGCTGCTTGGTCACGTATCCAGGGCCTTAGTTCATTGCTATTCCAGTTCTCCTTTTCACCGTAATCTTAGGCAAGTGCCTAATTTCCATAAAATTCTGAGCCTATAAATTTCCCGAGGCTATAAATTGACCAATCCAAATCTGTTTTCAAAGGATGAATTTCTCCAAAGCTAAGGGGGAGGGGCTCAAAAAATAACAAACAACCATGATGGAAGATGGAGAATTCATTTAGGGAGGGAGTGTGAGTTGAATGATCTTCAAAGTCAGAGTAATACTTTGGCTTTTGATTTTTAGTTCAAGATCCCAGTGACATCAGCTGGATTGAAAAGATTTTTAGGTCTTTTCTTGTCCTGGATTCTTCTTAAAGGTAGTTTGGGAAAGTTACCATGCTTTCACACTGTGACTTCACTTGGTACAATGCTTCCTCTATTGTTTGACTCAAGTAATTGGGTTGTAAGCTTGCTGCCTCTGGGGTGCCTAGAACTCTTGGGTGTTAAGAATCTGTTCAATGTTTAAAGCCTCTCTCCCACTGTATAGTATGACTCTAACTCTCATACAGTGCTATTTTGTTTCAGAGAAACTCTTAAGTTGAAAATACTCATGGAATTGAACTGGGCTATCTTCAACTCAATCCATCACTTCACAATCTCTCAGGAGCCCTGATTTGCTGTCAATTGTTTGTCTCGAAGCATCTTCCTAAAATGAATTTACTTTAAAGTTAAAGATGATTAGAGTGCTTCTTCTCCAGTAGACAATTACATTGCTATATTCTTTGGCAGGAGAAAAACAAAGTAGCATTAATTTTTCCAAGCTTTCTTTGGGTATTGTTAAAAGGAGAATTGTCAGTTTAATCTAACATACTATAATAACCAAAAGACAACTGCTATTAAAATGCAAGATTTTCTAATAAGGTCATTTTTAGGAGTTGTTTAGGAGGAAGAGAAAAAGGGACAGGTATGAAAGGAAAAAGGGAAGGAATCTGTTAAATATTCCTGACCTTCATAGACATTTCTGTCAGGGAATGCTGTAGACAAAATAAACCAAGTCTGAGATCTATTATTAAAATGTTTTTCTCCCTCCTTAGACCAGTAGTATGTTATCCTGCCTCTGAGATTATTATGCTTTATTTTTCCAGATACATTTATATCTTTTGACAGGCTTTGTTAAGAATACATAGTAAAGGTCAAGTGTAATCCATTTGCTGGTGTTTTCTAGCAGCCTTTATGCCATGGTAAATAGAGATCGCAAGCAGTTTTATTTTTATTCATAGCTTTGTGGATATGTTTCCAATGGATTGTACTTTTACTCATACTGAAGCCCACAAACCTTGCAGAATATTCAGTACTGTGACTTAAGAGGTTTAGAATGCAGTCATATTAGAATTTGCTTCCCCATCCTCAACTCCTAGATCCAGTTGGACACAAAAGAACAGTGATTCCACTTCATGAATATTTCCTAAATCCATTAATTCCTTTCCATCCATTGCCACCATCTCAGGTGACACTACTGCCATCCCTCCATTGTGTGACTGTGCTATTCTAACTGATATTCTCACCTACAGTGCATCCTGTATTCTGCCATAAGTATGAGCTTTCTAAGGCACAGATCAGATGTCAACAATACCCCACACAGAACATACATGAACCCATCAACATCCAGAACAAGCACTGTGGTCCTGCAATAAGTGCTCTGATAAAAGGCTCTGCAGAGAGAGCCTTTGGGGATTAGGAAACATTTCACTTTAGGAACATTAGGAACAGGTGACATTTGAGTAGGGTTTTGAAGGATGACTAAAGCTCTCCATGTAGAAAAAAGGGAAAATTGTAGCTCAAGTGAAGAGAATGTTATATATAGAAGTACAGGATAGAGAGTCCCAAAATATATTCATGCATATACTGTCAACTGATGTTTCACAATGATGTCAAGAATGCTCAAAGGGTAAAAGATGGTCTCTTCAAAAACTGGTGTTCAGAAAACTGATACCCACATGCAAAAAAAGTGAATTTGGACCTATATCTTATACCATACAGAAAAATCAACTCATTCAAGATTTAACTATAAAACTTGAAACTGTAAAATTTCTAGAAGAAAATGTAGGGGAAAAGCTTCATAGCATTGGTCTTGGCAGTGATTTCATAATATGCTATCCAAAGCACAGGCAACTAAAGCAAAAATTGACAAGTGGCATCACATCAAAGTACAAAGCAGTCGCACAGCAGATCCAAGATGGTGGTATAGTATGTGGATGTTATACCCACTTCCTCCCAGGACCAAATTGGAATTACAACTAAATTATAGGACAATCAATCTGAATAACCAAATGGGCACTAGATGAAAAGTTCTTATAACCAAAGATTTATAGAAGAGGACACATTGAGACTAGAAAGAAAGGCAGAGATGCTAAAGAAGCTGGCTGGGCTCCTACGGTCTACAGCTGAGGTTGCAGAGTAATAGAGGTTCATGTTGTTCCCCCTGAGAAGCATGACATCTAAGCCTCAAGTCAGGCTCCCAGCCCAGAGCTCTAAAGCCAGGACATGGTATCCTCATAACATCTGGCTGTGAAAAGCAGCAGGCTTTCTGTCCACCAGGGAGAGATGGGAGTCCACTGGAGACACATGCACCCTCTTAAAGGGCCAATACACATAATTTCTTATGCAGCCACTCACCCTGGACTTCAGTGGAGATAGGGTGGAAGAGCCGTGAGTTGCATGAAGAGAGTCTGGGGTTTGTGGCTCTGGGGAGGAAGCTGAAGGGACAACCACTACAATCCCTGTGCTGAGTCATTCTACCATACTGCAGATGCCATCATTCTTGGGTGGAACACTCCCCTCTCTGAGACATTAGCCTGGTGGAAAGCAATAGCTCCACCCTCTGGGCTCCCTCTAGACCCACTATGTGGAGCTTACTCCCAGATAGAGGTACAGCCAGAGGCTCTTTCATTGACCAAAGCCATACAGCAGCTGGCAGACAGAAGCCGATCTTGAGGTGCCATAGGCCTTTTGCTGAACTGCCCCCAGGCCTGGTGCTGGTAAAGTCAGCACTGGTGCACAGATTGGTCCTTACCAAATGCACCCAGGCCTAGCAGAGGCAACAACAAACTATGGATAACTTGTACCTCCAAACAGGGTGCTGAGTGCCAGTCACAGGTAGTACCTGACATTGGACTGCACCAGAGTCCCTTCCAAAAGGCCCAGAATCAACACGCCCAATTGCCAGCTTCACACATCAGAGAAGGATCCAATAGACTTCACAAGCATCATATCCATAGTGAGGTCTCAGCAGGCACAAAACTCTACTGAGAGAAATTCTACTTTGTGTGGTAAACCCCTACATAGCAGCTTACATGAAGTGGTGGTGGGTGAGCCTCATAGTCAGCCTGAGGGTTGATCCCTTGCAGGAATGGGCCAATAGCAATCAAGACTCAACTATAACAGGAGAGCCCACATGAGCCACAAAAACAACATTCCAGGAGCACAGACTTCAGGTGACCAAGGAGACTGCACCACTGGATGCCACAGGACACCTACTACATAGTGCCACCCCATGAATATTAGGACTCATAGCAGAACTACCTAATACATAGGAACAAACACAAAGAAGCAGCCAAAATGGGGAGACAAAGAAATAAGCCCCAAATGGAAAAAAAAAAAAAAAAAAACAGGAGAAATCTCCAAAAAAAGAGCTAAACAAAATGGACACAAGCAATTTATCAGATATTGAGTCCATAGTAATGGTTATAAGGATGCTCAACAGTATGAAAAAAGACATGGAATCCATAAAAAAGGACCAGTCTGAAATAAAGAATACAATATCTGAAATGAAGAATACACTAGAAGGAATTGACAGGAGGTTGGATGAAGCACAGCATCAAATTAGTGATTTGGAAGACAAGGTAAAACAAAACAAAACAAAATAACACCTAATCAGAGCAGCAAAAAGAAAAAAAATAAACGAGAACTGTTTGAGGGACCACTGTGAAAACATGGTGTGTAACAAGATCCTCATCAATAGAGTACCAGAAGAGGAGAGAGAGCAAAGGATCAAGAACCTGTTTAAAGAACTAATGACCAAAAACTTCCCTCCCTAACCTGGTGAAGGAAAGACACACAAGTCCAGGAAACACATAGAGTTCCAAACAATAAAACTGAAAGAGGCCCACACCATAACAGATCATAATTATAATGCCAAAGTTTTATAGATAAAGAAAATATCATAAAAGGCTCAAGATAAAGACTGTTAGTTACTTACAAGTGAGCTGCAGTAAGACTGTCAATTGATTTCTGAACAGAAATATTTCAGGCCAGAAGAGATTGCATGAAATATTTAAAATGATGAAAAGTACAGACCCTCAATGATGACTAGTTTACCCAGCAAAGCTAATGTTTAAAATTGAAGGAGAAATAAAGTTTCCCAGACCAAAAAAAAAAAAAAAAAAAAGCTAAAGGAGTTTTTCACCACCAGAACTGTATTACAAGAAATATGTTAAAAGGCCTGCTTGAAGAAAAGAGGAAGAAAGAAAAAAACAAAGGAATATTGTTAAAAGAATAAAATACATACCTATCAATAATAACTTATTTTTTGTTTTCATTTGTATTTGTAAGGTATATTTTATTGATTATGCTGTTACAGTTTTCCAAATTTCCCCCCCTTATCCCCCCTCCACTCTCTACCCCCCAACCCTCCAGCACCCTCCCACGCCTTAGTTCATGTCCATGGATTGTACATATAAGTTCTTTGAGTTCTCTGTTTCCTATATCATTTTTGACCTCTCCCTGTCTATTTTATGCCTACCAATTATGCTTCTTCCCTGTACCTTACCCCCTACTCCTCCCTTCCCCCTCCCCACTGAACACCCTCCATGTGATGTCCATTTCTCTGATTCTGCTCCTCTTCTGACTGCTTAGTTTTTGTTTTCATTGTTTCTCTTTCATTTATTTTTTAGGTTCATTTGTGATAATTGTGAGTTTGTTATCCTGTTACTGTTCATATATTTTTATCTTCCTTTAACATTTCATATAATAAGGGCTTGGTGATAATGAACTCCTTTAACTTGACCTTATTTGGGAAGCACTTTATCTGCCCTTCCATTCTAAATGATAGCTTTGCCGGGTAGAGCAATCTTGGATGTACATCCTTACCTTTCATGACATAAAATACTTCTTTCTAGCCCCTTCTTGCCAGTAAATTTTCTTTTCAGCTGATAGCCTCATGGGCACTCCTTTGTAGCCAACTCTTTCCTTTCCACTTGCTGCTTTTAAGCTTCTCTCTTTGTCTTTAATCTTGGGTAACTTAATGATGATGTGCCTTGGTGTGTTCCTCTTTGAGTCCAACTTCTTTGGGACTCTCTGGGCTTCCTGGACTTCCTGGAAGTCTATTTCCTTCACCAGATTGGAGAAGTTTTCCTTCATTATTTTTTCAAATAAGTTTTCAATTTCTTTCTGTTGTTCTTCTCCTTCTGGCGCCCCTACAATTCAGATATTGGAACATTTCAGGTTGTCCCAGAGGTTTGGAAGCCTCTCTTCACTTTTCTGAATTCTTGTTTCTTCATTTTGTTACAGTTGGATGTTTATTCCTTGCTTTTGTTCCAAATCGTTGCTTTGACCCCTGGTTTCCTTCCTGCCACTGTTGGTTCCCTGAATATTTTGCTTCATTTTATTTTGGGTATCTTTTATTTGTTCTTTCATTTTGCGACCAAGCTCAATCAGTTCTGTGAGCATTCTGACCACAATGGCTTTAAATTCTCCATCAGATAGGTTGGCTATCTCCTCATTGCCTAGCTCTCTTTCTGAGGTTTTGCTGTGTTCTTTCATTTTGGCCCTATTTCTTTGTTTGGGTCACCTGTTAAGTTGTAAGGGAGCAGGGCAACCCTCTTTGCTGTGCTATGGAGCTGCTTGTGGGGGAGGGGCCAATGAGGGAACAATGCAGCTCCCCTGCTCATCTCTAGCCCACTTTTCAACGAACTCTCATGTGAGACTGGGAGTTTCTCCCATTGAGGCAACTGCCTTAGTCCACAGCAAGCTCTGAGTCTCAGTTTTCCCTTAATTCAGTCCCTCCTGCACAGCCTGCCGCCTCACCCCCTCACTGGTTTCTCAGCCAGCCCCACCCCTATGGTCTGTCACCTGGCTGCAGTTTCTCTCTGTTTGCTGCCTTACCAGGCTGGTTGTTCTGTTTGACAGTTTGTTTAATTCCATGACTGTTGGAGTTCCATGTAGTTTGATTTTCTGGCACTTCTCGTTGTTCATTGATTTTAGATTGGTTGTTATTCTCCTTTAGGTTGTGCAAAGATACGAAGGGTTTCAACCTATGCATCCATCTTGGCCAGAACTTCCCTTCTTTTGTATTTTTTCATTACCATTTATCCCTGTATACCTCTCTCCCTTCCTGCAATCACTACACTGTTGTCCATGTCCATGAGTCCTTTCTCCTTTTTGCTCAATCCCTCCACCTGCTAACCACCTCTCCCATAGCTGTCAACCTGCTCTTTCTTTAGGAGTCTGTCTCTGTTTTGCTTATTAATTCAGGTTGTTCATGAGATTGCCCATATGAGTGAAATCAAATGGTAATTGGCTTTCTCTGACTGGCTAATTTCACTTAGCATAATGTCCTCTAGATCTATCAATGCTGTCACAAAGGGTAAAATTTTCTTCTTTTTTATAGCTGAGTAGTATTCCATTGTATGAATGCCCCACCGTTGTTTTATGCATTCATCTTCTGATGGACGCTTGGACTGCTTCCATATCTTGGCAATTGTAAATAATACTGCAATGAAGATAGGGGTGCTTATGTTTTTTGATTTAGTGTTTTGGGGTTCTTAGGATATATTCCCAGAAGTGGGATTGCCAGGTCAAAAGGCAGATCAATTTTTAATTTTTTGAAGTATCATCATACAGTGTTCCACAGTGGCTGCACCAGTCTGCATTCTCACCAAGAGTGCAAATGAGTTCCCCTTTCTCCACATCCGCACCAGCACTTGTTTGTTGATTTATTAATGATAGACATTCTGACTGGTGTGAGGTGATATCTCATTATGGTTTAAATTTGCATTTCTCTAATGATTAGTGATGTTGAGCATCATTTCAATATGTCTATGGGCCATCTGTATATCCTCTTTGGAGAAGTGTCTATTCAGGTCCATTGCCTATTTTTTAACTGGATTGTTTTATTTGTTTGTTTGTTTGTTTGCTTTTGTTTAGGTATTCAGTTTTGTAACATACATTTTGGATGTTAACCCATTATCAGATGTATCAGCGATTATGTTCTCCCATTCTGTGCAGTGTCTTTTTATTTTGTTCATGGCTTCCCTTGCTGTGCAAAAACTTTTTAGTTTGATGTAGTCCCATTTGTTTATTTTTTCTTTTCTTTCCCTTGCCAGAGGAGATATATCAGATAAAATATTGCTGTGAGCAATGCATGAGATTTTACTGCCTATGCTTCTAGGATTTTTATGGTTTGGGGTCTAACATTTAAGTCTTTAATCCATTTTGAATTTATTCTTGTGCGTGTTGTAAGAAGGTAGTCTAGTTTCATTTTTGTGAACAAATCTGTTCAATTTTCACAAAACCATTTATTGAATAGACTGTCTTTAGTATGTTGTATGCACTTGCTTTCTCTGTCAAATATTAATTGACTATAAAGTGTGGGATCATTCCTGGCCTCTCTGTTTTGTTCCACTGATCAGTGTATTTGTTTTAATGCAAGTACCATGCTGTTTTGATTACTATGGCCTTATACCACAGTTTAATATTAGGTAGAGTGATTTCGCCAACTTTGTTCTTCTTTCTCAGGATTGATATTGTTATGTGGGGCCTTTTGTGTTTCCATATACATTTTTGAAATATCTGTTCTAGTCCTCTGAAATATATCATTGGCATCTTAATAGGAATTACGTTCAATGTATAGATTGCTTTGGAAAGCATGCACATTTTAATGTTATTCATTCTTCCTATCCATGAACACGATGTATGCTTCCACTTATTTGTATCTTCTTCAATTTGTTTCTTCAGTATCTTATAATTTTCCAAGTATAGGTCTTTACATCCTTTTTGAAGCAATTTTAAATGGGATTGTTTCCTTAATTTCCCTATTAGTTCATTATTGGCATCTAAAAATGCAGCTGATTTCTCAATATTATTTTATATCCTGCTGCTTTACTAAATTCATTTCTTGATTCTGAAAGTTTTGTGATGGAACCTTTAGGGTTCTCTGTGTACAGTTTCATGTTTTCTGCAAATAAAGACAGTTTTACTTCTTCTTTTCCAATTCAAATGACATTTATTTCTTCTTGCCTGATTGCTATAGCTAGGACCTCCAGTACTGTGTTGAATTAGAGAGGTGAAAGCGCACATGCCAGTCTTTTCCAATCATAAGGGGGATGTTTATACTTTTTGCCCATTGAGTATGATGCTGGCAGTGGGATTGTCATACATTGCCTTTACTATATTTAGGTACGTTTCCTCTAATCCCACTTTGCTGAGAGTTTTTATCATAAATGGGTGCTGGATTTTATCAAGTGCTTTTTTCGAGTCTATTGGTATAATCATGTGGATTTTATCCTTCATATTTTTCATTTTGTGAATCACATTCATTGATTTGTGAATGTTGTACCATCCTTGCCTTCCCAGAATAAATGCCACTTGATTATGGCATATGATTTTTATTTGATGCATTGCTGTATTCTGTTTGCTAACATTTTCTTGAGGATTTTAGCGTCTATGTGCATCAATGATATTAGACTATAATTTTCTTTCTTTGTAGTGTGCTTATCTGGTTTTGGAATTAGGATAATGCTGGCCTCATAAAATGAGCTTGAGAGTCTTTCCTCCTGTGGAATTTTTTGAAAAAGTTTGAGAAGGAGAGATGTTAGTTCTCAGATATTTGGTAAAATTCACCCATGAAGCCGTCTGGTCCAAAGCTTTTATTTGTTTTGAGGTTTTTGATTACTGCTTCAATTTCACAATGTGTAACCTGTCTATTTATATTCTCTGATTTTTCTTGACTTAGTTTTTAAGATTGTATATTTCTAAGAATTTATCCATTTCATACAGGTTATCCAGTTTGTTGGTATATAGTTGTTCATAATATTTTCTTACAATCCTTTGTATTTTTGTGATGTCATTTTTCCTTGTCTTCTTTATTTTCTGATTTTATTTATTTGGGTCTTCTTTCTTTTTTCTTGATGAGTCTTGTTAAAGGTTCATCAATCTTGTTTATCTTTTCAAAGAACCAGCTCTTGGATTCATTAAACTTTTGTATCAATTTTTAGACTCTACTTCATTTATTTCTGTGCAGATCTTTATTATTTCCTTCCTTCTACTTACTTTGGGCTTTTTTGTTGTTCTTTCTCTAGTTGCTTAAAGCATAAAGTTAGATTGTTTAGTTGAACTAATTCTTGTTTCTTGAGATAGGCCTGTAATGCTATGAATTTCCCTCTTAGGAATGCTTTCCCTGTGTCCAGCAGATTTTGGGTTGTTGTGTTCTCATTCTCATTTGTTTCAAGGTATCTTTTAATTTCTTCCTTAATCTCATCGTTGACCCATTCATTTGTTAATAACACGTTATTTAGCTTCCATGTCTTTTCTTCTTGTGATTGATTTCTAGTTTTATAGCATTATGGTCAGAGAAGATGCTTGATATGATTTCAATACTATTAAATTCACTGAGACTTGTTTTGTTCCCTAATATGTGGCCTATCCTAGAAAATGTTCCAGGTACACTTGACAAGTATGTATATTTGGCTGCTTTGGGGTGAAATGCGCTGAAGATATCAATTAAATCCATTTGGTCTTTTGTGCCATTTAAGGCCACTGTCTCCTTGTTGCTTTTCTGTCTGGAAGATCTTTCCATTGAAGTCAATGGGGTGTTAAAATCCCCTACTATGACTTTATTTTGGTCAGTCTCTCCCTTTATGTCCATTATGATTTGCTTTGCATATTCAGGTGCTCTTATCTTGGGTCCATAAGTGTTTACAAGGGTTATATACTCTTGTTGGATTGTTCCCTTTATCATTATGTAGTGTCCTTCTTTGTCTCTTACTATAGCATGGTTTTAAAGTCTATTTTGTCAAATATAAGTACTGCTACCCCAGCTTTTTATTCTTTCCATTAGCATGAAATATCTTCTTCTGTCCCTTTACTTTCAGTCTGTGTGTATCTTTCAATCTGAGGTGGGTCTCTTAGAGGCAGCATCTATATGGGTTTTGTTTTCTTATCTATTCATCTACCTCATGTCTTTTGGTTGGAGCATTTATGTCATTTACATTTAAAGTGATCATTGATAGATACTTATTGCCAATTTACTTTTTAACTTTTTTTCCAGTTTTTAAATATTTTCCATTTACTTCTCCTTAAAGCAACCCCTTTAACATATGTTGCTGTACTTGTTTGGTGTTAAGAAACTCCTTTAGATTTTCCTTGTCCGGGAAGCTCTTTATTTCTCCTTCAATTTAAAATGATAGCCTTGCTGAGTAAAATAGCTTTGGTTGCAGGTCCTTGCATTTCATTATCACCTTAAATATTTCATGCCCATCCATTCTGACTTGAAATGTTTCTGTTGAGAAATCAAATGACAGTCTAACTGTAGCTCCCTTGTAGGCAATAATTGCTTTTCTCTTAATTCTTTTCAGATTTTTCCTTGTCTTTAAGCTTTGCGATTTTAATTATTATGTGTCTTGGTGTGGGCTTCTTTGGGTCCATCTTTATTGGTACTCTCTGTGCTTCCAAGACTTGAGTGTCCTTTTCCCTTCACCAGATTAGGGAAGTTTTTCGTCATTCTTTCTTCAACTAGGTTCTTAATCCCTTGCTTATACTCCCTTCTACCTCTTGTATTCCCATGATGCAGATATTGTTACTTCATGTTGTCCCAAAGGTTTCTTAAACTCTCCTCATTTTTAAAAATTCTTTTTCCTTTTTGATGCTCTGCTTGGGTGTTTTCTTTTTCCTACCTTGTCTTCCAAATTACTGTTTTGATCCTCTACTTCATCTAACCTACTGTTTATATCTTCTAGTGTATTATTTATTTCAGATATTGCATTCTTTATTTCTGACTGGTCCTTTTTTATGGTTTCTATGTCTTTTTTCATACTTTTCAGAATTCTTATAATCATTACTCTAAACTATCTTATATATTGCTTGCCTCCATTTCATTTTGCTGGAGAATTTTCCTCTTGTTTCATTTGGGTCTTTGTCTTTCCATTTTGGCTGCTCTTTGTGTTTGTTTCTATGTATTAGGTAGATATGCAAAGACTGTGATTCAGTCCTATGTCATCTGCTGCCTTTGACTTGTCCTGGGCAACCTCTTTGGAGGCATCAGTGATTCACAGTTTGTGGTTTTCTCTGCTAGGCCTGGGTGTATGCAGGAAGAATCAGCTGTGCACCAAGGGCAGCTTTTACTAGCACCAGGCCCGGGGGTGGGTTAGCTAGTCTTAGAACTCCCAGAGATCCTCTTTTCCCTGCAAGCTTTCTGTTCAGCTTAAACATTGAAGATACCACCAGCTGTACTCATCTCCAGCCCAGCTTACACGCCACAAGGTGGAGTGAAAGGGGTTTCTGAGGGTGGCATATTACTTCTACACAGGCTCATGCCAATTGGAGGGGAGTGCTCTGTCTGAGAAACATGGCTTCTGCGGTATGGGTAATAATTCCACAAAGGGATCCTGACAGCTGACTCTTCATCTGTCTCTCCCAGAGCCATCTGCTCCAGACTCTCCTCATGTGTCGCTAGTCCACATTACCCTCCCTCTTTCAGAGCCCAGGCTGTAAATGAATTTTTTCATTGGCCATTTAAGAGGCTCTCTGTGTCTCTAGCCATCAATCCCTGGTGAACAGTAACCCTGCCGTTTTTCATAGCCAGATGTTATTTCGGTTCCTTTCCAGGCTGTGCTGCTCTAGGCTGGGGAGCCCAGCTTGGGCTTTAGAACCCACACTTCTCAGATGGAACCACCCAGCTGCTGAAGTATCCCCTTAGGACTTCAGCTTTCACCTGCGGGAGCCCACCCAATGCTCTCACACCTCTGCACTTCCACCAGTCTCATTGTGGTAAAGTGGTCTTTTCCCTATGTCCTTGGTTATAAGCGTTTCTCCAGCTACAGTTTAGTTGGTTTATTCAGTATGATTTTTCTATAATTTTGATGTAATTCCAGTTTTGTCCTCATAGGAGGTTAATGTAGCTTTCACCTCTTCTACTGCCACCTTTAGACTGAGTCAGCGGGCTGCAGAATGATGGTGCGTAGCTCCTAGGGACCCCAGTTGAAGGCCTGGTCTACAGGTCACCAGTGCTTACAAGTTAGTGGCTGTAATATGACAGGTTTTTCATTCAGTCAGGCTCCCAACCAAAGGTAGAAAGAACCAGACCAAAAGGCAAAGGAGAGAAGGGAAACCTCACAATAATCACTTTTTTACACACTTCAATTTTTAATCTTTTTTTCCTTTTTTATTGCTATTATATTATAGTTGTCCCAATTTTCCCCCTTTGCCCTCCTCCAGCCAGCCCCCCCACTCCCACACAGTCAATCCCCTCACAGTTGTCCATGTCCATAGGTCATTTATACATGTTCTTTGACTAGTCCCTTCCCCTTCTTTCCACCATTATCTCCCTTCCACCTCACTTCTGGCAGCTGTCTGTGTTCCATGTTTCCATGTCTCTGGTTCTATTTTGCTCAATCATTTATTTCATTCATTCTGTTCCTCTTACAAGTGAGATGGCATGGTATTTGTCTTTCACCAACTGGCTTATTTCACTTAGCATAACATTCTGCAGTTTGATCCATGTTGTCATAAAAGGTAGGAGTTCCTTTTTCCTTTCTGCTGCATAGTAGTATCCCATTGTGTGAATGTACTACAGTTTTTTAATCCACTCATCTAATGAATAGTCACTTAGGCTGTTTCTAGCACTTGGCTATTGTAAATAGTGTGTCTATGAATATAGGGGTGCGTAAGTTCTATCGACCTGTTGTTTAGGCATCCTTAGGGTATATTCCCAGCAGTGAAATTGCCTGGTCAAGAGGCAGTTCCATTTTGAGATTTTTGAAGAAATCCTATACTGTTTTCCACAGTGGCTGCACCAGGTTGCATTCCCACCAACAGTGCACTAGGGTTCCCTTTTCTCCACATCCTCATCAGCACTAGTTGTTTGTAGGTTTATTGATGGTGGCAATTCTGATCAATGTGAGGTAATATCTCATTGTGATTTTAACTTGCATCTCTCTGATGGCTAGTGATATTGAGCATCTTTTCATATGTCTCTGGGCCATCTGTATATCTTCCTTGGAAAAGTTCTATTCAGGAAATTTGCCCATTTTTTAATTGGATTGTTTGTCTTCCTGGTGTCAAGTTGTATGAGTTCTTTATATATTTTGGAGATTAAACCCTTGTCTGATGTATCATTGGCAAATATGTTCTCCCATACAGTTGGTTACACTTTCATTTCGTTGATGGTTTGTTTAGCCATGCAGAAGGTTTTTACTTTCATGGAGTCCCATTTGTTTATTTTTTTATGTATTTACTTTGCCCTAGGAGACAAATCGGCAAAAATGTTGTTACATGGGATATCTTAAATTATATTGCCTATGTTTTTTGCTAGGATTTTTATGGTTTGATGACATATGTTTAGTTATTTTATCCATTTTGATTTTATTCTGGTGTATAGTGTAAGTTGGTAGTCTACTTTCATTTTTTTGCACGTACCAGTCTAGTTCTCCCAACACTATTTGTAGAAAATGCTATTTTTACTCCATTTTATGCTCCTGCCCACTTTGTCAAATACTAATTGACCATAGAGTCATGGATAAATTTCTGGGCTCTCTATTCTTTTCCATTGGTCTATATGTTTGTTCTTATGCTAGTACCAGGTCATTTTTATTACAGTGGTTTTATAATATAGTTAATATCAGATATTGTGATCCCTGCGACTTTATGTTTATTTTTCAAGATTACTTAGGCTACTTGGAGTCTTTTTTTGGTTCTATATAAATTTTTGGAGTATTTGTTCTAGATCTGTGAAATATGGCATTGGTATTTTATCAGGAATTGCATTGAATCTATAGATTGCTTTGGGTAGTATGGACATTTTAATGATGTTAATTCTTCCAATCCATGAACACAGTATATACTTCCATTGAATTGTATGTTCCTCAATTTCTTTCTTCATTGTTTTATAGTTTTCTGAGTACATGTCTTTTACCTCCTTGGTTAGATTTATTGGTAGGTACTTTATTTTTCTTGGGATTTTTGTAGTTCCTCTTTCTGAGAGATCATTGTTGGTAAATAAAGATGCTGTCTATTTCTGAAAATTAACTTTGTATCCCACTACTTTGCTAAATTCACATATTAGTTTGAGTAATTTTTTGTTGCAGACTATGAGGTTTTCTATGTACACTAACGTGTTGTCTGCAAATACTGACATTTTTACTTCCTCCTTTCCAATTTGGATGCCTTTTGTTTCTTTTTCTTGTCTTGTCATTGTGGCTAGAAATTCCAGTACTATGTAGAATATGAGTAGTGAAAGTGGGCGTCCTTATCTTGTTCCTGATTTTAAGGGACAAACTTTAAGTTTTTGTCCATTGAGTATGATATTCTCACTAGGTCTCTCATATATGACCTTTTTATGTTGAGTTATGCTCCCTCTGTTCCCACTTTGCTGAGGGTTTTTACCATAAATGAGTGCTGTACTTCATAAAATATGTTTTTAGTGCCTATTGGCATGATAGTATCTATTGTCATGTGATTTTTATTCTTCATTTTGTTCATGTGGTATATTACATTTATTGATTTGTGAATATTGCACCATCCTTACATCCCTGGTATAAATCTAACTAGATCATTGTTTATGATATTTTTAATGTATTTCTGGGTCTGGATTGCCAATATTTTGTTGAGGGTTTTAGCACCTAGGTTCATCAGAGATATTGGCCTGTAATGTTCTTTCTTTATTGTATCTTTACCTGTTTTTGGAAGTAGGATAATACTGTCCTTGTAAAAAGAGTTTGGGAGTCTTCCCTCTTCTTGAGTTTTTTGAAATACTTTGGGGACAGGAGTTAGTTCTTCTTTGAATCTTTGGTAAAACTTTCCTGTAAAGCCATCTGGTCCAAGACTTTTGTGTGCCAGGAGGTTTTTTGTTTTATTACTACTTTGATTTTGCTAGTTGTTATCAGACTATATTCATGCTTTCTTCTTCTTCTGGATTCAGTTTTGGAAGATTGTATGTTTCTGTAAATTTATTCATTTTACCAAGGGTGTCCAATCTCATAATATATAGTTGTTCATAGTAATATCATACAATCCTTTGTATTTCTGGTGTATCAGTTGTTATTTCTCCTTTTTTGTTTCTGATTTTATTTATTTCAGTCCTCTGTCTTTATTTTTTGATGTGTTTGGTTAAAGGTTTGTCAGTTTTGTTGATCTTTTCAAAGAACCAGCTCCTGGATTCATTGATCCTTTGAATTGTTTTTTTTAGTCTCTATGTCATTTAATTCTGCTCTGATCTCAGCTATTTCCTTCCTTCTACTTGCTCTCAGATTTGTTCATTGTTTTTCCTCTGGTTCCTTTACATGTAGTGTTAGGTTTTTTATTTGATATTTTTGTATCTTCTTTATGTAGGCCTGTATTGCTATGAATTTCTCTCTCAGGACTGCCTCCACAGTGTCCCATAGGTTTTGGATTGTTGTGTGTTCATTTTCATTTGTTTCCAGGTACCTTTTGTTTTCTTCCTTGATCTCACTGATTTCATTGATCTCAATTATTATTTAATCATGTTATTCAGTCTCCATGCATTTTAATGTTTTTGAGTTTTCCCTTGAGGTTGATTTCAAGTTTCTTGCCATTGTGATCTGAGAAGATGCTCAATAAGCTTCCAGCTTTCTTGAATTTGTAGAGACTTGTTTTGTGTCCTGTCATGTGGCCTATCTTTGAAGCTAACCCATGTGCATCTGAAAAGAATGTATATGTTCCTTATTTGGGGTGAAATGCTCTGTAAATATCAGTTACATCCATTTCATCTAGGGTATCATTTAATGCCATAATATCCTTATTAATTTTTTGGAAGATCCCTTCTCACTTGTAATGTTTCTGTTGAGAAATCAGCTGCTAGCCCTACAGGAGCTACCTTGTATGTCACTAGGTGTTTCTCCCTGCTACCTTTAAGATTCTCTGTTTGTCTTTAAATTTTGCCAATTTAGGTATGATGTGACTTGGAGTGGGCTTTGGTTTCATTTTGATTGGGGACTTCTGTGCTTCCTGAACTTGCGTAACTTTGTCTCTCATCAAGTTAGGAAAGGTTTTCTGTCATTTTTTCAAACAGGTTTTCTATCTGTGGCTCCTTTTCTTTTCCTTCTGGAATCCCTATCATGTGAATATTGTTACATTTCATGTTGGCCTACAGCTCCCTTAAAGTATCTTCATTCTTTTTGAGTGTTTTCATTTTGTTTTTCTGACTGGTTATAGTTTTCTATGTGGTTTTCCAATTTGCTGATTTGATCCTCTGCTTCATCTAGCCTGATTATAACACCTTCTAATGTATTCTTCATTTCTGATCCTGTATTCTTGGTTTTTTTTATTGGTTTTTATATATAGGTTCTATGTCCTTTTTCATGCAGATGAAGTTCCTTGTAGTTCTCACTGAGTTCCTTTAGCATCCCTATATCCAATACTTTGAACTCTATGATCAGTTGCTTGCCTTGGTTGCATTTAGTTTTCTTTCTGGTGATTCCTCCTTTCCTTTCAATTGGGGGTTATTTGTCTCCTCATTGTTTATGTGAATTATATCAATCTTCTTTAGCTCTCTGTCATCATGGGGTGGCCTTCTGTGGTGGAAGACATGTGGAAATCAGGTCCAGTCTCCTTGAATTCCTGAGCTGAATGCTCTAGGGATGCCTGGTTGCAAAGAAATTCAGGCACTCAGTTCTTGCCTATCCACCTTCTAGCTCACTGCTCTTACAGGAGACTCAGACCCAAACCCTCCATTCTGCACTGAGTCACCCACTGACCAGCTTTGCTGGTAGGGCCCTGCAGCCCTTTTGCCGTGCAGCCTTCTACTCTTCCAAGCCAGCTGGACTCAGTGGGCATTAACTGCATATTCAATTGGCCTCTTTTCTGGCAGGAGGAACTTGAAAAAGAGTAACAAACAAACCAGAAGTGAGTAGAAAGAAGGAAATAATAAAAATCAGAGCAGAAATAAATGAAGTACAGTATAAAAAATACAAAGATCAAATGAAACCAGGAACTAGTTATTTGAAAAGATGAACAAGATTAACAAACATTTAACCGGTCTCATCAAGAAAAAAAGAGAAGACCAAAATAAATAAAATCAGAAATGGGAGATGATAATTAACAAGTGACATCACAGAAATACAAAGAATTGTGTCAAAATACTATGAACAGCTATATGCTATATGCCAACAAATTGGAGAAGCAGGGTAAAATGGGTAAATTCCTAGAAATATACAATCTTCCAAAACTGAGCCTGAAAGAACTGGAGAATCTGAATAGACAGATTACACGTAGAGAAACCGAAGCAGTAATCAAAAAGCTTCCAACAAGAGTCCCAGACCACATGGCTTCACAGGTGAATTTTACAGAACATTCAAAGAACAACTAACACAAATTCTACTCGAACTATGCCAAAAAATTCAAGATGAAGGAAGACTCCCATGCTCATTTTATGAGACCAGTATTACCCTAATTTCAAAGCCGGGTAAAGATGATTCAAACAAGAAAATTCTAGGTCAGTGTACCAGATGAACATAGATGCTAAAATCCTCAACAAAATATTAGCAAACCAAATACAGCAACACATCAAAAAGATCATACACTATGATCAAGTGGGATTTATTCTGGGAAAGCAAGATTGGTTCAGCATTTACAAATCAATAAATGTGATATACCACATAAACAAAAGGAAGGATAAAAACCACATGACCATGTCAGGAGATGTGGAAAAAACATCATAAAATTTAGCACCCAGGTATGATAAAGCTCTTAGAAATTGGGAATAGAAGAAACATACTGCAATATAATAAAGGCCATATATGACAAATACACAGCCAGCATCATACTGAAAGAGCAAAAACTACAAGTGTTGCCCTTAAGATCAGGAACAACATAGGGGTGTCTGCTTTCATCACTGTTATTCAAAATAGTACTGGAAGTCCTAGCCACAGCATCAGACAAGAAGAAGAAGAAAAGGCATCCAAATTGGAAAGGAAGAAGTAAAACTCTCATTATTTGCAGATGATGTATACTGTATATAGAGAATCATAGAAGTTTCAACAAAAAACTCTTAGAACTGATAAGTGAGTTTAACAAAGAAGCAGTAAACAAAATAAATATCCAGAAATCAGTTGCATTTTTATATACCAATAATGAACAATCATAAAAGAAACGGATGTAAACAACCAGTCAAGATGGCTTCAAAAAGAATAAAATGCTTAGGAATAAATTTAACGAAGAATATAAAAGACCCATACTTGGTAAATTATATGACACTGAAAACAGAAATTGAAGAAGATACAAATAAGTGGAAGCATACGCCATGTTCATGGATAGAAAAAAAATTAACATTAAAATGTCATCACTTCCCAAAACAATCCATAGATTCATTGCAACTCCTATCAAGATACTAATGGCCTATTTTACAGAACTAGAACAAATAATCCACACATTTATATGGAACCACAAAAGTTCCTGAATAGCAACAACTACCATATTTTTTTAATTTAATTTTTTAAGGTTTTTATTTATTTATCTTTAGAGGGGAAAAGTAGGAGAGAGGAAGAGGGAGAGAAATATCAATGTATGGTTTCCTCTTGTGTGTCCCATGCTGGGAACTGGCCTGCAACCCAGGCATGTGCCCTGACTGGGAATCGAACCGCAATCCTTTGGTTCACAGGCCCGCGCTCAATCCACTGAGCTACACCAGCCAGGGCACAACAGCTACCATATTTTGCCATGTATAATGCACACTCTTTTGTCTAAATTTTTGAGGGGAAAATAAGGATGCATGTTATACATGGGCAAAATTTATATAAATGTGTTCAATTCTTTTATTTATGCTTATGTGTTAAAAAACAACTCTAGAAAGCAATAACAATATCCTTATGTTCAAAAATAAATGCTAAAATTCCTCTATAATACAAAAACCGAATATCTAAATATAAAGAAATAAATAATTGAATTAAAAATTAAAAGATTTTTTTCACAAAAGTTTGGGCCCAAAATGTGGATGTACATTATACATGGCAAAATATGGTATTTTGAAAAAGAACAAAGTTGAAGGAATCACACTACCTTATATGAAACTACTACAAAGCCTTAGTAATCAAAACGTCATGGTACTGGCATTAAA
Source organism: Glossophaga mutica (assembly GCA_039655065.1). NCBI lineage: Eukaryota > Metazoa > Chordata > Mammalia > Chiroptera > Phyllostomidae > Glossophaga > Glossophaga mutica. The sequence continues at coordinate 27,552,182 of CM077318.1, forward strand.
ACAGACATATGAGGTCTGCTCAGGAGGTATCCAGTCATGTAATATGAAAAATAGAAACATTTATTGAAAAAGATATGAGATACAAGGAACATTGTACATAGGAAAATGATGCCTCAGTCCCCTTCAAAGTAAGCACCTTGAGTCCTGACACAGTTCTCCCAATTGCCATTAGTTGCCCCATCATATTTTCCTGAATTGCATTAATGTTCTGGAATCGCTCCCATTTCAAAGGTGATTTTAATTTTAGAAGAAGTCAGAAGTTGCAGGGCACCAAATCTGGGCTGTAGGAGTGCTGAGTCACCTGGGTGATTTGCCAAACTCTACATGAGACATAAAGTATGAGAGGGTGTGTTGTCATGATGAAGCTGCCAGTCAACAGTTGCCCGTAGCTGAGGCCTTCTGAATCATCTGAATAGTTTCTGCCTAGGAATCTTCAAGCTTAATGCAAAATTTGATACCGTTTCATTGCTCTACTCAGTCATTTTGAATATGATGGCCACACAGTACACATGCTTACTCAATGGCATCTACCCCCCCCCGACTATTATAGTGAAGTTGTCCTTGTTTATGCATACACATTCTTGTCCACTCTCCTAGGCTGCCAGGTTACAGTGATGTCATGCAAACTATTCTCGTTATATTAACAATGGCTATACTTTTTCTGGACATACCGTGTGTGTATGTGTGTGTGTGTGTGTGTGTGTGTGTAATATATGTAATATCATGTATGTCAGTGGAAGAGAATACAGAGCCCCAAAATACACGTACACCTTTATTGTCAGTTAATATTTGACGAAGAAGGCAGAAACATACAATGGGATAAATATAATCTATTCAGTAAATTGTGTTGGGGAAATTGGACAGATGCATACACAAAAACTTATAACTAGGCAACCTTTTTCCCCCATATACAAGAATAAAGTAAAAATGGATTAAAGACTTAAATGTTAGACTAAAAATCATGAAAAACCTAGAAGGAAACATAGGCAGTAAAATTTTGGATATTTCTCATTGAAATACTTTCTGGTATACCTCCTCTGGCAAGGGAAACAAGAAAAAATACACAGACTTCTGGCTAAGATGGAGGTGTAGGTGGACACACTGTGCCTCCTCTCACAGCCAAAATTAAGGACAACAAATATTTAGAAACAAGAAAACAACCGGAGCTGATAGAAAATTGAACTGTTCGGAAGTCCAACAACCATTCATCCAGACTGGTAAGAGGGGCGGAGTCTTGGCAGGAAAAAGTGGAGGTTAGTGGACACTGGCATGCAGGCAGCAGCGGCTGGCAGTTCCAAGGCGTGCAGGCAGTGGCTAGCAGACCCCGGGTGCACAGGCGGCGGCTAGCGGACCCCCGGCACGGGGTGACAACTGTGCAGACCCAGTGAGGCCACGCAAGGTGGGCTGGCTGATCAGGTGGTCCCACATTCACGCACAGATAATCCAGACAAAGGGGAAGTGGCGGAAAGGACTGGAATCGAAGAGAGAACTGAGCAAGCGCCATTGTTCCCTCTCGTACCCCGCCCCCACATACAGCATCACAACTCAGCAACTGGGCTGCCCCACACTGGGGAACACCTAAGGCTCCACCCCTCACTACATAACAGCCGCAACCAGACCAAAAATAAAAAACAAAAATAAAACATGAAAAGTGGCTCAAAAATAAAAAACAAAAATAAAACATGAAAAGTTGTTCAAGAGAACAAATCAAAATCCCAGAGCCAATTTTTCTAAGCGATGAAGAAATAGCCAACCTATCAGATGCACAGTTCAAAGCCCTGGTGATCAGGATGCTCACAGAACTGGTTGATTTTGCTCACAAATTAGATGAAAAAATGAAGGCTACAATATGTGAAATGAAGGAAAACACATGGGGAACCAATAGAGATGGGAAGAAAACTAGGACTCAAATCAATGGAGTGGACCAGAAGGAAGAAACAAACAACCAAACAGAAAACAAGGAAGAAACAAGAATTCAAAAAAATGAGGAGAGGCTTAGGAACCTCCAGGACATCTTTAAACGTCCCAACATCTGAATTATAGGGGTCCCAGAAGGGGAAGAAGAAGAGCAACAAGTGGAAAACTTATTTGAACAAATAATAAAGGAAAACATCCCCAATCTGGCAAAGGAGATAGACTACCAGGAAGTCCAGGAAGCTCAGAGAGTCCCAAAGAAGTTGGACCCAAGGAGGAACGTGCCAAGGCACATCGTAATTACATTAGCCAAGATTAAAATGAAGGAGAGCATTCTAGAAGCAGCAAGGGATAAGGGGACAGTCACCTACAAAGGAGTTCCCATCAGACTGTCAGCTGATTTCTCAAAAGAGACCTTACAGGCAAGAAGGGGCTGGAAAGAAGTATTTGAAGTCTTGAAAGGCAGGGACCTACATCCAAAATTGCTCTATCCAGCAAAGCTGTCATTTAGAATGGAAGGGAAGATAAAGTGCTTCTCAGATAAGGTCAAGTTAAAGGAGTTCATCATCACCAAGCCCTTAGTATACGAAATGTTAAAGGGACTTATCTAAGAAAAAGAAGATAAAAAATATGACAGTAAAAAGACAACAAACTCACAGCTATTAATAACCACATCTAAAACAAAAGCACGCTAAGCAAACAACTAGAACAGGAACAGAACCACAGAAATGGAGATCATATGGAGGGTTAGCAACAGGGGAGTGGGAGGAGGAGAGAGGGGGAAGAGATACAGAGAATGAGTAGCATAGACAGTGGGTAGAAAATAGACAGGGGAGTGCAAGAATAGTGTGGGAAATGTAGAAGCTAAAGAACTTATAACACATGGACATTAACAAAAGGGGAGGAATGTGGGTGGGAGGGAGAATGCAGGGTGGAGGGGAATGATGGGGGAGAAATGGGACAACTGTAACAGCATAATCAATAAAATATATTTAAAAAAAGAAAAAAATACACAAATGGGACTGTATAAAACTAAAATGATTTTGTACATCAAGTGAAACCATCAAAAATGAAAAAAACCCACTGAATAGGAAAACATATTTGCTGATGCATCTGATAACGCTTAATATCCAAAATTTATAAAGAACTTATAAAACTTAACAGCAAAAGAATACAATTAAAAAATGGGCAATGGACCAGAATAGACACTTCCTCAAAGAGGATGTACAGATGACCAACAGACATATGAATAGATGTTCAATGTCACTAATCATCACAGAAATACAAAATAAAAACACAGCGAGATATCACCTCACACCTGTCAGAATGACTATCATCAATAAATCAACCATAAACAAGTGTTGGCGAGAATGTGGCGAAAAGGGAACATTTTTTTTCTTCTTTATTGTTTTTCAAGTACAGTTGTTTCCATTTCCCCCCTACCATTCTCCCCTGCCCCACACACTCTTCTCCCACCCTCAATCCTACCCCTTTGGCTTTGTTCACGGGTCCTTTATACATGTTTCTTGATGAACCTTCCCCATCTTTCCCCCATTCTCCATTTCCCCACCACCACTCCCCCCACCCCAGCCATCCCCACTTTCCACCCTTGATCCTACCCTTCCTTTGGTTTTGTCCGTGTATCCTTTATAGATTTTTTAAGAATTTTATTGTATAAATGTTCCACAGCCTTTTTATCTGTTCATCTACTGATGGGCTCTTCAGCTGTTTCTAGATCTTGGCTATTGTAAATAATGCTGCAATAAACAACAGGGTGGATATATTCTTTCAAATTAGTATTTTGTGTTCTTTAGAAATATTCCCAGAAGTGGGACTGCTGGGTCATAAGGCAGTTCTATTTTTAGTTTTTTAAAGTAACTTCCTACTGTTTTCCACAATCACTCTACCAATCTGCATTACCACCAACAGTGCACAAGGGTTCCCCTTTCTCCACATCCTTGCCAGCATGTGTGGTTTGTTGATTTATTGATGATGGCAGTTCTGACAGATATGAGTTGGTATCTCATTGTGGTTTTAGTTTGCATTTCTCTGATGTTTAGTGATATTGAGTATATTTTTAGATGTCTATTGCCCATCTGTATGTCTTCTTTGGCAAAGTTTGTGTTCAAGTCCTTTGAAAAATGAACTAAAGATTTAAATAGACCTTTCTTCTTGTCAACATGTATTTTAATAGATTCTTAATTTCTGTAATCATCATGGAAATGCAGATCAAAACTTCAATGTAATATCTCCACACTAGTGAGGTTGGTATTATTTTAAAAATTATGTAAGTGTTGGCAAGGATGGAGTAATTGGAACTCTTGTATAATGTTGGTGAGAATGCAAAATGGTACAGCTCCTATGGAAATGTGTATGATTCCTAAAAAAAAAAAAAAAAAAAAAAAAAAAAAACTGTCATATGATCCAATAATGCTATTTCTGGGTATTTGTCCAAAAGAAATGAAATTAGGATCTCAAAAAGATATTAGCTCTCAATGTTCATTGCAGCACTATTCACAATAGCTAAGATGTGGAAACAACCCAGATGTCCAATAGATGAATGAATAAAAGTAACATGGTATATACATACAATGGTATTATTCAGCCATAAAAAAGAAGGGAATCCTGCAATATGCAAGAACATGAATGAACCTTGAAGACATTAGTCAAGTGAAATAAGCCAGTCAGAGCACAACTATGGTATGACTTTATTTATATGAGGTGCCTCAAATAGTCAAACTCAAATGATCAGGGAGTAGAATGGTGGTTATTAGTGGCTGAGGGGTAGGGGAAATGGAAAATTGCTAATTAATGGGCATAAAATTTGAATTTTGTAAGATGAATAAATTCTACAGATCTACTGTACAATTTCATGCCCACAGTTAACAATATTGTATTTTACACTTAAATATTTGTAAAGTGGGTAGATTTTGTATTGTTATTATTACAATAAAATAAATTTATTTTTTAAACAATAGCAGTTTACTCTTGGAAAACATCATTTAAATTCTTTTAAAGAGACTAAAATACAATTGAGATATACTATGTAAAAACAAAAGTGCACATTTAATAAATGTACATCTTGTTAAATTTTCATGAACCCAACATTCCCATGTAATCAGTATCCAAATTAAGAAATACTACATCAGTATTCCAGAAACCCCTTGTTCGTTTGCTTTAATGTCAGGTAACAGTATATGTATTGATCCTTTTCTGAGCTCTTTTGGGAAGGATTGATATTATTACAATATTGAGTTCTCCAATCCATGAACATAGCCTGTCTCCTACAACAGGAAACTTTATGATTCAATGACTTCCCTGAGAAATCCAGGGAAATCAGGAAGAGAGTGACCAGTTCATCAATTTCTCTGGGGCTTCCGAGAATCCCTGTAGGGGGATATCCTGCTTTACCATATCCTCCAGGAAGGATGTGGACATGCTCCTTGGCTTGTTGGGGTGATATTTTAATAGCTGTATGACCTTGAACAAGTTCCAAACTCTCCAAGCTTCAGCTTCCTCATTTATAAGATGAAAATTATGGTATCTACCTTACAGGGTGAATATGAAGAATGAATGAGATAATGTTATTTAGCATAATAATTGATATTAAGTTGGCAGGTACTAAATCATAGTTATTATTATTATTGGTCCAAGCTCTGACTTTAACAACTCTAGTAAACTTGGATAAGACATGTGGCATCTCTGGGCCTCATGTCTATCTGTATAATGGCAGATTTGGGCTATAAACTTTAGGTCCTTTCCACTTCCAGCATTCAGTGACTCTTTGTAACCAGTGGTTCTGTACAGACTTGACAAGAGAAAAAAAAAAAAAAAACTAAAACAAAGCAACAGGAGAAAACTCAAGAAGGGTATTCATGAAAAACCCATAACTGCATCATACTTTTTTGAAACCAGTGGATCAAATGAATTGCAAACAATGCCACATGGTAGTTAGTCTCTCTAAATTGGGAGAAAGAAAAACCTGCCACCATTTTGGTTAGCCTCAAATTAAACAATATTTTTGGCACATGTTATTCACATAAAATATGGTGTCCCTGTGTTTATGTACGTATTTACTTGTTTATTCTTGAGTCCTCTGTCTCTTGAGGGCTGATTCTTCACCTGAGTGCCTTGCATTTGGAGTGGCCAGCACAGCATCTGCTGAGTGACTGTTGATGCAGAAATTCTGACTGACAAGAGGAGGTGAGGAAGAAGTGCTCCTTGAGAAGGCTTGATGCCTGGGATTGCCCTGGAGAAGTCACCAAGGGCCGGGGTGCAGGGCTGGGCTCAGGCAGTGGGGAGGAGTGGCTAGTGGCGCTGGGGCAGGAGCCCAGCTTGGCCCTGCCCTGACTCTAGGCAAATGCATGCTCTATATGAAATTACTCCCTCTTTCTGGGCCTGTCTTCTAATCAAACCAGTAGAACATTCCATCTCCTAATCATTCTCCTCAGTTTTCTGTGGTTCTAATGAGGGAAAGGAGGTGAGAAGGGTTATATGAACTTCAGTGAAGTCCAGAGGCTACTTGAAAAACAGGTATCAAATCCGAGTGCTTATGGAGGCCAGGCCAGAACATAACTGAAGGGAATAGGGGACAGAGGCCAAAGTAAAAGACATCAATGCCAGGTAGAAATGCCAGCTGAGTGCCACCAGACCTCTTGAGTTTTCAGACTCCACTGATACAGCAAGTGGACAGCGCCCAGGGCATGATCTCTGAGCCCTGCTGCATTAAGCCACTGACAGGCAACCAGAGGCTGTTGCCCAGCATGTACTGGCTCTCCAGGATGTTGGGGGGGGGGCACACTCGCAGGCACAGGTGTGGGTTATATGACTCGTAAGGGTTCAGCCTGGTGGCCAGGTAGGCAAGAAGCATGAAGAACCACACAGCAAGGGAGAAGGGGTCCAGGAAGGAGAAATAGCTGGGCTCATGCCCCATGTGCAACTTGGTAGAGGATGTTGATTCCCAGGGTCATGAAGGGTTTGGAGAAGTCCCGATGACCTTTTCCCACTCGGCAGTAATGGTGAATGCAGCCACAGCTAGGTCTGCCTTCTGGTTGACGAGCTCACTGACCATGCTCTTCCAGGAGCCACTGGGCTCAGGCACCCTATACAGCCCATCCTCCACCAGCCACAGGTGGTAGCGGAAATGCAGCAGTTCAGCCAGCTCCCACAGCATGTCCACATAGAAGCCCTCAAAGCGCTCATTTCCCGACAGGGTCTGGAAGTTGGGTCGGTGCATGACTTAATTGGGTTTTCCAAAATGTTTGTGACCACCAGCGTCTTGTTTGCCAGTGCCTGCAACAGGTCGATGTCCAGGGTGGTGGTGCTCATGGCCAGGGTCTGGTTACAGTACTACACCCCGATGTCACGGTGGCCCTGCCAGGACTTCTCTAGGATGCATAGGGTGTAATTGGTCCTCTGCCCTTTGCTGTTGAATTCAACCCACCTGGTCAGCCCATCATACTCTACCATATACAAGTAGTTCATGAGACTGGTCCCATGGGGCCAAATGGTGACCCATGTACAGGCCAGTGTCTTCACACCAATCTCCTGCCTGCAGTTTAGCTCCCAGAAGGCACTCACCACTATGTGCATGGCATTGAACATCAGGGTAGCCAACAGCACAGGCCCTGGGTAGGTGCTGGCTTCACAGTTCTCCCTCAAGGGCATGCTGAGGCTGTGCACAAACTCAGGGTAGAAGGGGTGCAAGGTGTTGAAGATGGAGATGCCCAGGATATTCTAGGAGTCCTCCACCATCCTGTCCAGGTTCAGGATGGAGAAATCCATGGAGGTGAGGTTATACTTGTAAAATGCAGAGGTCATTCCCAGCTCCGAGACCTTATGGAGGATGAAGTGGGAGATGGAGGCATTGGCATCCATGATAATGGTGGACACCTTGTCAGCACGGACCTCCTTGAGCAGTGGCTTAGGGTCCTGGCTATCATCCAGCATCTTCACTGACAGCATCTCCCTGGAGATGAGGAAACCTCATACCAGCTGCTCCAGTTGAAGTAGACACTCGGCCTTGGCACTGATGAGGCTGGCTGAGGGGTAGTTGAAGGACTTGAAGATCTGGAGACTGCCAGGCTCACATCCTTGTTGCTGGGGTTCAGACTGACAGACATGAAACAAAGGTACTGAAGGCTAGGCATCTCCTTGGGACCCACCTTCATGTAGGGGATCTCCTTCTCCCCACAGATATGGCCCATGGTAGAAGCAGATGCAGGGCTGGAGAAGGGCCCCAGGACAGACACAACTCCTTGGGCAGGAACTGACACATGGTGTCCATAGTCTCATACTGGCAGTCCTGTTGCAGCTCAAAGATGTCTACCTCCACTCAGGCCTTGGCTGGGACCTCAATGATCCTGTTGATCTGCTCCTGGGCCAGGGCCAGACAGTTGCCATGACACACACTGTCTGGCCATCCAGGATTGCAGCCATGCACAGTGGTGAGAGCACCCAGCAGCTGGGGCTGGCAAAGGCAACAATCAGCAGCAGCAGCTCAGCTGACATCTTCCTCCCCTCCTCATGGGGCCACAGCTGTAGCGACCCACACTCACCATGGATCCTGGTGGGACAGACCTGGGCTCCCTTGAGGCCTGAGATGCTCAGGCATTGGGTGGTGGTGTGGCTGGGGAAGAGGGCAGTCCACAGGGCCCCCTCCCCTATCTCCAGCTGTGCCCCCCAACTAATGCAGATCAGGCTCTCAGGAAGCAAGGAGGAAGGACAGGTGGAAGAGGAGAGGGTGGGCCGGGGAGGGAAGAGGAAAGGAGAAAATGGAAAAAAAGAAGAGCAGAGGGTGAAGGAGCAAATAGAGGGGAAGGAGGGAGGAAAAAAATAAGTGCATCATATTCAATGGTGAAATACTGAAAAAAATATGTAATGCTTCATGCTTCACGAATTTGCATGTCATCCTTGCACAGAGGCCATGCTGATCTGTGTATTGTTCCAATTTTGGTGTATGTGCTGCTGAAGTGAGCACACAATAAATTTAAATAGTACAGAGACATGAAAAAGTGTAGCATATTTGAGGAATTTGAGATGTTACGAATGAAACAAAGGCTATTTGGACAAAGTGGCAGGAGATGGTGCTGATGCAGTAATTTGGGCCAGATTTTCTGTGTATTTATCTGCCTCCCTTTCTGGTTGTGATCCTTTTGAGAAAAGAAACTGTCTTATAAAGTCCTAAAATCTGAAGGCCTAGCATACTGACTGGCACACAATTGTTTGAATGAATTAGATGAATAAGAAGAGAGACTACCTGTCAATATTATTTCAATGGTTCATTTCTTCCAGTACATATTGAATACCTCAGACTCCAGACTGGAGCAAAATTAAGATTCTGTGTATTCTTTTATACAACAGCAATAGTAAGACTTGTTCCAAACACATTAATTCTTTTTGCAGGCTTTTTCTTTATAGTCATGTTGTCTTCTCAAGGAATAGATTCTAGCCTTTTCCTTTGCTGTTTTTAGTTCAGCCCAGATACCTCTCCAAAGAATTAATCACTTGACTACTCCCTGTATTGATATTCCTAAAGTGGAATTGTTATAGGGAAGGTATGGATTTACAAAGGTGCATTGGCATATTACAAGAGTCTCTGTTTTCTTCTATGTGTTTAATTTCACAGCCAATAGCAAAGCTGTTAATCATACATTCTTTAAGACCTAGTCCAAATGGGAACCTAATATTAGGAATGCAGAAAGCATAACTCCATACCATTAATGATACAGTATAGCAAAATTAATGGGGTGGGGGACAGAGGCAGGATAAAGTTTTTGAACAAGTAAATGAAGATTTACTTTATTTATGGAGTTCTATCTTTAGGGAATGCTAAATCATAAACTCATCATTGGTTAATTAGAAGGTAATTAAAATTGTACCACAGTGATTGGATAAATAGTTAATGAAGGCTGAATGAATGAAGAAAGGAAATTTGGTGAAATTATTGTGTACATTTGAGGAAAAGGAAAGACACAAAATGTTATTCATGCAATGCAGTTCATCAGTATTAAAGGATGCATATATCTTCGCATTAATTAATAAAATTTACTCTTCAAAAACAAAGAGTCCCAGCTCTTATTCTCCCATTCAAAGGATCCTGCCTTGAAATGCAAATTTACCTGAGTGCTACTTCAATTTTTACTCACTTATAGCATGTGAGATTATTATTGCTGAATCTTCTTTACCATTTATTTACTGTTGTCTTAAGAATCTTGGTGTATTCTGTGTGTAGTAACTGTTCCTACTAAAATGGCTGGCTCAGCTTAGGCTCCTGACCAGATCCAGCTTACTAGCTAGTTTTCCAAACCAGTGGACTGGTTTCTGCAGGGAGAACTGTGCTTGCTTTTGATAATTACCTCACCTTTATGAAATAAGTCAGTCTGAAGGGAAGACCTCATTACAGATCTGAGGCAATAGACTCCAATTTTAATACCAGAACAATTCTCCATCCTCAGGCTCTGAAGTCTACAATTATTTATTTTATTTAGACAGAGACACCCATAATACGATACCTCTGGGCACATTCTCACACAAGTATTAAATAGATAACCAAATGGTCAGCGTGTTAAGAACCTGCCCTGTACCTGTCACTCAAATAGAAAATTGGTCAACAGGAAGTACAGCATGGCCCAGAGGCAGCACAAAGTAGACACTGATGAATAACCAGTTTTGTAATCCCCCACTCCCAAAGATGGGAGAGAAGAGTAGTTGCTATAACTGTTCCCAGGGCTAAACTACAGGAAAATAAGACTTTCTCTTCTCAGTTCCCCTGAAAACTGCCAGACTTCGTTCTAAGGAAAATGATATATCGCCTGTCTACCATCTGTCACTTTGAATTGTTCTATCAAATCAACATTTTTTGAACTTTGTTTTCATTGAGGAATATGATTTTGTTTTGTTTCCCAAGCCTTCAATTGCACAAGGGAGAAGAGTCCTGAAGCATTCTTTTTCTTGAAGTTGGAAATATGTATTTTGCTTTCCTGCTCGTGGAACTCAAACACCTTAACAAATTTAGTTCAGACTTTTCTCAAATAATTCACCTTTACCAGGCCTGGGATATATCAATCCCACAGGAAAAAACACAGAGAACTTGTCTGAGCATAGGAAAATACGGATTCAGAGAGAAATGGTACTTCTCCATTCTGGCTTTAGTGTCACTGTTAGCAGTGTCCTACTAATACAGTACGCAGCTGAAACTGAGCACTGATTAAAGCTTTGGGAGGAGGTATTTCAGGTGTAAGGGGGGAATGTGGTTCTTTCATTTTGGAAAGTTCAAGGTGGTGACAAATATAGTCTCTTCTCCTAAAAATAGTACAAGCAAAGAGCAATCACTGATGACTCCCAGAATTACTTATTAATGTTTTATCTTGATCTCTGTGTATTATCTGGAAGAAAAAGTTATAAAATGAATGCAAAACTAATATCTTCCAAGATGTAAATAGGATGTAGTCTAGGTACAAAGAAGCCACAGTACTCTAGTTTTCTTATTCCATTTATGAAGCAAGTTTATATAAATCCCTGATTGGATTAGAAGAAGTGAGCAAACATTTATTTAGTGTCTAATATATGCTAGGCCCTAAACATACATTCTCTTATTTAATTTTCCTCACTTTCCTGTAAGTGCTGTGAGGGGAGGTGTTATCATCCCTATTTACAGTACAGAAACAGTCTCAGAAAGATTAAGTGACTTGTTTTATACCCCTTGTAAGTGGCACACCTAGTAAATGGCAGGTGTGGGTTTGAATCCAGAGAAGGGCTGGCCAGAAAATCATCTGTGATGATGGAAATACATACTCTATTTTGTGCTGTGTAATACAGTAGCTAATGGCCACATGTGGCCATCAAACACTTGAAATATGGCTAGTATAATTGGGGAACTGAACTTTTCATTTTATTTAATTTTATTTCATTTTTTAATTGTTGTTCAGTTACAGTTGTCCTGCCTTTCCCCCCATGAATCCTCCATTCATTTTCCTCATCTTGCCCCTTCCCCTACTTTCTCCATTATCCTCCTCCCCCTTTCCCTCTGGTGACTGTCAGTCTGTTCCTTGTTTCCATGCCTCTAGTTATATTTTGCTCATTTGTTCATTTTGTTGATTAGGTTCCACTTATAGGTGAGATCACATGGTATTTGTCTTTCACCGCCTGGCTTATTTCACTTAGCGTAATAATGGCTGCATTTGGATAAATCACCTATGTTGGACAATACTTATATAGTGATTGCCTTTTCTTGACTGTAATTTGTGAAGCAGGAATCCAAACCTTATTTCCACATTATTATTAAGAGAGGATCCATGTATGGGGTTTCCTTTACAGTGTTTTCTATTATAAGGATCTTAGTCAGTGGAAGGACTGTTTTGCTTCTTTTTTTAAAAAATTTTTTTAGAGGGGGAAGGGAAGGAGAGAGGGAGACAAATATCAATGCTGGGAACTGGCCTGCAACCCAGGTATGTGCCCTGACTGGGAATTGAACTGCGATCCTTTGGTTCTCAGGCCCACACTCAATCCACTGAGCTTCACCAGCCAGGGCTATTTTGCTTCTTAAAAAGGGAGAATTAAGTTATGTACAGTCAAGTTTAGAGGTAGAATGTGTGATAGTCCACCAGTACTCCCCAAAGAGTTTTCAGGAATTCTAGGAGAGAGGGGATACTGGGAATACTGAACAAACCCCCAAATCATACTTGCTTCTTTCCTTCACGACAGCCCCAGAAACAAGTTGCTTGACATCTGGTATGGGATATACAACTAGTGCACTGAACGTTTTAGCTGAGTCAAGATTAATATACATTTCTGGAGTACTTATAATATTGTACCAAGCACATTGCAAGGCGTCTTGGAGGAGGAGAAATTTTTAGAAATGACTGGGATGCCTGTCCTCAAGGAGTTTACAACTTAATGGTGGTGGAAGGAAGGATAAGACGGATACTCAAGGAGCTATAATATAACACAAGTCATGCTCTAAAATGTATAGGGAAAGTACAGATTAAGATCTGTGAAGGGCCAGAATAGAGTTTTAGAAATTTAAAATCCCAAGTTTCTTGTTCTGCTTATTAGCTGTGTGACCTTGGGACATTTACTTAAACTCTGTAAGTTTCCCTGTATTTGTTGTAAAATAAGAGTAATAACTAGGAAATAAAATAATGGGATAATGGCTATTAACAGCCAGTGAATGGTAGTTCCCCTGGTGGCCCTGCTCTGTGTATGGACTGGATTGGGTGGAGTTGGATAGAGAAAGGCATCATGAAGCAAATAACACCTGAGATAAACCCTAAAGGAAGGATAGTATTCTGAAGGCTGGAAATCAAGTAGATGGAGGAACAGTGTGAGCCAAAGGTGTGGAGGTAGGAAATTCATGATTTGATGACTTCTAGATAGTCCCATTTTCCTAGAATGTCAGCCTTTTCTATTCAAAGTTTAATTCCCACAAGAATCAGCATCGTCTAGGAACTTGTTAGAAAAGCAGAATACAACCCAGAGTTGCCGAATCAAAATCTGCATTTTTAACAAGATCCCTAGGGAATATGTGTGTGCAGTAAAGTTCAAGAAGTGTTGAGGTAGAGTACAAACTGGGGCACAGCAGGAAACAAGGTTTGGAATGAGTGGTCTTATTATGAAGGACTTGAATGCCTGGCCAAATAGTTTGGGGAGTCACTAAAATTGCTGAAGGATCACTGTCAATGAAAATCCACTGTGACCTGCATTATACCTTGAAATAGTCAAAGTAAATGTAAATTTTGCTCAGAAAGTTCTTAGGTTCACCACCATTCAAGCAAGCCCGTTAGTAGAAGAGGACATTGGCCTTTTTTTCCCTCATCATATTCCCATCATCTTCAATCACCCATTAATTTTTTTACAATTACCTTGCTGCAGCTATACCAGCTATACAGATTATTGAACTCACAAAATTGACAAAGTACATTTCATTTGTCTGACATCAGCTAAGACCTGAAACTTAGAAATGTTCATTTGATTTGGCTGCTAACCCCTGTAGCTGGATGGTGATACTGGAGTCCAACTGTTCTAGAGATTTTAAGTATTCCCCAAGAAGTAGCAGGTGAACCACTAGGTAGTGAGATCTTAAAATATGAAGTCAGAGGTTTCCAGGGCTAGACTGAGGAAGGAGGAGAGGCTCCCAGAGATGGATTTTGCCTTGCTTTGAATTTACCAGATTTCTCAGGACCTAACCATTTTCTTTTAAAGGGAACTGACCCAGAATAGAACTGTGTGCCTTTTTTTGCTAAGGCTGTATTATCTTAAATCCATGGGCCACAGATACAAATAAGAAGTGGCAGGGACCCACAGGTTCACATTTCCATACTGTAACCTGGGGCATTCATTAAAAGTGTTAGATTGCATCAAGAAGGATAGTCCTAATTTGACCTGATAGAAGAAAGCTCTGTAAAGTGAATTGTGATAGTAACTATTACAGCAGCTGGGCCCAAAGACATCATTGATCTTTTTTCACAGCAATCATGACAATTCTTCAATGCTTTCCCCAATGCTCAGAAACCATTTGCATCTGTATGGCACATAGCATTGCATGTGAACTCCTTGACCTGCAGATTGGAGGATTCACTGAGAACCACACTTCATCCTGAGATTTTTTTAAGACTTTATTTATTTTACTTTTAGAGAGGAAGGGACGGAGAAAGAAGTAGAAAAACATTAGTGTGTGGTTGCCTCTCGCGCGCCCCCTACTGGGGACCTGGCCTACAGCCCAGGCAAGGACCCTGGCTGGAAATCGAACCAGAGACCCTGTGGTTTGCAGGTCAGCGCTCAATCCACTGAGCCACACCAACCAGGGCCTTAGATTTTTAAATTCCTTGGTTCTATTGGATAAAAAGACATTATCCGAGAACCCAGCCCCACCTTTCTCCAATGTGCATACTTTCTAAGGTGGCCTCAGGTGTGTTATTAAGTCAGATATTTTGTATTTTGACATGGCATGAAAAAACAACTGGTCAACCTGGTTTTAGATGAAAATTACATTACCACATGGACTTGTTTAATTGTGAATGTAATAAGATACAGAAATATCAGAAATCTATAACACTAATATTTACCATATATTTTCCTTTATTTTATCAGTTTGTTTTCCCTTTAGACAAACTATACATTTTGTAGGCTTTGACAATGAAGACAAAAGATGTGAGAAGAAATGAATGGTCAAGTTTCAAACTATTACTGTATTTATTCTCAGAAATAAAAGAGTAAGGGCTATGAGAAATGTATAAGACTTTAGAAAATTTCTAACTTTGCTCTCTTAATTCTTTGTGACTTCCTCATTTATTTTTCTTGCATTGATATCAGTAGAACCCTTAAAAAGTTAGACACCCCATGTGCTCATTTTAAGGATTGTAAGTAAGTAAACAGTTAAACAAAAAGTATCCTAGACAGTTTTGGGAGAATAAAAGGAACCTTCAAATAGAGTAGGTGGTAGTTTTGTGGGGTTTTTTTTAAGATAAGAAAAGTAAGCTGAATTCTTAGGAGCATTTCAAGGAAAGCTCCCCAGGTTAAGTGCCCAGTGGATTTAGGCCTGCAGGTCTTCGTAGATAAGATTCCTGTTTTGCATAAATGAATGAACTACACTGAAAAATTTCTTTCCAATCTGATGTCTTTTCAGTTTCATCATGTATGGTAGAAAATGGTAGAAATATCTCCATAACAGATTTAATAATAAATTCTGTAGTTTGTGTGATAAGTACAGTATGGTAATTGATAATATTTAACATTTAAGTCATGAATGAAATTCGAGCAACCAGAATTCTTGAAATTAAAGCAGTGGATTTCTTTTTAGAATTTAAATAGTTTTAATGGGGGTAGTTTTACTTAAAACAACATTTAACATTATCACATACACATGACACAGAAAAGATCCTGTATGTATTGCTTTCCTGATTTATTGGTTTATTTAGTGTTGTCCTAAGGAGGAATGAAATAATACAATAAAAGTAGCTAGGAAGCACTGGTATCATAGAATTTTGATATTTCTCTAGCCCTTGTTCTCTAACTAGAGATCTTTGGAGACTGTATTGTGTCCTGGAAAATAACATAAAATGTGGATTTGTATTCAGTGAATCAACTTACTGAGTGAGATGTTTCTTTCTCCTTGATATGAGATCTTTTTCTGTAAGAAACGAGTCCTGAGATGGTATGCTGAATTATCAAGTTCACATATCTGGATCATATTTGAGGTAGATGCACAGAAAGTACTTGAAATCTCAATCTTATTTAGTGCCAAACAAAAAATAAAATTTTTTTCCTAGACTCCTTCAACTTTCAGGAAAAGGTACAAACAGCAATGGAAGGGTTTAATAAGGAAAGTAGAGCATATCCTAAGATCAGGATATACCAATGCATACTAATCTCACATTGTACATCAACAATTCTATGAATTAAAATCGGAAATTCAAAGTTAGAATAATAGCAGTTAATATTTATTGAGCATCTGCTATGTCAGATTTGATGCCGATTGTTCTACATACATGGTCTAATTTAATCCATTTAACAGTCCCATGAGTTAGGTACTACTATTAACCACCTTTTATAGCTCTGGCTCTGAAGCTCTGTAAGATCCTTAGTCATCTACTTAATAAACTAGAGAAATGGATTATTCTGTAAAATTATCAAATGCAGAACAAAATAAGAAAAAAGTTTCCTGATTAACCATTATTAATTAGAACCTCCTAACCCCCTAGCATTCATTTTGATCAAGATCTTGCCATCCTGCAGTGTAGTACTCGAGTGATGAGGATGCATTTGAAATCTAATTATTTTAAGCAGTGTTGATATAATCAGCATCAGAACTTTTAAATTGTGGCATTAATTCTTGATTATCAGCTGTCAAGTCTTTAATAACTACATAAGTTAATAAAATGAGTCACCTCCCTGCCCTATTGAGTATTCATTCATTCATTCATTCAGTATCACATGTAGCAGGCATGATGCTCAGCACCAGGAATACAGTTGTATGTGGCGGGGGGAGATCTTTTTTAGTAGAACTTACAAACTTTGAAAATAGTCTTGGTCATGATCTGAATGTTTTCTAATACACAGACTTTTTTTTTATTCTACTAATGGTAGGGATTCAATAGGGCATAGATGTGATGCAGTGAGTAGTTGACCTAAGATATAGAAGCAAGTTTTCATTATTTCATTTAGTTACTCAGAGGATGTACAGTGTGAATGTTTGACAGTTCTCAGAAGACATCTAATGGAGGTGTTCCGAGTCTGATTGCTGAAGAAACGGTACTTGTTATGTGGGCTATAACATTAGTATAGGGATATTTTTAATTAAAAGCAATAATGTAAAGTTATTTTGTTAGAATCAAAACAATAACAGAAAGTCATTTTGTTAGACCCTTAGCGTTCATTTTACTGAAACCCGATTGACTTTCACCTGACTGGATCCCAAGCTTTTAATGACATTTCAAAACAGTGCCTCAAGAATTATATAACTGTGGGTCATAGAAAAATTGTGTGTTAAAGAATGAGCCATGGCAGGCCAACCTGATTCCTCTGATAGGATTAGAGAACCAGTAGGTAAAAGACTTGGGAGAGATAGCCTAACATTGGGCTTGAACAAAGCTTTTGATTCCACATTTCAGGGAGTTTTAATTGAAGCACTTGAAAATCCAGGTGCTTCTGCCAGAGGAGTAAAAACTATCTCTACTCGTCCCTCACTGAACTGTGTAAGACTTAGAGAGCAGAAAATGTCTTTTGCCATGTTACGTGGGGCAGCAGCTACTGGTAAAGTGACAGTGCTTCTGATATCATTTGAAGAGGATGTGATTAACCCTCCCCAAATCTGGGCCATAATTCCCAACGTTTCAATTGCTAAATAATCCCCCTTTGCAAGTTGTATATCTTTGTTTCCATTTCTCATTTGCTATGTAGTTATGGTTTTCTTTTTTGGAAACCTCTATGTCATCATTGGAAGAGACTTTGACACCAGGATATTATGAGTATACCTGCATCGATTCAACAACCCTTGCAATGAATGAATGAGAAACTGTCAAGAGATAATCTAAGGAATGCATGGCTAAGCTTTTGCAAATGAACATTGGGTCCAAATATAGCCACATTTTTTATATAAAGAATTTTTATACAGTTTTAATTTTTATTTTCTCTTTTTTTGTTATTGTTCAAGTACAGTTATCTCCATTTTCTCCTCCCCACACCCCCCACACCCTCCATCTCCACCTCTCACCCTTGATCCTACCCTCCTTGGGCTTTTTCCATGGGTCCTTTATACAGGTTCCTTGACGACCCTTTCTCTTTTTCCCACCGTTATCCCCTCCCCTCTCACCTGTGGTTACTGTTGGTATGTTCTTCATCTCAATGCTGCTGGTTATATTTTTCTTGCTCGTTTGTTTTGTTGATTAGGTTCCACTTGTAGGTAACATCATGTGGTATTTTTCTTTCACTGCCTGGCTTATTTCACTTAGCATAATGTTCTACAGATCCATCCATGCTGTTGCAGAGTAGGAGCTCCTTCTTTCTTTCTGTTGCATAGAATTCCATTGTGTAAAGGTACCATACTTTTTTGATGCACTCATTTACTGACGGGCACTTAGGTTTATTCCAGCACTTGGCTAATGTAAATTGTGCTGCTATGAACATTGGGGTGCATAGGTTCTTTTGAATTGGTGTTTCAGGATTCTTTGGGTATAATCCCAGCAGTGAAATTGCCAGGTTAAAAGGCAGTTTCATTTTTAGTTTTCTGAGGAAATTCCAGTGTTTTCCACAGTAGCTGCACGAGTCTGCATTCTCACCAACAGTGCACTAGGGTTCCCTTTCCTCCACAACCTCTCCAGCACTTTTTTCTTGATTTGTTTATGATGGCCATTGTGACAGGTGTGAAGTGGTATCTCATTGTGGTTTTAATTTGCATCTCTCTGATGGCTTGTGATGCAGAGCATTCTTTCATATGTCTCTGAGACCTCTGTATGTCCTCCTTGGAGAAGTGTCTGTTCACATTCTTTGCCCATTTTTTTTTTTAAATCAGGTTGTTTGTGTTCCTAGAGTGGAGTCGTGTGAGTTCTTTATGTATTTTGGAGATCAAACACTTGTCCGAGGTATCATTGGCAAATATATTTACCCATACGGTTGGTTCCCTTTTCATTTTGCTGATGTTTTCGCTAGCCATGTGAAAGCTTTTTATTTTGATGAGGTCCCATTTGTTCATTCTTTCCTTTATGTCCCTTGCTTTAGGGGACATATCAGTGAAAATATTGCTGTGTGGAATATCTGAGATTTTCCTGCCTATGTTCTCCTCTAGAACTTCTATGGCGCCATGGCATATATTTAAGTTTTTTATCTACCTTGAGTTTACTTTTGTATATGGTGTAAGTTGGTGGTCAAGTTTCATTTTTTTTGCATATAGCTGTCCAGATCTCCCAACACCAATCGTTGAAGAGGCTATTTTTACTCCATTTAACTGGCTTCTTACCCAGTTGTTGAATATTAATTGACTGTAGAGACTTGGGTTTGTTTGTGGGCTCCCTTTCTGTTCCATTGATTTGTGTGTCTGTCCTTATGCCAGTACCAAACTGTTTGATTACAGTGGCCTTGTAATATAGTTTGATACCAGGTATTATGATCCCTCCAACTCCATTTTTCTTTCTCAAAATTGCTGTGGCTATGGTTCCATATAATTTTTGAAATGTTTGTTCTATATCTGTGAACTATGACAGCCACATTTAAAGAGGGTCCTATCACTTTAAGGGAGGAGGTTGAAGGTAATTGAAAGCTTGTGGCCACACATGCTAATTTCCCAGAAATGGGGGGAGGTATCTTACAAATGACAGAGCCACAGTCTTATAAGACCCTTTATTTTAATTCTACTTGTCACTGAGATCTGTAAAAATTAGAGACAACAACTAGTTTAAGGAATTCCCTGGTTATTCTAGACTCTTAATATTTACTTTTTCCTCCAGTGGCTCATATAATAAAATCTGGAGAAATCCCAGTCCTTAATGGAGTCTGGATTTTGGCTTCTTTTTCTTCTTTAGGATTGAACCAGCTGCCCTTTGACCCTGCCAACAACAACGAACCCCTGCAGTTTGGTAGTACCAGTGGTCCTCTGGTCACAGAAGGCCTCATTGAGAATGGAGGAGAGTCAAGCAAGAAAAGAAAGAGAACAAATGCTCCTTCAGGTAAGCTAGGCGATAATGCACTCTCTTAAGCCAGTGCTATTGAGTCAACATTTCCTGAACACCTAGTATATATGTGGCAAGCCTTCTGCTAGAATTTGAAAGAACTATAGAAATGAGAAAGAGTTCACTGCATTCTAGGAACTCATGGTGAGATTTGGGAGAGGAGGACACATACATAAATAACTCATTTTAAAAAATCATAGATGCTGTGGTCAATGTGTAAAAAGAAAAAAAAACCTATGGGCATCGTGCAAGACTTCACAGCAGAAGTGGCATTTGTAGCTGAACCTTGAATATGTAAGCTTGGGATAGGAAGAGATAAGAACACTGATTTAGGTAGAAGGAATTGCATGAGTGAATGTTTGTTTTCATTGTACATTTTTCTTTACATGTACGTGTGACAGGCTACCCTCACTTTCACTTTTAATGAAGATATTACATCTCCCTAGCCTACCCATTTCCTCCAGTACACGCTATGCCTGCATGTATTTTATGCCCTCATAGCTCTCTTAGAACAAGTGAGGAACAGATTTTCCTAAATCCTCTATAGCAGCCTCCCCTGCAATCCTTCCTCTCCTTTATGCTCCATTTAGCTATTCTCAGTTAAATTCTCCAAATTGAATGGGGGAAACAATAGGAAAACCAGGTTTTAACTGATAATTTGATATTTTAAAATTTTATCTCTTTTTTGCTTTGCTATTTATTTGGAAATAGTATCCTAAGTGTGTACAGACTGATCTGAGAATCTGGGATAAACCTAACAGACAACTTATGGTGTTTTTGTTCTATTTTTATTACTATTACTTTTACATTCAACTTAAAACATGGAACATGTTTATAATCATGTAATGTCATATGTGACTCTTAGATCGTAGGTCTTTCTGCTTATAAGTCAGGATATTTATTAAATACAAGTTTGGAAAATAAAAAAAAATATAGTAAAACATTAGCTAGCTGGTTCCCTCAAGAAAAGAGTAATGCTTGGAGAGCTGTATTTTCCAGACCATTGGAAAGGCATAGTATATAGCTAAGGAACTGGCCTGAGTTCTATGTAATCTCAGGTCTGTGTCTGTCTGTGGCCTGGAATCGGTTCCTTAACTTCTCTGAGTTTCACTTTCATCAACTGTGAAGTTGAAATGATACTAAAACCTACTTCTTTTTCTTTGGGTCCGTTTTTGTTTTGCTTGTTAGTTTATTTTGTTCATTAGATTCCATATATGAGTGATATCATATGATATTTTTCTCTCTGTGACTGGTTTATTTCATGTAGCATAATAATGCCCTCAGAGGGGAGAGGAGTTGCTGGGATGGGTGAAAAATGTCAGGGGGTTAAGCAAAATAAAAACCTCATAGAGACAACAGCACGGTGACTACCAGAGGGAAAGGGCGCTGCGGGGAGGTTGAAGAGGGTCAATGGGGGTTAAATGGTGATGGAAGGAGACTTGACTTGGGGTGGTGAACACACATTATAATGTACAGAT
Source organism: Glossophaga mutica (assembly GCA_039655065.1). Lineage (NCBI taxonomy): Eukaryota > Metazoa > Chordata > Mammalia > Chiroptera > Phyllostomidae > Glossophaga > Glossophaga mutica. The sequence goes on from CM077318.1 coordinate 27,573,735, forward strand.
GATGTGTTATAGAATTGTACACCTGAAACCTCTGTAATTTTATTAACAAATTACCCCAATAAATTTAAATGAAAAAACAAAAATAAAGCCTACCTCTTAGGATTGTTAGTACAATTTAATGAAATTATACAGGTAAAGTGCTTAACATGATATCTGTGCATACTAATCAATAATGTTGCTTTTATATTGTTATATGAGAATATTATGAACTTTATATTTTTAAGCGTCAACACATTTCACATTTTCAGGTTAATCATATGTCTACAAATCATATGTATGTGTGTATAAACTTACCTGCCATTTTAAAATAAATTGATTTTTCAGTTACTCTTGACATACAGTATTATATTAGTTTAAGGTATACAGCATAGTGATTAGACATTTAAGTACCTTACTAAGTGATCCCCCACTGTAAACTTATTTGCCTTTTTAAGGGCATATATTCAACATGATCTAAAGTCTGCTTATCATTTAGAGGCATAATTTTAGTCATTTGTTATTGTACTGCACTATCTATCTATATCTATATCTATATCTATATCTATATCTATATCATCTATCTATATCTATCTATCTATCTAACTATCTATATATATCGGTTTTCTAAGGAATATAGTTCTTTTAACTCTACACTAAATTGTCCTAGGCTGTTGGTTTTATATTTATTTACAGGCACATTTTACATATGTCCTGTCTCCTTTCTGCAATCTGTAGTCACTTCTCATTTCTCTCAGTGTCCTTTCATTTAGCAACCCTTTTTCTCCTAATTAGTTATGAACTTAAAAAAAAAACAAAACAGCTCTCCAAGTTGGTGTGACAGATTAGTATGTTAAGCAAGAGTTAAATCAGCTTAAGGGTTAAATCTATGGAGAGAGTTACAGGATTTGGTGCACGAACTTTAAGACACCTATACCGGTTGCTCTAAGGCCTTGTTTGATCATTTATTACCTTTTCCACTGTATTCATGATAAGCGATGTGCTAGTTTACAGAAATACCTCCTGGACTGCAGTTAACTCATGAGACTGAGGAAAAAGGGTATGCATTAATCTGAACTGTGAATTAACTTTAAACAATTGCAGTTTTGTTTCTAATGAGCATATTCAGTGACACCAAAGTATCTATTGCCCTTTTAGGATTTTGCAGTAGATTAACTAATCTATAATTAGCAGAATCAATTTGCATTATAATAATGAATACACTGAAGTCCTTAAAAAACTGTATATTCTTTAAAATAGGCTAAATGGGCCCCTGGCAGGCAAAATTAGCTCCCTGGAAATCTTGGAGGAGTTTTTTGCATTTTTTATTGTTCTGTTACAGTTGTCCCAATTTCCCCCAGTTGCTCCTCATCCCCTGCCCACCCCTCTCTCCCTCACAGTCATTCCCCAACCTGTTGTCCATGTTCATGGGTCATTTATACCTGTTCCTTGACTTGACCCTTTCCCTTCTTCTCCCCCCTTATCTCCCTCCCACCTCCCCTCTGGTCCCTGTCAGTCTATTGCATGTTTATATGCCTCTAGTTATATTTTGCTTGCTTGTTTGTTTTGTTGATTAGGTTCCTCTTATAGGTGAGATCATATGGTATTTGTCTTTCACCAACCTGGCTTATTTCATTTAGCATAATGCTCTCCAGATCTATCCATGCTGTTGCAAAGAGTAGGAGTTCCTTCTTCCTTTGTGCCGCATAGTAAGAATTCCTTTGTGTAAATGTACAACAGGTTTTTTTGTTTTTTAAGTATATTTTATTGATTATGCTATTACAGTTGTCCCAATTTTCTTCTCCCCTTTATTCCCCCTCCACCCTGCACACCCTATCCTCCAGCATTCCCCCCCTTAGTTCATATCCATTGGTTGTACATATAAATTCTTTGGCTTCTCTGTTTCCTATACTATTTTTAACCTCCCCTTGTCTATTTTATGCCTGCCAATTATGCTTCTTATTCCCTCTACCTTTCCCCCTCATTCTCCCCCTCCCCACTGATAACCCTCCATGTGATCTCCAATTCTCTGATTCTGTTCCTGTTCTAGTTGTTTGCTAAGTTTTTGTTTTTGTTTTTAATGTTCAGTTTTTGAAAGTTATGAGTTTGTTGTGATTTTACTGTTCATAGTTATTGATCTTCTTTTTCTTAGATAAGTCCATTTAACATTTCATATAATAAGGGCTTGGTGATGATGAACTCCTTTAACTTGACCTTATCTGGGAAGCATTTTATCTGCCCTTCCATTCTAAATGATAGCTTTTCTCATAGAGCAATCTTGGATGTAGGTCCTTGCCTTTCATGACTTCAAATGCTTCTTTCCAGCTCCTTCTTGCCTGATAGGATTCTTTTGAGAAATCAGCTGATAATCTTATGCGCACTCCTTTGTAGATAGCTCTCTCCTTTCCTCTTGCTGCTTTTAAGATCCTCCCCTTATCTTTAATCTTGGGTAATGTAATTATGATGTGGGTTGGTGTGTTTCTTCTTGAGCCCAATTTCATTAAGACTCTCTGGGCTTCCTGGACTTCCTGTAAGTCTATTTCCTTCACCAGATTCGGGAAGTTTTCCTTCACTATTTGTTCAAATAAGTTTTCAATTTCTTGCTCTTCCTCTTCTCCTGACAGCCCTATAATGTGGATGTTGGAGCAGTTAAGTTGTCCAATTGGATCCTAAGCCTCTCTTCATTTTTTTTTATTATTGTTTCTTCCTTCTGTTCCAGTTGGATGTTTACTTCTTGTTTTTCCAAATCATTGATTTGAGTACCAGTTTCCTTCCCTTAACTATTGGTTCCCTGTATATTTTCCTTTATATCAATTTGTATAGCCTTCATTTCTTCCTTCACTTTTGCAACTGAGCTCAGTCAATTCTGTGAGCATCCTGATTACCAGTGTTGCTTAGGTCTTTTTCTGGAGTTTTGATCTTTTTTTTTTCATTTGGGTCATATTTCTTTGTCTTGGTGCACCTGTTGTAAGGGGACAGAACCTTAGGTATATGCCAGGGTGGGGCATTCCTCTTTGCTGTGTTGGGGTGCTGTCTGTGGGGGAGGGGTCAAGAGAAGGAATGATGTCATTCACTTGCTAGCTCTGCTCTAGTCCTACTTTCCAACGAACTCTCCTGTGAGACTAGGAGTTTCTCCCACCTTTGCAACACCCACAGTATTTTATAGCTAGAGGTTTTGAGTCTTTATTTTCTGGTCAGCCAGTTCTGCCTCGTTCATGTAGTCTGCCGCCTTGCCACATCTTCTCTACCTGGCTGCCTGTCTCCACCCCTCCTACTGGTCTGGATGAATGTTTCTGTAACTCTTTGGTTGTCAGAGTTCCATGCAATTTAATTTTCTGGAATTTCTGTTTGTTTATTGTTTTTAAATTGGTTGTTATCCTTCTTTTGTTTGTGTGAGGAAGTGAAGCATTTCTACCTACGCCTCCATCTTGGCTGGAACTCATTAAATATACCACCGCTTTCTTATCCACTCATTTACTGATGGGCACTTAAGCTGTTTCCAGTACTTGGCTACTGTAAATAACGCTTCTATGAACATTGGTGTGCATAAGTTCTTTTTGAATTGGTGATTTGGGATTCTTAGGGTGTATTCCCAGCAGTGGAATTGCTGGGTCAAAAGGCAGTTCCATTATTAGTTTTATCAAAGGGATTTTTGTACACCAACAATGAAATATCCTTTGAAATCTTTTTTGACACTGTTTGTTTACTGAACCCTTTCTTTCTAGCACAAGTTAAATTCGTACACATTTCAAATTACTGTAGTTCAAATTAATGAGGTTTTAATATACTGGGAATCTCTTATAATTGTTTAGCTGGCAATTATATGGTATTATAAATGTGCAGATTAGCCCTGGCTGGTGTAGCTCAGCGGATTGAGCATGGGCCTGTGAATCAAAGGGTTGCCGGTTTGATTCCAAGTCAGGGTACATGCCTAGGTTACGGGCCAGGTCCCCAGTCATAGGGCACTCCTGAGGCAACCACACATTGATGTTTCTCTCCCTCTAATTCTCCTTCCCTTCACCTCTCTCTAAAAATAAATGAATAAATAAAATCTTTTTAAAAAAATATGTAGATTGCTTTATAATAGTATTTTCTTCCTATGCAGTGCTAGAGAAAAGGAAGAGGGAAGACATTTTGTAAGTGTATATTCCTCTTCTCTTTGTCACCATTCCCTGCATCTTAGCAAGAAGGAAAGCTAGGGTTGCAAGTCCCTACAGGAACTACAAGCCATTTCAGTTCTAAGCTGAGATATACTTGTAGCTATTACATCATTCAACCCTGTGACCCCTTTGAATCAAAGCCCTTCTCTCTCTCTCTCCCTCTCCCTCCCTCTCTCTCTCCCTCTCTCTCACTAACTACACTGTTTTTGCTTCCTTTCCCATCTCTCCTACCTCAGTGTTTTCCACAAACTTCCTCTCTTCTTTTATACTAAAAGTAACTTCTTAAAGGTCCCTAGTGACCTCCAAATTGTCAAAGTAAGTGGACTTTGGTGGTTCGCAACCATCTAGACCTGTTTACTTCATTTGATGCTATTAACAACCTCTCCTTGCTTGAATTATCTCTACTCCTGCCTTCCTGGGCAATACACTTTGCGGATTCATCTTCCTTTTGTCTCCTTCATGCATTCTTTCCCCTTTTCTTACTATTATTCATATTTGTAGGTGAGGAAATAAAAGTTAAATAATGCCCAAGAGTAAGCATATAGCAAGTAGTTTAGCCAGGCTTCCAACTCCAAAGCCTATAGCTGTACATATTAGTAACCTGGATCCATTATTAAATGTATATTAAACATTGATGTCACACTTGGGAAATCTATGTTTGTGTGAGAATAAGGTGAGCAGAGTTTAGATTTCATTTCTAGAATCCCTCAAAACTCTGAGATGCCTTTTTTTTTTTAATTTTCAGCTTTTTTTCCTGCTAATCCCCAAAACAGATCTTCTATTTCAGCCAAAACTATCTGATACTTTCTCTAAAAAGGCACAGTGCCCACCTACTTCAGTACCTATTCCTATCATTTCCTTTGTGTAGCATGCCCTTCCTCTTCTTTCACGTGTTAAAATCCTATCCATCTGATCACACCTAGTACAAGTCCTACATTCATCCTAGTTTGCATTGTTCACTTGTATCTCTGAAACCCCTTGATCATTATGTTCATATGAATTACTTGGCACTGTTATAGACCACCTTAAACTACTGGTTATCTGTTCATACAAATATGTTTTAGCCTTTCAACTCAGTCATTAGCCCCTTATTGGATGGGCCTCTGACTCATGTCTGGCACATAATAGATGGTCAATAAATATTTGTTGATCACATATTTGGCTGAAGAATTGCTTTCCCTTTGCCTTAATCTTCTCTGTTATTCTCTTTTCACTCCCAGGGTAGAGCTGTGTGCAACCTGGGCAGTTGCTATCTAATGTTGATCATCTGACTGCCTTACTTCTTCCTAAAAGTTGAACTTCAATCTTAGAGAAATTACCTCCTGAGAGTAGCTACACATCAAATTTGGTGCTTGTAAAGAGAATACCTGGTTCTAATGGAATCCTAGCCCCTTTACTAGATGAAATTTCATGAGTTCCCAATGGAAACTGATAGGTGGAATTTGGGTGTCCTGTCCCAACTCCTCTGTGAAGTAGGTCAGCAATATGGATTAGATATTACTGCAATATTTGACCAAAAACTCTTTCTTTGTGGATCTGGCTCCTTTGCAGCTTTTATCTCAAGCTAGGCTCAGAATTCTTCATAATTTGCTCTCAAATTTTACTTTTTCCCCATGGAAATGTTCCCTCAGTCATGCTGCAGCTACATAAATTATGTAAGATTGCAGCAATTGCACTCATATACATGCTACTCTATAGCCAAAGAGTAGAAGATTGTTCAGCTCTTATCAAATTGTAATGCCAAGTTCCTGTCCAGAACGTTCCAGCTGCCTCCTGTTTTGAGATACACATGGATTTGTAGGAATAAGAGATACCAACCCTCTTCTCAAATACTTCCACTAAAGTGGAAGAATCCATGAGGCCAACCAGATGATGAGTAAAGTCGAATGCATTGTTTTAAGCAACATGATGGTATACTAATTCTCAAAATAGGTGTCAGCTCTCTGAAAGAGGGAACAACTAATCTGGAGATAGTTATGATGCCAGAATGATCATCCAGTTGTGGATATAGTCCTATTTCCATGGTCTTTTCTCATAGGCCTGTATTAAAAGATGGTCAGGTTTCACTTCAACAGGTGATGCCCATTACTAAGCAGTATTGCCAAAGTTTATGTGAATGACGAATCGCTCAGTTTGAACAGATGGATCTTCAACAATTTTCCATTTGTAATAATGATTGAATCCCAAATGTTCAATATGTGTAGGAAGACCTTTTGATTCAGTAATAATTTGCATTTGGTGTGTTGATTCTTTCTGTTAATATATTTTCATAGTCATTTCATTTTACAGATGAGCTGCTAATAACCAAAGAGTAGAAATGACTTTGGTTCTGATGGACTAGCATCACCAGGAAGGTTATGATATGATAAGGACCTTCATATTGTATCTAAAGTGGATTTAGACCCCTAACTCAGTTCTCAAGGTTTCCTTTAGAATTTCTGTTTCCAAAATGAGATGACAGTATCAAAGTTGACATTGTGAACAGTTCCAGTACTGTTCCAGTACTGCTAAGACTAGATGAATAAGAGGAAGTGGGCCTGCAGAGCAGCACTGAGAGTTTCAGCCAGATAAAAGGAAGAACTATATATAGAAATGAGTTTTCAAGGGAAGTTGTTCAAACCCACTTGAAAGAAAAACATAAAAATGAGATGAGCGCTTATCTACCTGGGAGTACTTTTCTCTTTTCTTACCTAGAAGAGGGACAGTGACCCAGGAAATTTTTCTATGACACTTACCCTTGATTTACCTCAGAATAAAAGGGCTAAGACTTTTGTTTCACATGTATTTTGAAGTCCACAAATGAAAGTATTGATTGTTTTTAAAAAGAAAAAATGCCACCATTTTATATTTTGTTGTGTGGTATTTCTAGCATGTCAGCTGAATTATTATATTGCCAAGGGCAAGAAGAGCCTATTGTTCATTTAAATTGAATTAAAATAAGAAAAAGAGTAGACTAATAGCCCTACTCAGTTTCTTTAGTCTTTGGACATTTTTAGTGATTCCAGTCTCAAGAAATAAAACCATATCTTGATAATTAGATGATCAAAAAGGTATTCTAACTTCTTTTTCAGGTCTGATAGAAATTCAGTGTGAATTTTTGCATCTTCAAGTACTGTCAAGAGGAGAGGAAATTGAGAATGGCACAAAAGACTCAGGATAGAAAAGTGCAAATATTCTCTCTTAAGTTGCCCCAACTATTAAAATAGTTTTGGAATGATTTTATGACTTCATTCTACCTAATTATTTAGGAGTTCTTCTCTTAGCAGACATGAAGTTCAGCCTTACATGTTGGTAATATAGAGGCTAGTGGTATATGTTGAATCATGGTACTTTGGAATTAGAGTCAACCTCATCTAACTCCATCATTTTTACACATGAAGGAACTGAGACCCAGAGTTGGGACTTGTCTAAATTCACCTAGTTAATTAGTGGCAAAATCAGAGCTAATTATTACTAGAACTATATAATCATATCAAGTTGGCTAGGACTGTGGCATGTGATTGATTCATTTGAACTGCAGAAAATGTATCTATAACCTAGAGGAGCTGACTTCCCCATGCTAATAGTATCACATGATTGTAGCAAGCTAACCCAGTGGTACGTGAGGTCCAGTATCTCTTTTGTGTGCCACACGGGGACCATTTGATCTCAAGCTAGAAAAGGAGTTTGAGACTGGGAAACACCTATGAGTGAATTGCATCTGTAGAGCTGAACTCCAGCAGCTCAGCAAATCACAGAAGAAACTCTCTATGACACCTGCTTACATGTCAAGGGAAAGTTTGTGTCCCCCATCCCAGCCCACCCTTGGGGCTTACTCCATCCAAATAGGAAAAAATTATAATCATATTTTATCTGTGATTTATACTTTGTTTCAAATATTGTCTAGAGAATCTCTTAATTTCTTGATTTTTCAGTAAAGAGTTTTCTAAAAAAAATCAGTTTTAAGTCAGTAAAACTCAATTTCAGACTAAGAGGATTCTTAGATTCTGTTTTCATCTCCTGTTAGTTTACTAAAGTTATCAAAGCAACTGTCATGTTTTTTTTAAAATCTCAGGGCCTATAAGGGACTCCCTGGCCTTACTAAGAGAAAGGAACATACTCAGACATATAATAAAAGAAATATTGATTATAGTGTTTTTAGTACTGGATATGCTGCTTATTATTAGTATTTTGACCCTGAGTAAAGCACAGAAACCTTTTTGAAAAAAAAATCTCAGTTTCCACATTTGTTAAATAGTGTTTTTGAAAATCCAGATAGTACTCTTACAGTTACTGTTGCTATTTCCTAGGGTTTGAGAGTATGAGTTCTTTTCTCCTTCTAGTTCTGCACCAAACTGAGAACAAACCCAAAAAATCCATGTGAGATAAAAATATGGTATCAGCTTTACTAGAAGTAAAATTGGATTGAAGAACATGAAATGAGGCTTCCTACCATCTCCAGTTCCAAATCTATACCTTGGTATCTACCTATGGGGAAGATTGACTCTGCAGAGCAGACTACTTCCCCTGACAGTGTCATTGAGAATGATGGCCTGTGTCACAATTCATTTGGAAGCTAGAAATTAAGAGCAAGGTGGGCCTGTGGGTCTGCCACTGGAAAAAAGTGCCTATGTCCTGAACAAGTTCTACTCACTTTGTAAGAGAAAAAGAGTCATGTCAACTCAGGGACATCTGACCTCATAGCCAGAATGCAGAGGTTAAACCATGATAGAGCACTTACTTTTATTCTAATTTTACAAATCAGATTAAGTCAATCCTCCTATGCCAAGGAGCAAGCAGGGGTGGGGTGAAAGCCCAACAAAGTTTCTATAGCACTGTCTGTCTGTCCCCTCTCACAAATAGGATGGATATTTCCTCCTCCCCTTGGAATAGTGAAAAGTATGACAAGAACCCCCACGCTCCTAACATTCCTGTTTATTTGAAGATTAACATGACTTTTGATTTTTCAGTCCTATCCTTAGAAATTAGTTTAAACCAGGGAAAACCAGCAATGACAGTCCATTATGTAGTGCAAATAAATAGTGTTATTCTAATATAAATGTGCTACGTTTAGATTTTTTTTTACTTCTTTAGTAAAATCAACATAAATTCCAGATGGCTAACCTCGTATCATCTGATTCACCTCAAAGTAGTATGTTACAGTGAAGACATTTGATTTTCATGAATTTTAATCATGAACACCTCTGCTACTATTTCAGCATTCCCATTCACATGGGGTTGCAAACTCAACAAGTCTTCCTTTCTCTTCCATGACACCCAAGTATAATAATTAAAATGCTTGATTACAAATAACAATAATAGCTAATATGATGGGACACCTTCTGTGTACCAGACAGTATATTAAGTTATTTGATTTTCATAGTAATTCCATGATTATCCTCATTTTAATGATAACAAAATTTAACTACAGTGAAGTTAAGTAATTTGTCCAAATAATAATAGAGGAAATGAGATCTAAACCCAGGCAGAGTACCTATAAAGTCAGTGTTCATAATCAATTAAATCAGAATAGAAATTGGGAGACAGATAGTCATCACTGTTACTGAAATGTTCCCCAAATGATTGCAATATGCAGCCAGGCTCAAAACCAGTGCAGCAACCCCTACTGCCTCAGAATAAGTAGGTATATCTAGGCCACTGTGGTTCAGAATGTTAGCTGTTTGTAGTAGTCTATGACTATATTTAGAGTCTCTGTCAACTGAAGTGACAGTGAAGCAGTAGACCAAAAGGTGGCAAAAAAAAAAAAAAGTGCTTGTGTAAATGTTGAACGCTCTAGGTATTTCAACGCAGAAAGAAGAGACTGCCTAATTTGCAGTTTTCCCTTTCTGTTCTATTTCCTGACATCCATTTATTATCTATTGAAATAAAAATCTATGATGATGAAGTTCCCTCTTTTAATGGGCTAGGAGACAGTCTTGATGTTTTTCCAGTCTTCAATTTCCTTGATAATGAGAGCTATTCAATTTAAGCCATGCAAGTTGTAGTATTTCAAATTGAGCAATTGCTTGTGTAATAGAATTGATTTTAAAATATTTTGCTTATTCTGCATTTGAATTTTAAGCAAAAGCAACTTTCATGTGTGAGCTGGTTTATGGAATGTGGTGAGGGAGGGTTGATGAAGTGGCACAGGAAGTTATAAGAGATATGTCCAACTCCTAAAATGGAATGCACTATCTTGGGGGGTGGGGGCAGTTTTCAGCAGGTGGCATTCCCTAGCTACAGTCACTTTCTTCTGTGTATTTGATTTAATAACAATGCAGGAGTAGCAGCTTTTATTAAATATCGATTGTATGCCAACCACTATTACCAGGTGCCACACACACATGCACATACATTCAAGCAGACTTCACAACCAACCTAACACTTGGAAAACTTCATAAATTTTCCAGGATACAGCTAGTAAGTAGTGGAACAGGGCTTAAAAAGAGGGAGGCAGGATAACATAATTGTTAAAAGCATGTGCTCAGAATCCTTGCTCTGACTATAGGCAAGTTATGGCAGCTCTTTGAGCCTCAGTTTCCTCACCTATAAAATAGCAGTAATAATACCAAGTATACAGGTTGTTTAGGAATTAAATAAGAAAATGAATATATAGTGCTTAGTACATGGTATTCTTTCCTCCGATTATTTATTTAGTGTTAATAAGTGTGAGGCATTGTAGTAGGCATTAAGAGGACAGCTGTGAATAAAACAAACTCCAGCTCTGACCTTGTAATGCTCACAGTCTACTGAGAAAGACAGTCATTAAGCAAGTAATTATTTGCAATTATGTCAAGTGCAATGAAAGAGTGACTGCTTATAGTTATTGCTCGGTAAATAAGAGCAAATATTTACTGAGTGGCTATTATGTGCTAGGCACTATGGCAGGTAGAGAATTCAGTGCAAGTGCACAATTGGAAGAATAGTAGAAGCATTCTCATGGAATTTTATTTTAGATCAGGGTGAGATTAACAAAGATATCTTTGCTTCTCTGGTCAATCAAGGAAGCTTTGTGGGTGAGGAGGTAAAATTTCAGAAGATTCTTGGTTATCTTCCCTTGGAAGAGGAGAGATCAAGTTGAAAATCTGCTTTCTTCCTCCAAAATTAGTTACTGGGCATCATGCAAACCATTTAATGTGAGGGGCATCTCCAGGATGAGTGGCCTTTATAATTGGCAAGATAGGGATTTTAAGAAGCCACAGGGGCCAGGCTTTCTCTCTAATATGAATGCTAAGGTCTGAATTTGCTTCAGAACTTGTCATAAGTCTGAGCAGGTAACAGGTCATAATTATATACTCTTTTCAGATGCTTAGTTAAATATCATTCTATAAAAATATAGTGGTTTACTGGTAAGTTATTTTCTAATTTGGGCATTTTTATTCTTCCCCATTATTACTCTGACCTAGGATGAACAACCTGAGAAACATTGACAACCTGAGTAGTATAACTGCGAGATTTCAGCTTTTCTTGATTTTGTGCCAGGTCTCTTAAACAGTTCTTATCAACATAGGTGTGTGCACAGAGGACTAGAGATCTTCCAGGCTGGGGCTTGCTGCCAGTGAAAACTGCTGTCCTTTGTAGTGTAGGGAATATAGTCAATAATATTATAAGAACTATATATGGTGTCAGGTGGTCCTAGATTTATCAGGTGGATCACTTCATAAGTTACAAAAATGTCTAAGCACTGTGCTTAATACATGAAACTAGTCTAACATTGTATGTCAACTGTAATTGAAAAAAAAAAAAAGACTGTCTTTCTTTGCTGGAAGGTATTACTATCTCTATGGTACAGCCTGCAAAGGGGGAATGCCTTTCACTTTTTATCCTTCTGTCAGTTGGAGAGCTTTGTGTTGAAGCTCAGACTGCCCAGAAGTGTTCTATCTTTTTTTACATTTAAAAAAATTTTAAATGACAGGTGATGTACAGTATTATGTTAGTTTCAGGTGTACAACCCCATGATTAGATATTTACATAACTTACAAAATAGTCACCCTAATAAATCTACTACCCACATGGCACCATACATAGTTATTACAATATTACCAACTGTATTCCCTATTTTATACTTTACATCCACATGACTATTCTGTAACTACCAATTCGTACTTCTAAATCACTTCACCTTTTTTACCCATCCTCCCAACCTCTCTCCCATCTGGCAACCATTAAAATGTTCTCTGTATATACAAGTCTGTTGCTGTTCTGGTTTATTTTGTTTTTTACATTCCACATATATGTGAAATCATCTAGCATTTGTCTTTGTCTGACTTACTTCACTAAGCATAATACACACTAGATCCATCTATGTTGTTGCAGATGGCAAAATTTCATTCTTTTTTATGACTGAATCAGATTCCATTCTATACATGCACCACTTCTTCTTTATCCATCCATCTATTGATGGACACTTAGGTTGTTTCCATATATTGAATATTGTAAATAATGCTGCAGTAAACATATGGATATATGTCTTTTTGATTTAGTGTTTTGGGTTTGTTTGGATAAATATCTTGAAGTTGAGTTGCTGGGTCCTTCTTTGTCTCTTGTTATTGCCTTAGTTTTAAATCCTATTTTTGTCTTATGGGAGTATTGCTACCCTAGCTTTTTTGTTTTGCTTTGTTTCCATTTTCATGAAATATCCTTTTCCATCCCTTTACTTTTACTCTCTGTGTGTCTTTCAATATGAAGTGAATCTCTTGTAGACAGTATATGTAAGGGTCTTATTTTGTTATCCATTCAGTCAACAAATATTTTTTAATTGGAGCATTTAATCTATTTGCATTTAAAGTAATTATTGATAGATATTTTTTTGCCATTTTATTATTCATATTTTGATCTTTTTCCTCTTAAAGAAGATATTTTAATATTTCTTGTAATTCTAGTGGATTAATAATAATGAACTCCTTTAGCTTTTCCTTGTCTAGGAAGCTCTTTACCTATCCTTTGATTCTAACTGGTAACTTTTCTGGATAGATTAATCTTGATTGTAGGTCCTTGCTTTTCATTGCTTTGAATATTTCATGCCAGTCCCTTCTGGCCTGCAAAACTTCTCTTGAGAAATCAGCTGACAGTCTTATGGGAACTCCCCTGTAGGTAATAACTGCTTTTTTCTTGCTGCTTTTAAGATTCTCTCTTTCTCTTTAATCTTTGGCATTTTAATTATGATGTGTCTTGGCGTGGGCCTCTTTGGGTTCATCTTGTTTGGAATTCTGTGCACTTCCTGGACTTGTATATCTATTTCCTTCACCAGGTTAGGGAAATTCTCCATCATTATTTTTTCAAATAGGTTTTCATTTTTTTGCTCTCTCTTTTCTCCTTCTGGCACCCCCATGATGTGAATATTATATGCCTGAAGTTGTCCCAGAGTCTTCTTACAGTATCCTCATTTTAGCAGGGGTTCTTTTTTCTTTTTGCTGTTTTGATTGGGTGTTTTCTACTTCCTTATATTACAAATCACTAATTTGATTCTCTGCTTCCTCTACTCTACTGTTAATTCTCTGTAATTTATTCTTAATTTCAGTTAGTATATTCTTCATTTATGACTGTTTCTTTTTTATGGTTTTCATGTTCTTTTTTATGCTGTTGAAGTTCTCACTAAGTTTCTTGAGCATCCTTATAACCATTGTTTTGAAATCTGAATCTATTAGATTGCTTGTCTCCATTTCATTTAGTTATTTTTCCGAAGTTTTATGTTTTTCTTTCATTTGGGACCTGTTTCTTTGTCCCCTCATTTTGGCTGCTTCCTTGTGTTTGTTTTTATGCATTAGGTGAAGCTGCTATGTCTCCTGGACTTGGTTAAGTAGCCTTATGTAGTAGGTGTCCTGTTAGGACCCCAAGTTGAGTGCTCCAGGTTTGCGCTCTTTGTGGGCTATGTGCACTGCCCTGTTATAGTTGAGTCTTGATTGCTGTTGGCATGTCAGTGGAGGGAGAACTTGACCTGCAGACCAATCAGATGTGAGGACTGGCTTCAACTGCAGCAAAGGAGCTGTACAGTAGCTGACCCAATGGAGGAGGACTTGCTTCAGTGGGACTGTGGTGTCTGCTGATTCTGCTCCATGAGCATTGCTTATGGAGGTGGTTGGGCTATAATCCGGCTTGGTTGGAAGCTGTCTCCTGGGTGCTCTGGGGCCTCCCAGGAGGTGCAAGTTCAGCCACTGCCTATGCCCTGCCTCAGGCCACCTGGCATGTACTATAAAGGTATCTGAAGATTGCTGCTAGTTGTGCTGAATTTGGAGACATCTGGGAGAGGCCAAGCTGCAAATCAACGCTGGCTGTGGCTAGTGCCAGACCTTGAATGACTAAGCAAGACATATGGGTACAAAGAGTCCACATATTGCTCATTTGAGAGATTTTTAAAAAGTCCAAAGCATGAGCCAAGAAAGGCCATTTATATGGAAAAGCCACTGGAAATGGCTTGGATGGGCCCACAAGTTGAGTGTGTCAGGGTCTCAGGGAATTACCAGGGTGGGGTAAACAGTGTGAGCCAGGTTGATGGAGACTCAGATATGGCACCTGCCTTCCAGTTGTATGGGGAGGGCTCAGAAAAGGAACAATGACCTCTGCCAGCACTTCTGTCTGGGAGAAAGCTGCCCCTCCAGCCCTTGCCATGAAGCCAGGCAATTTAGTTCCTCCTTGTATGGCTCTGGCACCTTTTGAGCTGCTGCTTCAGTGCTAAAGTTCAGAGTGAGTGAATCTGAGTAAGTCCATACATGGGCCCTTTAAGAGGAATACCTAGAACTCCAGGAGCCCTCTGTCTTACTCAGCCACCAGTTTTTATAGCTAGAAGTTATGGGAAATTTTATTCCTAACACTGAAATGTTGGACTTGGGGTTCTGATCTGGGCCTGGGACCACTTGATTATTAGAGGGGAGCTCCATAGCCAAGATATCCCTTCTGGTTTTTAACCACACGTGTAGATATGGGACTAGCCCATTCCTACCAGTCCCAATGTGGCCTCTTCTTTTATCCCTAGTAATAGGACTTCTGTTCATCTAGGCCTTCAGATTTCAGGCATTCTGCATGATGGTTATTCTGTAATTCAGTTGTAATTTTGATGTGGTTGTGAGAGGTTTCAAGTACCACATTTACCTATGCTGCCATCTTGACCAGAACCTGTTCTCTGTCTTGATTGGAGTCAGTCAAGTTAAGGTAGCTAAGAAACTTGATTTTCTGCCTTTACTCTCAGCCCCTAGCTGATGAAGTTCAGAGTGACCTGAGACTGGAGGCATCAGTAGCTAAAAGGCTGTTCTACATAACTCTGTGAAGAAGGGTCCATTATACTCTCATTTTACACATGAGGTAACGGAGTTTCAGAGGCTCAATGATTTGACCAAGAATAGGCAGCCAGTAAGCTATTCAAACTTGGGTTTTCAGATGATGGGTCCTGTGCACCATGCCCCACTGCTTTCTAAGGTTTCTGAAAAAGGCAGTGTCGTGATCTGAGCTGTACTTTCAAAAGATACTCTAATCAAAGTGTTTTTTTATTGTGGACTGTAAAGGGGTAGAATTAGACATACAGAGGCAAACTTGAAGACTTTTGAAATAGCCCAGTAAAGTAACATATGGGCCTAGATCAGTATTATGGGAGTAGGAATGAAGAAGAGGAGATGCATAAAAGAGACTTATGGGAGTAAATCATCCTGAACTGTTATGTCTTAAAGAGTTATAAAGCCTAGAAATGAAAATGATTGGGCCCAGTTATCTATCTTTCAACAGAATATGATTATATTCACTTACAGGTGAGTCAGCCGTGATTCAGCCCAAGTGATTTACCCAAAGTCCTGAACTAGTTTGGGCAGAAAAGAGCTCCTTCTTCCCAGTACAGTCCTCTTTCCACTGGAGCATGGGGTGTCCCAACTCTGGTCTCTGGTGTATTTGTTTTAAGTCATACGTGTACACCAATGAACTTTCATAAGCAGTATTGTTATGTAACCAGCACCTGAGACAAGGCACAAACCATTTTTGGCACCTCAGAAGACCCTTGGGCCCTTTTTACTGTCATTTACTTCTCCACCAAGGATTATTTCTTCCCTGACTTTCTCTCTCTCATGTTAGTAACTGTCTGGTTGGCCATGTCAGAGATTAGGAAACTTATTGTTGGGATCCTCCTGTTGGTAGATATTTAGATTATTCCTATCTTTTGGCTGTCTCAAACAATGCTACAAAGAACATACATGAACATGCTTCTCTGTACAAGTAAGAAAGTATTACTCTAAAATAGAGCCCAAGTAATAGGATTGCAGAGTTGACATGTTAAGGGCTTTCCTTTTGATGGCTAATACCATAGTAACTTCTACAAAGGTTTCACCAAGTTAATCACAACCTCAGTGTTCAGAGAGCCATTCCTAGTCTTCTTGCTAGCATGCAATATCATCAGTCTTATGACTTTTTTGCCCATTAGATGAGTGAGAAATTGTAGCTTCTTATTGCTTTAATTTGCATTTCTCTGATGAATAATGAGTTTGAGCATCTTTTTCAAATATTTTCTAATTCTTTGTGTTTCTTGTATAAATCATTTGGGATATCTTTTGCTCATTTTTCTGTGATTGTCTTCTAATTTTGGACTTGTAAGGGTTCTTTTTATGTCATGGAAATTAACCTTTTTGTTGTTAAATGCATTGCAAATATTTTCTCATGCAGTGTCCTCTTATATCAAAATTTATTTTAAAAACTTATTACTCTTTTGTAAATTCTCTTCTTATTCCTGTTAAATATGGAAAACCACATATTCTAGATTTTTCAGAGCAGACATAGTGGCCTCAGTGTTACATGTTCTATTCCATTGCCCCCCCCCCAATACAAGTGTATATGTCAAATCATGCTTTCCCAATTGTGAGTCAGAAAATGTAGGCGTCCCTCCAATAGTGGTTGGAAGTGCAGTGCTTGATCTGTTTTCCAGACAGCATTCAGGTGCACTTTCAGGGAAAAATGTGGTAGCAGAACACACCTGTCTTATAGTTGGGAAATCTGGTATGTGCTAAAGGGGATGTGAATATGATGTAAGCACTGGTGATTCTCTCTCTTTTTTAAATTATTTATTTATTTTTAAATATACTTTATTGATTATGCTATTACAGTTGTTCCATTCCCCCCCTTAGTCCCCTCCGCCATGCACAACCCCTCCGACCTGCATTCCCCCACTTTAGTTCATGCCCATGGGTCGTACATATAAGTTCTTTAGCTTCTACATTTCCTATACTATTTTTAACCACCCTATTTTCTACCTACAATTTATGCTGCTTATTCTCTGTACTTTTTCCCCCTCTCTCCCCCTAATACTCCCGCACTGATAACCCTCCATGTGATCTCCATTTCTGTGATTCTGTTCCTGTTCCAGTCATTTGCTTAGTTTGTTTTTGTTTTTGTTTTTGTTTTTGTTTTGTTTTGTTTTAGGTTTGGTCGCTAATAACTGTGAGTTTGTTATCATTTTACTGTTCATATTTTTTATCTGCTTTTTCTTAGCTAAGTCCCTTTAACATTTCATATAATAACGGCTTGGTGATGAACTTCTTTAACTTGACCTTATCGGGGAAGCATTTTATCTGCCCTTCCATTCTAAATGATAGCTTTTCTCATAGAGTAATCTTGGATGTAGGTCCTTGCCTTTCATGACTTGGAATACTTCTTTCCAGTCCCTTCTTGCCTGCAAGGTTTCTTTTAAGAAATCATCTGATAGTCTTATGGGAACTCCTTTGTAGGTAACTGTCTCCTTTTCTCTTGCTGCTTTTAAGATTCTCTCTTTATCTTTAATCTTGGCTAATGTAATTATGATGTGCCTTGGTGTACTCCTCTTTGGGTCCAACTTCTTTGGGACTCTGAGCTCCCTGGACTTCCTGGAAGTATATTTCCTTTGCCAGATTGTGGAAGTTTTCCAGATTGTGGACGTTGGAACATTTAAAGATGTCCTGGAGATTCCTAAGCATCTCCTCATTTTTTTGAATTCTTGTTTCTTCATTCTGTTTTGGTTTTGTTTCTTTCTTCCTTCTGCACCAAACCGTTTATTTGAGTCCCAGTTTCCTTCCTGTCACTGTTAGTTCTCTGTATATTTTGCTTTATTTCACTTTGGGTAGCCTTCATTTGTTCCTTCATTTTGCAGCCAAGCTCAGTCAGTTCTGTGAGCATCCTGATTACCAGTGTTTTGAACTGTGCATCTGATAGCTTGGCTATCTCTTCATTGCTTAGTTGTATTTTTTTCTGGAGCTTTGATCTGTTCTTCCGTTTGGGCCTTTTTTTTTTTTTTTTTTTTTTTTTTGTCTCCGTGTGCCTATTAGGTAGTAAGGTGCAGAGCCTTAGGTGTTCACCAGGGTGGGGCAACCCACGTTGTTGCATTGTGACACTGTATGTGGGGGCATGGTCAGAGAGGGAACAGTGCTGCTTGCTCTGCTCTCTGCTGGTTTTAGTCACTTCCCCCACTACCCACAAGCAAATTGGGCCCTTCTGGTGCTGATTTCCATATGGGTGGTTTTGTGTACATTCTAGGACCCTGTGGGTCTCTCCAAGGAACTCTCCTGTGAGGCTGGGAGTTTCTCCCACTGCCACCTCAGCCCCCACAGGTTTTTACAGTCAGAGGCTTCGAGGCTTTATTTCCCGGTACTGGAACCCTGGGTTGCAGGGTATGTCTCACTCCCTAGTTGCTCCTCCCCGTTTATCTGCACTCGAATGTGGGACTACCTGGTCCACAAGCCACTGCCTTGCCACAAGTCCTCTCTGCCTGGTTGCCCATCTCCACCTCTCCTACTGGTCTGGGTGAGTGTTTCTTCTTTAACACCTTGGTTGTTGGACTTCCATACAGTTCTATTTTCTGTCAGTTCTGGTTGTTTGTTTGTTTGTTTTTAAATTTGTTGTTGTCCTTTTGGTTGTGTGAGGAGGCAAAGTATATATACCTATGCCTCCATCTTGGCCATATGTCTCATTATTCTCAAAACCATGCCCCAGCTGTCTTCTGCTCTGACACTCAGACAGCCTAGGCTCTTTGGAATGTTTTTTGCCACTTGAAAGTGTTTGATTACACAGAAGGAGGTCTGGGAAAAGTTTTCCTGGTGTATATAAAAGGAAATGTCACTTCTTTTGTCACAAGGATAAATCTTTTAAATTTTCATCCATGTTCTTTAGGACTACAAAAAATAATTGTTATCTAAGAAATTAAAAAGCTTCCTAATCAAATTTTTAAGCTGTCTGGTTTGTATTTAGCCTATCTATACAACCAGTTTAAAGCATTCTCAGCAGTAGACAATTGCAAACAAATAATATGCTAATATATTTATTCAGTAAACATTTATTGGATGTGTACCGTGTGTAAGGTGCTGTTGAATAGAAAGGTGGATTAATATGCTAATTTCTAGCAGAAACTGAGAGATGAATAAGACCTGGCTTTTGTCTGGAAGGTACTTACATCTGGTAAATGTAAATTATTTCCTCTCATTGATGAAAAACACATTCCTAGAAATTCTAAAAATAACCATATTGGTTCGTTTTAGTTAGAACTACTTCTGAGTTAACTTGATTCAAAAACCAAATTCAGCCTCACTAAATAAGTACCAGTGTCTATTTGCCCATTTCCCCCATCTCAGGATCCAATTATTATGCTGTTTTCAGGAAAAGCTGGCATGGGCATTCAAGAAAGCAAAGAGGTGCCTTGCCCTTTCCCACAGTTTTCTTGGTGCAAGTGTCAGTGACACCTTAAGGATATAAAATGGTAAAAATTATCTTGGTGTGGATAAATGGTTATTTAGGTGGTAGAAATAAGAGAAAACAGTGATGTAAGGACTTTAAACATGTTTAAGCTTAGTCATCCTTAGGAGTGGCACATTTTTCACTGAAAAATGTTCTGGGATGATAATTGGCTTCCCATTGTATACCAAATGTGACTGAAGAAGAAAATGCTTCCCCTAGATTAGGGGTGTCAAACTTATTTTCACTGGAGACCACATCAGCCTCACAGTTGCCTTCGGAGAGAGGGCCAAAATAATTTTAGGACTGTATAAATGTAACTACTCCTTAACTGTTAAGGAGTTGAAGTTACATTCAGCCTTTTGAAGGCAATCGCAAGGCTGATGTGGCCCCCAGTGAAAATGAGTTTGATACCCCTGCCCTAGATTATAGCAGTGTTTGGATTGTATTTTTAAAATTAATCCAACAAACATTAATTCTGATAATTAGGGATCATAGAGTTTCAGGCTTAGTATTCATTTTCATATTTTTGTGTGCAGTGTGTTTCTTAAGAGTAGATCAGTTTAAAAATCTCTATAAATATAGGAATAATCATTTCCCCCCTCTCTATCCTACCTTCTCACCTCCATCCAAGCTTTACTTGAAGTTTAGACCAAGTGGGGAAGTTCTAAAGCTTAAGAACTTCCAGGATGGCTCTGAAATTTGAAATTTCCTCTCTGCACCTTGCCCTCCCCGGAGCCCACATACTCACATCACTTTTTACAATTGTTCTTTGAAGAGATTGGCATGCCTTTACTTCCTAGAGATCTTGTGACTTATTTTTCCAAGTTAGTAGCACCCCGTAATTCTATCCCTTCCCTGTGGAGCAGGTGCTCAAATCTTTCAGATTCCTTTGTCCACTTCCTGGCTGGTTTTCTTCCAAGACAAGAATTTGTAGCCCTGAGGACCACCAGAAGATCCATACTACCCTCACAAGGCAGGAGTTCCACTGTTATATTGGAAGCATAGTTAAGAATAAGAATAGAATCAGAGCACACAGTGGATATTGGGGGAAAGGGATGGTGTGGTGTGGTGTGAAAGAGGTGGCACTTAAGGGGTCATCTGGTGCAGTGATTCTCAATCAGCATGCCTGAAGGATACATTCACATGCATTTGTATCTGTTTAGCACTAAGACAGTGATCCTTATGAGGGAGTTGTGGTGGCAGGAAGCAGGTATTCCTCTTGTACGGGCTTCTAAGAATATATTTCCACTGTGAAGAGCATATGTATAGTCTTTAAAAACTGCCCTTTCCCCCAGGTTTAACTGAGCTAAATTTCCAAACATTATGCAACAGTTCAGTGGCAAAACTGTGTCTTGATCCAAGGTCTCTTGACTCCCTATGCTCGCTCTCTCTCTCTCTCTCTCTCTCTCTCTCTCTCTCTCTCTCTCTTTTTTTTTTTTCAGTGTTCTCTGCTATGGAGAAAAGAAAAAGAAATAAAGAGAGGGAGGGAGGGAGGGAAGGAAGGAAGGAAGGAAGGACAGCAGGTGAGAAAGAAGAGGAAAGAAAACAACTGCTTTTAATGGTGTGGTGACCTTCACTATAACCTGGTACCTAAAAAAGTTTCAGTTAGTCTGGACTCTTGATTTCAAATGCCAGCCAGACCACCTTTCCAACCTCATCTCTTACCAACCTCCCTTGAGCCTTGTTATGGCAACACTGGACTCCTTGACACATCATGCCTTGTGCTATTAATCCATTCCCTCTTCCCAGAATTTCTTCTTTCTCTTAGCCAGACAAAGTCCAATTTGCTCCCCACAATGAAAATTACTTATCATGATGCTGGGTACTTCATGCCAAGATATCTGCAAGTAGTAGCTTTTTGTTAAATAAATATGCATTAAACTTCCACACCTTTCATTTTATTTGAAGGAAAACATTGCTAAAGCCTAGCTCTAACATGGCCACCTGTACCATTAGGCTTACCCTCGTCTCCCATTCTGAATTAAATTATTCCTCCAGTGTTCAAATTATCATTTATTCCTCTTATAGCATTTATTATTTATTATCTTCTAATATAGGAGTTTATATTTACATGTAGATTACACTAAGCTGGTAAGTACTTGAAGGCAAGGATTGTGTTTTATTCATCTTTATATCTCTTCTCTCAGTACCCATTAGAGTTCTGCCCACGTAGTACATTCCCAGTAAATGTACTAAATGAATGAGGAATTTTTTTCTTATTTTCATAGAAGTTCTTTTTTTGGAACTGAACATATTTCCTGCTAGATTGTCAATTCTCCAGTGACAGAAGCCTTATATTGTTTATTCATTCATTCACTTATTCATTCATTCACTTATTCATTCACCCATTTTACACATAATTTTCACATAGCTGCCATGAACCAGGCATTGTTTTAGGTGATAGACATATGACAGTAGTAAAACAATGTCTGCCCCTGCCCTCATGGAGCATACATTCTAATGAGGAAGACAGATAATAAACAAATACATAGATACATAAGTTCAGGCACTCAGTTTTCTAAAAATAATAATAACACAGCAGGTTAAGAGTGTATAGAATGAAAAAAAGCTTCAATTTATATAGGGTCGGGGAAATACTGAGTAGGTGACCTTGGGGCAGACACCTTGTCTTTCCTTTACAACACTACCCCCAACTCTATCTCAAACCATTGAGTAGCTAGTATAGAGCTAAACATATAGTTTACTGCCTTTAATAAATATTGATTTTTATAATATCCTTATAAGGTAGTAGGGTAAGTGCCAATATTGCTTACTACTTTTAACCATGAGCTCTGGAGACTTGGATTTGAAGCTGCCATAAACTAGTCTGTGATCTTGAACAAATTTCCTGTGTGAAATGGAGAAAATAACACCTACTTCATAGGGCGATTTTGTGGATGAAGTAATCAATATTAGGTTACTTATTGTGAAGACTGGATGCAATAATGAATTCAAAATTTTTACAAATGCAATAGAGATCCCAGAAATAGACCCACACATGTATGGTGCTGTGCTATATGACAAGGTAGCATGTCAGATTGGTGGCAAATGTAGAACTATTCAGTAAATGAAACTTCAAAAATGGTTATCCAGATGAAAGTACCATATTTTGCCTTGTATAATGTGCTCCCATGTATAACGTGCACCCACATTTTTGGCCTAAACTTTCGGAAAAATTATCTTTTGTTTTAATATTTTAATTTATTTTTAATTTATTTACATTTAGAAACAAAACCAATTGTGGTATACCAGGGTATTATTTTGCATACGGATATCGTTATTGCTTTCTAGAGTTACACTTTTAATGCAAAAGCATAAATAAAATAATTAAAAACATTTACATAGATATGGAATTAGTACTACTCATGTATAATGCACAACCTTATTTTTCTCTCAAAAATTTGGGCAAAAAAATACACACTATACATGGAAAAATTTGGGCACAAAATACACACTATACATGGAAAAATCCTATATCATACCACCATACAGGGTCCATTAACAGTATAAATTTCAAAAATAAAACTTTAAAACTAGAAGAAAATGTCAGTGAATATCATTCTAACTTTGGAAGGCACAAAAATAATAAACTACAAAATAAAAGACTGATATGTTAAACTGTTTAACTATTTAAACATAAAATGTTCATCAAAATAATACACCTTTAAGAATGAGAAAAGACAAGTTACAAACTGGGAGAAAATATTCACAAAACACACTGACAAAGAAATAATATCAAGAGTATGTTAAAAATGTATAAAAAATTAAGAAAGCATAAACAATCCCATAGAAAGATGGACATAAGACATAAACAGATAATTCACAGAATTTCAAACACATATATGGCTGATTAACTTATGAAGAGATTCAACATCATTATTAAGCAGGAAAATGCAAGTTAAATTATAATAAGATGCCAGTTAATATCCAGTTGTTTGATGAAATGGTAAAAGATGGCAGTACCAAGCAGCCTTTCTCAATTGGGGTTCCTGGGGAGAAAAAAGCACTAGTGTCCTAAAGCATCCATTATCTATAAAGAATTAACTTCTCACCTATGCATCTAGAAGATTGCTGGTTATATACCATTCTTGTGAGAACCAAGGAAAATAGTCACTCAAATCATTCTCTGTGTTCAGTGGTTCACATGACAA
Source organism: Glossophaga mutica (assembly GCA_039655065.1). Classification (NCBI taxonomy): domain Eukaryota; kingdom Metazoa; phylum Chordata; class Mammalia; order Chiroptera; family Phyllostomidae; genus Glossophaga; species Glossophaga mutica. The sequence continues at coordinate 27,597,673 of CM077318.1, forward strand.
ACTACATGTGAGAAAGGCAACTATTAGAGAAGATGTAGAGTCACATAATTTTTTAATATATTACTGGTAAGAATATATAGAAATTGCTGCAAGCAGTTCGGAATGCCTTTTGACATTGTCTCCTAAAGCTTGGCTTTAGGAGAAAATTTATATATTATATTACCCCAAAATTCTACTCCTAGATAAATACCTAATAGAACTATATTCATGTATGACAGGAAGCGAAAAGAAGTGTATTTATAATAGCATAGTTCACAGTACAAAAATACAAACTATCTAAATTGCATTAATATTAATAGTGAATTAATAAATTATGATATATTCATATAGTGGAATATTGTATAGCATTCAGAACAAATGAACTACAGCCACACAAAATATATGGATTAATTTTAGCAATACGATATTAGATAGAAAAGTAAACAAATTATATAAATCATGTTATATTTTTATAAACTTAAAAACAAAGTAATGAGTAAAATAGAACCAGAGACTTAGAAATAAAGAACAAATGGACAGTGACCAAAGGGGAGAGGGGAGGACAACAACAGGGGAAAGCAGAGGAAGGAGCAAGCAAAGGAACAAGAATAGAGGACTCATAGGCATGGGTAATGTGGGGATTGACTGTGGGAGTTGGGGGGTGAGGTTGGGGTGAGCAATGGGGGAAAAGGCAGGACAACTGTAACTGAACAACAATAAATAAATAATAAAATATAATTTTATTATGTATAGGTATAATACAACTAATTTTCCTGGGCATGGACAATGGGGGAGGATTGACTGTGGGAGTAGAGCGAGATGGGGCACGGGAGAGTGATGGAGAAAAAGGCAGAACAACTGTAACTGAACAACAATTAAAAAAAGCAAAGGGATAATAGATATAGGATTCAGTGTGATGGTTATTCTTGGTTGGGAGGTGGGAGTTGTATAGAATGGGGGGTAGAGGAATCCTTATAGTTATATATAAACCATTGTCAAAATTTTAGTTTTTATTTTGAGTTGTGAGTTTGCAGGTGTTCTTATTATGTTATTAAATATGAGACTTCCGGCCAAGATGGAGGCGTAGGCGGACACACTGTGCCTCCTCTCACAACCAAAATTAAGGACAACGAATATTTAGAAACAAGAAAACAACCAGAACTTATAGAAAATTGAACTGTACGGAGGTCCAACAACCATTCATCCAGACCGGTAAGAGGGGCGGTGTCGCGGCAGGAAAAAGTGGAGGTGCGGACCCAGGAACGCAACTAGCAGCAGCTGGAAGTTCCCAGGTGCACGGGCGGTGGCTGGCGGTCCTCCGGCCCACAGGCGGCAGCTGGCGGACCCCGGGCACGGGGGGGCAACTGTGCGGACCCAGTGAGGCCGCACGGGGTGGCTGGCTGACCAGGTGGTCCCACATTCGCGAGCACAGACGGTCCAGGCAGAGGGGAAGTGGCTGAAGGGACTGATTCCAGGAGAGAGTGGAGCAGGCGCCATTGTTCCCCCTCGGACTCCGCCCCCACCTACAGTGTCACAACCCAGAGACTGGGCTGCCCCACACTGGGGAGCGCCTGAGGCTCCACTCCTCACTACGTAATAGCACGCAAGTGTGCGCAGATAATCCAGGCGAAGGGGAAGCAGCAGAAGGGACCGGAGTCCAGAAGAGAGTGGAACAGGCGCCATTGTTCCCTCTCGGACCCCGCCCCCACCTACAGAGTCACAACCCAGCGACTGGGCTGCCCTGCCCTAAGGCTCCACTCCTCACTACGTAATAGCCGTGACCAGACTAAAACCAAAACAAAACAAAAAACCCCACCAAAAATGGCTCAAACCGGAGGAAAAATGAAAACCCCAGAGTCAATTCCTCTAAGCAACGAAGAGATAGCCAACCTATCAGATACACAGTTCAAAGCACTGGTCATCAAAATGCTCACAGAATTGTTTGATTTTGCTCATAAATTAGATGAGAAAATGCAGGCTACAATACGTGAAATGAAGGAAGACGCATGGGGAACCGATAGAGATGGAAGGAAAACTGGGACTCAAATCAATGGAGTGGACCAGAAGGAAGAAATTAACAACCAAACAGAAAATGAGGAAGAAACAAGAATTCAAAAAAAATGAGGAGAGGCTTAGGAACCTCCGGGACATCGTTAAACATCCCAACATCCGAATTATAGGGGTCCCAGAAGGGGAAGAAGAAGAGCAACAAGTAGAAAACTTATTTGAACAAATAATAAAGGAGAACTTCCCCAATATGGCAAAGAAAATAGACTACCAGGACGTCCAGGAAGCTCAGAGAGCCCCAAAGAAGTTGGGCCCAAGGAGGAGTACATCAAGGCACATCGTAATTACATTAGCCAAGATTCAAATGAACGAGAGAATTCTAGAAGCAGCAAGGAATAAGGGGACAGTCACCTACAAAGGAGTTCCCATCAGACTGTCAGCTGATTTCTCAAAAGAGACCTTCCAGGCACGAAGGGGCTGGAAAGAAATATTTGAAATCTTGAAAAGCAGAGACCTACATCCAAAATTGCTCTTTCCAGCAAAGCTGTCATTTAGAATGGAAGGACAGATAAAGTGCTTCTCAGATAAGGTCAAGTTCAAGGAGTTCATCATCACCAAGCTCTTATTATATGAAATGTTAAAGGGACTTATCTAAGAAAAAGAAAATAAAAAATATGACAATGAAAAGACAGCAAACTCACAGCTATTAAGAACCACACCTAAAACAAAAGCAAACTAAGCAAACAGCTAGAACCGGAACAGAACCACAGAAATGGAGATCATATGGAGGGTTAGCAACAAGGGCGTGGGAGGAGGAGAGAGGGGGAAGGTACAGAGAATGAGTAGCATAGATAGTGGGTAGAAAATAGACAGGGGAGGGCAAGAATAGTATGGGAAATGTAGAAGCTAAAGAACTTATGACACATGGACATAAACTAAAGGGGGGAATGTGGGTGGGAGAGGGTGTGCAGGGTGGAGGGGAATGATGGGGGAGAAACAGGACAACTGTAATAGCATAATCAATAAAATATATTAAAAAAAATAAAAATGACTAGCTAAATAACCAGGGAGCCAGTGCTTAGAGTGTGTCATGAACCATATATCATGACTGATTCAAATGTATGTACCACAGAGCCTCAAGTAAATACATAAATAATAAAGTACTTAGCCCAATGTTTTTGATATGAAATAAGGCTAGGGAAATGGTGGTTTTCATTTCTAGCATTTCTTCCTCCTCCAACCTTTGTTCATTTTGCCTCCTATCAAGCAATCATTATTTTTCTGTTGTACCTGAGAATTAATTATTAGAAGTATTAATTTGGCCCTGGCTGGTGTAGCTCAGTGGATTGAGCGCGGGCCTGCGAACCGAAAGATCGCGGTTCGATTCCCAGTCAGGGCACATGCCTGGGTTGCCAGGCCAGTTCCCGTCAGGGGACATACAAGAGGCAACCGCACATTGATGTTTCTCTCCCTCTCTCCTTCCCTTCCCCTCTAAAGATAAATAAATAAAAATCTAAAAAAAAAGGAAAAAAAATGCTAAAAAAAAAAAAAAAAGAAGTATTAATTTGCATTAGGTATCCCCAAATGACTGAGAGAACTAGGTTCAAATTTTAATAGTTACTGAGTTTTCAATCTTTTATAAATCCATTAGACTTCTTTCATTGAATTGTGCTTTTTAAAAAATTATTAAAACTACTCTGCACATGCACTTTAAGGATGTTAGCACCACCAAAAATGCTTTAACTTCTGCATATTATGACTTTGGTACTCAAAATCACAATAGTAATTTTATCTAATAGTGGCAGATGGTACTGAATTAGAGCATTCTGCTAGAAGATTACAGTATGTGATGAATGGGTTGTTAGAGCAAAAATTGTGCTCTTAGCCTAGATCTCTAAGTCTGTTAGCTATGATTATTTATTAGGCCTTATGTAGTACCTTTTTCTTCATTCCCTGCCAAAAATATTCCTCTATTCCCACTATCAAAAGGGCTGGGCTATTACTTCTTAGAAGAACAAGTTTTTAAAGTCAGAGTGGGGCCAAAAGTGACTTGGAAGTAGTTGTCTGATTTCAGTGTATTTTTGTGGTAGAGGTTTTATGTATAACAGGAAAAAGAAAACTGAAGGACTAGCAGAGGTGAAATTATGTGAAAGAAAACAGGGCAATAAAGACAAGGTAGTATAGGAGTGAAAGTATAGGAAGGAGAATCCAGAAGATATCGAGTTTAGACTAAGCTCTGCCTTCATATTATTGTTTGACCTTTGGCAAGTTATCTACCTTCTCCAAGTCTCCATTTTCTGGAATAAAATTAAGAGACCAGGATGTATACGTCCCTTCAAACATGACCATCTTAAAAGTTAAAACAAAGAGGGGGACTTCTACTTCCAGGAAGATGGAATACACATACTTTTCCCTATTCCTGCCACTAAGAATAATGAAATACCCTGAATATTATATACCAAAAAGGCATAAGAGGACTGAAAGGTGCAGGGCAGAAGGCAAATGGTCTAGGGACCTTGGAACTGAGGAGTGACATGATAGTGAGTTTCCTGGGTTTCCTTTTTGCCTCATATGTCTCACACTCAGAACTGAAAAAAGTGGCAACTCAGAAATGCCAATGGGTACAGGCTAAAAAAAAAAAAAAAAAGAAAGAAAGAAAGAAAAAAAAACCACCCAACAAAAGCCCACACTGTCTAGCAAAAGGGCCAGGAAAGAGCAGTCCAGTAAAGATGGAAAACTTGTAGACAATAGGTAAGTGTTCTGCTCCAGACAAACAGCAGAGGAAAAAACTAGCTCTTTTCCCACCCATTTCCGGCCAAGAAGGGAACCAAGATGTCTATATTTCACAAAGCTCTAATCAGGCGCTCGAACACTTCTGCCGGAGGAGTGTCAGAGAAGACAAGGTACCTAGCTACAACATTCATCCCCAGTGGCCAGCAATGAACCATTCCTTCCTTCCACTCTCCCACTGCATCAAAGGAGACAATATAGGCAGCCTAGACTTCTACTCCTCCCTAACAGTTGAAAGTTATAAGGCTGCCCCTCCCCATTGTTGTGGTATCAGAGGAAGTGGCAGAAATTCCTGACTGTCATCACCACCCAGCAATAACAAGGTCATCCCCACCAGCTGTTAGTGGAGACTGCATGGGAAGCTGGAACTCACACCTCCACTCATCATTAATGAAATTACCTTCCTCAGATGTCAGTGTAGTCTAAGTGGGGAACCTGGGCTTCTACTTCCACTTGGCAGTAATGAGACAGCACCTCCTTCCCCATGCTAGAATGATGTTAAACAATACAAAATAAAACAATGTTTGCATAAGTTCTAGTGTCTCATAATATAGTATCCAAAATATATAGGTTTCAATTGAAAATCACTCATCATACCAAGAACCAGGAAAATTTCAAACTGAATGACAAATAACTATCAATAGATGCAAACACTGAAATGACAAGAAATATTAGAATTATCTTATACAAAGATTTCAAAGAAGCCTTGATAAAAATCTTTTAATGAGGCGTTGTGAACATTCTTGAAAGAAAAATAAATAAATAAAAATTTAAAAGCCTTATCAAAGAAATAGAAAGTCTCAGCAAAGATATAGAAGTTATATAGAAGAACCAAATGGAAATTTTTAAATTGAGTTATATAGGAAGGTAATATCCTCAACTTGATTAAGAGCATCTACTAAGAACCCACAGCTGACATTGTACTTTCCAATGAAAGACTGAATAGCTTTTCTCCTAAGTCCAGGAAAATGATAAGGATGTCCACTTTCACCATTCTTATTCAAAGTAATTTTAGTCATCTTACCCAATGAAATAGCCAATTTCCTTTTCCTTAGCAGGGCAAGGAAATGACAAGCATGTACATCAGAATAATAAAACTGTCCTTATTTGCAGATGACATTGTCATCTACATAGAAAATCCCAAAGAATATACAAAGGAAATAAAATCTTTTAGAGCTAATACATGAGTTCAGCAAGGTTACAGGATATGAAATAAGCATACAAAAACAAAAGTATTTCTATAGATTAGCAATGTGGACAGGGAAATTTAAAATACAACCAAGTTAAAATAATCATTGTAAAATTAACTACACATAAATTTACCAAAACATGTACAGAATCTATATGCTGAAAATTATAAAACAATAACCAAAGAAATCAAATAAGACCCAAATAAATGGAGAAACACATGTTTATGTATCAGGAAGCACAACATTATAAAAATGTCAATACTCTCCAAACTGATCTTTAGGTTCAATGCAATTCCTATAAAATTTCCAGCAAGTTATTTTTTTAGACATAGACAAACTTATGCTAATCTTTAGATGGAAAGGCACAGGCTCTAGAAAAGCTAAGTAAATCTTTAAAAAATAATATATTCAGAGTACTCAATCTACCCAATGTTGTTTTGTTATTTAGCTACAGTAATCAAAACTGTGTGATATTGGTGGTATGATAGATACATACAGCAATGAAACCAAATAGGAAACAGAGAAATAGGCCATCACAAATGCACCCAGCTAATTTTTCAAAGTGCAAAAGTAATTCAATGGAAGTAAAATACACTTTTCAATTAATGGTGCTGAAGCAATTACTCATAGGCCAAAAAAATCAACCTAGATATCTAAACTTAACTGTTTATACAAAACAATTAACTCAAATTGGGTGATGGACTTAATTTTAAAATGTAAAACTTAAAACTTTTAGGGGAAAAGTAAGAGAAAATCTTTAAGCCCTTGGCCAAGCAAAAAATTTACTTAGACAAGACCAAAAGCACAATCCATAAAAGTGTAACTCAATATATTAGATTTCACCAAAATTAAATTTTTATTCTGTGAAAGACCTTTTTAACAGAATGAGAAGACAAGCTATGGACTGAGAGAAAATATTTGAAAACCACGTATCTAACAGAGGATTAATGCCTAAGATATGTAAAGAATTTTCAAATTAAACAGTAAAAAGTGAAATAACCCAATTGAAAAAGGGGCAAAAGACATGAGCAGATTTTCATCAAAGAATATATACAGATGATAAATAAGTACTTGAAAATATCTCAATAATATTAGCCATTAAGGAAATGCAAATTAAATTCTCAATGAGATATCACTTATCAGAATGGCAAAAATAAAAACAATAATGATAACACCAAATTCTGGCCATGACATGGAGAAACTGAATTACTAATACATTGCTGGTGGGTATGGAAAATGGTACAGCCACTATGGGGAAGTTTGGTTATTACTTTAAACCATTAAACATGCAGCCACCACAAGACCCATCAGTTGCACTCTTGGCCATTGACCCCAGTGATAGGAAGATTTATATTCATACAAAAACCTGAATATGAATGTTTATAGCAGCTCTATTTCCAATAGCTCATAGCTCAAAATGACAAACAACCCAAATGTTCTTCAATGTGTGAATAGTTAAACAAATTGCGGTATATCCATACCATAGAATGCTAATCAGCATTAAAGAAAATCAAAGTATTGATACATCCAACAACATGGATAAATCTCCAGAAAATTATACTGAGCGGGAAAAAAACAATTCTGAAAGGTTATATACTATATGATTCCATTTATATGACATTAATGAAACTACAAAATCACAGATATGGAGAATAGATTGATGGTTTCTTGTGGTTAAAAAGGGAGTTGGAGAGAGAGGGAAGTAGGTATGACTATAACAGCTACATGAAGGATCCTTATGGTGGAAATGTCCTGTATCTTGATCATATTAATGTCCAGGTTTTTGATCATATCCTGGTTATTACATTATACTATAGTTTTGAAAGATGCTACCTTTGGGGGAGAAATGGGTGAAGGATACATAGTATGTCTCTGTACTGATTCTTATAATGGCAGGTGAATATACAATTATCTCTAGTTAAAAGTTTAATTTAATTAAGTGTCAGAACTCTTAAGTACACTTAAATCCCATATCTGAAAAGCAGTGATAAAAAAGTTTTTGAAACAAGAACAGGACAGGGCTATTTTGTTTTGTTTTTTTTTTCTTCTTTTTAATATATTTTATTGATTTTGCTATTACAGTTGTCCCATTTTTCCCCCATCATTCCCCTCCACCCTGCACACCCCCTCCCACCCACATTCCCCCCTTTAGTTCATGTCCATGTGTCATAAGTCCTTTAGCTTCTACATTTCCCACACTATTCTTGCCCTCCCCCTGTCTATTTTCTACCCAGTGTCTGTACTACTTGTTCTCTGTACCTTTTCCCCCTCTCTCCTCCTCCCACTCCCCTATTGATAACCCTCCATGTGATCTCCATTTCTGTGTTTCTGTTCTAGTTGTTTGCTTAGTTTGCTTTTGTTTTAGTGTGGTTGTTAATGATGGTGAGTTTGCTGTCTTTTTACTGTCATATTTTTATCTTCTTTTTCTTAGATTAAGTCCCTTTAACATTTCATATAATAAGGGCTTGGTGATGATGGACTCCTTGAACTTGACCTTATCTGAGAAGTGCTTTATCTGCCCTTCCATTCTAAATGAAAACTTTGCTGGATAGAGAAATCTTGGATGTAGGTCCTTGACTTTCATGACTTGGAATACTTCTTTCCAGCCCCTTCTTGCCTGGAAGGTCTCTTTTGAGAAATCAGCTGACAGTCTGATGGGAACTCCTTTGTAGGTGACTGTCCCCTTATCCCTTGCTGCTTCTAGAATTCTCTCCTTCATTTGAATCTTGGCTAATGTAATTACGATGTGCCTTGGCGTGTTCCTCCTTGGGTCCAACTTCTTTGGGACTCTCTGAGCTTCCTGTACTTCCTGGAATTCTATTTCCTTTGCCAGATTGGGGAAGTTCTCCTTTATTATTTGTTCAAATAAGTTTTCCACTTGTTGCTCTTCCTCTTCCTCTTCTGGTACCCCTATAGTTCGGATATTGGAATGTTTAAAGATGTCCTGGAGGTTCCTAAGCCTCTCCTCATTGTTTTGAATTCTTGTTTCTTCCTCGTTTTCTGTTTGGTTGTTTCTTTCTTCCTTCTGGTCCACTCCATTGATGTGAGTCCCAGTTTTCCTCCCATCACTATTGGTTCCCTGTGCATTTCCCTTCATTTGTTCATCTAATGTGTGACCAAAATCAACCAATTCTGTGAGCATCCTGATCACCAGTGCTTTGAACTGTGTATCTGATAGGTTGGCTATCTCTTGGTCACTTTGATGAATTGGCTCTGGGGTTTTTATCTGTTCTCCCAGTTGACTCATTTTTGGTTTTTTTGTTTTGTTTTGTCTTTTTTTGGTCTGGTTGCGGCTGTTATACATGAGGGGTGGAGCCTTAGGTGTTCTCCAGGGCGGGGCAGCCCAGTGGCTGGGTTGTGATGCTGTATGTGGGGGCGGGGTCCAAGAGGGATCAATGATGCTTGCTCCACTCTCTCTTAGATTCGAGTGCCTTCCGCTGCTTCCCCCAAGCAAATTGGGCCCTTCTGGTGCTGATTTACATGTGGGTGGGCTTGTGTATGTTCTAGGACCCTGTGGGTCTCTCCAGCGAACTCTCCTGTGAGGTTGGGAGTCTCTCTTGGCACCTCAACCCCCACAGGTGTTTTCAATCAGTGTTTTTAGGTTTGATTTCCTGGCGCTGGGGCCCTGCGTTCCGAGGTCTGTCTCGTTCCCCATTTTCACCTGGATTATCTGCGCGTGAATGTGGGACCACCTGGTCAACCAGCCGCCTTGTGCGGCCTCACTGAGTCTGCCTGTTGCCTCCCCGTGCCCGGGGTCTGCCAGCCGCTGCTGCCTGAGTGGCTGGGTCCGCCAACCTCCACTTTTTCCTGCCTCAACTCCGCCCCTCTTACCGGTCTGGATGAATGGTTGTTGGACTTCCGTACAGTTCAATTTTCTGTCAGTTCTGGATTTTTTCTTGTTTCTAAATATTTGTTGTCCTTAATTTTGGTTGTGCGAGGAGACACAGTGTGTGCACCTACGCCTCCATCTTGGCCGGAAGTAGACAGGGCTATTTTTGAATTGGTGACCTCTTCACCTTCCTTCTCTAGCCATTTTAAGACATGGACAAATAATGCAGTCACAACAGTTATTTTTGTTGTTGTCATTGCTTATCTAGCCTTATTGCAGACAATGTGAAGCTGCAGGAACTAAGCAGCATGCTTCCTGGGGGTATTCTGTATAAATTGTATGGATCTTGTTCTTTCACTTGTACAGCTTGGACAAAGTGCATTCTCCCTCACCGTGGGCATGAGGGACATGAATTTGTAACAGAACAAGCTTGTGTATGAATGAGTACAAGTATGCTAATGCTGGCAAGATTACAGGAGCAGAGACAAGACAGGTATTAAGGATAGATGAATGTTGCCACATATCCACAGGGAATTTGACATCATCATTCCCAGGAAAATATGGAAGATAGAGAAAATAGAAAGTAGGTAATTCAGATTTGAGAATTCTTGTAGAATGTATGTAAATGTTATACTTTAGACATAGAAAACATTCTGAAAAATTGTAGCATTATGCCTCTAAAGGTGAAAATTAATTTACCACAGCACAAGTTACATTATGCCAAGACACTTCAATGTAACAGTTTTTGCCTGAATAAATATGTTTTGTGCTTTCATAGCTTTCATCTTTTGTAGAGGCAACCATTGACAATTGCTTTGCCTAGCTATTAAGTTTGACTTTTATGCCATGGGCTGTTCTCCCAGGCTCAAGGTCAATTTTCTGATTGACATTGTTCCTTTTCCCCAACAACCACTCACTCCCAGTTTATCCATTCAGAAAATGGGGACAGTATGCCGGGAGATTGTATTTATTGAACACAGTTTTAATCATGAGATTCATTCAGTCTGGAGAAAGTATTAATGAGCTTGCCAGTAGTCAAGTTACAAACCCAAAGTATCAGAAACATAAAACATAGGTTTATACTACCACAGTTCTTCAGAAGATGCACAGGAGAAGCAGCTTCGAAGAGAAAACCAGTGGTGAAAAATGTTCCAAAGTCCTTCAGTATTGGAGGTGACTTAGATACAAATTGTATTCAAAGTGAAGTACATTCTCCACAAACTGTATTCTAAGGCCAAATATAACATCCATAAACTACATTTCTGGGAAAGGTAGGACATCTGTGAACAGCACACCCAAGAAAGACACACTGCATCCATGAATACTGTTACCAGGAAGAGTACAATATCCACAGATAGAAATTTGAAGCTAAGCACTACATCCCTATTGAAAAGTATGTCACTCTAGCTAATACAGGGATCCAAGTCCTTTTCTATTTGCGGAAATGTCAGCTACCCCAACTATCTGATATGTGCAGCATTGGCAAAGGAATTAGAATGAAAGATGTTACTGAATTTATTTATTTTTTTGTTATGGTCCTATGAGTGGTAGATAAGTAGTGAGAAGGCAGAAGTTTGCAGATGTTAGGTTGACTTTATATATGTTTGAAAAATCAAAGTTTATCCTCATGGTTTTTTCTTTCCTTTGTAACTTATAGCTGTGACAAACTTTTGAGGATAAAAATTCTATTATAGAGTCTGATCTAAGATATGATCTCATGTGCTTAGTACTCAGAGGCAGATGGAATTGTAGAACCATAAATTAGAGCAGATTTGCTGTTTAGATGTTTATAAATAATACTAATGGCAGATAGTTTGCGGCCAAGATGGAGGCGTAGGCGGACACACTGTGCGTCCTCTCACAACCAAAATTAAGGACAACAAATATTTAGAAACAAGAAAACAACCAGAACTTATAGAAAACTGAACTGTACAGAAGTCCAACAACCATTCATCCAGACCGGTAAGAGGGGCGGAGTCGCGGCAGGAGAAAGTGGAGGTGCAGCCCCAGGAGCGCAAGCAGCAGCAGCTGGCAGTTCCCAGGTGCACAGGCGGCGGCTGGCGGTCCCCGGGCCTACAGGCAGCAGCTGGTGGACCCCGGGCACTGGGGGGCAACTGTGCAGACCCAGTGAGGCCGCACAAGGCGGCTGGCTGACTGACCAGGTGGTCTCACATTCGAGCGCGCAGACGGTCCAGGCGGAGGGGAAGTGGCGGAGGGGACTGAATCCAGGAGAGAGTGGAGCAGGCACCATTGCTCCTTCTCAGACCCCGCCCCCACCTAAGCGTCCCAACCCAGCGACTGGGCTGCCCCGCCCTGAGGAACACCTAAGGCTCCACCCCCTCACTACGTACGTAATAGCCGCGACCAGACTAAAACCAAAACAACAACAAAAAAAAACCACCAAAAATGGCTCAAACCGGAAAACAAATAAAAGCCCCAGAGCCAATGCCTCTAAGCAGTGAAGAGATAGCCAACCTGTCAGATGCACAGTTCAAAGCACTGGTCATCAAAATGCTCACAGAATTGGTTGATTTTGCTCACAAACTAGATGAAAAAATGCAGGCTACAATACGTGAAATGAAGGAAGATGCATGGGGAACTGATAGAGATGGAAGGAAAACTGAGACTCAAATCAATGGAGTGGACCAGAAGGAAGAAACTAACAACCAAACAGAAAACGAGGAAGAAACAAGAATTCAAAAAAATGAGGAGAGGCTTAGGAACCTCCAGGACATCTTTAAACGTCCCAACATCCGAATTATAGGGGTCCCAGAAGGGGAAGAAGAACAGCAACAAGTGGAAAACTTATTTGAACAAATAATAAAGGAGAACTTCCCCAATCTGGCAAAGGAAATAGACTACCAGGATGTCCAGGAAGCTCAGAGAGTCCCAAAGAAGTTGGACCCAAGGAGGAACACACCAAGGCACGTTGTAATTACATTAGCCAAGATTAAAATGAAGCAGAGAATTCTAGAAGCGGCAAGGGATAAGGGGACAGTCACCTACAAGGGAGTTCCCATCAGACTGTCAGCTGATTTCTCAAAAGAGACCTTCCAGGCAAGAAGGGGCTGGAAAGAAATATTTGAAATCTTGAAAAGCAGGGACCTACATCCAAAATTGCTCTATCCAGCAAAGCTGTCATTTAGAATGGAAGGGAAGATAAAGTGCTTCTCAGATAAGGTCAAGTTCAAGGAGTTCATCATCACCAAGCCCTTATTATATGAAATGTTAAAGGGACTTATCTAAGAAAAAGAAGATAAAACTATGACAGTGAAAAGACAACAAACTCATAGCTATCAAGAACCACACCTAAAACAAAAGCAAACTAAGCAAACAGCTAGAACAGGAACAGAACCACAGAAATGGAGATCATATGGAGGGTTAGCAACAGGGGTGTGGGAGGAGGAGAGAGGGGGAAAAGGTACAGAGAATGAGTAGCATAGATAATGGGAAAAAATAGACAGGGGGAGGGCAAGAATAGTATGGGAAATGTAGAAGCTAGAAAACTTATGACCCATGGACATGAACTAAAGGGGGGAATGTGGGTGGGAGAGGGTGGGTAGGGTGGAGGGGAATGATGGGGGAGAAATGGGACAACTGTAATAGCATAATCAATAAAATATATTTAAAAAAAGAAAATAAAAAAAATTCTAATGGCAACAACTGCAATAATAACAATAATAGAAGTAAAAAAATAAGAAACATTTTTTGAGCTCCTACTGTGCCAGGCACTATTCTAAGAGCTTTACATTGATTATTTAATTTATTCCTAACAACTCACTAAGGTCATTGATTAGTATCAACCCCATTTTATAGACAAAGAAACTGAGAAACAGAGAGGTTTAATGACATTTTTCCATAATGCATCTAAAGATTTCCTTATTGGGGCTTGTATCATAGATTACCAAAGTATACTGTCAAGCCAAAGTCAAGTGATTGTCCTGATATAATACAGTCTGCCAAATTCTGGATTGCTCTATGTTTCACTGAAGTTATAATTTTCAAGGTCAATCTGTTCAGGATCTATATTTCACATGGTCTGTCTTTAACTCCTATTCCAATTAGAATGCAGTTTCTCAGCTTTCTTGACTTCTGGAAGGTTATTTATGATATCAGATCAGTGAAAGGTTTACAAGACATGCTTATAACACATACATTTTGTTAAATGTTTTTCAATAATGGACAAATAAGTAACAATGCTTGAATGATATTACCGTCAATGTATACCTGTGGTTTAATGGTACCCAGTTGACACATTAGACTTATATTTTGGAAAATCAGTACAATCCACTTGTTTTTGGCAAGCCATAAACTGTAAGTCCTTTCTCTGAGATGCATGTGTTCAACTGGCAGAGGTTGGGAAGAGATTTACAGTTCAGCTTTTATAAAAGACTAGTGCCATTAACATCAGTCTCCATGGTAGTTTCAAAGAGGAGGCAGAGATGGACAGACAAATGGCCAGAGAGACAGACAGGCATGGAACAGGAATAGTTAGAGTTGGACAGAGGCAGGGATGGGCATATGGGGAAGGATAGGCCAGGAGAGACATGGATAGACAGATGGGGAAAAATAGAGGCAGAGGGAAACATGGATAAGTAAAGGGATAGATATCAACAGACAAATATAGAGAGATGGAAGCGTATCAAAAGAGATGGATAGACAGACACAGAGAGGCAGACAAACTGGAGATGTACCTTCTATTTTTCCAGATAAGGATATCTAGACAAACAGGGAAGCAGAAAAAAGTAAAGAGGGACAGAAACAGCAGTCAGGAACAGGGAGAGAAATATAGAGATAGATTGAAATAATTTGAAAAGATAAGATGAAGGAGAGAGTCAGAAAAAGAGAGAAAGAAAGGGCTACAGAGAGAAAAGGAGCCCCAGAAACAAGAAAAGCTAAAGAACCATAGGGAGAAAGAAGGGAAACAAAACCAGGGATGAAAAGAGTCCAGAGGAAAAGAAACAGAATGAAACTTGTGCAGAGAGAGATGGAAGAAACTCACACTCATAAAGAAAGACATCCTGAAAGACAGTCAGACAGAAAATGGGGAGGGGAGTTGGAGACACAAAAGGAAATACAGCAGGAGACAGGAAGACAGAGAGTGAAGCAGAAAGAATATACAGACTGAGCAAGAGGGAAGGAGCAAGGGACAGAGAGAAGAGGATAAGGTGTGTACAGAACCAGAGACACTGCAAGAGACAGAAAGATAAAAAAAAAAAAAAAAACAGACATGGAGTAAAAGAGAGAAACAAATAGTGAGAGATCTGATGAAATAATCAAACAGAGATAATGGCCAGAGATAATGTAGAAAAGCAGGGAAGAGAGATAGTGAAAAAGAGATGGGGAAATCGACTGAGAAACAAACTGAAAAACTAACAGACAGAGAAACAGAGAGTTGGAGAGAAGCCGTAAAGGATATAGAAAGAGACAAAAAGAAACCCTTGCAGAGAGAACAGAAATAGATACAGAAAGAGGAAAAACTATAAGGAAGTAAAAAAGAATATGACAGAGACAGAAGTAGAGACATACTGAGACAAATACAGAGCAAAAGGCAGAGAGATGAAGATGGAGATAGACCAAAAGAGAAAGGATAGATTGAGTGATCAACCAACTGATAGGTACACAAACCAATAGAGAGATGATTCAAAAGACATAGAGCAAAATAAAAATAGATAGATATAAAGACAGCTAATTACGTGGACAGACAGAAAGACAGACTGAGAAATGTGCTGGGGCAAAGAAAAATAGTGAGAAAAGGGAGTCAGTGACAGACATGAAACCTAGACAAGAAGACAAGGAGAAACTTAAAGAGAGAGAGGAAAGGAATGAAAGAAAGGAAATAGGGACGGGGAGGGAGAGTCAGGCAGAACAAACAGAGACATGACAGAGACATATTGATACAAAATGACCAACATAAAGGGAGGCCATGGTGGGGTGAAAATGGGGACAACTGTACTTGAACAATAATAAAATAAATAAATTATATTATATTATATTATATTATATAATGATAAGTGGAAAAATGCAGTCTAAAATTACCCATATCATACAACACAGATTAAAATTCTATTGTGCACTGAAATGACTGGAATTATATAAAAGTATTTTAATATTTTGAACATGATTTTCACTGGGTAAAAATAATGTTTAAAATGTTGAAAAAATAAACTCTGTGTTTTGTGTACTCACAACTGTAAACCTACTTTTGCCCAACTGTATATGCATATGTCTGTATAGGTTGTATGGTACTGTTCTACTTGTTTTTATCTTTTGTACTGTACATTTTCTCCTGCAACTTGCTCTTTTTCTACAGCATTATACTTTTGAGCCTTATCCATGTAGCTCTAGTTCAGTTGTTTTCAAAGCTGTTTATATGGTATTCACTATATGACTATGCCATCAAATTTCCATTATCTCTTAGTAGACATTTATACTGTCACCATTTTTCACTATTGTAAATAACATTACAATAAATATTCTTGTAAAAAAAAGTAATGAGAAAAATCAGACAGAGAGACTCAATCTATCAGAAAGAGACAGAAATAAAACAAGAGAGAAAAGGATAGATGGTAACGAGACTTACTCTGGTGATCATTTCACAATATATAGAAATATTTAATCATTATGTTGTACAGCTGAAACTAATTTAATGTTATATGTCAATTATATCTCAAAAAAGTATGAAAAGCAAAAAGAGAGAGGAGGAAAACAGATTGGGAAGAAATATTTCCAAGCCATATATCTGGTAAGGATCTAGTATGTGGAATATAAAGAACTCTTTCTGATAGTTTATTGTTGGTGTACAAAAAGCCATCAATTCCTGAATATTCACTTTGTATCCTTCTAGTTTGACAAATTCACTTATTATGTTGAGTGGTTTTTGTGGTGAGGACCATAGGGTTTTCTATAAACCCTATACATTACCATGTTGTCTCAAATAATGACAGTTTTACTTCCTCCTTTCTGATTTGCATTCCTTTTATTTCTTTTTCTTGTCTGATTGCTGTGGCTAGGACTTCCAGTGCTATGTTGAATAAGAGTGGTGGAAGTGGACATTCCTGTCTTGTTCCTAATCTTAAGGGAAAAGCTTTTAGTTTTTGCCTGTTGAGTATAATGTTTGCTGTAGGTTTCTCATATATGGCCTTTATTATGTTGAGTTATGCTCTCTCTATTTCCACTTTGTTGAGGGTTTTTATCATAAATGGGTCCTGGATTTTATCAAATTCTTTTTCACCATTTGTTGATGTGATCATTTGATTTTTGCCCTTCATTTTGTTTATGTGGTATATTACATTTATCGATTTGTGAATATTGTACCATCCTTGCATCCCTGGGATGAATCTCACTTCATCACAATGTATGATCTTTTTAATGTATTGCTGGATCTGGATTGCCAATATTTTGTGAAGGATTTTAGCATCTATGTCCATCAATGATATTGACCTGTAATTTTCTTTCTTTGTTGTATCTTTACCTTGTTTTGGGATTAAGATAATACTGGCCTCATAAAAAGAGTTTGGGAGTCTTCCTTCTTCTTGAATTTTTTTAAATAGTTGGAGAAGGACAGGAGTTTGTTCTTCTTTGAATCTTTGGCAAAATTTGCCTGTGAAGTCATTCCTTCCAGGGCTGTTATGTCCCAGGAGTTTTTTGAGTACTGCATCAGTTTCACTAGTTGTTAATTGGTTTATATTCAGGCTTCCTGCTTCTACTTGACTCAATTTTGGAAGGTCATATGTTTCTAGAACTTTATGCATTTGATCCAGGTTGTCTAATTTCTTGGCATATAATTCTTCATAGTAATTTCTTACAATATTTGTATTTCTGTGGTATCACTTGTGACTTCTCCTCTTTTGCTTCTGATTTTATTGTTTAGGTCCTCCCTTGTTCTTGATGAGTCTGGTTGAAGGTGTGTCAATTTTGTTTATCTTCTCAAAGAACAAGCTCCTGGATTCGTGGATCTTTTGAATATTTTTTAGTCTCTTTGTCATTTAATTCTGCTCTGATCTTGATTATTGCCTGCCTTCTATGTGCTATGGGCTTTATTTGTTTTTGTTCCTCGAGTTCTTGTAGATGTAGTGTTAGGCCATTTATTTGAGATTTTTCTTCCTTAGGTAGGCCTATGTTGCTATGTCCTTCCTTCTCACGACTAACTACCTTTTTCTGTGTCACATAGGTTTTGAGTTGTTGTGTGTTCATTTTCATTTGTTTCCAGAAACTTTTTGGTTTCTTCCTTAATCTTATTGTTAACCCATTCATTATCTAATAACATGTTATTCAGTCTCCATGTATTTGAATGTTTTTGAGTTTTTTCCTTGAGGTTGGTTTCTAGTTTCAAGCCATTGTGACTTGAGAAGATGCTTGATATTTCAATTTTCTTGAATTTATTGAGGCTTGTTTTGTGTCCCTCCATGTGGTGTCTCTTTGAAAATGATCCACAGATATGGACAACAATGTGGGGATTGACTGTGGGAACAGGAGGTAGGCCAGGCAGAGGAGGGCAAAAAGGAAAAAATTGGGACAGCTGTAATATAATAACAAAAGCATTTATGTAAAAAGAGAAATGATCCATGGAATACTAGGCAGCAGAAAGAAAGAAGGAATTCCTACCTTTTGTGACAGCATGGATGGAACTGGAAACTATTATGCTAAGTGAAATAAGCCAGGCAGTGAAAAACAAATACCATATGATCTCACTAATAAGAGGAATCTAATGTAGAAAATAAACTAACGAGCAAAATAGAACCAGAGGCGTGGAAACATGGAACAGACTGACAGTGACCAGAGGGGAGAGGGGAGGAGGATAATGGTGGAAAGACGAGAAAGGGATCAGTCAAAAAACATGTATGAGTGACCCATGGACATGGACAACAGTGTGGGGATTGACTGTGTGAGCAGAGGAGGTCAAATGGGAAAAATTAGAACAACTGTAAAACAATAACAATAAAAATAAATTTAAAAAATCTCACTTCACAGTAAAAAAGAACTCATAACGCAACAGTAAAAAGACAAATCAAATAATAGTATAGGAATTTGAATAGAAACTTTTACAAAGTAGATATATAATTGTCCACTAAGTGCTTGAAAGGATGCTCAACATCATTCATAATTAGATAAATGCAAATCAAAACCACAATGTGTCTAGAAGCTAAAAAATGGAAAACGCCCACTGTTTACAAGGATGTGAGAATTGGGATTCTCCTAAATTGCTGGAGAGGATATAAGACAGTTCAGTTGCTGTGGAAAAGTTAGGCAGTTCCTCAGAAGTTAAACATAGAATTACCATATGACCTAGCAATTTTACCACTAGGTATATACCTAAGAAAATTAAAAATAGGTACTCAAATACATGTACATAACAGCAATATTCACAATAATCAACAGGTACTAGGTAGAGATAGTGATTGTACAAAATTAGAATTTTTCACTTTAAAATGGTTAATTTTATGTCTGTGAAGCTCACTTCAGTAAAGAGAGAAAGAGAAGAAAAAGTAAGACCAAAAGTAAGAGCAAGACAGACAGAGACGATGAGAGACAAATTGACAGAAAGAGAGACAGGAAGACAGCATGAGAGAGACCCAGGCAGGCAGGTAAACTAATAAAGGGAAAGGTAAACACAGACACACACACAAACAGCCAGGCAGGCAGAAGGAGGGAAACAGACAGTTGGAGTGAGATTTAAAAAAAAAAAAAAAAAAAAAAAAACAGACAGGGACAAACAGAGGAAGTCAAAAGACAGAGTGATAGGTAAAAAATGTAGAATGCAGAGAGAAGAATTAATATGTTGAGTTACACAGAGTGGTACATAGACAGAGAGAAATAGAAAGATACAGAAGAAAGAGAGAGGGAAGAAAACTAACAGATATACAGATTGACAGAGAGAAAGAACTAAATAAAGCAAGAGATAGACCATGAGATGGAGAGAAAACAGACTACTAGAAAGAGAGAAAGCGATAGAGAGAAGAGACTGACAGACAGGGAGACAGACACACAGAGGGAGACTGACATAGACAATGTGTAGAGCAAAAGATAACAAACAGAGGAGCTGAGAGCAAAACAGCATAACAGAGAGGCCTACAGAAAGAGAACCAACAACAAAAAAAGAGGCAGAGAAACACATGTAGATGGATGAAGAATGAGAGGAAAATATAGAGAAATATAGCTGGACAAAGAGAAAGACAGAAGTTCAGATGGATATAAATACATGCAGACAATCAAAGAAACAAGCAGAGATGGGCTGATGGAGAGACAGACTGACAAATTGTACAGATAGGCCAGAGCACAGACATACAGGCAGCAGGGCAGACAGACAGGTGTCAAGAGACACTGACATAGTGCAAAGCAAGGAGCCGCCATGTGTAGAGGTACAATGACAGAAATAATTAACAGAGACAGAGAAAGAGAAACAAAGAAGCAAACAAACAGAAAGAGGTACAAAGTGGCAGAGAGGCTGACCTAGAGACAGAAAGGCAGATATACAGCACCAAAATGTCAGACGAAAAGACAGGCTAAAAACCAGACATGGGCAGTTAAATAGAGATGGATACTCAGAGAAAAGGAAATAGAAAGATACAGTCCAAAATCATTGGTCAGAGGCAGACAGAGGCAGACCAGAAAGCAGGCAGGCAGTGCCTGAATCACAGACAGACAAAGTGAGTTGCAGACAGGCTGAGGGATGGAGAGGTAAAGGAGAGGGGAAGAGAGAGGAAAACACACACAATGAAAACCACTACTTAAAGCAACAGAGAAACAAAGACTAACGGAGAAACAGAACCTGAAAGAGACATACAGAATCAGGAGGCAAGAAGTTTGGCAGACTGTCATAAGATACAAGAACAGGCAAGAAAAGAGAGGTGGACAGACTGGGAGACAAGAGAAATAGCCAAACAGAGACAGAACATATAAAAAGCACTCACAAAAAGTAGACATGCTGACATAGAGACAGACAAAAATGCAGGCACAGAAGGGGAAGGGTCATCAAGGACCATTTATTTATAAAGGACACGTGGACAAAGCCAAAGGGGATAGGATCAATGGTGGGAGGTGGGGGTGGCAGGGGAAAAGTGCTGGGGGGAAATGGAGACACAACTGTACGGAACAACACTAAAAAAAAAAAAGAACATCGGGGTCACACTAAGGAATTCTGAATAAACTATTGATTTTAATTAATAAAAAGAAAAATGGAGAGGCACTCTCTGATGCTTCACCCCCACTCTTCCCACCACCACCACCACAAATGCCCTTCATTGTTCAGCCTTAGGTGAGAGACAGCAGGGAAGAATTTTAGCGCAGTGTCTGGGACATGGTAAGGATCTGGGGGAAGGTTCAAATCATGCTGGGAAGGGGATGAATTCTGAAGTCTAAACTTTGCCTTCTGAAAATATCCCAGGGCCCATGTGCTATTAGGTAGGAAAGCATTTGTGGCATGTCAATACTGTGAGCTTTTGTCCCTTGTCAATACCATGAGGTTTGAGTTGTTGTTATTTTTGTTTTTAAGCAAACACATGAAATCCCATTGTTTGAAGATTTCCCATCATGCTTCCTTCTTCCCCGGAGGAAAATACTTTGTTTCTTTGATAAAGCAAACATCACTTTTACAGTTTTCTATTCAGTGTCTTGTTTCCATAGTTTGCAATTCACATAGCTTTTAGGCACATTTCTCTAAGATGTTTCTAGTATTTAATATTCAGGTGCAGCTTCAAGGAGTTTAACATTATTTTCATTTTTTAAATGAAAAATCTAGGGGAAACTTCTCTTCTTCCTGGAGGCATTTAACCTTAAATGTCTTCAAGGGACTTCTGGCATTTCCTTGATTGTGACTGGAATCTAATATTTTTTGCCCCCAACTATATAAACAACGTGCACATAAATAAGACAAAGTGGCATTTTTGTTGCTTCAGACTCTCAGGTAATTTTCGTCAGCCCAGGAGAAAGCTATGGAAAGTGAAATAGATGCTAAAGACCAGCTCAGCCTCCCTCTCAGAATCACGGGGCCTTTGTCATTTGGCCTGAGAGAACTGGAGAGCAAAAGAGATTCTGCATGGTTTGTGCTTTGCTAAGATGGAATGCAGGGAACAGAATTAGCCTGTGCTCCTAGAAAGTTCCCCAGCCTGCTTTGTGGAGGCTACTTACCTATAGAGAGATGAACAGGAAAGTCAGTCCTCCAAGGCATCAAACACCTACTGTTCAAAGGAGAAAAAGTCACACAGTACATGATTTAAAATCCTAGTTGGAATCCTGTCTACTGGAACTGTATCCATACTTACCTAGAAAAAAAAAATAGTTTTTTTCACTCTTTATGAAATTACTGGATTTTTAGAATTAGGAGAATTCTAAGATCAGCCAGTCCATAAGTCCCACTTATATGTGAGGAAACTAAGAAAGGGTGCCAATATAGTAAACAGTCAGTGTACCCTCATAAGTAGTGATTTTAGTGTGTAAGAAAGGCACTGATACAAAGAGGGTAAGAGGTTAGGCATCGGATTAACCTGAGGTCTAGTTAACTTACATTATGTTCAGCAAATATTTGACCTCTCTGTGCTTCCTGTAAAATGGGGGAGATGATAAGACTCATGGGATGGTTATGAAGAAGTAAATGAAGTAATATAAGTAAAAGGTAATGTGCTTCCCACAATATCTGACATGTGATAGATGCTTCATATTTTAGTTCTTATTAGCTTAAAAAAGAAGTGACTTGATAGAATTATGGCCTCTTGATCCCTGGTCCAGTTCTCTTTGAAAACTAGGTTGTACATAGTAAACACTGAATGTGTAGCAATGTACTTAGTATGCACTCCACCTTTGCAGGACTAACCTGGGCCCTTTGTTATTGTTATTCTGAACTTTCACAGCTGGAGGGGGAAATAAGAGGTTAATGAGCATTTTCCTCTAACTACATCACTCCATATTTGTTTGTAATCTTTGGTTATTGTCTGTAGGCCTTCTTAAGTGGTGGCTACAGCTGGAACTAGAATGTGAAGTGCCCACGGGTCTCCAAATGTTGAATTAATACATCTGTCCAAAGAAACTGAGCACTCCAGACTTAATGAGAGTCACTTACCCAAATTGGGAACTTTGTAGATCTGAGTAATACTCCAACTCTGGTACACATTGCTGCAAATCTCTGTTATTGGAAGGCACATAGGATGGGGAACTGCTGGTTAAGCCTAATTGCATTGTGCAAACAGCTTGCTCAGCAGAGAAGCTCTTTGAAAAGCCCTGCTTCAGGGGCACTAGGACCACAGCTCAGAGCTGTTTTGTGTCTTAAAACAGGTCATCTGTACACAGTATCCAAAGTCACCTGAGGGGTGAAACTCCAAAGTAAATTCAGATCGATATTCTGCTGAAACCAGGGGGCACATGGGTTCTTTTTATCTGCATGAACTATTACAAAGTTGAACAGGGGAATTAAATTCTGAAAATAAGTTGAAACTCTTAGTATTGAAAGGGTCTTAAGCTGGGAATTGATTCCATTTAGTTTTATAGTTAAGCCTTTTTCATTTGAAAGACCATTGCTTGTATAGAGAGGTTTAGGGGAACTCAAACTTTATGCTAAGTGTTAATTGCTGTCTTAGGTGTATTGGGAAAAATAGGAACATGGAAGACTTGTTTTCTGTCTGGTAGGAGAGTACAATCTAAGACTACATATAACTGATATGAGCTTCATTTAGAGTGATTGTTTAAGTTGTGATTCACAGATACTTTTCATAACTTGACCCCCCTGCCTCACTGGCCAAAGAAAGTGCCTGAAATCACTCTTCCACATAAACTTAAAGACTGCAGTTTAATGGTGCTACATCCACCATCCAACAACTTTGATCACCTCTATGGTGCAAGTCTCTCTCTTCATGGTCCAGTTAATATTTAAGAGTAAGAGATAAGCATGGGTAGAAATCCTTTTACTATTTCTCTATCATCAGCCTATGTTGTACCGTAATAGCCTCCTAAGTGGCTTCATAGCCTGTAGATGTTTACTCAGCTCTGGCTTGCACACAGCTGTTCTCTTGCGATGAAGAGAGATCATTATTGCAGCCCTGATTCTGCCTGTGCTAGTGCCTGCCCCACATGGACACAAGCACCCGACCTGGTTTGGGGCAGGAAATGAAGGACAAAATATAATCTTCTCTATTTTCCCTTGAATTGACCCAAGTCTCACTTTCACATTCCTCATCAGCTAGTTGGAAATGAGGTTTCTCCAGGCTTACAGACTAGCTCAATTGTTTGTTCTTTCCCTTTTGGTAAGCAGTTTTGGCATGGGAAATCCTAGTTGAAGGGAAATAGGGATACCAGGTTTATATCAAGTTGGAGATGATAGCAGGGATATTTAAAAGCAAGGCTAATTAAAGCAGGAAGAAATGTGGCCTCTGGTAGACACCAAGAAGTGGTTTGCAGCTGTTACATTACTATCTTCAGTACCTAAAACAAGGAGGACATTTTAACTAAAACGTAAGAGAAGGCAAAAATCAAGGTACCAATATGAAGAAAGATGAAGCTGTAAGTTTATGAGGACTCTTGTGTTGGCAGTAAAACGGTTACACAGTAGTTCACTAGGGAACTGAAGCTATGTAAGACTAGGGGTGTGGTTCAAGTTTATTATTCTGTAATTGTACGTGGAGTGTCCTATCTGAATGGGAAAAATGGTGAGTGTAAACAGTGTCTGCTGGCAGGCTCACTGACTCATTAATGGGAAGGTTAAGAGGAATGTGTAAGCTGGAAAATGCTCTGACCTTTCAAAAATTGCTTGAATTGTCACAGTAGCAATTACTCTTCACACCACTTATGCCTCTCAGAAGTGAAAACTTGTGGCCTGTTTGATTCAGGGGTTATAGTTCATCACAGGCTGTGGAGAACAAATGACAGATTCTGAAAAGGGACTTAAAGTTGGAGCTAGCCAACCAAATCTTTCCTGGCAGTCTGTAGTACTTCATTGCCATCTTTTGTTTCTATGCTTTAAATCCTTATTTAAGAACCAGTTGAACTCAGGACTTTCTCTGAACTTTATTCAGTTATGCTAATGGGGGAGGGAGAATGAGCATAAAGCTCCATCAAAAAGTTAACTAGCTTTGTAGCAGTAAATCTCAGACTGATCAGGAAACTCATTGCATTGCTTTTAGAATACTCATTAATGGCACCCTTTGACTGGGAACTCCATCAGTTTGTTCCCCCAGTTTAATATCTAGATTACAGAAAATAATGGAGTATCTTTTACTGTGCCTTTTCCTTCCAATAGTTTTACAAGCACATTCTTCTATTCTTTTTTTTTTTTTTATCAGTATTTTTTAATTGTTGATATTGTACAGTTTTCTGTCTTTTACCCCGCCCCAGCCCACCACCCCAGCCCTCCCCACCTTCCTCCCATTTCCACCCCCCCATAGATTTTGTCCATGAGTCCTTTATACTTGTTGCTCTAAACCGTTCCCCTTTTCCCCTGAAATTCCCTCCCCTCCCACTCTGGACACTGACAGACTGTTCTCAAATACACAATGGAATTCTATGCAGCAGAAAGAAAGAAGGAGCTCCTACCCTTTGCGACAGCATGGAAGGAATTGGAGAGTATCATGCTAAGCGAAATAAGCCAGGCAATGAAAGACAAATACCATATGATCTCACCTTTAACATTCTTCTATTCTTAATATCAAGCCTATAGAAAAGGCCAGGAATCTCCAAATTTCTCCTCATCTGTGCTAAAGAAACCAAGCTTTCTGTTAGAATGTGCATTTTGTCAAGGATTATGTTAATATTGATGTTGGATATTATCCTTGTTTACCAGTGATAGCCATTACCATCTGTGCTATACTTTACATTTTCAAAGTACTTTGTGCTAACAGAGGAAAGAGAAGGGAAGGAAGGTATTGCTTTAGCGTAGTAGACAGTATGAAGTCAGAAATAACCGTGTTCAAATCTTGGCACTGCTGTGTCCTAACCGTGTGACATTGTATTACTTGCTTCTCTTTGAGACTCTGTTTCCTCAACTTTAAAATAGAAATAATATCTTCATACCAACCTTGTCAGGTCGTTGAAAGATTGAACTAGAGCAATACACTAAAATCTTCTAGCATAGTGATGGATACAAAGTCAAAGTTAGGACTCTATAAATTATTATATCTATGACTTACAAAGACAGAGCAAGAGAATCATCTTGTGATTCAACCATTGAGATTAAATCCTTTTGAAATTTACATTTTCTATTTTTTTCTCGCTGCCTGTTTTTGAAAATGTGATGTATATTTCATTTCCTGACCATCATAACTGCAGCATATTCTGTTTTCTCACTTTATTACATGGGCTTAATTAATGGATTGAGTGTTGTTAGAAATCCAAATTAGTCGAAACCTTCATATATCTAGATGGTATTCCCATCTTTCTCCTTAAATCCTGGTGTGTGTATGATTAAAAAAAAAATAAATACGCATTGTGTATGTGTATACATGTGTGCATATAGACACATAGACACATAGCAGAAGTCCGTGAATAGTTTTAAATGCTATATTTGGACCATCAGATTACAATGTTTAATATTATAAAGTTGAAAACAGGGAAAATAGAAAATTTATTGAGTTTTAGATTGGATGAGGGCTCATACAATCATTTAATTCAACCACCACCCCTACCCTGCCACCTCATTACAAAATTACATATGACATATTCCTGACAGGCATTCTTCAATTCTGTGTTTAAATACTCCAAATGAAATTAAGGTCACTGCTTTACAATGTAGCTGCTTCCCTTTCCATGGACCTCATGGGTTCTTGGGGATCCCATGAGGTGATATTTTAGCAGTGGACCGTAGTACTGGGTATGTAAATGTTATCCATTATTATCACCACATGGTTGGACCAGTCTAATTATTTTGAATTTCTTCTTTATATTGAACCTTAAGCTTCCCCCTGGGTTTTAACTTTGTACTATAAAAAAATCAGATCAAGTATCATCTTTTTTCTAAATGATTGTCCTTCCAATATGTGAATACAGCTCCCATGCTCCCAAGTTTTCTCTTCACTAAGCTAAATATTCTAGTTACTTCATAAGAGATGGTTTCCAAAGACTTTACCCCAGTCACTTCCCTCTGGTGACAACAAGAGTGTTGCTCTTGTTGCCTGCCCATCATAACAAAGCACAAAAGCCAGAACAGAAGATAATGTCTAACAACTGCTCGGGATCTACAGTCCACTTAGTGCCTCTGTTAACACAGCCTGAGTTATATCTGATTTTTTATGAAGCCATTCATATTGTTGTCTCATATTAAAGTTGCAAAATAAACCCCATAGATCTCTATGACATGACTTACAGTGAAGTCGTATTTCCTCTATTCTCTTCTTCTACAGCTACCCTCTTTTTTTTTTTTTTTTTTTTTTTTTTTGGTATTATATTCCATTTTCATGGTTTAGGGCTCATTGTTCCAGCCATTGTTCCTCATACAAATAAAGATAAATAACAAAACCAGGAATAGTGGCATTCTTCTAGCTCATACTATTTCCAGTAATTTACTAGTTCCAGTACTGTTTTTCACCAGCAATTTAGTATCACTCTGATCCTTTACAAAAACCATGGTGAGTCTGATTTTTCCTTCTTCCCCAGAGCCTTCAGCCTCTACTCTGTTCTGTCCAGTCTTCAGGAGAAATCACTGTAGTCTTAATTCATTGTTAAGATAATATAGAGTAGTGGCTGACCATGTAGTATATGAGAAAGAGCATGAGTTTTACTAGCTTCTTTGTTAACAGGATTATCTTTGTCTTAATCCCTGTCCTTTGTTTCTGTACATCTAGATGAACACATCTTTGAAATGCCCCCCTTTCAGAGCCCTCCTTCTAAAGTGTGCAAGATAGCACATAAATCTAACTACCCTTTAATCCAAGCTAATTCCTCCCACCTACATGTAATATTCCTTATCTTCTGTCCTTAGTCTCAAATGCAAAGAAATTGTACACTGTTATTTTCCGAAGTTTTTATTTCAGTTTTGCTTCCAGTTGTATCCACTCCTTGGCTCAAATAAACTTTTATGAAAATTCAAAAAAAAAAGAGCATGAGTTTTACTAGCAGATTTGAGATTAAATCCTGGCAATCCCACTTACTAGATATGTAGCCTTAGACAAGCTACTTAAAGCCTCTCTAAGCCTTAGTTTACTGTGGCTTTAAGATTTCAGTGAGATAGCTTATGTACAGCAGTGCCTAGATGATACACAATAAATAGCAGTGACAATTATTTTTGAAACTCAGTTCTATCATCAAGTAAGTTAAATATACTCTCTAGCTTTGTCTTATCTATAGTTATAACAAGCAAGCCTGTTATACCTTCATCCAAAAAACATAGATTAAAATATTGAACAGGACATGGGCAAGTAGAGGGCCCCATAGCAACTGTTAGAGACCTACCCCCAAATTGTTGTCAACCCATTCATCACCATTCTTCTTCAGCCTACTAGAAATCCAGCTAACTACATTACCATTTAATTCATATTACTCTGTCTTTTTATAAGGCAATTGTGAAAGATTTGCTGTAAAGCTGTCATTACAGTATCCTTTTCAAAGAAAAAAATAAATTACAATATCTTTACTTTATTATACATATTCTTAATACTGGCTTCTGTAGTCACCACCTACTTTCCTAAGTGCTTATACATCATTGGTTTAATAAGCCATTTTTTAACAGTGACAGTCAGTGGGTTCCACGAGCTGTCATTTTAGAAGCTATGCTACCTCACCCTTTGAAAAAGAAACAGGAGAAAAACATAACAGTGGTGTATGTGGTTATAAAGGGTGACTTCCCAAGCTTTATTTACTTCAAAAGCAGCACTGCAT
Source organism: Glossophaga mutica (assembly GCA_039655065.1). NCBI lineage: Eukaryota > Metazoa > Chordata > Mammalia > Chiroptera > Phyllostomidae > Glossophaga > Glossophaga mutica. The sequence continues at coordinate 27,626,263 of CM077318.1, forward strand.
TCCACCCTGGGCCAAGGAAAATTATATATGAGGACTATTTGAAAACATTTAACTTGGCATAGGTCTTTAAGGAATGGGTAGAGCTACCTGGAGTTAACATGATAATTTTCTTTATCAGAACAGGGGTAGTTTGATTCTCTTCAGTTCCTCATATTTAAATATTACATTATTCTCTGTTTCTCCCTCCATATCCCCATTTAATTAGTGTATCCATCTGTTTTTCTGGTACTAAAGGGAAGCTCATTGGTTGGTAATTACAGCAATGTCCCTGGGCTCCTATTTTGAAAATGCACTCCACATTCATGACCTTCTAGGCTCAGGTAACAGTTGCTCTTTCTTAGGATGCTGTTGTTTATCATTGTTGGCAACTGTTATTTCCTCCTGCTTTAGTTAATCCGGGAATTTACTTCCCTAGAGGTTCTGGAACTACTCCTCTGTCAATCTTACCCTTTGCTTAGATATCCCTGACCTCTTATTAGAAAATGGTTATACCCAGGGCCTCCAGGACAAAATACTGGTCCAATATTCCTAATCAGTGGAAAGTATATGAAGGAAGGCTAATGTGATCAGCATACTATACCTTTAAGAAATGCTCCTTAGAGAGAAAATGAGAGGAGCCGAGGTTCTCAAATGGCTAAGTAGATGAAAGTAAGAAGAAGCAGTTTGCAAGGTTGGGATACTTTGGCCAGCAATTGGCTAAGTGGTGTTGAGCTGATTCCTATGACTCATTCTCGTTAGTCTCAAGGCATATGCATTCCCCACAAGGCAGTCTCCTTCCACCAACCTTGAAGGTCCTGCAGGATCTTAACTTCCTATTCAACAACATCTCTCACCGTGTCCTCATTACTGTGGTCATTATGTTTTTTAATCAAAATTTGAGTAAAAAATTAAAGTGCTTGAACCAAGAACTTCTTTTACTTTTTAATTTATTAATGTGAAAAACTTAACAAAGGTATACAGATGATGTCTCAGTCAATGGATTACCTTTATTATAGTTTCCATTTAATGAATACTTAGCAAGTGCTAAGGACTTTGCTGAGTACTTGATGTGCATTATGTCATAGGGCCCACATTATAGCCTCATTTTGCAGAGGAGTAAACTAAGCTCCAAGAGGGTAATTAATTAACCCAAGGTAATACAGCAAGTAAGTGGTAATCCTGGTACTCAAATCCAGGTCTGTCTGCCTCCAGAGCCAAACTCTTATATAAAGTCATTATAAAGTCATTATAGCCCTGGCTGGTGTAGCTCAGTGGATTGAGTGCTGGCCTGCGAACCCAAGGGTTGCTGGTTTGATTTCCCATGCCTGGGTTATGGGGCAGGTCCCCAGTGAGGGGGCATGCTAGAGGCAACCACACATGGATGTTTCTCTCCCTCTCTTTCTCCCTGCCTTCTCCTCTCTCTAAAGATAAATAAAATCTAAAAAAAAAAAAAAACCCTTACTATATTTACTTTCAATGCCATTTTACTCATGAGTGAATAGAATGCTCTGAAAGGCAGATACCCCCCTCCCTGAATACTTAAAATGAACTGTGGCTTCCCCATTGCTCTCCACCCAGATCAGTATCTTCACAGATGTCCAGTCTACTGTATGTCTTCCCTTTGGTTTAGCTCATGCTATTCTCTTCAATGCCCTTCACTCACTCTTTAACTTGGAATTATCTTCCTCCTTTCTTCCAGTAAAATTCTACCCATCTTTTAAATTCTTAATTCAATTCCATTTCTTCCATGAAGACCTTCCTCACTGACTTCTCACTTCCCCATGTCCTCATAGCAGTTATTGTTGTGACTCTAATATTTAGCTATTTATTATACACTATTCAGTGTTTATGAATCTATCTGAGGTCAGGAATCATGTTTTATACTTTTGTATATTTCCATATCACTTTATACAGAGTCAGTATTGATGTTCAATAAATATTTGCCTTCACTTTAGTAGAAATATAATGATCAACTGACTTCATTGTGCAATATGTATTTTTCCAGAGAGTTCTCCTAGCCACTGATCCCATTATGAGAAATTAAACCTGTGTCAGAAGTCTTCAAATGAGTGTAAAGTTACTTTGCAACATCTAGACACAGTGCTAAAATCGGTGATCTTTAACTTACATTCCTGATGATAACTAATAATTAGCATAATGAGAGAGTTGACAAAGTGTATTGGTGAATTAGCTGAATAAGTCAGTATGTGGGATGTTCTTGGCTATGCCACTTACTAAGAGATCTGGGACAAGTCCTTAACCTCTCTGAGCCCTAGTTTCCTTATTGGTAAATGGGGATAATAATACTGATTTTACCTCAGTGGATTGTTAAGAAATTTAAATAAAAATTAATTTATTGGCATACATTATAAAATATAAATTATATGCAAAATGGGTTTATTATAATTACAATTGTATTTTCTAAGCATTTTTAACTATTCAGGAAAAAGAGCTACTGTTATCAATTATTTAGAATTAATTCCATCACTTCCTACGAAAATAACTCCCGCTTAGTCCTCAAAGCAAGGTAGGTTTGGCACAGGGTTTCTGAAAGTTGTTCAGGATTCCTTCAGTGATAGAATCATATGTTCTGATCTAAAAATTGAGCAGTGTGGATACAAAGAGGAAACCACTTTGTTTTCACTGGGCAATAGAGGGTAGCTCTCTTGGGTTGCACAGTTGGGGCCTTTTGTAATAGTACTTGCTTGCTGTGCTGCCCAAGGGGTGAGTTAATGAACCACTAGAAAGCTGCTCTGAATTAAAAAGGTCATACCTGACATGATCCATTACAGCACAAACATCCTGTTCAAGGGGGAGATTTCTGTTTAAGACCATCTGTGATTTACTGAAAACTTAAATTGTGTGGATGGCAGAATGGCTCTTAGAAATAAACGTTAGGTGAGAAAACCCACCAGGAATTACAGAATCATAAAATGTGAGAGGAGCAAGATCCTTTAGAAATTATGGAGTCTATACTCCTCATCTCACAGGTGAAGAAACTAACACCCAGAGATCTAACATCAAGGTAACACAATAAACTTAGTGACAGAGCTAACACTAGAAGTCAGTTTCCTTCATCTCCATACTTCTTGTCCATTGTACTTTCCTCTACCTCAGTTCACTTATGTTCCATGTTTGAAACTTTTTAAGTAGTGATACCAATTTTGGTGTCATTCTCTAAATTGGAAAAGCTGCCTCTAATCCACTAGCCTGGAACAGTTGGAATGTCCTATCCCAATTATTCAGAAGCAGACACAGGTTTTTTTTTTTTTAATATATTTTATTGATTATGCTATTACAGTTGTCCTATTTCTCCCCCATCATCCCCCCACCCTGCACACCCTCTCCCACCCACATTCCCCCCCTTTAGTTCATGTCCATGTGTCATAAGTTCTTTAGCTTCTAATATTTCCCATACTATTCTTGCCCTCCCCCTGTCTATTTTATACCCACTATCTATGCTACTCATTCTCTGTACCTTTCCCCCCCTCCTCCTCCCACTCCCATGTTGCTAACCCTCCATGTAATCTCCATTTCTGTGGTTCTGTTCCTGTTCTAGCTGTTTGCTTAGTTTGCTTTTGTTTTAGGTGTGGTTCTTAATAGCTGTCAGTTTGCTGTCTTTTCACTGTCGTATTTTTGATCTTCTTTTTCTTAGATAAGTCTCTTTAACATTTCATATAATAAGAGCTTGGTGATGATGAACTTCTTGAAGTTGACCTTATCTGAGAAGCACTTTATCTGTCCTTCCATTCTAAATGACAGCTTTGCTGGGTAGAGCAATTTTGGATGTAGGTCCCTGCTTTTCAAGATTTCAAATATTTCTTTCCAGCTCCTTCTTGCCTGTAAGGTCTCTTTTGAGAAATCAGCTGACAGTCTGATGGGAACTCCTTTGTAGGTGACTGTCCCCTTATCCCTTGCTGCTTCTAGCAAGGGATTTTAATTTTATTTTAATCTTGGCTAATGTAATTACGATGTGCCTTGGTGTGTTCCTCCTTCGGTCCAACTTCTTTGGGACTCTCTGAGCTTCCTGGACGTCCTGGTAGTCTATTTCCTTTGCCAGATCGGGGAAGTTCTCCTTTATTATTTGTTCAAATAAGTTTTCTACTTGTTGCTCTTCTTCTTCCCCTTCTGGGACCCCTATAATTCGGATGTTGGGACGTTTAATGATGTCCCGGAGGTTCCTAAGCCTCTCCTCATTTTTTTGAATTCTTGTTTCTTCCTCGTTTTCTGTTTGGTTGTTAGTTTCTTCCTTCTGGTCCACTCCATTGATTTGAGTCCCAGTTTTCCTTCCATGTCTATCGGTTCCCCATGCGTCTTCCTTCATTTCACGTATTGTAGCCTGCATTTTTTCATCTAATTTGTGAGCAAAATCAACCAATTCTGTGAGCATTTTGATGATCAGTGCTTTGAACTGTGCATCTGATAGGTTGGCTATCTCTTCATGGCTTAGAGGAATTGACTCTGGGGTTTTCATTTTTTCTCCAGTTTGAGCCATTTTTGGTGGGGTTTTTTTTTGTTGTTGTTGTTGTTTTGGTTTGGTTTGGTTTTAGTCTGGTCGCAGCTATTACGTAGTGAGGGGTGGAGCCTTAGGTGTTCCTCAGGGCGGGGTAGCCCAGTCTCTGGGTTGTGACGCTGTAGGTGGGGGCGGGGTCCGAGAGGGAAGAATGGCGCCTGTTCCGCTCTCTCCTGGACTCCGGTCCCTTCCGCTGCTTCCCCTTCGCCTGGATTATCTGCGCATGCGCGCGTGCTGGGACGTAGCAAGGAGTGGAGCCTCAGGCGCTCCCCAGAGTGGGGCAGCCCAGTCGCTGGGTTGTGACACTGTTTGTGGGGGCGGGGTCTGAGAGGGAACAATGGCGCCTGCTCCACTCTCTCCTGGATTCAGTCCCTTCCGCCACTTCCCCTCTGCCTGGACCGTATGCGTGCGCGAATGTGGGACCACCTGGTCAGCCAGCCGCCTTGTGCGGCCTCACTGGGTCTGCGCAGTTGCCCCTCTGTGCTCGGGGTCCGCCAGCTGCTGCCTGTGGGCCTGGGGACCGCCAGCTGCCGCCTGTGCACCTGGGAACTGCTAGCCACTGCTGCCTGTGTTCCTGGGTCCGCACCTCCACTTTTTCCTGCCGCGACACCGCCTCTCTTACCGGTCTGGATGAATGGTTGTTGGACTTCCGTACAGTTCAGTTTTCTATGAGTTCTGGTTGTTTTCTTGTTTCTAAATATTTGTTGTCCTTAATTTTGGTTGTGAGAGGAGGCACAGTGTGTCCGCCTACGCCTCCATCTTGGCCGGAAGTCAGAAGCAGACACTTACAGGTTTTAAAGCCATTTACACACCTTAAAATTCCTGCCATCTCCGTGGAGTCAAGTAGTCATTTCATACCCACATGCTACCATATGTTTGGACCATAGATGCACCTAAGTTTTAGAGGAGGAAAATAGGAAAAAAATTTGAAGCAAAAAATGTGGTGAAATATTTAATAACATAAATAACATAATATTTCACCAATGTCAATGTAAACAGAACTCAACAACAGCATTAACAACCATTATTCCTCCCAAATGTGGGGGGTGGGGGGCGTTTTATAGTCCAAAAACTGCGGTACATAGTATTTCTAAGTTGTTTAAATCTCAAGGAAAATTAACAGGCTCCAGCTTAGTGACCATCTGAGTGGCATGGTGGGATATAACATCACAGTACAAACTGAATGAATTTAGATTTCAAGATAACTGACAGAGACCTTGAAAAAATCACTTACCCTGCCTCTGTCAAATAGAAACCACAGTACTAGCAATATGTCTGTGATTCTTCTCTGGTACTCTCTTTCACCCTTAGGTCATATTTATCTCAGCCAGTACCTTCACTTCATCCCCCACCCTCTTCTATTTTTTTAATTTAATTTAATTTTTAATAATTTTTATTATTGTTCAAATACAGTTGTCTCCATTCTTCCCCCACCAGGACCTCCCCACCCCACCCATCCCTGCTTCCCACCCTTGAACCTACCCCCTTTGGCTTTGTCCATGTGTCCTTTATACGTGTTCCTTGATGGCTCTTCCTCTATTATCCCCCCATTATCCCTCTCCCCACTCCCCTCTGGTTACTGTCAGTTTGTTCTTTATTTAAGTGTCTCTGGTTGTATTTTGCTTGCTTGTTTGCTTTGTTGATTAGGTTCCACTTATAGGTGACATCATATGGTATTTGTCTTTCACCACCTGGTTTATTTCACTTAGCATAATGCTCTCCAGTTCCATCCATGCTGTCATAAAGGGTAGGAGCCCCTTCTTTCTGCTGCACAGTATTCCATTGTGTAAATGTACTACAGTAGTTCGATCCACTCATTTACCGATGGGCACCTAGGTTGCTTCCAGCACTTCACTACTGTAAATTGTGCTGCTATGAACATTGGGGTGCATCAGTTCTTTTGAATCAGTGTTTCAGGGCTCTTAGGGTATAACCCTAGCAGTGGAATTGCTGGGTAAAAAGGTAGATTCATTTTTAGTTTTCTGAGGAAATTCCATACTGCTTTCCACAATGGCTGCACCAGTCCGCATTCCCACCAACAGTGCACTAGGGTTCCCTTTTCTCCACAACCTTGCCAGCACTTGTCGTTTGTTGATTTGTTTACAGTGGCCATTCTGACAGGTGTGAACAGATATATCATTGTGGTTTTAATTTGCATCTCTCTGATGGCTTGTGATGCTGAGCATCCTTTCACATGTCTCTGGATCCTCTGTATGTCCTCCTTGGAGAAATGTCTGTTCAGGTCCTTTGCCCATTTTTTAATTGGGTTGTTTGTGTTCCTGGTGTGGAGTCATGTGAGTTCTTTGTATATTTTGGAGATGAAACCCTTGTCTGAGGTATTATTAGCAAATATATTTCCTGACCTGGCTGGCCAAAGGTCATCACTTTGATTCTCTGTTGAGGGCATGCACCTGGGTTGCAGGCCAGGTCCCCAGTAAGGAGGGGTGTGAGAGGCAACCACGCATTGATTCTCTCCCTCTCTTTCTACTTCCCTTCCCCCTCTCTAAAAATAAATAAATAAATAACTTTTCTAAAAAATATGTTTCCCTATATGATTGGTTCCCTTTTCATTTTGCTGATGCTTTCTGTAGCCATGTAGAAGCTTTTTATTTTGATGAAGTCCTATTTGTTTATTTTTTCCTTTGGTCCTCAAGAAACAGGTAATTGCTTTCTGGCAGGAAGCCACTGTACTCAAAAAGTCAAAGCAAATTATAGTATTGCCCATGGATATCACCACATATTTTGAGTGGTGCTTCAAGCTCTAGTAGAATAGGCTGACTGAGAAAATTCTCCCAGGATTTTAAGCACAGTCCCCTGATTTCATTCTCCTGTAGCTGGACATTCTTACCAGGTTTGGACCCTCTCACTTCTAGCAACCTGTTGGATGATGCTGTCAATGTTGAATTTGTCTATGTCTACCATCATCGCCTTCCCACGGCCAACCCTCCCCCAGCAGCACCACTGGCAGCTCACACCCTGGGATCAAGCCTCCTTACCCAGGCCACAAGCACAGAGGTGGTGGTGGCAGCAGCAAGTGGTAGCAGCCACTGTGGGTTTCCCCCAACTGTCCCTCTACCTGCTTCCTCCTCTCCCCACTGGAACCATGAGAAGTCCCCACTCTCTTTTGAACCTTCCAAGTACTGTCCATTGGATATTCTTTTCTTTTGGTTATCTTAAGGAACTTTTCCAGGTCCCCTTTCTTTTTACCTACCTTAGGTAACTCCCCAGTTTTCTGAATGACCTGTTGTGCTTGGCTGCTCCACAAGTGCCCTGGGCTGACTTCAATTCCTGCTAGTCTATTAGTAAATTTTTGGTGGTTTATGTCGGATTTTCCTAGGTTAGGAATTCAGGATACATAGTTCTGCTATAACCTGGAATACTGAGTATCTGGCTCTGGTTCCCTGGGTTGTATACGCTAACACATTATCTTCCTTGGTGACTTCCTTTGAGTGACCAGACCATTAAATGTGATTGAATAATATTTTAGATAGCAAGATTATGTGATGGAATAATATTTTAGATAGCAGGATTGAGTGATCTGGAAGCTATATAATTTGAAAGTCTTTCAGGTGTGTGTATGAGAGAGAGAGTAATAATTTAATCTTCCTTACTTTGAAGGTTAAAGAGGTAGAAAATACTTTTTATAGATTGTCTATATTGAGTAAACTGCTTTAAGAAACCACACCACCGATTGTAAGTTAAGGCAAAGGCAAATGCATGAACTAAATCTTTGCAGTTAACCTGGTTCCATTGCTCTTCTGGGAATCAGGAATGCTGTCTGTGACTAGGAATGCGTAACCACATTCAGCTAAAACTTCACTTTTTTTCTCATGTGTATTTTGCCTCAGCTATGTAAGTCTCTTAAACTCCTAAATTAAGTTGAACATTTTAAGATTCCTTAAAAGCTTTCCTGTGGACAGACTATAATAATCTGTCTCCTCACAAAACTGGTTTATCCAGTGTGTTAGGCTACACTCAATAAACGAGTTTTGTGGTAGGCTACAGGAAACACCAATTCTTTTGGGCTTTCTGGTTATAGATAAAGTTACTCAGATGGTGGTTGTGAATTCTTCAGTCCTTCTGAGTTGCTTAGTAGGCTTTTGTAACCGTGGCTTTCCCTGTGGCAGATCTAGGGATCACTTTGGTGGGCAGGGTTAGTCCTAAATAAAGCATGGCCGAACTATGGAGTAGGAAAATTCTCCAAGCAAGGAGGAAAAAAATAGAAACTTCTAGTTATGTCTCTAAGGCATGTTGCCTTCCACTTTAGAGAGCAGCAACTAGTAATATAGCATGCACTGACCTAGGAGAACAGAGGAAAACATTAATTCTTCAATGCACATTGGGACTTCAGCCTCCTGTATTTAGCACTTTATAGCAGAGTTCATTAATCTACAACTTGTGGGTGAAAGCTGGCCCAAATCCTGTTTCTGTAATCAAAATTGTATTGAAATATAGCTATACCAATTGTTTACATGTTGTCTCTGGCTGCTTTAGCATTACAGGGGCAAAGTGGAGTAGTTATGACAGACGCTCCATGGCCCACACAAAACCTAAAAATTTACAATTGGGACCTTTACAGAAATGTTCAAAAACTGTTATTCAGACTAAAAACTAGGGCTTGAACAGAAATATAAAGGTTACTTGGACTACAATTGCAAGAAAAAATAATTTGTAAGTTGTATAGCTATTCCCATAGTATATTTTAACAAAATAATTTTGCTATATATGCTTTTTAAAAATTCAGTCAGTAAAGAAAAATATAAAGAAAGATGCAAAAATCACTTACAGTTACAATGCCCAGAGAGACTATGTACTAACATTTTGGTGTATACGTTTTCTGGCTTCTTGGCCAGTGTATCTATTTTTATTAATAAAAGCAATTGAATCTTACGGTATATACAGTGGTACCCAATAATTCACAGTTTCATTTTCTGTAGTTTGTTTTCTGTGGTCAGCCATGGTCCAAAAATATTAAGTGAAAAATTCCAGAAATAAACAATTCCTAAGTTTTAAATTATGTACAGAACTTAGTGTAATGAAATCTTGTGTTATCTCACTCTGCCCCACCCAGGATATGACTCATCTCTTTGTCCAGCATATCCACACTATACAAGCTACCCAGCGATAGTCACTTAGTAGCCATCGCACTTTTCAGATCCACTGTCATAGTATTGCAATGCTTGTGTTCAAGTACCGTTTATGGTAGCCTAATGCTATAGCACAATCCCTACATCATCATTTCACCATTGTATCAATTCACATCATCACAAGAAGAAAAGCATGAGTTCATTATAAGATACTTTGAGAGAGACAGACCATTTTCATATAACTTTTATTATAGCATATTGATATAATTGTTCTACTTTATTGTGAGTGTTTTTTTAAATATTTATTTATTTTAAAGAGGGGAAGGGAAGGAGAAAGAGAGGAAGAGAAACATCAATGTGTGGTTGCTTCACACACCTCCTACCCAGAACCTGGCCTACAACCCAGGCATGTGCCTTAGACAGGGAATAGAACCGGCTGCCCTTTGATTCACAGGCCAGCAGCACTCAGTCCACTGAGCCACACCAGCTAGGGCTATTATTAGTGTTTTAAAAATTTAATCTTTATTGTATTTTTTCCATTACCACTTAATCCCTTTATACCACTCCCCCCCCAAGCAATCACCACATTGTTGTCCATGTCCATGAGTCCTTTTTCCTCTTTGGTCAATCCCTTCACCCCCTAACCACCCCCCCCCAGTAGCCGTCTTCTGCTCTCCATCTATAAGTCTGACTTTGTTTTACTTGTTAGTTCAGTTTCTCCATTAGACTCCTCATATGAGTGAAATCATATGGTATTTGTCTTTCTCTGACTGGCTTATTTCAGTTAGCATAATGTTCTCTAGGTCCATCCATAATATTGCAAAGGGTAAAATTTTCTTCTTTTTTGCGTCCAAATTGCATACACAATTACATTGTGTAAATGTCCCATAGTTGTTTGATCCACTCATTCACTGATGGACACTTGGGCTGCTTGCATATCTTCATCATTGTAAATAATGCTGCAATGAACATAAGGGTGCTAATGTTCTTTAAATTAGTGTTTTGGGGTCCTTGGGATATATTCCCAGAAGTGGGAATGCTGGGTCAAAAGGCAGATCCATATTTAATTTTTTGAGGTATCTCCGTACTGCTTTTCACAGTGGCTACACCAATATTGATAGGAATTGCATTGAATCTATAGATCGATTTGTGTAGTATGGACATTTTAATGATGTTAATTCTTCCTATCAATAAACATGTAATATGCATCCTCTTATTTATATCTTCTTCAGTTTCTTTCTTAAGTGTCTTGCAATTTTCAGAGTATACATCTATTACATCTTTGGTTAGTTTTATTCCTAGGTATTTTATTCTTTTTGAAGTAATTACAAATGAGGTTGTTTTCTTTTTTTTTAATATATTTTATTGATTATGCTATTACAGTTGTCCCATTTTCCCCCCTTCACTCCCCTCCACACTGCACACCCCCTCCCACTCACATTCCCTCCCTTTAGTTCGTGTCCATGTGTTACACATATAAGTTCTTTGGCTTCTACATTTCCCATACTATTGTTACCCTCCCCCTGTCTATTTTCTACCCACCATCTATGATACTTATTCTCTGTACCTTTTCCCCCTCTCTCCTCCTCCCACTCCCCTGTTGCTAACCCTCCATGTGATCTCCATTTCTGTGGTTCTGTTCCTATTGTAGCTGTTTGCTTAGTTTGTTTTTGTTTTTGTTTTAGGTGTGGTTGTTAATAATTGTGAGTTTGCTGTCATTTTACTGTACATATTTTTATCTTCTTTTTCTTAAATAAATCCCTTGAACATTTCATATAATAAGGGCTTGGTGATGATGAACTCCTTTAACTCGACCTTATCTGAGAAGCACTTTATCTGCCCTTCCATTCTAAATGAAAGCATTGCTGGATAGAGCAATCTTGGGTGCAGGCCCTTGCCTTTCATGACTTGGAATACTTCTTTCCTGTAAGATATCTTTTGAGAAATCAGCTGACGGTCTTATGGGAACTCCTTTGTAGGTAACTGCCTCCTTTTCTCTTTCTGATTCTGGGATTCTCTGCTTAACTTTTATCTTGGGTAATGTAATTATGATATGCCTTGGTATGTTCCTCCTTGGGTACTCTTTGGGACTCTCTGAGTTTCCTGGACTTCTTGGAAGCCTATTTCCTTGGCCAGATTGGAGAAGTTCTCCTTTATTATTTGTTCCAATAACGTTTCCACTTGTTGCTCTTCCTCTTCTCCTTCTGGTACCCCTATAATTCAGATGTTGGAATGTATAAAGATGTCGGAATGTATAAAGATGTCCTGGAGGTTCCTAAGCCTCTCCTCATTTTTTTGAATTCTTGTTTCTTCATTTTACATTTCTCTTTATTTCACTTAGCATAGCCTTCATTTGTGCATCTAATTTGTGACCAAATTAAACTAATTCTGTGAGCATCCTGATTACCCATGTTTTGAACTGTGCATCTGATAGGTTGGCTACCTCTTCATCGATTCGTTGTACTTTTTCTGGAAGTTTGATCTGTTCTTTCATTTGGGTCATTTTTTTTTTTTGTCTTGATGCACCTGTTATGTAGTGAGGGGCGGAGCCTTAGGTGTTCACCCAGGCAGGGTAACACGTTGCTGGGTTGTGACACTGTACATGGGGAAGGGGTCTGAGAGGGAACAATGGTGCTTGCTCCACTCTCTGCGGATTTCAGTGACTTACCCCACTTCCCACAAGCAAATTGGGCCCTTTTGTTGCTGATTCCCCGGTGAGTTGGCTTGTGTACATTCTAGGACCCTGTGGGTCTCTCCAACAAACTCTCCTGTGAAGATGGGAGTTTCTACTGGCACCTCAACCCCCACAGGTGTTTTCAATCCGTGGTTTGAGGCTTTATTTCCCCATGCTGGGACCCTGGGTCATGTGGTGTGTCCTCCTACTCAGTTTTGCCTCGTTTGTCTGCCCACGAATGTAGGACCACCAGTTAGCCAGCTGCCTTGTGCACCACGCCCCCTTTCACAATCCATGCCTCGCTGGGTCCACCAGCCACTGCTTTGCTGTGAGCCCTCTCAGCCCGGCTGCCTGATTCTGCCCCTCCTACCAGTCTGGATTAATGTGTCTTCTTTAACTCATTGGTTGTCGGACTGCCATACAGTTTGATTTTTCTGTCACTTCGGGTTGTTTTTTTGTTTTTAAATTGTTGTTGTCCTTCTTTTGGTTGTACGAGGAGACACAGTGTGTCTGCCTATGCCTCCATCATGGTCGGAAGTCCAGGATTGTTTTCTTCATTGCCCTTTCTGTTAGTTTGTTATTGGCATATAAAAATGCAACTGATTTCTGGATATTAATTTTGTATCCTGCTACTTTGCTGAATTCATTGATCAGTTCTAGTAGTTTCTTGGTGGAATCTTTTGGGTTCTCTATGTACAAACTCATGTCATCTGCAAATAAAATCAGTTTTACTTTTTCCTTTCCAGTTTGGATGCCTTTTATTTCTTCTTCTCACCTGATTGCCATGGCTGGGACTTCCAGTACTAAGTTGAATAAAAGAGATGAAAGCAGAAATCCCTGTCTTGTTCCCAATCTTAAGGGGAACACTTGTAGTTTTTGCCCATTGAGTATGATGCTGGCAGTGGGTCTGTCATAGATGGCCTTTATTATGGTTAGTTATGTTCCCCTTAATCCCACTTTGCTGAGAGTTTTATCATAAATGCATGCTGGATTTTATCAGAAGCTTTTTCTGCATCTATTGATATGATCATGTGTTTTTTATCCTTCATCATATTTATATGGTAGATCACATTTATTGATTTGAGAATGTTGTACCAACCCTACATCCCTGGAATAAATCCCTCTTGATCATGGAGTATGATGTTTTTGATGCATTGTTGTATTCAGTTTGCTAATTTTCTGTTGAGGATTTTACTATGTTCATCAGGGATATTGGCCTCTTATTTTCCCTCTTTGTAATGTCTTTATCTGGTTTTGGAATTAGGATAATGCTGGCGTCATAAAATGAGTTTGGGGGCCTCCCCTCCTCTTGAATTTTATGAAATAGTTTGAGGAGAGGTGTTAGTTCTTCTCGAATGTTTGGTAAAATTCACCTGTGAAGCCATCTAGTCCAGGGCTTTTGTTTGCTGGGAGCTTTTTGATAACTGCTTCAGTTTCACTAGGTGTAGTCTGCCTACTCAGATTCTCTGATTCTTCCTGATTTATTTTTGGAAGATTGTGTGTTTCTAGGAATTTAACCATTTCATCCAGTTTATCCAGTTGGTTGGCGTATAGTTGTTCATAATATTTTCTTACAATCCTGTATGTTTCTTTGGTGTCAGCTGTTATTTCTCCTCTTCATTTCTGATTTTATTTATTTGAGTCGTTTCTTTTTTCCTTGATGAGTCTGGTTAAAGGTTTGTCAATCTTGTTTGTCTTTTCAAAAAACCAGCTCTTGGATTCATTTATCTCTTGTGTCATTTTTTTAGACTCTCTTTCATTTTTTTCTGCTCTGATCTTTAATATTCTCTTCCTTCTTCTTACATTGGGCTTTTCTTGTTTTTCTTTTTCAAGTTCCTTTAAATTTGAAGTTAGATTGTTTATTTGAGTTTTTTCTCATTTTTTGAGATAGGCCTGTAATGCTATGAATTTTCCTCTTAGGATTGCTTTCCCAGTGTTCCACAGATATTGGACTGTTGTATCCTCATTTTAATTGGTTTCAAGGTATCTTTTGATTTCTTCCTTGATCTCATTGTTGACCCATTCGTTGTTTAATAACATGTTGTTTATCTTCCATGTCTTTCCATGTTTTTCAGTGTTCTTGTAATTGATTTCTATTTCCATACCATTATGGTCAGAGAAGGTGCTTGATTGGATTTCAGTCTTCTTAAAATTATTGAGACTTGCTTTATGTTGTCCCAACATGTGGTCTGTCCTAGAAAACATTCCATGTGCACTTGTAAAGTACATATGTTCTGCTGCTTTGGGATGAAATGCTCTGAAGATATCAGTTAAATCCATTTGATCCGATGTGTCGTTTAAGGCCACTGTCTCCTTGTTTATTTTCTGCCTGGAAGATCTATCCACTGAAGTCAATGTGGTGTTAAATCCCCAACTATGGCTCTATTTCTGTTGATCTCTCCTTTTATGTCCATCAAGATTTGCTTTACATATTTAGATGTTCCTATGTTGAGTGTGTAAATGGTTACTATGTTTATATACTCTTGTTGGATTCCTCCCTTTTTTATTATGTAGTGTGCTTCTTCATCTCTTACTGTAGCCTTGTTTTTACAGTCTTTTTTCTCCGATATAAGTACTGCTACCCCAGCTTTTTTTTTTTTCTTTTCCATTTGCATGAAATATCTTTTTCCATTCTTTTACTTTCAGCCTGTGTGCCTTTCAATCTGAGACGGGTCTTTTGAAGGCAGCATGTATATGGGTCTTTTTTTCTTATCCATTCAGCTACCCTCTGTCTTTTGGTTGGAGTATTTAAGCCATTTACATTTACGGAGATTACTGCTCAATACATATGTAGTTCCATTTTATTGTTAGTCTGTTTTCCTCCATTTTTTTCTTTCTCTTTTCCTTCTTCTTCTTACAGCAAGCCCTTTAACAGTGGTTGCAGTACAGGTTGGATGTTAACAAACTCCTTTAGCTTTTTCTTGTCTGGGAAGCTCCTTATCTCTCCTACTATTTTAAATGATAGCCTCACTGGGTAAACTAGTCATGGTTGTAGGCCCTTGCTTTTCATCGCCTTGAATATTTCATGCCACTCCCATCTGGCCTGAAGTGTTTCTGTTGAGTAATCAGATGCCAATCTAATTGTTACTCCCTTGTAGGTTACTGCCTGCTTTTCTCTTGTTGCTTTTAGGATTCTCTCCTTGTCTTTAAGCCTTGTTATTTTAATTATGATGTGTCTCAGTGTAGAACTGTTTGGAACCAACTTGTTTGGGACTCTGAGCTTCCTGGACTTGTGTGGTTTTTTCCTTCACCAGATTAGGAAAGATTTCGGGTATTGTTTCTTCAAATGGGTTCTCCATCCCTTGGTCACTCTCTTCTTCTGGTATTCCCATGATGCAGATGTTGTTATATTTCATGTTGTCCAAAATGTTTCTTAAGCTCTCCTCATTTTTTAAAATTCTTCCAAAACATTGATTCTGTCCTCTGCTTTATCCAACCTACTGTTGATTCTTTCCAATGTATTATTTATCTCAGATATTACATTCTTTTTTTCTGTCTGGTCCTTTTTTATGGTTTCTATGTCTTTTTTTATGCTGTTGAGTATCCTTGTAATCATTACTCTAAACTCTCTGATAAATTGCCTCCATTTCATCTAGTTCTTCAGCAGAATTCTCTTCTTCTTTCATTCAGGGTCTGTTTCCTTGTCTTCCCATTTTGGCTGCTTTGTATTTTCTGCTTCAGATATTACACTAATTCTCTTAACATGGCCAATTTTTTAATCTAATCAAACGGTAGTCAGCAATCTGACTTGAGTACCACAGGGTGAGGCAGAGTAATTCTTGCAGATAGATCTATTGCTTCCCCTCAGGCTGATGCCTCTTACAGCGCAGTGCTCTCCCTCAGAAAGATGGCTCCAGCAGTATGGGGAGCGACTTAGCATAGGAATCCTGGTGGCTGTTCCTTCAGTTCTCTCCCTAGAGCCAGCAGCTGCAGATTGTCCTTACATGTCTCTAATCCTCTCTTCTCTCCCACTGCTGGAGCCCAGGGTAAGTGGCTGTAAACAAAATTTTGTGTTGGCCCTTTAAGAGGCTCTCCGCGTCTCCAGCTCTCTCCCTGGCAGACAGAAACCCAGCTGTTTTTCACAGCTGGATGTTATCTGAGTTCCTTTCCAGCTCTGGTGCTGTAGGCTGGGGACCCTAGCTTAGGGTTTAGACCCCACACTTCTCAGGGGGAACCTCCCAGCCCCTGAAATATCCCTCTGTCACTTCAGGTGGGAGCCCAACCAGCACTCTCATGTGTCCTTTGCACTGCCTACCAGTGTTGTTGTGGTGAAGTGGTTTCTTCTGTCTATCCCTGATTATAAGACTTCTCTCAAGCTAGTGTTTAGTTGGTTATTCAAGATGATTTCTTTACAATTAAGTTGTAATTCCACATCGGTCCTAAGAGGAGGTTAGTGTACTTTTCACTTAATCCTCCCCCACCTTGGATTTCTGGTGCTAGTTTTAAACTTGCTTTCCCAGCAACATAAGAAATTGCAAACTCTTGTACTCTGGGCACTTGACTCTTGTTTGTTCTTCTGGCTAGTGCCTGGAAAAGAAAGAAATAAATCAGAGGCTTTGAGCTAGGTTTCCCAAAGGTGGACACCCTCCCAACAGGGATTGGACTCCAGGCTCCTTGTCAAAAGAGTTAAGGACAGTTACTGAGCAAAAGACACAGGGAAAGTTTGTTCAGTTGCTGCTGAGATTTGGGACCTGGAGTTTGATGATCTTAGAAGAGTTATCTGTGAGCCTTGCATGAGAGCCAGTAACCACAGTGCTGAAAGTTTTACCTTGAGCAAACTTTCTCCAAATAGAAGCTGTGTAGGTACTGTAAGGAAAAGAAGTGATGGGGGCTGGGTAGACTGGCTGGAGTGATTATTATTATTAATTATTGTTGTTAATCTTTTACTGTGCTAATTTATAAATTAAATTTTATCATTAGTATTACATCTAGGAAAAAACATAGTATATATAGAGTTTGGTACTACCTGTGATTTCAGGTATGCACTGGGGGGTCCTTGGAATATATCCCCCACAGGAAAGGACAGGTGACCATATTGTTTTTTACCCTGATTTTTTTTTCATTTATTAATGTATTTTGGCATCTTTTCATGTCAGTAAACATAGGTCTACATCATCAGTCCTAGTAGCTACAAGGTATTCCTTTATGTAAATATATCATTTAATTTATTTAACCAATCCTCTATTATTGGACAGTTCAGTTGTTCCTAGTTTATTTTCTTCCTGTAGCAATACCATAATAGGCATTTATCATATGTACATCTTTTCATACTTGTATTCTTTAAATGTTTTTCTAATGTTCTTGGAAATCATCAGTTACTTTGATCATGCCATAAAAAAAAAAAAAACAACTTCTACAGCCCTCATTTCTAGGGTGAACAGATGTTTTCACACATGGCAACAAGTTTTAGTTATACTAATGTAGACACGGAGCCATAGGGACTAGGAGGTCACCTTCTCTCATGGGTAGGTTGAATTATTGTACCCACTTGATATCATTAAATAATATCTTTGCCACTTAAAGCATGCAAATCTCAATAGGTTTTCTGAAAGCTTCTTGTCACATTAAATATTAATGGCTGATGGCAAAACATCATTTCAGGAGAACATAATGGCCCAAAAGAACCTGAAAGGCTCTATCTAAAAAATAGAGAAAAAAAACATTAATAGCACTTCTAGCAGGATCAAATTTCTGATTTACATATTAGAACTGGCAGGCAGAAGAGACAGTGGGAAAGGCAGAGAGGTACTATGCCTTGCAAAAATGGGTTGAACAGAAAATGCAGCTGGAAGCACAAGAAGCTTCTCTCTGTCCTTGGAGCATTAGAGAAGATGGGGAAAGGACACAGAGGCAGAGCTATCCGTTTCCTGCTCCTGTGAGACAGCCATATCCTGATTGCTGGAGCAGGCATACACATGAGAGGGGTTCTCAGTTCACCTTAGAATACCTTAATTCAAACCTATTGGATATTTCCCTGACCACAAGGAACCCTGCTGATTGTAAGTGGACTGCCTGGACTGGGCATTTTTCAGTGGATTTAGTAAACAGGGAGCCAGTATGTGGGGGAGCCTAAAAGTCAGTGTTAATCAAATCAAATACTTTAATGACTTCCCAGAAAATGAGAATAGCAAGAAATACTATTGTGTCATTTTGAAAGTACTCAATGCATTCTCCCTGTACTGATCCATTGTCCAGATAGAAAAGCAGACATGTCTTCAATTTTCTGCACAATCATTCATGTTAGTCTTTAAAAATGAGATGTCAACACTCAGTTGATCTTTACCCAATATTTTTCTTCCAAGTTGCCTGAAGTATTGCATGACATCCTTGATAGATAACGAGAGGCCCACTTACCTACACATGTAGAGGCATAGAAATGTCTGCTTTTTTTTCCTTGTCAAGCCTGTGATCCTCTGTCTTTACTCCCCTACCAGTCTTAGGCCTCGCTTTTCCTTCTCTACACTGTCTTCAAGAAGAGAGTCATCCTATGGTTATTCTCCCTCATCTCTCTTGTTCAGAGCCCAAGCAAAAGAATACTATTTCCTTTGAGGTACTCTCTGCTTAAATGATGTCAATGGAGACTTTTACAGTAGCTGCCTAGTTACCAGCAACACAGCTGCTTGGATGACTTTCAGGAACTTTACTAGTTCTGACTCTAACCTAGAGCTTCTTAAACTATTGTGTCATATACCTCCTAGTGTCCAAATTTGTAAGAGCCATAACTAATATCCCAGTTAGAGAAGCAAGTGTTATCTCTGTGGGAAAACTCTGCCTTGCTTTCCTATACCAATGGATCTCTGCAGTACATTGTAGTAGCCTGCTAAGCTGGAACACCTGCTATAATCTGGGTCCCATACCTGAACTGTACTGGAAAGAACAAGGTCTAGTTCTACTCTGTATTTTCTATCCATCTCTTTTTTCCTTTCCTTTTTTTAAATTATTTTTTTATTTTGAGATAACTGAATAGTCGCATGCAATTGTAAGAAGTATTACAGAGAAACCCCATATACTCTTCATTCAACAACATCTTACAAACTTGTAGTACAGTTGTAGTACAAGTATGGATATTGACATTGGTACAGTTAAAATGCAGAACAGTTGATTACCACAAGGATCCCTCATGTTGCCCTACTTCCCTTCTGCTTTATACCAGCTGCTAATATGTTATACATTTCTATAATTTTGGCATTTAAATAATGTTAGATAAATGGAATTTTACAGTATGTAACCTTTCTGGAGTGGCTTTTTAAAGTCAGCATAATTTCCTCAAGATTCATTCAGATAATTGTGTGTCTTGATAATTGATTTTGTAGTATTCCATTGTTTAGATGTGCCACAGTTTAGCATGCACCTGTTGAGAAAATCTTGGGTTTTTTTCATATTTTGCTATTATGAATAAAGCTTCTATACACATTCAAGTACATGTTATTGTGTGAATATGTCTTCATTTGGGGAGAATAAGTGCTCACAGTACAATTTCTGGGATGTCTGGTACTTGCATGTTTAATTTTTAAAGAAACAGTTGAACATTTCCAGAGTGACTATACCATTTAACATTTTGACCAGCAACATATAAATAATTCAGTTTCTTCACATCTTAGACAGTATTTGGTGTAGATATATATATATATATATATATATATATATATATATATATATAT
Source organism: Glossophaga mutica (assembly GCA_039655065.1). Lineage (NCBI taxonomy): Eukaryota > Metazoa > Chordata > Mammalia > Chiroptera > Phyllostomidae > Glossophaga > Glossophaga mutica. The sequence continues at coordinate 27,646,177 of CM077318.1, forward strand.
TTAAATTTTATATATTCTGACAAGTGTATAGTGATCTCTAGTTGTGGATTTAATTTACATTTCCCTAATGGTTAATAATGTTGAATACCTCTTCATGTGCTAATTTGCTATTTATATATCCTCGTTGGTGAAGTGCTTCTTCACATATTCTGCCCAATTTCTAATTGAATCATTTTGTTTCTCTTTTGAGTTTTGAGAGTTCTTTATATACTGTAGATACTAATCCCTTGTCAAATATGTTGTTTACAAAGATTTTCTACCACTTTGTAGCATTTCTTTTAATCCTCTTAACAGGATTTTTTCACAGATTATAAGTTTTTATTTTTGATGAAATATAGTTTATCAATTTTTTTCCTTTATGGGTCTTTATTTTGGAGTCAAGTCTTAGTACTCTTTGTCTATCACTAGATCCCAAATAGTTTCCTCTTTTTTCCCTTAAAGTTGTATATTTAACATTTAAGTCTGGGTTTTCTTTTGAGTTAATTTTTGTATAAAGTGTATGACTTAGGTCACGTTTTTCCTCCCTGAGATGTCCAGTTGTCACAGTAGCATTTGTTGAAAATCACTGAATTTGTTTTGCACCAATGTGAAAAAATGAATTGCAAATATCTCTGTGGGTCATATCTTTTTACTCCTGGCAACACCACACTCATCCATAGCTACAAAACTGGCCAAAGAGAGCAAGGCAATCAAGGATATTATGGTAGTGTGCTTTTTAGTAAATAATACTATAGAGATAACAGTAGCTAACGTATATGAAGTTTTTTGCTATGTGCCAAAAACTGCACACACCAACCTATAATACACATATTATTACTATTTCGCAGATGAGAAAACTGACTCAGAGAGGTTAATTACCTAATACATGGTTAGTGGTGAATCTGGAAGTCAAACCCAGGCCTTGATCCCAAGGCCCATCTTAAACACTAGGCTACTGCTCATTTCAAAACCACTTCTTCATGAACTAGAACATCCAACCACCCTAGGTAAGAACCAGTTCTCTAATCTATAATCATTAAATTGTAGAAACAGAGGACTGATTTCTTTTTTGAAAGTGAAAACAAGTCAGCACTGCTTTACAGTAATGTGTGCTTTATATCAATGGTTTTCTGACTTTTCAGAAAGTTCTAACTAAGGCAACAAACCTTACATATCACCTCTTCCACCTGCCACCACCAGCTGCTATAGCATAAACTATCAAACTGCTCTGAGGCACTACTCCTTTTCCTATCTTACTCTTTACTATGTGATCCCTCTGTGTGCATGTGTATGTATAAATGTGAGGGAGAGAGGGAAACAGGGAAGGCTAGTGAAGCTTTTCAGGGACTTGGGCCAGGGCCAAGACTGGAAGAAGCAAATATAGGAAGGGAAGCAGAGTCTATGGTTGGATCAACTTTTCAAAACTCCAATTGGTTAGTTTTCTAGCCCCTCCCTGCCAAAAATCATACTGTGTAAGATTCTTTCAGTCATGCTGATTGGAATCTTCATTAAAGCATGAAGACATGGTACCCTGATGGTCCAGAGGACCACCTAGAAGCCTTTCCAAGTCCACTGGTATTACAGGCAACTCTGAATAAACTCCCTTTATTGAAAACTGCTCTGTCTCCCAATGCAGTTGCCATTTCTGTGAGACCTCTAAGATATGAGAAGTATATACTGGAAACTTTCTAGCAATTGAACAGGCTGGCTGATTAACTATGATGCCTTTAGTGTCTCTGAGTTTGATCTGGGTCAGTGCTTCCCAAATTCTCCAAAGATGACCTTATATTATGTACAGGGAACATTTTAGTTGATTATCAGATCTTAAGATTTACATTTCTTTATTCTATCCTTTTTAACTGCTTACCTTTTATTTTGCATTTACTGAGCTTTGAGGAGGCAGTAGTGTGGTTGGAGGTGGTTGGAGGGAGGAGGATGCATGAAGGCATAAAGAAAACAAAGGTAAAAAGGTTGTGGTTAATTACCAGCATGTGTTTTGAAAAATGTTTCATTTAAATTCAAAAAGAATTCAACTGCACAAATCCATGAGTAATATATAAATTATGATGGTGTTCTTTCACTGGTGAAAGCCGTTTTTGGAAAACATCCTGACACAACTCCAAACACCTGTCTTTTATCCTGAGAGTTCAGAAACTTTTTCCAGAATTCATTCCAAAGCTGTCCAAAAATTTCTATAAATGTGTCCACAGGAAATCCAGGCAATAAAAAAGGAAAATATTTTATCAATGCCAGCAGAGGGAACATAAACTTGAACTTTAAAGAGTTCAATATTTGTCATTTTCTTAAATAGAGTTGTCATTCTGAAGCTGTCATGATAAATACCCACTCCCCCTTTGGGGCACCAAAGCTAAAGAACTTCAAGTGTAGTTTGGACTAGGAATGACCAGAATTCCTTTGAGTCTCATAGCCCATGAAATCCTCAGACTCCAGTTTCCTCTCCTATCTAGAAGCTTCTTTCCTCCTCATTGAATGAAGTCCAGCAGCTGAGAGGCCACAGCCCTTCTAATTAATTTTCTTATACTAGAAAGCAAGAGAGAGAATTTATCTCCTGCCTCCTGAAAAAATAAGATTGTTCTTGTCTCTTTAGACCTTGTGTCTGGAAAAAGGCTATCCTTCTTCCCTGTACCCTCTTCCTAGAAGCACACTTTTTTCCCTAGGAATCACCTTATTTTGAGATCTGGGGAGGAAATTAACTGTATTGGTCTGGGAAAAATAAGGAAAGAGTAACCACATGGTAATTTGAACAAAGAAAGGTTAATATAAGTTATTAATTATAGTGGGATTGGCTAGTAAAAGTAAAGGGAACTTTAAAGATGTAGAAATAGCAGATATAAGCAGCATAAGGAGCGGCCACTACGTCTGGGGCTGAGTTAGACACCCAAGGGACAACCTTTCTCCCAGGGATGAGATTCAGGCTTGTAACAGTTGTGGATCACTGGATAGCAGAGAAATTGCTGTGATGCTGTGCCAGCAGAACTTGCTGAAATTCTGTCTCCTGGAACTTTGTGGAAATCTGCCCTGTTCACCCACTACAGTGTCAAGGAAAGGTGTTTACAGGGAGGAATCTCAGCATAGGCACTTCACTACAAAATACCTGAACAAGGAGGACTGGGAGAAGCTGGTGGGTGCTGTTCATCACCATGTGGTACAGGAACTGAATGCTGGAAATGCAGCAGGCACTAGAGATCCCAGTGCTGGGGAAGCTGTGTGCTGCCGGAGCTAGGAATTGGGGAAGGTAGGTAATTGCATTGTGGGAACCTACCAAAAGCAAGCATTCCAGCACCCTGGAACCAGAAAGAAAAGCCCCTTCCTCCTGAAATGTCTCTCTTGTGTCCCCTACTGTCAAAGCTTAACACTGTGCCAACTGGTAAGGGTAAAATATTTAAAGGGCCCAGAACCCTTTTCATAGACCAATCAACAGGCGTGAATTTGTAGCCAAGAGGCAGCCAAGCAAGCTCAGATAGTAGTAACTCTCTAGCCTTGGCCAAGTGACTCAGTTGGTTAGAGCCTTGTCCTGTACACCAAAAGGTCATCGGTTCATTCCCCAGTCAGGGCACATACTTACAGTGCAGGTTCAATGCCCAGCTGGGGCAAGTATGGGAGGCAACCAATAACTCTATCTCTCTCTCTCTCCCTCTCTCTCTCTCTCTCTCTCTCTCTCTCTCTCTCTCTCTCTCTCTCTCTCTCTCTCTCCCCCCCCCCTTCCTTTCCCTCTACAAATCAGTAAACATATCCTTGGGTAAGGATTAAAAAAAATAGTAACTCTCTAATACTCTTAGCACCTAGCCCTATCTCTTGTTCTAAGTGTTCTCTCTTCCTGTTATAATTTTGGCATAAGGGAATAGAAAATCAGTTACCCTTTGTCTCTCTATGTCTTTCATTGCCCCTCCTGACACCCTATGCATACCAGGGAAAATAGAAGCTAAGCAGCTCCATTACTCAGCCTCTCCTGCTCTACCAGTTTTGGGTTACCTTGAACTCTTTGTACTCCACTTACCTTCACTGTACCAGTTGGGACAGGGACAGTTACCAAATGGCTAACATACTGTATGTCAGATTGCAATAGAAATGGCAGTTTACTGGTTAAAAGCATAGGATTTGGAGTCATGCTTTGATTAGAATCCTTGCTCTGCCACTTACTGCCTATGTGATCTTGGGCAAGTTGCTTGACTTCCTTGAACCACCATTTCTTCAACTGTTAATGGAGATAATCATACCTGCAGCTCAAAAATATTGTGATGATTAGGCATAAGTAATATACCAAACATAATGCCTGATACCTAAAGTCAAAAGAAAGAAACCTAGGTTCAAATCTTGGCTTATTTTTACTGGCTGTGAAGTCTTTGAACAAGTTATTTCAACTTCCAAGGCTCAGTTCGCTCCTCCTTAAAATGAGGATCATAATACTACCTGCCTCATAAGGATGAAATGCTTGGTACAGTAATTTAAACAGAGAAGTAATTTAGACTTACTCAATAAGTGGTACCTATATGTAGAGGTGTGCCTGTCAAGCACACCCATGAAGCACTGTGCTATACACTTTACATCTGTTAGTTTGTTTACTCTTCTATATCCTTTGTCTTTCCCCACACCCACCCCAGCCTTTCGAATCCAATATTCTTGAGCAGCTGACTGCTGCCTTCAGTGACCAAACCTATACTACCAGCCAGACACTCCTCTCAGAGGGAGACAGAAGGGCTTAATTATTCCTTCTGGCTTATGACAAAAGGTCTCTATCCCTTGGCAAATAACTAATTTCCTTAGTAGTTGTACAATTGCTTCTTTGAAGTTGGCCACACACTTCAGAGAAGATAAAAACCAACTCACAGAACTCTAAATCATCCTAAAATCGAAGTTTCATTCTACTTCTAGTCATTAGAAACAGACTCAGAAAAAAAGGTAAATGAGATTAAATCTTGTTTAAAAAGCACATTTTTCTAATGTCAGCGCAATGTGCCCCTGGCAGGGTGCAGACCAAGTGACACATATGAACTCCTTTATGGAAAGAATTTCAGGTGCTTCACAAGCAGCCATTTATATTCATGTATAAATATTTGGTTAGATTATTGCATAAGTGAAATCCCTGGGTAAGACATCTTAAACTTTGTGCGTGAAGCTCAGGAAATAGCAGGAGGCAGAGGTAGGTGTGAAAATTGGAGAAATCTGTAACTGTCCAATCAGTCTATCCCACTGGGCGTGCTTGTCAGAGTTCTATGCTGGCAACCCCCAGCCATTAATTTCAGTGTATATTCCATAGGCATCAATCCTATCTAAGGAGTCTCTGCTTCTCAAAGAAATCCTATACGTAAGGGAAAGGGCTTTGCTTTGTTGATCTTATTTTACAGTTCACAAGGAGTAAATGGTGCATTTCTTGGATATTTCTTTGGAACTCACAAGTAAATATTTGTCACAAACCCTCTGCCTCATAGCTACTTAGTGACATGCTATTTGAAAGTATTCATTAGTATGTGGTCCTTTATTTGTGCAGCTTGCAGCCTGAATGTTGTCCCAGAAAGTAAGGATGCTCTGAGTTCTTCTTTTAAACATGTATCTGAGAATTCCTACTTTTTAATTTTATTTTTCTTGATTGTATTGTTGTATTTATTTGTACTTATTTGGTATTATTACTAAGGTTTGACTCTCCGGCACTAAAGTATGCTGAACACCTCATGCCAAATACTGTTGCTTAGACATTCTCTCTAGGCAGAAATTATGATTCTGACTAACCCCTTTTCCCAGACTATACCTAAGGAACTTTGCAACTATCATCTACTCACAATAGCTAGTATAGCTGCAGCCAGCACCTGTGGAAATATGAATTAGTCACCTTGCCAGTTTCCCACATGCCTATCCAACTTTCTGACCAATTTTACTACCATTCCTACAAATTAAAAGTAACACTAAATGGTAAACACAAACCTACCCAAACCAAGGCCTTGGAATCCAGCCAATCCCCCAGCAGAGAAGCAATTGCTACTCACTGTGACACAGCCCCAGCAAGTAGACATGTGCAGGTGGCGATAGGTGACAGTGAGGTAACTAAGCAGCTACTGTGTGTTGAGTTGGAAGAGATCTGTCATCCAGAGATCTGGATACAGGACTAAGATAACAAAGGGTTTTTAAAGGACACAAGCTCATCACTTTTTTCATTACTTCTAACGAATTACAGGAAGAACACTCTGTTGTCCAGCCTCTGCCTTTTTTTTTTTTTTTTTTTTTTTTGCTTTCTCTACTCAAGCAAGAGACAGCAAGGATGGCTACCACTATGTCTCTTCTTCCCAACTATCCCTACCTGACTCACTTTCTATTGCATGAGATGGGAAAGCTATAGATGTTGGGATCTGGTTTTTGTTGGTGGTGTTGCTGTTGTTTCATTTTTTTTGGCTCAAAACACCACTGGGAGGAAATTTTAAATAATAATTTTTAGAGGAAAAAAGCACATTTAACATAAAAAGTGATGAGCAGAGCATCCCCTGGGAGGGGGACAAAACAAAATAGATTAATATTTGTGTAGGAAGGTTTTTGCCTTTAGTTTTAATATAAACAATAACCTTGATCACAAAGGTTTCATTGATCATTAAAACAGATTACTTCAGACTACAGCTGTGGGTAGGATTAACTGGTTACTTATGCTGTATGTTCAGGTGAAAATAGGTCCCCATCCTCCAGGCTGATATTAAGCCATACAGATTTTTGTTGTTGTTGTTGTTTTTAAAGATTTTATTTATTAATTTTTAGAGAGAGGGGAAGGGGAGGAGAGAGAGAGAGAGATAGAAACATCAATGTGTGGTTGCCTCTCGCATGCCCCCACTGGGACCTGGCCCACAACCCAGGCATGTGTCCTGACCGGGAATCAAACCAGCAACCCCCTGGTTTGCAGGCTGGCACTCAGTCCACTGAGCCACACCAGCTGGGGCTTAAGCCATACAGTTTTAAAATATTAGCCCTGGCTGATATAGCTCCGTGGATCGAGTGCCAGCCTGTGAAGCAGAGGGTCTTGGATTTGATTCCCAGTCTAGGGCACATGCCTGGGTTGTGGGCTAGGTCCCCAGTAAGAGGCGTGCAAGAGGCAACCACACATTGACATTTCTCTCCTCTTTCTCCCTCCCTTCTCTTCTCTAAAAATAAATAAAATGTTTTAAAAAATAAAATATTGAAAAACTTCTGTACCAGTTGGTAAATAGGTACTGCCAAGAGCCCCTAAATAATCATTACCCACCCAGGCCAATAAATGATCAGTATTCAGAGCCCCCTAAGTGACTACCTATCACCCAGGCCACCCTTATCCTTCTAGTATCCTCCACCATTCCCCACAGTCTAACAAAAATGGATTGACATCTGGTGTAGCAATAGGGCCTCCCAGTGTCCACTGCTAAGGTTTGGTGTCCAATTCTGTTTGGTTGCTCATGCCATTCTGATGTTTGACTGTTTTAAGCATCACTCCTGGATTGTCTGATCTTATTTCCATGACATAAGTTCATTTTTGTAGATAGAACCAGCTTACCACAGGACCCCTAGTACAGTTTATTGCTCTTATATAGACTAACTTCAGTTAGTGAAAGAAGAAATTAATATGAAAATTATTAGCAGGGAAAATGTTTATAAAAGTTAGGGAAGGTATTTCTACCTTTTAAAAAAGTGTGAGCCACAATTTCTGTTAGGCATTACAATGCTGTCAGCAAATTGAAGGAGGTAAAAATTAATAGCACAATACTGGCCATTTGTTCATTCACTATGATATAATACAGGGGTAAGTTAACAGTATATAAGGTACCATATCCATGCCCTCAAAGTTCTTACAATCCAGCAGGGAAACTATCACAGGCGCCCATTTAACTATTCATATAAGGTAAAATGCTGATAGCCATTTACAGGATCACATTAGTGCTAAGTGTCTTTTAGAAAAGTACAATGTCAGCATTCTGTGATACTAGAGAACCTCCAAAGAACTGGAAATTTTTCAGTTACTATGGGAAGAAATAAGAGGCGTTCACTTAGATAAAACCAGATTATCTCTGTGATATTAAATTAGTATTTAAGTAAAGCACTGAAATCGGTAGAATGATGCAAACCAGACCATTGAAGGATTCCTTCTGTTCCTATAATGCAGGGGTGTCTCACTCATTTTCACAGGGGGCCACATTAGCCTCGCAGTTGCCTTCAAAGGGCTGACATAATTTTAGGACTGTATAAATGTAACTACTCCTTAACTGTTAAGGAGTTGAAATGACATTCGGCACTTTAAAGGCAACTATGAGGCTGATATGGCCCCCGGTGAAAATGAGTTTGACTCCACTGCTATAATGGCTTCTCCATGCGAGAAGCTCATAGGGAGTGATGTTGCATCCGTGGACGCTAGGGAGGCTCCCTAGGTATCAGACATCAGGTTTGGCTTACTCTTTGCCTCATTCATTCAATCAGTTCTCACTGAGTGCCTACTGTGCATCAAGTGTAGCCCCTTTCATTTTATTTCTGGAGATCTATCTTCCTTTCCTTTCCCACATGGTTTGGCCAATTCACTGGTGTTCTGAAATGCATCAAACTTAATTCTCCCCTCTGGTGAGCTTAAGTGGAATTTAATAATCCTTGCTAAATTGTCTTGTGACTCTGTCATATGAATAAAGGCTACAGACTCTGGGTTAGATTGTGAGCATCAAATTAATTTTACTGCAAAGGTCAGGCTGCTCTCTTGGCATTCTGTTGTGCTTGAAGGTTAGTCTCTGCATACTTGACCAAAACCATCTTGTCTGAGCTGTATTCAAAACAGATTTCAATATATAGCCAGATTGAAAACCAGGCATTTGGAGATAAAAGGCTGTGTACTCTGACCCCCTGGAAATGGCAAGCAGCTGCAGTGACTTTATGTGTGTATACAATAAATACATCATCATCTCCGGGAGATGAGGGGCATTAAGCTCAGAACCTCTTGCTCCCAAAGCAAATGTCTGCTTTTCTTTTACACCTAGCTGCTCACATCAGAGGAAAGAAATATTTCTTCCCAAATAGCTGCTAAGCTTGCTTGTCTGAGAAGTACAGTCCCTGGGGAAGCAGGACCTATCAGTAGAGTTTGGCTCCAAAAAAGACATAATTTTATTCAGATAATGGCAGACACCTTCATCCTGGTTCTCTTTAACCTTCGTCTTTGTTATTCACTGTGAGCTCTCTTTCCAGCTCACTTCCTTTGGCCAACTCTGTTGTGAGTTCCTGCACTCCTAATGTATGTATCTAATATAGTCTTCAGTTCAAGTTCTACAAGTAACATTCATGTAATAACTTGCCATGTATATTCTTGCAAAAGTCAAAAGGGTAGCCTCTGATGCTATAAATTAACATACAGGCTATTGTCATGGCTATAATACCTTTAAACTGTAGAGGCTGGGGTCACAAACTTCGTATAGCATGACTGTTCCTTTGGGCATAATTGTGGTTTCTTTCAAATTTCCTTAAAAGAAATAGCAATGGTCAATTTTCTCTTCCAGAGAGGTCCTATAGAGGGAAAGATAGTCAGGTTGAAGTTTTGAAATTAATTCTTCTCTGTGAGAATTGTACTAATAGATCTAGGGAAGCTCTGTACCCTGTTCGTTGCTCCTTAAAATGTCCAGCTTTCACCTGTGTCAGTCACACTGCTGATTCATGCGTGCAGGAGACTGTGTTCAGTGATTGGGTTTTATAGAGTAATCCACATCCCCTGCCCAAGGCCCCAGCAGCTAGTTGTGTTTGCAAGACAAGGCAAGGTGAGATGTGTAGCCTGAGGCTATGGAGGAGAGCAGAGTAGAGCATGAAATGGCTTAGGAAGGCATCCTCTAGAATAGTGATGAATACCAGCTAAGTCAGTAAAACAGATCCAGAATGCTTTCTCCAGGAAAATTTAATCCTTCATTGAGGGGGCACACAAGTCAAGCACCTTAATTTTTTAAGTGGAATGACAGCTTAGCCACTCTGTATGTCTAATAGCTAAAACATGTGGGACTCTCTTCAGCCCACAGCACAGACTATCTGCCTTCCATTTGTTCACCAGAGCACTCCATCTGGAAATATCTTCCCTCTGGCTCCTAGCTGTGTATAGGGATATGCCAATGCTCGCCTGAGAAATGCTGTCCCCAGGGAAGCAGGCCTTACCTATCGAGTTTGATTAGAAAGTGACAGGATCACGTCTAAATAATGGCAGACACCTCTATCCTGGATCTCTTTAACCTCATTTGTCTTTCTAATTTACTTCAGGCTCTCTCCCGTTCATTTGTTTTCACCACTCCCATTTGGAAGTGCATTCACTGCTGATGTAAGTGTCTAATATACTTGTCAGTTTAAGTCCTACTGGTAACATTCATGTAAGAATTTACCAACATCTTACTTTTTAGGTTTGCTCATTCTTTTTTCTCTAACCAGTAAGACAAAGAGAATTGTACTTTATACTTCGTAGTTCATACTTAGGCCTTCTGTGTAGTCTTGCTTGATCTTTGTTTTGAGTGTAAATTTGCGCACCTCCACCCATAGTAAATTATAAGCTCTGAGGAAAGTAACTCTTGCTTCTCTTGTGTCCCTCTCAGACACTAACACAAAGCATAATTGGGCTCATTAAGTACTGTTTTTTCATTCATGAAACTAGGAAATACTATCCTACTGGATTATACTGGTTTCTGAATTCCAGTGTACCCTTTTGTTATTCTCAGAACTGAAATTTTACTCTGAGGTTGCATTGTTACAATATTCTGCCAGAAGTAAAAATGTATTCTCTGTTTCTGTGCTCTGAGCTACAGTCAGAAATTCCTACTGTGGTGGCTTAAGGAATCTACACTTTCTCTGTAGCTGAAAGAGTGACTGAAAACTCTGATCCCCTGCATTCAGCAGGCACTGCCATCATTGAAAGAACAGCCCGAAGCCCTTTGCCTCTGTACATTGGCACCCTTTGTAACCCACATTCTATTATGGAATGGTGGTGCCGCCTCTGCTAATTTTCACTTAACATCACTATGCTTCCCTGTTTTCTTCAAAAAAAGAGAAAAAGCCATCAGTATCGACCTGTCTTCCAGGGATGTTTTGAAGACATAATGCTGATAAGAAAACATTCTCTATAGGAGAATATTGATGACAGTTATTTTGTAACCACAAAAGGAGAGGGCACTCAGCAGTAATTGGGGGCCATGTTTAGCCACCCTACCACCCATTATCGTTAGTTCTCAGATTGATTCTAATGTATCATAATAATGCAGCTTGTAATTCACGTGTTGGAGGGTAATTTATTGTCAGGTGGTGATTGTTAGTAATAACAAGCTGTTTGAACATACTCAAAACATAAACATCTCTTGTTTTTCTTCCTTCCATTGTTGGCAATCTGATTTTATGCCTTTTTACCTACCCTACTTTTTTCTATTATGTTGCATATCATGGTGTTGTTTTTATTCTTTAAATAAATTTAGTGTCTCAATGAACAGCTAGAACACAGGAGACTAATTTAGAAAAGCAGTTTCGGTAGCCACGTCCAATTTAAGAATGGTAGTGGATTTTATCACTCTGCTGTATTAATGGACCTCATTCCTGCTGTATTGAGTTTCTTTCCCCAATGCATTTGTATAAATGCCCTCGCCTCTCCCATTAACCCCTATGGCTGGTGGTTAACTCATTACTGGGCATCTGTTGCCATAGCTGCAGCCACCCCTCAGATGGAGCCCTAGTGCTAGCCCCTGCAGAGTCCATGTGGGGCTGGCCTGCTTGCTCCAGGTGTCAGCTGTTAGGCGGAGAGCAAGAGCCTTGCAACCTCAGAGGTCAAACAGCCTGTCCCATGTGTTTACGACCTATCTGGGATTTTTTTTTTTTCTTAGCAGCAGGTGGGCATGCGGCTGTCTAGCAACAAGGCTGGGAAATCTATGGGAACATTACCAGCACCCTTTCTCTTGCACCCTCCTAGGCACCCAAGCAAGTAGCCTAGCCCCATATTGAAAAAGATGGTCACTATTTCCCCCTCTGTTGTTTAAAGCTCTTTCTTCAACACCTGTGGCAGCTGTGGGGAATTGTGCACAACTTGCATCTGTTCACTGAAATAATTGCTAACAGTTTATGGAGCGTCTCTTGTGTATATTTTTGCCCATTTACAGATTTGATCATATCATTTGCAGAATGGAAACGTGGCTTTCCACTGCTTACTCTCATTCTTGTAGAGCTTCACAGAGAGACCCTTTTAAAAACAAAATGGAAATGACATGCAAATGATTATGTTAATACACACAGGCAAAAGTCAGGACCTTCAGAAGGTTCCTCAGACACAAACTGATCAGGTGACGAGTAAATTTTGCATACATTTCTATTTGAGTTACCAGCCAGCACTGTCCTCTTGAGAAATGACTAAGAAGAGATAATGCTAGATGCCTGTAATATGTGACTTATTTTCTGCCCTAGGCTCCAGCACTGATGTGCTTTAGAGCAAACACAACTCCCACACATGCCAAGTGGGCAGGTACAATGGGATTTAAGGAAGATGTTTCACTAGGTGGAAAGTTTCCACATATACTAGTAATACAGATTTGGAAAAGAAACTTTAATTTTGTCTGTGTTGTGCCAGCTTTGCCAGACAGGTGGCAAGGATGAAATGTGGATTAGCTTCAAACTTTGAAAATTCATAAGCATCTAGTCCAGGGCTGTCCATCCTTCTGGCATCTCTGGGCTGCACTGGAAGAAGAAGAGTTGTCTTGGACTGCACATTAAATACACTGAGATACATAATCAGAAAAAAATCTCATAACATTTTCAGTAAATTTATGATTTTGTGTTGGGCTGCATTCATAGCCATCCTGAGCTCTATGCAGCCTGCGGGCTGTGGGTTGGACACCCCTTGACTTTAACAGAACTGACATTACAGCATCAACAATAGCAACAGAGCAGCAGCATCATTAACAACTAACATTTATAGAGTATCTTACAGCTTTTAAAACAACTTTACAATTATTAATCTCTTGCTTAACCATCTTATCAACCCCGTAAGATCACTGTTATTTTTGTTCATATTTTTTTTTGATGAGGAAACCAAGGATCAGAGACATTACGTGACTTGCCCAAGGTCACACATCGTAGTCTTCTGACTCCAACCCCCTCATGTACCCTTGCTAGGCAATATGCACAGCACTGTCATCCTGATCTCTAGCCCACTGCCACTTCCATGTCCCCAATCCTCCAGGTAAACAAATTAAAGTTCGTGCAGGGATTTGCTAGAAAGACAAAATGAAAGTGGCCATGTTACAAAACAAATACTGTCTTTCCATATGGGTTTACTACTAAATGACACCTTTGAAACTCATGTTTGCTCATAGGTCACTAACTACTACACAAGCTAGGTCGGGCGAGTGAGGGAGAGGGGAGGAATGTGAGGGAGAATAGCATGAACTAAAGCTTTTGGCAACTAAAGAATCCTTCAGAAACTCAGATAAAACCTTTCTGAAGAGACAGCCTCATTGTATGTAGTAGTACTGTAAAGATAAGCAAGAAATGATTAACAGAAAATTCAGAATAGTAGTTATCTCTGAGGGGAGATGGAAGGAATCAGGGAGAGGCACATGGTGACCTTTAAAGGTAATAGTTGTATTCTTTTTCTTAAACTGCATGTTGAGTATACAATTTTCATTGCATCATTGTTTTATGCTTTACACTTATACTTTATAAATCCTCCTTTGTATCTACTCTATTAAATTTAAGCAATGAGTGTGAGTCAGTGGAAAATAGAATGTGATATACAAAAATAAGCTACATTTTTAAGGGACAGTACTCTTGGACACTAGTTCACTTTGATAAAAACCTCAGCCAGTCTGCCCTGGTGATGTTTCCCAATGACATACCAGTTAGTTTCCCAAGAAGTTGTGATTTGTGAGGAGAGCATGCTTTCCCAGAATTACCCTGGGGTCATTGAGTATTTCAGCTGCCTTGCTTCCTCCCCTCCCCTACTCCCCTTTCCTAACAGTGAACTTCTAGCTTCTAGGAGAGAAGAAAAAAAAAAAAAAAAAAAAACAGAGACATGGTCATTTGGGAATTTGAAGTTAAGTGCTTAAACTGTAACCATGGATTTATGGGTACTTACCCAAAGACTTATTGTCTGTACGGCTTTCCTTGGTGTTGGACCTGACAGAGAATGCAATGAACTGGTGGGCATGTGTATTTATTGTCATCACTGGTTCGTTTCTCTCTGGCCATCTAGCCATGCTATAAGCACAGGCTGACAGGAATTATGCCTTTTCTTCCATGTGGAAATAAGTATATAAGCAAATACTCCCAGCCTGATTTTCTTTCCAATTCATTATTTACAGGGAATTCACCCTTTGTTATCATTTTCAAATCAAATTTGCTCTACCAATCCTTGGAAGGTTTGCTTTGAAGATCATCACCAATTTAGCTGTCTTATTTTTTTAACACCTATGTCTCCTCCATGTCAATGCCAAATTTAAAAAGAAACACACAAATGGATAAAAAGTGATGTCACTAGTGGCCTAGAGATTCACTCAAGGAGAAAATTCAAGTTACAACAGAAGTGGAAGAAAAGGAAGAGAAGTCAATAAATCACATGTGTTTGTTTTGTCAACTACTATTGTTGTATTGCTGCAGGAGAACTATTAAATGAAATTGGGCAAAATATGTCATATGTAAGAATTATTTCAGGAAAGGCACTATTATTAATACTGTCCCAGAATCACAAACTGATGACCAAATTACTTGCACATGGATTGTTCCTCAAGTAGACTTGTACAGTTGGTGTCCTCTGCCCAACTGTCATGGAGGACAAAGCCATGGCCATAACTTCCCTCTGTTTCATTGAGAAGTTGGTGATAAAGAGCAAGTTCTTCTCTTGCCCACCCTATTGCCTCCTGTCCTTACCACCTGGGGCGATTAAGAGAGAAAGAGCATGGATGAAAAGGCCATCCATACTTTGGGGGGGAAAAACAGCAATTGGGTTTTGACAGCAGGTCTGATGGATTGGAGGTATATACAGTGGAGGAGGAGGGTAATACCAGAAAATCTTTTGAGGAATTTATTAGCAATTCCACTTTTTTAAAAAAATGCATCAGAAAGATGAGAGGCATATGAATTAGTCCTGTTCTTCTTTCTGACAGTGTTCTTGGTAGAGAACTGGTTACAGAGAAGTCATCTTGCTTTTTTATTAGTTTAAATATACTCCCCACTATTATTTTATTTTTTTAATTGTTGATCTTGTACAGTTTTCTGTCTTTTACTCCCACCCCAGCCCTCCCCACCTCCCTCCCATTTCCACCCCCCCATAGTTTTTGTCCATGTGTCCTTTATACTTGTTCCTGTAAACCCTTCCCCTTTTCCCCTGTAATTCCCTCCCCTCTCCCCTCGGGTGACTGTCAGCCTGTTCTCAATTTCAGTGTCTTTGGTTATATTATGCTTGTTTCTTTGTTTTGTTGATTAGGTTCCTGTTAAAGGTGAGATCATATGGTATTTGTCTTTCACTGCCTGGCTTATTTCGCTTAGCATGATGCTCTCCAGTACTCCCCACTATTGTTAATGGCTGGTCCCCATCCTGGTACTGTCCTATTCTTTACACCTGAAAGAATAACACTCTGCTCTCTTTTCACCTGCAGTAGCCCCTGTTTTCCATAAGCTATCAGAAGTAACGTCCACTATGGTTAATATATTAATAATAATTTCTAGTATCCTACTACCATTTACTGAAACTAGGCACTGCATTGGGCACCTTTTCACATTTTTTCTCCTTTACTCCTTACCACAGCCCTATGAGAAAGTTACTATTATTATCCTAATTTTTAAAAGATTTTAATTATTTATTTTTAGAGAGAAGGGAAGGGAGGGAGAAAGAGATGTAGAGAAACATCAATGTGTGCTTGCCTGTCATGAGTCCCCTACTGGGGACCTGGCCTGCAACCCAGGCATGTGCCCTCATTGGGTATCGAACCCATGACCCTTTGGTTTGCAGGCCCGTGCTCAATCCATTGAGCTACACCAGCCATGGCTATTATCCTAATTTTTCAAATGCGGAAAATGAAGAACAGAGACATTATGTCACTTCCTTAGCATTACACGGCTAAGTGGTAGGTCAGGATTTGAACTCCAATATGTTTTTCTTCTTTCAGGGTCACACAGCATTAAGGCTTGGAAGTTTATCATGCTTGATCTATCCAAAGGCATTATGGAGGTTGATGGAAGTGTGCTACAGAAGAAAAAAAAAAGAGTCACTTCAAAACATGAAGTTGGAGGGGAGCAGTGCAAAGTTCTATATACTAAAGGTTTCTGATTATTTGTCAAATTGAGGTACAATTTGAAAACTCACGTAGGGCTGCCTATACAGACAAAGAAACTAGAAAGGGGCCAGGCCTGCTAGCCCAAAGCAGAGCCATTAATCACTGCCTCATGCATCTGTATGTGTATATATAGCATTGTCCTTAATATTTGAGGATGACTCTGCTGAGATAGTTAGTTCTCAAGCCACAGTTCCCATTATCATTAGGATTTAATACTTAACTTGTTTATAGTGGTCATGGGCAGTCTCCCACCCTCCTGACTTAGATCATGGCCTTGGAGTTAGTGACTTGCAAAGCAAGCCAACATTATAGTCTAATACCATCTTCTCAAAATCCAACCAACTGGAAAATACAAAATGATTCCAATTTTTTACCATTCTACTTGTAGGAGAGAGGAATAATAAGTGATATGAAAAATATTCTCCACAAATACCCATCCTCCCAAACAAGACTATGCTAGTTTTTATATTTAGCACAAATACAGCCTTATCTCCTGCACATTTTAAAATATCCACAGTACCATAATAATTGGCTTATCTTTCAAAACTCACCTTAAAGTCATCTTCTCCAGCTTTGTATCATTTCCTCTATACTCTCCTTTGTCCTCCAGTACCACCTCCTTCCTAGCAGAGTGACTCCGTCCTCCTTCTTCTTATCTTTCTTTTTAGCCATTATCAAACTATACAACAGTTTTTCTTTTCATGTCTGTCTCTCCTGTTACTCTGTGAGCCCCTCAAAGGCCAGAAACACATGGACTTTTCACCTTGATATTACCCAATAATGATGGATTTAACATGTTTGTTAAATTAATATTCAGATGATTCTGATGTCCATAGTCGGGCTGCACTTGACAGACACAGATGTAAGGGATTGTTACGCAGCAAGTGAACAGTTGAGCTGGAGTTCAAACTCAGCCCTCCTGATTCCACATCTAGTTCATGCTATATTTATCTTCATTGTGCTCTGTCTCCTATGGCAAACAAGTGGACTGAAAGATGTTGGAAAGATTTTTCAGCAATAAGGGCTAAAGCAAAAATGGCTTGTGAATTAACCCCAGGGCTGTTCTTTTTTTTTTTTTTTTTTTTTTCCTCAAAGAGATCTTGCCAGACATCCAACAGTGTAGCAGCAGGGTTACCAAGTCATGTCTTAATGCACCTTACCTCAGGAAAGCATAGACCACAGAGCTGTGGGAACTTACAGAGCCCAATCTTTTATTTTTCCTTTCTCCATTTTGCCCTCAACCCCAGTCATGCCATTGACTTAAAGAGTATGCTCAGTACCTGAAATTCAATTAGTTGCTCTGTTAAATACTAAGTTTTCTAGCTGAAAACCAGTAGCTACGACATTTGGAATCCTGACAGAAATATTAATATGTCTGTTTCAAAACCAGAAAAAGAATTACGTGACTTAACAGGCAATTAGTGCAGATGTTAAAATAGCTAGGGTAAGGTAGCATTTTTTGCTGCCCTGTTTATGTTTTCAATGTTGTTTATCTAAATAGTAAGTGAGGAAATATGGAATGAATGGGATGACTCAGTCCTAAAGACTAGAGGGATGGCCATTCACCCTAACCAGGGTAGTAAAGTTCGCTGGCATTTCAGAATCCCAAGAAGCCAGGGGTGAAGAATTAAGGACCTTAGTTAAGAGAACCTGTCTAGTGTGGTTAGCCACTGCTCTCGCTAACTGAGGAAACCCTCCAAGGTTCCTGTGGTGGAACCTACCAGTATTCCAGGACCCCTGCATCCAACCTCAGTCTATTCTGCTGGCTCACCTCTACCTAATAAACTTGAAGTGACAGGCTATTCCTGAGATTCTTCAACTTGTGCCAGGCCATTTCAGAAAATAAAGTCCCTGGCTTTAGCTCAGATAAGTGGGAGAAGACACCCCCAAATGGCAGGTGAAGGGTTTTTTTCCTAACTGGAAAAAAGGAAGGGACAAATGAAGGGAGTTGGAGTAAGATTATGATTGAGTACTCGCTGTGTGTCAGATATCCAGCCCAGCATTCTTAATACAGTAGTGATGATATATAGCAAAGATAAATAAGAGTGTGGTCTCTAGAGCCATACTGCCTAAATTTGAATTTCAACTCCAGCATCAACTCCATATGTGACCTTGGGCAACTTCCTAACTTCTTTGTGTTTAATTTTCCTTATCTGTAAAATGGGTCTAAGATAAATATTACCTATCTCATGGATTTATGAGGATTAGATTACTTAGTACACATAAATCCTTAAACAGTGTTTTGTACATAATAAGAATTTAAGGCAATATTAGGAATCAACATTATTATCATTAGCTTAGTACCTGAGAGATATGTTTCACTATCTCCAAGTACAGGTGAACAAACAGGCTACAAAGTATGTGGAACTTGCCTAAAGTCAGAAAGCTAGTAAACAGTAGGGCCCAGATTTGATTTTAGATCTCTCTGGTGTCAAAGTCTTTATTCCTTCCACTATACCTGTTGCCTTCATACATATGATATATACTATGTGTTCCTTGGAGAAGTATGTACCAAAACATGTGGACTTCTTCCTTGATACACTCCCACCTCCACTGCAACTGCTGTCTGGACGTCTGTCTTGGTGCCCTAGCCTCTTATAGATCCAGTTAAAAGCCCTGAGAATCCCTGTAACTGCTCCAGTATGGATATGGCTATCTCCATGACCATCCAGCTTATAGACTAGAACAGTGAATCTTCCAGGATGAGTGAGGCTCAGTTTGTGAAAGCACCCTCTACCCTGAGGTTTTCAGCTGCATGCCTTGAGGATCAAGCTACTATTTCCTCCTGCACACCCCACCACATCCACAGTTTATGTGAGAATGATTCCCTACTATATAGACTAACATAAAAACCTTCTCTTTCCCTTTTCTTTTTCCTTTCACTTCCCCAAGGAAGCATATGTTGTGACATCTTGAGGTCTCTTTGATCTTTCATTGGTAACACTCACAAGGAGACAAAGCCCTTGCCTGTCTAATAGCGTCATCTCTCTTAAACTGCCTGGGAACCGTGTCTTACAGAAACCTCCATCAGTTCTCTAACCCTGTATAACAATGATGCAAGCTGTGGCATCACTGCTGGTGACGTCTGTGGTCAGAGAGGGAGTGGGGCTTCAGTGCATTGTTCACAAACAATGATGGATTGTTACTTTTCAAAGAAAATGAATAAGGATTCAGAATAACACCTACAATGCACAAATACTGCTTGATGAACAATAAATATCAAACAGAAAAACCTTGATCCCTAGGCTTAATGCAGACCCAGACTATGATTTACCCTGCTGTGTCCTTTCTTTAGCCAGAGACAGAAAGCACAATGTTATTTAGTTCTAGGACTCCCAACCCTGCCCTTGTACTGTAGTCTTTCACAGGAAATACTTCTGGAGTTCCTACCGTATGGGCGTGATATGCTAAAGATGGGGATTTCTTCTGTGTTCCATGCAAGCGTTTCCTAAACTTCTCTTTTTCCGTTATCTCTTTCCTTTCTCATGATATTCCTAATGCTGTTTCCAGGACCACTCTGTAAACAGTAACCTGTCAGTCTTCTACAGCATGTGGACGCCCCACCATGTAACAAAATTATTTTGAATGAAGCTGAAGACAACTAAGTGCTGATGGAGTCATCATACTGAAAACACAAAATGAACTTTTAGGACAACGCAATAGTTAAGAGCATGAATTGTGGAGCCAAACCACCTGGCTTTGAACCCCAGCTCCACTGCAATCTAGCTGTATGACCATGAACACATTGCTTAAACTCTCTATCCCTAGTATCTCAGCAGTAACATGGGGATAATGACAGGAATAATGAGAGGTCGTACTTCATAGGTTGTTGTGAGTTTTAAGTTAATGTACATAAAGCACCTAGAACAGTGCCTGGCACATACAAGTATTAAATAACTGTTAACCATCATTAGTCATGATATAATTACTGTCATTAATACTGTTATTCACCATTTGTATATGTCCTCATATACTCCAGAGGTCCAGTGTCTCACCCAGCTTTGGACCACTATCTTCCTTCTGCAGAAATGACTAGAAACCTATGTCCATGGTTCAGAACCACACAATGCAAAGAGATTTTATGTGGATGTGGGTCTATGAAATAAGCATTGCGGGTAAGCCACACTTTGTACAATTGCTAAGTTCATGCAGAACCCACTTATTTAAAAGTAAACTTACTGGCACCAATTTTGATCTAGTCACTATAGAATATACAAAAGCAAATGAGGTTTATATCCCCTTCCCTCAAGGAATTAACAAATATGGTAGCTAAATGCACACTTATTTTAGTAAATTTAATTATCTTAAGTTCTCAAAGAAATTTCAATCAGTTCCTTCTTACCCATGAAGAATTTCTCTGTGAAGAAAATTATCTTACCATCTCCAGATTTATTGTTCTTAGAGTTTGTTTTTCTTTAATTGTGATTTTTTCATATTATCAGCATGTTAGGATTATAATACCTCAAATTATCATCATCTGATCTCCCTCACACTCTTCATTTAAAATGTTTAATATTCTGTCCTCAGAAGAAAAACACCAAAAGATATTTTACCTTCATACAACAATAGAGTATTATCCCATTCTAAATAGCTTGGCACCTGCTTCTGGGGAAAAAAAAATGTCTATGCAGCACTCTCTTATACACACTCCTACGTTTCTTCATTATTTAAAACAGTTTATTGAACATCTATTCCATGTGAGACATGGTGTCTAGGTACTAGGAATAACAAGGAGGAATAAGGGATTCCAGACTCTAAGGGGATATATACACACACACACACACACACACACACACACACACACACACACATAGAAAGAAGTGATAAAAATATAATCTAGTAAGGGCTATAATAGTAATGTGTTCAATGAGCTAGGAGAACAGAGAAAGTAAATGGGCTTCTTGAGAGGGAGTTTAGTGTGAGAAATCAGACTATGGGCATTGACATCAGAACTGCATAGGTTCATGTTTCTATTCTACAACTTTTAGCTGTGTCATACTGAGCTGATGACTTAAACTATCTGTGCCTCAGTTTCATATTCATATGGTGTATTATAATAATTCATATATATTCTATGTCTTTCAGTAGACTTCAAGCCCTTCAAGGGCTGGGACCCCATCATCATTATCATCTTAACTATTACCATATTATTATTACCACTTACCAAGTGCACAATTATGTGTCGAGGGACATGAATAGAGGGCTCATGGGCATGGACAATGGGGGGAGAATTGACCATGGGAGCAGGGGTATGGGGCAGGGGAGAGCAACAGGGAAAAAGGCAGGACATCTCTAACTGAACAATCAATCAGTCAATATTCAAAAATAAAAAAGCCATGCTACATTGTTTACCTACATTTTCTGATTTAATTTTCAATAAACCTATCAGGCAGATACTATCATTTTCTTGATTTTTTTCATTTGCCTTTTTCCTCATCAAGCCCAGTTATTTATTCAGAGCACTTGCCACAATATGTAATTATTTTATTTTCATATGTATTTTAATGTGTCCCCCCCTGCACTGGAGTATAGCTTCATAACACCAAAGATGAGGCCTATTTGACTCACCATAATGCCTTCAATAACTAAAATGTTGCCTGACACATAAAAAATGTTCAGTGAATGTATGGTAAATATGGAAAGAAGACTGGAATTAAAACCAATAAAAAAAGAAGAAAAGAAAAGAGAGAGAGAGAGTGAAAACGTTATAGTTACTAGTAGTAGAGCTAGATTCTGGTCCAGAGTCATATGATGCCCAAATCCATGTTCTTGATCACTAGGCAGGATTACTTCTTACTCTGCTTGTTGGCAAAATCCTCTCTCAATTTTGTATAAAACTATATAACAAAATTACCAGAAGCATAAAAACCAATGGACATAAACGTGGGCATAAGAAAGAGAATTACAAGAGAGTAAATTATCAGAGGAGAACTTTTGTCTTAATAGGAGAATATATTGTGCCTGACTGGTGTAGCTCAGTGTATTGAGCAGAGGCTGCAAACGAAAGAGTCGCTAGTTCAATTCCCAGTGAGGGCACATGCCTGGGTTTTGGACCAGGTCCCCAGTGGGGGCCACATGAGAGGCAACCACACATTGATATTTCTCCCCCTCTCTTTCTCCCTCCTTTCCCCTCTCTCTAAAAATAGATAAATAAAATATTTTTAAAAGAATGTATTGTAATTGGTAAGATGGCACCAACATACTAAACTCGTTTCAAAGGAAATAAAGGAAATATTTGAAATAATTAACTCTACTACAGGATGGGTGTATCGCCCATCCTGCACCTACACCTACAGTGTGTGTGTATGTGTGTGTGGTCTTCAAGATCAAATAACTTCTACAGTAATTGATTAATCAGTTAAGCATAACAATGCAGTGGGGAAGGGATTAATAGTTATGGAGTGATCCCTACTTAAAGTGGATGATCACTTCCAAATCTTTTATTATTTTAGTGCTAATGAACTCTTGTTGTAAGTGCCGTATCTTCAATCAACTTACCTAGAAGGCACTCATTCACAACCACTCTACAACCTGTGATCTCTTGAGGAGTTGCCACACAAGTGGAACAACAGAGCCAGTATAGCAGGATAGGTTCTTCGGACTTGGGTGAGGTATTTTGAAGAGCATTTATCAAACATTAGCACTTACCTTCACTCATGGGAAAATGAAAAATCTCTTTATTTAGTGACATGGGACTACTTTCATAAAACACTTAAATAAATTACTGGATGTCCATTTTTAATCTGTAAAGTGAATCAGGCAAGGACTTAACTTTTCCACTATTAAGTGATGATTCCAAAAAGATGTTTATCACAGCATGCTTTCTTAGTGCAAACCTTAAATCCAGATTGCCACCAGAGATGATCATCTGGGATTTTTCTTTGAAAGTGAAAATTTACAAGTTTGTGTATACATGTGATTGTATCTATATGAGAAACAGGTTATAGCTAATGAGATTAAACTGAATTATTAGTTGGGTGAATCTGTCCCTGGTTTTAACTCTTAAGTAAATTCCTCCATGTAAATACAGTTGTCCTAGAGATACAATCAGTTTAGCAATCATACCATTCCTTTAAAGACAAATCTATCATTCCAAAAAGGTATACAAATAATCAATAAGTGTTATTGCATAGATTGCTTATTGTGTCCCAAATTAGTGTAAGTTGATTTTCTTTATTCATTCATTCAAATATTTCTTGAATACCTACTTTATACCAGATACTGAACTAAGAAATGGGGAAACATAAATGACCAAAACCCAGTCCCTGATCTAAACAAATAAAATCAGAAACAAAAAAGAAGTGACATTCAACACCACAGCAATACAAAGAATCATAAGGATCTAAAGGAACATGCAGGCTAGCAGAAGAGAGACATGTATCCGATAACAACAATTCAATGCAGTTGATGATAAATATACAATTGTTCTTGCTTCCTGGAATGTAGTTCAACACTAATCCTCCATTCACTACCTGGAGGAAAATCCAATTCCTCCTTAAAGATTCATTCCAAATGATTTTTTGCCAGTGAAGGCTTTCCTGGCAATTCATCTCCTCCACCCACACCCCTCCCAACCCTAAACACATATATCTAAACCCATTCCAGATTTAGTTACTCCCTGTTCCCATAGCACTTTACTCATAGTTTTATTACAGCACTTACTCAATAATTTGTATGGGTTGTTTATATGTCATATTTCTCATTGTATTGTGAGTTCTTCCATAATAACAAATGAGGAGGTTTTCATCTCTCTATTCTTATTCACTAGCAGAGAAACTGGCATATAGTAAAGTAGAAGTTTGGTTTCGGGAGGAGTGAGAGAATAAGCAAACAAATGAAAGTCAAATTCTAGATACAATGTTATGAAAACACATAGGAGTGAATAATTAACCCAGTGAGGTGGCTCCATAGGCAAGGTGACAATGAGATGACCCTTAAAAAATGAGTAGGCTGTGACAGGTGGAGATAAATGCTGGGGCAGTGGAGGGAGATGAGAAGGATATTTAGGGAAGAACTCCTTAAGACTTTAAGAACCGGACTTCCAGCCAACTTGGAGGCGTAAGTAGATATACTTTGCCTCCTTGCACAACCAAAAGAAGGACAACAACAAATTTAAAAACAAAACAAAAACCGGAACTTACAGAAAATTAAACTGCATGGAAATCCTACAACCAAGGAGTTAATGAAGAAACATTCGTCCAGACTAGTAGCAGGGGCAGAGACAGGCAGCCAAGGTGGAGAGGACTCTTGGGAAGGTGGCAGCTGGTGGAATGGGCAGTCCCCTATTGGCATGGGGATAAACCAGGAGGAACAACTGGGGAGAAAGACAGACCTCAAAACCTCCTACTGAAAAAAAAATGTGTGGGGTTTGAGGCAACAGCAGGGGAAACTTCCAGCCTCACAGGAAAGTTTGTTGGAGAGACCCACAGGGTCCTAGAATGTACACAAAACCACTCACCCAGGAATCAGCACCCGAAGGGCCCAATTTGCTCGTGGGTAGGGGAGGAAGTGACTGAAGGCCAGCTGAGAGCTGAGCAAGCAGCACTGTTCCGTGTTGGACCCCTCCCCACATACAGTGTCACAACACAGCAACGTGGGTTGCCCCATCCTAGTGTACACACATAAGGCTCTGCTCCTTACAATGTAACAGGTGCACTGAGACAAAGAAATATGGCCCAAATGAAAGAATAGATCAAAGCTCCAGAATAAATACAACTAAGCAATGAAGAGATAGCCAACCATTCAGATGCAGAGTTCAAAACACTGGTAATCAGGATGCTCACAGAATGGTTGAATATGGTCACAAAATTGAGGAAAAAGTGAAGGATATGAAAAGTGAAATAAAGGAAAATGTACAGGAGACCAATAGTGATGAGAAGGAATTTGGAGCAGAAGGAAGAAATAAACCAGAGGAGAATGGAGAAACAATAATTTTTTAAAAATGGGGGGAGGCTTAGGAACCTCTGGGACAACTTTAAATGTTCCAACATCTGAATCATAGGGGTGCCAGAAGGAGAAGAGGAAGAACAAGAAATTAAAAACTTACTTGAAAAAATTAGTGAAAGAGAACTTCTCCAATCTGGCAAAGGAAATAGACTTCCAGGAAGTCCAGGAAGCTCAGAGACTCCCGAAGAAGTTGAACCCAAGGAAGCACACACTCCAAGGCACATCATAATTATATCACCCAAGATTAAAAATCAAGAGAGAAAGCCCTTGCTGGTGTAGTTCAGTGGATTGAGCATGGGTCTGCGAACCAAAGGATCGTGGTTCGATTCCCAGTCAGGGAACATGCCTGGGTTGCAGGCCAGTTCCCAGCAGGGGATGCATGAGAGGCAACCGTACATTGATATTTCTCTCCCTCTCCCTCTCTTCCTCTCTCCTTCCCTTCCTCTCTAAAGATAAATAAATAAAATCTTTTTAAAAAATCAGGAGAGAATCTTAAAAGCAGCAACAGAAAAGGAAGTAGTTACAAAGGAGTTCTCATAAGACTATCAGATGATTTCTCAAAAGAAACTTTGCAGGCAAGAAGGGGCTGGAAAGAAGTATTCAAAGTCATGAAAGTCACGGACCCACATCCAAGATTGCTCTATCCAGCAAAGCTATCATTTAGAATGGAAGGGCAGATAAAGTGCTTCCCAGATAAGGTTAAGTTAAAGGAGTTCATCATCACCAAGCCTTTATTATATGAAATGTTAAAGGGTCTTATCTAAGAAAAAATATAAAAAAATATGAACAGTAAAATGACAACAAACTCACAGCTATCAACAATCAAACCTAAAAAAGCAAACAACTGGAAAAGGAGCAGATTCATGGAAATTGAGATCATCTGGAGGTTTATCAATGGGGCGGGGGGGGGATGAGGAAAAGGTACAGGGAATAAGAAGCATAAATTGTAGGTACAAAATAGACAGGGGGAGGTTAAGAATAGTATGGGAAATGGAGAAATCAAAGAACTTATGTGTATGACCCATGGACATGAACTAAGGTGGGGGAATGATGGTGGGAGGAGGGTACAGGGCAGAGAGGAATAAAGGGGAGATCAAAGTGGGACAGCTTTAATAGCATAATCAATAAAATATATTATAAAAAAGAATTTAAGAACCAAATTTATTGTAGCAAAATAATGCTGTTAAATACACATGTTCCTTGTCTTTTCATGTAAACAAGCCTAGTAGGAACTCTTACTTGCTAACATTTTAATGGGCATTTTGAATTAACATATATTTTGAAAATAGTTAATACATTGCTGTCATTTTTTTAAGAACTGGTAATTTAGAACATTCTCTCCCCACCCCCACCGAGTAGTCCAGAGTTTGGCTATGTTGGTCCATTTTAAATTCTCATTCTTTTATCTCAGAATTCTTTATGGAGAATAATTCCTGATTTTCTTATATTTCCCAGGGTGACAGAGCCAATGAGTAGCCAAACTGCTGCAAAAAAATATATATTTTGGGGCATTTCAGCCCAGTCCTTCTGGAGTAGGGTAGGGAAGGCTTCATGGAGATGTGGGATATTTACCTCTGACTACTGATATCTATGGGAAAAAACTTTTCATGTTTTTTCCCCTACCTCCAAATTTGCATGCCAAAATAAAAGTCTTTTGTGTTAAGATGATTTATGATTATATCTCTCCCAATTGTGCAGTATATACCTGCATATACATTTATAACCCATTTCAATGTCTTGGTTTATGTCATCCATGTTCCTGGAATATCTTCCCCCCTCTTTTATTTATCTCTCTAATAAAACTACCTATCACTCAAGACATTCTATAGAAATCTGGTCCATTGTTTCAAATTCTACCTTCTCCATGGAGCCTTTCCCACTTACTCAAGCCACAGTAGTTCATCGTTCCTTAAACTTCAGTCACACTTCTGATCTACACCATTTGAGTTTTTCAGTTTTCCTGATTGTTTAATTGGAGATAGTAAAACATAATGGCTAAAAGTAAACATCTTGTATGACCTTGGACAATATATATGACCTTTCAAAGTCTCTCATCTATTAAATGGAGATAATGAATAGTCCCTATCTCATAGGGTTGTTTAAAAGTTACATGAGCCCTGGTCAGGTGGCTTAGTTGGTTGGAGCATCATCCCATACACCAAAAGGCTGAGGGTTCGATTCCCAGTCAGGACACATACCTAGGTTGTGGTTTCAATCTCCAGTTGGGGTACATACGGGAGGCAACTGATCCATGTCTCTGTCTCACATTGATGTTTCTCTTTCACATCAGTGTTTCTCACATCAATGTTTCTCTCTCCATCCCCTTCTGTCTCTCTAAAATCAATAAACATATCCCTGGGTGAGGATTAAAATAAAATAAAATGAATAAAAGTTAAATGAGAATAATGCATGCTAAGTGCTTTACTACCTAGCATATGGCGAGTGTTCAATAATTAGTGGTAGTAATGGATGGAGATAGAGTAGTGATAATAAAAATCTTCACCATCATCATCAGTCTCTTCAATTAGTTTGTATAGCCTTTGAATGCAGGGACTGTATGTCCTATCTGCTTATTTTCTGGTATCCCTCTAACTCCAAAAATACTCAGTTGGCTAGTTTAATATCTGTTGATTATATGTTCGGTTCTGTTCAATAGTATTGCCTCAAAGATATGAAATTTGATCAGGAACACAATTTTTCATTTTTATTGTTACTATGGAAGCCCTTCGATTCTTTTTCTGGATTTGCATGCATAGTACCTTGGATGGAAGTTTTGCTGAAGTAATCATTTGCAACTAGACTATGAGAAGAAAGGAAAACCTCTTAATCATCCCAAGCTCCTGTGGTGGGTATACTTGAAAAAAAAAGCAGAGAACCATAAACTCTGATGAGCAAAATCAAAGAACTAAATGAATGAAGACATATTTCATATTCATGGGTAGAAGACTCCATATTATCAAGACGTCAGTTCTTCCCAAGTTGATTCAATGCAATTTCAATCAAAATCCAAACAAATTATTTTGTGAATATCAATAAACTGGATCTAAAATTTATATGTATAGGCAAAAGACCCAGAATAGCCAACATGATATTGAAGGAAAAGAACAAACTTGGAGGACGGATGCTACCCAACTTCTAAACTTATTATAAAGTTACACTTATCAAGATAGTGTGGAATTGTTAAAAGAATATATAAGTAGGTCAATAGAACAGAATAGAGCACCCAGAAACAAACCTCCACAGAGTCAAATAACCTTTGACAAAGGATCAAATGCAACACAATGAAGCAAAGATTGTCTTTTCAAAAAATACTGCTTAACAACTTGACATCCACATGCAAAAACAATGAATTTATACACAGACTTTATACCCTTCTTAAAAATGAACTCAAATTGAATCAAACACTGGAACGTAAAACAAACAGACAAAAAACTATAAAACTCCTGGAAGATAACAAGGGAGAAAATCTTGGTGGCCGTAGGTATGGTGATGAGTTTTTAGATATGCCACCAAAGGCACTATCCATGAAAGAAAGGCTTGATAAGATACATTTAATTAAAATTAAAAATTTCTTCTCCATGACATACAATGTCAAGAGAATGAAAAGACAAGCCACAGACTGGGAGAAAATATTTCTAATGTACACATCTGACAATGGACTGTTATATCCAATATACAAAGAACACTTAAAACTTAACAAAAAGAAAACAACCTGATTAAAAACTGGGCCAAAGATTTTAATGGATAACTCACCAAAGAAGATATACAGATAGCAAATAAGCTTATGAAAAGATGCTTTACATCATATGTCATCAAGGAATTGCAAATGAAAACAACAATGATACTACTACATACCTATAAGAAAGTCCAAAATCCAGAACACTGACACTATATACTGGTGAAGAGTGTGGAGCAGCCGGATCTCTTATTCATTGCTGGTGGAAATGCAATAGTATGGCCACCTTGGAAGAAAGGTTGACAGTTTTTTACAAAACTAAACATGCTCTTACCATATGATCAAGTGATTGTGCTGCTTGGTATTTACCCAAAGAAGTTGAAATTTTATGTCCACACAAAAATATGCAAATGTTTATAGCAGTTTTATTCATAATTGCTAAAACTTAGAAGCAACCACAATCTTCTTCAGTAGGTGAATGGATAAACTGTGGTATATACAGACAATGGAATATTATTCAACATTAAAAAGAAACGAGCATGAAAGACAAATACCATATGATCTCATCTTTAACAGGAACCTAATCAACAAAACAAACAAACAAGCAAAATATAACCAAAGACATGGAAATTGAGAACAGGCTGAAAGTCACCAGAGGGGAGGGGGAGGGAATTTCAGGGGAAAAGGGGAAGGGTTTACAGGAACAAGTATAAAGGACACATGGACAAAAACTATGGGGGGTGGAAATGGGAGGGAGGTGGGGAGGGCTGGGGTGGTGGGTTGGTGTGGGAGTAAAACACAGAAAACTGTGCAAGATCAACAATTAAAATAAAAATTGAAAAAAATCTTAAAAAAAAAGAAATGAGCTATCAAGTCATGAAAAGACATAGAGGAACCTTAAGTGCACATTTCTAAGGTGAAGAAGCCTATCTGATGGGCCATATACCATATGATCTCAACAACATGACATTCTAGAAAAGGCAAAACGATGGAGACAGTAAAAAAGATCAGTGGTTGCTGGGGTTGGAGGTGGGGAAGGTTAAGTAATCAGATCACAGAGGAGTTTTAGTATTTTCACAATACTGTGTATGATACTATAATGGTGGACATTTGTCCAAACTCATAGAATGTACAATAACAGAGTGAACCCTAATGTGTTAAAACTATGGCTTTGGGATGATTATGATGTGTCAATATAGGTTATTCAGTTGTAACAAATGTACCACTTTAGTGGGGGATATTGATAATGGGGAAAGCTGTGCATGTGTGGAGGCCTGGGTTATATGTGAAATCCTTACAGTTTTCCTTCAATTTTGCTGTGAACCTAAAACCTGCCCTAAAAAAGTCTTTAAAAAAAAACCAAGAGGAAAGAAAGGAAGAAAAAGAGGTATAGAGGGAGTAAGGGGAGGAAGGAGGAGAGAAAGAGGAAAGAACAAGAGAGAAACACACTTAAAAGCCACCTGGTAAACTGTTTTCAAATTCTGTGACTTCCTGCCAGTGCCAAGTTGTATTGTTTTAACCCTTATAAAGAGCTGGAATTAAGGCCTTATCCACCACTTGACCATCAGTCAATTTCTCTAAAGAGTTTGCCAGAGTGTACATTATGGATAAGTAATCTAGACTCTGAAACCTTAATACTACAAATTATTTTGCTTGTCATTTCTTTTTAGCTGATAATAGTAGAACTCTGAATGTGGATTCCACTACAATGACGCTACCTATGTCTGATCCAACTGCATGGGCCACAGCAATGAATAATCTTGGAATGGCACCACTGGGAATTGCTGGACAACCCATTTTGCCTGGTATGCTATTTTTAATCACCTCACAAGTGTTTCTTTATATTAACCATATGGTCGTGGATATAACAGTATGACACAATTTATTTTGATGTTGACATTTACTATACTCTGCCTAGAGTGTGCATTTTTTGTAACAGGAGCTTTATAGGCTGGGTGGCCAGTAGTTCCTAGTACACTCCCAATTGCCCCCTGGGCAACTTGGGGGTATATCTGATGCAGGACATTGTCACTGAACAATTTAAACAACTCATTGAAATAAAACGAAACAGCATTTGGCAAGGGATTACACAGCTTGTCTAATTTTATGGATTTCTTAGAGGAGGCAAATAAACATGGAGCTGGGATGAGAACTGAATAAGACATCCCCCAAAATCATAGATTCTGAAAGGGAAGAAAAGGAGATAGTAGGGAACACACCAAAGACTACTGTTAACATTCAGTAACTTTTAATATTTTTTAAATAAAGTAATCCATAAGAGAATGATCATGGTGTCATAACTCCATTGCTACAAAAGATAAAATTAGAAAAAAATGCCCAATATCTGAAGGGTTTAGTTTAGACATGAAAAAATTTTCCTGGACTGTCAGAGCAATTAACCATTAAAATTGATTTGTGAAGACATTAATTAAGGAATTACAATCTCAGAAAAGCTCAGGGTGCTTTATAAACGTCCTAAATATTAATCTCCTCAGGTTCATTTAATTGGGGTCCTACTTAAAAGTATGACAGGATCAGGCCAGTCTGGGACCTTGCTACTCAAAATGTGGTCTGCATTACCTAGGAGTTGTCAAGAATCCCAGAATCTCAGGCCCCAGCTGAATTTTAAGAGAAGCTGCATGTTCACATGATCCCTGGTTGATTCACAAGCACATTAAACCTGAGAAACAGATCTAGAGCAATACTGCTTTGTTGTGCCATTTGTTTGTATAGTTAACTAATCCCACCCCCAAAAAATAATTTCACAATTCCAGACTAGATTTTGAGTCCTTGTAGGTTATAATGAGGATGAGGTAGGATAGGCAACAATGATACATAATAATAAGAATAAATATGATTACATTGAAAGCTTACAAACAAGCAGCCAAACAAAGAAAAAAAATGTGTATGAGAAATGGGTCGAGAAAAAAGGAGCTTAGGTTCTATATATAACAGAAGCAGAGAACTGTTTCATCAAACTTTAATTCATACTATGAGCTGTTGGTGACAAGACTGTATCCTACTCCATTAAACTAACCACAATTGAAATGAGCAACCAGGAGTCCTTTGAGGGCTAGAATGATTGGACCATGGATCTCCTTGGGTCTTAAATTGCTAGTAGGGTCAATCTGGAATCAGTGGGCATTACAGTAGGAGCTGGTATTGCATAGTGCTTAAGAATTCAGACTCTAGAATCATTCTGCCTGACTTCTAAGCCTGTTTCTCTACTTCATCTTGGGTAGTCTTATTATCTTCTATGAAACTGAGTTTCCTCATTCATAAAAGCAGACCAGTAGTACCTAACCCTTAGTGTTGACATGAGAATTAAATTGTGCACAGCACAATGCCTGCCATATAGTTAGTGCTAAAAAAGTGTTGTCTGTTAAACTACTTAAAAATCTTTTTTTCTTGTTTTATTCTTTTATTTATCTTTACAATAGGAAAGCATTGCACTTAGCATATTTACACTCTTGTCTCTGCTTGTATATTTACTGTTCAAAGTTGTATTTTGTAAATGCAAGTGGAATTAGCAGTCCAGTCTGTGTCATGCTCATCATGGAGCCTCTCAGAATCGCTTTCTTCTTCAGTGTGGTCATTTGTTGTTGTATTTCTCATAGGCATTTATAAAGGAAGTAATGGGGTTTTAATTTAGTTTTTCTTCATTACTTCATTATAGAATTTAAGCTAAAATTTTATATATTATTTTAAAGCTCCATATAGAGTGGTCCTGAGTCACCATCTCTTATAGTCTAGAGTGACTAGATAATCTGATTGGCTTAAGTATTACAAGTTTATGGAAATGTGAACTGTATAGCTGTATGTCCGAGGAAAAATCTTGAAGCCAGATCTGATCTGATACCAAGAAAATTAAATATTAGATTATATCAGATTATTTTTAAATCCCCACATCTAAACCAAAGTCTATGCCTACGAAATAATCTTCAATGCTTAGACACCCAACCATCACGTGGAGCAAAACAGGTCTAGTATTGAGAAAGGAAAAATTCCAAACCACCATTACAGGCCCAAAGTTGACACTGAGGCCAATATCATGCCTACAAAATTTGGGTAAGTTTTCTTATCAGTACCTCAAAGGGCTATTTGTTCAGAAATCTTATCTTGCTTAGTTTTTAACAACACAGGCCTGAAGGACAGACTACTTGGGTTTGACTCCTTGCTCTGCCACTTGCTAGCTATGTGACCTTGAGCAAGTTATTTGACCTATCAATACATCAGTTCCCTCATCTGTAAAATGGGGATAATTATAGTATCTGCCTCATAGCATTACTGTAAAGATTAAATAATATACTGTGCACAATGCTTGGAATATAATAAGCACTCAGTAGAGGTCAACTATCATCATTATTATTACTGTTAGTAACATTACATGCTCTTTAAGATGAAGGAAATATTAACGTACTTACATCAAATGGCTGCTAAGCTGCCATTTAAATTGACAGTATTTGGGTTTTTGATAACATATAATCAAAAACAAAAGAAAGTATTTGGGTTCTCAGCAGCCACTGTCAGCTCTAACAAGTATTTCCCTCATCAACCTCCACTGATACATTTCAAACTTCAAGAGAGATTTTAATTTATAACTCTAGCCCCTTTTTCCTACATCTTGTTTTCTTAAGGATTATGAAGAAATGGCTTTGCAGGGTCCACCTCAACCTTGTGATTCAGTGATTTCACAGCTATGCTCCAGGAAGTTACTTGGCTTTTTAAAACCTGGTCTTAGAGCTCTGGCCGGTGTAACTCAGTGGACTGAGCACAGGCCTGTGAACCAAAGAGTCACCAGATGAATTCCCAGTCAGGGCACATGCCTGGGTTGTGGGCCATGTTCCCAGTAGGGGGTGTGTGAGAGGCAACCACACATTGATGTTTGTCTCCCTCTCTTCTTCCCTTCTCCTCCCTCTAAAAATAATTATATAAAATCTGCTTTTCCGGCTAAGATGGAGGCATAGGTGGACACACTGTGCCTCCTCTCACAACAAAAGTTAAGGACAACAAATATTTAGAAACAAGAAAACAACCAGAGCTAATGGAAAATTGAACTGTAAGGAAGTCCAACAACCATTCATCCAGACCAGTAGGAGGGGCGGAGTCGTGGTGGGAAAAAGTGGAGGTACGGACCCGGGAACACAGGCAGCGGTGACTGGTGGTTCCCAAGTGTGCAGGTGGCTGGCAGGCCCACAGGTGGTGGCTGTCGCACAGGGTTGCAGCTCTGCAGACCCAGTGAGGCCGTGCAGGGCGGCTGGCTGACCAAGTGGTCCCACATTCACACGCACAGATAACTCAGGCTAAGGAGAAGCAGCGGAAGGAACAGGAACTCAAGAGAGTGGAGCAGGCGCCATTGTTCCCTCTCAGACCCCGCTCCCACGTACAGCGTCACAACCCAGCGACAGGGCTAACCTGCACTGGGGAACACCTAAGGCTCCACCCCTCATACATAACAGCCGCGACCAGACCAAAACCAAAACACACACACACACACACACACACACACACACACACACACACAAACACCCAAAATGGCTCAAACTGGAGAACAAAACAGGGCCCAGAGACAATTCCTCTAAGCCATGAAGAGATAGCCAACACATCAGATGCACAGTTCAAAGCACTGGTCATCAGAATGCTCACAGAATTGGTTGATTTTGCTCACAAATTAGATGAAAAAATGCAGGCTACAATACATGAAATGAAGGAAGATGCATGGGGAACCAATAGAGATGGGAGGAAAACTGGGACTCAAATCAATGGAGTGGACCAGAAGGAAGAAACAAACAACCAAACAGAAAACAAGGAAGAAACAAGAATTCAAAAAAAAAAAAAAAATGAGGAGCGGCTTAAGAACCTCCGGGACATCTTTAAACGTCCCAACATCTGAATTATAGGGGTCCCAGAAGGGGAAGAAGAAGAGCAACACGTGGAAAACTTATTTGAACAAATAATAGAGGAGAAATTCCCCAATCTGGCAAAGGAAATAGACTACCAGGACGTCCAGGAAGCTCAGAGAGTCCCAAAGAAGTTGGACCCAAGGAGGAACACACCAAGGCATATCATAATTCCATTAGCCAAGATTAAAATGAAGAAGAGAATTCTAGAAGTAGCAAGGGATAGGGGGACAGTCACCTACAAAGGAGTTCCCATCAGACTGTCAGCTGATTTCTCAAAAGAGACCTTATGGGCAAGAAGTGGCTGGGAAGAAGTATTTGAAGTCTTGAAAGGCAGGGACCTACATCCAAAATTGCTCTATCCTGCAAAGCTGTCATTTAGAATGGAAGGGAAGATAAAGTGTTTCTCAGAGAAGGTCAAGTTCAAGGAGTTCATCATCACCAAGCCCTTATTATATGAAATGTTAAAGGGACTTATCTAAGAAAAAGAAGATAAAAAAATATGGCAGTGAAAAGTCAGCAAACTCACAGCTATTAACAACCACACCTAAAACAAAAGCAAACAACGAGAAGAGGAACAGAGCCACAGAAATGGAGATCATATGGAGGGTTAACAGCAGGGGAGTGGGAGGAGGAGAGAGGGGGAAAGGTACAGAGAATAAGTAGCACAGATGGCGGGTAGAAAATAGACAGGGGGAGGGCAAGAATTGTGTGGGAAATGTAAAAGCTAAAGAACTTATGACACATGGACATGAACCTAAAGGGGGGTATGTGGGTGAGAGGGGGTGTGTAGGGTGGAGGGGAATGATGGGGGATAAATGGGACAACTGTAATAGCATAATCAATAAAATACATTTAAAAATAATAATTATTATTATATAAAATCTTTAAATAAAAACCTGGTCTTAGAAATACTGATATTTAGTTTAGTAGTGTCCTTCTTGTCTTAAAAGTATATGAGGCAATAGCAGTAGACTGAAACATACTTTGTAAAGCTATGTATAAA
Source organism: Glossophaga mutica (assembly GCA_039655065.1). Taxonomy (NCBI): domain Eukaryota; kingdom Metazoa; phylum Chordata; class Mammalia; order Chiroptera; family Phyllostomidae; genus Glossophaga; species Glossophaga mutica. The sequence continues at coordinate 27,681,964 of CM077318.1, forward strand.
AATCACTTCAGTTATTTGCGAACTGATTTTTCTTCTCTCTGTATTATTTTACAATCAAGATTAGAATATGGGCTCTGAATCTAGACTGTGTAGGTTTAAGTAAATCCCTGCTGTGGTATTAAGTAGCTGTGTAACTTTTGGAAGTTATTTACCATCTCTGTGTCTCAGTTTCTTCATCCATAAATGAAGATAATAGTAGCCCCTATGTCACAGGGTGGTTATGATAATTAATGAGTTAATACATGTAAAGTCTTAGAATGATGCCTGGTTTACACTAATCTTCCAAAGAATTCATCTATGATAATTATTTTAAGTTCATATTTTATATGACTCACAAAAAGTTGAATTATGGCTCATTTGTATTGCTAACAATAGTAAAGTATAATGAATACAACAGCAAATTTTTCCCTGGAGAAGCACTGGACAATGGCAGGTGAAGAGGAGGGTATTTGTCTCAAAGTGCTAATGACTTTGCACTTTGTAAATCTGTTGGAGTGTCCACAAAATGGAAGTTTGGCACCATACCCCAATACTGCCTACCTTTCTTCTTGCTAAAGTCTGGGGAACAGGGTACCTGTCATCTTTATTAAGTAATGTTTTATCTGAACAGGATAAAACCTCCCTAATTCACTTCCCACCCCTCAAAACTCCTTAAAATGGAAAAAGCTGCAATGGGCTACAAGGAATTATTCCCTGAGGTCACCACTGATGGTTTAGTAATTTGGCTACTTTTCTGTCCCTTAGGGGGTTTCCTATTGATCCAGTAGACTTTCCTTTGTCTTGTCTTATCTGACCTATCTATTACAATACAAAAGGCTTTTGGCCTTGATTAAAAACAAATGACACAGCCCTGGCTGGTGTGGCTCAGTGGATTGAGCACTGGCCTGCAAACCAGAGTCATTGATTCTATTCTCAGTCTAGGGCACATGCCTGGGTTGCAGGCCAGGTCTCCAGTAAAGGGAGTGTGAGAGGCAACCACACATTGATGTTCTCTCCCTCTCCTTCTCCCTCCCTTCCCTTCTGCCTAAAAATAAATAAATAAAATATTTTTTAAAATGATACATAAGTTTCCCCCAGAAGCTCAGATTCTGAGAGTCAAAGAAGCTTGACTTACCCCAGAGAGCTCAGATTCATACTGGCATGGATACTGAGTCTCTTGGACACATATTTGTCATCAGGGCAATGTGTGGAGCTTCTTTTTATCCAACATAGTGTTTTGTACAGTTGCTGTTCAATCAAGCTAATCTACAATGATCGTAGATTAGGAGGTCCCTTCTGGCCAGTAGCTTTCTTTCCTGAAAGAATATTTGCTTTTCCAAACTAGTCAAATAAGACTAATGTTAGATTTCATATGAAAAGAAGTTATCAAAAAGAGTCAGGCCTTCTGTTTAGGAATCACTGTTCTGCCCATCATGCAAGATAAATTCAAGGAAGGACCGATGAGGGGATACTCATTGAATACTGTGTGCTGCTTCCTTTATTTTCCCCTCAATGAAAATATCCTTAATATTCAAATGTGGAGCTCATAAAGTCCCATAACAGAAAAAGAGTCCCTCAGTATGGTGTCCCCGCTGTATTGACTGTGGCTCCTCCATAATGAGAGATGTTGGAAAATACAGACTTGTATTTTTGAATACAAGTGAACCTTATTCTCAGAGCAAGACCCTGCCCATCTATGAGCATTGCACTTCTTAAAGAGGCAGTTCTCATTACACCCAGCAAGCCAACTCTGATAGGAACAGAAAGAAAGAATGAGGATGTATGATACATGACAGGTCACTTTTGTACAAGCTCCTCAAGGACGGCCTGAACTTGGGTTTCTATTATTTTTAATATGTTCTAGAAATAGAATATGCCTTCAGTGGCATTTAAGTTTGAGATCCTGAGAAAGGAGAGCACTATTCACCATCATGGTGGACACTTCACCAAGAGCCAATGATATATAAACTACTTTACCAAATAGAATTAATGTCTCTCCGAAACAAGTTTGAATCCTACTCAGTGATGGTACTCTCAAGCCTCCCCATGGAAACTCTCATGAAGCATGCTATAGTGAGACCATTCATTCATTCATTCATTCATACATACATACAAGAAATATTTACTAAGGCCTGCTGTATGCAAGGTACTATGAGAAGCCCTAGGGATATGCAGTGAACAATGAAAAACAATGAGCAGAAAGAAAGAAGGAGCTCCTACCCTTTGCAACAGCATGGATGGAACTGGAGAGCATTATGCTAAGCGAAATAAGCCAGACAGTGAAAGACAAATACCATATGATCTCACCTTTAACAGGAACCTAATCAACAAAACAAACAAACAAGCATAATATAACCAGACATTGAAATTGAGAGCAGGCTGACAGTCACCAGAGGGGAGAGGGGAGGGAATTTCAGGGGAAAAGGGGAAGGGTTTACAGGAACAAGTATAAAGGACACATGGACAAAAACTATGGGGGGTGGAAATGGGAGGGAGGTGGGGAGGGCTGGGGTGGTGGGCTGGGGTGGGAGTAAAAGACAGAAAACTGTACAAGATCAACAATTAAATTTTTTTTAAAAAGATGGAAAATTTTTTTTTAAAAATTGAATCCAAAAAAAAGAAAGAAAGAAAAACAATACCAACCATCATAGTGACTCCAGTACTTTTAGAACCCCACCCCCAAATTTTCTCCCTATTCTCATGTATGATATGCCTCTTGACTAACAACAACTCAAAGGTTTCCCATCCATTTTGTCCATTTGTGCTTTTATTCACCCATCCATTCATTAAAAATATATTGAGCTAGGTCAAGTGGATCCAAAATGGGCATGACTCAATCTGTCTTTAAGCTCATAGTCCAGTAGCAGAAGCTACAAAGTCATTATCATTATACTATAATAACAAGGTATGTCCAGAAAGTATCAAGCCATGTAACATGGAAAATAGAGATATTTTTTGAAGATGGAATATTGTATGTAGGACAATGACACCTCAGTCTCCTTCAAAGTAGTCACCTTGGGACCTCACACAGTTCTCTCAATCGCCATCAGCTGCCCATCATATTTTTCCAAATCACCAACAGTCTGAAATCTCTTCCCTTTCAAAGGTGATTTTAATTTTGGAAAAAGCCAGAAGTCACAGGGCACAAAATCCAGGCTGTAGGGGGCTGAGTCACCTGGGTGACACAATGTTTCACCAAAAACATCTGCAGGAGACATGATACATGAGCAGGCACATTGTCCTGATGAAGCTGCCAATCACCAGTCACCCATAGCTGTGGCCTTCTGAATCATCCGAATAGTTTACACAGAGGAATGTTCAAGCTTAATGAAAATTTGATGCAGATTCATTGCTCTACTTGCTCAGTCATTTTGAATGTGACAGCCACACAATACGCATGCTCATTCAATGGCATCTACCGCTACCACTGACTAGTACAGTGAAGTCATCATCGTTCACACATACACATTCCAGTCCACTCTCCTTGGCTGCTAGGTTACATCGATGTCACACAGACCTGTCTTACTATTTTAACGATGGACAGATCTTCATATATAGCAAGTGTCATAGTACAAACATAGAAAGAAAAGTATTGTTTTAGCCAGGGTGGGATGTGTGGGGGGAGGTTGTTATGTAGGTAGTGATGGTCATGGAAGATTCACAGAAGTGGTAACATTTGAACTTGGTGTCCAAGGACATATAGGGATATGTCAGGTGGGGAAAAAAAAAAAACACTAAGAACAGCGCAGGCATAGCAAACAGTATGCCAAAGACTGAAAGGTATGCAGGAGTGTACAGTATGGAGACAATAGTTAAATACTGAGTTGAATTATACCACCCCATTCCACAAAGAGTTTGAGGCAACATAAAAATTTACAATAAAAGAGGAAAAATATAGAAGTAAAATAAACCAGCATCTGAGAAAATATAAATGAGAACAGATGGTGAAGACCAGGTAGAGAGGTTAATTAGAATACAGACTTATAGGTCATAAGATCTTATCCAGTTTCTAAAATTGAGCTGCACCTGTGATAATGTAGCCAAAACAAAAAGGGAAACCTGATGAGTTATATAATTTGCATTTTCCATGAAGAGAAAATATACCAATCCTCAGGAGAAGTCAAACTTTTCATGACCCTTAATACTTGTGTGTGTGTGTGTTTGACATTTTAGTTCTGAAAGAAGTTTTTCATAGGGAACTTCATGTATAGGATTATACACTAAGTGAGGTAGTTGAGTGATCTCTAAATCCCAAATGTTGGTGTGTAGCCCAGGAGCAGGCAATAGCTTTATTCCCTAATCTGTTTCAAAATGTAAAAGCTAAGAATATAGTGACTTTTTCATGAAGCTGAATTTGCTCAATTAAAAGGACTGTTGTGTGACTTTATTCTGAGATAATAGACTTCTTATATTTTTATTTTAAATGTTCTTTCTTTTATAAACTACATGAATGGTACATGGTTACTTTCTGTTATTTTTCCCACATCTTTTCCTGACAAATTAAGAGGTTAGAAATGTTAAATAAATGTATTTATTAAGTAGAAGTAATTTTATTTAATTTTATTATATGTTTCAGGTGTACAACATTATCATTCGACATCTGTATACACTGCAAAATGATCACCCCAATATTCTAATTACTATTCATCACCATACAATAGAATATTTATAGCCTTTTGCTCACCTCCAACCCCCTTTTCCTCAGATAACTACTGATCTGTTCCATGTATCTATGAGTTTCTGTTTTTGTTTCATTTTGTTTGTTCATTCATTTTTATTCAACTCTAAATCTAGAAATCTAGGAACCACAGATGTGGTTTGATAATATCCTCATGAATGTCCCTCCAAAGGTGTTCACAGGATCCCTAGATGAGAGTTGAGAGCATGACCCTGAATCTGTCAAATGTTCTAAAGAAACAAAAACACAGTATAAATAAATAGGAAGGACTAAGGGGAAGATGGGGTAGAAAAGGAGATATTTGCAAAAACTTTATAAGGAAATAAAGCTTCATAGAGTCTGCCAGTCAAAATGGCAGAATAGGTAAATGCTGTTTGCCATCTCCCACAGCCTCATCAAATTACTCACAGGGATGTAGGTAAACCATAGAGAACAGAGTTAATAATATTGTCATAAATATGTATGGTGCCAGTTGGGGTACTGGAAATATCAGGGGGAACTCTATGGAAAGTATATGGTTGTCTAACCAGTAAGTGGTACACCTGAAAACCAATGCAAAATAAAAGGGAAAGATAAAAGATTTAAAAATTACAACTAAACTAAAGAACAACCATCATTGAGACAACTGGAAATCTAGCTGAACAGAACTCCTATAACTAAGGGTATAAAGAAGAAGCCATATTAAGACTGGTAGGAGGAGCAGAAACACAGAAAAGGCTGGTCCCACACCTACGCATAGTAGTTAAAAATTGGGATGGATATTTCAGCTGTAAAGCTGCTCCCTGAGGACCAAGGTGTCATAGGCCCACACTGAGATCCCTAGCACAGAGTTCCAGTGCCAGGAAGAGAAGTCCCCATAATTTCTGGCTGTGAAAATCAGAAGGGATTGCTGCTAAGTGACACGCAGAGCTACTAGAGTTTCAGGTGTTCCTCTTAAAGGACCCTTCATGGACTTACTTGCTGCCAGACTCAATCATTTTGAACTGCAGCACTGGAACAGAAGCTTGAAAAGCTCAAGGGACATACAGAGAAGAACTGAATTATCTGGCTTCAGGGCAAGGACTAGAGGGGGAGGTAGCTTTCCCCCAGACAGAAGTGCTGATGGACACATTGTTCCTTTGCTGTGCCTTACCCCCACCTAGCATGCATGTGCCAGCAGGCACCATATCTAAGTTTCTGTCAACCTACTAACACTGTTCACCCTGACCTGGTGATAGCCTGAGACCCCTCCCTACCCAACTTTCAGGACCACCAAAGTCACTTCAAGTGGATTTTCAATACAAATGACCTGTCTTGGCTCTTGCTTCAGACTTTCCTAAAATCTCTCAAGGATTCACAAACCCCAAGCACAGCATCTGGCCTCAGCATGCTCCATACATCTTACTAAGTGACCCCAAGCCTGGCACTAGTGGCAACCAGCTTCAGTTCAAAGTTTAGCCTCTCCCAGGGAACTCTAATTCCAACACAAACAGAAATTATTTGCAGATCACTTTGTAGCTCATTCCAGGTGGCCCTGGGCTGAATAAAAGCAACAGCTGACCTTGGCCTACATCAGAGCCCCTACCCCCAAGAGGTACTAAAACCAGCTCACTTGGTGGTCAGCTTCAGAACATACCAGAGCATCACCCAACCACCTCTATTATCAACACACCCAAAAGGAGGACTCAGCAGATACCAGAGCCCCCCAAAAATGAATCCTGCTCCCTGGGATCAGCCCCTGCACAACAGCTCCTCCACTATAGTCACAGCCAGTCCTCACAGCCCATCAGATTGAGGGTTAATTCCTTCCATTGGCATGCTAATAGCTATCAAGACTCAACTACAATAGGGGGGCACACACAGTCCACACAAGGGACACACCTGGAGCACCCACCTCGGGTGACCGGAGAGACAGCACCACTACACCCCAGAGGATACTTACTATGTACAGTTACTTTAATAAGATCATGAGATGTAGCAGCTCTACCTAAAACATAGAAGAAGAAGGAAAAAAAAAAAAAAAACACAGGGAGGCAGCCATAATGAGAAGACAAAGAAAAATAGCCCAAATGACAAAACAGATCAAAACTCCAGAAACAAAACTAAACAAAATGGAGATAAGCAATCTACTAGATGCAGAATTCAAAACACTGGTTATAAGTATGCTCAATGAACTCAGTGAGAACTTTATAAAAGAGATAGGAAACATTAAAAAGTATATAGAAAGTTAAAAAAGAACCAGTCAGAAATGAAGAATACAGTAACTGAAATGAAGAATACATTAGAAAAAAAGAATACATTAGAAAGAATCAGCAGTGGATTAGATGAAGCAAAAGATCAAATCTGCATTTTGGAAGACAAGGGAGTAGAAAACACCCAATCAGAACAGCAAAAAGGAAAAAAGAATTTAAAATAATGAGGATAGTTTAAGGGGCCTCTGGACAACATCAAGGGTACCAACATTTGCATCATAGGGGTGCCAGAAGAAGAAAAGAAAGAGCAAGGTTTTGAAAACCTATTTGAAGAAATAATGACAGAAATCTTCCCTAACCTGGTGAAGGAAATAGACATACAGCATAGAAGCACAGAGAGGCCCAAACAGAGAGAACCCCAAGTGAAGCACACCAAGGCACATCAAAATTAAAATGCCAAAAATTAAGTCCAATTCGTCTAGAGTACTGTTCAATGCCACAATATCTTTGTTGATATTTTGTTTGGAAGATCTGTCCATTTTTGACAGTGGGGTGTTAAAATCTCCTACTATAATTGTGTTGCTGTCAATATCTTTCTTGAAGTCCTCTAAGATTTTCTTGATGTATTTAGGTGCTCCTATGTTGGGTGCATATATATTTACAATGTTTATGTCTTCTTGGTGGATTCTTCCCTTGAGTATTATGAAGTGACCTTCTGGGTCTCTCTTTATAGCTCTTCTTTTGAAGTCTATTTTGTCTGATATGAGTATTGCTACCCTGGCCTTTTTTTCCTGTCCATTTGCTTGGAAAATTTGTTTCCAGCCTTTCACTTTGAGTCTGTGTAGAAGACAAGCAACCCAATTAAAAAATGGGCAAAGAATTTGAACAGACACTTCTCCAAGGAGGACATACAGAGGATCCAGAGACACATGAAAAGATGCTCGATATCTCTAGCTATCAGAGAGATGCAAATTAAAACTACAATGAGATACCACTTGACACCAGTCAGAATGGCCTTCATAAACAAAGCAACAAACAGCAAGTGTTGGAGAGGTTGTGGAGAAAAGGGGACCCTAGTGCACTGTTGGTGGGATTGCAGATTGGTACAACCACTATGGAAAACAGTATGGAATTTTCTAAGAAAACTAAAAATGGACATACCTTTTGACCCAGCAATTCCACTGCTTGGATTATATCCTAAGAACCCTGAAACACCAATCCTAAAGAATCTATGCACCCTTATGTTCATAGAAGCACAATTTACAATAGCCAAGTGCTGGAAGCAACCTAGGTGCCCATCAGTTAATGAATGGATCAAAAAACTGTGGTACATTTACACAATGGAATTCTATGCAGCAGAAAGAAAGAAGGAGCTCCTACCCTTTACGACAGCATGGAAGGAATTGGAGAGTATCATGCTAAGCGAAATAAGCCAGGCAGTGAAAGACAAATACCATATGATCTCACCTTTAACAGGAAGCTAATTGACAAAACAAACAAACAAGCATAATATAAACAAAGACACTGAATTTGAGAACAGTCTGACAGTGACCAGAGGGGGAGGGGAGGGAATTTCAGGGGAAAAGGGGAACGGTTTAGAGCAACAAGTATAAAGGACTCATGGACAAAAACTATGGGGGGTGGAAATGGGAGGAAGGTGGAGAGCGCTGGGGTGGTGGGCTGGGGCGGGGTAAAAGACAGAAAACTGTACAATATCAACAATTAAAAAATACTGATTTAAAAAAATAAAATAAAAAATGGAAAAAAATTGAAAATAAAAAAGAAAAGAAATTATAAACTAAAAAAAAATTAAATTAAATTAAAAAATGGAAAAAAATGCCAAAAATTAAAGACAATGAGAGAATTTTAAAAGCAGTCAGAGAAATGCAGTTAGTTACCCACAAGGGAGCTCCCATAATACTGTCAGCTGATTTTTCAACATAAGCTTTGCAAGCTAGAAGGGATAGGTAAGAAGTGTTCAAAGTGATGAAAAGCAAGAACCTATTACCAAGATCATTCTACCCAGCAAGGCTATCATTTAGAATTGAGGGACAGATAAAGTGCTTCCCAGACAATAAAAAGCTAGAGTTCATCACCACCAAATCAGTATTACAACAAATGTTAAAGTCTTCTTTAAGAAGAAAAAAAAAGGAGAAGAAAAGATAAAAAATGTGAATCATAAAATGGCAATAACAATATACTTATCAATAATTATTTTAATGTAAATGGGTTAAATGCTCCAATCAAAAGACATAAGGTAGCTGAATAGATAAGAAGACCCATACATATATGTTGCCTACAGTAGACCCACTTCAGATTGAAAGACACAGAGACTGAAAGTAAAGGGATGGAAAAAGATATTCCATACAAAAGAAACCAAAAAAGCTGGGGTAGCAATGCTTATACCAGACAAATAGACTTTAAAGCAAAGGCTAAAAGAAGGACCTAACAATTCCATTTCTGGGTATTTATTTGCAGAAACCAAAAACAGTAATTCTAAAAGACTTATGCATCCCTACGTTCATTGCAGCATTATTTACAATAGCCAAGATATGAAAGCAGCCGAAGTGGCCATCAATAGATGAATGGATAAAGAAGAAATGGTACATTTATACAGTGGAATATTTTTCAGCCATAAAAAAGAATGAAATCTTGCCATCTGAAACAACATAGATGGACCTAGATAGCGTCATGCTGAGTGAAATAAGTCAGAGAAAGATGAATGCCATGATTTCACTATTATGTGGAATCTAAAAAACAAAATAAACAAGCAAATAAAACAGAAACAAACTCAGATACTGAGAACATTTTTGTGGTTGCCAGATGAGAGGGGAGTTAGGAGGATGGGTGATAAAGGGGAAAGGATTAAGATGTGCAAATTGCCAGTTATAAAAACAGTCATGGGGCCCTGGCTGGTGTAGCTCAGTGGATTGAGCGCGGGCCTGCGAACCAAAGGGTCGCGGTTCGATTCCCAGTCAGGGCACATGCCTGGGTTGCCAGGCCAGTTCCCAGCAGGGGACATACAAGAGGCAACCGCACATTGATGTTTCTCTCCCTCTCTCCTTCCCTTCCCCTCTGAAGATAAATAATAAAATAAAAAATCTAAAAGAAGAAAAAAATTAAAAAAAAAAAGATTTAAAAAAAAAACAGTCATGGGTATATAAATTACAACATAGGGAATATGGTCAATAATATCATGATAATTATGTATATCAGATGAGTAATTAGACTTATAGGGTGACCACCTCATAATTTCTATAAATGTCTAATCACTACCTGCACACCTGAAACTAATATAATATTATATGCCAGTTGTAATTGAAAAATAAAAATTACCTAAAAATATACCCATGCATGCAAAAGCACACATAGACTCACGTATACATATATAACTATAACTGGAATGCACTGATAAATATTGGATTAATATAGATCCTAAAACAATCTTGCCATGTTAATATATTCTGATGGTTTAAGTACATGTGTGATATAATAAATAATATCTAAATTAAAGGTGAAGCTTTATTGATGGAAATTGGGGATGAAAAGATATATTGGGGAGAATCTTTATGAATTGAAACTATGACACGTAGCACACCTGAACTCAGTTTGCTACCTTGTTTGTGTTGTACATGAGCCAGGTCCTTCCTCAACTTTTCAACTGGCCTGAAACAAGGGTTTTGATGGTCTTCTGAAGAAGCAGGACAGATGCTGGTAGATTTTGAGAGTCATTGTGGAAAAATTTGGAAACTCGTGCCCTGTTTCCAAAAGTGCTGGTGATAAGTCAAGGATCATCTTAGCTCAGCCAGGCTATCCTTAGAAATCTGTGTTCTCTCTTCAGATTGACTGCCTGAAAAGCTCTTCAAGGGTCTGGATAGAGAGAAGGCATTCAGGACTGTAGTGAGTTCAAATATCTTGATAACCAGGCATAATTCTTAATTTTTCAGTGAATTTTGTAGGAATTCTAAAGAAATAGCAATAATGTCCCAGAAATGTATACTTGAATTAGAATTACACTTTTTATAAAATAGCTTAATTATAAATATATGATTAGATTCTATTTGTAACACTTATTTTAGATTAATCTATGGTTGCATTTTAGTGGTTTTACTCTGATTGCAAACTATCTCTCAGTGCTCAAAGGGTCTCTGGAATACATAAAATATTGGAAGTGCCCTAATGGCCCTGGGAGGAAATAAATGGGGAGAAACCACAAAGTGCAGGCAGAGCCTTTCTGAGGGTATGGAGGTGCTTCCAGGAAGCCAGAACCAGGGTCAACTTCTGAAAGTGCAAAGCAATATAATAAGCGTGTCACCTCTTCCTATATTTATCTTCAGTTCACACATTGCTACAATTCCAACTTCTCCTGTGGGTCAAAGTTGAGACAATGGATTTAAAACAGAGATCTCTAAATTACCTAACACTGTGGTTTTGTGTGTGTGTGTGTACATAATCTACATATATATGATATATATAATACATATTTTATATATATATATATATATATATATATATATATATATATATATATATATATAATTGAAACAGGAAATTTTAGGTGTAGAGATAAGCAACCTGAGGTATTCTCTTGGACAGGAACATTCGAAGACCTGATACAGGTTGAATAGGTAGATACAGAACTTATTCTGACAAAGAACATCTTTTTTTTTCCTGTGGGTCCATGGACTTTGTGGAAAGCAGTGTAGAATATTGATTGAGAGCATGGTTAGTAAAAGCTATCTATTGTGTGACCTTACTGTGTTATCTCTGTGAGGTTCAGTTTCCTCATCTGTAAAATAGGGAATAATAATATTTCCTATTCTTTGGATTGTTGTGAAGATTGAGTGAGATGATTTGTATAAAACCTGGAAATTTGTACACACTCAATTCATGGCTAACAAAATTATGGACACCATCCCTACCCCTGCCACAAAAGTAGAAGTTGCTTTCTACAGAAAGAAAGCCAAAATGAACTGGCCTGCCAGAAAATGTCAAGGGGTGAACCATAAAATTGGCATGTGTGCTGTCTTTGTCAGACATCAAAAATGGGAAACCTCTAAGGTTTCTCATGTTTTGTGGACATCAGTAGTAGTCTTAGCACATCTAGTATAGTGTCAATCATCTGGTATTGTTCCAAGTGGCCCTTCCACACAGCAATAGTACAGTGACAACAATTGCTCAAGACAGTGAGTGGCTCTGGTGCCCTGCTGGGTCCCAAAGAACTTTGCCAATAATCAGAGAAATCATGGTAAGTCTAGTTTGGGTGCTTAGTATACTTTATATTTTCATTCTTTGAAAATAGCTAATTCTATTAAACAGTCACACTCCAGACCCCAAGCATGCAGCATATTTTGTTTACCTATCACTGTATGACAAACTACTTTATAAGTTAGTGACTTAAAATACAATCATTTTATTATATTTTAAGATTTTTCTGGATGAAGAATTTGGCTGGGACTCAGATGGGTGTTCTGTTTCATATAGTATCAACTGGAATGCCTGAGGTATAGTAGGTGAGTCTGGAGGTTCCACGACAACTTTACTTGTAATGGCACCCTGGCAGGGACAGGCAAAACACTTGGCTCAGCTGTATCTCTCCCTTTCTATTTACACTAAGGTCCTTACCACATGGCCTCTCTGGCTTGGGTGTTGGATATGATATACAGTGATTTAAAGCTCCCATAGCAAGTGTTCCCAGAGATAAGTGGAAGTTTTCTCTTAAGGCTTGGGCCTGAAAACAGACACAATAATCCTTTCTGTCATATTCCATTGGTCAAACCAGTTCTAGAGCCCATGTAGATTTTCAAAGTGGGTAGGGTATAGACATAACCTTTTAATGGGAGGAATATCAAAGAATCTGCATACACATTTAATTCATCACACTTGCAAAATTAATTATATAGCAGTAGTTTGTTACTCATCGGCCATGTTTTTCATCACACTTGCTTCACGTTGTACATGCAATTAAATTAATTCATTAAAAACAGCTGTCATACTACATTGAGTGGCAGTGCAGTGGTTAAGAACATTAAAGTTAGACTAACCTGACTTTGAATCTTAGGTCTTCCTCTTACTCGCTATGTAACCTTGGGCAAGTAACTAAACCTCTCTGAGCCCCAGTTTGTTTATCTATAAAATGAAGAAGAATACCTAGCTCACAGGTCTTTTAGAACAAGATTATATAAAATGCTTACCACAATGCCTAGCACATTGCAAGCACTCAATAAACAATTATAGTGATGATAATTATTGATGATACAGCATTGTAACTGATTGTCTGACCTTTTCCAAACTAAACTATGAAGTCAAAGATGTTGTCTTACTAATTCCTCCAACCCCACCACCTGGTAGAGGGCTTGGCATCATAATATTGAGTAGATGGACAAATGGATAACTGAACTACAGCACAGAAATGTCATTTGCTTCCATTGTAACTGCCTAGCTCAGATATGTACAGAGAATGGAGAATGATAATAATGCCAGATAACTAACTACTCTAGGTTGAGTAAGTACAAGTTGCTACACAGCAGAAAAGCTTAAAGCTACACTGAAACATTACATGCTTTTAACTCTGAGGAGCAAGCTGGCCCAAATAACACTACAGCATTTGCAGCACTTCCAGTATGCTGGGATTTTAGGAAGTGCATGATTCAGAAGAGGGAATACAAACCAACATTTTATGACACTTCTGCCGATGGCTGTGCCAAGAGTCAAGAAAGCAGTAGGGAAAGGGGGCTAGAAGAAGAAATGGTAAAATCAAGACAGAACAGGGTATTTATTGGGAAAAAGGAGTTTGGAGGAATACCTCTTGGCCTTTCCACGGTGCCTTATAAAGACATTTCAAATCTCCTTCAAAAGATTAAATTCCTAACATAAAATTGTAGGACTTCTTTGAGTTTTCAGGCTTGTGTGAGGCCCATGGTTTCAAATGGGTATTTTCTTAGTTGGCTTTGGAAATTCACATCTCCTTTGCTGCTTAATGGTTGAAAACAAAGAAAAGAAATAATCAATGGGCTAGGAATCTTTGAAATGTCACGTACAACTTGCCCTCTAGCAAGCCCTGCTGGGCAGTATAGCGTGTGGAACTCTTGACATATTGAACACCAAGGGAAAAAATGGAGTTTATCCACTCTGGCTTTAGCCACATGTCATGAATACATTTGCCTTTAAATGAATTTCATAAAATATTAATGTAATCATACCAAACAGCAGAGTGGTGAGTACATTAGTCAGGAGTTATATTTATCCTGTGTATTTGTTTTTTGTTTGTCTCCATTTATTAGTAGACAGTACATAGAGACAAGCATTTATTTCTCAGTCAAAGTGGCAGAACTTGTTTATTGAACTGATGTTTCTGTAATCTGTGGTAAGGTAGAGTTGTGAGTGACAGAGCTATATGAATAACAATGAGGAGGCAGGCAGAACAATAAAAGGAAGACAAACATTTCAGTTGGAGGGAAAAATAAATAATATTGTTTAGTTGGCATACTATCTAATCTAATCTTTTGCCACCGAAAATTAGCAGTTTGTAAATGGGTGAAGTACTGTTTTTTTTTAACAATTTTTTTCCAAAATCTTATACATAAAGAATAAAATTTTCCAAAGACCTAAATGGCATTCCTAACCACAGTGCTTTTATTTTACAGCATAGGAACAGAGTGCCAGGGACCTTAAGTTCTCCACAATGGAAAGAAAGACCTGGACCCCAGTCTCCATCTGCCTAGAGCCTGAAATATACAATACTATCATAAACATTTGAGGAATGTGGAAATGAATGTCTGAAAAAGTGAATTTATTAGTGTGCATATACAGGTTTTAAATGAAAAGAAGGAAAGTTACCTATCAGGACTGCTACCTATCAAGCCAGAGGTTTTCTTCTCTGTTCCATGCTTTCACCATTCGAGATAAATGTCATTATTTACCCCCACTTTATCAAAAAGGGAATGGAGGCACACAGATTTTAAGAAACCTTCCTCAAGGTCATATAACTAATATGTGAAGGAGAGTAGGGATATAACAGCTACAGGGAAGAAGGGAAGGAGTACGTGTGTATGCATGCATGTTGGGTGAGGTGACATTGGAAAACTAAAGGTAAATTTGTTTAAAAAAAAAAAAAACGAAATTTCCTCTTGGAAAAATTTTTTTCTTCCCAGATATGTCTAGGGTCTTGACATCTCAGTATGACATACATGTGAGAGGATGGGGAATGCCCTAGCTCTCTTGGTCTGACTTGCAATGAGAGATGCCCAGGTGTCATCCACCTGCCTATCTGTCTGGTCACAAGATTCACTCTCAGTGGGCCTATTACACCTGAAGTTCTGCTCTTGTAGGAACCACAGATTCTTCCCACTGCTTAGATCTACTTCATTCAATATCTTAGAGAGCCACCCTGGGGGTTCAGAGCAACCTTGAAGACATGCTAACAGGCATTGCCCCTCAGATCTGTGTGTTGAGCAGAATAACGATTTCAGGCATAGGACCTGCTATGCTAATGCGGCTGCCCCTATGTGATGAGAACTCTTTAGCCAATACTTTGTTTGCAGTCCACTGTGCATTCTACAGCACAGGGCAGAGGTGAGAGTTGGGAAAATAAAGAAGTAGAATTCATGCCCTTCTCTCAAAGAACTTGCATTTGGATATAGAGACAAAATGTAAACAGTGAAGTCAGTACCACCTTTAGAGTCAGGCAAACGGGGCCTCTGCCCTGGGCTAATACCTCAGGGGAACTCATTCTTTGGAATGCCTGTCCTGATACTTTTCTTAAGTCCCCTTCCAGTACTGAGCACTGGCCAGGTAGGCAGTGCCATCAGGGTAGTTCCTCAAGTCCAGACCAGGTCCTATGTGTTTTTATTTAATCTCAAAAAGCACCTTTCTGGAAATTTCTGGAATTTTTGAGGGTCTAGAATTGACCAGGGCTTGCATTTTCATCTAAGCAAGGAGCTCTGATCTCAAATTCAATCTATATGAACACCAGTTTCCCATGTCTCCCCTTTGGGGTACTTTCCATCCCTCTATTCCACATGTGGAGTCCACTAGATGCCCTCAAGGAGCCTCAGAAGTCATGCCTATGGAGTCCTCCTAGAGGCTTGGTTCCAGGAGAGCAGCCTGGCAAGTAAATCAATCCAGCTACCTGCTATGCTATTTCTTTCATGGTATTGCATAAGATTGTGCCAACAGAATAGTGTTGACACTGATTTGGAGTGAATCAAATTTTATATATAGATGAGCCCCACAAAAAAATACTTGCTTGGGCACCCTCAATTCCCTGA
This sequence comes from Glossophaga mutica, assembly GCA_039655065.1. Classification (NCBI taxonomy): domain Eukaryota; kingdom Metazoa; phylum Chordata; class Mammalia; order Chiroptera; family Phyllostomidae; genus Glossophaga; species Glossophaga mutica. The sequence goes on from CM077318.1 coordinate 27,698,061, forward strand.
ATGAAACAAAGGATGACATAAAGTAAAATTCAGTGGCAACATTTATAGAGCAAATGGTTATTAGACATAGAGTTGAGCAATAACCACAATTACCTGGAAAGGGTATTTCAGGAAGGTTGGGCCTTAAGCCAGGCCTGTGGGCATGGGGAGAATTTGGGGAGGCTCAGATGATTCTGCGCAGGGAGAACAACAACAACAAAGCCACAGAGAATAGTTATTTATGAAGCATTTTATGCTGTGCATTGTGCTAAGCACATTACATTCTTCATTTTGTTTATTCCTCACAGCTCCCTATAAGGTAAATGGAATTAACCCTATTTTGCAAATGAGGTAGTGGAGGTTCAAAAAATTCATTCTACTAAGCAAATGGTGGAACTAGGACCCCGGTCTTCCTCATACCCAAAACTCTATGCTCTTAACACTATTCTATACTGCAAAAAGCCAAGAAGTGTTACAAAGGATAGTAGGAAGCCTTATCTGAATGGAGCAGAGGTTATGCGTTGGGAACCACTGGAAGGCAAGACCAACAGAGAAGGCACAGTCATATTATGAAAGGCCTTGGTTGTCAAAATGAGATGTGGAGGCAAATAGGCACTGGTAAAACGTAACCAAAAAGCCCTATCTCAAAAGGAAAATGTATGCATATAGTATAATATTTAAGACCTGGTAATGTTAATACCATGTATTCTTAAATATTATACTTCTGTGTTAGAGAGACCTTTGGTATAAAGCTTATAAGGTAACATTATGCCTCTATTTGACTTGGCCTGGTGTCATTTATTATTCTGTGTTTCCTTTCCTTTTTTAGACTTTGATCCTGCTCTTGGAATGATGACTGGAATTCCACCAATAACTCCAATGATGCCTGGCCTGGGAATAGTACCTCCTCCAATTCCACCAGATATGCCAGTAGTAAAAGAGATCATACACTGTAAAAGCTGCACACTTTTCCCTCCAAATCCAAGTAATATTCTGCTTTTTCTCCACATAAGTCACAATGTTTTGTTTTCTAGGAAAACTTTCTTCATTTTCAAAAGAATACCTAAGAGTTTCATAGATGTATGTGTGGGGGGGGGGCTGTCCTGGGCGCCAGATGTGTGTGTGGAGGCTCTGCCCACAGAGCCCCATCCCTCTATCACAGATGAAAATAAACCTACCAAGACATGATCTGCTTGGGGAGGAGAGGTGGACAAACTCTCAGAGGAGAATGACCCAGAGCTCCTTCCTCACTAGGCTTTTATTGGGTTCAAATCCACAGGAATACAGGTATGTCAGGCAGCAAGGATCAAACAATGGATATTTCAAAGAAATCTGAGGGCTTAATCTGAGTCAGTGTCTGTCAGGAAAGGGAATTGCCAAACTTTGGGAGACATACTCATTTCCTCCTGGGACCCTTATCATTTAAATGAGAGCACTCTTAGCAAAGCAGGTTTCACAGGACTTTAGGAATTCTTTCTTATGCCCGATCACCCAGGGAACCGTCCTGGCCAGCACAGAGCTGCACTGCTTGCCCTCATAGTTTCAGGCTTTAAGCCAATTAGGAAGCAGAAGACATCTCCCAGATGGAAATGGGGACTCGGGCTATGTCAGAATAGCCGGGGGGCGGGGCGGGGGGGCGCGAGGGTCCATCACATCCTCTTTGCTGTGGCCCCCTGAGTCCTTCCATGAGGGCCTCCCAAGTGGTCGTGTCTGGCTTAGGTTGCCCCTCCCATGAGGAGTCTAACCAGTCATTAACTACCAACAAATCATTGGGGCCAGAGATGGATGAGGCAGAAGCAGCGCTCCTACCAGGGAGATAAGCTTTGTCTCCTTAGTAGGTCATGTCCTCTTGACAGAACAGACCCAGATGAAGTGGGTACCTAGGCTCTTACACAGCCCACCATGGGGTGAGGGTTACAACTCCTGAAACCAGGCTGAACGGTCTACAACATATGTGCAGAAGTTTCACCTAAAAAACAGAATACAGGAAAAATTTCACCTTACTAGGCAAGGCTGAATTTTCTGCACAGAGCAGTAGATTTCTGTATGCTGGTTGTGTTACAAATTATAAATGTATTTTTAATGTCATCTAATAAGGAATTCAAGTGTGTTAGTAAAGAAGGAAGCACCTGACACAAATTGCTCAACACTGTCATTGCAGGCTCTCCTTTTCATAACTGGCTTACATTCTGAAGACGGCAGAAATAGTGTGTTCTGAGCCTACCCGAGGCACGTAAGATAAATAGATAAGATAAATAGATAAGATAAATTTGGTGCCAAAAATCCTACAGTGCTACCAGTTACCCACACATCAGTCAAATTATTGCCATTCAACTGATGGGCTGCAGTAGACAGTGAGGTCAAGTTCAACTTACCATGAGGAGAAGAAGAATATTGAGTCTAGTTCAAATACTTGTAACTATTCAGTAAATGCAATTCCTGTGGAAATGATCTAGGTATCTATTTTGTCAGTAACTAATAGGTTTCTCCTTAGACTCTTAAAAATATCTACAAAGATATGGTGCCCATTTTTCAGTTAAAATATAACAGCAATAATAATTGACTCAATGTTTTTTTCATATCTATTTGGAATTTTATATTTTCTTTGAATGATCAAAAGTTACATCTTCAGGCTTCCAGTCAGGATGGAAGTGTAGGTTGACACACCTTACCTCATTACACAACCATAAGAAGGAATAGAACTGCCAGAAAATCACCTAGAAAAACACCCAGAACTATATGAAAGTCCAACAACCAAGGATTTAAAGAAGCTATATTTATCCAGATGGGTAGGAGGGGCAGAGAGCACTCAGTATGGCAGCAGTGAGTGGGGTGGGGGTAGGCAGAGAGGTGGAGAGGCAGCCTGGCACAACAGGCAACCCCACATTCACGTGTGATGAATAAAAATTGGGGGATACCTTGTGAGTGAGCCCAGCCCAAGGCCACACTGCACAGCCCAAGGCTCCAGCACTGAGGAAAAACAAGCCTCATAACTTCTGGCTGTAAGCCCAGTGGGGGTTGGAGTGGTGGAAAACACTGCTAGTTTCTCAGAAGAGCCTGGAACATATGTGAACCCACCCACCATCAGAACCACAACCAAGACAGCAGTTCAAGGGGCACCAGTTGTACACAGGAAGTGGGTGAAGTGACTAGAAATGGGGTGAGAGGCAAGCAAGCCCCCAGAAGTCAGCCAGCAGCAGCATTGTCCCCTCTTTGACCCCTCCCATACACACGGAGCCACAGTTGCCCCACCCTGGTGAATACCCATGGCTCTGCCCCCATACAACTTAAAAGATGCACTAAAATGGAATCAAAGCAGCTCTACCTAGTATACAGACACAGGGAGGCTTCCAAAACCAGGAGACAAAGAAATATGGCCCAAATGAAGCAACAGAACAGAACCCCAGAAAAAGAACTAAGTGATGAGGAGATAGCCAACCTATCAAGTGCAGAGTTCAAAACACTGGTAGTCAGAATGCTCAAAGATCTCATTGAATATCGCAAAAGTGTAAGGGAAGAAATGAAGGCTATACTAAGTGAAATAAAGAAAAATCCATAGGAAACCAACAGTGAAGGGAAGGAAGCCAGGATTCAAATCAATGATTTAGAACATAAGGAAGAAATAAGCATTCAACCAGAACAAAATTTAAAAAACCAAGAATTCAAAGAATGAGGAGAGTTTAAGAAGACTGTGGGACATCTCCAAAAGTGCCAACATCCTAATCATAGGGATGCTAGAAAGAGAAGAGGAAGAGCAAGAAATTGAAAACTTATTTCAAAAAATAGTGAAGGAGAACTTCCCCAACCTGGCAAAGGAAATAAGCATACAAGTCCAGGAAGTACAGACAGTCCCAAACAAGTTGGACCCAAAGAGGTTCACACCAAAACACATCATAATTAAATGTCAAAAATTAAAAATAAAGGGAGAATCTTAAAAGCAGCAAAAGAAAGGCAGAGAATTATCTACAAAGGAGTGCCCATAGGACTGTCAGGTCAGTCTTGCATAAGACTTCTATGCAAGAAGGGACTGGTAAGAATTATTCAAAGTGATGAAAAGCAAGAATCTGCAACCAAGATTACTCCATCCAGCAAAGCTATCATTTAAATTGAAGGACAGATAAAGTGCTTCCCAGACAAGGTAAAAGCTGAAGGAGTTCATCATCACCAAGCCCTTATTATATGAAATGCTAAAGGGACTTATTTAGGAAAAAGAAGAAGACCAAAACTGTAAACAGTAAAATGACAAAAACTCACAACTATCAACAACTGAATCTAAACATCAGAAACAAACTAAGCATACAACTACAACATGAATAGAATCATAGATATGGAGATCATTTGGAAGGTTATCAGCTGGGAGGGGGAAGGAAAATATGGGGGAAAATGTATAAGGATTTAGAAGCATAATTGGGTAGGTACAGAATAGACAGGGGGATGTTAAGAACAGTAGTCAATGGAGAAGCCAAAGAACTTAAATGCGTGACCCATGGACATGAACTAAGGCAGGGGAATCACTGGAGGGAAGGGGGGAACCAGTGAAGGGGCAAAGGGGAAAATTGGGGCAACTGTAATAGCATAATCAATAAATCATACTTTAAAAAAAGTTACATGTTCACATTCACATAACCCAAGCCTCATCAAAGCTTCTTCCACAGTTCTAGTGGTACTAGGTGGCCTACTTAAGGGGGGCACCACTATAGTACTAAGATATTAAAACTGCTTGTTAAGGGAAACACTCAGGGGTCCAGGCCATAGATCAAATGAACTTGCCTAACACAATAAATATGAACATTTGGCATGTGACTTCGGACAACTATTTCATCTCCTACCTTACATAAGAATCAGTTAATCATCAAATCAGAACCTGGCAGAGATATGGAATCTATTTAGTATGGTCTGCTCATAACAGAGGATTTTAGAATCAGTCAGGGTTGGTTGAACAAACCATCCTGGCTTCTCTTGCTAGTGAAAAATGTTGGTAGTACCATCTTCCAAACTTTGAATTTGTTTGTCAGCAGGGGCTTCCTTCCAGACCAATAATAAATTTAGGAAACCAGCATCTCAGAGGACCAAATTAGGAGAATTGGCATATCACAGAAGAATTAGGAAATGGAGAATAAGATGGTCCTAGTAGGCCTGACCTGCCAGTTCATGTGGCTATTTCTAGTTTGTGTTTAGTGCCTAGGTGAATGAGTGACATTGCTGTACTATTGTCTCATACTCTTAGTGTCACTCTCCTTACAAGTGGACAGTAGACTTTTTCCCGTTTCTTTCAGCATGGGACTTTTATAGTAGAGAAAGCTGTGCATCCCCAACACTACCTTTTTTCACTTCAAGGCCATGAATTTAGGCATTGCAATGTGAAAACCTCCTCCTTATATAAAGGTAGAATCCTGCTGTTTTAGCCATTCATTTATCACATTATTAACCTGTACTAGGCTTTCATAGTCCTAATCAAGTCTAGTCTAACCAGATGGCTCATAACCTGTAATGTCTGCATAGGGTGCAACGGATGGCTTTGCAGTACATTCAGTTCCTGAATTCAGAAACAGTAGCTCAGATACCTTGTGTATAACACATAGACATCATTGTTGAGCAGTGTTTAATTGAATGTAGAAATATATAGCTTAAAGAGTCTCTGATTTTTTGATAGTCTCTAGTAAAGGAAACAAATCTCTCATGTGAAACAGAAATCTTTGTTGAGAAAGATTTCTTAGATGCACTTAGATGAGAAATCAAGTGCATGCATTTATCTTTTCCCACCTACAGCCATTCCTTCTTAGATCTGAGTTGGAAGGGCTACAGTGCAAGAGGGAAGCATTTTACCTTCACAACTTAATCCTTTAGAACTTCAGCTTTGTTTTAATAATGCTGGCAAGATAATTAGTACTAGTAAAGTGGTGGTTTCTGGGAAGGAGCCTGGCTTTGGAATGGAATTCAAAAAAATAACACCCCTGAAACAGCTGAAAGTAAACCGGTGTTCTCTTTCTCTTAGAACTTTAATTTTGTTTAAAGGGTGCTCAGTTTAATTGAGTGGAGAAAATACTAATGTCTGCCTTAATTCTCTGCTAAAACCATGGCAAACATGCCGTTTTTTTATGAACAGCCCCAAGACTTTGTCATGGTAAGATGGAAAGAACAGTTAAGACAGGAAAAGCAGGGATTTGGTCCGATTGAATCCCTCATCTTCTCCAGAGCCCACTGAGCCAGTCTGATAAGGTCCTGATTATAAATCCCAGTGCTCACTCAATATGCCTGTCTCTGGTATATTCTCTTGCACTCAGTGGCCTCTCAGCAATAAGATTGTGTGATGTTAGGGGCTCTTTATGCACCTATGTAATGTGCTTCTGTTTTGTCCCTTCATTAGAAAGTATCTTTAGCATCAATTTCTTCTCTCTCCCACCTGACACTTCATCCAGGTGCCTGTCACATATACAGAACCCTAAAAGTTGTGGGGCTACCAGTAACCATAAATTCAGAGTCCAGCTTGACTCCAAATGCCTTTCACTGATCTGCTTTGTGTTCTGTTACATTTCTACTTACCACTTACCCATCCTTCAGTTAAGTTCAACTGCTTCCTGATCTCACACTGTTTTCCAGCTCAACTCCAACTGAGCTTTCCTGGAACACTTCCATGTGGAAGGTACCAAAAATATAACAGTTAATAATTCATTACCCTAATGCATTTCCATTTAAATATTGGATACTAAATCCAATGGGTACTTTTTAGTCCTTAAACTACTTTATCTGTCTGCTACATTTAGTATGTGACCCCTTCATCCTTCTTGAAATGTAAGGTCATTTGACTGTATAAGGATGAATGAGACTACCAGAGAGATTATATAGATCAAGAGGGAAGACAACCAAGCAGAACACCCTGAGGAACTCCAACATTTCAAAATTTAAAGAAACAAGAGTATTTTGTATTTATGTACACCCCTTAGCAGCAAAAGTCCTCAAAAGACTTAGTCTTTCTAATTTTTCTCTTCTCTCTTAAATCTTCTTCATTTGCAGCACAAGGGTGTCCAGCCTTTTTGTGTCTCTACAACACACTGGAAGAAGAGTTGTCTTGAGCTACACATTAAATACATTGTGACACATAATCACACAAAAATATCTCATTACATTTTCAGTAAATTTGCAATTTTGTGTTGGGCCACATTCATAGCCATCCTGAGCCTCACATAACCTGTGGGCCACACGTTCGACACCCCTGAGGGATTCTTTTGCCCTACCTCTCTTTGAAAATGCCCCTTGTTTAAGGACACTAGTAACCTTATAATACTAAATCCAGGGGTCAATTCTCAATTTTCTTCCTAACTGACCTGATAACCATATATGATACAGTTGATTACTCCTTTCTCATTGATAAACTTTTTCCTTTGGCTTCCAGGAAAACTATTGCTATTCCTCCCATCACACTGGTTTGTCCTTCTCAGTCTCCTTTGCTCATAGCCATCTGTTCTTTCTGACTTCTTATAATTGGGGAGCCCCATGGCTCAGTCCTTGGACCTGTCCCCTGTCTACATTCATACCTTTGATTATCTCATCCAATCTCATGGCTGCAAAACTATCTATATGCCAATAACCCTAATTTATGTTTTTAGCTCAGACCTTGTCTCTGAACCTGAAATTTATACTCAACTGCCTATCTGTTATCTCCACCTAGATATGAAGTAGACATCACAACTTGATATGTTCAAAACAAAACTCCTAATCTTTGCCCCCAAACCTTTTCCACTAGCAACCTTCTCCATCTCAGATAGTGCAGCTCAGTGGATTGAGTGCCAGCCTGTGAACCGAAAGGTCACTGGTTCAATTCCCAGTCAGGGCACATGCGTGGGTTGTGGGCCAGGTCCCCACTTGGGGGGTGTGAGAGGCAACTGATTGATCTATCTCTTGCACATCAATGTTTCTCTCACTCTCTTTCTCCCTTCTCACTAAAAATAAATAAAATCTTTAAAAATAATAATAAAAGGAAAGCTTAAAGGTTTTTCTTTCCTCTTTCCCTCACATACCATATTTAATCTGTTAGAAAATTCCATCATGTCTACGTTTAGAAAGGTCCACCATTAAATAGCCATGAGATCTTTTGTAAGTAACTTAACCCCTCTGAGCTAGACTAGGAAAAATCAGTTTTGATTTAAAAATGCAATGGATCAAACTAGACTGGAGCTGACTGTGCACTAATCTACTAAAGATAAATGGTGAGTGAGTATTCCATTGCCCTACAAGCAACATCCTCTGATTCCCAGGAGTCAGACATATGGCAAAAGAATGCTTTCTGGATCAAGGATACTTTTTTTCCCACAGAGTGGCTATCAGAGATTTACTGCATTCTCAGTCAGCAGTTCTCAGTTGCTGGTATAAAAAGACAGTACCATCTCTCCAGAAAATTCAATTTTGCCAAGATTTTTACTCCAACTAATAGACCTCCTTTATGGAGAGGTTACATTTTGAGTCTACTGTGAAATGACAGTACATGTGTAATAAATGGTGGGATATCATCTATTTGTGTCCTGACACATGGGATAGAACCCATGAGCCAGAAAATAGCAATTGTTTTTATTTTACCATCTGAAAACAGGCCCACCTCATTAATTATGGTTCCTAGAACTGGGTTCTATAAACAAAATTTGAAGAAGTTGGTAAATAGAGAATTAGTAAAGATTTGCCACCTTCTGATTATTTGCAGTCAGTTGGGATTACACTAAAATATATCTGAGCCCTGCTGATTGTCTAGGGGGCCCTCAGTCTTGAGCTGTCTACTAAAATCAACTCAAAGATTTGCAATATGTAAAATCTGGCAAACCAGTTGAGTGATCTGTAATGCTCCTTTGAAAAGCAAGATGCAAGTGACTTGTAAGTCCTCTGAGCTTCTCCTTGCCTCACATATCAGCAGTGACTCTGATCTTAATGCTGATTGCCTCAACACAGCTCCCCAGCGTAGGTGCTTAGTTGTAATTATAATTGCTAGAAGCTCCTCCTTTTCCATTACCAGAGATTAGAGTTCTTTATACTCCCAGTTATCTTGGATCTTTTTACATGAAAGTTTTCCATCCAGAGTGGTGAAAGGGCTGTTAAAAGAGCTTAACACCTTACCTGATAAATAGCTTAGCACTTTGAATTCGTTCTCCTATGGAGTTATCATCGCTGTGCAAAGATCACTCTATTTCAGTGGGATTAGAAAATCAGGCCCAAACAACAAAGTGATTTGAGCTATTAATTAAAGAACAAGTACTATCCATTAAGGAAGATAGTATAGCCCATTGCCTTCTTGGTGGCATACACCTAAATCTCAGCAAATGCTATCAAACAGGCTTTCTACATTTACCCAAGGAAAATAAATAAATCCCTAACATTCTTGACACTACTCTTAGTAGCTTTTATGCTCCTTTACTTACCAGTCACCACAGAATAATGACAGTATCTAAACAGGTGATGACTTCATCACACAATTTTTAAGTCCCACAAATGTAGTCAAGGAAAAGAGCCTTTGTATTTACAATGTTACATGTAACTGCATCAGTAAAGACATTCCTAAGAGTACATCAATAGACTTAAGGCAGACCTAACTAAGCAAACTCAAATAATATGAAAACGTGATTATTTGCTTCACAAAAAGATTCTTTCTTTATCATCAAATTCCTTTAATTAGTAGATTTCAGAAGGATCCTGAAACAAAATTTTATTCTAAAGTCTTTGACTTGAAAACATTGTTCTACCTATTTGTATGTTCTTGCAAATTCTTTACCTATATAGTCAGAGGCTGGGTTATGTTCCATAGTCAAAACCACATATGTCTTCACAGCTGTAGAGTCTTTTATCAATGAGTCATTCATTCCTAAACCCAGACTTATCTAAAGATCTGGATAAAACAAGGAGCTACAAGTTTAGAAGTCTAGGTCTTAGCTACCACTCAACTCCAGACTTGTGGTAAGGCTTTAGAAATCCCCAAACTGGCAATTAGAAAGTCTTAGTTCTGTAACAGTAAATAATAATACCCTATAATAACTACTATTTATTGAGAACCTATCAAGCGCTAGGAATTGTACCACATGCAATATAGATAGTAGATTATCAATTATCCTATCTTATAAGGTAGAAGATTGTATCCTTATTTTAGAGATGAAAAATGAGGTTCTCAGAGGTTCTGCCATGGTCAAACAGACAGTAGGTAATTAAGTTAATGTTTAAACCTAGGTTTATCTGTTCTAGATTCATTCTCCTTATGTGTCCATCTAACTTGATGACCTTGAATGAGTCACTGAGCCATACTCAGCTAAGATCTTTCCTTTGTAATATGAGTTTATACCAAGTCAGTGGTTTTCAACCTTAGCTACATATTTTACTTGTGCGAGGAGCTTTAAAAAATAATGTACAGGCTGCACCCCAGTCTAATTAACTTACATTCATTAGAGTGGGGCCTAGGGCCTAGGCATTTCTGTTTCTTTCTTTCTTTGACTCCAAGCTTGATTCTAATGTGCAGCTAGAGTTGAGAATTATTGGAAGTGTGTTATCTAGAATCCTTTCCAGGTCTTAAAAACTGAGAAGCCTAAGTCTCAAGAGATTCTGGACCTCATCTTCCCCCTTTAGACTAAAACTATAACCCCTCCAGTGTCCATGACTAAGACATTTCAGATCCCTGCTCCCTAGGTTATTTTCTTTTTCTCTTATGGATCAAGAAACCAATACAGTGAGTTCTTAAAATTATGGACATTTAAAAATTAACAGAAACTTTGTAAATTCCCTGAATCCCTCTCCCCTTTTATTGACTAAACAGAGAAACTGATTATTCTCAGCCACACTGATAAGACAGACAGTGGTAGTCAAGTGAAGAAGCTAGAGATGCTGATACCCAAGGAAGCTTGCAAATCATCTGCTTGCCAACTTGGATAAGAGCCCTAATCTACAAGTGAGACTCATTTATTTTTGTATGTGAGCTATAATCACTGGTTGTTGAGCTCTCCAGATCTTGAGCTGAGAGAATTATTGTTAAGAGCTCAATAGAGAGAACAGATTACACAAAATAAATCCTTGCAGGTCCAAAACCAATATTAGAAAAACCCTTTGTTTTGGAGGGCTATGAACTATAGGGTTTTGCTTGAAAAATGCTTCAATGCATACGTATAAATACCAACAAGAAGCTGGCAGATACAATGGGACTCATGTATAACATGAGTGAGTAGGAAGCCCATTTTTTAAGCAGAGGGAGAATCTCTCATTAAGTAGGTTTTTAATGTCTCTTTATAGCCAAATTTATCTCACTTTAGTTAGTGATTTCCCAGACAAGTTTACTTTCTCTGCTGGTTTTCATAGTTTCCTTTAAATGCTGCATTGTTAGCTCTCGACCTCAGGTCTCCATTAAGGAGTTTGAGGAAGGGCTCACTGGTATCAAAAGAAAAAAAAGGATCATTTGTACTCTGGCTGACATTGTCAATCAAATCATTCTGAGGGGTATAAACATTTTTGTAACTGTTCACCTCATTATTGTCAAATTAATCCTAAAACAGTTCTTTCAGTAAGAATGAACAGAGAGAATATGGTAACTACAAACTGAATTACACAAATTCCAGTGTTCCACTGATCCTGAGAATTCATCCTTAAACTAAGTGCGATTTCACCCAACTGTCTTCTTAATAAAAATGACTGAAAACAGAGCATAGCTGACTTGTCACAACAAAAGTAAAGAACAAAATTAAAGACATCTGGATGGGACAGACAAACAGGTCTGTGCATTTATCCTGTAGCCATTATGGGCACCAAACTGTTAAATAAAATGATTTTCAGGTTCATCCAACCAGTTTGCTGTGGAGTGGAGATGAGCACCTTGGGGCCACATGCTTCAGGCACTCTTTAGGCAAAAGTCTGGTTGGTACAGTAGGGCTAACTCTGGGACACATTAGGTTTCAAAGAGGTCTGTTCCAAGCAAACATTTTAATTTCAAATGATTTTGCATTTACATTTAGATCTTCCACCCCCTGCGACCCGAGAACGACCACCAGGATGCAAAACAGTATTTGTGGGTGGTCTGCCTGAAAATGGGACAGAGCAGATCATCGTGGAGGTGTTCGAACAGTGTGGAGAGATCATTGCTATTCGGAAGAGCAAAAAGAACTTTTGTCACATTCGCTTTGCTGAGGAGTACATGGTGGACAAAGCCCTTTATCTTTCTGGTAGGTATTCAGTCATGAGGATTGTGCCCAGCAGACACAATGCAGAGATTGGGCATTAGTGTATTTGCATCTGTGGCAGCTGAAGTCTGGGCCTAATAGTACCCCCACCTGCCTGCATAGATTTAAATGCATGCTACCATCCAACTTCTTCCTTTAGAGCTATTTAGTAATTCCTCCCTGGCTGGTGTAGCTCAGTGGATTGAGTGCTGGCCTGCGAACCAAAGGGTCACTGGTTCAATTCCCAGTCAGGGCACATGTCTGGGTTGCAGGCCAGGTCCCCAGTAGGGGGCGTGCGAGAGGCAACCACACATTGATATTTCTCTCCTTCTCTTTCTTTTTCCTTCCCCTCTCTCTAAAAATAAATAAATAAAAATCTTTAAAAAAAAAGTTATTCAGCAGTTCCCAATCTTCTATGGGATAACTACAAACTTCTTACTTGTAAACAGCATCTAAAGGCCTTGATGACCTGCTTTACCTTTCAGCATTATCTCCCAATTCTTCCGTCATATGTGTGTCCCAACAACACTAAATTAATTATAGTTCCCAGAATGTATCATGGTGTTATCTGCCTTTTCCTCTGACTATAATTACCTTTTCCACCCCCCACCCATCATGCACACATCTTCACACCCTAAAGCTCCAGCCACTCATAACCTCTTCTGGAAATCTTTTGCTGATTTCTCTCCCTACTCTGCCCCAGGCTGATTTGGGTACCCCTTCCGCAGTGATTCCACAGCACTAACTACTTTGTCCTAACATGACACCTATAGCACCATGCTAGAACTGTATCTACATTTGTATCCATCACCAGAGTGTGAACTCTTTAGGGAAAGGGACTGTGTCTTATTTAGCTTTGAATCCCCAGAGTCTACCACATAATCTTGAACAAAAATAGATGCTTACAATTATTTATGGAAGTCAATTACCTAATATATGTTGACAGCTAGGCAGAATACTGTGTTTCTGATGATACAGCAAAGACCAAGGTAGACAAGCTTGGAGGGAGGGAGAAGAAGAGAGAAAGAGAGAAAAAGATTTCTGACTCCTGGGTTATCAAGAAAGGTAGCATTTGGACTGTTTGTCAAAGACAAAACATTTGGATGTAGACAATGGGGCATAGATACAGCACAAACAACGGTACAAAGGTGGTAAGTTTTGATGAATATTCAAGGAAACAATGAGTAGTGGTTTGTGTGCTATGTAAAAAATGAAAGGAGGAAAAACATCAGTTGTGAACATACTTTGAATTACTTGAGTCTTTGTTCATCAGGTAATAGATAATTGTTGAAGGAATCTTTGAACAAGGAAGATGATTGTTTCTGAAAGAGTAACCTGACAGCTCTGTATAAAAATTAATTAGAGGAGAGAAGAGAAAAGAGGAGAGGAGGTCAGTAGACTCCTGTTGCACTAGGCCAGGGAAAAAGTAATGAGGGTTTGAAAAAGTAGACCGGTTAACATGAAAAAAGAGAGGGGGAGGTAGATGTGGAATACTCGCATTGAATTTGCTAAATGCTGTTAAAATCTAACTGCTGAAGATTTGACATCACTTAGCAATGATAACAGCATCCTACAATACACTATTTTAATAAGAATGTGAAGGTTGAAAGGCGCTGAACAGTTGTATGTAAAAGACAACATGCTGCTCAGGAAGCATCCATCTATATGTCATTGAAATCAGCTCTCTGGTAACTATCACCTCCTGGAAACACTCTCAAGGCTGCCAAACGAAAGGGAATGGCAGTCAGTGATGTGAAAACAACTAAATTTTGCCATTTAAATGAAAGGTCACAAGTGCTAGAGTTGGATGGCTGTTCTTCCACATTGGAAAGAAAAAAAGGTTAAAACAAAAATCACTTTGAAAAGGGGCTAGAAATGTAGAAATAATTGGTTTTCTATTGCAGTTTGAAGAGCTTCAGAAGCTGGCATTGTGCTCAGGACACTATCCTCATAGCATCACAGTATGTTTTGTGTGTTTACACAAAGCTTTCCTGTCATCATCTCATTTGATCCTTTCCATGATCCTGGCAGAATAGGCAATATTTAATAGCTCTGTTTTTCTGATGGTTCCAGTTATCAAATAAAATGAATGGGTATGAAAGTGCATTGTAAACTGAAAAGGGCCCTAGCAAAGGTTGCTTATGAAATGTATGTATTCTTCCTCTTTCTGAAATGAATGCGTGGCAGTTTCAGTGTTACTAGATATTATTCTTTATAACAGCTTTATTGAGGTATAATAATTGACATAAAATGAGCTTCATATCTTTCAACAATATAATTTTATATTATTGACATACATATATAGCTGTGAAACCATCACTAGAATCAAAATCATGTATATGTCCACCTCATCCAAAAGCTTTCTTCATGCACCTTTTGTAATACTGTCCTCCTACCCCTCTCAATTGCTCTCCCCAGGCAACCACTGATTCGTTTTATGTCTGATTAGTGTACATTCTCTAGACCTTCATCTAAATGCAATTATATATATATATATATGTTCTTTCTTCTTTTGTATAAATCCATATTTCCATGCGGTATCATTTTCCCTATGCTTGAATTCCTTTAACCTTTATTGATTGATTGATTGATTTTTTTCCCTTTTTACTGAATTTATTAGGGTGGCACAAGTTAACAAAATTATACAGTTTTCAGGTGCACAATTCCATAACACATCATCTGTACACTGTATTGTGTGTTCACCACCCCAAGTCAAGACTCCATCCATCACCATTTATCCCCTCTCTTTATCCTCCTACACCTCCCCCCACACCACTTCCCCCCAGCAATCACCATGCTATTGACCCTGCCCATGATTTTTTCTCCTTTTTCTTTTTTGCTCAATCCCTCTATCTCCTCAAGTACCCCCAAATCCCCACTCCCAGACAGCTGTCAGCCTGTTCTCTATCTATGAGTCATCACTATTTTGCTTTTTACAAGTCTGCTCCTGGTGAATTCTTTCAGCATATCTTCAAAAAAGAACTTATTCTACCTTTCTCTTTGAAAAATATGTTCTCTGGATATAGAATTCTAGGTTGACAGGCCCCCCCCCTTCAGATGTTGCTCCATTATCTTCTTTTTTTATTTATTGTTTTTCAGTTACAGTTGTCCTGCCTTTTCCCCATTGTTCACCCATACCTCATCCCCCCAACTCCCACAGTCAATCCCCCGATTGCCTGTGCCCATGAATCCACTATTTGTGTTCCTTTGCTTGATCCTTCCCTTTCTTTCCCCGTTATCCACCACCCCCATACCCCCTCCCCTCTGGTCACTGTGAGTCCGTCCTTTATTTCCATGTCTCTGGTTCTATTTTGCTCATTTGTTTGTTTTGTTAATTAGGATCCACTTCTAGGTGAGATGAAATTGTATTTGTCTTTCATCACCTGGCTTATTTCACTTAGCATAATGCTCTCCAGTTCCACCCATGCTGTCATGAAGGGTAGGAGTTCCTTCTTTCTTTCTGCTGCATAGTATTCCATTGTATAAATGCACCACAGATTTTTGATCCACTCACTTCCTGATGGTCACTTAGGCTGATTGGCACTTGGCTATTGTAAATAATGCTGCTATGAAAATTGGGATGCATAGGTTCTTCTGAACTGGTGTTTAAGGATTCTTAGGGTATAATCCCAGCAGTGGAATTACCAGGTCAAAGGGCACTTCCATTTTTAGTTTTCTGAGGAAATTCCATACTGTTTTCCACAATGGCTGTACCAGTGTACATTCCCACCAACAGGGTACTAGGGTTCCCTTTTCTCCACAACTTCGCCAGTACTTGGCTGTTGATTTATTAATGATGGCCATTGTCACCAGTGTGAAGTGGTATCTCATTGTAGTTTTAATTTGCATCTCTCATGGCTAATGATGTTGAGCAACCTTTCATATGTCTCTGGATCCTCTGTATGTCCTCCTTGGAGAAGTGTCTGTTCATGTCCTTTGCCGATTTTTAACTGGATTGCCTATCTTCCTGGTTTGGAGTCATGTGAGTTCTTTATATATTTTGGAGATCAAACTCTTGTCAGAGGTATCCTTGGCTAATATGTTTCCCATATGGTTGGTTCCCTTTCCATTTTGTTGATGTTTTCCTTAGCCATGCAGAAGCTTTTGAGTTTGATGTAGTCCCATTTGTTTATTCTTTCCTTTATGTCCCTTGCCATAGGGGATGTATTGGTGAAAATACTGCTGTGTGGGATATCTGAGATTTTCCTATGTTTTCCTTTAGGACTTTTATGATATCATGACTTATATTTAAATCTTTTATCCATCTTGAGTTTATTTTAGTGTATGGTGTAAGTTGGTGGTCTAGTTTCGTTTGTATGTACTTGTCCAGATCTGCCAACACAATTTATTGAAGAGGCTATTTTTACTCCATGTTACTGTCCCCTTTGTCAAATATTAACTGACCATTGAGACATGGGTTTATTTCTGGGTTGTCTGTTCTGTTTCATTGGTCTATTTGTCTGTTCTTATGCCAGTACCAGACTGTTTCGATTACAGTGGCCTTGTAGTATAGTTTAATATCAGGCAATGTGATCCCTCCTACTTTGTTCTTCTTTCTCAAAATTGCTGAGGCTATTTGGGGTCCTATATGGATCCACATAAAGTTTTGAAATATTCTGTATCTATAAAATATGTCATTGGTATAGACTATACTTTCAGTGATCATTTCTATAGTTCATTGCTCCATTATCTTCTAAATTACATTGTTTCTGACAAGAAATATGATGTTATCCTTATCTTTTTGTTTTTCTGTATATAATGTGTCTTTCGTCTATGGCAGCTTTTAAGTTATCCTTTTTATTGCTGGTGTTGAGCAATTTAATTATGATGTACTTTGGTGTAAGTTCTTTTATGTTTCTTGTGCTTGGAATTCATTGAAATTCTTAGATCTTTGCATTTTCATAAAACTTGGAAAGTTTTCTGCCCTTATTTCTTCAAATATTTTTTCTATTCTCTTCCCTCTCTTCAGTTGAGGCTCCAATTAGCCATATATTATACCCCTTGAAGTTGTCCCACAGCTCACTGGTACTCTGTTTATTTTTCATTCAACCTTTTTTTTCTCTATATATTTCATTTTGAATAGTTTCTTTGATATATCTTCAAGGTCATTAATCTTCCCTTCTGTAATGTCTAATTTATCATTGATATTATCCACTAATTTTTTTTTTAATTTAGACATTGTGTTTTAAATTCTAACAGTTTGATCTTGGTCCTTTTTATATCATTTTGTGTTTCTACTTAATATGTTCAGTATTTTCTCTAGCTTATTAAGCATATGAAACCCAACTGTATTTGTTGTTTTTATGTCCTTCTCTATTATTATATCATCTATATCATATCTGGTCCTATTTTGATTAATTGATATTTTAATTTTTATTATGATTCTCTGCTTTTTTGCAGATTGGGCAATTTTTTTATTGGATACCAGACAATGTGACTTTTTCCCTTATTGGATACTAGATATGTTTTCATCCCTATAAATACTCTCTAGCTTTGTTCTAGGATACAGACAAATAACTTGGAAAATGTTGTATCTTTTTAGGTCTTGTTTTTTTTTTTTTTTTTTTTTTGTTTGTTTGTTTGTTTGTTTGTTTTAAGCCTTGTTCAGCATAACCAGAGCAGGATTTAGTCTAGGGGTAATTTTTCTTCACTACCTAAGACAAAACCCTTCTGATTACCCTGTACTGTGTGAATTATTAGTTTTTCTGCTCTGGCTGATGTGAAAGGGAACTATTTGCAGCCCTGTGTGAAAATCAGGGATTGCTACTGCTAATACTTAGGTAGTTTTCACACACACATCCATACTCAGCTAGATATCCATACTCAGCTAAATAATAGGGAGGATTCTTTTCAGATCTTTAAATTTTTTTCTCTGTGTAGCTTTTTTCTTTCCATTGTTTCCACACAAACTCTATGTGCCATAGTCTCCCTGGATTCCCAGTTCAATCTCCTCAACTCATGGAGATCACTATGCTTTACCTGAAGTCCACTCCTCTTCTACCTGTGCAGAGGCCTGGAAACTCCCCTGGCAACAAGCTGGGGAAATCATAGGGATCATTTCATTTGGTTCTTATCTGTTGGTGATCTCTGTCTTCATTGCCCAATGTTCAATGTCTTGAAAACCACTGTTTCATACATTTTGCCCATATTCTTAGTTGTTTAAGGCAGGAGTTATTCTACAAGCTTGTGCTGAGAATGAAATGAGACAAACATGTATGGAAGCAGCAAGCTCAGCTTCTGAAACCTTAGAAGTTAATAAAAGCTCCCCCCCACATTTTTTGTTAATTGATTTAACTTGGGTAGTACAGCTGGCACAAAGTAGAGGTGTGGACTTCAATCCTGGTTTTTTGAATCCTAGTGCTATACCACTATATTACAAGCACACTATCACTTTTTTAAGAATCCCAAAATACATATCACCTAGGTCATGTACCACTTTATCGTATTTATTTTCCAGCCCCCCCAAAATTGGCTCAGAGTTGCCAAATACATCTAGGAAACAATTTTCAGGATTGAAATTGCCAAGCTGATACACTTAAAATTTTGTTAAGAGGATAGATCTCATATTAAGTGCTCTTACCACAATAAAAGTTTGATTTTTTTCTAAAAAAAAAATGAATAAATTTTACCCTGGCTGGTGTAGCTCAGTGGAATGAGTGCCGGTCTGCAAACTAAAGGGTCACCTGTTTGATTCCCAGTCAGGGCACATGCCTGGGTTGCCTTCCAGGTCTCCGGCAGGAGGCATGCGAGAGACAACCACACATTGATCTTTCTCTCCCTCTCTTTATGACTCCCTTCCCCTCTCTAAAAATAAATAAATAAAATATTTAAAAACCCATAAGAAAAAATAAATAATAAATAAATAAATATTATTAAAATTCTGTGTGGTGGTGTGACTGACACACTTGAAGTTATTCAAAGACACCACAGTTTGAGGCCACCTTTTTTTCATTCTTCCAGGCCATGATGCCATATAAGACTTATTATTTTTTCAATTGAATAAATTTGACATGTAACTTTAAAGTGTATAATGTGTTACTTTGGTGCCTTTATACATTGTAATGTGATTGCTGATATAGCAATATTTATCATATTACATAATTGTAGTATACTTTATTCTCTATATTATACTGTGCTTTAGATTTCTTTGGCTTATTTACTACTTGTTCCAAGTTTGTTCCATGAAACACCATCACTCTTATCCACACTACTCCCACCCCCTGATAACCATTATTTACTCTGTCTCTTTTCTTTTACAGATTTAATTTTTTAGAGTCCACATACAAGTGATATTATTATAGTACTTACCATTCCCAGTTTGACTTATCTCACTTACCATAGGTCCATCCATGTTGTTGCAAATGGGAATATATCGTTCCTTTTCATGGCTGAAAATTTTTCCATTGTATCAAAGCACCACATCCTTTTTATCCATTCATCCACTGATGGACATTTGGGTTGTTTCTATATCTTGACTATTGTGAATAATGCTATGATAAACATGGGAGTGCATATCTTTCATCAAAATCATGTTTTTATTTTCTTTGGGTACATACCCAGAAGTGGAATTGCTGGATAGTATGGTAGATTTATTTTATTTTTGTTGCCCTACTTTTTAATTTTCATATTTTTTGTTCTATAGTTGTCCCAATTTTTCCATCTTTGGCCCCCTCCATTCTGCTGCACCCCTTGCTCCAACAGTCAATACCCACACGGTTGTCTATGTCCATTGGTTATTCATATATGTTCTTTGACTAGTCCCTTCTCCTTCTTTCCACCACTATGCCCCTCACACCCTCCCCTCTGGCAGCTGTCATCCCGTTCCCTGTTTTCATGTCTGTGGTTCTGCTTTGCTCATTAGTTTATTTTGTTCATTAGATTCCTCTTATAAGTGAGATTATGTGGTATTTATGTTTCACCAACTGACTTATTTCACTTAGCATAATAGTCTCTAGTTCCACCCATGCTGTCAAAAAAGCTAGGAGTTCCTTCTTTCTGCTGCATAGTATTCCATTGTATAGATGAACCACAGTTTTTTAATCCACTCATCTACTGATGGGCACTTAGGCTGTTCCCAGTACTTGGCTATTGTAAATAACGCTGCTATGAACATTGGTATGCATAAATTCTTTTGGATTGGTGGTTCAGGATTCTTAGGGTATAATCCCAGCAGTGGAATTGCTGGGTTAAAAGGCAGTTCCATTTTTATTTTTCTAAGGAAATTCCATGTTGTTTTCCACAGTGGCTGCACCAGTTCACATTCCCGGTAGAGTTCCTTTTTCTTCACATCTCACCAGCACTTGTTGTTTATTGAATTATTATTTTTTGAGGAACTTCCACATTGTTTTCTGTAGTAGTTGGACAAATTCACTTTCCTACCAACAATGTACAAGAGTTCCCCTTTCTCCACATCCTTGCTAGCACCTTTTGTCATTTGTCTTGTTGATTATAGCCATTCTGACAGGTGTGTGGTGACATCTCATTGAGATTTCGATTTGCATTTCCCCAATAATTAGGGATGTTGAGCATCTCTTCATGTGTCTATTGGCCATTTTGATGTCCTCTTTGGAGAAGTGTCTATTTAGTTCTGCCCATCTTTAATTGGATTTTTTCTTGTAATTGAGTTGAATGAGTTCTTTATATATTTTTATATTAATACCTTTATCAGATATAAAGTTTGCAAAAATTTTCTCCCATTCTGTAAATTGTCTGTTCTCTTTATTATTGTTCCTTCTGAGTTTGATATAGTCCCTTTTGTTGATTTTTTGTTGTTATTTGTACTTTTCGCCTTATAAGACTTGTTCTTGATACCATTACCCAGAGTACCTCCCTCTGCCAGAAGTAAGATTGCAGATGGATAAAAGGAGCACCTACACGGGAGAATGACTCAACCAATAGAATAGTAAACTGTTATCAGAGATGAGAGTATAATCCAAGTCTTTGTATAATTCACCTTGCTAGTAGTGAGGAGGAAATATGGAGTTATATGTCCCTTGAAACTGCTGCAACTGCATCTGACGCACTACACTTGGAAAGATATTTACAGTTGCTCACTTACTGGGCTGTTCTTATAGTCCTCTGTCTCCCTCTTGTACACTTAGGTTACCGCATTCGCCTGGGCTCTAGCACTGACAAGAAGGACACGGGCAGGCTCCATGTGGATTTTGCACAGGCTCGAGATGACCTCTATGAGTGGGAATGCAAACAGCGCATGCTAGCAAGGGAGGAACGCCACCGTAGAAGGATGGAAGAAGAGAGATTGCGCCCACCATCCCCTCCCCCAGTGGTTCACTATTCAGATCATGAATGCAGCATTGTTGCTGAAAAACTGAAAGGTACTGAAAGCATTCAAGTTTTGTGATTAAAAGAACTCTTTTCTTTGGGGAAATTTAATAAATGTATTTGTCATTTTGGCAGTTATGCTTTGAATTATCCACTAATAGATTGTAAACACTTCTTGGGTCAGAGCCTTGCAGATAGAGGTGTGCCTAAAACAACTACAAAATGTGTTCCTGCCACATGCATTTCTATTTTTTCACCGACTCAAGGGATGGCACTTTTCTCTCAACACATCACATTTCTAGAAAGAAACAAGTTTTCCCCACTTTCCACATCAAAGAAATTTAGCTGTAATCAATGAGTTGGGACACGTAAGCACCCCCCTTTCATCATGGATAACAAGTTGATTTTGAATTCTAAATCAGAATAAATTAGAATGATGGAACTTGATGTGACTCTGGAAAACTCTGGCAAAAATCTCCATCTACAGATGAGAAAGAAGGAGCCCCAAGAGTAGTCAGTGTACATTCTTCTTAGATTACTCAAAGACCTAGCTACTACCAGCCAGAAGAGGACTTGTTTAATTGCTTTAAATGATCAAATTATTTCACACAGTGTCCATGGAGACTACTAGACATTGGTAAATGAGACTGCTTCCCCTTTAGTTTTGGTTCTTTTTTCTCTTGCTTGGCCCTCGGAACCATTTTGCTAATTTAACATTAATTGCCCTGCCTAGTCTCCTGTATAAGTAGCTCAAATTCAGTCTTTTTCATTCTTCAAGTATGGTTGATTGTTATTAGATGAATGCTAGTGTTTCATTAATCTTATTGATGACACCAACCCAGCTCTAATGATATGAATTTCATTTCTCCTGCTTCTCGTGCTTTAGGCTCACCAAGATGCTGCTAATTGTACTTTCCATAAATCTCATTCACCAAACTTGTCTGCACCATATGATGTAATGCAGTGATACTCAGCCAGTGTGCTACAAGAGACACAGTGGTGTACTGCAAGAATTTTTTTATAATTTTTTATTGTTCAATTTTTTTCTAGGTATTTTTTATTCAAATTTGTTGAAATGTTGAGCCATCTTGTAGCTAACTTAATCATTAAGGAGCTGTTTCTCTATTGCTTTTATAATTGATTTCTTTTTTTTTTTCAGTATTTTTTAATTGTTGATATTGTACAGTTTTCTGTCTTTTTCCCCGACCCAGCCCACCACCCCAGCCCTCCCCACCTTCCTCCCATTTCCACCCCCCATAGTTTTTGTCCATGAGTCCTTTATACTTGTTGCTCTAAACCGTTCCCCTTTTCCCCTGAAATTTCCTCCCCTCCCCCTCTGGACACTGTCAGACTGTTCTCAAATTCAGTGAATTTGTTTATATTATGCTTGTTCAATTTTTAAGACACATAATACCTGACTATTTAGTCAGGGGCACTGACCTCTTTTCCCTTAGATTGTTGAACAAAAAAATAACAAGAGCCAACAAAACAATAGCCATCAAGTGTGAATGAATCAAAATTATAACTATTTTTGTCAGATTAGCAAAAAATACTTTTTGGTGTTCCACAGAATTTTAGTAATTAGTTTACGTGTGCCACGAAATGAAAAAGTTTGAAAATCACTGGCCTAAGGGATTCACACATTTAAGAAATCCTTTGTTTGGACTGATTTTGTCTTCCTGTAAGAGAAAAGCAGAAAATAGAGAGTCTAGAATAGGGTACATAAATAATGGTACATTTTGAAAAGCTGGAAAGGCTGAAAGCATTGGTAAGACACTAGTCCAAGACTGAACTATTCATTTGACACCAAACAGGTCAATTAAAAAAAATTTTATGAATTTTTGGGTCATGTGGACCTCAAGCATAAAACAAGCAAAATATGGACTGTATACAATTAGGAAATAAAAAACTGCTGTAAAAGGAAGACTGGCCTCTCATACATCTACACTGAAAAAGAGGCAAGAGACTCAAATTGCATTGAGAGATATTTCCACTGGGCACAAGGGTTTCTGACTAGCGAGAGATGTGAAGCCCTAGAACATGCTTTCAATGGGTTGCTAGTAGACTCTCCCTCCCCAGAGTTTTTAATAGCAGAATATGTAAGTGGCTATCTCAGGAAGCTGGACCAGAAGCTGTGGAAGAGCTCTGCTGCTATTTTAACATTAGAGAATAACTCCTAACTAACTGCACAAATCCACCTGGAGATTTTTCTCAGGCAAGCGAAACAGAATGTGAAGAAATATAGAAATACAATGAATTACATCAAAATAGATCGTGATTGGGACTGAGTGGAAGGCCTGGGGCTGTGGATTGAATGCAGGAGTGATGTTTTAAAAGGTCAAAAATGTGTTTGACCTTTAGGTATAGTGTTTATACCTAAAGAATTACCCATTTAACTTCTTCTTAAGGTTCCTTTCAACACTATAATTCCAGACCAAGGAAAAAGTTAACTATCAAATTCAAGTAAGACTCAAGTTTACTTTTCCTTATTAGAAAGTAGTATTATAGACTTCTGAAGTTTTTTCACTGCTAATTCATCTGTTACACAGAGAGGTTAAGGAATTTATAATGTGTGAAAACTATATCAGTAAAGAAAACATTTTTAAAGGAAAGAATAAACAGTTGTCTTTATGAAAATTCTGCATCAACTACAGCCAGTCTACTTTATGAGTCTTTCATTTTTTCAGCCTGTCTGCTTGCCTGCTGCCTGTATGCACATGGATGTTCATACACAGCTCCTCATCCTTAGTAATTCAATTAACAACCACTGCCAAAATGTCATGGTGGCCTCCTTGCCCAGCATGTTGGGAAAGTAGATCAGGATTTGGTAACATTTGATGATTCTGAAACTAAATTATTTTTTTTTCCAGATGATTCCAAATTCTCAGAAGCTGTGCAGACCTTGCTCACTTGGATTGAGCGAGGAGAGGTGAACCGTCGGAGCGCCAACAACTTCTACTCCATGATCCAGTCAGCCAACAGCCATGTCCGCCGCCTGGTGAATGAGAAAGCTGCCCATGAGAAAGACATGGAAGAAGCAAAGGAGAAATTCAAGCAGGCCCTTTCTGGAATTCTCATTCAATGTGAGTAGAAATCAAAGCTCTGCTGAAAAGATGAAAGGGCACTTCACTTGGTCACCACTTTTTATGCACCGGAGCCAATCCTACATAGCCATTCTGTGTCAAGGGGCAAGGTTTCTTCATTGCCTTATGCTCTCCTTAAATTGCCAAATGCCTGAGCTCCAATTTTGCAAGATACATATGGAGACCTCCTATGTTCTTTTCCTCTGGTATATCTACTTCAGCTTCTTAGAAACAAACAATGACACTTAGGCCAGAGTCCTATACTTCTACTTTGCCTCATTCTCAAGCTACAAGCAGCCTCAGGCCTCAGTGAAAGTTTGGTATTTCATTGCTGAAGTTAAAATGCAGCATCAGCCCTGGCTGGTGTAGTTCAGTGCTATGAACCAAAAGGTAGCCAGTTCAACTGCTAGTCAGAGCACATGCCTGGGTTGCAGGCCAGATCCCCAGTAGGGGAGCATGAGAGGCAACCATGCATTGATGTTTCTGTCCCTTTCTCCTTTCCCTCTTTCTCCTTCCCCTCTCTCCAAAAATAAATAAAATCTTTTTTAAATATTTTTTTAAAAATGTAGCATCAGCATTTGTAAGATTTGCATCATTATTATCACCTAATATGCTTTTTAGGTTACTCAATTTTAGTAATCAATGTAATCATATTTCCCAACATGATTGAATAAAAGCCAAATTTGCTACTTCAGTCTTTTGTTTTTAGTTTCCTTTCTTCTACATTTCTTTTGCTGGATGTCATAGACATTGGGACATGATGGGAACCCTCTGAAATGGCCATTTTTCAAAAAGTACCACTCTAAACCTACCCAAAGTCTCTTACATGACAAATATCAGAAAAATTATCAACTAATGTTTTACTTCACTATACTGCACTCATATCTTTTGAGTAAGGAACTGTATTCACCTTAAGAATAAGGGTACGGTTTTCTGGTTTTGCTTTTAAACAGTTATGGCCCATTCTTTTCATACTTGAATTCCCCTACTTGACTCATATGTAATTGGAATTAAGGAGGAGTTGTTTAATTTTCCACTTATATTTTGAAAGTATATATGGGCATAGAATCTAGGAAGAGAAAGCATATGTTTCTAGGACTAAAGAATATAGGAAAAGAGAGGATCAAGTATCATGGGGATATAAATTCTTAAATCATTAGTACGCAGGGTACAAACTGGACTATAAAGAAAGAAACAGCAACCTCTGGATTTTCTTACTGTGAACAGCAGCCATGCAGAGGTTCTTGTCCTTTTCTTTTCCTAAAAACATCATGTCTATTTCAGTTCTCTTAAACTTGTTAGGATAAAAGCCCCAGAATATTTGTATATTTTCCTTTTTGACATTTTAAAATACTCTGAAAAATACTATCCAGGACTGTACTTACACATTTCATTTCATAAAACTTACATTTCTCTAGTTAACGAGCCTATCCAGCTACACTTACAAGGGATTCCACCATCTTAAGTTTTAATATCTTTCTGTTAAACATACCTCAGAATAGTATAAGGATAGATTACGTGGAAGTGGACCATCTGGGCTCATTTTAGAGAGCTAGCTCATGAAAGAAATAAGTGGTCATAAAGAGCTCGTACAGTTCGCTACTCACCACCATGCTGTGTGGAGTCAGTAGCACTAAATCACATACACCAGGACCCTTGCCTCTCCTGCCTGAATGAATACAGACTGCCTGTATTAAAACCTCTGTCACCATATCATGTCAAACCTTCTGTAGTTCACAGTTTTCTTTCTGCATATTGATATTTCTGTCTTTTGGTCCCTTTAAAATCATGGTACCCCAACACACATAGCTCTTTCTGAGTACAACTATAGCCTAGTAGTGTCATACAGGAAAATACAACAAACCTAATACTTCTCTTATTTTTCATCTCTTTTGCCATTCCTGGATGATATCTCTGGCCTGATTCAACTGCTGATCTGATGCTCCAGTTGAGCAGATAGTAGCTGTGTACCATTCTGCCTCCAAACAAAAGGCATGGGACCACTTCACAAAAGCCCAGCGTAAAAACATCAGTGTTTGGTGCAAACAAGCTGAGGTGGGTGACTTTTTCTCTGGTAACCCCTGAAGGACACAGATGCTTTCTTTAACAAGTTATTGATTAGGAGTTTAGCCATAATTAAATAGTGTCAAGCTCCCATGGTCACAACAAGGACCTAATGAAACACCAAAACATGTTCTATCACTTGTCACCGTGTCCAGACCACCTGTGCCAAAAGGGTAATAATGTCCTCATTCTGCTGGATGGAAACCTTAATAGTGAAAATGTATTGGGTTGGCCAAAAAGTTTGTTTAGTTTTTTTTTTTTCCCTTAAGATAGCTCTAGTAGTACTTAGTTGTCTTTAACTTCATTCAAAACAATTTTGTTAGATTGTATTGTGACAGCCGTCATATCAGCGTGCATTAGAAAAAAATTACCAAAATTGGTGAATTTTTGTGCAGCCATATTAATACTGAAGCTGGAAGAAAATATGCAACATTTTGGCATATTGTGCTTTATTATTTCAAGAAAGATAAAAATGCAACTGAAACACAAAAAAAGACTTGTACAATATAGGGAGAAGGTTTTGTGACTGATTGAATGTGTCAAAAGTGATTTCCGAAGTTTCTTGGTACTATTGACATTTTGACCAAATAATTCTTTGCTGTGGGGCAGTCTCATGCATTAGGAGATGTTTAGCAGCACCCCTGGCCTCTACCCACTAGAAGCCAATAGATAGAGATAGCCAACATACTCAAAATATCCAAATCAATAAAGTTATCGGTTAAAATGAAAAATGTGTCTTTTGTTTTACAGAAAAAACTAAACAGACCTTTTGGGCAACCCAATAACTTTGATACTTAAAAGTTTACTTTAAGCTAGCTAGTCTTGGGTACAACAATAATTACTGACCTGTGAATTTAGTGTTTTTATTATTAGGGCTGTCTTACACTTATTAGAGCATCTTGTCAGTTGAGGCTGAAAGCTGCCTGGTGTTACATTGGAGCATTGAAATTTCTCAGCTTCTTTAATCAAACCTGCCCAACCATCTTTATAGATGTCAGCTTTAAAGATAACAGAGGACTCTGATTTTAGATGAAGGTTGATACATACCTCTCTGCTTGTGCTGAAGTGACATTTTTAGCATAACACTAGAATATGTCTGATGTGATTAGGTTGCTATTCTGAATCCGAGATTAAAAACCAAGATAGATTTGTTTTCGGGATGGTGTCACATATATCTCAACTTCTTCTGACCCAGCGCAAACACATTCGATCTATTTATGCAGCAACTTTTTCAACTTTGTTTCTGAGTCCTCCTTACCAGTCTGGTAACATTTTATTTATTTATTTATGTATTTACTTACTTACTTACTTATTTATTTAGATATTTACCTATAGATTGGCATATTCCTTAACATTTAAATACCATTTGTAAGGCATTTACATTTTCTAAAGCATTTTCACATTGATTATCTCCCATACTTCCCAATAGATGTGGTAGTTGGAAAGAACAATGGCTTGGAGCCAGACATGAATCCAAATCACAGCTCTGACATATTATAGCTGTGTGACTTTGAGCTTTCTCCATCTCTACTTCTTCACCTGAAAATTGGAGTTAATAATGAAACCAGTCTTACAGAATTGAATGAGATGAGAGATGTATAGATAGCTTTAAAAATGTAAATGTCATATAAATTATAAATATTTCAATTTATCATGAACACCTCCATAAGGGCTAAGAAGTGGGTATAATATCCGTGTTTTACAGGTGGGCGAACTGAGACAGAAGCATTAAGTGGTGCACACAAAATTATACAGCCAATAACTAGTAAATTCAGGACCAGCAATTCTCATTCTGATATAAACTGCCCTGTGGTCTTGAGCAAGTGATTTAATCTTTGTGGACCTCAGTTTCCTAACCTATAAAATTAAGAGAATAATCTATTCTTTCTGTTCTTCATGGGAGTGCATGGCATAGTTTGTGTGATAACATAAAAATTATGAGAAGCATTTAGAGGAAAATATACCAAACCATATTCATAAGCTGTCTCTGAGCCATCAGTTTCTTGCTCAGCAAAGGGATCTGAGAGTCAGTAGAGAGAAGTTCCTGAAGACACAGCCCAGTGAATAGGTAGAGTCATAAAAATCCAATGATTTTTTTCATTGTTTTTAAAAAATGAATTAGGAATTTTAAAAAGGGAGCTATTGTCTTACTATAACACAAAATAATTTTAGAATACTAGGGTGTACCTCGTATTGTTGAGCTTCAACAAACAAAATTCAGCATTTCAATTCAAACACTTCCTTATACTCTTTCTCAAGTATTATGACAGGCAATGCAGGATGATACAGTATTCGCTTTCAGGGAATGGGAAGGGTAACAAAAGCGATCAAAGGGAGGAGTAGAATTTAGTAACCTTAATTAAAAATATACAAACTCTGTAGTGCAGTTTGAATTGTTTGGAAGAATAAATATTGAAAGAAAAATGTTCAATGTCTTACAAGTATAGAAAATCAGTAATAAGTCTCTACCTTTCCTTTGATATACATACATGTTTATCCCTTCTAGGGGGTGGAAGAACCTGTCTGACTACCCCACCCATTACCAAAAGCTCTGCCTTTACAATACAGATGGTCCCAGCTTACAATGGTTCAACTTAAGATTTTTTTCACTTCATGATGCTGAGAAAGCAATACACAGTTAGTAGAAACTGTACTTCAATTTTTTTTCAGATGTAGAAAAATATTTAATAGCATGTAAAATATTTGCAACACTATTTATAGGGAAAAGCGGGTTTTAAAGAGTATTATAATACCCCATTTTAATTTTTTTAATTTTTTCTTTATTTTAATTGTTGTTCTTATACAGTTTTCTGTCTTTTACTCCCACCCTAGCCCACCACCCCAGCCCTCCCCACCTCCCTCCCATTTCCACCCTCCCTAGTTCTTGTCCATGTGTCTTTTATACTTGTTGCTCTAAACCCTTCCCCTTTTCCCCTGAAATTCCCTCCCCTCTCCCCTCTGGTCACTGTCAGCCTGTTCTCAATTTCAAATTCTTAATGTTTATCTTTTCTCGGGCTAGTGACATGCAATACAATATTCTCCCATGATGCTGGGCAGCAGCAGGCAGCCACAGCGCCCAGTCAACCACAGGCTCACAAGCATAAAAAACCTATACTCTTCAGTGTAATTTGTTGCCAGAAGTGTTTTCAATATTGTGTTCTAAGAAAATTTAAGACAGGCTAGGTTAAGCTATGGTGTTTCGTAGCTTAGGTATATTGAATTCATTTTGACATATGATATTTTCAACTTACAATGGTTTATCACGTTGTACCACATTGTAAGTGGAGGAGCACCTAAATTGCCTTCTTGTAGGAGGAAAGCAGCCTATGCTTGGAGCACTAACTTGCCTAGGCCACAACTCTTTTGTAAATGATTCTGTAATAAAATATTCTCCATGAATATTATTCATCAAAGCTCTTGGCAGTTATATCAAGCTTGTGTATCTGGTGGATATATATTGGATTTTAATTACCGTTTCAGTAAAGATAGCTATGCCAGTGAGCTGGACATTTCTCTGCATCTATAGACAACTGAGAGCTTACACCCTATCACTTAAAATTGAAACAAAGCTTTCTTGGCAGAGTGATGAGGATAAAGTATGTGGCTAGCATGACTTACCAACAGCTAAATGTTTTATGATATTATTCGTAGAATTTATGGAAACCCAGAAAAATGTTTCCTACCCATTGGATTGGACTAAATTAAGGTCTACCTAGGATACTTCAATCTTGATAAGTAGAACAGCTGAGAGTGGAACATAGCTCCACTCACCTTCCTATGGCGTTGCATCCCCTAAACCTAACAGGCCTCTTCTGTATTATATTGGCGCCTCTTTAAATCATGTTTTTTAAACCTCTGCATTCTTTCATTTGATAACAGGCAACTCCGAGGATTAAAAGGAAGTATCCTATAGAAAGTGGCAAAACTGTCCTTTTAAATTGGGGCATCTCAGTGACCTAATTAACTAAATTGTCTTTTTTGGACCTAGGAATTGAGGCTAAAACTCCTAAATCAGGGGTTTCATCAAGTTGGAACTTTCTGACATTGACCGTTTTTTACCAGTTGTCTCTGGAAATAAGTCAGCTGGTGACCTCCTCATGTCACAAAGTACCTATTCTCTGTCTCACTGTCATCCTCCTACCAGCAGCCAGCACTGTCTTACTATGGTGAGAGAGGTTATGGAGTAACAATAAAAAGTCCCTGAAGACAGAGAGCACTCACTTTGGTAGCATATGCCAGGAAGATTAGTTTGTTAATGAGTCTTTTTCATTGGTTTACTCTTCTGACTTATATGTGTGTGAGGCTCCTCCTGGTACAGTTGGAAAGGCTAACAAAAGTAAGGTAAAGTCTCTCCTTTTACTAAAAGTTAGTATGTATAGTGACTTTATTGATAGCTCTCTGTGTTGTGGGAACTCCTTTTCTACATTTAAAACCACATATGTCTCTCACTGAGAAGCTGGCCTAGATTAGAAGTTAAACCTTAGATTAGAAACTAGAGCCATGGAAGTCGGTACTAAAAGATATCCCCTACATTATCAGAGCAGGAGTAAGCCAGATTCAGAAGATTTTCATGTCAGCACTGTTGGGTCCTTGCATGACAGGGGTCTTGTGTCTTCTGTTAGCCTCCATAAAACTGTGGAAAGCTAATTTGTATGTTTTGTCAAGAATGTAAATTGAGACACTTGGCTGATCTTCTGACAAGTAATCTGAACAATCAATAGAAGCTTAGCTGATAAGAAGTTTTGAACCAAGCAGTACAGAAGACGCTTCACAATGGGCACATACAAGATGTGGTGGGGATTGTGGCTCCCAGTCAGCCAGCTGGAGGGGAGAACCCACCAATGAATGAGCCATCAGTAATAAAAATCCAAGTACAATAAGAGAACCCACACAAACTGAATAAATGACATTCCTAGAGCATCCAAATCAGGAGATTCAAGAGCCTGCACCACTGAGTCCCACAGAACTCCTACCACAGAGGCCACTCCATGAAGACAAGCAGTCAAAGAAGAGCAATCTGAGATGCAGAAACAAAGAAAAAGAGTCACCTAAAATGGATAGACAAAGAAAGAACCCCCAATCAAAAGGAAAGGAGGAATCCCCAGAAAAACAGCTAAGTGAAATTGAGGCAAGCAATCTATCAGACATAGAATTCAATATAATGATTATAAGGATGCTTGAAGAACTCAGTGAGAACTTTAAGAAACTTTATGGGAGCTACAAGGAACTTAGTGGGAACTATAGCAGCATGAAAAGGGACACAGAAACTATGAATAAAAACCAGGAGGAAATGAAAAATACAATATCTGAAATGAAGAATATACTATAAGGAATCAAAAGCAGGCTAGATGAACTAGAGGACTGAATCAGGGAGCTGGAAGACAAGGTAGAAAAAAATAGAGCAACAAAACAAAAAAAGACTAAAAAAGAATTAGGATAGTTTAAGGGAGTTTTAGGACAACATGAAACATAGCAACATTCATATCAGAGGCATATCAGAACGAGAAGAAAAGAAGCAAGGAATAGAAAACCTGTTTGAAAAAATAATGACAGAAAACTTCCTTAACTTGGTGAGGGGAAAAGCCACACAAGTTTGGGAAGCACAGAGGGTCCCAATAAAGATGAACCCAAAGAGCCTCACTCCAAGATACATCATAATTAAAATGGCAACATATAAAGATAAAGAAACACCTGATAACATACCAGGAAGATCCAATAAGGTTTGTAGCTGATTTCTCAACAGAAACACTATAAGCCAGATAGGACTGGCACAAAATAATCCAAGTAATGAAAAGCAGAGACCTACAACCAAGACTACTCTATCCAGTGATTTTCTTAGTTAAAATGGAAGGTGAAATAAAGAGCTTCCCAGAAAAAGAAGGCTAAAAGTGTACATCTCCACCAAGCCAGCACTGCAAGAGATGCTAAAGGGACTGCTATAATAAGTTGAAAAGAGAAAGAGAGAGGAAGAAACACAGGTATGAAATAAATGGCAATGAATAAGTACCTACCAATAATAATCTTAAACGTGAATGTATGAAATGCTCCAATAAAAAGATATAGGGTAGCTGAATGAATAAGAAAACATGACTCACATATATGCTGTCTACAAGAGACCCACCTCAAAAGAAAAGATCTACACAGGCTGAAAGTGAAGATATGGAAAAAAATATTCTAAGCAAGCTGACATGAAAAGAAAGCTTGGGTAGCAATACTTGAATCAGACAGAATAGCTATCAAACCAAAGGCCATAGCCCTGGCTGGTGTGGCTCAGTGGATTGAGTGTGAGCCTGTGCACCTAAGGATTGCTGGTTCAATTCCCAGTCAGGGCACATGCTTGGGTTGTCTGCCAGGTCCCCAATAGAGGGTGTTTAAGAAGCAGCCACCAATTGATTTTTCTCTCCTCTCTCTCTCCCTCCTTTCCCCTCTCTCTAAAAATAAGTAAATAAATAAAATCTTTTTTTTAAATGGCCATAAAAAGAGACAAATAAGATCCCTACATAATACGTAAGGGAATAGTCCAACGAGAGGATGTAAAACTTGTATCACCCAACATACAAGCACCTAAATATATAAGGAAAATTTTGGAGGATGTCAAGAAAGATATCAACAGCAACACAGTTCATATAGGGGATTTTAACACCCCATTGTCAACAATGGACAGACCTTCCAAACAAAGAATCAACAAGGACATTGTGGCACTGAACGATACTCTAGATAAAATGGACTTAATTGATATATACAGAATCTTTCACCCCCCAAAAAAAGAAAATAAACTTTTTTTTTCAAAGGCACATGTTACATTGTCAAAGAAAGAACACATGGTAGGACACAAAACAAGCCTCAACGATTCAAGGAAATAGAAATCATATCAAGCATCTGCTCAGATCACAATGCATTGAAACTGGAAAGCAAACTCAAGGAAAAAACTCAAAAACATTCAAATACATAGAGACTGAGTAACATGTTATTAAATAATGAAAGGGTCAGCAATGAGAACAAGTAAGAAATCAAAAGGTTTCTGGAAACAAATGAAAATGAACGCAAAATAACCCAAAACCTATGGGACACAGTGAAGGCAGTACTGAGAGGGAAGTTCATAGCCACACAGGCCTACCTAAATATACAACCTAACCTTACATCTATAAGAACTAGAAGAACAACAACAAACAAAACCCAGAGTGAGTAGAAGGAAGGAAATAAGATCCCAGCAGAATTAAATGTATAGAGACTAAAAAAAAAAAAAAAAAAATTAAAGAATCGATAAATCTAAGAACTGCTTCTTTGAAAAGGTAAACAAAATTGGCAAACCTTTGAGCAGACCCATCATGAAAAAAAAGGGAGGGGACCCAAATAAACAAAATCAGAAATGAAAGAGGAGAGATTACAACTGATACCACCGAAATACAAAGGATTGTAAGAAATTACTACAAATGACTCTATGTCAATAAATTGGACAACCTGGGGGAAATGGACAAATTTCTGGAAACATACGATCTTCCAAAACTGAATCAAGAGGAAGGAGAAAGTCTGAAAAGACCAATAACAGATAATGAAATTGAAGGAGTAATAATAATAATAATAATAATAATAATAATAATAAACCTCACAGCACGCAAAAGACTGGACTGGATGGATTCACAGATGAATTTTGCCAAACACTTAAAGAACTAACACCTATCCTTCTCAATCTATCCCCAAAAAATCAAGAAGAGTGAAGACTCCCACACTCTTTTTATGGGCCAGTATCATCCTAATTCCAAAACCAGGTAGAGCCACAACAAAGAAAGAAAACTATAGGCTAATATCATGGATGAACATAGATGCTAAAATCCTCAACAAAATACTGGCAAACCCGATTCAGCAATACATTAAAAAGATCATACAACATGACCAAGTGGGATTCATCCCAGGGATGCTAGCATGGTATGATATTCACAAATCAATAAGTGTAAGACACAACATAAACAAAAGCAAAGACCAAAATCACAGGATCATATCAATAGATGAAGGTAAAGCATTTGATAAAGTACAGTACCCATTTGTGATAAAAACACTCAGCAAAGTGGGAGTAGAGGGAGCATTCCTCAACATAATAAAGGCCATAGTTGAGAAACCTACAGTGAACATCCTACTCAATGGGCAAAAGCTAAAAGCTTTCCCTCTAAGATCAGGAACAAGACAAGGATGTCCACTTTCACCACTTCTATTCAACATAGAATCGGAAGTCCTAGCCACAGCGATCATACAAGAAAAAGAATTAAAAAGCATCCAAATTGGAAAGGAGGAAGAAAAGCTGTCACTGTAGACAACATGGTGGTGTACATAGAGAACCCTTTAGACTCCACCAAAAAAAAAAAAAAAAAAAAAATACTCAACCAAATAAATGAATTTGGCAAAATGGTGGGATACAAAGTCGATATTCAGAAATCAAAGGCATTTTTGTACACCAACAATGGAATATCAAAAACAGAAATTAGAGAAAAGCTTTGCTGGTGTGGCTCAGTGGATTGAGTGCTGGCCTGCAAACCAAGGGGTTGCTGGTTAAATTCCCAGTCAGGGCACATGCCTGGTTTGCAGTCCAGATCCCCAGTAGGGGGCCATGTGAAAGGCAACTATACATTGATGTTTCTCTCCCTCCCTTTCTCCCTTCCATCCTCTCTCTCTAAAAATAAATAAGTAAAACCATTTTTAAAAATTAGGGGTATCCCATTTACTAGAGCAACAAGAAAAATAAAATTCTTAAGAATAGACTTAACCAAGGAAGTAAAAGACCTGTGCTCAGAAAACTACAGAACTCTACAGAAATAAATTAAGGAGTACACAAGTAAATGGAAGTATATACCATGCTCATCAGTTAGAAGAATTAACATAATCAAAATTCCCATACCACTCTATGCAATCTATAGATTCAATGCAATCCCTATCCAAATACCAATGACATATTTCACAGATATAGAACAATATTTCCAAAATGTATATGGAACCATAAAGGACTCCAAATGGCCTCAGCAATTTTGAGAAAGAAGAACAGAGTAGGAGGGATCACAATACCTGATATCAAACTATACTGCAAGGCCACTCTAATCAAAACAGTCTGGTACTGTCATAAGAACAGACACATAGATCAATGGAACAGAATAGAGAGCCTAGAAATAAACCCATATCATTACAGTCAGTTAATATTTGACAAAGGGGGCAGGAACAGAAAATGGAGTAAAAATAGCCTCTTCAATAAATGGTGTTGGCAGATCTGGACAAGTACATGCAAAAAAAAAAAATGAAACTACACCACCAGCTTACACCATGCACAAAAATAAACTCAAGATGGGTAAAAGACTTAAATATAAGTCAGGACACCATAAAAGTCCTAGAGAAAAACATAGGCAGGAAATTTTCAGATATTCCACACAGCAATATTTTCACCAATACATCCCCTACAGTAAGGGATATAAGTAAAAGAATAAACAAATGGGATTACATCAAACTAAAAAGCTTCTGCATGGCTAAGGAAAGCATCAACAAAATACAAAGGGAACCAACCTTATGGGAAAACATATTAGCCAAAGATTCCTCGGACAAGGGTTTGATCTCCAAAATATATAAAGAACTCACACGACTCCATGCCAAGAAGAAAAAAAATCCAATTTCAAAAGTGGACAAAAGACCAGAACAGACACTTCTCCAAGGAGGACACACAGAGGACCCAGAGACATATGAAAGGATGCTGAGCATTACTAGCCATCAGAGAGATGCAAATTAAAACCACAATGAGATACCACTTCATACCAGTCAGAATGGCCATCATAAATTAACAAACAAGAGCTGTTGAGGTTGTGGAGCAAACACAACCCTAGTACACTGTTGGTGGGAATGCAGACTGGTGCAGCCACTGTGGAAAA
This sequence comes from Glossophaga mutica, assembly GCA_039655065.1. Classification (NCBI taxonomy): domain Eukaryota; kingdom Metazoa; phylum Chordata; class Mammalia; order Chiroptera; family Phyllostomidae; genus Glossophaga; species Glossophaga mutica. The sequence goes on from CM077318.1 coordinate 27,734,544, forward strand.
CAGTGTGGGATTTCCTCAAACAACTAAAGATGGAACCGCCTTTCTTTTATTTTTTAAGTATATTTATTGATTTTGCTTTTGCAGTTGTCCCATTTTTTCTCCCCTTTTTCCCCCTCTCCCCTGTACCCCCTCCCTTCAGCTTTCCCCTCCCTTAGTTCATGTCGATGAGTCATACAAATAAGTTCTTTGGCTTCTCCCTTTCCTATACTATTCTTAACCTCCCCCTGGCTATATTTTACCTACCAATTATGCTTCTTATTCCCTGCACATTTTCCGCCATTCTCCCCCTCCCCCTCCCCACTAATAACCCTCCATCTGATTTATCTGATTTCCATTTCTGTGGTTCTGTTCCTATTCTAGTTGTTTGTTTTTTGGTTTTGTTTTTTAGGTTCAATTGTTGATAGTTGTGAGTTTGTTGTCACTTTACTGTTCATATTTTTTTTATCTTCTTTTTCTTAGATAAGACCCTTTAACATTTCATATAATAAGGGCTTGGTGATGATGAAGTACTTTAGCTTTACCTTATCTGGGAAGCACTTTATCTGCCCTTCCATTCTAAATGATAGCTTTTAGATAGAGTCATCTTGTATGCAAGTCCTTCCCTTTCAAGACTTCCATACTTCTTCCCAGCCCCTTCTTGCCTGTAAGTTTTGGAGTTTTTTTGTTTTGTTTTGTTTTGCTTCTTTTTGTCTTTGTCTTTGTCTTTGTTTTTGAGGAATCACCTGATAGTTTCATGGGAACTCTAGCAGGTAACTTTTTCCTTTTCTTTGTATTCACTTTATTGTATTATGTATTCTTAGGATGCTCTCCTTATCTTTAATATTGGATAATTTAATTATGACTTGTCTTGGTGTGGTCCTCCTTGTGTCCAACTTCTTTGAAACTCTTGAGTTTCCTGGGCTTACATGTCTATTTCTTTTGATAGATTGGGAGCATTTTCCTTTATTATTTTTTCAAATAAGTTTTTGATGTCTTGCTCTTCCTCTTCTTCTTCAGACACCCCTATGATTCAGATGTTGGAACATTTAAAGTTGTCCCAGAGGTTCCTAAGCCTCTCCACATTTTTTTTTTTGAATTCTTGTTTCTTCATTCTGTTCTGCTTGAATGCTTCTTTCTTCCTTCTGCTCCAGACCATTGATTTGAGTCCTGATTTCCTTCCCTTCACTGTTGGTTCCCTGAATATATTCCTTTATTTCACTTTGCATAGCCTTCACTTCTTCCTTTATTTTGTGATCATACTCAACCATTTCTGTGAGCATCCTGATTACCAGTGTTTTGAACTCTGCATCTGATAGGTTGTGTATCTCCTCGTCGCTTAGTTCTTTTTCTGGAGTTTTGACCTGTTCTTTTATTTAAGCCATATTTCTTTGTCTTGGCACACCTGTTATGTTTTAAGGGGTGGAGCCTTATGCATTCTTAGGGGTGGGATGTAGACCACTTCGATGCATTGTGGTGCTGTATGTGGGGGAGGGGTCAGACAGGGAACAGTGTCACTTGCTCAGTCCTTGCCCTGCTTTCAGTCACTTCCCCTGCTACCCACAAGCAAATTGGTCCCTTTTGGTGTTCATTACCCCTGGGTTGGTTTGTGTACATTGTAGGGCCCTGTGGGTTCCTCCAACGAACTCTCCTGTAAGATTGACAGTTTCTACTGCCACCGCAACCCCCAAAGGTTTCGAGGCTTAATTTCCACACCCAGAAACCCTGGATTGCGCAGTCTATCTCTCTCCCCAGTGGATCCTCCCCATTTATCCATATGTAAATTAAAACAGCTTGGTCTACCAGTCACCACCTTGCTGTGTGTCCTCTCCATCTCAGCTACCCATCTCCACCCCTCCTACCAGTCTGGAAGAATGTTTCTTCTTTAACTTCTTGGTTGTCGGACTTCCATACAGTTCAATTTTCTGGCAGTTCTATTTGGTTTTTGTTTTTAAATTGGTGGTTGTCCTTCTTTAGGTTGTGCAAGGAAGCAAAGCATATCTACCTATGCCTCCATCTTGGCCAGAAGTCAGAACTGCCTTTTGATTCAGTTTTCCCACTGCTGTGATTATACCCTAAGAATCCTGAATCACCAATTCAGAAGAACATATGTACCCCAATGTTCATAGCGGCATTATTTACAATAACCAAGTGCTGGAAACAGCCTTAGTACCCATCAATAAATGATTGGTACATTTACACAATGGAATACTATGCAGCAGAAATAAAGAAGTAGCCCCTACCCTTCACAACAGCATGGATGGAACTGAGGAGCATTATGCTAAGTGAAATAAGCCAGGCAGTGAAAGACAAATACCATATATTCTCACCTATAAGTGGAACATAATCAACAAAACAAACAAGCAAGCAAAATATAAACAGATACATGGAAATAAAGAACAAACTGACAGTGACCAGAGGGATGGGGGGATGGGATAACGGGAGAGAAAGATAAGGCGCAAGCAAAGGAACACAAATAGAGGACTCAGGGGAGCAGATTGACTGTGGGAATGAGGTGTCTAGGTAAGTGAGCAATGGAGAAAAAGGCAGAACAACTGTAACTGAACAACAATAAATAGAAAAAAAGGAAAAAAATTAAAAGATACCCCCTTGCATACTCCCTAATATACCATTTATGCCACTAAGCCAGAAGAAAAGGGTCTTGGTGATTACTGTCATTCTTGTAAGATGAAATACTGTGATTGCTAATAAAACTTTCCAGATTTCCAGGCCTACTATTTCAAACTCTGAAGACTGTTTGCAGATCATCTGCATACCCTTGGTTTAGGACTCATTTACATTAACACTAGCTATTGGCTTTCAGACATCAAAACACATATAACACAATTTCGATCAACACAATTTGTATTTCCAGTATGTATCATACAATAGACGTTGATAAGAACTGGTGTTTGTGCTTCACTTTGTTGTATTATGTGATATTGTAGAATCAAATTTTCACATAAGTGTAGAAGCTACCTCCCTATCCTCTGCTCCTTTCCATTCCTGTATCTCACCCTTCCCCTACCAAGTATCCTAATAATCTTGAAAGTCTGTGTAAGTAAAATTTTGTTACATAATTGACAAGGAATTTTGCTTTGTGATAATCAAGTTTCTATAAAAAACATGGCTACATTAAAGATCGATTTATGATTTGCTTTATGATAAATCAAGAACATCAGCAAGTATGCAGATGATTCTTTTCATGCATTTTCTTCTGTCTAGGGTTTTTGTTTTATTCTATGTTGAAAGTGTTTTGTCCTCCATTGTGGAGCAGTGTGTGAATTTCTGAGCTTCAGAAAAGTTAACATTAGAATAGACTCAAAGCCATTACAGTGCATGTTCAGAAATCACTAACAGTTCACTATTTAAATGAAAAATGTCACAGGTCTACTGTGGGCAAGATAGTGGCATGGAAACTTTAGGGTGGCTGCATTACCTTTTTTGATGTAGTCTATCTGTGATGTGACCCACTCAATTTCAGATAGAGATTTACAAATGAAAATTTCTTGAAAATGTTTGTCATGCGATTGCCACTGTTATAGTTTTATTTTTTAGTCCCTACTTGAGGGTCTTTTTTTTCAGAGAGAGAGAAGAGAGAGAAACAGCAGTTGGTTGACCCAGGATCAAACCTGCAACCTGGGTATGTGTTCTGACAGGGAATCAAACCCACAAACATTCAGTCTATGGGATGATGCTCCAACCAACTGAGCCACACTGGCCAGGGAGCCACTGTTTTGCTTTTGCACTGGATCCAAATGTCAGGATGAGAATGGAGGCAAATTTGGGAGGTGCAGTTATTTCTCATGCTCCCTGAACTTCAGTCACTCAGAGTCCTCCTTCTACCTATACCTATGTCCAAGCTAGGTGGAGTGCTTTCATTAGGTAACTGCCACCTTTCAGCCTTTCAATCTGAAAGTATTTGTTAGGGTTTGCTTACCAAAGTAGAGCTCTTTTTACCCACTGGAGATTACAGAAAACAGTGATCCTAGATAAGAGTTTTTATGATAAGGTTGTCAAAGAATTAAAATCTCACTTGGTTTTCTTGGAGGTACTGTCATTTACTAAATGCTCCCCATGAGTGTACTGTTAATATTGTACCCTTTAACCTCAGTTGTTCTCTTTGCTTTCTATCTCATTCACGTGACTTAGTGTTAGATATTTTTAGAAGAGTAATGATACACTCCTTGGTTTCCTTTTAGCTAAGAATGATGGTCTAGTGGTAAGTGGGCTCTAACCAGTTTGCCTGTCAGGCTAAATAACTTAGAGCTAGCTCCCTATTAGTTTTTCTGACCCTTATTTCATTCTCAACTAAAACAACCAGTAACTCTTGTTCCTAAAGTATTTTGAGGCATTGAGATAAAATTTGTCAGTAGGTATGTTATATCTCTAGGGATTTTTGTAAAAGATGTGATAGACCTCTAGATAAGCTGTGTCACTTAGTTATTAAACTTTTTATACTTCTAAGAAGAGATTATGCTTTCTTGCCCAGCTACAAACGGAAGCATGCTTTGTGGATGCTGAGCAGCTAAAGGGCATATCTTAGCTCTAGTAGGAAGATTTTTTCGCCCTGGAATATTTCCCTGTAATGAACACAATTTACTCTTGAAGAACACAGTAACTTTCCTAGTATTAGACAACGTGTTGTGAATTGAGGGTTGGTCTTTGCTTGTACCCTCTGCCAGTCCACATCCTGGTTAGGCAACTAGGAGAAGCATGACTTGTCCTGATGTGGTAAATTGTACAATATTTGAATTCGTCAGTGTCACACCTCATTAGAATCATCTTCCCAGGTAGAGCTCTTTGATGATAACCAAAACCCAGACTCATGAGATAGAATGAATTCTTAGAAATGAGCAGTTTCTTTCTTTTACTCTGCACAATGAGTTTCAAATCTTAGAAAATCTCTCTTGACAAAGCCCTTTAAGGTTCATTTTTCTCAAGCAACTTGTTGTTTTCTATTTTAAGTAATGCCCCTGCAGCACATGAGGGATGCTATCTTAGTATTTCTATTTTTTCTTACTTCTATTTTTTTTTTTTTTTTTTTTACTTCTTAACTATCAGTAATAACATTGAATAGCTCACTTTCTGTAAAGGTATTTTTATTTATCTATAGTGAAAACTTAATTTAGAAATCATTACTTTTCCTGATAAAAGGAATAACAAAGGAGGATATTAGTTTAGATGGTGATTAACTATGACATTAATTATAAAGAAATGTATTTGAAATATTTATAATCCCTCTAAATGAAAGTGGTTTTCACCAGACAGCTTTGGATATTTCCTGTGTTGTGGCCCATCTGGGACTAACCTGGCAAGGAATTCACACCTCAATGTGGAGAACCTCTAACAGGCATCGAGTAGTCTCTAAATGATTGCAAGCTGCTCCAAAATACACAGTTCTCATGTTTACTCTTTTTAAAAAATGACTTTTCTAGTGTGGTCTCAATCATTTCTAGTGTTTTCATACCTTCCTGAAGACCAGTATTTACATTTGGCAGCACTTCCTTTCAGCCTAAAGAACTTTCTTTAGCATTTTTTATGGTACAAGTCTTTGGGTGACAAATTCTTGTATTTACATTTCTCTGGAAATATATTTCTCTCATCATCATTCTTGAAAGATTTTTTTCTCTGAATATAGGATTCTGAATAAACAGATATATATTTTTACACTTTAAAGAAATTTTTCCCCTGACTTCTGGCCTTTGTTGTTTCTGAAAAAAATCAAAGTATTCAAATTACTGTTCCCTTGCATATAATGTTTTGTTTTTTTTCTGGTTGCTTTGACAATTTCTCCTTTTTCAGTTTTATGATAAAAAATATACACAGCAGTGTATAAGTTTAAGATGTACAGCATAATGACTTTAATTACATATATTGTGAAATGATTATCACAATAAATTTAATTAAAGAGTTTTTCTATAGTTTTCAGCAGTTTTACTGTGGTGTTCCTAGACATTCTTTTTTCACATATATCCTGCTTTGGATTCACTGAGTTCTTTGAATATATAGATTAATATCTCTCATCAGATTTGAGAAATCTTCATCTATTTTTTCTTCAAAGATTTCAAATGATTTAATCTCTCCTATTTCTGTGATTCCAGTTAGTTTCTCTCTGTTCTTCAGATTGGATAAATTTGTATTGTTCTCTTTAAGTTCTCTTTTTATTCCGTCATTTTTATTCTACTGTTAGATTCATGCAATTACTTTTAGTTCAAATATCCTCAGATATTGTATTTTTCAGGTTTAGAATTTTCATTTGGTTCTTTTTAAATTTTCTAATTCTCAGCTAAGGTTTTTTATCTTTTCATTCAGTATAAGCATAGTTCTCTTCCATCACTGAGATAATGATAATAGCTGCTTTAACTCCTTGTCTGCCAAATGCCGTACCTGGTTGATTTCAAGTTTGGTCTCTGTTGATTGTTCTTTTGTCTTGAAAATGGATCTCATCCTACTTCTTTGTATGTCAAGTAATTTGGGGCTTTTCCTGTATATTGTGAATATTTTTTTCTTTTGAGACTTTGCATTCTCTTATGTTCTTCCAAATAATGTTGTCTTTGCTTTCCTTTGTTTTAATGGTACATGTACTTCATTAGAGTTAAGGTGAAAATTCTCTGTCTTAGATAGCAGTTCCAGTCTCAGTTCAGTTCTTTTAGCCTTAGCTGTGTTGTTTGGAATTTGCACTGTGCTTTTATGGTTCATGGGTCATACAAAAATTTGAACAGATCTTTTACACAGAATTTGAATTTCTCTGTCTTTGGCTATCTCCTTTCTGAGATTTCCCACCTCACTTTCCAGTGGCTGTGGTGTTACCCTGAACTCTCTTCTTGATTTCTTTAGGTTATAAAGACTGTGGCTTTTCAATTAAAAATTTAGCCAACCTGTGAGGTCCTAACTGTGGTCTGCTTCAGACTACTAAAGGGCCCTTAAAAACTGGAAGACCCACACCCTTATTCCAAATATCAGCTCCTCCTCAGAATATGCCTGCTTTTGTTCACTCTCCACTGCCATTCAGTAGATAAGGGTTTGGTTTGGTTCGGTTTTTTGTTTCATTCTTAAATATAGTTATTATCTATGGAAGGTGTGATCTAATAAAAAGTTCACTCCTGACTGCTCATTTTTGCTGTAACTTTTAAACCTGCAAAAGTATAATTAAGAGTTCTGTTGAATACAACGCTAAGGGGAGAGGGAAGAGGATGGAAAGCAGTGAAGTGAAGGGATTATACATAGGAAGGTGAAAATGGCAGAATGCTTAAGGAAAAGTCCAGAAATTCATGCGAGTAAGAGGTGAAAGGTCTTTTGTGGACAACAGTACTTTCTAATATGGGAAAGATACAAGAATCAACAACGCCAGAGCTCTGGGTATGGAAAGAAAGCCTTATGCAAGACAGAGTGCACAAAATCTGCTCTGTTCTATTGAAATGATTTTAACTACAACGGGCCCCTTTGCCTTTGCCTGAAGAGTACTCTGAAATTTTGTTTTGTGTCAAAAAACCTTCTTTATCTTATCCTTAACTCTGTTCATTTTCTCAACATTTTAAAGGCTGTCCTACCTAAAAATTATACCTTTCAATTTTAGGAAATTCGCAACATACATAATGATGAATTAATGGGAATCAGGAGAGAAGAAGAAATGGAGATGTCTGATGATGAAATAGAAGAAACAGCAGAAACAAAAGAAACTGAGGAATCAGGTAAAGATCATTCTGCTTTGTTTTATTTAAATAACATCTACTTGCAGGGATAATATTTAAAAACTGTTAACAGTTTTTTGAGCACTACCCCATCAGACTGGAACTTCCAAAAAACAATTGATGAGGCCATTTAAGTACAAACTGGCTGAACATCAGCCCTGTACAGGATTTTCTGTACAGGTTTGTCTCCATTTAGCCTTCATATTCTATCATAGAATCTAAGTAAAACTGGACTTTCTTTTCCTAGGAGCACTGGACATTTAGGAAGCATTGTTATATATTTGATTTGGATGTATTCATAGTACATTCTATAGTAGAAACCATAAGAGAGCTTATGCATAAATAGGTAACTAGCAAAACTTTTGGAAAAATAGTTATATACCTACATAACTCATACCCTACACCAAAATTAATAACAGATGAATTTGAAATTCAACTGTAATACATATAGCAAAAGAAATTCTGGAAAATATGGGAACTGGTTATTTAATTCAAAACGAAGGTATCCAAAGATAGAAATCATGAAAATATTTTGATTAATTTATATGCATAAAATGTAAGTATTTCTTTTTAGGAATCTATGTTCATCAGGGATATTGACCTATAATTTTCTTTCTTGGTAGTGCCTTTATCTAGTTTTGGAAGTAGGAAAATGCTGGCCTCCTAAAATGAGCTTGGAAGTCTTCCCTCCTCTTGAATATTTTGGAGTAGTTTGAGAAGCATAGGTGTTAGTTCTTAATTGAATGTTTTGTAAAATTCACTTGTGAATTTTAGAAAACAGGTCCAGAGCTTTTGTATCTTGGGAGTTTGTTAATTACTCCTTCAATTTCACTAGCTGTAATGTGTCTATTAAGGTTCTCTAATTCCTCCTGATTCAATTTTACAAGATTGTATATTTCTAGGAATTTATCCATTTCTTCCAAATTGTCCAATTTGTTGGCATATAGTTGTCTGTAATATTTTCTGAAAAATCCTTTGTATTTCTTTGGTGTCAGTTGTTACTGCCGTCTTTCATTTCTTTTTTTCAATTTTACTGTATTGTATTGTATTGTACTGTATTGTTGTTCAAGTACAGTTGTCTCCATTTTCCCCTCACCACTCTCCCCCGCCCCACCCACCCCCTCCCACCCTTAATCCTACTTCCATTTGGCTTTCTCCATGGGTCCTTTATACATGTTCCTTGATGACTCTTCCCCTACTTTCCCCATTATCTCCCTCCCCCACCCCTCTGGTTACTGTCAGTTTGTTCTTTCTTTTCACATTTTTTTATTGTTGTTCAAGTACAGTTGTCTCCATTTCCCCGCCCCCCCAACCTCAGCCATCCCCACTTCCCCTCCTTGATCCTACCCCCTTTGGTTTTGTCTATGTGTCCTTTATACATGTTCCTGAAAAATATGTCCCTTCCCCCCCATTATCCCTTCTCATCACCCCTCTGGTTACTGTCAGTTTGCTCTTTATTTCAATGTTTCAGTTATATTTTGCTCATTTGTTTGTTTTGTTGATTAGGTTCCACTTAAAGGTGAGATCATATGGTATTTTGTCTTTCACTGCCTGGCTTATTTCACTTAGCATAATGCTCTCCAGTTCCATTCATGCTGTCTCAAAGGGTAGGAGTTTCTTCTTTCTTTCCACTGTGTAGTATTCTCTTGTGTAAATACACCATTATTTTTTCATTTCTTATTCTATTTATTTGGGTTCTCTCTCTTTTTTCTTGATGAGTCTAATTAAAGGTTTCTCAATATCATTTATATTTTCAAAGAACCAGCTCTTGGTTTCATTGATCTTTATATTGTTTTATTAGGCTCTATTTCATTTATTTCTGCTCTGATCTCTATTATTTCTTTCCTTCTACTCACTTTTGTTTGTTGTTCTTTTTAAAGTCCCTTTAAGTATAAAGTTAGATTGTTTATTTGAGATTTTTCTTGTGTTCTTTTTTTGAGATGAGCCTGTAATGCTGTGAATTTCCCTCTAACAACAGCTTTCCCAGAGTCCCATAGAATTTGGATTGTTGTGTTATCATTTTCATTCATTTCAAAGTAACTCTTGATTTCTTCCTTGATCTCATTGTTAACCCACTCATTGTTTAGTAACATGTTATTTAGCCTCTGTCTTGCCTTTCAGATTTTTTCCTTGTTTTTGATATCTAATTTTAAACCATTATGGTCAAGAAGATGTTTGTAATTATTTCAATATTCTTAAATTTATTGACCTTGTTTTGTGTCCTAACATGTGGTCTACCCTAGAAAATGTTTTATGAACACTTGAAAAGAATGTATATTTTGCTGCTTTGGGGTGAAATGCTCTGAAGATATCAATTAAGTTCATCTGATCTAGTGTGGTTTTCCTTGTTTCCTTGCTGATTTTCTGTCTGTAAGATCTACCCATTGATGTCAGTGGGCTGTTAAAATCCCCTGCTATTACTGTATTTTTGTTGATCTCTGCCTTTATGGCCATCAAGATTTGCTTTGTAGGTGCTCCTGTTTTGGCTCCATAAATGTTTACAAGGGTTATATCCTCCTGTTGGATTCTTCCCTCTTTCATGATATAGTGTACTTCTTTGTCTCTTACTATAGTCTTTGTTTTAAAGTTTACTTTGTCAAATATAAGTATAGCTACCCCAGCATTTTTCCTCCTTCCATTCACATGAAATATCTTTTTCCATCCACTCACGTTTAGTCTGTGTGTATCTTTTGCTGAAGTGGGTCTCTTGTAGACAGCCTATATATGGGTCTTGTATTCCTATTCATTCAGCTGCCCTATGTCGTTTGATTGGAGCATGTAATCAGTTCACATTTAAGGTTATTGTTGGATAGGTACTTATTTATGGCCATTCTATTTTTTATACCTATATTTGCTTTCTCTAATTCTTTCTACTACTCCTCCTCCTTCTTCTTCCTCTTTTTTCTTCTTCTTTTCCTCCTCCTCCTCTTCCTCCTCCTTCTTTCTTCTTTTTTCTTCTCCCTTTAACATTTGTTGCAGTACTGGTTTGATGTTAACAAACTCATTTAGCTTTTTCTTGTCTGGGAAGATCCTTATTTCTCCTCTGACTTTAAGTGATAGCTTTGCTGGGTAAAGTAGCCTTGGTTGTAGGTCTTTGCTTTTCCTCACCTTGAATATTTCACGCCTGAAATGTTTCTGATGAGTAATCAGATGCCAGTCTAATTGGTGCTCCCTTGTAGGTAACTACCTACCTTTCTCTTGTGGCTTTTAGGATTCTCTCCTTGTCTTTAAGCCTTGTCATTTTAATTATGTTCCTTTCTGTAGACCTTTTCATGTCCAACTTGTTTGAGACTTTCTGAGCTTTCTGCACTTGTGTGTTTTTTTTTTCTTCTACCAGATTAGGGAAGTTATCTGTCATTATTTGTTCAAATAGGTTCTTGATCCCTTGCTCGCTCTCTTCTCCTTCTGGTATTCCCATGCTGTGAATGTTATTACATGTCATGTTGTCCAAAATGTTTCTTAAGCTCTCCTCATTTTTAAATTAATTTTTCTCTTTGGTGCTTTGCCTGGGTGTTTTGTTTTTTGTTTTTTTTGTTTGTTTGTTTGTTTTGTTTTTTGACCTTGCCTTCCAAATCACTGATTCAATTCTCTGCTTCATCTAACCTACTGCTGATTCTTTCCAGTGTATTATTTATTTCAGATATTGCATTCTTTATTTCTTACTGGTCCTTATTTATGGTTTCTATGACTTTTTCACAGTGTTGAGTATCTTTATAATGATTATTTTATACTCTCTATCTGATAAATTGCTTGCCTCCATTTCATCTAGTTCCTCTTCTGGAGATTTCTCTTATTCTTTCATTTGGGGTCTGTTTCTTTTCCTTTTTTTTAAAGATTTTATTTATTTATTTTTAGAGAGAGGGGAAAGAAGAGAAAAGAGGGAGAATGAAACATCAATGTGTGGTTGCCTCTAATGCACACCCTACTGGAGACATGACCTGTAACCCAGGCATGTGCCCTAATTGGGAATCGAACTGGTGACCCTTTGGTTCACAGGCCCGTGCTCAATCCACTGAGCTACACCAGCCAGGGCTGAGGTCTATTTGTTTGTCTTTGCATTTTGGCTGCTTCTTTGTATTTTCCACCAGTTGTTAAACTAATCAAGCTGTAATCATTTGCCATGTTTAAGTACCACAGGGTGAGACAGAGTAGTTCCTGCCAGTGTAGCTATTGTTAGGCTGAAGCCACTTGGAAAGCAGTGTTCTGCCTGAGATGATGGCTTCTGAAGTATGGGCAATGACTTAGCACAGGGATCCTGGTGGCTGTTTCTTTAGTTCTCTCCCTAAAACCACCAGCCCAGATTCTCCTCATGCATCTCTAGTCCACTCTGCCCTCCTTCTGCCAGAGCCTAGGGTAGGTGACTGCAAAGGAAATATTGTCTGTTGTCTCTTTAAGCAGCTCTCTGTGTCTCTAGCTGTCTCTCATTGGCAGATGGAAACCCTGTTGCTTTTCACAGGTTGATGTTATCTGTGTTCCTTTCTAGCTCTGGTGCTGTAGCCTTGGAGCCCAGCTTTGGGTTTAGACCCCACACTTGTCAGAGCGAATCTTCCAGCTGCTGAAATATCCCTCTGGCACTCCAGCTGCCACCCAGGGGAGCCCAGCCAGCCCTTTTGTGTCTGCTCCAGACACCCTCCCAGTGTTGTTGTGGTAAAGTCATTTCTTCTGTCTGCCCGTGGTTATGAGGCTTCTCTCCGGCTAGTGTTCAGTTTGTTATTCAAGATGATTTCTCTACAATTTAATTGTAATTCCAGATTGGTCCTGGAAGGAGGTTAGTGTAGCATACACTCACTTGTCTGCCATCTTGGATCCCTCTGTGTTCTTTTCCATGCTGTTGTAGTTCTCACTAAGTTCCTTGAGCATCCTTATAACCATTTTGTTGAACTCTGTATCTGAGAATTCACCTGCCTCCACTTCATTTAGCTCTCTTTCTAAAGAGTTCTCCTGTTCTTTCATTTGGGGCATGTTCTTGTCTTCCCCTTTTGGTTGTCTTTTTGTGTGTGTTTAATATATATATAGTGCGTGACTACATGCGTGTGTGTGTGTGTGTGTGTGTATTAGATCTAATATATATATATATATTAGATTTCCTATGATTCCCAGTCTTGGTAGTTTGGCTTTATGCAGTAGGAGTCCTGTGAAACACAGTGGCACAGTCACCTTGGTCACCTGAGTTGGGTCTACCAGAAACATCCCTTTGGTGGGTTATCAGTCACCAAGCTCTGTTTACTTAATCTCCTAAAGGATTCTGATTCCAAACCTCCCTCTTATCATCTTCATCCTTTACCCTGAACTAATATACTATTATGGCCTTTTAACTGGATATGCAAGCTTTGTGTCTTCTACCAACCTGTTCTTCCCAGGCTCCACAAATCCCAACCATAAAAATAAAATAGAGTAAAATAAAACAGAATCTATAAAGTAAAAGGAAATGCATACAATATATGAGTTTACCTATCTGCTGCCTTCCATTACAGTTACTTGGAAGTTTACTGGGAACCAAACAGGAGTCTACAAAGACTTGTCTGTGTAAAGGCTTTTGTTCTTGCCTGTTACAGTCAGGATTTCACTGTGAGACAGAGACCATGGTGTGGGTCTCTAGTTGAACTCATAAGGCAAACCTGTTTTACAATATAATATACCAGGCAGTGACCAGAGGGGAGGGGAAGGGGGATGAGGGTAGAAAGAAGGGGAAGGAACTAGTCAAGGAACATGTATGAATGACCCATGGACATGGACAACAGAGTGGGGACAACAACTGTGGGAGCGGAGAGTGGGATGGGCAGAGGAGAGCAAAGGTGGGGGAAATTGGGACAACTGTAATAAAACAACAAAAAATATTTAGTAAAAAAACAATATAACACACCACTCTTCAATTTTATAACAAGCTATCTTGGAGGGAGATTATCATGAGGGAGATTAAAATATCAGCTGAAAAACTAGTGTTTTCAGCTAAACCACTCCAGACAATCTTAGGAGCTCTGTGCTAGACATAGAGATATGGTTGCATACTCTCTGTACCATGTGCATGTGTGCATGACTGCATGCATGCATACGAGAGAGAGAGAGAGAGAGAGAGAGAGAGAGAGAGAGAGAGAGAGAGAGAGAGAGAGAGAGAGAGAGAGAGAGAGAGAGAGAGAAGCCAGATTGGTTTTAATGAAAATCAGAATTTCTTAGTTCCATTACTTGCATGTTGAAGTCAGCAGTTCTACAGCCACTTGAGTGGTCCTAGAATCTTCACTCCATGAACAGAAAATCTTAAGGAAAGAAACCACCGAGTCAGACTTTTTAAGGCATTTATTAGCTGTTACATCTGAATTTCCTCTATTTATGCCATATGTTATATACCTAAACATATAAACCTACATATACATTGAATAAACCCTTTGTTATCAGTGAATAGTTAGCATTTTCAGAATAGTTAACTGACTACTACAAATACATACTATAAACTTATAACCAAAAGTAAACAAAAAAGTTTAAAATTATTTAAATACTTAATCAGGATGTTTTATAGATGATTAATCTTTGATTTGTAGGGTTGTCGCCACCTAAGAATCCTGCAGTATTATATACAGTATTAATCCACTGTTAACCTGAAATGAATTTAACCATAAGTTTGAGCATCTACTTGATAAATTACTGAGTTTGAGGAGATATTAGGAGAGGAGAGTGGTGTATGGGAGATTCAGACTGAACGCACTGCCTAGGATTATATAATTGCATTTTGCTTCTGTATCTCTTTTGAGTTAAAAGCCGTATTGGCTACTGCACAGAATCTTATTCATTTAGAGACTAGAAACTCCCTGACATATCATCTTACAGCTATTTTCTTTCCTGTTCCACCTGCCAGGATGCTTTGTCAAATAAAGCTATCTACAATAGACTTAATGGGGCTTACCAAATAGCTTTTCTCCCAGAAGTTTTCAATTCATTTTAATTCAAGGACTTTTGTGCATTTTTCTTTTCCCAGATCATATCTAATGCTCTTATCTCGCTTCTGTAGTACTCAACTGAAGAAATCCTGTTCACTATAAGACAGTAGGCAGATCTTCCAGTTTTTTTTAGCTAAATCAGCTATGTGTTTTAGTTATCACTTGGTTCCAGTTAATACTTAAGCTACTAGATCTCCACGTTGATTTTTTTTCTCCGTACTACCAAACTTGAATTCCAGGAGCCTATAGCATGTTTTTGGTTAAGTTTTACCTCCCACAGAAAGTAAGGCTCAAAGCTAGCCTAACAGTCTCAGTCATGTTTCCTTGGAGTGTCACAAAATTTCTGTTCTTCAAGATACTCTATACTAGCTAGTCCGTATTTGTGATGCACTACTGGAAATACTGTTGCCATAAAAGAAAAGACTCCTGTGCTCAAAGCAATATATTGAAGAGGGAGAATAAAATCAAAGCAAATCATGTTATTGTGAAACTATTTCATCTATTGTTAAACATAAGAACAGCTGTTTCCTTTCACCATCTATCATCTGACTTGTTCACTTAAACTAGTAGTTCTCAGATTTGGTATATAAAAGAATCATTGGATTACCTTTGAAATTCTGATTTCAGGGCTTCAGAGTCTGATTCAGTAGGTCTGTAATGGGGTTTGGGAATCTGCATTTTACCAGGCATCCTCAATGATTTAGATGCTGGTGGTCCAGGGAGCACATTTGGCAATCATTGACTTAAACTAATTCTCCTTCATTGTTCTAGCCAAATTTTCTCTTCCCTTAGTATCCAGTCTCCTTCCTTCTCTCCTCCCACCTCCCATTATTCCCATTTCAGGAGTTTTATCAATTAATTAACAAGCACTATATCCCATATGCTGATGGAAATAGAGATTTGATATATGTGAATCTACATAAAATATAAGAAATATCAGTTGGTGCTAACCTGGAAGTTACTGATTAGAATGCAGCAAAAGACAACAGATTATTGGTGTGGGCCAGAGTAGTCACAATGAGTGAAAATTGATCAGGGCTTTGAAAGATGAATAGGTTTGGATAAGAGGAGGGAAAGTAAGAAAGAATGTTGATGCAGAGAGGAAAGAGGAGAAGGAGCAGAGCTAAAAGAGGAAAATAGCATTATAGGGGGTAAAAGGTTAAGTGAGTAAGATGGTTCCGTATTATGGAGAACTATGAATGTCAAGCTTATAATTAGCATAGTAGGCAATATGGCACTATAAGCATGTTTGACCATGGCACTAGTATGATAAAAGCAACACAAATATATATATATATATATATATATATATATATATATATATATATAAATTTTATATATATATAAAAATTTAGCTTATCTTCCAAAAAACAAAGTGAACAGTCAGCAGAATCTTAGCTGCTACGAAGTTTGGAAGCCAAAGTGTGCAGAGGATGCTTCAAAACAGGCAGTAAGGAAGTTTTATAGGTGGATGGGGAAAGTCCGTGCGCATGACACCAGAAACCACAGCTGCGGCAGGGCCAGCATCCGAGGAGAGCCTGGTCAGAAATAGCCTAGCAGCTCCCTCCCTTCCCAGGGTAGGGAATCCACAGACCCGGTGGCCAAGAGCAACTGCAATATACAGAGTTGCAGAGAAGAAACAGGTTGCACTCCAAGAGTTAGAAAAAGAGCAGTCTGACAGACTGGAATAAAAATAGAAAAGCGTTATAGAGCCCAGTTCTTATAGTAGAGAATAATCAAATATCAGATATTATTAAAAAAGTAACAAACTGATACCACTGTTGAGCAAGAGCTACTTTAGTAGGGTGATAGAGATAGGGACCAAAAATTTGACCTTAAGGAGAAAAAGGAGATAAAGATCAAAGGTCAGTAAATTGGGTACTGAGCAAAAACAAATACAGGCATTATAAATGGTGACTAGAATTGGTCACAAATTTAGTTAAGGTGTTTGTTGTTTGTGTTTAATAGATGACAAGGAGAATGTGAGGTTGAAGATAAATGACAATGAAAGAGTACTTATTAGTAATTATATAAGTGGAATCCAGGAGAGTAAGAATGGGAAATGATCCAAATTCACGTGAAGTTTGCTTTAGAGATAGAAGAACCCTGTTTCTCTGCAGTAAGAAAGGTGAAACTCACGCAGCCCATGCTTCTCCATATAGCAAGAGATTCATTGTCCATTGAAGCCTGTATTGACCAGGAATGCCCAGCTGTGCCACTTCCTATAAGAGTCCTCTTGAGCTGAGGATAAGAAGCAGAGATAGTTCAGTCAAGTGACCATGAGTCAAGATTGGTGTGCTAAGACCTGCCAAAGGTTTTCAGGTGGGGAAAGAAACATGATGTACTTAGGAGTTTGCAGGGGAATCTGGACAGAAAGCAATTGGGAGACTGAGTGAAGGTGGCCACTCCAAAAGATTAGAGGTTCCAACAAGGAAGAGAGTGAAGTCTCCGGGTTATGAGGAGCAGTGAAGTAACTCAGAGATGAAGGTAGTATGTTGGAAAGGAGAATTTAGAGATCTCAGAAGACAAACAATGAACTCCTAGTTGGATCCATGCTGGCAGAAGCCTTACTGGAGTAATAACCTTCAGAGACAAGAAAAGCAAAGCATCTTCTTGAAGGAGGGAATTCACTTGAGATTTTTCCTGAACTGGCCTGCAACCACTCCAAATGGATTGTGCTCATATTATCTCCCTCTCTTTCTTCCCACTCCTTGTTCTTTTTGGCATTTTCTCTTTTGTATCACTCCAGCTCAAATTTTTTATGAACCTTGATGGGAATGTTGCCCATTTATCCTTCTATAATATGGTAACTTTGTTTAGTACCGTCTTTCTAAAATTTGGTAACTTTTTTTAGCATCTCTTATAATGTGGCTTTGTAAGGGCCAACTCCCTGAATTTAGTTCCCTTATTTTTTTTTTTGTTTGTTTTATTTGTACCATTGAAGAAATTTAAGCATTAATTTTCTAGTGGCACAAAATCCTTTTAGATCTTCTGTTACAGAAAAACATGTATGGGATTTTGCTGTGAGTTGCTCCTCTAAAAGGAGTTCACAGCTGCTTTCAAACTTCCATATTTCCATGAGGAACTGGCAGCCTTAAGATGTGAGGAGCAATCCCCATAAAGAGGAATGTTTTTCCCACATACGAAAGAGTCAAAAAGGAAAAGCTGAGAACTAATTATGGTAGGAAATGAATTAATTCACTGTACTATGCTCTGTAGGATATGAGAACTGATGGATTTACCTCCTCAAACATATTATTAAAAGATAATATTGAACTTTGCAGTGTTCTGACAATGTACAGAGAATTCCAACTTCAGAAATGGACCCAATTAATATTAAGTCCATAAAAGTAAAGACTTGGCATGCTCATTAAAATGATAAAAACCTTCATTTCAGAGTGTGGGAACTACATTTTGTAGGTTGGGTCCCTAGTAGCATTATAGGAGATCACATTTTATTTTGCTTAGTGACAGGTCTAAAATGAGATTATTATCTGCTCCTTCCTGTATCCAGGTATCCATCTCTGCTCATCAACGTATCGTTTTCCCAGGAAGGGAAGCATCTTCTCCTCATTTTCTCAGCGGGAAAATATTTTCACATTTAAACTGAAGAATATGCCTCTAACCATTCTCCTAGATTTCTGCCCTTTTCCTTTCCATGTTTTTTCCACATGACTTGTAGGAATTTAGCATAATTACTGGTCTGCTGTATAAGAAACTAAATAAGGGAGGTTAAATATTACTATTTTGTATTGAGCTGTGTGGCTTGTCAGAGGACAAACATGCAAACCACAGCGGGAATAAGTAGCTCCATCTGTAGCAGTCACTTGATTTACAGAGTAACTAACCTCTGTGCTATTCAGCCAAACTCCAGCTCAAGATGCTATCCTTAGTACTGGCCCAGGATACATGTCAAATATTTCTTTCCCTGTTTGGAAGATAGTTAATGTCCCCTTTTCCATATAATCTCCTATATACAGGGTCTGGCAGAAGTAACGCCTGTGTGAGTGTGGTTGGTAGGGTAATAATATGTGTGTAATAATTTATAGTTTTGAACATTTAACCTAAAATGTCATATGGTATGCTTGAGTGTGATATTGTTATGTTATAGAATTATATGCTTATGATTTTGTAATACAAGCTTTTGTAATAAAAAAAAAAGTGGCATCATTTGGGCCAGACGCTGTACAGTCATCTTTACTTTTAGCGGCTTCTTTTGGTGTTCTGATTGTTAGGAACATGCTGTCCAATGACAAGTACCCTAGCTTCTGGAAGAGATGAAAAGGATTATTATTACTTGGAGTGCATTTTTTGGTTTTTATTTTTTAAAAATTATTATTGATGCTATTACAGATGTTCCCCATTTCTCCCTCTTTTTTCCCCTCTACCCAGCCCCTGCCCACCCTGGCCTTCACCACATTGCTGTCTGTGTCCATGAGCCATGCATATATACATATATACATATATACATATATACCCTTTGACTAATCTCTTCCACTCCAGCATCCCCTCTCCCCTCTGTGATCTGTCAGTGGGTTCCATGTATCCATACCTCTGGCTGTATTTTGTCAGTTTCTTTTGTTCATTAAATTCTACATATAAATGAGTTTGTGTGGTACTTGTCTCTTTCTCTGGCTGGTTTATTTTGCTTGGCATAATGTCCTCCAGGTCTATCCATGCTGTCACAAAAGATAAGGGTTTCTTCTTTTATGGCTGTGTAGTATTCCATTGTGTAAATGCATCACAGCATTTTATTCACTCATCTACTAATGGGCACTTTGCGCTGTTTTCAGAACTTGAGTCCAAGTCTCTATGTAACAGCTTTTCCTTCAAAGACACAAAATCTGTGTGATTACAGCAAAAATTAAAACCAAACATAAATTGAATGTGTCATGCCAAAGGTCTTTTGTAATTTTTTGAATAAAAATGTAAGGATTAAAACAGCCATGTTAGGATAATTGCAGGGCCATGCACAGCAAACAAATATGGACACTGAGAACATGTCTTAACACTACCAGAAAAAATTTGTTGATTACGTTCTAATTATAGGTGGGATTCCACAATGAGATACCACTTCACACCAGTGAGAGTGGCCATCATAAACAAAGCAACAAACAACAAGTGTTGGTGAGGATGTGGAGAAAAGGGGACCCTAATTGGTGGGATTGCAGATAACTGCAACCACTGTGCAAAACAGTGTCGAATTTCCTCAGAAAACTAAAAATGGATCTGGCTTTTGATTGAGTAATTCCACTGCTGGGATTATACCCTAAATATCCTGGAACACGAATTCAAAAGAACCTACACACCCCAATGTTCATAGCAGATTTGATTTCTATTACATACTTTCTTTTACTTTTTCTACCCTGAAGTCCCTCTTCATAGGTAGCTGACAAAATGTCCACCTTTGTCAGATTGCCTTTGAACATTCTTGTACATTTAATATACAGATTTTTCATCTTAATCCATTTTGATAACATCTCTTTTCTGGGCCTTATGCTATGTTAAGAATCTAAAAGGAATAAATTTTTCCATTAATTTAAAGTGTAAACAGTAGTGACTAGCTTGTAACATGAAGGGTACTCAATAAATGTTTGTTGAGCAAAAGCAAATCCTCTAATTAAATGTTTTTGAAATATCTCTTAGGATTTTTAATCTTCAACAATGTTTCAGAACCATGCATTATTAAATTTAACCCAGGTTTCCCCATGTGTCTTAGATATTTATTTTAATCAATAGACTTTAAATTTTAGAGCAGTTTTAGGTTCACAACAAACTTCAACAGGAAGTACAGAGTTCCAAAGTACCCCATCCCCACATACACAGCCTCCCCCAGTATTGACATCCTATACCACAGGGGTACATTTGTTACAATTAATGAATCTATATGATTATCATCCAAAGGCCATGGTTTGCATTAGAAGTCACTCTTGGAGTTCTACATTGTAAGTGTTTTGACAAATGTTCAAAATGTCTGCATCCAGCACTGTGGTATCATCCAGAGTAGTTGCACTGACCTACAAATCCTCTGTGCTCTGACTGTTCACCCTCTCCTCCCCCTGTAACCCCTGGAAACCACTGATCTTTTTACTGTAAAAAGAGTTTTGCCTTTTCCAGAATGTCATATATTTGGAACAGTATGGTAGCCCCTTTAACTGGTTTCTTTTGTGTTTCCTCCAGGTCTTTTCATGGCTTAGTAGTCATTTCTTTTTAGCCCTCAGTAATAGTCCATTGTCTGGATGGACCACTGCTAGTTATCCATTCACATACTAAAGAATATTGTGGTTGTTTGCAAGGTTTAACAATTATGAATAAAACGGTTACAGAATCCACGTGGAAGTTTTTGTGTAGACATACATTTTCAGTTCACTTGAGTATATACCAAAGAGCATGATTACTGAAACATATGTAAGAGTATCTTTAATTTTATAAGAAACTGCCAAACTGTTTTCCAAAGTGGCTGCACCATTTTGCATTCCCAGCAGCAGAAGAGGTCTTGTTTGCTCCACATCCTCCCAAGCACTTAGTGTTGTCTTTGTATTTTGGCAGTTCTATTATGCGTGAGTGATACCACATTGTTGTTTTAATTTACAATTCCCTGACATAGGACATATGATGACATATGATGATGCTTACTTGACACTGGTATATCTTTGATGACATGTCTGTTCAGGTGTCATTTTTGGCATTTATCCTGTTTGATGTTCTCTAACCTCCCTGGGTCTGTGGTTTGGTGTTTGACATTAATTTGGGGAAATTTTCAGTCGTTATTGCTTCAGATATTGCTTCTGTTCCTTTCTTTCCTGTTTGATATTCTTATTACATGTGTGCTACGTCTTTTGTAGTTGTCTCACAGTGCTTGGCTATTCTGTTTGGATTTTTTCAGTCTTTGTTTCTCTTTGATTTTTAGTTTAGGCAGTTTCTATTATATTTTCAAGCTCAGATTTTTTCCACACCTTGTCCAGTCTATCAGTAAACATGTTAAAAGCATTTTTCATTCATTGTACAAAGTTTTTTATTCTTAGATTTCTTAGAATTTCCATTACTCTCTGCATGTTATCTACTTTTTCCATTAAAGCCTAGCATGCTAATCATAGTTGTTTTAAATTCAAGGTCTGATAATTCCAGCTTTCTTGCTGTTTATGACTCTGGTTCTGATCCCCTTTTTGTCTCTTTAAATGGTGTGATTTTATATTTTAGCATACCTCATAATTGTTTTTTGTTGTTGAAATCTGGACATAATGCACTAGGTAAAAGGAACTCTAGTAAATTAAGACTTTAATAGTGCAACTGTGAGGTGTGGGGGAGGGAAAGAATTCTCTAGTCCTATGATTAGGTCTCCGTCCTTTAGTGACCTGTATCTATGGACTGTAAACTTTACAAATGTTTTTCACTTTTTTCTCCCCCCTTAGATAAGACAGGATGACTAGAGGGGGCTAGAGTTGGATGTTTTCCTTTCCCAGGTGATTTAGGGTCTGGTAAAACCCCAGCGGGTTACAGTTTGGTAAACAGTTTCTTCTGGAGGCAGGCCTTTTTAAGAAGAACACAACGTCCTGGTGTACCAATTGGTTTCTATCCCCTTCCCCCTGCTGGAAGTACAAGAGGATTTTTCTCAGATATTCACTGTGAGGAACTTATTGAGCTCCTGAAGATAAAACTCACCGAAGTGTAGGGACCTCACTATGACTGGGGTCCCCCTTAACTTTTTAAGTCCCAGACTTGTCCATATTGAGCCTCCAGCAATTTGCCAATTATAGCTTAGACTTTCCTACTTTGGCACTGGATCCTGTGGAGGTTCCTGCTCATGCATTTATGGTCTGGTAAGTCATAATTCTCAGTATTCACCTATCTGTCTCTCCAGTTATGGGGATAGAAGTTTGCCCTACTACTTAAGTCCTCTGATGGATCTAAGAAAAGTTGTTGGTTTTTTAGTTTGTTCAGCTTTTTACATGTTGTTAGGGTGCAGTGGCAACTTCTAAGCTAGACTAGAAACTGAAGTCTTGTGTCTTAGTTTTTACATTTACCTTTCTTCTGTAGGACCAGTCAGGGCTACATTTTTTTAAAACAACTGTCCGCAGAAATATTGTGTGGACAGTCATCAGTTCAAGAAAATCAGTTCTGTATTTTCTTATTACAGGGCTCCTAACATTTGCTGCTATTCAAATAAAAGTAACTGATGTTACCTGGAAATATATTAGTTATATCTGGGGTGAAGAATATGAAGTATGATGAGGACTTTAATGTGCTGAAATCCTCTGTTCATTTGCAAAAAAAATGTGCCTGTGTGCTTCTGTGTCTATCCCTTCCTGCCATGGCCAACTAGAACCTAAAGTTTCTCTTTGAGAGGCTTTTTATACATGTCAATTTATTTTTTTTTCCTTTTTTATTATCTTACATTTTATTGTTTATTCCATTACCATTTATTGCCCTTATATTCCCCTCCCACATCCCCCGCAATCACCACACTGTTGCCATGTTCATGAGTCCTTTTTCCCTTTTGCTTGATCTCTTCAACCCCTAACCTCCCCCCATAGCTGTCATCTGCTCTCCATCTATGAGTCTGTCTGTGTTTTGCTTGTTAGTTCTACTTGTTCATAAGATTGCCCATATGAATGAAATCAAATGGTAATTGTCTTTCTCTGACTAGCTTATTTCACTTACAATAATGTTATCCATGTCATCCATGCTGTCACAAAGAGTAGAATTTTCTTCTTTTTTACAGCTGAGTAGTATTGCATTATGTAAATGTCCCATAGTTGTTTTGTCCACTTATCTAATGATGGCCACTTGGGCTGCTTCCATATCTTGGCCATCGTAAATAACACTGCAATGAACATAGGGGTGGTTATGTTCTTTTGACTTAATATCTCGGGTTTCTTTGGATATATTCCCAAAAGTAGGATTGCTGGGTCAAAAGACATTTCCATTTTTAATTTTTTGAGGTATCTTCATACTGCATTCCACAGTGGCTGTACCAGTTTGCATTCCCACAACAGTGCACAAGGGTTCCCCTTTCTCCACAACCTCACCAGCACTTCATTATTGATTTCTGGATAATAGCCATTCACACAGGTGTGAGATATTATCTCATTGTAGTTTTATTTTTCATTTATCTGATAGTTAATGATGTTAAGCATCTTTTCATAAGTCTATTTGCCATCTGTATATCCTCTTTGGAGAAGTACCTATTCAGTTCATTTGTCCATTTTTAAATTGGATTGTTTGTGTTTTTTGGTTTTGAGTTGCATGAGTTCTTTATAATGAACTACAGAAATAATCCCTGAAAATATAGTATTAGTTCTTTATAAATTATCAGATGTATCAGAGAATATTATCTACCATTCTGTGGGTTGTCTTTTTATTTTTTGGTGTTTTTCTTTACTATGCAAAAACTTTTTAGTTTGATGTAGTCGAATTTATTTTTCTTCTGTTTCCCTTGCCTGAGGAGATAAATCAGATATATATACTCCTACAAACAATGTCCAAAATTTTACTGCCTATGTTTTCTTCTGTTATTTTGATGGTTTGAGATCTAACATTTAAGTCTTTGATCCATTTTGAATTTATTTTTATGGGTGGTATAAGAAAGTGGTCTTATTTCATTTTTCTGCATGTATCCGTCCACTTTTCCCAGCATCGTTTATTGAATAAACTTTCTTTTTTTAAATATATTTTATTGATTATGCTATTACAGTTGTCCCATTTCTTTACCATCATTACCTTCCACCCTGCACACACCCTCTCACCCACATTCCCCCCTTTAGGGTCATAAGTTCTTTAGCTTCTACATTTCCCACACTATTCTTGCCCTCCCCCTGTCTATTTTCTACCCACCATCTATGCTACTTATTCTCTGTACCCTTTCCCCACTCTCCTCCTCCCACTCCCCTGCTGCTAACCCTCCATATGATCTCCATTTCTGTGGTTCTGTTCCTGTTCTAGTTGTTTGCTTTTGTTTTAGGTGTGGTTGTTAATATCTGTGAGTTTTCTGTCTTTTCACTGTCATATTTTATCTTCTTTTTCTTAGATAAGTCCCTTTAACATTTCATATAATAAGGGCTTGGTGATGATGAAATCCTTGAACTTGACCTTCTCTGAGAACCACTTTATCTTCCCTTCCATTCTAAATGACAGCTTTGCTGAATAGAGCAATCTTGGATGGAGGTCCTTGCCTTTCAAAACTTCAAATACTTCTTTCCAGCCCCTTCTTGCCTGGAAGGTCTCTTTTGAGAAATCAGCTGACAGTCTGATGGGAACTCCTTTGTAGCTGACTGTCCCCTTATCCCTTGCTGCTTCTAGAATTCTCTCCTTCATTTTAATCTTGGCTAATGGAATTATGATGTGCCTTGGCCTGTTCCTCCTTGGGTCCCAATTCTTTGGGACTCTCTTCCTGGACTTCCTGGAAATCTATTTCCTTGGCCAGATTGGGGAAGTTCTCCTTTATTATTTGTTCAAATAAGTTTTCCACTTGTTGCTCTTCTTCTTCCCCTTATGGGACCCCTATAATTTGGATGTTGGGATGTTTAAAGATGTCCTGGAGGTTCCTAAGCCTCTCCTCATTTTTTTGAATTCTTGTTTCTTCCTTGTTTTCTGTTTGGTTGTTTCTTTCTTCCTTCTGGTCCACTCCATTGATGAGTCCCAGTTTTCCTCCCATCTCTATTGGTTCCCCATGCGTTTTCCTTCATTTCATGTATTGTAGCCTGCATTTTTTCATCTGATTTGTAACAAAAATCAACCAATTCTGTGAGCATCCTCATCCCCAGGGCTTTGAACTGTGCATCTGATAGGTTGGCTATCTCTTCATGGCTTAGAGGAATTGGCTCTGAGGCTTTGATTTGTTCTCCAGTTTGAGTCATTTTTGGTGTTTTTTTTTTGTTTGTTTGTTTGTTTGTTTTTTTGGGGGGGTCTGGTCGCAGCTGTTCTGTAGTGAGGGGTGGAGCCTTAGGTGTTCCCCAGGGCAAGGCAGCCCAGTCGCTGAGTTGTGACACTGTATATGGGGGTAGGGTCTAAGAGGGAACAATGGCGTTTCCTCCACTCTCTCTTACATTCCAGTCCCTTCCACTGCTTCCCCTTCACCTGGATTATTTGTGCACGAATGTGAGACCGCCTGGTCAGCCAGCTGCCTTGCACAGCCTCACTGGGTCTGCACAGTTGCCACCCCATGCCCGGGGTCCGCTAGCTGCCGCCTGCACACCTGAGAACGGCTAGCTGCTATTGCCTATACCCAGGTCTGCACCTCCACTTTTTCCTGTGGTGACTCCACCCCTCTTACCGGTCTGGATGAATGGTTGTTGGACTTCTATGCAGTTCAATTTTCTGTCAGTTCTGTTGTTGTTGTTTTTTTCCAAATCTTTGTTGTCCTTAATTTTGGTTGTGAGAGGAGGCACAGTGTGTCCACCTATGCCTCCATCTTGGCCAGAGGTCAGTATGGACATTTTAATGCTATTAATTCTTTCTATCATGAACACAGTATGTGCTTCCTTTTATTTGTATCTTCTTCAGTTTCTTTCTTCAGTCTTATAATTTTCTGAGTACAGGTCT
Source organism: Glossophaga mutica (assembly GCA_039655065.1). Classification (NCBI taxonomy): domain Eukaryota; kingdom Metazoa; phylum Chordata; class Mammalia; order Chiroptera; family Phyllostomidae; genus Glossophaga; species Glossophaga mutica. The sequence continues at coordinate 27,760,687 of CM077318.1, forward strand.
TTTACATTCTTGGTTAGTTTTATTCCTAGGTATTGTATTCTTTTTGAATCAATTGTGAATGGGATTGCTTTTTTTCCCCATTTTCCTTTCTTGTAGTTCATTATTGGCTTATAAAAATGCAACTGAGGTCTGGTTATTAATTTTGTATCCTGCTACTTTACTGCATTCATTTATCAGTTATAGTAGTTTCTGGTGGAAACTTTAGCTTTTTCTATATACAAATACATGTCAGTTTTAAACTCCAAGTTTTCTTTTCTTTTTGTAATCTGAAGGATTCAGTTTATTTTTTAAGTATATTTGATTGATTATGCCATTACAGTTGTCCTGTTTTTTTTCCTCCCCTTTATTCCACTCCACCCTGCACCCCCCTCCCTGCAGCAATCCCCCCCACTTAGTTCATGTCCTTGAGTCATATATATAAATTCTTTGGCTTCTCCATTTTTTATACTATTCTTAACCTCCCCCTGTCTATTTTGTACGTACCATTTATGCTACTTATTTCCTGTACCTTCCCCCAATTATTCACCCTCCATGTGATCTCCATTTCTGTGATTCTGTTCCTGTTCTACTTGTTTTCTTTGTTTTTGTTTTTTACATTCAGTCATTGAAAGTTGTGAGTTTGTTGTCATTTTACTGTTCATAGTTTTTGATCTTCAATTTCTTAGCTAAGTCCCTTTAACATTTCATATAATAAGGGCTTGGTGATGATGAACTCCTTTAAATTGACCTCATTTGGGAAGCACTTTATCTGCCCTTCTATTCTAAATGATAGCTTTGCTGGATAGAGTCATCTTGGATGGGGTCCTTGCTTTTCATGACTTCGAATACTTTCTTCCAGCATCTTCTTGCCTGCCAGGTTTCTTTTGAGAAATCAGCTGATAGTCTTATGGGAACTCCTTTGTAGGTAACTCTTTCCTTTCTTCCTGCTGCTTGTAAGATTCTCTCTTTATCTTTAATCTTGGTTAACTTAATGATGATGTGTCTTAGTGTGGTCCTCCTTGGATCCAATTTGTGTGGGACTCCCTGGGCTTCCTGGACTTCCTGGAAGTCTATTTCCTTTGCCAAATTGGGGAAGTTTTCCTTCATTACTTGTTCAGATAAGTTTTCAATATCTTACTCTTCCTGTTCTCTTCTTGACACCCCTACAATTCAGATGTTGGAATGTTTAAAGTTGTCCTGGAGGTTCCTAGCCTCTCCCTTTTTTTTTTTTTTTTTCAATTCTTGTTTCCTCATTCTGTTCTAATTGGATGTTTATTTCTTCCTTTTGTTCAAAATTATTGATTTGAGTCCAGGTTTCCTTCCCTTCACTGTTGATTCCCTGTATATTTTGCTTTATTTCACTTTAGGTAGCCTTCATTCCTTCCTTCATTTTGTGACTCAGCTTAATTAATTCTTTGAGCATCCCAATTACCGGTGTTTTGAACTCTGCATCCGATTGGTTGCATATCTCCTCATCACTTAGTTTTTTCTTCTGATGTTTTGATCTGTTCTTTCATTTGAGCCACATTTCTTTGTCTCAGCACACCTGTTTCATTGTAAGGGGAAGAGCCTTAGATATTCACCAGGGCAGAGCAACCCTCTTTGTTGTGTTGTGGTGCTGTCTGTGGAGGGGGTTTCAGAGAGGGAACAATGCCACTTGCTGGCTTTCACCCCACTTTTCATCACTTCCCTTGCTTCCCACAAGCATGCTGTGCCCTTTCAGGTGCTGATTCGCAGGTGGGTGGGTTTTTGTACATTCTAGGACCTCCATGGGTCCCTCAACAGACTCTCCCATGAGACTAGGAGTTTTCCCACTGCTGCAATCCCCACAGATTTTTTACAGTCAGGGGTTTTGAGCGTTCAGTTTCCTGCCCTGAAACCCTGGGTTTCTCTGCCTGTCTCACTTCCCCATTGTTCTTCCCAGCTTATCTGCGGGATCACCCCCACAGTCCACTTCCTGGCTTTTCAGCATGTCCTCTCCACCCCGGCTGCCCAACTCTGCCCCTCCAGAAGACTGGATGAATGTTTCTTTAACTCTTTTGGTTTTGGACTTCCATGCAAATGATTTTCTGGCTGTTCTGGTTGTTCTTTGTTTTTAAATTGGTTGTTATCATTCTTTTGGTTGTGTGAAGTAGTGATGAGTTCCTGCCTATGCCTCCATCTTCTAAAACACCAGGTTGTCTTGGTAATAAAATGAAGCACAAAGGAATCTGGATATATGATTTCACTACTTTATATTGATTATTTAGCCTTAGTATCACAGGCAGAAGCTCTGAAGGAAGAAAATGACAGCCTCCGTTGGCAGCTTGATGCATATCGGAATGAAGTAGAACTGCTTAAGCAAGAACAAGGCAAAGCCCACAGAGAAGATGACCCAAGCAAGGAACAGCAGTTAAAACTCCTGCAACAAGCCTTGCAAGGAATGCAACAGGTAAAGACATTTTGATTATCTGAGCTTTCTGAAAGAATAGCATCAACTCCTCAAATAGAATAGCAAACCTCTTGTTCTTCTTGATGTTCTGTTATCTGGTATAGATGAAGAAGAGATTATGTGTTGTGGGAAATGAAATAATCTTATTAATACAGTGATAGTAATGAATCACCATTGTTCAGAGAATGAGTATTCAGTGAAGAATATTTAATAAAACTACATTGAACATAATCTACTTTGGGATCTGGACAGAGCCTCAGGGTTCTTATGAAGAACCACAGGTACTTATATGTGAATAAATGCTGGTAAATAAGTATCTAGTTGATAAAATGCTGAATAATATAGCCTTTTACAAGGAATGGCAGGAATCCTGCCCTTGATTTGGATAGAAGTAGGGGCGTTGTAGGTTTTTAAGTACCAATACTTTGGGCATGTACCAATTTGCTTTTATATTCTTTTGTTATCACAGTCATTTATGTGAGTGAGCTTACCTGAACATTTTTCCAAGTATAAAAAGTAAGCTAAATAAGCACACCTAATTCACTGCATAAACAACATTGTGTAATGGATGTTCAGTATCTAAAAGTTTCATGTAGCCATCACCACAGCGAGCCTAGAATTTAAAATATATCAACAGCTGTTCTCATTTAGTAAAGGAGTAGTGCTTCTGAATAACTGTACTATCCTCTTCTGTCTTGCTAGACTGCTGGTCATTTTCCATACAACTTAAATTGCACAATAATTTTTTTAATTGTATGCCTTGGAATTTTCTAGAGCAAATCTTATTGCTGGCACTAAGAGCCCCATATTCCTACTACTAATGCTGCCATTGTTTTCCTGTGTGACAACCAATATCACATTAATATTTCACCTTTCCTATTGGCAAAATGTGTGAAGTAATGCTTACTTTTCTTTCACTGTCACCATGGAGTTTAATTAGAAAAAGTAAATTACATCAGAAATAATTGCACCAAAAATTGCATACTCTCAGCTAGACCTCAAAGAATTTTGACAGTGTACATTGTACTGTGTCTGTTAGTCCTTCCAATGGTCTTTTGCAAGTCTCTGAAAAGCAAGGGAATGGAAAAAGTTTCTTGTTTTCCCCTCTTACCTTGATTTTTAAGTCATTCCATATAAATACGGTTCTGCAATTTAAATGCAAGTGAAAGGTGGTGAACTTTTTTTCATTTCATCACTTCAAAGACCTCACTGAGACAATTTACTCTCTACCCCCGAAAAATTAATTTACTCACTTTGATTTCTTTTTATTGGAAAAATGGCCTTGTAAACAATGATAAAATTTCACCCATAGTATCCCAAAAAGATGTATAGTGTAATATGGTGGCTATAAACCTGGACTATGGGGTTGACACAATCCAGGTCTAAATCCCAGCTGTGCCACTGAACAACCTTAGGCAAACTACTAAACCTCTCTAAGCCTCAGGATTATGTATCATGGGATAATTGTGAAGCTTAAATGAGATCATGCATGTGAAACCCTTTGCCCAATGCTTGGCACATAGTATTTGTTGAAATCATAAATAATGATAAACCTAGTTTCTTACCTAATTTTATGGAAACTATCATTTGTGAAATTTGGATTCTTTACTACTTTCCTCGCATAAATTGAATTTGGCTTGTAAAATGGCTATTTACAAGGATGCTTTACAACATTAAGTTCAGTTTTATGGAGCCATCAAGATAATGTCCACATGGCATTAACTGCACTCTACCCTTACCCCTGGCTGGACTAGAAAGGTTAAGTGATTAGGTCAGTCAGATTCTCAGGCTCTTTCTAAAATGTGAACAAATTCTAAGGAAGAGTCAAATAAAAATAAGTGAAAAGTATCTTGATTTTCCCTTAATATCTCTGCATGGAGAAATGATTGTGTATGCTAAGGTAAAGTGAGGGAAGCCAGCCTAATATCTAATTTCAGCCAAGGTTTTTAATTGAAATGTGTCTCCTTAAAACTTGATCATCTTTGGTCTTTCATGTAGCATCTACTCAAAGTTCAAGAGGAATGCAAAAGGAAAGAAGCTGAACTTGAAAAAATCAAAGATGACAAGTTACAGGTGGAAAAGATGTTGGAAACCCTTAAAGAAAAGGTACATGAGTTCAAGTGAGCCTTTTCCCTTACCCCTTACCCCCTTTTCAGTGACAATGAAAATGCCCAGGAAGTTGCTGCAAAAGGGAAAATATTTGGAATGGTTGGCTGATTGGGGAGTTAAAAGCCCCACCTCCATGGTAATTCTTGAATCAAGGGCTTTGCTTTTAAGTATGAGTCTTTTGCACTTCTAAGGGTTCTGGAGAATGTACTTTTCAATGAATAAAATATCAGTGCATCCCTAAAATTCTTCCGTCCTGGAGAAAACCAGAGTGTACACCTCATCTTGTCAAGACTAGAGTATACACTTCATTTTGTCAAGCAAATAACAACATAGAAAACTCCTGTTTTCTAACAGGAGTTTAACAGATCCTTTCTAACAACAAAGGTATCCTGTGACACAGAATACCTGTAATTAAGCATTTCATTAAAGGAAGAAACAGAGAGCAACTAGAATATTAACATTTTTTTGTGGACACTCCATCTGGTTTAATAATGAGCAGCTGCAGGTGAAATGGCCAAAACTAAAAGAGGAGAAACCTTGGAAAGCAAACAATATCCTAAAGCTAGATGATAGCAGCAGGGAAGGCAAGATGGGACTTGGCCTAATGAGAACCCGTAGTGGTTAAGAAACATCACTGAGGCCCTGACTGGTGTGGCTCAGTGGATTGAGCACTGGCCTGAGAACCAAAAGGTCACCACTTTAATTCCTGGTCAGGGCACATGCCTGGGTTGTGGGCCAGGTCCCCAGTAGGGGGCACTCAAGAGGCACACATGTTTCTCTCCCTCTCTTTCTCCCTCCCTTCCCCTCTCTAAAAATAAATTAATTAAATCTTTAAAAAGAAAGAAACATCAGTGAGGATCTCTAAGAGAGACTACTAACGTCTGGGTGGATTATTGTATCGCAACCATGAATAGGGTGCCTGGTCTATTTAAGGATGTGTAAAGTCTACTGATGGTGTCTCCATCATAACTCTCTAATTTCTTTTATGCCTGAAAATTCAACTGAAGTTATTCTCTGAAAAGGGAAGCCCACTGTTCAGAACTGCCTGATTTTAATGTCTCAGAAGGAAGGGATTAGGATGTTACACCAAGAGCCAGAAATCAACAATGCTACAGTTGCACAAAAGCTCATGCTCTTCATCTTATGTGCTCAGCTCAGGAAGATGCACTGCATACAAGCACACTGGTTGCATGTGCCAACACAGTGACTTCCCCCAGAGTGCCATTAAGAACTGACAACCTTGGTGCAGTTGAAACAAATGATTGAAAGTGTTTTCTTCTAGAGACCATTTGCAATATGCTTTTAATTCTTCCACTCCATAAAACCAACACACTTTCCAGTTTTGTGGGTGCTATTAAAGACACAAGGACAATCCCAGAGAAATTCATTTATCAAGATTTTAATTGAAAAGTGCCAAGGCTGTTCTATTTGTCAGGACTTTCCTCGTACTATGAGAGATTCTAAAATGTCCCAGAGCTGCTACATTTGCTATTCCACTTCTTGCATAAAATTGAGTGTGTAGCCAGAAAAACTACAAATAGACATGGGGTTATGCTAATGACGTTATGCTTAAAATCACCCTTTAGGATCAACATCACAAGTTGAATTAAGGGCATTTTTAGTGTAAGGACATTTGTAGTGCTTTAGTGTAAGCAGCTTTCTGCTTTGTAAAGTATTTCATTTAAAGAAGCAAGAGGTCAGATGACATATACGGAAAAAACTTGCCATATTGTGCCTAAGTCTAAGTGTTTCCCATTCTGAAACTGAATATAGCATGATATACCAACGAAAGAGGACAAGGAAAGAGACCCTACTGATACTCAGGAAAATGTGAGTCAGAATATTTTTTTTCTCTCATTTTAAGCAAAGCTTCTTTCAGAAAAAAAGTCATGACAGTTCATTATAAACATATCTTCTCTGGGAAGCTGATTTGTTACCAAATATTTCAACCTAACACAGTTAGGTTAGGAAGCAAAGTACCATCACATTAGAATGCAAAAGTAATTTTAGTTTGAAAGGAAAGCAATACGTTTCAGTGAGGAGGAATCTCTTTTTTGTTTTTGTTTGGGTTTCTTGACAGTAAACCACAGTGTGACTTATTGTCAGCGTTTTACAGTGTGACTCATATCTGTCGTACTACAGAAAGAACTAGCTCTTTCGATCTGCTAATAAAATTCAAGGTGATAAGCATCCTTTCAATATACCTTCTAAGTTTTTAAATGCTAGCTATATAATAAAACTGAAATCAAGTTTCAATAAGGCTACATTTCTATTCAGGATGGCTAAAACTTCTCAGGATGTTTTCACATCTTAAATGACCCCAAATCTGTTAAACTCTCATACTTAAGAAATGACTTACTAGATCATTTAATGTTTTAAGGAAGTTAGAAGCAGATGTACCACCCATGGTGTAGAAGTGAGCCAGTGGCCTAAATCAAACTTGGCATGATAGTTACTTTCTGGATTGGATTCTAAAGGCCAAGGATTGAATAGGTCATCAAGAAAGGTTTCCCTTCTGACTATAGCCAGGAAGCCTGTAAATCCAGAAAACAACATGTCTGGCAGCATAGTCCATTCATTTTGTTCAGGGGAAGCATCCTGGAAGCTTTGAAGACATCTTTAAAGAAAACAAAAGGAAACCTGTCCCTGCTGCGGGCTTGTGGAAGGGAAGAAGTGATAAAGCATCTGAGTTGGGCATGATGTGCCCTACCCACCAGCATTTTCTTATACAATAGCAATGAGACTGATGCAGTGGCTTCATTTATTCCTCTGCTAAAGGCTTTGTCCTTCACATTTATAATACAGAAAAGATGTTCTTAGTAGCCAAAGAGAGAAAAAAAGATCCGTGAAAGGTCTGGAGGTATTTTTCAATTTGATTCAATTTGATACTCAGGTCATGGATTTCACCTGAGTAACTCTTAGGAAACATGCCTGTTATGCTCAGAGAAAGAAAATTTACAACAACATAGAAGGTGACTAAATAATGATATTTTTGATCATGGCCATTATTTGCTGTAAAGTCAGGAATATCCTAACTGGTAATATCCTTATCAGAGAGAAGAGACAGAGAGGGAATTGATAGTCAAAAATAGAGACATTAATTTTTAGTTCAGAATCCAAAAGTTGATTACCTACAAATGGATTAGCTAAATTGTAGATTCTTCGTTCAGAAATGTGACTTGCCTTTAGCAGAATGTGGACCTAAAATAAAAAAGAATGGTCTTTTTGACAGTAGATGGTTTGGAATGAAATCCAGGCTCTACCACTTCCTAGCAACGTGCTCTTAAGCAATTCACCAATTTTATCTGAACCTCACTTTTCTGATCTGTAGAATGTGCCTGATATCTAGGAAACAGCAAGTGTTGGGTCTGGTCCTCCAGATTATTGGTATAGAGTCCAGAATGATGAAGGTAGGGAATTAAAACTGGTGAAGATGAATGTCTATTTTTTCTGTGTTATGAATGCATAGTATATGTTTTATCTGGGATGCTTTTATAATTTATACTGTTTTTCTTCCTCCCATTCAATGACAAATTGGACAGTATTGCTTTTAATGTTCCCTGTTCTATAAATGAAACCAAGCCTGTTACCAAATAAGGTGGACTGACCCAGGAAGCATATTATTCCCACAGGAAAACTGTGCTTCTAGACTGTGTGCATCGAGCCAGGATAGTGACTACCCTCTTGAGAAGACCCTGAACAGCAGTCCTATCAAATCTGAACGTGAAGCATTGCTAGTGGGTAAGGAAGCTAACAAACACATTCAATGTATAGAGTGTAGTGCAGAGGAGGATGGGTTTGCCTAAGATGACTAGACACATGTCAAGCATTTATGAAGCATGACAGTGCAAGGACCCAGAGTCCTAAAGATGACAGGATAACAAATACAAATTTCAATAAAAATGGTAACAGCTGCTCTCAGCCCACTGCAAGCTCCTTGTAGCCACTGCCACATCAAGTGTGAGAGTTTAAGGACTATGCTAAGAATGGCCTACTAGAGAAATACATCGTAGATTTTAAAATTTGTATGCAAGGCTAGCTGAGCCTTTCCCAGTTCCATTCAAGGGACAGTACAGACACCGTTTCGCAGAGAGCTTTTCCAGAAGAGCCTCCACAGGAATTGTGTGCCCCTCTTAAGTATTCTAGGTTACCGGCAGATGACTCAGAAGGCTGTCTATAAGTGTTGGACACTAGGGGACTCTGACAAAATAAATGCTAGAATTGCTGTCATTATATAGAAATTCATTCACAGCAGCAATAGCACAAATGGTTAGGGAATCAGACAGAACTGGCTTCCTGTCTTGACCCAACCATTTCCATCTTCCATCCTGAGCTTTAGTTCTTCCATCTGCAACAAAGGGCAACTATGAGTATGAAACACAATAATTCATCTAAATCACTTTATACAGTGCCTAGCCCATATTAAAACCTCAATAAATGTGAACCATTTTGCACTTACAGCTCTATTTGCAAATGCTTACTGACTTTATATTCCATTTGGAGAACAGTGGCAGAATGAGATCTGAAAATATTTTATAATTTAAAAGGAGCTGACCTCAGCAGATAATCTTAGCTGCCTTCTAGGAAACTGAGCCACACAGTAACCCCACCCCATCTCAAAAGTTCTCCACACTTACTGGCTTCTGCATATTTTTTAAATATATCTGCCTCCTTTGGTAATGGATACTGTACTCAGATTTAACAGTTTTATATGTTAATAAAGATGCACAAAGGGAATCTGCCATTGAATCTTCAAGAAAATTGACAACTTATTTCCATTTTCCAACTCAAAGTTCTTTAATAAATTGGCAACTGGGAAACCTGTCAGAGAAGAGCTGGGGGTAGGAAGAAGCTTCTGTAAATGGATAATTCTAGAAACAAAGACTCTTAAGATAAGTGTTTTTTGTTTTGTTGTTCTAAAGAAAGTAGTCTTGGGCTGACAGAATGGAAAATCTAATTTTTGAATTGTTTTGTGGGGTATGAACCCACAAAAACTGCTTAGTGTTTTGAAACCTATAGAGTTGTTTGTTGACATTTGACAGCTTATCTTGACCAAAGGATCTAGAATTCCTTTGAACACCAACTGCCTTCTTTAAAATTTAAGTTTCTTAGCTTGAGTAAGTATTTGCAAATTCAATTTGCCTCACCATTTAATAATAAAGGAGTGTTATAAGTAATAACATACATTTTGAACAGATTTTGGTCCATACCATTGGTTCCTCCTGGATCCCCCAACCTGCCCCCTTGCCATGTAACAAAGAACTGTTGAACTTCATACCACAATTTAAACTTGTGATATTCTTTGTCAGTCCGTAAAGGGGACAGATGAGTTGTAATTTATGAACTAAATCATATTTACCTTTTATTTCCTTGCAGTTTTCAGCAAACTCTATTTTAGGTCAATTTGAGATACCTAAGATCTTGTAAGACAGTGAATTCAAAAAATGTAAAGAAGGCCCTGCTGGTGTGGCTCAGTGGATTGAGTGCTAGCCTGTGAACCAAAGGGTTGCTGGTTTGTTTCCCAGTCAGGGCACATGCCTGGGTTGCAATCCAGGTGCTTAGTTGGAGGCATGCGAGAGGCAACCTATCAATATATTTTTCGCGCATATTTTCCTCTCTCTAAAAATAAATAAATAAAATCTTTAAAAATGTAAAGAAATTACTAGTAGACTTTTAAACAAAAGAAGTATTAGAACAATTAATTTGATGGCCAGAACAATCAAGGCAGTATGGGTAGCTGCCAGTCACCCCATAGTTATGCCGAGTAGAAATTATGACCATTCCTAAAAGCTGTAAACTGCTATGAGAATTCTGTTACTTGAAGAGATTCAGGGCTCTGAGCACAAACAAAATGCTAGTGACCACTTAAGTGAAAAAAAAAAATGTTTGGCTATTCTTTATGGAGATGCTCACAGAGTAAAACTCAAATACAATCAGCAAATTCTCCCGTGAGATGCACAAGTTTAATCAGGGAAAGTACATGATTTGTACTTTTACCACAACAAGAAGACATTATTAATGCCTAAGAGGCTAAAATCCAATGTAAAGACTGTGCAGAGGAACTAAAGGGTTGTCAAGGAACATGTATAAAGGACCCATGAGCAGAGCCAAAGTGGGGTAGGATTAAGGCTGGGCAGTAGGGGTGCCTGGGGTTGGGGGGGAGTGGGGGGAATGGAGACAACTGTACTTGAATAACAATAAAAAACAGCACAATATAAATTCATTGTAAAATTCTAAATTCATTGTAAAATGTAGAACTCAGACCATCTTTAGCCATCAGAAACGGTGGAAGTGACTCCTCAAATGCCAGCTTTTCTTTTTGATGTATTTTTTATTGTTTATGCTATTACAGTTGTCCCACTTTTCCCCCTTTGCCACCCTCCTCCCAGACCCCCCTTCCCTCAGATGCCAGCTTTTCTACGTGTTATATAGTGTAGTGAGAGACAGTATATTAAGAGTGATTGTCTGGGTTCAAATTGTCTGGGCCCTGCCACCTACTACTTGTGTGACCTTGGGCAAGTGGCTTAAATTTTCTGTGCCTCAATGTCTCCTCACCTGTGAAAGAGGGATGGTAATACTTACCTCACAAGGTTATTGTAAAGATTACATGAATAAACTTAGAATAGTGCCCAGTACATAGTATGTTGTACATAGTAAGTTAGCTTTTACTATACATTATCATGTGGCATCTCAAAGAATACATTGCTCAAGTGTAACCTCCATGGTATTGTCTCTACAGGGATTATCTCCACATTTCTTCATGTCCACCCATTTGGAGCAAGCATTGAATATATCTGTTCCTACCTGCACCGTCTGGATAGTAAGGTATGTGGGGACCTGAAATGGAATATAGGATTCTTTATGGACAAGTGACCTTACTCTCCTCAAGCATAGATAATTCATTAATAACTGCTCTAAGGAAATGTCCTTTACCTATTCTTTCACTGTGATTCAGTATAGAGCCTCTCTTTTGCAAGTATGATGACTATCTGTCCCCATTTGCTTGAGGCTGAGGGGTTTCCTGGGACTTGGGAATTCCAGTGCTAAAACCAGGGAAGTCCAGGGCCAACCTCAATGAGTTAGCCACCCTAGTTACAAGATACATCTTAGAAGAATTTCACCCCTTTCTCTTAATTCACATATAGGCTGTAAATTAACCAATATTTTACACAAATCAATTTCTTGTCCTGGCCCTTTAACAATTAACAAATGTTAATTTTCCAAGTTGGAAGTCTTACTCCAACCACCTCCCCAGCCATCACCATCACCACAGCCATTATTTATGATGAAACGATCAAGGCTGGGGGAAAAAAAAAGAACAATTGGCGGGGAAGAACAATAAGTCCATAACACAGGCTGAATATTTGCTCACAGCTGATCTCATGAGCCTCTTCCTTCCCTGGATAATATCCTGTGGAGGAACTCACAAAGCATCAAGAGCAAGGGTAAGTGCTAGTTTCCTAGAAAGTAAAGGGTGCCTCGTTCAAGGAGGGAAGAACTCTTGATTCTTTAGAATAAATAAAGCCATGATAGATTTTTTTCAGAAGCAGCATTCATTAAACCTGCTCATGGATTGTACTCACTATTTCACAGGATCTGGGCCATTTGAGAAGTGCTATTGAGACTCATGCAGTTGGATTATAAAATGTTAAACCATTCAAACATATGTCCTTTTTACAGAAGTACTGGCCCATTTGGGAATCCAGCTATTGTGATACATTCTCCTCATGGCATTTGTTTCAGTTCTAGCTGCTACTTCCTCCTCATTTATCTGTGTGAAATGATGCTGTTCTGCAATTAAATGGCCCATTTGGTAGTGAAAGGAGGAATGGAATGTGAGTGTCAGGACCAAGTGGTCAGTGGAAGTGGTATAAATTGAACTATATATCAGTAAAACTGATCTGGTTCTTTTTTAAAATTATAAAAATAATACATGCATATTGTCTAAAAATGTAAGTCATATAGAAATATTACAAAGGGAAAGTTATAATCCCACCCCTCAATGATAACTACTATAAAGTTTGGCATATCTTTATTTCAGACTCTTTTCTATACATATGCTGAATCTATATCATGTGTATATATCAGTAAACATTGCACATTTATGTTTTTTGAAACAAGGATCCAACTCTATATCATACTCTGCAATGTGATTTCACTTAACTGGAATACAGTCTTACTACTAGTAAGACAGGCACTGGAAAGAAAGCTTGATCTCCCTCCTCGTCCAGGCCCAGTTTCTCCTGAGCAGCTTCCTGCCAGAGTAGTGCCAGGACCTCCCAAGGAAAGCCTGCAGAAAGTGGTACCAACAGAAATGAGGAGGAATAGTCTGTGTGGTGGCAGTTCAGGGTTTCTATAAGGATTCCCCAGTGCTCTTCTGTCAAGTTTTAGTGCCTGGGTCACAGTTACAAAGGTTGCTACTAACATAAAGATGACCACCTGGAGCAATCCTTAAAGGGATCCACAGATTTGTTTTTTGTATTGATTTGAGTGAATATGTCTCTGTGTGTGTGTGTGTGTGTGTGTGTGTGTGTGTGTGAGAGAGAGAGAGAGAGAGAGAGAGAGAGAGAGAGGGAGAGAGAGAGAGGGAGGGAGGGAGAGAGAGGTAGAGAAGAGGGAGACAATGCAAAGAAGTAGGAACTCAGTATTCCTTAATCCCATTACTTTTCTTTTGTGAACTAATGAGCATGTGGAAAATTCTGGTCTGGTGGTGGCAGGCATTTCTGCCTCACTCCCTTCCCAAAAGGTTTTACAGATTCAGAGGTCTACACAGAGCATCACCAGCACTGATCCAGTGCCATTCAGCTGGCTACAAACCCAAGCCTCTCCACATGACTGATATTAGCTCTTTCCAATTGAAAACTCAGAGGTAGAAAACAGTTTGGAGGTTCCTGAAAAACATTAAAAATTGAACTGCCATATGACCCAGCAATTCCACTTCTGGGAATACATCCAAAGAATCCCAAAACACTAATCAGAACAAATACATGCACCCCTATATTCAATGCAGTGTTGTTTACAATTCCAAGATATGGAAACAGCCCAAGTGTCCACCAGTAGATTAGTGGATAAAACAACTAAGGTACATTTACACTGTGGAATACTACTATGCCACAAAAAAAGAATGAAGTCTTGCCATCACCGGGTGGCTCAGTTAATTCGAACATTGTCCCATATACCAAAATGTTGTGGGTTCAGTTTCCAGTGATGGCACATCCCTGAGTTGTAGGTTTTATCTCCAATCACAGCATGTTTGAGTACAGCAGCCAATCATGATTCCCTCTTATACCTCTCTCTCTCTCTCTCTCTCTCTCTCTCTCTCTCTCTCTCTCTCTCTCTCTCTCTCTCTTTCTGCCTCTGTCTCCCTCCTTCTCTTTCTTTCCCCTTCCTCTCTCTCTAAAATCTATAAATATATTCCTTGGATGAAGATTAAAAGCAATGAATCCTTACCATATGCAACAGCATGGATGGACTTAAAGGATATTACGCTAATTGAAGTTAGACAGAGAAAGCCAGATACCATATGATTTCACTTCATGTGGAATCTAAAAAACAATATAAATAAACAGAAATAGACTCATACATGCAGGGAACAGACTGATGAATGCCAGAGGGGACAGGCATGGGCACCTGGGTGAAATAGGTGAAGTGATTAAGAAACAATAATTGGTAGTTTCAAAATAGTCAGCATAGGGAATATAGTCAATAGTATTGTGATAATTAAGTATGGTGCCAGGTGGGTACTGGAAATATCAGGGAGATCACTTTGTGAAGTATATGATTATCTAACCACTTTGCTGTACACCTGAACATAACACAAAATAATACAAAATAATGTGTAAACTGTAATCAAAAACTTAAATTTAAAATGGTCATACAATTAGTATTTTAATAAATTTTATTAATATAAAAAGGAATAATAAATAAATCTCATAAAAAAGAAAGAAACCTCAGTGTTGATCAATCTCAAAAACAGCATTTTAAGCAAAGAAATGAGTGGCAAAAGACTTGTATGATTATACATGTATGAAATTTTCAGAAAATGCAAAACCACAGTGAAAAAATATGATTCAGGGATTGGGAGTGAGGATTGAAGGGGCACAAAGGAACTTTTTTGAGGTGAATGGAATGTTCTAAAATGGAATCATGATGATGATTGTAAAATTGAGTGCATTTACTAAATTTGTACAATGAATTTACTAAAACTCATCAACATGTCAAATAAGTGAACTTACTATATGTAAATTATACTTATATAAAGCAGTTATGAAATATATATATAAACAAATTTGTTTATATATTTGTTTAATATATAAACAAAAAGAAAGCTCAGTGGACTCTGTCTAGTGGTCACAAAATAAGAAGGCTACCATCTGGAAGCCGCTCACCTAACATATACACATGCAGGAGGAGGGAAAAGAGGTCAACTCCACCCCCTAAATGCATCAGTTTCCTAAAGTAGGCAGTGTTGGGGGAGAAAGAGGCAGACAGGGAAGGTGAGACTGGTTTTGAATGGAGATGTCCTCTCTGTCCCACAGATCTGCACCAGTGATGTGGAATGTCTCATGAGCAGACTTCAGTATACCTTCAAACAAGAAATGACTGGAGTTGGAGCTAGTCTGGAGAAGAGATGGAAATTCTGTGGCTTTGAGGGGTTGAAACTGACCTGAATCCATCTGCCTAACAACCTGGGATCCTGAAAATAAATGTGTGTTGGACAAGCTTAGAAAGTGATTTCTATTTTCAGTGGTTTCCAAGTGGAAATTGATTTAAATTGTTCAGTTCATTCCTGGAATCTATTTTGACATAAAACAAGGATCCTACAGCACCTTGAGCTACAGGCCCTAAAAAGAAATTAACTCAAACCTCAAGTGCTGTAACTTCCTCCCCTTTTGTCCATTGATTGTCTTTGTTTTTGTTAGTAGTATTGAAAAAAGCCTGATTCTAAAGAGTATTTGGGGTGTTTTCGGTGTCTGTGTTACAGTATCTGTAGATTTTGGTATTTTTAAAAACACTGTTAACTGAAATAGTTTGATGATTTGTGTGTGACTTGTGTTTCAATTTCTCTTCATATTAGTGTTGCTGCTGGTGAAAGGAATGTGAGGAGCTCTAGCTACTTCATAACTGACATCTTTCCAATCCCTAGTAAGAGAATAACACATCAGTGTCTTCTGGAAGGTGTTTGACCAAGCTCGCCTTTTAAAAGACAAAGCATGATTTGTGGCTTTTACAAAATTACTGTGAAGCAGAAGTTGACAACTGTTCCAAACTTATTTTCTCTAATATATCAGATAAAAAGTTTATTTCAGAATATAAAAAAGTCTAGATATATGTGCAGGATGCAAGTGTCCAGTACAACTGGCATATGTACGTGCTATTCAGAATCACCTTGTAAATAGTCTGGTTTTAAAGGAGGGCATGTTTAGTTTTCTAAGAGTTAAAACACATGTGTGCATGTGCACATGCACATCAGAAAAAGGGATTTATTTTAATATATTTCCTCCCTGGCCTTCTAACAAAATCTATTGGTCCCTTTTCTTCTGCTGACAGTGTGTTGAATTGCTAACTATGGGCTGCTGTAAATATTATGTTTACTTCATGTTGAATGTTTGCAAAGAGTTGATATGAGTATTAATAGAAAACTGTTGGTGATGAATAAATAATGGGCCAGGGTGTGTAAGGCTTCCTGCAAATAGGTCAGCTCCGCCTGGAGTGCCAGGGACACCTTCAGATTGCAATGGCAGTGTGGGTGGACCAGTCAGGAGGTCCTTCTTGATGGAAGAAAAAGAGAAAGAATGAGGATTTTAGGCTAATATCCTGAGGTAGAGATGATCTTTTCTTTTGTAGTGTTGGTGGTGCTTGTAATAATACAAGCATGCCCTCCCTTGAGTCTTGATTCAGAATAACTGAATATACTAAGTAAGCAAAGCCGATGAACAGTATTTCACGAAAATGCTTTGTAAATGCGATGTCAGTAGTGTTCAAAGTTGTATTTTTAAAAGATAAATATTCCTTTTTTATACCTCAGTTTGGTGTTCTGTTTTGAATTACTTGCTCTCTAAGTAATCCTTCAGTAAATCATCTCAGCTTCTTCCTTTCAGTTACCAGGATGTTGTAAGAACATGCTAAACCATCTGTCTTGACAACTAGAAATAGGGTTCCATGGCAGCACATTCATGCTGAAAGCTGGCTTTCCCCTTAAGCACCCAGCTGTGGCACCAGCAGGGAGCTAGGGTTATTTTTACACTAGCTTCCTCACTGAAGCATCTCTGCCATCAACACTACAGAAGGATTTGATTCATCTGTTTAAGAGGTCCCAGAGTGTATTATTTTAACAGTATCAATAAAATCAGGGGAAATTTACCACTGATAAATTATATCTTCTTTAAATAAGTTAAATAAAATGAAATTTTAAAGCTACAACTGCCACAACCAAGCCCCTTGCTCTCCTTCACTTAATCTATCTGTACTATAAATGGTCTCTTTTTAGGATTTCTGCCGATTTAGTACAGGTATACATACTCCAGCCTGCTTAAATATACTAGTCGTGATGGTTAATTTTGTGAGCCAACTTGGCTAGGCAATAGTGCCCAGTAGCTTGGTCAAACACCAGTCTAGATGTTGCTGGGAAGGTATTTTTGAGATATAATTAACATTGAAACCAGCAGACTTTTAGTACAGCAAATTACCATATATTTCCATATAAAATGTACACTTTTTGCTCAAATTTTTGAGGGAAAAAGAAGGATTTGCATTATACATGGGTAGCGATCACATACCATAATCCCATGTATAATGTGAAATATGATACCTTTCATAAGGTAATTGGGCCTCATCCAATCAATAGGAGGCCTTAAGAGAAAAGATTTAAGTCTTCTGAGGAGAAAGTAATTGCTACTCCAGGTTGACTTTGGACTGAAGACCTGCAGCATTAACACCTGCCAGAATGATTTGCAGACCGCTGGCCAGCCCTACAAATTTCAAATTTGCCAACCCCCATAATCACATGAGCCAATTCCTTAAAATAAATAGCTCATGTGTGCTCATACACACACACATACATCTCATTGGTTCTGTTTCTTTAGAGAATTCTGACAAATATCCTAGTTCAGAGTGGTTATAATATGTCAAAATAGGATGTTTGGATTATATTACATATTCAAATTGCAACACATACCATCTCACACAAAACTTTCCATTCAACATAGAAATCTATTAATGAAGCTATTTTTCCTTGCCAAATGCTCAGTGCTTTTATTGTTCTGGTATTCATACTGAATTTTGAAATATTACTGTTTTGTTATTTTTAGATGATACAGTAGTTAGTTTTTTTCAGATACTAATGAATAGAAGCATTCTTCTCTTTTACAAATATTTCTCTCATCTCCCTACTTAGTCCTATAACATCTCCAATTATTTTTATATCACCAAGTTTCTTGTTAAATGTCTTTGATGCAAATGAAAAAAGTTAGTTTACAGAGAAAATTAGACACGTATCTGTGTTCAAGTTATATAAAGTTTTGTTTTCAGTTAGGCTCAATAATATACACTTTTCATATGATGCAAAATAAACTGTATTACTTGAAAAGACAGCATAGATGTGCAGGACCTTTTGACCCACCTGGTAGAGCTGGGTAAGCCCTTGGGATTCTTCTTAGTTGTCTTGGACAGTCCATCAAATAGACCTGGATTCACTTTTCACCACAATCACTACTATCTGCTGAGCTCCTATTATGCTCTCATTCTGCCCAAAGTTATTTTATGCATGTATAGCTTTAGGCAAGTTACATGAACACAATGAGAACTTCAATTTCATAGTTGGTAAAATTAAGGAGAAACAGTACCTACCTCAGACAGTGGTGGTAAAGATTCAATGAGATTGCATCTATAAATTGCCTGACCAGTTCCTAGTCCACAGTGAGTTCCAAATAAAGAGTTGTGATTATGATTATGATTATGACTCAGTCAAAAGTACAATAATTATAAGTACCTTCATTTTAAAGAAAAAAGTGTTTTTCTGTTCACAGCTAGAATTGTGGAGCTACATCATGTTGCTGGGCTTCAAGAAAGGAAAGTCAGCTGTTGAAATATATTCTAAACATTTACTCAAGTCTCAGGCACTGTGCCAGGCACTGTGGAAGTATGGCTGGCTCATGCCCTCAAAGAGCTAGAAGGATAGGTTTTAACACACTGAATTTAAATCCTTCACCCTTTAGGTAAGACCGTAAAAACTCAGCATGAAAATATTTAGCATTGAATGAACCATGAATGGTGTAGATAATGTGATCATGACAATTGCTTTTGAGACCTGAACTATTACTCTTTATGCCCCCCATCCAGTCTCACAAGGTAAGTTCCACAAGAGTGTGCTCTTCGTTTGTCTTGGGTCTTATAGGTGCTCAGCAAATATTTGTTAAATGGGTATTTGTGTAGCCCTCTACACAAATGACATTCATATGCACTAATAATAAAGGCTAACATTGATTAATAACTCCTACCTACCAGTAAATATATAAATTCCTTTGTTTTTACTAGACTAAAACCAAAACAACAACCAAAAAAAACCACCAAAAATGGCTCAAACCGGAAAACAAATAAAAGCCCCAGAGCCAATTCCTCTAAGCAGTGAAGAGATAGCCAACCTGTCAGATGCACAGTTCAAAGCACTGGTCATCAAAATGCTCACAGAATTGGTTGATTTTGCTCACAAACTAGATGAAAAAATGCAGGCTACAATCCGTGAACTGAAGGAAGATGCATGGGGAACTGATAGAGATGGAAGGAAAACTGGGACTCAAATCAATGGAGTGGACCAGAAGGAAGAAACTAACAACCAAACAGAAGACGAGGAAGAAACAAGAATTCAAAAAAATGAGGAGAGGCTTAGGAACCTCCGGGACATCGTTAAACGTCCCAACATCCAAATTATAGGGGTCCCAGAAGGGGAAGAAGAAGAGCAACGAGTGGAAAACTTATTTGAACAAATAATAAAGGAGAACTTCCCCAATCTGGCCAAGGAAATAGACTACCAGGACGTCCAGGAAGCTCAGAGAGTCCCAAAGAAGTTGGACCCAAGGAGGAACACACTAAGGCACATTGTAATTACATTAGCCAAGATTCAAATGAAGCAGAGAATTCTAGAAGCAGCAAGGGATAAGGGGACAGTCACCTACAAGGGAGTTCCCATCAGACTGTCAGCTGATTTCTCAAAAGAGACCTTACAGGCAAGAAGAGGCTGGAAAGAAATATTTGAAATCTTGAAAAGCAGGGACCTACATCCAAAATTGCTCTATCCAGCAAAGCTGTCATTTAGAATGGATGGACAGATAAAGTGCTTCTCAGATAAGGTCAAGTTCAAGGAGTTCATCATCACCAAGCCCTTATTATATGAAATATTAAAGGGACTTATCTAAGAAAAAGAAGATAAAACTATGACAGTGAAAAGACAACAAACTCATAGCTATCAAGAACCACACCTAAAACAAAAGCAAACTAAGCAAACAGCTAGAACAGGAACAGAACCACAGAAATGGAGATCATATGGAGGGTTAGCAACAGGGGCGTGGGAGGAGGAGAGAGGGGGAAAAGGTACAGAGAATGAGTAGCATAGATAATGGGAAAAAATAGACAGGGGGAGGGCAAGAGTAGTATGGGAAATGTAGAAGCTAGAAAACTTATGACCCATGGACATGAACTAAAGGGGGGAATGTGGGTGGGAGAGGGTGGGTAGGGTGGAGGGGAATGATGGGGGAGAAATGGGACAACTGTAATAGCATAATCAATAAAATATATTTTAAAAAAAATACAAAAAAAAAAGTAGTATATAGTATTGGATATTATCCCATTTCAGCTGAGTCTCTGAGATGTAAGCTAACTTGCTTAACTTTCTAAAAGGCAGAGATGAGATTTGAATCTTGGTCTGTCCGACTGCAAACTGAAAACTTTCTACTGTTCCATCTTTTTTATCATTTTATTGTTATTCTATTACAGTTGCCCCAGTTCTCCCCTTTGCCCACTTCTGCCCATCCCACCCCCTGCTCCCACAGTCAGTCCCCACGCTGTTGCCCATGTCCATGGGTCATTCATACATATTTTTTGTCTAGTCCCTTCCCTTTCTTTCCACCATTCCCCACCTCCCTCCCCTCTGGTCTCTGTCAGTCTGTTCCATGTGTCCATGCCTGTGGTTCTAGTTTGTTCATCAGTTTATTTTGCTCATTAAATTCCTCTTATCAGTAAGATCATATGCTCCATCTTCTATTTAACCTTGGTATCAACCTAATAAGTAAGTATTATTGTAAACCCCACATTTTTCATTCACATGCCATTATAGAGCACCTGATATGTATAAGTCTTGGTCCTAGAAATTAAAGAGGAATAAAACATGACCTCTTCCCTCAAGCGTTTACACTCTGGTGGGGATATTTGCTAAAAGATACAATCATGTATAAGTGCTGCAAGAGGACATCATGGAAGGCTTCACAAATTTTAGGAAGCTTGAAACATGTTAAGAGAAAGCAGGCTCAGAAAGTTAAATGTGCTTGCCTGTGGCACACAACCAATATGTGACAAAGCTCAGGATGTGAACCCAAACATTCCTGGCTTTAATTCATGCCTTTTCTTTTATACCATCATGCTCAAGGTCACTTTGTAACACTGTCATTTCCCACAAAGGGTCATTTATGAGGCTTTGCTCAGAGTCAAGCACCCAGTAAAAACTATGCCTAGCAAAATAAGTGCTTCGTAAAGAGCTATAATTATTATTCAACTAATACGCATATTAATAATGCTTTAATGACAACAGAGCTACTCATCCAGTAATGGGGATTCCATAGGCCACATGGTAACTTAAAAGAAGAATTGTACCTGCTGGCTCAGAGAAAGTCAGATTTTACTGAACAATACTCCATCAGAGATAAATATTGTATAGCCCAAGGCTGACATAGGGAAGAAACTTCCTTTTGCTGTGTCATGATACAGTCTCCAGTATCTTTCCAATTTCACCCCCTCCATTCATAGGACAGACTACATCACATTAACAAGGAGGCCAGAGGAGCCTTATCTTCTCTCTCATATCCCAAGATTGATAGCATCATTCCATTTTTTCAACTTGGCAGAAAGCTTTGAATATCTTAGCTTGCCTAAATCTCTATCTGGGTGAATGGTCTCAAAGGCATACTGAAGCAATTGCTTGCAGCAAAAGAAGTAAGGAAAAGGAATTGATTGCACACAAAAGTTAAGAGTATTCAAAGCTATAGAGCATTATGGAGATGATCTCACATATTGCATGGAAAATGGGATACAGGACACATTAAAGAGTGTTCTACCTAACTGCATTCAATCCAAGTCTGTTTGAATATTAGACTACCTTAAAATTAATCATCCTCTGGAGCATAAAACCCTTGCAATCTTAGCTCATTAGTATTCCTCTACAAATATATTCTATTGTATTTAGAGGGTTTTCAAAGCAACTCTGTACACAGACATTATGTTGTCTGATCTTCACAACACCCTGTGAGCCAGCAGGGGACAGGTGGTTCCTTCACCATTACTGCAGATAAGGAAGACAAGTCTCAGAAGGATGGAGACCCATATCCTACATCACACAGCTAAGTGGATAGTGAAGCTGAGATGAGAATGCAGAACTTCTGAGTCCTCCAAATTTCCACCTACTTCAGTGCTAGCCTCTGCCTAGTAGGACAGGCAGAATTTAAAGTAGGGGTTCTTGATAATTTTTGGTGCCATGGACCCCTTGGGAAGTCTGGCAAAGCCTGAACTTCTTATCAGAATAACGTTTTAATTTTAATTTTTTATTTTTTCAATTACAGTTGACATACAATATTATATTGGTCTCAGGTGTACAATACAGTAATTAGACATTTTTATAATTTACAGAGTGATCATCCTGATAAATCTAGTACCCATCTGGCACCATACATAGTTATTACAATATTATTGACTGTATTCCCTACGCTGTACTTTACATCCCTGTGACTATTCTCTAACTACCGATTTCTAATTCTCAATCCTTTCACCTTTTCCACCCAGCCTCCCAATCGCCCTCCCATCTGGCAACCATCAGTTTGTTCTCCGTATCTATGAGTCTGTATTACCAGAATAACATTTTTAATGCGTGAAATCAAATACAAAGGCAACCAACTATATTAAAATGATACACTTATCCCAACACATTTGTGATATAATAACATATGTGCTCCTTTAACATATTAAATAGCAATATGTAATGACAGGTCTAAAAACTACTATAATTTTGAAGTAGTGATAAAAATTTCAAGAAATCTTCAATAACTTGTGATACAATTGTATCTGCGATACTGGTTTTTAAAAAGTCACAGTTACTAGCAATACCTCTCTATTGCCTACATTTAAAGTGGAATAAAGTGCTATTTTTTTCCCTCCAAATTTACATACTTCTTCAATTCTACCCACAGTCTCTGGCTAAAAAAAACCCTGAGAGGAGGTTGATAAAATGTAAGTTGAGAGGCCTCAAAATGAGGCCAGAATTAATTTTATTAAATACATTAATATTTATACATTACTTACAACAGCACCCATCACATAGTAACCTGTATATGTTTGTTAAATATAAATATATTTAAACAATATATTTTACAAATGATAAAGATACTGATTCTTTGCATACTTTGAAACCGAAATTCTATGTCAATGTATAAATGCCAGAATCACCCCTCAAGCCTGAATTTCTGGGTGAAGAAGTGACAGATGAGCTTTAATGTGAGCAAATGCAAAGTACTGCATTTAGGAAAAAATGAGCTAAAAGTTCACAAGATGTTAATCTCCAAACCATCAGTTCTGGCACAGGAAAGGGATCTGGGAATTGTTGGAGAGAAGTTCCTGAAGACATCTGTTCAATGTATAGCTAGAATCACAAAAAAGAAACAAATTCCAAACACAGTTTAAAAAATAGAAACAAAATATAAGACATCATCTTATCCCCTTTTTTAATATTTTATTTCTTTGGAGAGAGGGGAAGGGAGGGACAACTAGAGGAAAAGAAATAACACTGTGTGGTTGCCTCTCACATGGACGCCCCCAGGGACCTGGCCCTACCCAGGCATGTGCCCTGACTGGGAATCGAACCAGCAATCCTTTTGGTTCATAGGCCCACACTCAATCCACTGAGCTACACAAGTCAGGGCTCTTAGTAGTTTTAATATTAAAACATGAGAGGCAACCACACATTGATGTTTCTCTCCCTCTTTCTCCCTTCTTTCCCCTCTCTCTAAAAATAAAGAAATAAAATCTTTATAAATAAGTAAATAGCCTTGGCTGGTGTGGCTCAGTGGATTGAGCATGGGTGTCCGAACCAAAGGGTCACCAGTTCAATTCCCAATCAGGGCCCATGCCTGGGTTGCAGGCCAGGTCCCCAGTAAGGAACAACATGAGAGGCAACCACACATTGATGTTTTTCTCCCTCACTTTCTCCCTCCCTTCCCTTCTCTCTAAAAATAAATAAATAAAATTTAATAAACAAATAAATAAAGTTTTGTGCCCGCACCCAGAAAACTGTTTCATGTTGGTGGGCCTCAAGAGATGAAACTCAATATTTCACTTCACATGTTGTTCAAGGGGTTACTTTGTGCAAGACACTCTGCCAGCCAATAGGGGATGCAAAGATGAATGTGATATAGTACTTGCCCTTAAGGAATTTAAGGAGGAGCTCAAAGAATCAAGAGTGTGAGTGGATTTTAATACATTAACAAAGCACATTCTACCCTCTCAACCAGAACCATGTAGTCTGGAGAAAACCATATAGAGAAAAATCTGGCATGTTGAATTCAATGTGTTTCCCATAATGTGCGCGCTTGCTCGCTCTCTCGCTCTCTCTCTCTCTCTCTCTCTCTCTCTCTCTCGCACTGGGCAGTGCATGCAGCACTTGCTAAAGGTAGTATTACAATCATGCCTTATTTATTCAGCCAGAGAAGACGATGTCAGGATATTTAACATGAATGAGTTTACCAGATAACTGAAACATGACCCTTCTAGCTCCAACTCTTTTGATTTTAGTTATTTTACATGAAAACATTTCTCAAATGTTTTATATCCTTTCTCTTTCCCTCAAACAAAGGGTACTGACCTTGCCATGATGGCTTCATATTGTTAATAAGAACATTAGTTATGATAAAACTGCTGAGAGAATTTCAGGGGAAAAGGAGAAGGGTTTAGAGCAACAAGTATAAAGGACACATGGACAAAAACTGGGGGGGGGTGGAAATGGGAGGGAGGTGGGGACGGATAAGGTGGTGGGTTGGGGTGGGAGTAAAAGACAGAAAACTGTACAAGATCAACAATTAAAATAGTAAAAAAGATGACAACAGGTGTTTTTCCACAGGTATAAATTTGTATACACGTGTGTTTCACCTCTATTTTGTTTGCACATATTCGTACTTAAAAAAAAAAAAAAACTGCTGAGAAAGTATATTCTTCCCACTAAATTAACTGTACACAGAATACTAAAAGAGCTGAATCCCTGATAAACATCCATCATCATTAAAGGGCTAGAACCAGCCTCCAGCAGCACTGACTCCGTATGCTAACCCAGGCTCACAATTCTAGAAACACTGGGACTAAGAGATGCTCCCAGGACCACCTAATGGACCAAAATCTCTCTCTGATGCCCTGACAGCATGGGGGAAAGGAGAAAGCATCATCTCCTCATTCTCCAACCATTGACCAAATACACTAATAAGAAACACATCCATTAAAAGACAATTTGGTTTATCAGACAGCTAAGTCAGGAGAACTGGACTTTCTGGTTGCCGCTTGCCCTGAGACCTTAGGCAAGTCACTCAACCTCTAGGTCCCATGAGTGGGACAGCAGGAGAGAGGATGCTGGCAGTGCTGGCTAAATTTTTCTGGTGGTCCAAGCTGATGAGCATTGTGTTCAGAAGGTGAGTCTATACTGTATCAACTTTGTGAGCCACTGACAGTGCAGGGCCTGGGTGTGCAGGACTCCTGAAAGGCAAGGGTGGAGGAATGCACAGAAAAAGACTCTACTGCCACCATCTTTCATGTGAACCCTTTGGCAAATGTACTCACCCTTTCTGCCCCCAGTTGACCCATCACTCCTTCCATGTTTGCTTGGAATAACACAGGGGCCAAATAAAACCATTCCTACTACAGACACCAAGCCCCAAAGATGAATATGAGACTAAATGAGACTCTCTGGTTACTGTGGCATAATTCTGCTGCATCCAGCATCAGAGTCAAAGCCTTTTAGCAGCAGCTGCTTCAGCTGACACCCATCCTGGAGGCTGACCTCTGCAGGAGAGTAAAGGACACGAGTATGACTCCAAAGTCCAGCTGATCTCATCCCACTTACTCACAGTGACAGTGGGCTGGAATAGAAACATCCCAGCTCATGTTCACCAAGAAGCAGGTATGTCTCACATAAAAGCTACTGGGCCCTAGCTGGTGTGGCTCAGTGGATTGAGGGCAGGCCTGTGAACCAAAGGGTCACTGGTTCGATTTCCAGTCAGGGCACATGCCTGGGTTGCCAGCCAGGTCCCCAGTAGGGGGTACGTGACAGGCAACCACACATTGATGTTTCTGTTCCTCTCTTTCTCCCTCCCTTCCCCTCTGTCTAAAAATAAACAAATAAATAAAATCTTTTAAATAATAATAAAGGCTGGACCAAATATAACCAATATAATAAATATTGGACCAAAAGTACACACACACTCTCAAGTAGGATATAGTTGCCCCTCCAGTTCTTCATTTCTCTCTGAAACATCAAGATAGCTTTCCATGGCATCAACATACACGTTGGTTCGTGATGGATGATACCCTGGATGCTTAGCCTACAGATCCCAAAAGGCACAAATGCCTTCCCAGTCCCCGTTTCATCTCTGATCTGCCCAACTGGGGTTCTGCTGAGTAACTAATGCCCACTTCAGCTTCTAACAGCCAATCTCATGGGCTCTTTCCCTTCTTAGTGCTAAGAATTTGTGTAGCCAGCAACACTGCACTGGAGGTGCTACTGTGACCTCTACCCACTTTCAGGGCTCAGACTCAATCAAGTGTCAGCTGGATGCAGGCAGCTGCCTCTTCATTCTCAGAGATCTCTTGGCACATGCTAAAACATAGGGTAATCATGTTGTACTGCTCCCTGTCCCCAGGGCATCAGCATTTGATGTAGTCAAGCAGGGCCATTTCAAGGTACCACTATGCATGTGAAAAAAAGGAATGTCAAGGTCTCAACCAGAGACCACAAGGCAGGCAGGACTGGCTGAGCCCCTTGGTTCTAAGAGGACTAAATGGTAATGGAAAAAAATACAATTAAAACAAATAAATATAAAATAAAAAACTCCCAAGAAAAAGATAAACAAAAATGAAAATGAATACAAAAAGTGTATGCATAAGGAAATAGGCACAGCCTCTCTGCTGGTGGGAGTATGAACAGTAAAGCCTTTCAGAAGGGAGAAGCCAAAAAGTCTAATCATTTGTTCTAACAATTCTACTTGTAGAAATTTATCCCTAAAGAAATAAGTCAGAAAAGTGCTATGATGAATATAACAAGGATATTCAATATGAAATAATTAGAAACAATGCAGATGTCCAAAATAAGGCTTAAGAGAATAACATGTAGCCATTAAAACTGTTGTTAATTTGGGAAATATACATAATATGCTCATTGTAAAGTGAGAAAAGCAAGCAATTTCATATCTGCACAGGATGATATGTTTTGTTTAAAATATGTAAATATATGTATATTTGTTTGTGGACACATGTACAAAGAAAGGGCCAGTACAAAATTGTTAGCACTAGCTGTCTCCAGATGGTACATAAGGCAGAAAATACTGTTTTCTGTGTTGTTGTTTTCCAAGTGTCTTATATTGAATATGCATTATTTATATAATAAGAAAAATATTGTAAAAGAATATTTCAGTGAAGGACCAAAGAAATAGGTATTAGATTATAGATTACCAGAGGTTCTAAGCCTACAATTTAGAGTTTCCACCTTAATCTTTCAGGCCAAGCAACCATCTAATCCTCCTCTCCATGAAGATGTATCTGTTTTCAGGTTAAAACCCACCTCCTTCTTTTTCTTATTTGCTTCTCTTTTTTAAAACATATTTTATTGATTATGCTATTACAGTTGTCCTATTTCTCCATCATTACCATCCACCCTGCACACCCCCTCCCACCCACATTCCCACCCTTTAGTTCATGTCCATGTGTCATAAGCTCTTTAGCTTCTACATTTCCCACACTATTCTTGCCCTCCCCTGTCTATTTTCTACCCACCGTCTATGCTACTTATTCTCTGTACCTATTCCCCTTCTCTCCTCCTCCCACCCCCCTGTTGCTAACCCTCCATGTGATCTCCATTTCTGTGTTTCTGTTCCTGTTCTAGTCGTTTGCTTAGCTTGCTTTTGTTTTAGGTGTGGTTGTTAATGATGGGGAGTTTGTTGTCTTTTTACTGTCATATTTTAATCTTCTTTTTCTTAGATAAGTCCCTTTAACATTTCATATAATAAGGGCTTGGTGATGATGAACTCCTTGAACTTGACCTTATCTGAGAAGCACTTTATCTTCCCTTCCATTCTAAATGACAGCTTTGCTGGATAAAGCAATCTTGAATGGAGGTCCTTGCCTTCCAAGACTTCAAATACTTCTTTCCAGCCCCTTCTTGCCTGGAAGGTCTCTTTTGAGAAATCAGCTGACAGTCTGATGGGAACTCCTTTGTAGCTGACTGTCCCCTTATCCCTTGCTGCTTCTAGAATTCTCTCCTTCATTTGAATCTTGGCTAGAGTAATTATGATGTGCCTTGGTGTGTTCCTCCTTGGGTCCAACTTCTTTGGGACTCTCTGAGCTTCTTGGACTTCCTGGAAGTCTATTTCCTTGGCCAGATTGGGGAAGTTCTCCTTTATTATTTGTTCAAATAAGTTTTCCACTTGTTGCTCTTCTTCTTTCCCTTCCAGTACCCCTATAATTCGGATGTTGGGACGTTTAAAGATGTCCCAGAGGTTCCTAAGCCTCTCTTCATTTTTTTGAATTCTTGTTTCTTCCTTCTTTTCTGATTGGATGTTTCTTTCTTCCTTCTGGTCCACTCCATTGATTTGAGTCCCAGTTTTCCTCCCATCTCTATTGGTTCCCTGTGTGTTTTCCTTCATTTCACTTATTGTAGCCTTCATTTGTTCATCTAATTTGCAACCAAAATCAACCAATTCTGTGAGCATCCTGATCACCAGAGCTTTGAACTGTGCATCTGATAGGTTGGCTATCTCTTCATCACTTAGATGAGTTGGTTCTGGGGCTTTGATCTGTTCTCCCATTTGAGCCAATTTTTATTTTAGTCTGGTTGTGGCTGTTCTGCAGTGAGGGGTGGAGCCTTATGTGTTCCCCCTGGCAGGGCAGCCCAGTCACTGGGTTATTACGCTATATGTGGGGGCGGGGTCTCGGTGTTTTTAGGTTTTATTTCCCAGCGCTGGGGCCCTGGGTTGAGTG
This sequence comes from Glossophaga mutica, assembly GCA_039655065.1. Classification (NCBI taxonomy): domain Eukaryota; kingdom Metazoa; phylum Chordata; class Mammalia; order Chiroptera; family Phyllostomidae; genus Glossophaga; species Glossophaga mutica. The sequence continues at coordinate 27,789,695 of CM077318.1, forward strand.
TTCTGTCTTGTTCCTCGTTTTTGCCTGGATTATCTGCGCGTGAATGTGGGACCGCCTGGTCAGCCAGCTGCCTTGTGCCTGGAGTCTGCCAGCCACCGCCTGTGCACCTTGCAGGTGCAGGTCCGCCGCTTGCAGGCCCAGGTCCACCAGCAGCTGCCTACACTCCAGGGTCTGACAACCTCCACTTCCTCCTGCGGTGACTCCACCCTTCTTACCGGTCTGGATGAATGGATTAATGGTTGTCAGACCTCTGTACAGTTCAATTTTTCTCTCAGTTCCGGTTGTTTTCTTGTTTCTAAATCCTTGTTGTCCTTAATTTTGGTTGTGCGAGGAGGCACGGTGTGTCCACCTGTGCCTCCATCTTGGCTGGAAGTCCTCTTCGGCCTTTTGTATAAGTCCTGATCCTGTCTGCCATCTTGTTCAGTGGCCACACCGGCATTTGTTATGCTCCCTGGGAATTACATGAGAAAGTTCTCACCACTTTAAGGTGCATATCATTTGTAAATCCTGTGACTTATGAAAACAGTCTCACCTGTTTAGGGTTTTTAATTCAATTTATTGGGGTGACACTGGTTCACAAAACTATACAGGTTTCAAGTGTACAACTCACCAAAACATCTGTACATGGCTTTATACACCCATTGCCCCAAGTAAAGTCTCTTTCTGACCTCATTTTCCTCCCTTTTGCCCACCTCCACCTAGCCCCACCCCACTTTACCTCTGGTTTTAACCACATGGTTGTCTGTATCTATGTGGGATTTTTTTTTTTTGCTTAATCCCTTCACCTTCTTTCATCCAGTCCACCAACACACCTCCCCTCTGACAGCTGTCAGTCTGTTCCATGTATCCATGACTTTGTTTCTATTTTGTTCATTAGATTCCATATATAAGTGAGATCATATATGGTATATGTCTTTCTCTGACTGGCTTATTTCACTTAGCATTATTATCTCCAATTCCAATCATGTCACAAAAAATAGGATTTCTTTCTTTTTTTTTACAAAAAACACAAAGAATTTTTGATAAATAAAATCAACAATTATATACAACAAATTTGACAATCTAATAAAATGGAAAATTTTAAAATCATACTCTCTTCAAAGGCTAAATCATGGCAAATCACATAATCTGAACAAACCAATTACTAGCAATACATTTGAATCTGTAACTAAAACACCCAAAGAGAAAAGCCCAGGCCCAGAGAGATTTACAGGGGAATTCTAACAAATATTTTAAAAATGATTAGTACATAGCTTTCTCAATTAGTCCATATATTGATGAAGTTCACTTACAAATTCATTTTATGAGGTCACCATTACTTTGATACCTGAACTAATGGGAGACTGAAAAAAAAAAAAAAACCTTACAGGCCTATATTCTTGATAAACGTACACACTGAAATTCTCAACAAAATTGTACCGAACAAAATTGAATGATACATTAAAATGATTATACACCCTGATCAAGTGTGAATTATACCAGTGATGCAAGAAAGGCTCGACATCCAGGAAACAATTGATGTGATTCAAACCATCAAAAAATATGAATAGTGAGAGGAGAAGATGGCGGCGTGGTAGGAGGGAGCAGACCCTATTCCCCCTCTACACATGGGAGAAAAACCGGGCCAATCTATGAAAGACCAGAACAGACAAGGAACAGTAACACAGCATATTGGAGAATAAGAGGTCGGATATTGTAGCGGACACTGAAAAACAAGCGGTAAGGAGAGCTCTTCGGAACAATAAGAGCCCAGGGTTCCAGCGCGCGGAGAATGGGGTGGCTGAGGCCCCGGCCCGGTGCTCCGCCAAGCCTGCCCCAGGACCCTGGGGAGGGAGCTGGGTCAGCCGCTGAACCGGCTGGGAGATCTCAGGGGCCACCGCGCGACTGCGGCCCGAGCAAAAGTGGGTGCCCCGCACCAGGCCACTGCGCGACTTTGAACCGAGTTTTCGTGATCGCCGGGCGACTACGAAAGCACAGGCGCCCCAACAGAGACAGAGGCGCGGGCGAAGTGAGACAACTGCATGAAAATAGACACCCTCAGGGGACCGCACACAGTCTCGGGCTAGTGGACACTCGTGAAAACATAGGCGCAGGCCGCTGGAGACAGCTGTGGAGCCAGAGGTGCCAGTTCACGGGCAGGTGCTCAAACGCGGACAGCTCAGGCCCAAGGTGCAGGCGCCGGATAGCAGCTGGAACGCAGGCCCCTCTCAGAAGCAAATGCAGGCAGCTGTGCCCGAACACTGAAAGCCTCCCAGGGACAAAGGCAGGAGGCTGTGCACGTCTGGAGAACCTAGCACACACCCATAAACTCGGAGAAGTGCGCACACACCAGGAGGCTCAGATCACACGCTAAAAACCCTGTGGGGAGAGGTGCCCACTAACGCTGTGATACATAGCACAGTGAGGACTGAGTTCTGAACACAGAGAAAAGCAATAAGATCACCCCTCAGACATTGCAGCCAGCAAGACCTGAAAAACCGGCTGGCAAGTTTGAAAACAACAAGAGGGGTTTTTTTGTTTTGTTTTCTTTTTTTTGTTATGTTTTGTTTTGTTTTGTTTTTCCATTTCTTTAATTTTATTTTTTTAATATATTTTTATTTTTTAAAAAAATATTTTGTTGTGCTTTGCTTGTTCTTTTTTTTTCCCCCCCTTTGGCTGCTTATATTTGTGTGGGGGTGTCTGTGTGCGTCTCTTTTTTGTTTTGCCAGTTTGTTAGTGTCTTTTTGTTTGTAAGCCTGTCTATCTATATGAGTTTTTAACTACTCCTTCTTCATTGTTTATATCTTCTTCTTTACTCCCCAACTCCTTTTGCCTCCCTTGAATTCCTTCTTCTCTTATCCCCTCTTCCTTTCTTTTCAATTTTATCTCTTCTACCTTCCTCTTGTTTCCTCTTTCTTCTTTTTTTCATTTTCCCCCCTCTTCTTTTTGTAAATACCCACGAGTGAGACAAAACAAACAAACAAGCAAGCCTGAAACTGTGGGGGGAAAAAAACAAAAACAAAAACAAAAACCAGAGTTGGCCCCCAAAAGAGGGTATTCCAGCTGATGAGACAGTGAAAGCGGTGAACAACAGGATATCCGAAGGAGAATCCAGCACTGAATCTCACAGATATTCTACCACAGAAGGTCATACCACAAACCCATGGAGCCAGAACAGATCAATTTAAGAAGCTGAGGCTAACAACAAGAGTCTTACAAACAATGGGAAGACAAAAGAACAATCCCCAAACGAAAGGAAAGGAGGAAGCTCAAGAAAGAATGCTAAATGAAACAGAGGCAACTCAACTATCAGATATCGAGTTCAAAGCAATGGTTGTCAGGAAGCTCAATGAGCTCTCAATGAGCTACCATAAACTACAGGAAAGTTATGATGAGCTCACGGCAAACTATATCAACATGAAAAAGGAAATAGAAACTATCAACAAGGGCCAAGAGGAAATGAAGAACACAATCTCCGAACTGAAGAACACAGTAGAAGGAATGAAAAGCAGAATCGATGAAGCAGAAGATCGGATCAGCGAGTTGGAGGACAAAATAGAAAAAAACACTCAGAATGAGCAAGATAAGGAAAAGAGGCTTAGAAAGAATGAAGAGGGTTTAAGAGAAATGCAAGACAACATGAAACGGAATAATATTCGTATAATAGGGATACCAGAAGGAGAAGAACAAGAACAAGGGATAGAAAACCTGTTTGAAAAAGTAATGATGGAAAACTTCCCTCATTTGGTGAGAGAAAAAGCCACACAAATCCAGGAAACACAGAGAGTCCCAATCAAAAGGAACCCAAACAGGCCCACTTCAAGACACATCATAATTAAAATGGCAAAATTCCAAGACAAAGAGAGAATCTTAAAAGCAGCAAGGGAGAAAAAGGAAGTAACATACAAGGGGGCCCCAGTTAGGTTAGCATCTGACTTCTCAATGGAAACGCTCCAAGCCAGAAGAGAATGGCAAGAAATATTCCAAGCAATGAGAACCAAAGGCCTGCAACCCAGACTACTTTACCCAGCAAGGCTTTCAATCAAGATAGAAGGCCAAATAAGGAGCTTCCCAAACAAAAGCAGTCTAAAAGAATACACCTCTACCAAACCAATGCTGCAAGAGATACTAAAGGGACTGCTTTAAGGGAAGAAAGGAAAAGACAGAGAGAGAAAGAGAGAGAGGAACACAGGTACGAAAATGGCAACGAATAAATACCTATCAATAATAACCTTAAATGTAAATGGATTAAATGCTCCAATCAAAAGACATAGAATAGCTGAATGGATGAGAAAGCATGACCCACACATATGCTGCCTACAAGAGACCCACCTCAGGACAAAAGACATACACAGGCTCAAAGTGAAGGGCTGGAAACACATTTTCCAAGAAAATGGTCAGGAAAAAAAAGCTGGGGTAGCAATACTCATATCAGACAAAATAGACTTCAAAAGAAGGGCCATAAAGAGAGACCCAGAAGGTCACTTCATAATACTCAAGGGAAGAATCCACCAAGAAGACATAAATATTGTAAATATATATGCACCCAACGGAGGAGCACCTAAATACATCAAGAAAATTTTAGAGGACTTCAAGAAAGATATAGACAGCAACACAATTATAGTAGGTGATTTTAACACCCCACTGTCAAAAATGGACAGATCTTCCAAACAAAATATCAACAAAGATATTGTGGCATTGAACAACACTCTAGAGGAAATGGACTTAACTGATATATATAGAGCCCTTCATCCCAAAGAAGCTAAATACACTTTCTTTTCAAATGCACATGGAACATTTTCAAAGATAGACCACATGATAGGACACAAATCAAGCCTCAACAAATTCAAGAAAATTGAAATCATACCAAGCATTTTCTCTGATCACAAGGGACTGAAACTAGAAACCAACCCCAAGGAGAAAAACCCAAAACCCTCAAAATCATGGAGATTGAATAGCATGCTATTAAACAATGAATGGGTCAAGAATGAAATTAGGGAGGAAATGAAAAAGTTTCTGGAAACAAACGATAATGAACTCACATCGACCCAAAACTTATGGGACACAGCAAAGGCAGTCCTCAGAGGGAAGCTTATAGCGATACAGGCCTATCTAAAAAAGACAGAAACATCTCAAACAAACAACCTAACCCTTCGCCTACAAGAACTCGAGGAACAACAACAAAGACAGCCCAGAGCAAGTAGAAGGAAAGAAATAACCAAGATAAGAGCAGAATTAAATGACATAGAGACTAAAAGCACAATCCTAAAGATCAATGAATCCAGGAGTTGGTTCTTTGAAAAGATCAACAAAATCGACAAGCCTTTAAGCAGGCTCATCAAGAAAAAAAGAGAGAGGACTCAAATAAACACAATCAGAAATGAAAGAGGAGATATTACAACCGACACCGCAGAAATACAAAGGATTGTAAGAAATTACTATGAAGAACTGTATGCCAAGAAATTTGAAAACCTAGGTGAAATGGACAGGTTTCTAGAAAAATATAACCTTCCAAAACTCAATGAAAAAGAAACAGAAAGCCTGAACAGACCGATAACAGCTGGTGAAATTGAATCAGTAATCAAAACACTCCCGACGCACAAAAGCCCTGGACCAGATGGCTTCACAGGAGAATTCTACAAAACATTTAAGGAAGAGCTAACCCCTATTCTCCACAGACTATTCCAAAAAATCCAAAAAAATGGAAGAATCCCAAACTCTTTTTATGAAGCCAGCATCATCCTAATCCCAAAACCAGATAAAGACACAACAAAGAAGGAGAACTTCAGGCCAATATCGTTGATGAACATAGATGCTAAAATCCTCAACAAAATATTGGCAAACCGCATCCAACAACACATTAAAAAGATCATACACCACGACCAAGTGGGATTCATCCCAGGGATGCAAGGATGGTTCAACATTCGCAAATCAGTAAATGTAATTCATCACATAAACAAAAGCAAAGACAAAAATCACATGATCATATCAATAGATGCGGAAAAAGCATTTGATAAGGTACAGCACCCATTTATGATTAAAACACTCAGCAAAGTGGGAATAGAGGGAGCATTCCTCAACATAATAAAGGCTATATATGAGAAACCTACAGCCAGCATCATACTCAACGGGCAAAGACTAAATTCTTTTCCACTAAAATCAGGAACAAGACAAGGCTGTCCACTCTCTCCACTTCTATTCAACATAGTATTGGAAGTGTTAGCCACAACGATTAGACAAGAAAAGGAAATAAAAGGCATCCAACTTGGAAAAGAGGAAACAAAACTATCATTGTTTGCAGATGACATGTTAGTATACATAGAAAATCCTATAGTCTCGGCCAAAAAACTGCTCGACCTAATAAATGAATTTGGCCAAACAGCCGGATACAAAGACAATATCCAGAAATCAAAGGCATTTTTGTATACCAACAATGAAACAACAGAAGCAGAAATCAAGAAAAAATCTCATTCGATATAGCAAAAAGAAAAATAAAGTACCTAGGAATAAACCTAACCAAGAAGGTAAAAGACCTGTATGCAGAAAACTACACAACACTGAAAAAAGAAATCAAGGAAGACACAAACAAATGGAAACACATACCGTGTTCATGGATCGGAAGAATTAACATCATCAAAATGTCCATACTTCCCAAAGCAATCTACAGATTCAATGCAATACCTATTAAAGTACCAATGGCATATTTCACAGACATAGAACAAACTCTTCAAAAATTTATATAGAACAATAAATGACCCAGAATAGTGGCAGCAATCTTGAGAAAGAAGAGCAAAACAGGAGGGATCACAATACCTGATACCAAAATGTATTACAAGGCCACTATAATCAAAACAGCCTGGTACTGGCATAAAAACAGGCACGTGGACCAGTGGAATAGAATAGAGAGCCCAGAAATAAACCCTAGTCTCTATAGTCAATTAATATTCGACAAAGGGGGCAGCAACATAAAATGGAGTAAAAATAGCCTCTTCAACAAGTGGTGTTGGGAGAACTGGACAGCTTCATGCAAGAAAATGAAACTCGAGCACCAACTTACACCATACACAAAAATAAATTCAAGGTGGATAAAAGACTTAAACATAAGCCGTAACACCATTAAAGTCCTAGAAGAGAGCATAGGCAGGAAAATCTCAGATATCACACGCAGCAACATTTTTACTGATATGTCCCCTAAAGCAAGGGACATAAAGGAAAGAATAAGCAAATGGGATCTCATCAAAATAAAAAGCTTCTGCATGGCCAAGGAAAACAGTATTAAAATAAAAAGAGAACCGACTGTGTGGGAAAACATATTTGCCAATGATATCTCAGATAAGGGTTTAATCTCCAAAATATACAAAGAACTTACATGACTCCACTCTAAGAAGACAAGCAACCCAATTAAAAAATGGGCAAAGGACTTGGGCAGACACCTCTCCAAGGAGGACATACAGAGGATCCAGAGACACATGAAAAGATGCTCGATATCGCTAGCTATCAGAGAGATGCAAATTAAAACCACAATGAGATACCACTTGACACCAGTCAGAATGGCCCTCATAAACAAAGCAACAAACAGCAAGTGTTGGAGAGGTTGTGGAGAAAAGGGGACCCTAGTGCACTGCTGGTGGGAGTGCAGACTGGTACAACCACTATGGAAAACAGTATGGAATTTTCTAAAAAAACTAAAAATGGATATACCTTTTGACCCAGCAATTCCATTGCTAGGACTATATCCTAAGAACCCTGAAACACCAATCCAAAAGAAACTATGCATCCCTATGTTTATTGCAGCACAATTTACAATAGCCAAGTGTTGGAAGCAACCTAGATGCCCATCAGTAAATGAATGGATCAAAAAACTGTGGTACATTTATACAATGGAATTCTATGCAGCAGAAAGAAAGAAGGAGTTCATACCCTATGCAACAGCATGGATGGAACTTGAGAGCATCATGCTAAGCGAAGTAAGCCAGGCAGTGAAAGATAAATACCATATGATCTCACCTTTAGCAGGAACCTAATCAACAAAACAAACAAAGAAGCATAATATAACCAAAGACATGGAAATTGGGAACATGCTGAAAGTCACCAGAGGGGAGAGGGGAGGGAATTTCAGGGGAAAAGGGGAAGGATTTACAGGAACAAGTATAAAGGACACATGGACAAAAACTATGGGGGGGGTGGAAATGGGAGGGAGGTGGGGAGGGCTGGGGTGGCGGGTTCGGGTGAGAATAAAAGACAGAAAACTGTACAAAAAAAATAAAAACAAAACAAAACAAAAACAAACTAAGCAAACAATTGGAAGAGAAACAGAATCACAGAAATGGAGATCACATGGAGAGTTATTAGCAGGGAGGCAGAAGGGAGAGAATGGAGGTAAAGGTACAGGGAATAAGAAGCATGAATGGTAGGTACAAAATGGACAGGGGGGTTAAGAATAGTATAGGAAATGGAGAAGCCAAAGAACTTATATGTGCAACGCATGGACATGAACTGTGGGGAAGGGTATACTGGAGGGTGAGGGGGGCAGTGCAGGGAGAAGGTGGATAAAGGGGAGGAACAAAATTGGAACAACTGTAATAGCATAATCAATAAAATATACTTTAAAAATTTGGGACAATCTGAGTATCAAAAGAATAATAATATTTTTATAACACTTTAATGTTTTTAAAAATCCATGAGTCTATTGTGATCTATCTATATTTATCTATTATCTATCTATCTATCTATCTATCTATCTAATCAGAATAGCAAAAAAGAAAAGCTCCTCTTCAAAGTAGATTCAAAGAATGATAGAAATGTCATCATTGTATAACTCTTAATGTAATCATTGCTCATTGAGTCACGTAGAGATTATTAGTGGATTTGAAAACTGCTGGACACTTCCGGCCAAGATGGAGGCGTAGGCGGACACACTGTGCCTCCTCTTACAACCAAAATTAAGGACAACAAATATTTAGAAACAAGAAAACAACCAACACATATAGAAAATTGAACTGTACGGAAATCCAACAACCATTCATCCAGACTGGTAAGAGGGGCGGAGTCACGGTAGGAAAAAGTGGAGGTGCGGACCGGGGAACGCAAACAGCAGCGGCTGGCAGTTCCCAGGTGCACAGGTGGCGGCTGGCGGTCCCTGGGCCCACAGGCAGCAGCTGGCAGACCCCGGGCACAGGGGGGCAACTGTGCAGACCCAGTGAGGCCGCACAAAGCAGCTGGCTGACCAGGTGGTCCCACATTTGCGCGAGCAGATGGTCCAGGCAAAGGGGAAGCAGTAGAAGAGACCGGAGTCCAGGAGAGATCGGAACAGGTGCCATTCTTTTCTCTCGGACCCTGCCCCCACCTATAGCGTGACAACCCAGCGGCTGGGCAGCCCCGCCCTGAGGAAAACCTAAGCCTCCACCCCTTACTACGTAATAGCCGAGACCAGACTAAAACCAAAACAAAACAAAACAAAAAACACCAAAAATGGCTCAAACCAGAGACCAAATCAAAGCCCCAGAGCCAATTCCTCTAAGCCATGAAGAGATAGCCAACCTATCAGATGCACAGTTCAAAGCACTGGTCATCAAAATGCTCACAGAATTGGTTGATTTTGCTCACAAATTAGATGAAAAAGTGCAGGCTACAATATGTGAAATGAAGGAAGACGCATGGGGAACTGATAGAGATGGAAGGAAAACTGGGACTCAAATCAATGGAGTGGACCAGAAGGAAGAAACTAACAACCAAACAGAAGACGAGGAAGAAACAAGAATTCAAAAAAATGAGGAGAGGCTTAGGAACCTCTGGGACATCTTTAAACGTCCCAACATCCAAATTATAGGGGTCCCAGAAAAGGAAGAAGAGCAACAAGTGGAAAACTTATTTGAACAAATAATAAAGAAGAACTTCCCCAATCTGGCCAAGGAAATAGACTACCAGGACGTCCAGGAAGCTCAGAGAGTCCCAAAGAAGTTGGACCCAAGGAGGAACACACCAAGGCACATCATAATTCCATTAGCCAAGATTCAAATGAAGGAGAGAATTCTAGAAGCAGCAAGGGATAAGGGGACAGTCAGCTACAAAGGAGTTCCCATCAGACTGTCAGCTGATTTCTCAAAAGAGACCTTCCAGGCAAGAAGGGGCTGGAAAGAAATATTTGAAATCTTGAAAAGCAGGGACCTACATCCAAAATTGCTCTATCCAGCAAAGCTGTCGTTTAGAATGGAAGGGAAGATAAAGTGCTTCTCAGATAAGGTCAAGTTCAAGGAGTTCATCATTACCAAGCCCTTGTTATATGAAATGTTAAAGGGACTTATCTAAGAAAAAGATAAAAAATAGGACAGTGAAAAGACAGCAAACTCACAGCTATTAAGAACCACACCTAAAACAAAAGCAAACTAAGCAAACGACTAGAACAGGAAGAGAACCACAGAAATGGAGGTCATATGGAGGGTTAGCAACAGGGGAGTGGGAGGAGGAGAGAGTTGGAAAAGGTACAGAGAATAAGTAGCATAGACGGTGGGTAGAAAATAGGGGGAGGGAAAGAATAGTGTGACACATGGACTTATGACACATGGACATGAACTAAAGGGGGGGAATGTGGGTGGGTGGGGGTGTGCAGGATGGAGGGGAATGATGGAGGAGAAATGGTTCAACTGTAATAGCATAATCAATAAAATATATTTAAAAAAAGAAAAAAAAAGAGAACTGCTGGATAAAAGATTGTTGGGGATATAAGTGTTGCTATCCCGGCTTGTTTTTCCTGTCCGTTTGCTTGAAATATTTTTTTAACCCTTCACTTTCAGTTTGTGTAGGACTTTTATTCTGAAATGTGTCTCTTGTTGATAGCATAATGTGAGTTGTGTTTTCTAATCCATTCAGCTATTCTATGTCTTTTGAATGGAGCATTTAATCCATTTACTTTTGAAGTTATTATTGATAGGTACTTATTCATTGCTAGTTTTTCCCTTTCTACCTCTCTCTATCACTCAGTTCCTTCATCTTCTTAAGGCAGACCCTTTAGCATGACTTGCAACGCTGGTTTGGTGGAGGTGTATTCTTTTAACCTTCTTTTGTCTGGGAAACTCCTTATCTCACCTTCTATTTAAAATGACAGATTTGCTAGGTAGAGTAGTTTTTGTTGCAGGCCTTTGCTTTTCACTGTTTGGACTATTTCCTGCCATTCCATTCTGGCTTGTACTGTTTCTGTTGAGAAATCATCTGCTAGCCTTATTGGAGCTCCCTTTTACATTACTGTTTCTCCCTTGCTGCCTTTCAGATTCTCTTTGTCTTTAAAATTTGGCATTTAATTATAATGTGTCTTGGAGTGGGCCTCTCTGGATTCATATTGATTAGGACTTTCTGTGCTTCCTGAATTTGCATGGCTTTTCCCCTCTTCGAGTTAGGGAAGTTTTCTGTCATTATTTTTTCAAACAGCTTTTCTATCCCTTTCTCCTTTTCTTCTTCTTCATCTGGTATTCCTATGATGCGAGTGCTGTTATGTTTCATGTTGTCCTGAAGTTCCCTTAAACTATTCATATTTTTCTAGTCATTTTAAATTTTGTTCCTCTATTTGGGTATTTCTTTCTCTCTTGTCTTCTAACTTGCTGATTTGGTCCTCTGCTTCATCCAGCCTGCTTTTAATTCCTTCTAGTGTATTTTTAATTTCAGATATTGTATTTTTCATTTCTGCCTAGTTCTTGTTTTTAGTTTCTATATCCTTTTTCATACTGTTGTATTTCCTATTCAGTTCCTTGGAGTTGTCTGTGAATTCCTTGAGCATCCTTATAACCATTCTTTTAATTCTATATCTTGTAGTTTGTTTGCCTCCATTTCATTGAGCTCTTTTATTGGAGAGTCTTCCATTCCTTTTGATTGCAGGTTCTTTCTTTGTCTCCCCATTTTAGTTGAGTCTTTTTGTCTGTTTCTCTAATTCCAGATGTTCTACTTTGCCAATTATCTTTGTAGGGTGAAGTTCTGTGGTAGGGGTTCTGTGGGACTCAGTGTTGCAGTCTCTTTGATCTACTTGCATGTTTGCTCTTAGTTTGCCCTTTCTTCCATTTGTGTGGGTTCTGTTATTGTACTTGGGCTTTACCTGTTGGTGGCTCCTTTGTTGGTGGGTTCACCCCTCCAGCAGGTTTACTGTTATTCACAACTCCCACCTTGTCTTGTATGCTGTTGTACATGTGTTGGTTAACAAAAAGTAGGATTACCAGGCAACCAAGCCTATGCCAGCAAAAAGAACCCCCCACCACATCAGCAGTCTCCATCACAATTGAACTAAGATTAATAAAGGTGAAGAGAGATTGTGGATATTATATGATATGACAAAGGGACGATGAGACAACTAAAAGAGGGGAAAATGTTGTGTGGTAAGAGGGAGGAGAATTGATAAGAGCTGGGATATAACCAAGGTGAAGAAAGGGAGAAAGTAAAATTTACACCATAAGTAAAACACAAAAGGGCAATGTGAACAATGGGTTAAGAAGAGGGAAGAATATACTATGAGGTTTTGAGTAAAATTGAAAAGGTAGTAATAGCCGCGACCAGACTAAAACCAAAACAACAACAACAACAAAAACCACCAAAAATGGCTCAAACCAGAAAACAAATAAAAGCCCCAGAGCCAATTCCTCTAAGCAGTGAAGAGATAGCCAACCTGTCAGATGCACAGTTCAAAGCACTGGTCATCAAAATGCTCACAGAATTGGTTGATTTTGCTCACAAACTAGATGAAAAAATGCAGGCTACAATCCGTGAACTGAAGGAAGATGCATGGGGAACTGATAGAGATGGAAGGAAAACTGGGACTCAAATCAATGGAGTGGACCAGAAGGAAGAAACTAACAACCAAACAGAAGACGAGGAAGAAACAAGAATTCAAAAAAATGAGGAGAGGCTTAGGAACCTCTGGGACATCTTTAAACGTCCCAACATCCGAATTATAGGGGTCCCAGAAGGGGAAGAAGAAGAGCAACGAGTGGAAAACTTATTTGAACAAATAATAAAGGAGAACTTCCCCAATCTGGCAAAGAAAATAGACTACCAGGACGTCCAGGAAGCTCAGAGAGTCCCAAAGAAGTTGGACCCAAGGAGGAACACACCAAGGCACATCATAATTCCATTAGCCAAGATTCAAATGAAGGAGAGAATTCTAGAAGCAGCAAGGGATAAGGGGACAGTCACCTACAAAGGAGTTCTCATCAGACTGTCAGCTGATTTCTCAAAAGAGACCTTACAGGCAAGAAGGGGATGGAAAGAAATATTTGAAATCTTGAAAAGCAGGGACCTACATCCAAAATTGCTCTATCCAGCAAAGCTGTCATTTAGAATGGATGGACAGATAAAGTGCTTCTCAGATAAGGTCAAGTTCAAGGAGTTCATCATCACCAAGCCCTTATTATATGAAATGTTAAAGGGACTTATCTAAGAAAAAGAATATAAAACTATGACAGTGAAAAGACAACAAACTCATAGCTATCAAGAACCACACCTAAAACAAAAGCAAACTAAGCAAACAGCTAGAACAGGAACAGAACCACAGAAATGGAGATCATATGGAGGGTTAGCAACAGGGGCGTGGGAGGAGGAGAGAGGGGGAAAAGGTACAGAGAATGAGTAGCATAGATAATGGGAAAAAATAGACAGGGGGAGGGCAAGAATAGTATGGGAAATGTAGAAGCTAGAAAACTTATGACCCATGGACATGAACTAAAGGGGGGAATGTGGGTGGGAGAGGGTGGGTAGGGTGGAGGGGAATGATGGGGGAGAAATGGGACAACTGTAATAGCATAATCAATAAAATATATTTAAAAAAATAAAAAAAATAATTTAAAAAAAAAAGAAAAGGTACTGGGCCAACGGGAGCAAAATTTCAAAGAAACCTCAGCAGGGTTCATAGCAATGACAGCTAAATGAAGTTTAATAAAGGTAGAACAGGAATAAGAATATTGTAGAAAAGCAAAAAATGAATATAAAATGTCTGCAGTAAAGAAAAGTGATTTTGAGAGGATGGAGGAAGCAAACACATATGATTAAGGAGTAAAGCCCAGATTGAGCAGGGCAGGAAACACGGAGAGAGAAAACAATGAAATAAAATTCCTCACTCAACTGAATAGGGGGCCATGGGAAGGTGAAATGGAGAAAGACAGCAGGAGAGTATTCTATGGGATTTAAAGCACAAACAAATATTGAACAAATAGGAGATCCTTTGGAGAAGTACAGCAATAACCATGATATTTCACTCAACTAGCCACTGTTTATAAAAGGTGAAAAAGAAATAAGACTCTTATTAGAAGGGAAAGAATGTGAGCTGACTTAAGAAGAGTGCTTCTGTGAGATTAGATGGAGGAGAAATAGTGAGAGTAAGGGATAGAAACTTGGTGTAGTGTGAGAGAAAATAAAGTTAACCACAACAGCAATAAAGCTCAGGAAGATGGTGAAATGGATTAAGACCAGAGAAGGGTGCTGTGTGGGATTTGGAATAACAATAGCATGATAAGAAATATATAATCTGAATAAAAAGAATAAAAAGTAAAAGACCAAGGGTAGTGTATTATTTGGAGTACGAATGAAGTGAAAGAAGAAAAATTAAAATGCAATATGAAAGGGAGAACAAACAACCCAAATCAAACAATAAAAACAAACAAAACAAAAAACTAAATAAGCAGAAAGGAAAGAAATTAAAAAATGCAAGTTCTGAAGGACAGTAAAGTGAAATTTGTCTCAGCTGTTGGTGTTCGCCTTCTGACTACTTTTTTCTGGATTCTTCTCTGGTTTTCTCACAGCTCCAGGTCCTATTTTCTTACTCTTGAAAAAAAAAAAGCCTCCTGTTGATTTTAAACCTTCCAAGCACGTTTTGCAGATCTCCCTTGGTCCTAGAGGCAGAGTGGTTTGGGCTCCATTTTTTTCCCTTTCCTGTGATTCTTCAAGGATGGGGGCTCAGTCTTGACTACAATAATCACAGGTGCTGTTTCCAGCCCATGCCCTCAGCACACTGTGTGGCCCACTCTACACTTTTGCGCCAGGCTCATGCTGATAATTCATCTTGTTTTGCAACCCTTTGATCAGTCAGTGAGGTGCCCTGAGTGGTAGCAAATCGCACCCGCTCTCCTCCCTCTTTGCTGGCTGGGCCACTCTGCGTGAAGTCCCTTGGCACGTGAGGCTCAGTACTCCTTTTGAGGAAAGTCCCTTGGGGGCAGCCTGCTGCTCCTAACAAGAGTCCAGCTTTCCACACAGTCCAACTCTCTGACTAGTTCAGAGACTATCTGTTTCACGGCCAGTGGCAGTCTCTCTCTTCTTCCAGCTCCAGATGTCTTCTGGCTCCCCAATTTCTCTGGTACTGTCTCAGCTGGCAACTGCTGCCCCAGCTGGGATATGCCACCAGCTGTGTGTCTTTTACTGACTTTTTATCCACCCAGCGACTTTATGCATCCAGGTCTCTCCTGGCGTTGGTCTGGGACTTCCCTGCTCTGGGAGGAGAGGGAGCTGCTAGGTTGCTATCACTGACCCTGCTGTCCTCCAATGCTCCTGGGGCAGCTGCAGTCTCTGGCGAAAGGCCCAGGGACCTTCCTGTTGGCACACAAAATCTCCTTACTGCCCATTTTTAAGTTTCCTCTGTGTACTATGTCTTCCAAACTTATTATCAGCTGGGATTATGTTGGCTGTTCACTCTGTTCTTCAGAATATTGTCTAGGTGACTCAGTTGGGTGCACAAGTAAGTGGGCTCAGCTCCTACCTACACCACGGCCATCTTCCTAGTCCCAATGAAATCTTTCTTAAAAATTTATTATTTATTTATTTATTTAATTTTATTATTATTATTTTTAATCAGTATTTTTTAATTGTTGATCTTGTACAGTTTTCTGTCTTTTACTCCCCCCAGCCCACCACCCCAGCCCTCCCCACCTCCCTCCCATTTCCACTCCCCATAGTTTTTGTCCATGTGTCCTTTATACTTGTTCCTGTAAATCCTTCCCCTTTTCCCCTGAAATTCTCTCCCCTCTCCCCTCTGGTGACTGTCAGCCTGCTCTCAATTTCAGTGTCTTTGGTTATATTATGCTTGTTTGTTTGTTTTGTTGATTAGGTTCCCGTTAAAGGTGAGATCATATGGTATCTTAAAAAAATGCCAATATCCTCCTCAATACAGAATTATCATTCATTGAGTAGGAAAAGAGGCAGGGTTGAGCCAAAGGGAGTTGATCCAGTGTTGAGACGTAAAGGAGATTCTTTGGAGTCTGTCCACTGGTCTTCATATTTGGAAAAAGTTTGTGTCAGGGACCTTCTTATATAAAAGGTCAACAGAAAGAACACGGACCATGACTAAAAGCTGTGTGCTATTCTTATGGCTTGCTAGCCTCTGTATATTTCTTCACATGGTCAACTATAAAGCCCCCCAAATGAGAAGGGCTTATATGTAGGTGAGCCCTGAGGGACGAGGAGGCTAGGGAGACTGTGGCCCCTTTTTATAACCACAGCTATGGAGAGTAGAAGAAATAGCAACTTTGGAAAGGAAATAAAAGGAATCTGGGGACTGTAAAGAAAGAAGCCTGCTGTAAAGAAAGGAACATGGACAATGGTCTGGAACTGAGAAGGGTCTCTTGTAGTCTTTAATTCAACCTTGTGATTAAAACTGTCCATGAAATTGTCCAGGAAAGAAGGAGCCAAATAGAATTCTGCCTGGACTTTCTTCTCAGTTCTTAAATACTTCAAAGGCTACAATTAGAGATAAAGGTGATTTAACAGATTTGATAGCTTTAAGATTCTCTGACTATAAAATGCCTATTGCTACATAAATTTTCTTTTTCTTTCTTTCTTTCTTTCTTTCTTTCTTTCTTTCTTTCTTTCTTTCTTTCTTTCTTTCTCCTTTCTTCTTCCTTCCATTTTATTGAATTTATTTGAGTGGCATCGGTTAATAAAATTATATAGGTTTCTAGTATACAATTCTATAATACATCATCTGTATATTGTATTGTGTGTTTACTGCATAAAGTTAATTCACCTTCTGTCACCATATATTTGACCCCCTTTACAATTTGTCACCTCCTCTCATCCCCTTTCCCTGTAGTAACCCCCATACTGTTGTCTGTGTTTATGAATTTTTGTTTGGTCTGTTCATTTGTTTTCAGTTTTACATCCCACATATGAGTGAAATCGTATGGTTCTTGACTTTTTCCATCTGACTTACTTTGCTTAGCGTGATATTCTCAAGATACATCTAAGTTGTTGCAAATGCATAGTTGAATATATAATTAGGAAGACAAATCTCCAGGAGTCAAGGCTTTAAAAGAAAACTGAAACTGAGTGGAAAACATGTGAGCTGAACCTAAGGCTTGCCTGGCATGGAAGGATGTTAGTTTTGGCAATCCAAGCACCTGAGTTTATGGAAGTTTATATAAGTATAGAAGATAAGCCCCTTGACCTACACAAGATGAGGAGATAGAATTGACTCCTACATAAAACTAGAGCCCTCAAAGGGCTATATTCTCATAGTTCCTTGGATAAATGACTGGATCCAGATCTATGGCAGGGGAAAAAACCAGTGAGCCTTGAATAATTCATGGTGCCAGAAAGAAGTGAAGTGCTCAAAGACTATGAAGACATGACAAAAGAATATAAGAACTTACTCAAATGGGCTCTCACTGGTCAATTTTAGGACAATTTTAGCATTGTTTACAAAGGGAAAAAGATACTTTTGCAGTGCTGAGGTTGCTACCTTAAAGAAGTGATCAAATTATTGTAACTGATAATGGAACTAATTAATATGTGTCTTTGGATGTTAAGTGATGGAAAAAAACAGACAAAAACTTCAAAGCAGGTGTTATAAATATGTTCAAAGAACCAAAGTAAACCATGATTAAAAAATATAGTATAATGAAAATATTTCATCAAAGAGATCTAGGGCTCTGTAGAGTGTAATCCCAGGATGGGCTCTTCTTGGCTGTCTCATTTCAAGATTCTCTCTATTAATCTTCAGACTGGTCTGCCATTTTGGTTATTGCTATGGAATAAGCAGTGTCTCTTAAATGCTTGCCACCAAAATTTCCATTGTTTTTTTAATATATTTTATTGATTATGCTATTACAGTTGAACCATTTCTTCCCCATCATTACCCTCCACCCTGCACACCCCTCCCACCCACATTCTCCCCTTTAGTTCATGTCCATGTGTCATAAGTTCTTTAGCTTCTACATTTCCCACACTATTCTGGCCCTCCCCCTGTCTATTTTCTACCCACCGTCTATGCTACTTGTTCTCTTTACCTTTTCCCCCTCTCTCCTCCTCCCACTCCCCTGTTGCTAACCCTCCATATGATCTCCATTTCTGTGGTTCTGTTCCTGTTCTAGTCGTTTGCTTAGTTTGCTTTTGTTTTAGGTGTGGTTCTTAATAACTGAGTTTGCTGTTTTTTTACTGTCATATTTTTTATCTTCTTTTTCTTAGATAAGTCTCTTTAACATTTCATATAATAAGGGCTTGGTGATGATGAACTCCTTGAACTTGACCTTATCTGAGAAGCACTTTATCTGCCCTTCCATTCTAAATGACAGCTTTGCTGGATAGAGAAATTTTGGATGTAGGTCTTTGCCTTCCAAGACTTCAAATACTTCTTTCCAGCCCCTTCTTGCCTGTAAGGTCTCTTTGGAGAAATCAGCTGACAGTCTGATGGGAACTCCTTTGTAGGTGACTGTCCCCTTATCCCTTGCTGCTTCTAGAATTCTCTCCTTCATTTGAATCTTGGCTAATGGAATTATGATGTGCCTTGGTGTGTTCCTCCTTGGGTCCAACTTCTTTGGGACTCTCTGAGCTTCCTGGACTTCCTGGAAGTCTATTTCCTTGGCCAGATTGGGGAAGTTCTCCTTTATTATTCTTTCAAATAAGTTTTCCACTTGTTGTTGTTGTTCTTCTTCCCCTTCTGGTATCCCTATAATTCAGATGTTGGCATGTTTAAAGATGTCCTGGAGGTTCTTAAGCTCCTCCTCATTTTTTTGAATTCTTGTTTCTTTCTTGTTTTCTGTTTGGTTGTTTCTTCCTTCCTTCTGGTCCACTCCATTGATTTGAGTCCCAGTTTTCCTCCCATCTCTATTGGTTCCCCATGCGTTTTCCTTCATTTCACATATTGTAGCCTGCATTTTTTCATCTAATTTGGGAGCAAAATCAACGAATTCTGTGAGCATCCTGATCACCAGTTCTTTGAACTGTGCATCTGATAGGTTGGCTATCTCTTCGTTGCTTAGAGGAATTGGCTCTGGAGCTTTGATTTGTTCTCTGGTTTCAGCCTTTTGGTGTTTTTTTTTGTTTGTTTGTTTGTTTGTTTGTTTGTTTTTTTGCGAGAGTGGATCTGGTCGCAGCTGTTAGGTAGTGAGGGGAGGAGCCTTAGGCCTTCCCCAGGGCGGGGCAGTCTAGTCGCTGAGTTGTGATGTTGTATGTGTGGGCAGGGTCGGAGAGAGAACAATGGTGCTTGCTCCACTCTCTCTTGGATTCCAGTCCCTTCTACCACTTCCCCTTCACCTGGATTATCTGTGCGAGAATGTGGGACCACCTTGTCAGCCAGGTGCCTTGCGAGGCCTCACTGGGTCTGCACAGTTTCCACCCCATGCCCAGGGTCTGCCAGCCACCACCTGTGCACCTGGGGTCTGCTAGCTGCCGCCTGCATGCCTGGGAACTGCCAGCCGCTGCTGCCTGAGTCCACACCTCCACTTTTTCCTGCTGTGACTCTGCCCCTCTTACCAGTCTGGATGAATAGTTGTTGGACTTCTGTACAGCTAAATTTTCTATCAGTTCTGGTTGTTTTCTTGTTTCTAAATATTTGTTGTCCTTAATTTTGGTTGTGAGAGGAGGCACATTGTGTCCACCTACGCCTCCATCCTGGCCGGAAGTCCCAAAATCTCCATTGTTTTTAACAACGCCCTTAAGTATGAACTTCTTGATGCTCTCTTTTAAATAATGTCCATCATCTTGGGCAAAGATGCCAAGCTCTTGGAACTTATAGCTTCCCTCTCCCCACTCTCCTCTCTTGGGAAGAGCCTCTGCACCACTGCATGGGAATGGCCTGATTCTTCTGGAGTGACACTCTTGTTTTACCCGTCGGCACTGGGGATTATGGTAGCTTGCTACTGCCAGAGTAGAATCTCTATTGCATGAGTGAGCTGGGGTGGAGCCACTTGGGCTCCAGTATTCTCAGCCTGTCTTTTCTCTGGTAGAACACTTGTCCTATGAGTGTGAGCTGAATGGGTATAGGAAGTTTTCAGTCCTCTCAAAGTCACCTGCCTAGAATACAGCTTCTGAAACATTCTGGAGAGGAAGAAAGAAACCAGCAACCTTCCTTTCCCTCCCAGGGTGAAACTGTAACCCTACAATAGGAGATGTGAGAAAAGGGAGTACCTGTCTTCTGGTTCACCCCAGCCCTGAGTAGAGCCATGGGGTTGTGGCTCAGATGCCACAGACCCTCACTATGCTCACTGAGATTTAGTAGATATTCTTGGATAAATTGTTTCTTAATTTGCTGTGTGTCCTTAAGAGTATTTCCAGAGATTTTAAGTGTTTTTTTAAAAATAATTGTCCAATGCTTAAATGGTTGTTTCATTGCACAAAGATTCACCATTTCAGAAGTCCCACCCTCCCGTGGGCTATTTCTTATATATAAGGAAGGATGATGCAGGAGGTGAAGCCAAGAGCTATGCACAGTTATTCCCAGAGAGCAGGACTGACCCCAATTTAAAACAACAGCAGCAAAAACAAAAAAAAAAGCAAACTAATGATACATGTCCAGCAGCATTTCAGGTTTACTATGGACTGCTTATAAGTCTCCTGTTCTCCTCCTTTGTGAATGAGAGTATCTACTGCAGTTATCACATTTCTATTTCACTATTATGTTGGGAATGTGGAGGCACATGGCTTGTTTGTTTTGCAGGTCTTCATATCTAGAAGATATGTAGTGAAGGAACCTCACTGAAAGAGCCTTATCCCAACCTAGATCTGATTTAGCTGGTGAGATCCTTGTTCTTGAACCTGAATCTGATGTCAAAATAGGCTGATATTTCTGTAGGCCTTTGTGTATTTTGCATGTATGAGAAATATGAATAATTTAGAGGGGAAATGTGGTAGATTTTAAATGGCTGAAAATTCTTTGTCAGTCATCTCATTGAATCCAGGCTGGCTTTAGGGAATTGCTTGGAATAATGGAATAAAATGGATGTGATGTTCTAGGACTTTAGTCACAAGATCAGAAGAAACATTGATCTTCTGCCTGCAACTTTTTGGACTCCATCTACCATGTTGTGAGGAAATCTAAGCAGCCATGGGGAGAGTAATATGTAGAAGGAACTAAGGTCCCTAGTTGACAGTGCCAGCTGAGCTCTCAGCTGACACCTAACACCAATCTGCCAATAATGAGAATGATGTGCTTTGAAAATGATACTCTAGTTTTAGTAGAGTCATATGCTGTGTGGAGTAGCAATGAACCATCCACATCCAAATTGCAGATTCATGAGTAAAAATCCATGATAGTTACTGTTTTAAGCCACTAAGTTTTAGAGTCATTTGGTATGTAGCACTGGTAACCAAAATATTCTTCAAACCAGAAATTTATATTTCTACCCTAATAAACTCTTGTAGGTGTGAATAAAAATGTATATGAGGGTGTTTATTACAGCACTGTGTATGAAAGTGAAAATGTTGAATTAATGTATCATTCCTCAGTTGGGAATGGCTAAATAAACTGTGTCTTATTCACACAGTGGTTATAATGAATGAACTAGATCTATCTATATCAATGTGTGTAGTCTAAAAATAATGCTAAGTGATAGCAGCAGTTTGTAAGGAGAAACATGCAGTAGATTCCATTTATATACATTCGAATACATACAAGCAATGGTACACATTATTTATAGACATACATTGTCATAGTAAATGTATAAAACCAAGCCACTGATTAATAAACATCAACTTCAAGAAAACAGTTTTCTCTGGGGAGGGGAGAGGGAAGGAGAAGGGTTGGAAGGAAGTGTGACTTTGCCTATAATAGTAATGTTATCTCTTTTGTTCTTTTTTTAATCAGTATTTTTTAATTGTTGATATTGTACAGTTTTCTGTCTTTTACCCCCCCAGCCCACTGCCCCAGCCCTCCCCACCTTCCTCCCATTTCCACCCCCATAGTTTTTGTCCATGTGTCCTTTATACTTGTTGCTCTGTTCTTTCTTTTTAAAAGAGCTTCATAAGATAAAATGTTTACATCTGTTTTATATTAGTGGTAGGCACAAAGATGTATACTACTGGTATACTATTTTCTGTAATTTGTGTGCTTGAATTAATTCATATTTTATACATTTACTAAAAAGAGGGAAGTAATAGATATACAAGTATACTCATTAATCACTACACTATATTACCTCCATTTTGGGGGCCATGATGAACAATAAAGATTTAAACATCTTCACAAACAATAAAATGCACCTTTTAAAATGTAGTTTGATGAATTTTGACAAATATATACACCCATTACACCATCACCACAATAAAAATGTAGAACATGGACATCGTTCCAAAATTTCCCTCATGTACCTTTGTAGTCAATTCTACCACCTCAGGCAAATATGGATTTGCTTTATGTCACTATGAATTAGTTTTACATTTTATAGTAAAGGATGTAAATGAATCACACATTAGGTTCAATCTTGTTTTTTTTTTTTTCAAAGATTTTATTTATTTGCCCTGACATTTTATTTATTTTTAGACAGAGGGGAAGGGAGGGAGAAAGAGAGGGAGAGAAACATCAGTGTGTGGTTGCCTCTTTCATGCCTCCAACTGGGGACCTGGCCCTCATCCTGGGCATGTGCCCTGACTGGGAATCAAACCGGCAACCCTTTGGTTCGCAGGCTGGCACTCAATCCACTGAGCCACACCAGCCAGAGCAGTTTCAATTTTGTGTTTGGGTTCTTTTGTTCAGCATAAGGATTTTGAGATTTATATATGTAATAAGTGTATCAGTAGTATGTCTCTTCATATTGCTAACTAGTATTTCACTGTATGGATAAACGCCATTTGTTTAGACATCTGCCATTAGACATTTGTTTTATGTTTTTGGCTATTATCAACAAAGCTACAATGAACATCCATATGTAAGTCTTTTTTCTGGACATTAGTTTCCATTTCTCTTAGGTAATTAGCCAGGAGTGGAGTTTCTCAGATGTATGGTAAGTATATGTTTAACTTTACTAGATGCTACCAAAGTGTTTTCCAAAGCACTGTACCATTTTTCATTACTACCAGCAATGTATGTGTTCCAGTTGATCTACAAGCTTACCAACACTTGGTATTATTAATTTTTTAAAATTTTAGCCATTCAAGTGAGTGAGTAATGGTATCTCATTGTGGTTTAATTTTGCATTTTGTTGATGACTAATACTATTGAGCATCTTTTACCATGCCTATTGGCTATTTCTATATGTTATTTGTGAACTGTTTGTTCAAATCTGTTGTTTATTTTTAAAATTAGATTATTTGTTTTCTTATTATTGAGTTGCAAGAGTTCTGTATATATTCTGAATAGAAGTTCTATGTCAAGTGTTTGGATTTAGAATATCGTTTTTGAGTTAATTATTGTGTAATAGCATGAAGTAAGGTTTGAGGTTCATTTTACTTTGTATGAATACCCAACTGTTTCAGCACTTGATTGAACTGTGCTTGGAGTCTGCTCTACTTCTGGATTTCCTATTATGTGAAATAATAAATAATAGCTGTCATTAATTTAGGCCAAAAATATTCATATGTACTAGTTCCTGTGATCACCTCCCTGTTTTCTTAATAACATTTCCATACAGAAAAGCAGGAGAAGGCACAGGGAAAACTACCTAAGTGTGTAAAACACACCACACACACACAGATTGTCATTCCTGTTTACCTAAAAGCAACATCATAGTTACACAATAGCCAGTGACAAAATTAGTTTAAATCCAAATTGTCTAACCTTTCAGCTCTGGCACATTTTATCTTACTAATTCTAGTTATCTTTCTTATTCTGTAATCTAAGTCCTCTTTATCTCCTTCTAGCTTAATAACCACCTCCTTTCTGGTTATTTCTCTCCTAATTTCATCCTGCCTGACTAGTTTTTTGTTGTTGTTGTTGTAATTCTGCTTTCCCTAAATTGTTCCTAAACCCAAACTTTCAGAGTGCTCTGTTGTCTAGCCCTATCCAGACCAGACTCTTCTGTCTGGCTTTCAGGGCCCCAGATCTTCTAACATTTTTCCTAATTGGTTGGTGTCCTCTCTTTACCATAGACAGACACCTGTATTAATCCTTGTCACTGTACTTTTTTTGCACAGTTCTTGTCTTTGCTCACATGCCACATTCTCTACAAAGATTTCATTGATGTCTCTAACCTAATAACTCTCTTTTTTTATCGTGAATTCTTATCACATCCTCCACTCACCTTCTACATTTTCTTATTTTGTTTGCTGTTATTGATTGTGTACAATCTTGTCTCCCCAACTGGAGTAGTGGCCAAGTGCAAAGACCTGTATCCTTCTGCTCCCTGTGATGCTAAGTGCATAATGCTTCCTGGCTTATTTTACTGATTAAAGTAAATGTCAATTTAAAACAAAAAGAATGCCTTTTTTGTTTTTAGAATTGTCTTTTCATTTTCTGTTGGCTTTGATGCCTTTGTTTTCCTGGAAAGAGGAAGGACCACTATGGCAACCCCACCCAACTTCATTCTCTGAACAGGTTAGAAAGTCGTTGAGAAACAAATATGCTCTAATTCTATGCTAAGGGTCTCACTCTAATTGCAGAGGCAGATGACTAGAGAATGAATATTCTGTCTCAGACATCAGAAAAAAAGCAAAATACTGGCCCCCTAATTCAACTCTTGGTTGTTCTGGAAAAGACAAAGACCACTCTCTTTAAGGGACTTTCTCCTGGCTCCAGTGGCTGCTGTTTTGTATCTTTAACTGAGTGAAGGGAGAAACTTCATTGGGAAAACAGTTTTTAAATTATTACTGTTAAAGTGCACATAGAAAATACATGAGGGAAAAGGTTTTTAAGGAAACATACCACTACTTCCCTTTTTCTATTCCCATGGTCAATGAAAGAGGTTCTCACTACACTCTTATCTCCCAGTTAAGCTAATAAGGATAACATACACAAGGGGGCTCCCTGTGCATCCCTATGGAGCTTGGAAGAGAGTGATATTTAGTTCTACACTTTTGACCTCATAGATATACACACATAATCAATCTCCTTAGCCTTGTATTTCCCTATCCTTGTTTATTAAAATTTTAGTCTGATGTCAGAAGTGATTTGATCTGCTCTGTCCATTTCCCAGAAGGACTGACCTTTGGGTTCCAACCTTGCTGGTGAGGAACTTCAGCTGTTTGCAGGGATAATTGGTATGCTTGAAGGACCAGGAATCACCTGTATTTTCAATAGTCATTATAACAAACTTTCAATGACATTAAATTCATTTTTTACATATGTGGAGTCTCTGTGAAGAAAAAAAGGCTATAAATACAATGCTTTCAAATGAAAGTAGTAATTAGTATTTGACTGTCATTCACCTTGTTCTGCTCTGTGTATTACTTCAGTTGGAATTTCTGGTGCTGCAGAACAGCAGTTGAGAAAATAACAAACCTTTATGAGCACTTTCAGGTTTTCTAACCATTTTGGCATCTTCTGCTAAAGTTTGTTTTCCATTACTACATGCTCAAGTCTAGTGAAAAGAAAGAGCACTGAGCTGGGATTGGGAGATTGTGAATGTCCCAGTTCTGCTATTTTCACTCTGTGACTTGTCATTTGTAAAAGACAAGACTTGAACTGGCTGGTCTTGAAAGGCCAGTCCAGTTTTGATATTTTGCAATTCCAATCAAATATGCTATTTTCATAGGTATTATTTTTACCCCAAACTGAATTGGCAACACTGGCAGTAGGGGGTTTTTAAAAAATCTTTCTTTTCTCTCAGTAATAAGCCTCAGAGGTGGGATTTCAAAATTACAGTTTCTTACAGGCTGCAGCCATAATGACAGAACCATGATGAGAGAACTATTAGAGTTAATATTCCTATCTATAGATATCTAGAGAAGCAAATAACATTTGAAGATCTTTTTTTGCCGTTTCTCTGTGTGTTCTTCATCCCGAGGTATTTATATAACTACTATATCTTAGTGGTAAGAAAAGTAGAAATGTAATGAGTGAGGGAAAATAAAGTCTTCTCCTTTTATGCTTGCTTCAACCTGTCTTGGTAATTATTTCTCAAGGAAACTATTTGTGTCTTACTACTTTGGGGACATCAGTGTATGTAGCAGCATGGGCTGCTAATAGCATCCCATCTCCTGTCAGGGCTGTCACAGTTTTTTGGTTTTTTTTTTTTTTTCATTTCTGTGAATTCCATCAAGTTTAACAGCTGAAAATCAAACCCATTAAGAAGCTCCCTAAGTATTTCAGAGTGAGCTAATTTTCCAAAGCCAGGCTTGGACACAGAATCTGGTGAAGGGAATCTACAATTGGAACTTTGGGAGGAGGGAGAAAGTTGAATAGTAAATGGGATACCCCAAATGATGCTAAAGGTTCCTGATAATTTCAAATACTCCTCCAAAGCCCTTGTAGCTACTTAATATACTAGCATGTACATGAAAGCAACTCAAGAATGGTAAGACGCCTATATAGTCAATTAATATTTGACAAAGGAGGCAACATTGTACAGTCTGTTTTATAAACTGTGTTGGGAAAATTGGACAAATACATGCAAAATAATGAAACTAGACCACCTTCTTACATCACAAGAATAAACTCAAAATAGATTAAAGACTTAAATTTGAGTCTTGAAATCGTAAAAATTCTAGGAGAAAACTTAAGCAGTAAACTTGCACATTTCTCGTAGCAATATTTTTTTCTGACATATCTCCTCAGGCAAGGGAAACAAAAGAAAAATTAAATAAATGGGGTTACATGAAACTAAGAAGTTTTTGCACAGCAAAAGAAACCATGAACAAAACAAAAAGACAATCCACCGAATGGGAGGAGATATTTATCAATGATACAACCACAAGAGGTTAGTATCTAAAATATATAGCAAACTGAAACAACTCAACACCCCCCTCCAAAAAAAAACAAACAACAAAAACCCAAATAATCCAATTAAAAAGTGGGCAGAGGACCTCAATAGATACTTCTCCAAAGAGGATGTACAGGTGGCTAATAGATATATGAAAAGATGTTTAATGTCACTAACCATCAGACAGATGCAAATTAAAACCACAGTGAGCCCTGGCTGGTGTGGCTTAGTGGACTGAGCGTGGGCCTGTGAACCAAAGGGTCAGTGGTTTGATTCCCAGTCAAGGCACATGCCTGGTTTGCAGGTCAGGTCCCCAGTAAGGGTACGTGAGAGGCAACCACACATCAATGTTTCTCTCCCTCTCTTTCTCCCTCCCTTCCCCTCTGTCTAAAAAAACATAGTGAAACATCACATCACACTTGTCAGAATGGCTATCTTCAATAAATCAACAAACAACAAGTGTTGGCAAGGGTGTGGAGAAAAGGGAACCCTTGTGCACTGTTGGTAGGAATACAGATTGGTACAACCACTGTGGAAACTAGTTTGAAGGTTCCTCAAAAAATTAAAAATAGAACTGCTTCATAACTTAGCAATTCCAATTCCAGGTATATATCTGAAGAAACTGAAAATACCAACTCAAATAAAAGAATATATGCAACCTTATGTTCATTGCAGCATTATTTACAATAGCCAAGCTATGGAAGCAACCCACAGGCCCATCAATAGACCAGTGGATAAAAAAAGTGGTGGTACAGATATAAAATATGAAATATTACTCAGCCATAAAAAAGAATGAAATCTTACCATTTGTGACAACATGGATAGGCCCAGAGGATATTATGCTACATGAAATATGTCAGGCGGAGAAAGAAAAATACCATATGATTTCACTTATATGTAGAATTTAAAGAGCAAAATAAATGAACAAATAAAATAGAAAGAGACTCATAGATACAGAGAACAGACTGATGGTGTTCACAGGGATGGGGGCATTGAGGGACTGGGTGAAAAAGGTAAAGGGATTGAGAAGTGCAAATTGGTAATTGTAAGAGAGTCATGGGGATATAAAGTTCAGCATAGAGAATATAGTTAATAATATTATATTAACTATGCACAGTGCCAGGTGCGTACTTTAAATATCAGAGGAACCACTTTGTAAAGTATATGGCTGTGTAACTACTATGCTGTGCACCTGAAACTAATATAAAATAATATTTAAAGAAGAGCGTCTATTTCCCACATTTTCAGTATTAAAAAATGATTTCCTCCTACATTTCTGTGTGTTCCTTCTCAGTCTTCTTTGCAATATCCTACTCACCTCTCCAATATGGTAACATTAGATGCCCCAAGTTCCAGTTCTTGAACTTCTTTTCTTCTCTAGCAATGCCCACTCCTTTTCTGACACCATCCTGTATTATACTTTTAAATATCATCTATATGCTAACAACTCCCAAATTTATATCTCTAGCACAGATCTCTCCTCTCAACTCCAGACACATGAGTATATCTACCTGTCTACACATTTTACTTGGATTTGCAATAGATGTATCAAACTTAACATTGGATTAATTCTCAAATCTACTAATCCCATAGTCTTCTCCATCTCAGGTAATGGCTTTCCATCCTTCAAGCTTGTCAAGTCAAAACCTTGAAGTCATCCTTGACTCCTCTCCTTCTCTGACAACTCACAACCAATTCATCAGGAAACCCTGTTGGTTCCAACTTCTATTTTTATATCTCCTTCATTTGACCACTTTTGGCCTTTAGTGCTATCATCCTGAAGTTAGCATCATCGCTCTCTCTCGGGTTACTCAAAGAGCCTTCTCACTGGTATTCTTGTTTCCTCTAAACTCTCTAACCCCTACAGTGTGTTATCAATGCAACTTTCAGAGTGATTCTTTCAGTGGGTAGACTACATCATGTTGCTTCTCTACTCAAAACCCCTTACCAAAGGCCGTCACTGTGTATAAGGTTCTACATTATCTTTCCCCTCTCTTCCAGTTAACTCCCTGACCTCATCTCTTAATAATGTCTGCCTCACTCTGCCTCTTTAAATTCCTAAAACACACCAGACACATTCTTATCTCATAGCCTTTTGTGTTTGCTGCTCCCTTTACAGGAATGCCCTTCTCCTATCAGCGTTGCTCATTCTCTCATCTTCTTTAGGAGTTTTCTGTTTTACTTTTTACGTAACAGATATCATCATCTAACTAACATTAGTGTGTGTGTGTATATATATATACACACATACACATATATACATATATATATTCACATGTGTTTATAGTCTCTCTCCACTAGATGTTAACTGCATAAGTAGAAAAATAATCTTAAACATTTTTAATACTTCAATTACAGTTGACATACAATATTACATTAGTTTCAGGTGCATAACATGGCGATTAGACATTTTTATAACTCACAAAGTGATCACCCTGATAAAAAATGATTTTCGTTTTCTTCATTTCTGTATTTCCAGTCACCATGGAGTACTCAGGTATTTGGTTAAACATTATTTCTGGGTGTGTCTGTGAGGGTGTTTTTGGATGAGATTACCATTTGAATTAGCAGACTGACTCAAGCAGATTTCTCTTCCTAATGTGGGTGAACCATATTGAATCTGTTGAAGGTCTGACTAGAACAAAAAGGCTGACCCTCCTGCAAGTACAAGACAATTCCTCCTCCCTGAGTGCCTTTGAACTGAGATACTGGATTTTTCCTGCCTTTGGACTCAAACTGAAACATCGGCTCTTTCTGGGGTCTTAAGCCTAGAACTAAACAATTGCTTCTCCTGGTTCTCAGCACTTCAGACTCAGACTGGAATTTTCACCATCAGTTCTGATTCTCAGGCCTTTGAACTCAGACTAGAACTACATCACTGGCTCTCCCAAGCCTCCAGCTTGCTGACCACAGATTGTGGGACCTGTTAGCCTCCATAACTATGTGAGCCAGTTATTTATAATAAACCTGTTTATATACACACACACACTTGAGGGGGACCCAAAGAAACCCGAATTTATTTTTTAAATTGTGTATTTATTCTTATATGTTTAATCTTCAGTCACCTTCAAAGTACTTTCCATTTGATGCACTACACCTATTGAGACTTTTTTTCACTGCTCAAAACAGTTTTTGAACTTTTGGTGCTTCTGCCATTTTTTTCTTCACTTCTTTTACATCGGCAAAACATTTCCCTTTGAGGACTGTTTTCATCTGGGGAAACAAAACAAAAAACGTCACTTGACATGAGATCCAGTGAGTAAGGAGGGTGAGGAAAGGGGGTCACAGCATTTTTGGTTAAAAAGTGCTCAACACTCAGTGCTTTGCGGGCAGGTGTGCTCGTAAATCAGCCACCATGAAATGGGAAAATGTGTTGAGAAAGTCTTAAAAAAAATTCACTGAAGCTGAATGTAGCCTCTCACAACAAAGACAGCTGGCACGCTGATACAGATGGATTCTAAAACACTCACCTAGTGGGGAAGCCTGTACTACAAGGGGCACGCCCTCCAGAAGATAATTCTGGTGTTTTGGGTGCCCCCATATATACATATAAATATATATGTGTGTGTGTGTGTATGTATGTGTATACACACACACACACACACATATATATTTATATATATCTGTATATATTTATATATAGATATATATATAATGAGAGTTCCTTGCCAGGAGAGAGAGCCATGGATGAATATATATATTCATCCTATTCTTTTTCTTTTTCTCTGGAGAACCCTGAAAAATATACCTCCTTTTTATTTATTCTTATAATGGCTGTGCCATCTTTCATTCTCCTCACCCTTATCAACATTCTTTCATAATCAATGGGTCAAGTTATGGAAGAAAGGATCAAGTGCGGAAGGGTAGGTATGCAATTCTTGGTAGTTTTTAAATTATATATTTCATTCCTGTTTACTTGGGAGTAATGACACAACCAACAGAAAACTTATTTTAAATGTATATTGTTTAATATTTCTCCTGTCAGCACTGCTCAACTTTGTGTTAGCAGTCACCCTCTCATTTTTGAAAGATTCTTATACTTTTCTTTCAGGACATTAAGTTGTACTGGATAAGTATCACTAAGTTATATTTCTGGAGTCATTTCTCCATTTATTTTTCATGAAATGTATCTGAAATCATTCTCTTCCTTTCCTGTCCTATTTCCATTAGTTTTGTCCAATAATCATATGCCTGGCAACTTTAATAGCCTTCTGCTTGTCTCTATGGCTTCCAGCTGCTTTTTGTCTGTGATGCATCTTGGTGTTCTAATTATCCTGTATCTTGGCAGCAGTATGATTTCAGAATTTTGGGGCTCAAGCAAATAGCAAACAGAGACTGCTTAAGTTGGAGAGGTCAGAAAAGGAGGGCAGAACACTCATCAGTCTTCAGACTCAACTGGTGTAGAGACAACCATCAGTCATCAGGTGGGCAGTCTTGCTTAAATGTTCTGGAATAGGGTAGGAGTGGGAGTCTAGTACTCAGGCTTAAACTTATTAAAGGCTGTGACCAGAGAAATCAAGAACACCAGCATGCAGGCATTTTGGAGACCTCCTATGACAAGAAATCCATTGCTTTTAACAACCAGGCTGCAATTTTTATCAAGGGTCTGGAGCAGAGAGAAGCCTCTGCCTTTTGGAAGATTTTCCATGAGGACTCCTCATACTTACTTTTCTTTGAAGGTGACACTAAGGAGGGATATGGGAATAGGAGAGTGTGGCAATTATTCTTCTGGCCTTCTAGCACTTGCTTTTTTAATTTTTTCAGTCTCTCTTCCCCTCCTCAGCACCCCAGCCATCTTCATTTCTCCTTGGCACTGCTCAACGTACTAATCCACTTACATGGTTCCCCCAGGAGAGCCTATTTTACTACATGGCACTAGCCAGATGGCCACCTGATCTGGGCACTTGAATCAAGTTGGTCAATATTTAAGATCAGAGAATAGTTCAGTTATTTCTCTGGGTAGCTGGCTTTGTTAAACTGTAAAGCTCTAGAGTTATAGGTGGCAGTAGTGAGGGGAAAAAATGAAGTCATACTGCAGATAGGAGTATCAAAAAGAAACATTCAGAGGCCTAGCTCATTCTGTGGCTCCAGTACAGTTGTTTCTGAGGTCCAAGGGGATTCCTGGCCTTTGATTCCCTGAGAGAGTAATGATGATAGTGTACATGTATGCCATGCTTCAAGCACTTTAAATAATTTATTCAAGCCTTATAACAACCTTATTGGAATGGGGTACAGAGCATGTGTTTCTTGTAGGGAAGAAGTAGTAGGAACAGTAGGGAAACAACTCCCACAAGCCTGCCTTCAGGCAGGATGTGAGGGAAGATTGAAGGCAGAGAGATTGGAAGGTACAGTGTTTAAGATACACTGCATAACAAAAACAAGTTAATAGCTGTGCCTTTCTGAAGGAAAGAGGGCTGCCACCCAGGGCAAATTGTGTATGTGACTCTGAGAATGTGCAGTGACTTGTGACATTGCCAGAAGGGAGCTCATATGGCACCCGCATGAGATGTAGGGGGCAGATGCTCACCCCACATTTCTGTCACTGGGTACTCTTGCCCTGACTAAAGGTGGCAGCTGAAAGAGGGTCAAGGACACTGGGGAACTGACAAAAATGGCTTACACTAATGCACCACTGGAAAGGCTGGATGTGAGATCACATAGGAAGTACTGGGCCAAACATTTAAATTAAGGTGGGCTGAAAGTCAGGAGAGAGAGCCACGAAGTCTCCAGTAAGAGAGGAGGTCTGCCTGGGGAAGATGGTGTCAGAGCTGATGGAGCTCCGGGGACCTGCCTAGCCACCCAGAGTAATGAAAGATGCTTGGAGCTGAACTATGGCTGGAAATGCCGAGTTGCAGACTTTTGCTTCTCTGAAGGGTATACAGAGAAGCCACTCTCTTGGAATGTGTGCCTCCCTGGACTCCACCATGATCCAGTGTAACACAGCACATGTTTTCCTGAACCATTATGTGGAGGCTGAGAATAGCACAACCCAGATCCTGAAGGAGAGAGCTGCTGTGAGAGGACGGTGACTCTGAAACCCATAAGTGCACCTTCCAGAGAGGATGGAGATATGTTTGCGTGACTGGATAATGGACAGATAAGGACATTGGGAACTTCTGGGCATGGTTTTGGCTTGTAGCCTTTTGGGGAGCAAGGAAAGTTCTGGGTCTTGTGGGAGAGGAAGGCTCTGAGCGGAAGTGCTCTCAGTCCCCCACCCCACCCCCGAGGTTGTAGTCTTGTTAATAAAAACCTGTTTCCTTCAAAACTAATTGTTGGGTCATACGTAAAGGTGCCAGGTGGCCAAGCCCTGGTTGGCTTGGTAACACCATGAGGAAGATAATGTTAGCATCCCCATTTTACAGATGAAAAAAATTGAGGCACAGAGAGGTTGAGCTCCTTGCCTAAATTTACAACGTCAGGACTTGTATCTTTGCTCCATGCTCTTAACATTGTCAATCCTTGCAGCAATTCTCTAAATCCCTGCTGTCTAAGGCAGTTCAAGTGTTCTACAGTCACCCTGATGTAAGAGAAAGGGTCCTAGTGGACAAGCTTAACTTTTGTATGCTAAACTTTAAAGTTTAATCCTCACTGACTCACCCTTGCTTCATCCCTTCTCCTTCTATTCAGTTGTCCTTCCTTCCTTTCTTTTATTTTTTCCCTTGCTTCTTTCCTATTTATTCCCACCCTTTGAAAAATTCATTTGTGGACCATTTCTCCTATCTTCTTTACCATTCTCAATAGCATGCAATAATATTCTCATGTTTCTACCTTAAAACTCCTCTTTTGACTCCATTTCTCCCTTTGGCTTCAGCCCCATTTCTCTGCTCCTCTTTATACCCAGACTCTTCAAAATGGGTATGTATATTCAGTTTAAAATTATTCTCTTTTAATTCTCTCCTAAATCCAGTCTAGTCAGGCTTTTGGCTCCACCTCTTTTGAAACTTCAAGGTCACCAATGTCCTTAATATTACTAAATCTAGTGGTCAGTTCTTGGTTCTTACATTAACTCGACTTTTCAGGAGCACTCGAAACATTCACTCTTTCCTCCTTCAAATAAAATGTCCAAATCTGATCTTCCTTCCTAAATGTGCTTCTTCCATAGTCTCTCTCATCTCAGTAAATTCTAGTTGCTCAGGGCAAGAAGCTTTATTCCTCAGTGCACCCTTTCTTTTATACCTTATGTTCTGTTATTTTACATCTTCAAAATACATCTAGACTATTACCATTTCTCATTACTCTCAATGCTACCACCATGTTAAAAAGCCACCTTTATTTATCACTTGCACTACTGCAATAGCCTTCACCTGGTCTCCCTATTGCCTCCCTTCCCACTTTTAATCTACTTTCCCCTTAGCATCCAGAGTGATCCTTTGAAAATGATGCTTATGTTATGTATGTTATTTGCCCAAAACCCTATGATGATTCCACTTTTCACTCAGCATACACTCCAAAGTCCTTATGGTAGCAACACACAACAACCCAAAATCTATGGGACACAGCAAAAGCAGTCTTGAGACTGCTATAATGGGGGAAAAGGGGAAAGAGTTGTCAAGAACAATTATAAAGGACACACAGACAAAACCAGGGGGGTGGAAGCAGAGGAGGGAGATGGGGATGGCTGGGGTGAAGGGGAGTGGAGGAGAGTAAATGCAGACAACTGTACTTGAACAACAATAGATAATTCTAAAAATTCATATCTTCATGGAAAAGGAAACTTCCATATTACACATGGAAGCTTAAAATGTGGTTTTAAAATATTTATAAATATTTATATTTTTGAAATTTTTGCTTTGGCATCCTCTCTAATGGAAAGAAATTATGTTTACATTCGCAATCCATGTTGGAAGAAAATATTTATAATGTAGATATGTTATTGAAATATCAAGATTTTTTTCTAGTCAGAGCATCTACATAAAAATGAAACAGTAAGAATAAATGAAATGAAAAAAGAAAAAGAAAAATATTTTTATCAGTGATTCATGTAACGTTCTATTTCTTTTCCTGTATCTCTTCACTATTCATATATCTTTTTACTCACATTTTTTTATTGTTGTTCAAGTGCAGTTGTCTCCATTTCTCCCCACTTTCCCCCCTGCCCCACCCATCCCCACCTCCGACCCTCAATCCTACTCCCCTTGAGCTTGGTCCATGGGTCCTGTATACATGTTCCTAGATGACCCTTCCCCTCCCCACCCCCGCCCGTTATCTCCTTCTCCCCGCTCTGGTTACTGTCAGTTTGTTCTGTTATATTTTGCTTGCTTGCTTGTTTTGTTGATTAGGTTCTACTTATAGGTGAGATCATATGTTATTTCACTTTCACTGCCTGACTTATTTCACTTAGCATGATATACTCCAGTTCCATCTATGCAGTTGCAAAGAGTAGGAACTCCTTCTTTCTGCTGCTTAGTATTCCATTGTGTACCACGTTTTTTTATCCACTCATTTACTGATGGGCACTTAGGTTGCATCCAGAACCTGACTATTGCAAATTGTGCTGCTATGAACATTGGTGTGCATAGGTTCTTTTAAATTGGTGTTTCAGGATTCTTAGGGTATAATCCTAGCAGTGGAATTGCCAGGTCAAAAGACTGTTCCATTTTTAGTTTTCTGAGGAAATTCCATGCTGTTTTCCACAGTGGCTGTATCATTCTGCATTCCCACCAACAATGTACTAGGGTTCCCTTTTCTGCACAGCCTCACCCGCACTTGTTTGTTGATTTGTTATGATGGCCATTTTGACTGGTGTGAGGTGGTATCTCATTGTGGGGTTTGTTTTTTTTTTTTGTAGTATAATAATAGTTTCTATTTTATTGAGGTACAACTGATATGTTATAATTTGTACATATTTCAAGTGTAAAATTTGATAAGTATTAATATAAATATAGATTCTCCAAAATAGTCATTGTAATTAGGTAGTGAACATATCCAACACCCTAAAGGTTTTCTTATATTCCTATATTCTTTTTTTTCTTGTACAGTTTTCTGTCTTTTATTCTCACCCGAACCTGCCACCCCAGCCCTCCCCACCTCCCTCCCATTTCCACCCCCCCATAGTTTTTGTCCATGTGTCCTTTATACTTGTTCCTGTAAATCCTTCCCCTTTTCCCCTGAAATTCCCTCCCCTCTCCCCTCTGGTGACTTCCAGCATGTTCCCAATTTCCATGTCTTTGGTTATATTATGCTTCTTTGTTTGTTTTGTTGATTAGGTTCCTGCTAAAGGTGAGATCATATGGTATTTATCTTTCACTGCCTGGCTTACTTCGCTTAGCATGATGCTCTCAAGTTCCATCCATGCTGTTGCATAGGGTATGAGCTCCTTCTTTCTTTCTGCTGCATAGAATTCCATTGTATAAATGTACCACAGTTTTTTGATCCATTCATTTACTGATGGGCATCTAGGTTGCTTCCAACACTTGGCTATTGTAAATTGTGCTGCAATAAACATAGGGATGCATAGTTTCTTTTGGATTGGTGTTTCAGGGTTCTTAGGATATAGTCCTAGCAATGGAATTGCTGGGTCAAAAGGTATATCCATTTTTAGTTTTTTTAGAAAATTCCATACTGTTTTCCATAGTGGTTGTACCAGTCTGCACTCCCACCAGCAGTGCACTAGGGTCCCCTTTTCTCCACAACCTCTCCAACACTTGCTGTTTGTTGCTTTGTTTATGAGGGCCATTCTGACTGGTGTCAAGTGGTATCTCATTGTGGTTTTAATTTGCATCTCTCTGATAGCTAGCGATATCGAGCATCTTTTCATGTGTCTCTGGATCCTCTGTATGTCCTCCTTGGAGAGGTGTCTGCCCAAGTCCTTTGCCCATTTTTTAATTGGGTTGCTTGTCTTCTTAGAGTGGAGTCATGTAAGTTCTTTGTATATTTTGGAGATTAAACCCTTATCTGAGATATCATTGGCAAATATGTTTTCCCACACAGTCGGTTCTCTTTTTATTTTAATACTGTTTTCCTTGGCCATGCAGAAGCTTTTTATTTTGATGAGATCCCATTTGCTTATTCTTTCCTTTATGTCCCTTGCTTTAGGGGACATATCAGTAAAAATGTTGCTGCGTGTAATATCTGAGATTTTCCTGCCTATGCTCTCTTCTAGGACTTTAATGGTGTTACGGCTTATGTTTAAGTCTTTTATCCACCTTGAATTTATTTTTGTGTATGGTGTAAGTTGGTGCTCAAGTTTCATTTTCTTGCATGAAGCTGTCCAGTTCTCCCAACACCACTTGTTGAAGAGGCTATTTTTACTCCATTTTATGTTGCTGCCCCCTTTGTCGAATATTAATTGACTATAGAGACTAGGGTTTATTTCTGGGCTCTCTATTCTATTCCACTGGTCCACGTGCCTGTTTTTATGCCAGTACCAGGCTGTTTTGATTATAGTGGCCTTGTAATACATTTTGGTATCAGGTATTGTGATCCCTCCTGTTTTGCTCTTCTTTCTCAAGATTGCTGCCGCTATTCTGGTCGTTTATGGTTCCATATAAATTTTTGAAGAGTTTGTTCTATATCTGTGAAATATGCCATTGGTACTTTAATAGGTATTGCATTGAATCTGTAGATTGCTTTGGGAAGTATGGACATTTTGATGATGTTAATTCTTCCGATCCATGAACACGGTATGTGTTTCCATTTATTTGTGTCTTCCTTGATTTCCTTCTTCAGTGTTGTGTAGTTTTCTGCATACAGGTCTTTTACCTCCTTGGTTAGGTTAATTCCTAGGTACTTTATTTTCCTTTTGGCTATATCAAATGGTATTTTTTTCTTGATTTCTGCTTCTGCTGTTTCATTGTTGGTATACAAAAATGCCTTTGATTTCTGGATATTGACTTTGTATCCGGCTGTTTGGCTAAATTCATTTATTAGGTCGAGCAGTTTTTTGGCCGAGACTATAGGATTTTCTATGTATACTAACATGTCATCTGCAAACAATGATAGTTTTGTTTCCTCCTTTCCAAGTTGGATGCCTTTTATTTCCTTTTCTTGTCTAATCGCTGTGGATAACACTTCCAATACTATGTTGAATAGAAGTGGAGAGAGTGGACAGCCTTGTCTTGTTCCTGATTTTAGTGGAAAAGAATTTAGTCTTTGCCCGTTGAGTATGATGCTGGCTGTAGGTTTCTCATATATAGCCTTTATTATGTTGAGGAATGCTCCCTCTATTCCCACTTTGCTGAGTGTTTTAATCATAAATGGGTGCTGTACCTTATCAAATGCTTTTTCCGCATCTATTGATATGATCATGTGATTTTTGTCTTTGCTTTTGTTTATGTGATGAATTACATTTACTGATTTGCGAATGTTGAACCATCCTTGCATCCCTGGGATGAATCCCACTTGGTCGTGGTGTATGATCTTTTTAATGTGTTGTTGGATGCGGTTTGCCAATATTTTGTTGAGGATTTTAGCATCTATGTTCATCAGCGATATTGGCCTGAAGTTCTCCTTCTTTGTTGTGTCTTTATCTGGTTTTGGGATTAGGATGATGCTGGCTTCATAAAAAGAGTTTGGGATTCTTCCATTTTTTTGGATTTTTTGGAATAGTCTGTGGAGAATAGGGGTTAGCTCTTCCTTAAATGTTTTGTAGAATTCTCCTGTGAAGCCATCTGGTCCAGGGCTTTTGTGCGTCGGGAGTGTTTTGATTACTGATTCAATTTCACCAGCTGTTATTGGTCTGTTCAGGCTTTCTGTTTCTTTTTCATTGAGTTTTGGAAGGTTATATTTTTCTAGAAACCTGTCCATTTCACCTAGGTTTTCAAATTTCTTGGCATACAGTTCTTCATAGTAATTTCTTACAATCCTTTGTATTTCTGCGGTGTCGGTTGTAATATCTCCTCTTTCATTTCTGATTGTGTTTATTTGAGTCCTCTCTCTTTTTTTCTTGATGAGCCTGCTTAAAGGCTTGTCGATTTTGTTGATCTTTTCAAAGAACCAACTCCTGGATTCATTGATCTTTAGGATTGTGCTTTTAGTCTCTATGTCATTTAATTCTGCTCTTATCTTGGTTATTTCTTTCCTTCTACTTGCTCTGGGCTGTCTTTGTTGTTGTTCCTCGAGTTCTTGTAGGCGAAGGGTTAGGTTGTTTGTTTGAGATGTTTCTGTCTTTTTTAGATAGGCCTGTATCGCTATAAGCTTCCCTCTGAGGACTGCCTTTGCTGTGTCCCATAAGTTTTGGGTCGATGTGAGTTCATTATCGTTTGTTTCCAGAAACTTTTTCATTTCCTCCCTAATTTCATTCTTGACCCATTCATTGTTTAATAGCATGCTATTCAATCTCCATGATTTTGAGGGTTTTGGGTTTTTCTCCTTGGAGTTGGTTTCTAGTTTCAGTCCCTTGTGATCAGAGAAAATGCTTGGTATGATTTCAATTTTCTTGAATTTGTTGAGGCTTGATTTGTGTCCTATCATGTGGTCTATCTTTGAAAATGTTCCATGTGCATTTGAAAAGAAAGTGTATTTAGCTTCTTTGGGATGAAGGGCTCTATATATATCAGTTAAGTCCATTTCCTCTAGAGTGTTGTTCAATGCCACAATATCTTTGTTGATATTTTGTTTGGAAGATCTGTCC
Source organism: Glossophaga mutica (assembly GCA_039655065.1). Taxonomy (NCBI): domain Eukaryota; kingdom Metazoa; phylum Chordata; class Mammalia; order Chiroptera; family Phyllostomidae; genus Glossophaga; species Glossophaga mutica. Next base: position 27,829,274 of record CM077318.1, read on the forward strand.
ATTTTTGACAGTGGGGTGTTAAAATCACCTACTATAATTGTGTTGCTGTCTATATCTTTCTTGAAGTCCTCTAAAATTTTCTTGATGTATTTAGGTGCTCCTCCGTTGGGTGCATATATATTTACAATATTTATGTCTTCTTGGTGGATTCTTCCCTTGAGTATTATGAAGTGACCTTCTGGGTCTCTCTTTATGGCCCTTCTTTTGAAGTCTATTTTGTCTGATATGAGTATTGCTACCCCAGCTTTTTTTTCCTGACCATTTTCTTGGAAAATGTGTTTCCAGCCCTTCACTTTGAGCCTGTGTATGTCTTTTGTCCTGAGGTGGGTCTCTTGTAGGCAGCATATGTGTGGGTCATGCTTTCTCATCCATTCAGCTATTCTATGTCTTTTGATTGGAGCATTTAATCCATTTACATTTAAGGTTATTATTGATAGGTATTTATTCATTGCCATTTTCGTACCTGTGTTCCTCTCTCTCTTTCTCTCTCTGTCTTTTCCTTTCTTCCCTTAAAGCAGTCCCTTTAGTATCTCTTGCAGCATTGGTTTGGTAGAGGTGTATTCTTTTAGACTGCTTTTGTTTGGGAAGCTCCTTATTTGGCCTTCTATCTTGATTGAAAGCCTTGCTGGGTAAAGTAGTCTGGGTTGCAGGCCTTTGGTTCTCATTGCTTGGAATATTTCTTGCCATTCTCTTCTGGCTTGGAGCGTTTCCATTGAGAAGTCAGATGCTAACCTAACTGGGGCCCCCTTGTATGTTACTTCCTTTTTCTCCCTTGCTGCTTTTAAGATTCTCTCTTTGTCTTGGAATTTTGCCATTTTAATTATGATGTGTCTTGAAGTGGGCCTGTTTGGGTTCCTTTTGATTGGGACTCTCTGTGTTTCCTGGATTTGTGTGGCTTTTTCTCTCACCAAATGAGGGAAGTTTTCCATCATTACTTTTTCAAACAGGTTTTCTATCCCTTGTTCTTGTTCTTCTCCTTCTGGTATCCCTATTATACGAATATTATTCCGTTTCATGTTGTCTTGCATTTCTCTTAAACCCTCTTCATTCTTTCTAAGCCTCTTTTCCTTATCTTGCTCATTCTGAGTGTTTTTTTCTATTTTGTCCTCCAACTCGCTGATCCAATCTTCTGCTTCATCGATTCTGCTTTTCATTCCTTCTACTGTGTTCTTCAGTTCGGAGATTGTGTTCTTCATTTCCTCTTGGCCCTTGTTGATAGTTTCTATTTCCTTTTTCATGTTGATATAGTTTGCCGTGAGCTCATCATAACTTTCCTGTAGTTTATGGTAGCTCATTGAGAGCTCATTGAGCTTCCTGACAACCATTGCTTTGAACTCGATATCTGATAGTTGAGTTGCCTCTGTTTCATTTAGCATTCTTTCTTGAGCTTCCTCCTTTCCTTTCGTTTGGGGATTGTTCTTTTGTCTTCCCATTGTTTGTAAGACTCTTGTTGTTAGCCTCAGCTTCTTAAATTGATCTGTTCTGGCTCCATGGGTTTGTGGTATGACCTTCTGTGGTAGAATATCTGTGAGATTCAGTGCTGGATTCTCCTTCGGATATCCTGTTGTTCACCGCTTTCACTGTCTCATCAGCTGGAATACCCTCTTTTGGGGGCCAACTCTGGTTTTTGTTTTTGTTTTTGTTTTTTTCCCCCCACAGTTTCAGGCTTGCTTGTTTGTTTGTTTTGTCTCACTCGTGGGTATTTACAAAAAGAAGAGGGGGGAAAATGAAAAAAAGAAGAAAGAGGAAACAAGAGGAAGGTAGAAGAGATAAAATTGAAAAGAAAGGAAGAGGGAATAAGAGAAGAAGGAATTCAAGGGAGGCAAAAGGAGTTGGGGAGTAAAGAAGAAGATATAAACAATGAAGAAGGAGTAGTTAAAAACTCATATAGATAGACAGGCTTACAAACAAAAAGACACTAACAAACTGGCAAAACAAAAAAGAGACACGCACACAGACACCCCCACACAAATATAAGCATGATCTCACCTTTAACAGGAACCTAATCAACAGAACAAACAAACAAGCATAATATAAACAAAGACACTGAATTTGAGAACAGTCTGACAGTGTCCAGAGTGGGAGGGGAGGGAATTTCAGGGGAAAAGGGGAACGGTTTAGAGCAACAAGTATAAAGGACTCATGGACAAAAACTATGGGGGGGTGGAAATGGGAGGAAGGTGGGGAGGGCTGGGGTGGTGGGCTGGGGCGGGATAAAAGACAGAAAACTGTACAATATCAACAATTAAAAAATACTGATTAAAAAAAAAAATGGTAGGCAGACAGACCTGCATTCCATTACAGTTTTCAGTGACCCATCTGTGACAACATGGATCTCAAAGGCCCAGAAGGCCCAGGTTGGGAGTCCCAGCTGACCTTGCATTCAGTTACGCTATGGAATATTTTTAAACTCTGGAGCAGAAACACAAGATGTATAGTTCAGAGGATCCAGACTTACACTGGGGAGTAAAAAAAAAAAAAAAAAAAAAAAAAAAAAAAAAAAAACTTTTCCTTACTATTATGTTGCTGCTTAGGTTTTAGAACTCAATGTTAGAAGCTCATTGTTTATGGCTAAAACTGCTTTTGATATATGGTATAAATAAATGTTTCACTGTTATTACTATAAAAAAAAAGAACAAGCAAAACACAACAAAATATTTTTTAAAAAAATAAAAATATATTAAAAAAATAAAATTAAAAAAATGGAAAAAAAAAAAACACCCTCTTGTTGTTTTCAATCTTGCCAGCTGGTTTTTCAGGTCTTGCTGGCTGCAATGGCCGAGGGGTGATCTTATTGTTTTTCTCTGTGTTCAGAACTCAGTCCTCACTGTGCTATGTATCACAGCGTTAGTGGGCACCTCTCCCCACAGGGTTTTCAGCGTGTGATCTGAGCCTCCTGGTGTGTGCGCACTTCTCCGAGTTTATGGGTGTGTGCTGGGTTCTCCAGACGTGCACAGCCTCCTGCCTTTGTCCCTGGGAGGCTTTCAGTGTTCGCACAGCTGCCTGCTTTTGCTTCTGAGAGGGGCCTGCGTTCCAGCTGCTATCCGGCGCCTGCACCTTGGGCCTGAGCTGTCCGCGTTTGAGCACCCGCCCGTGAACTGGCACCTCTGGCTCCACAGCTGTCTCCAGCGGCCTGCGCCTATGTTTTCACGAGTGTCCACTAGCCCGCAACCGTGTGCGGTCCCCTGAGGGTGTCTATTTTCATGCAGTTGTCTCACTTCGCCCGCGCCTCTGTCTCTGTTGGGGCGCCTGTGCTTTCGTAGTCGCCCGGCGATCACGAAAACTCGGTTCAAAGTCGCACAGTGACCTGGTGCGGGGCACCCACTTTCGCTCCCTCGCGGGGCACCCACTTTTGCTCGGGCCGCAGTCGCGCGGTGGCCCCTGAGATCTCCCAGCCGGTTCAGCGGCTGACCCAGCTCCCTCCCCAGGGTCCTGGGGCAGGCTTGGCGGAGCACCGGGCCGGGGCCTCAGCCACCCCATTCTCCGCGCGCTGGAACCCTGGGCTCTTATTGTTCCGAAGAGCTCTCCTTACCGCTTGTTTTTCAGTGTCCGCTACAATTTCCGACCTCTTATTCTCCAATATGCTGTGTTACTGTTCCTTGTCTGTTCTGGTCTTTCATAGATTGGCCCCGTTTTTCTCCCGTGTGTAGAGGGGCAATAGGGTCTTCTCCCTCCTACCATGCCGCCATCTTCTCCCAATCCTGTTTTGTTTTGTTTTTAGATTCAGTTGTTGATAGTTGTGAGTTTGTTGTCATTTTACTGTTAACGGTTTTTGATCTTCTATTTCTTTTTTTTTTAATTTTTTTTCTTTTAGATTTTATTTATTTATCTTCAGAGGGGAAGGGAAGGAGAGAGGGAGAGAAACATCAATGTGCGGTTGCCTCTTGTATGTCCCCTGCCGGGAACTGGCCTGGCAACCCAGGCATGTGCCCTGACTGGGAATCGAACCGCGATCCTTCGGTTCGCAGGCCCGCGCTCAATCCACTGAGCTACACCAGCCAGGGATTGATCTTCTATTTCTTAGATAAGTCCTTTTTTTTTTTTTTTTTTTTAGATTTATTTTTATTTTTTTATTTATTTATCTTTAGAGGGGTTAGAAGAGAGGGAGAGAAATATCAATGTATGGTTGCCTCTTGTATGTCCCATGCTGGGAACTGGCCTGCAACCCAGGCATGTGCCCTGACTGGGAATCGAACCGCGATCCTTTGGTTCGCAGGCCCGCGCTCAATCCACTGAGCTACACCAGCCAGGGCTTATTTCTTAGATAAGTCCTTTTAACATTTCATATAATAAGGGATTCCTGATGATGAACTCCTTTAGCTTTACCTTATCTGCCCTTCCATTCTAAATAACCTTGCTGGATAGAGTAATCTTGGATGCAGGTCCTTGCCTTTCATGACTTTGAATACTTCTTTCCAGCCCTTTCTTGCCTGTAAGGTTTCTTTTGAGAAATCAGCTGATAGCCTTATGTGAATTCCTTTGTAGGTAATTCTCCTTTCCTCTTGCTGTTTTAAGACCTCCTCTTTTTCTTTAATCTTTGGTAACTTAATTATGATGCGTCATGGTGTGCTCCTCCTTGGATCCAATTTCTTTTGGACTCTCTGGGCTTTCTGGACATCATGGAAGTCTATTTCCTTCACCAGGTTTGGGAAGTTTTCCTTCATTATTGGTTCAAATAAGTTTTCAGCTTCTTGCTCTTCCACTTTTCCTTCCAGATCTCCCATGATTCAGATGTTGGAATGCTTAAAGTTGTCCCAGAGTTTCCTAAGCCTCTCAGCTTTTTTTTTTTTTTTTTTTTTTTGCATTCTTGTTTCTTTATTCTTTTCTGGTTGGATGCTTATTTCTTCCTTTTGTTCCAAATCATTGGTTTGAGTCCCAGTTTCCTTCCCTTTACTGTTGATTCCCTGTATATTTTCCTTTATTTCACTTTGTGTAGTCTTCATTACTTTGTTCATTTTGCAACCAAGCTCAATCAATTCTATGAGCATCCTGATTACCAGTGTTTTGAACTCTGCATTATATAGGCTGTCTATCTCCTTGTCACTTAGTTCTTTTTCTGGAGTTTTGATCTATTCTTTTATTTGGACCATATTGCTTTGCCTGGGCGCACCTGTTACATGGTAAGGGGCAGAGCTTTAGGTATTCACCAGGGCTGGACAACCCTCTTTGCTGCACTGTGGTGCTGTAAGTGTGGGAAGGATCAGAGGGGGAACACTGCCGCTTGCGGTTTTCATCCTACTTTCCAGCACTTCCCTCATTTCCCACAAGTGGATTGTGCCCTTTCAGGTGCTGATTTGCAGGTGGGTGGGTTTGCACTCATTTTAGGACCCTGTGGTTCTCTCCAATGAACTCTCTGCGAGGCCGGGAATTTCTCCCACCACCACAACACCCACAGATTTTTTTACAACCTTGGGTTTTGAGTCTTTAGTTTCCCATGCTGAAACCCTGGGTTTTGCAGTCTGTCTCACTTTCCTATTGTACCCCCAAGCTTATCTGCCCATGGACATGGGACTGCACATGGGGCCCACCAGCTGCGACCTTGCCTGCCTTGATCCACCATCCACTGCCTTGCCATGTGTCCTCTCCACCTGGCTTCCCTTCTCCACCCCTCCTATCATCTGGTGAATGTTTAATTCCTTGCTTGTTGGACTTCCATGCAAATGTTTTTCTGGAAGTTAGGGTTATTCTTTGCTTTTAAATTGGTTGTTATCCTTCCAACACTTGGCTATTGTAAATTGTGCTGCTATAAACATAGGGGTGCATAGGTTCTTTTGGATTGGTGTTTCAGGATTCTTAGGATATAGTCCTAGCAGTGGAATTGCTGGGTCAAAAGGTATATCCATTTTTAGTTTAGTTTTTTTTTTTTTTTAAATTCCATACTGTTTTCCATAGTGGTTGTACCAGTCTGCACTCCCACCAACAGTGCACTAGGGTCCCCTTTTCTCCACAACCCTAGATGCCCATCAGTAAATGAATGAATCAAAAAACTGTGGTACATTTACACAATGGAATTATATGCAGCAGAAAGAAAGGAGGAGCTCCTACCCTTTGCAACAGCATGGATGGAACTGGAGAGCATCATGCTAAGCGAAATAAGCCAGGCAGTGAAAGACAAATACCATATGATCTCACCTTTAACAGGAACCTAATCAACAAAACAAACAATAAGTATAATATAACCAAAGACATTGAAATTGAGAACAGGCTGAAAGTCACCAGAGGGGAGAGTGGAGGGAATTTCAGGGGAAAATGGGAAGGGTTTACAGGAACAAGTATAAAGGACACATGGACAAAAACTATGGGGGGTGGAAATGGGAGGGAGGTGGGGAGGGCTGGGGTGGTGGGTTGGGGTGAGAATAAAAGACAGAAAACTGTACAGGATCAACACTTAAAATAAAAATTAAAAAGAAAAAGAATATTCAACAGGATCTGAGGACAAAGTCCCACTTGTAAGAGTGTGCTTTGCTGATGTGCCATATACCTTGCCCTCAGTTATATGCAAAGGGCTCTTCTAGTTCTAGACTTCAATGTTTCTGTGATACTCTGAGTTTAGGATTTATATTACTTCCCAAATAATTTGAAATTACTTTTAACATCAAGCACAATGCAAAAATAGTACAAAAACATGAAAGCAGAACAGAGGCCTTCAACAAAGTAGAGAAACTTGTACTTATCAGAAACTTAAGGAGACAAATACCAAGGTAATGTCTTTCAGAGTAGTGAGAAACTAAGACTCATTTGGAGAACATCATCAATATGTAGCTAAACAAGCATTGGTGCCATTATCTTTTTTCTTCTGAAAAAAAAAAAAAAAAAAGATTTTGAACCACTGGTTTCAGGACCACACTGCCTATGTTATTATTCTTGCTAACATAATGAATGGCCCTCCCTAATCTGTCCCATACCTATTCTCCAGTCTCACATCTTTTAGCACCCCTTTCTCACACTAGCCTGTGGACATACAGAAGTATTCCACTTATCGGAATGTACCATGCTACTTCAAACCTCCTGCCTTTGCTCATTGTTGTCCTTCTGCCTGTATAGCCTCACCTTCACCCCAATCTATCTGTCATATCTCACCTATGAAGCCTTCCATGAACCTCTGGTCGAAATGACCATTTCCTCATCTATGGCCTTGCCATCTATTACAATGCTGTAGAACACCTACATATTTCCAACTACAACAATATGAGCTCCTGAAGGGGAAAGAACATGTCTTTTCATTTCAGTATCCCTAGTATCTAGTACGTACACAATAAATGACTGAATTAATCAATTTTGAGGCTGGGTTATAAGAGTAATTTAATAACTGTTTTTAACATCATTTAAATTATCACATAATCCCACAGTGACTACTTTGAAGACAAGAACATTAATTTGGGAGATTATAAATTCTGGCAAGTTAAAAATCAGCCACATTAACTTTATCCTCACTTTCAAGATGTGTCCTCAAAGACACTACTAGCTATTAAATTAAGGGACACTTTCATTTTATTTTGGGGGGCATATATATAAATCAATACAGGCCAGGTTATGCTGCAATAGTAAATGATTTCTCAAGATTTCAGTGGGTTAAAACAGCATGAGTTTCACCCTGACTGGCATGGCTCGGTGGGTTGGGCATTGTCCAACAAAACGAAAGGTCACTGATTCTATTCCTGGTCCCCCTGGCTGGGGGCATGCAAGAGGCAACCAATCAATATTTCTCTCCCTCTCTTCCTCCCTTCCCCTCTCTCTAAAAATAAATAAGTAAAATCTAAAAACAATAATGAGTTTCTTATACTTTACAAAGTCTTCCCCAATGTTTCCAGTACCCACCTGACAGCATATGTAGTTATTACAATATTATTGACTGCCATACTTTGCCACATATAATATGTACTTTTTGCCCAAATTTCTGAGGAAAAAATAATGATGCCCATTATACATGGGTATGATGATTATATACCATGGGTATAATATCCCATGTATAATGTGCACAAAAACATGGGTGTACATTATATATAGCAAAATACAGTATATTCTCTATGCTGTACTTTATATCCTCATGACTATTTTGTAACTATGAATCTGTACTTCTTAATCCCTTCACCTTTTTCACCAGCCCACAACCTCTCCTCCCCTCTGGAAATCATCAGTCTGTTCTATGGATCTGTGAGTCTGTTTTGGTTTTGTTTATATTGCTCTTTAGATGCCACATGTAAGTGAAATCTTTCTTTCCCAAACAGTCCACTGCAGGTCTGGGTGACTGTTTACGGCAGCTTCCCTCCATTAGATGGCTGAGCAATGTATTTCCATTATCAATAAGTGCTTCCCCATTTGACAAGGCAGAGGAAGAGAGCACTGGAGAGTTGAGAACTAACAAAGGCTTCCACTTAAGAAGTGACACATGTCACTTTTGCTCATATTCCATTTACCAAAGCAAGTCATATGGCCACATCTAGCTTCAAGAGAGGAGAAAATTATAATCCTACTTTGTGCTTAGAAGGAAAAGCACCAACAGTATTAGTAAGCAGCACTAATATCTACCACGGTGAGGAACTAGTGGACCCAATCTAGGCAAGAAACAATGCTCCTTAAGCTACCTATTGAATCATGAGACCAATTTATATATGCTAACTCAATTTCACTTCCCAATATCTCTGTATTTCCTACATTTTTTCTTTTTTTCTAAATTTTAATTTTAATTGTTGCTCTTGTACAGTTTTCTGTCTTTTACTGCCACCCCAGCCCACCACCCCAGCCCTTCCCACCTCCCTCCCATTTCCACCCCCCATAGTTTTTGTCCATGTGTCCTTTATACTTGTTCCTGTAAATCCTTCCCCTTTTCCCCTGACATTCCCTCCACTCTCCCCTCTGGTGACTGTCAACCTGTTCTCAATTTCAGTGTCTTTGGTTATATTATGCTTGTTTGTTTTGTTGATTAGGTTCCTGTTAAAGGTGAGATCATATGGTATTTGTCTTTCACTGCCTGGCTGATTTTGCTTAGCATGATGCTCTCCAGTTCCATCCATGCTGTTGCAAAGGGTAAGAGCTCCGTCTTTCTTTCTGCTGCATAGAATTCCATTGTGTAAATGTACCACAGTTTTTTGATCCATTCATTTACTGATGGGCATCTAGGTTGCTTCCAACACTTGGCTATTGTAAATTGTGCTGCTATGAACATAGGGGTGCATAGGTTCTTTTGGATTGGTGTTTCAGGGTTCTTAGGATATAATCCAAGCAGTGGAATTGCTGGGTCAAAAGGTAGATCCATTTTTAATTTTCTTAGAAAATTCCATACTGTTTTCCACAGTGGTTGTACCAGTCTGCACTCCCACCAACAGTACACTAGGGTCCCCTTTTCTCCACAACCTCTCCAACACTTGCTGTTTGTTGCTTTGTTTATGATGGCCATTCTGACTGGTGTGAAGTGGTAGCTCATTGTGGTTTTAATTTGCATCTCTCTGACAGCTAGCAATATCAAGCATCTTTTCATGTGCCTCTGGATCCTCTGTACCTACATTATTTCTTTATTGAACACCCCATGTGCCAGACTCTAAGCTAGGTGCTTTCCCATCTATTATTGCATTGGACTCTCACAAATACCCTAAGAAATAGGCCCTATCATTACCTCCATTTGATAGTTATGGAGACTGAGGCTGAGAAAGATTAAGCAACTTCAACAATGTCATAAGTTAGTAACCAAGAACAAAGAACCAAGTCTGTAATACTATGAAACCTGTGGTGTGTCCCTTGCACCACATATATCTTCCTGCCCAAAGCTGAGCTCTGCAACTCTGCTCAGTCTCCCTCCCCTCTCAACTCCTTTAGGAACTCATCCCATTAATGATTTACCATGCTTACTTGCTGATTTGCATGAAACCCAGTCTCTCCTCTACTACCGACTCCCAGTCAATCACTCAAAATCACTTAGTACCCCCGCATCTGAAATTTGTTTTCTTCAACCTAAGATCTTCCCTCCCTCTGTTTGCCTTGTTTCCACCCAACCTCAGCATACACATGTGCTCTATTTTCTCCTTCCTTAATTCTCTGCAGTCCGTCCTTGGTCCTCAACATCCTGCCAGCTACAACTGCTCCGAAGCATCCCTAGTAAACAAATCCAATGTTTGTGCATTTCCATGTAACCTTGTCCACTGGAGTGACTTAGAAACCTTCAACACTCTTGGCCCTGCCTCCTAGACACCACTTCCCTGCATTATCCTCATAGCCCTGCTCTGACCAGTGTCTCTGTCTCCACTGGCTCCTTTGCCTCCTCCTCTGTCTTCATGTGGACTCTCAAGTTCTGTTCAATTGTCATTCTCTCTTTCTCTTCCTTTCTGTTCCCTCCTGCTACAGACTGAACTGTGTCCCCTCAAAATTCATATTTTGAAGCCCTAACCCCTCGTATGATGGTATCTGCAGATGGGGATCCGTGGAGGCAATAAGGTTTAGATGAGGTCATGGGGGTGAGGTCACAATGGGATTAGTACCCTTATAAGTGCGCTCGCTCTCTCTCTCTCTCTCTCTCTCTCTCTCTCTCTCTCTCTCTCTCTCTGCCCTCCATGCCCCAAATTATCTTCCTCAATGACCACATGTACTCCTGGAGCTCCAACTATCAGCATTCTGTACACAGCTATACAATATATTCACAGTACAACTTTAGGCAAGTTACTCTAACTCTCTGAGACACAGTCCCTTCATTTTTAAAGTAAAAGTATATTTAGTGCTCTTCTTTACAGCACTGCTAGCTAAATGCCCTACTGAATGCAAAGCACTTTGTCCAGTTTGTGGCACATAGTAAGTACTCAAAATATGTATTTTATTTTGTTGGGCTTTTTTTAATGACTAGTAGACAGCCAGTGGATAGGAAGCAGTTGTGGGTACAGTAGGGAGACAATTTTAAGAAAATGATACAGACCTCAGACACTAGTACCAGTTAAACCTCAGTTAAATTCCAGTTCCACCACTTAGTAACCTTGGAACCATGGGAAGCTTTCTTAGTTTCGCAGTTTTCTCATCTGTAAAATCAAAATACTTAAGTATAGATTCCTCAGGTGGGCATTTAAGCACCCCCCTCCAATAATCTGGCCTAACTGTACTTTTCTAGTTTTCTGACCCATTATTTTCCTGTATATACTATATGTTGTAGCCAAACCAGACTACTTAGTGTTCCTTTTGCATAACTGAATCGGTAAATTAAATTCTTTTAAAAAATTTGCATCCTCACCCAAGGACATTTTCTCACTGCTGAGAGAGAGAGAGAGAGAGAGAGAGAGAGAGAGAGAGAGAGAGAGAGAGAGAGAGAGAGGCATTGATGCAAGAGAGAGGCATCAATTGGTTGCCTTCTCAAATGTGCCCCAACCAGGGATCAAACCCACAACCGGGGTATGTGCCCTGACTGGGAATTGAGCCTGCAACTCTTTGGTCTTTGGGATGACACTCCAACCAACTGAGCCACGTTGGCCATAGCTAAATTGAATTCTTACAAAGCAGCATAGTGTAATAGAGTCAAAAAGACCTGAATTGAATCCCAGCTTTGCTACTTAGTAGCTATGAAACCAGCAGCACATTATTTACCCTCTCTGAGACTCAGTTCCCTTATATGTACAAAAAATAATACCATATGATCTCACCTATAAGTGGAACCTAATCAACAAAACAAACAAGCAAGCAAAATAGAATGTGGAAATAAAGAAAGAACTGACCATAACCAGAGGGGAGGAGGGAAGGATATAACAGGGGAAAGAAGGGAAAGAGTCAAGTCAAGGAACATGTATAAAGGACCCATGGGCCTTGGCTGTTGTGGCTCAGTGGATTGGGTACCAGTCTGTGAACCACAGGGTCATGGGTTCGATTTCCGATCAGGGTACATGCCTGGGTTGCAGGCTAGGTCCCTGGTGGGGGATGCCGAGAGGCAACCACACATTGATGATTCTCTCCTTTTCTTTCTCCTTCCCTTCCCCATCTCTAAAAATAAATAAATAAAATATTTTTAAAGATTTTATTTGATGCAGAAAGGAAATTCTACAAGCAGATGAATGGGCCTGTGGCTGGCTCCTTGTGCCAGCAGAATGGTGCAAGCATGATCTTCCAGGATGCTGCAAGAGCCAGTGAGAACATCCAGGGCCTGGTGGAGACCACAGAGAGCTCATCATCCAGATCGCCAGCCTGGAGGTAGAGAACCAGTGCCTGAGTGACATGGTACAGAACCTGCAGCAGGCCATTTCCAAGCTGGAAGCCAACTGAGTGTGCTGGAGAAGAGCATGGCCGCCCACCAGGCCACAGCCCCACAGACCCAGCAAGTGTCTCCCATGTGCCAGGTGGAGCCCCCCACCAAGAAGGCGGTCACCACTGCAGAGGATGATGAGGATGATGACACTCACCTGTGTGTCAGTAATGAGGAGGATGACAAGGAGGCCATCAAGTTGTGGGAGGAACAGCTGCAGCAATACACAGAGAAGGCCAAGAAGCCTACACTGGAGGCCAAGTCCTCCATCTTCCTGGATGTTAAGCCCTGGGATGATGAGATGAACATGGCCCAACTGGAGGCCTGTGTGCATTCTGTCCAGCTGGACAGGCTGACCTGGGTGTGTTCCAAGTTGGTGCCAGTGGGCTATGGCATCCTTAAGCTGCAGATCCAGTGTGTGGTGGAGGACAACAAGGTAGGGACTGACCTGCTGGAAGAGTAGGTCACCAAGTTCAAGGAGCAGGTGCAGAGTGTTGACATTGCTGCTTTCAGCAAAATCTAAGCCCTAGCAGGGGGTCTACTGTTCCTGCTGTTATTTAAGACTGAGATTTCCACTAAAAAATAGTTATCAAACAAAAAAAGAAAGAAAGAAAGAATATACATCTAGAAAGAATATAGTTTGAAAGGGGAAGTCAATGTGTGTTATCTTAAGGCCTTCGACTGACCACCTAAGGTCCATGCACATTATGGTTATCTGCTTTACTCACATTCCACCAATTTCAATGTTAATCTTATCCGGGAAAAAAAAAAAAAAAAAAAAAAAAAACCTTCACAGAAATATCCAGAATAATGTTTGACCAAATATATAGGCATTGTGACCCAGCCAAGTGCCCGTAAAGCCATCGCAACCACATAAAGCCAATATATACTAAGAACTCAATACAGGGACTAACTAATAATCTGGCCTAGTTTAGAAAACAATGCAGACTACTGGAAATCTAATATTTTCCTAGCAGATTCTAATTTATACATTTAAAGTAAAAATAGCATCCACGACTTTCCTAAAAAGCCCTGTTGCTATTCTTTCAGTAAATAATTAACCCTACAATAAGAGAGTCTCTACCAATCACTGCCATTTCAGTAGTAATTTTACTTTCTATAGGTTAGAATCTTTTTGACTTTTCAATATTAATTGCTTTAAGCATGTTTGTGATGGGACTGGGGAGAGTGGCAAGGTCAGGGAGCAAGGAGTCAGATGTGGTTGGGGAAGGACATACGTGACGCTGCAACCGTATTGGTGATATATAATGATTTTAAAACTTGGGGTGAGTACATTTATGTTTGCTATTTTGTTATTTTCTACCTTTGGAATATTTGGAATTTTTCATATTTATTTTTTTAATCTGAGGCTCAGTAAACTGAGGTCCTATTTCCAAAATCACACAGAATTCAAACCCAAGTCTGAGTAATGCCAAAGCCATTGATGTTTGCATTCTGGCCAAGTACTCATTATAATGCCCTCTATAAAGTTACACCAATTTTCATCATCAATCACTTTAGTCATGGCTAAATAATCCCTGTTTCTTCTTGACCTCAATACAGTCTTCACAGCACACTTTTAGTCATCTAAATTTCAGCAACACAACACAGCCCTGGGAAAACACCATCAAGAGGATTAAAAGTGAAGGTCCTTGTTTATAAAAATTTCCAAGCATCTGTCATGAGATCTGATCTGTGTATTTCCCAGTGTAGATTAGTACTACATATGCATTGACAATTCTTAGTAACTGCAACAATGCCAGGATGAGGAGGAAGCTACTCATCGCTATAAATTTCTTGGCTTTGATGTTTGGGAAAAAAGTATCCCTAGATCCTATTACTGTCCTGTAAGATTGTAGTGACAGCTGTATTACCAAGGCAATAATATAAAGGGCCTTATGTTAACATAGCCCAAATGCATTGGCTTGAAAGTGAGATGAGAGGATATAGCTGGATAGTGCTACACAGGTAGGGAACCTATAATAATACTCAAAAATTATAGCTATATCTAGAGACAGCACATCTACCTCATGCAACCACCAACCAAAACATATGCCTCAGAAGTCTTCTAAGTCTCAAAATAATCACAAGCAACAAAACAACAACAAAACAATCTTATAGATTCAATAGAAGGCACGAGCAACAATCATGACACTGACACCATGGACTTTTTTTTTTTTTTTGCTTCCAAGTACAAATACAATGCAATCTAAAGCAGGCAAATCTTTTTTTTAGGATTTTATTTATTTATTTGTAGAGAGAGGGAAAAGGAGGGAGAAATTGAGGGAGAGAAACATTAATTGGTTGCCTCTCGCACATCCCCAACCGAGGATCTGGCCTATAATCTAGGCATGTGCACTGACTGGGAACTGAACCAGTGACATCTTGGTTTGCAGGACAATACCCAACCCACTGAGCCACACTAATAAGAGCGAAAGCAGACAAATCTTTTGTGATAGATACTTGCTCTTTTGAAAAATTTCTCTGGTTTTAATATTTACATTTTGGAGATTACAAGGGTATCCAAGGTGGATATAGTTTTCTAGGGTTGTCATACTAACTACCACAAACTGAGTGATTTAAACAACAGAAATGTATTGTCTTACAGTTCTACAGGCTAATAGTCTAAAGTCAAGGTGTCAGCAGGACCATGCATTTTCTTCTGGCTCTAGAGGGGAATTCTTTCTCACCTCTTATCTTCTGGCATTTGCTGGCAATCCTTGGCATTTTTTGGCTTATAGATGCATCATTCCAGTCACATGGCCATCTTCCTCTTGTGTGTTTTCACACTACCTTTCTTCTGTGTATATTTCTCTGTGTGTCAAATTTCCCCTTTTTATAAGAATACCAGTCATACTGGATGAGGACGCACCCTAATGACCTTGTTTTAACTTGATTATCTCTGCAAAGATCCTATATCCAAACAAGGTCACGTTATAAAGTACTGATGGCAAAAAATAAAACTCAGTCTTCTGCAGAAGCAGTTCACAGATAATGTTTCATCAATCCATTCCAAGTGACCATGTGGCTTAAAGGAATTGTTAGAGGAAGGAGAGAGCCCAAGAAGGACTAGCCATGGGAGGCAGCCAATTAACAACAGATGCTCCAAATGAGTGTGCATACATGCGTTTGATGAGAAAATCAAGGCATGATAAATAGCAGATGCAGAAGTAATAGTTCCCATTGGGGAAGGGAAGTTGGGACAGGACATGCAGCTATAAGGCAAAAGAAAAAAATCCCAAGGAGATTGTTATTGTCAACGCTCGTCCCATGGAAATGACCTTCAATCAGGACACATCCCCACAATATTGCATTCAATTACAAGTTGAATATGAAACATGATTGCTGGTGTCATATTTGTATCTAAATCAGAAATTGGGAGACAATCATGGTAATGATGTGTGGTGTCGGGGTGAGCTCACATCAGGAGGAGAGGGCAAACCTTGCTTAAGGACTAATTTCTACTCTGCAGGAGATGCATAGAGGGGAACTAGAGCTCTAAAGCCATGCCAACTAAAGGATACTAAGGGATCTCAGGCTGCAGACTGATTTGCAGCATGGAATGACCAGGGGTGCCATTGAGGTAGGGAGAGAATGGATCCCACTGACTCATGGTTTTCCAAGTCTGACTCTTGGGCCCTGCCATCTCAATTATCTATGGTGCTTCTGATTCCTGGGTCCAATTCCAATCCTCCTTAACCTGAAATTCTGAGAATAGAAGCCCAAGAAACTGCAGTTCTAAAGGATATCAAGGTGCCAATTCTTCTGATGTGTCCATCAGAAAAAAATGATGGATAAAATATAAATGAGATGCTGGATACCTCACCTAATACCAAGTATAGGATCCTGGATTCCACCACTTAATACATTTTTTTTCAAATATGTATTGTTGCCCTGGCCAGGGCATGTATGCAGTACAACTGCTTGATATTTCTCTCTTACATCTCTCTTTCTCTCTCTCTTTTCCTCCCTCCCTCCCTCTATCCCTCCCTCTCTAAAAAATCAATAATATTTAAAATATAAATGTATCTTACCAATAGTAATAGTGATTTTATAAGTTATGTGACAAAACACAGAAGTTCATTATAGTCTTATTTTGAGTTTTGAGAATTTTAGCAAAAGGTAGATTATTATACCCTTCTCATTGTAACTTACCTTAAAATCTTAATTATGAAAACTTCAGATGCAAAGAAAATAGATATGTAGATATATATTTCTTTACTTATCCCTCTGCCCTCATGTTTATGCTTTCTGATTAAAACACCTTTAATCAGGTCAAATAAAATGAATTAAGCTTCAAAGTACTCACATGTCTAATTGTTACATATTTGATTTAAATGGCTGTTATTGTCATCATTTAAAAAAGTATAATTTACTTAGTACCTACCCTGTACTAACCACTGAAAATGCATTATTTCACTGAACACCCTCAACAATACTCAGAGGTAAGTCCCATTATTATCTCTATCTTATATACGAGGAATTGAGGTTCAGAGGAGTTAAGTACTTCAACCAAGGTCACACAACCAGTCAGTAGGGGAGCCAGGATAATAATAAGCCCCTGTGTGCCTTGCATTGCAGGAGAGAAACAAAAGCAGTAATGCAGTTGATACAAGACAATAGAAAATCCACAAGCACAGTAGATTTGGTTTCAGAATGCAGTAGGTGATTTTTGACAGCAGAAAAGCCTTCCTAATTGTTTTTCAGGCCAGCATTAAAATTAGTCTATTGGTGTTAACTCTTGTCAGCTTGGGCTATTAAGCAATAAGGCCTGAACTTGTTTAAAAAGAACCAATAAGTAATCCAAAGTTTACAGTATTTCTGAGTATAAAGTGCTATGAGGTTAGAGTAAACCAGGGAGTCTGAACTGTTCAAAGTGGTTTGGTGTTCATATACTGAATAGAAGCACTTGCTTGCACACTGAAATCTCTTAACTTCTTCTAGCCAGTTTATAGCTTTAATCTTTGTGCTCCCCACAGATTTACTCTTTGTAGTAATATCCATGTCATCTAATGACAAGATGGGATAACTAATGTAAGGTTGCATCTGACCCCTAATATTCCCACACTGAAACTTTATTAGGTTCCACGTTGACAGCTTTTCTGGACTCTAATCAACCAGCTTCTCACTGAGCCAAAGAGTACAAGGTCCCAAGGTCCCTCAAAAGCAAAGCAATTTATTTAAATAACACATTTAAGTAGATGGGAAAGTGCGTTGCATTCTGAAAGTCAACATTCTCCTGCAGAAAACAAAAGGCCCAGTGTGGCTGCTCCTGATGCATTGGCATAACTGACACACTTCCCTCAGCCCCCCTCCCACTTCAGTCCTTCTATTGGGTCATTTCCCAGTTCATTTCAGTGGAACCAAATAAAGTAGTTTCAGGAAGATGTATTTGCAAGAAGACTGTAGCCTCTCTACGGGGAAAACCTAGACTTTAGTTTACTGTACTCAAAATCTGGGGACCTCATTTACAAACCTGTAGAAGGGACAGACACTAAGGAACTGACATTCCTACTCCAGATAGGTGCAACAGAGCAAAAAGCTTGAGCTTCCTATCATTTAAAGAGTTTCAAGGACTCCTTTATATTCAGAAAGATTAAAGGGGTCTTGACTACCACCTAATGCATAAGATATTCTGAGACTCCTTAGAGAAGTGAAAGAATCTACTGTTTCTAAGGTCATGTTTATATCATCCCTTTTCAGTGGTAGAGATCTTCTTGACTGTAAGACTGTAGTATGTATGAATGTGGAAATGCAAAGTCTACTCAAGCAGACCTTGAATTGCCATCAATTCCTTTCAAGTGATAGCAGTTTAATTGCTTGTGTAATGAGGCTGCCTAGGTGCCAAGCATAGCCTGCTCTCAAGAGAGAGCTATTTATACTGTCTTTGAAGCCCACCAGAAATGGTTTAAACTCACTGCAAGAAGGGCTGAGCCAACTGAAGCTGTCAGGTTGTCTCTGACTTAAGCTGAAGAGAATCAGTCAGGCCATAACTCTTTTGTAAGAGGCTTGCATGATGGGCAAGCTTTCGAAAGTATGTTTTGAGAATTCAGCCAAAAGAGTGAGGCTCTATATGTAGGCCTGTACCAACTTCTGTTACTCTTTCCTTTTCTTGTGGCTCATGCTCTTCCTCAAAACACTTCCTTTCATGTCTCCTCCTTTAGTCCCATATCTGAAAAAGAAAGCAATGCTCCTGTCCAAGGAAAACCCTTCCACTAACTTCCATCTCAGCTGCCCTGCTGTAATCGATTTGTATGAATTAGCCAGCCTCTCTCCCCACATTTTTAGTGCCTCTCTCTCCCTCTCCCTCTCTCCCTCTCTCCCTCTCTCTCCCTCTCCCTCTCCCTCTCTCTCTCCAGGCCCCTTCCTCTCTGCCTTCAAAGATGTTTGATTTCACAAGCCATCCCTTCAGGCCCCTGAGTCCTCAAGTTGCTAAGATTAGCTCACCTTCTTTCCACTATCACACTCATCTCCTTATATCTTTGAAATCTGACTTCTATTCCCACTATTCTACCAAAAGTATTCTTTAGGGGAAGTCTTGAATTCAGCCTGATCATCCTATAGTGGCCTCACACTCATTCTCTTAACCTCTCTTCACCTGTTGTAAGTGGAACCTAATCAACCAGACAAACAAGCAAAATATAACCAGAGACATTGAAATTAAAAATAAACTGACAGTAACCAGAGAGAAGGTGGGAGGGGATAACTGGGAAGGGGTGAGGAAGGGTTGTTAGGAACATACATAAAGGATACATGGACAAAGCCAAAGGGGGATAGGATCAAGGGTGGGAAGTGGGGATGGCTGGGGTAAGGTGGAGTGGTGGGGAGAAAAAGGAGACAACTGTACTTGAACAACAATAAAGAAAAAACTAAAAAAACTTTGGCCACCAATTCTGTCATCAGAGCTATGCTAGTAAATAAATTCATGTCATTATTCTAGTGCTCAAAAATCTCCAGTGGCTCCCTAAAATGTCCTATATAAAAGGCACATCCTTAGCCTGGCAGTCCAGGCCATGATCCTTCATCCCAGCCTCACTCTCTAGTCCTCCCTCACCTTTTACTCTGGCCTAAATCCCTTCCTGTCTTTAGTATACATGATGAACATTCTTTTTTTATTTTATTTTATTTTACTTTATTTTGATAAGAACACTTAACATGAGATCTACCCTCAACAAAATTTTAAGTGTGAAATACAGTGTTGTTGACTATAGGTACAACATTGTACAGATTTCCTGAGCTTATTCATCCTGCTTAACTGAAACTAAGCAGTTTGATTAGTAACTACCTATTTCCCCCTACCAACAACCAACAATCCAATCTTTGATTCTATGAATTTGAATATTTAAGACACCTTATGTAAGTGGAATCATGGAGCATTTCTGCTGTGACTGGCTTATTTCACTTAGCATAATGTCCTCCAGGCTCATCAATATAATCACATATTGCAGAATTTCTCTCTTTTTAAAAAGCTGAATAGTATTTTATTTAGAAATGTAGTATTTAGAAAATGTATATACCACATTTTCTTCATCCATTCATATGTCAATGGCCATTTAGGTTGTTTCCACTTCCTGGCTATAGTGAATAGTGCTTCAATGAATATGGGGTTGCAGATATTTCTTTAAGATCCTGATTTTAATTCTTTTTGATAAATACACAGAGGTGGGATTGCTGGACCATATGATAGTGCTATTTTTTTTAGGAAACTCCTACTGTTTTCCATAGGGGCTACACCATTTTGCATTCCCACCAACAGTGCACAAGGGTTTCCTTTCTCCACACCCTTGCCAGCACTTGCCTTTACATTTTTAAATATTCATCCTGAAATTATGACTGTTCTTGCCTCCATGTGTTGTTCATATCGCTCATTCCATTTATAGTGCCCTTTGTCATACTTTACTTGTCTAACCCCAATTTAATAAATATTTCTTGAGCACCTATTTTGTGCCAGATATCACTTCCTTTGTGAGGCTTTTTCCAGTGCTAAAGACACTGTATCACCATAATTTTTTTCCGTTTTTTGGACTTCCCTTGTGGGCTTCAAACTCTATAAAGACTTTAACAGTTGTTTTAGTCCTGTATTAACTCATTATCTGTAAGGACAGAGACCATATCTTTGTATTCCTGCAGTATTCAGCACAGTGCTTTCTTCATAATGCACAAGCAATAATTTTCTGTCAAATAAATTCAGACCATGCAATTAATAATGGTTCCCACTCACAATTCCACTTATTTCCCTGAGACATTAATCCTACTGAATCCTTGCTCACCCCAAGTTCAGTAAGATAAATGTGCTCCCTTTCACCCTTCTTCAGGGTAACAATAGTGAGGCTCTAGGAACACCATATGCCAGCAGTACTAAACAGGGCTTATGCTAGCAATACTAAAGGGGCATTTTATTTCAAAAAAGAAGTATCACAAAAGCTTCAGAGATTATCAGATTCCAGAGCCAACAATGCCATATGCCAAAAAAAGAAACAAACCCTGAAGCCAATGGTGTAAGTGCAGCATCATGCAAGGGATAAAAGAAGCAGGTAGGCCTTCTGAAAATATGAGGTCTAGAATTTTTATATAATCCCAGCCCAGCACTAGCATCATTCTCACAAAGATACTGAGTTCCAGAAAATGGTTAGACCTGAGGCCCTTGTGTTTGGGGCAGCAGTCATCAAACTGAAAGTAAAAACTTGCCAAAACGTAGATGCTTAGCTAGAGATGAAAAGGCTGAAACATCAGAAGCACCTTTTTTCACAGAAATAACACTAATTTACTAAAAGGGGCAAGTAGGCTTTGAAAAAGAAGAAAAAATAACTCCACCAGACTGTAGGTAACAAACAACTCATTTTCCCTGGAGTTGAAAGCAAGTGAAATGAACAGCAAGGGTACCTCAGGGGCTAAGGAACACATTTGGGGTTTGATGTTGTTATTATTTTAAAGTGATAAATAACATTCTGCTCCTTATTTATGATTATTAAAAATTAATAAGAATAATGTTTCTGGGAACTATCACAGGCTTTGGGGAATATTGATCATAGTTCAAATTGTAACTTAAGTTTATTAATTGTTCCTTAAACAAGCCCTCTAAATCTTGATTTTCTCAAATGTAAAATTGGGTACTCATCCTTACTTTGTAAGGTGGTGGGAATATTAATGATAATAACAACAGCATTTATTAAGTAGAAGACACTTTAAGGTTACTTCACGTTTATTATTATCTCATGTGTGTTATCACACAACCCTCTGAATTAAATTCCATTAGTGCCCCCATTTTACCAATGAAGAAACTAAGACTCTGAATACTTAAGTGATTTATTAAAAGTCATACAGCTAGTGAATGACACAGCTAGAAATGACAACCAAATCTGGATGTGTTCTTATTCATTACACTAGTTAGCCTTGCTAGGGACTATTTTCAGAAGTAGTCATATCTTCAATTCCAGTCAAGATGGCAGCATAGGTAAACATGGTTCTTGGACCCTCCTACAACCACATCAAAATTACAAATAAATCACAGAATGACCATCAGAATGCCTGAAATCTAGATGAACAGAAGTCCTATAACTAAGGATATAAAAAAGAAGCTACATGGAGACTGGTAGGAGGTACAAAGGTGCAAAACAGGCTGGTGCCACATCCACATGTGGCAGTTAAAAATCTGGAGGGATATCTCAGCTGTAGAGGTACACCCTGAAAAGCAAGGGGTCCCAGACCCACACCAGACCCCAGCCCAGGGTTCCAGTGTCAGGAAGAGAAGTCCCCATAACTTCTGGATGTAAAAATCAGTGAGGACTGTGACTGAGTGAGGTGGAGGGCTTCTGGTGTCCCAGGCAGCTCCTATTAAAGGGCCCACACATGGACTTACTCAGATTCACTTTCTCTAAGGTCCTGCACTTGGGAAGCAGCTGGAAAGGCCCCAGGGACATAAGGGAGGAACTAAATTGTCAGCATTAGAGCAAGGGATTTAGGAACAGCTTTCTCCCAGACAGAAGTGCTGGCATTGTTCCTTTTTTTAGCCCTCCCTATAGAGCTGGCAGGCAGATGCCATATCTGAGTCTCCATCAACCTGGTTCACACTATTCACCCCACCCTGGTGATTCCCTGAGACCTGGATACACCCAATTTGTGGGCCCACCGAAGCTGTTTCCAGTGACGTTTCCATACAAATGGTCTGCCTTGCCTCATGCTTCAAACTTTATTAAAATCTCTCAAACAAGCAGCATCTGGCCTCTGTGTACCCTGTACTTCTTGCTAAATGGCCCCAGGCGTAGCACTAGTCACAGCCAGCCTCAGTTCACAGCTTGGCCTCATCTGCATACCTCCAAACCCAGCACAAGTAGCAGCCATCTGCAGATAGCTCAGTAGCACATGCCAAGTGGCCCTGGGCAGGACACAGATGGTGGCTGACCTTGCACCTCACAGGAGACTCCAGAGCCAGTGCACCTAGTTCACTTCAGACCACATCAAAGCACCACCCAATCACCTCCATGAATAACACTCAAGGGGCGGACTCAGTGAGCACCAAAGCTGCACTGAAGCAAGTTCTGCTCCATGGGGTTGGTGCCTGCACAGAAGCTCCTTCACTATAGCCAAAGTCTGTATTTGAAACCAATTGGCCTGGGGGTCAACCTCCAACTAGTGACATGCCAACAGCAAACAAAGCTTAACTACAACAGCACAGTATACAAAGCCCACACAGGGGGTGCACCTGGAGAGAGCAAACTATCAGATACATAGTTCAAAACAATGGCTATCAGAGTGCTTAAGGAACTTAGTGAGAACTTCAACAGCATGAAAAAGGACGTGGAAACCATAAAAACTAACCAGGCAGAAATGAAAGGTACACTAAGTGAAATGAGACTAAATTACAGGGAAACAACAGTGGAGGAAAATGAAGCAGATAATCAAATCGGTGATTTGGAAGAGAAGAAATCAGAAAACACCCACTGAGAACAACAAAAACAAAAAAGAACCCCCCCCCCCCGAAAATGAAGATAGTATGTAAGGAGCTTCTGGGACAACATCAAGTGTACTAACATTCACATCATGGAAGTGCCAGAAGGAGAAGAGATAGCAAGAAATTTAAAACATATTTGAAGAGAGAACCAAGATGACAGAGGAGTAAGTAGAAGCTACACTAACTTCCTCCCATGACCATTCTAGAACTACAACTAAGTTGTAGAGAAATTATCTTAAATAACCAAGTGAACACTAGCTGGAAAGAAGCCTTACAACCATGGACAGACAGAAGAAAAAACTTCACTACAACATGACTAGTAGGGAATGTGAAGGAGATGTGAGAGAGCTGGCTGGGCTCCCATGGGCAGCAGCTGAATTGCCGGAGGTATATTTTAGTGGGAAGGGTGGTTTCCCTGGATAAATGTGGGGTCTAAATCCCATCCTGGGCTCACCAGCTTACAGCAAGAGAGCCAGAAAGGAACCCGGATAACATCCAGCTGTGAAAAGCAGCAAGGATTCTGTTGCACAGGGAGAGTCAGCTGGAGATGCAGAGAGCCTTTTAAAGGGCCAAAGCACACATTTTCATTTCCAGCCTCCTACCCTAGGTGCCAGCAAAGGGAGGGCAGAGAGAACCACAGATGCTTGAGGAGAGTCTGGGATTGGTGGCCCTGAGGAGAGAACTGAGGGAACAGCCACCAGGATCCACGTGCTGAGTCATCCTCCATACTGCAGGAGCCATTTCTCTCAGGCAGAGCACTCCTCTCTGAATGGCATCAGCCTGAGGGGCAGCAGTAGCCCCTCCCACAGGACTTACTCTACCTGATCCCGTGGTGCTTAAGCCAGACTGCTGATTACAGCTTGATTACATTAACAAATCATTAGTTTGGTGACTGATTATCTTAACATCTAAGGCACAAAATACAAAGAAGCAGCCAAAGGTTGCTTCTGTTTCTTTGTGGGAAGGTCTATCTCTTTGTTGGAAGAAATAGAGGTCTATTTGGGAAGGCAAAGAAATACAGGTCTGTGGGAAGACAAAGAAATAGACCTTGAGACTTGTGGCCAAGATGGAGGCGTAGGTGAACGCACTGTGCCTCCTCTAACAACCAAAATTAAGGACAACAAATATTTAGAAACAAGAAAACAACCAGAGCTAATAGAAAATTGAACTGTACGGAAGTCCAACAACCATTCATCCAGAACGGTAAGAGGGGCAGAGTCACAGCAGGAAAAAGTGGAGGTGCGGACCTGGGAACGCAGGCGGCAGTGGCTGGCGGTTTCCAAGTGTGCAGGCGGCTGGCAGGCCCACAGGTGGTGGCTGGCGGACCCCAGGCATGGGGTGGCAACTGTGCAGACACAGTGAGTCCGCGCAAGGCAGCTGGCTGACCAGGTGGTCCCACATTTGCGCGCACAGATAATCTAGGCAAAGGGGAAGCAGTGGAAGGGACTGGAATCCAAGAGAGAGCAGAGCAGGTGCCATTGTTCCCTTTCAGACCCCAACCCCACATACAGCATCACAGCCCAGTGACTGGGCTGCCCCACACTGGGGAACACCTAAGGCTCCACCCCTCACTACCTAACAGTCGCAACCAGACCAAAACCAAAACAAAACAAAAACCCCACCAAAAATGGCTCAAACCGGAGAACAAATGAAATCCCCAGAGCCAATTCCTCTAAGCCATGAAGAGACAGTCAACCCATCAGATGCATAGTTCAAAGCCCTGGTGATCAGGATGCTCGCACAATTGGTTGATTTCGCTCACAAATTAGATGAAAAAGTGCAGGCTACAATACGTGAAATGAAGGAAGATGCATGGGGAACTGATAGAGATGGAAGGAAAACTGGGACTCAAATCAATGGAGTGGACCAGAAGGAAGAAACTAACAACCAAACAGAAAACGAGCAAGAAACAAGAATTCAAAAAAATGAGGAGAGGCTTAGGAACCTCCAGGACATTGTTAAACGTCCCAACATCCAAATTATAGGGGTACCAGAAGGGGAAGAAGAAGAGCAACAAGTGGAAAACTTATTTGAACAAATAATCAAGGAGAACTTCCCCAATCTGGCCAAGGAAATAGACTACCAGGACGTCCAGGAAGCTCAGAGAGTCCCAAAGAAGTTGGACCAAGGAGGAACACACCAAGGCACATAGTAATTACATTAGCCAAGATTAAAATGAAGCAGAGAATTCTAGAAGCAGCAAGGGATAAAGGAACAATCACCTACAATGGAGTTCCCATTAGACTGTCAGCTGATTTCTCAAAAGAGACCTTCCAGGAAAGAAGGGTCTGGAAAGAAGTATTTGAAGTCTTGAAAGGCAGGGACCTACATCCAAAATTGCTCTATCCAGCAAAGCTGTCATTTAGAATGGAAGGGAAGATAAAGTGGTTCTCAGATAAGGTCAAGTTCAAGGATTTCATCATCACCAAGCCCCTATTATATGAAATGTTAAAGGGACTTATCTAAGAAAAAGAAGATGAAAAATAGGACAGTGAAAAGACAGCAAACTCACAGCTATTAACAACCACACCTAAAACAAAAGCAAACAATGAGAACAGGAACAGAACCACAGAAATGGAGATCACATGAAAGGTTAGCAACAGGGGAGTGGGAGAAGAGAAGGGGAACAGGTACAGAGAATAAGTAGCATAGATGGTGGGTAGAAAACAGATAGGGGGAGGGCAAGAATAGTGTGGGAAATGTAGAAGCTAAAGAACTTATGACACATGGACATGAACTAAAAGGGGGGAATGTGGGTGGGAGGGGGTGTGCAGGGTGGAGGGGAATGATGGGGGAGAAATGGGACAAGTGTAATAGCACAATCAACAAAATATATTAAATTAAAAAAAAAAAGAAATAGACCTTGAATGAAAGAACAAGAGAATTTTCTGGGAGAACTAGAAGAAACAAAAATAATAATTTATCAGATGGAAAGTTTAGAGTAATAATATAAGGATACTCAACAGCATGAAAAAAAGACATAGACATCACAAAGAAGGACCAGTGAGAAATAAAAGAATGCAATATCTGAGACAAATGGTACACTGGAAAGAATAAACGGTAGGTTAGATAAAGCAGAGAATTGAATCAATATTTTGGAAGACAAAGTAGAATAAAACCATCAGAGCAGCAAAAAAAAAAAAAAGAAAGAAAGAAAGAAAGAAAAAGAAAGAATTTTTTAAAAAGGAGGAGAGCTTAAGTAGCATCTTGGACAACATGAAGAGTCACAACATCTGCCTCATGGGAATACCAGGAGGAGAACAGAGTGAGCAAGGGATCAAGAACCTATTTGAAGAACTAATGACTGAAAATGTCCCTAATCAGGTGAAGGGAAAAAGTCATACAAATCCAGGAAGCTCAGAGAATCCCAAACAAATTGAGTGCAAAGAGGCCTACACCGAGACACATCATAATTAAAATGACAAGCCTTAGAGATAAGGAGAGAATCCTAAGAGCTGCAGGAGAAAAGCAAGTGTTTACATACAAGGGAGCACCAATTACACTGTCATTTAATTATTCATCAGAAACATTTCAGGCCACAGGGAGTAGCAGGAAATAATTCAAGGTGATGAAAAGTAAGGACCTACAACCAAGGCTACTTTACCCAGGAGGCTATCATTCTAAATCGTAGGAGAAATAAGGAGCTTCCCAGACAAGAAAAAATAAAGGAGTTTGTTTACACCAAACCAACTGCTACAAATGTTAAAAGGCTTGCTGGAAGAAGAAGAAGAGGAAGGGGAAGGAGAAGAAGAAGAAGAAGAGAAGGAGGAAGAAGAAGAAGGAGAATGAGAAGGAGGGGGAGGAGGAGAAGAAGAAGGAGGAGGAGGTGGAGAAGTGAAAGAAAAAAGAGGAAAATTGTCTAACAATAAAATGGCACTACATACATATATATTAATAATCACCTTAAATGAAAATGGCTTAAATACTCCAACCAAAAGACAGAGGGTAGCCGAATGGATAAGAAAACAAGACCCATATATATGTTGCCTCGAAGAAACCCATTTCAGATTGAAAGATACACACAGACTAAAAGTAAAGGGTTGGAAAAAGATATTTCATGCAAACGGAAAAGAAAAAAAAGCTGAGGGTAGCAGTACATATATCTGACAAAACAAACTTTAAAACCAAGGCTATAGTAAGAGACAAAGGACACTACATAATGAAAAAGGGAAGGAATCCAACAAGAGGATATAACGTTATTAACCATTTATGTATCCAAAATAGGAACACCTAAATATGTAAAGCAAATCTTGATGGACATAAAGGGAGAGACTGACAGAAATACAGTCATCGTTGGGGATTTTAACACTCCATTGCCTTCAATGAATAGATCTTCCAGGCAGAAAATAAATAAGGAGACAGTGACCTCAAACAACACACTAGATCAAATGGATTTAATTGATATCTTCAGAGAATTTCATCCCAAAGAAGCAAAATATACATACCTTTCAAGTGCACATGGATTGTTTTCTAGGATGGAACACAGTGGGACACAAAATCAGTCTCAATAAATTTAAGAAGATTGAAATCATATCAAGCATCTTCTCTGACCACAATGCTATGAAACTAGAAATTTTCACAAGAACACTGAAAAACACACAAAGACAGAGAAGCTAAATAACATGTTATTAACAAATGAATGGGTCAACAATGAGATCAAGGAAGAAATCAAAAGATATCTTGAAACAACTGAAAATGAGGACACAACAATACAAAATCTGTGGGACACTGCGACAGTAGTGTTAAAGGGGGAATTCATAGCATTACAGGCCTTTCTGAAAGAAAGAAAGAAAGAAAGAAAGAAAGAAAGAAAGAAAGAAAGAAAGAAAGAAAGAAAGAAAGAAAGAAAGAAAGAAAGAAAGAAAGAAAAAAGGAAGGAAAGAAAGAAAGACAAGAAAAAGCTCAAATACATAATCTAACTTCACACTTAAAGAAACTTGAAAAGGAATGAGAAAGCCCAAAGTGAGTAGAAGGAAGGAAACAATTAAGATTAGAGCAGAAATAAATGAAATAGAGTCTAAAAAACTGACACAAAAGATCAATGTATTGAAGTGTCGGTTATTTGAAAAGATAAACAAGATTAACAAACCTTTTATCAGACTTATCAAGAAAAAGAGAAAGGATCCAAATAAGTAAAATGAGAAATGAAGAGGAGAAATAACAACTGACACCAAAGAAACATACAGGATTGTAAGAAAATACTGTGAACAATTATATGCCAACCAACTGGTCAACCTGGATGAAATGGATAAATTCCTAGAAATATACAATCTTCCAAAAATAAATCAGGAAGAATCAGAGAATATGAATAGACATATTACACCTAATAAAACTGAAGTAGTAATCAGAAATCTCCCAACAAACAAAAGTCCTGGACCAGATGGCTTCACAGGTGAATTTTACCAAACATTCGAGAAGAAATAACACCTCTCCTTCTCAAACTATTTCATAAAATTCAAGACGAGGGAAGGCTCCCGAACTCATTTTATGAGGCCAGCATTATCCTAATTCCAAAACCAGATAAAGACACTACAAAGAAGGAAAATAATAGGCCAAAATCATTGATGAACATAGATGGTAAAATCCTCAACAGAAAATTAGCAAACTGAATACAACAATGCATCAAAAACATCATACACCATGATCAAGAGGGATTTATTCCAGGGATGTAGGGTTGGTACAACATTCTCAGATCAATAAATGTGATCCACCACATAAATATAATGAAGGATAAAAAACACACGATCATATCAATAGATGCAGAAAAAAGCTATATAAATGCAGATAAAATCCAGCGTGCATTTATGATAAAAACTCTCAGCAAAATGGGATTGGGGGAACACACCTAAACATAATAAAGGCCATATACGACAGATCCACTGCCAGCATCATACTCAATGGGCAAAAACTACAAGCATTTCCCTTAACATCGGGAACAAGACAGGGATGTCCACTTTCACCTCTTTTATTCAACTTAGTACCAGCCATGGCAATCAGGTGAGAAGAAATAAAAGGCATCCAAACTGGAAAGGAAAAAGTAAAACTGATTTTATTTGCAGATGACATGAGTTTGTACATAGAGAACCTCAAAGATTCCACCAAGAAACTACTAGAACTGATCGATGAATTCAGCAAAGTAGCAGGATACAAAATTAATATCCAGAAATCAGTTGCATTTTTGTATGCCAATAACAAACTAACATAAAGGGCAATTAAGAAAACAATCCCATTCATAATTACTTCAAAAAGAATAAAATACCTAGGAATAAAACTAACCAAATATGTAAAAGGCTTTTACTCTGAAAATTATAAGACACTGAAGGAATTGAAGAAGATATAAATAAGTGAGTGCACATAACATGTTTATTGATAGGAAGAACTAACATCATTAAAATGTCCATACTACACAAAGCAATCTATAGATTCAATGCAATTCCTATCAATATTGGTGTAGCCACTGTGGAAAGCAGTATGGAGATACCTCAAAAAATTAAAAATGAATCTGCCTTTTGACCCAGCATTCCCACTTCTGGGAATATATCCCAAGGACCCCAAAACACTAATTTGAAAGAAAATTAGCACCCCTATGTTCATTGCAGCATTATTTACAATGGCCAAGATATGCAAGTAGCCCAAGTGTCCATCAATGAATGAGTGGAACAAATAACTATGGGACATTTACACAATGGAATTCTACTAGGACACAAAAAAGAAGAAACTTTTACCCTTTGCAACAGTATGAATGGACCTAGAGAACATTATGCTAACTGAAATAAGCTAGTCAGAGAAAGACAAATATCACATGATTTCACTCATATGAGAAATCTAATGGACAAACTGAATTAACAAGCAAAATAGAGTAAGACACACTCATAGATGGAAAACAAATGACAGCTAATGGTGGGGGGAGGTTTGGGAGTGGAGGGATTGAGCAAAAAAGGAAAAAAACTCATGGTCATTGACCACAGTGTGGTGATTGCTGGGGGGACAGGGATATAAGGGGACTAAATGTTAATGGAAAATATAGTAAAGATTATATATTTATTTTTAAAAGATTTTATTTATTTTAGACAGAGGGGAAGGGAGGGAGAAAGAGAAGAAGAGAAACATCAATGCGTGGTTGCCTCTCACATGCCCCCTACTGGGGACCTGGCCTGCAACCCAGGCATGTGCCCTGACTGGGAATCGAACTGGTGACCCTTTGGTACTGAGGCTGGCACTCAATCCACTGAGCCACACCAACCAGGGCAGATTAAATATTTAAAATATCAAAAAAATACTTAAAAAATAATGACAGAAAATTTCCCTAACCTGGTAAAGAAAATAGACATACAAGCCCATGAAGTGCAGAGAGTCCCAAACAAGATGAACCTAAAAATGCCATCAAGACACATCATAATGCAAAAGTTCAAAGACAAAGAGAATCTCAAAATCGGCGAGAGAAAAACAGTTATCTCCAAGGGAGCTCCCATAAGGTTACCAGCTGATTTGTCAACAGAAACTTTGTAGGTCAGAAGGGATTGGCAGGAAATATTCCATGTGATGAAAATCAAGAACCTGTGATCAATATTACTCTACTTAGCAAAGCTATCATTTATTTTTTTTCTTTATTTTAATTGTTGTTCTTGTACAGTTTTCTGTCTTTTACT
Organism: Glossophaga mutica; assembly: GCA_039655065.1. Classification (NCBI taxonomy): domain Eukaryota; kingdom Metazoa; phylum Chordata; class Mammalia; order Chiroptera; family Phyllostomidae; genus Glossophaga; species Glossophaga mutica. The sequence goes on from CM077318.1 coordinate 27,860,082, forward strand.
CCCATCCCGGCCCACCGCCCCAGCCCTCCCCACCTCCCTCCCATTTCCACCCCCCCGCAAAGTTATCATTTAGAATCAAAGGACATATGAAGAGCTTCCCACACAAGAAAAAGCTAAAGAAGGACTTCCAGCCAAGATGGAGGCATAGGTAGATATACTTTGCCTCCTCAAAGAACCAAAGGAAGAACAACAACAAATTTAAAAACAAAAATTGTCAGAACTGGCAGAAAATTTAACTGTATGGAAGTCTGAAAACCAAGGAGTTAAAGAGGAAACATTCATCCAGACTAGAAAGAGGGGCAGAGATGGGCAGCCAGGATGGAGAGGACTTGCAGCAAGATAGTGGCTGGAGGACCTGGGCAGGTGAGGTGCGGCTAATGGACCAGGTGACCCCACATTTGTGTGCAGGTAAACCAGGAGGAACAACTGGGGAGCAAGACTGGAGAGCAAGGGTTCCAGCATGGTAAAAGAAAACCTCAAAACCTTTGGCTGTAAAAACCTGTGGGGATTGCAGTGGACTCTCAGCATCACAGGAGAGTTCACTGGAGAGAACTACAGGGTCCTAAAATGTACACAAACCCACCCACCCGGGAATCAGCACACAAAAGGCGCAATTTGCTTGTGGGTAATATGAGAAGTGACTGAAAGACAGCAGCCAGTGGAGAACCAAAACAAGCAGCATTGTTCCCTCTTGGACTCCACCCCCACATACTGTGCCACAGCTCAGCAAAGTGGGTTGCTCCACGCTGGCAAATACCTGAGGCTCTACCCCTTACTATGTAACAGGCATGCCAAGACAAAGAAATTTGTCACAAATGAAAGAACAGATCAAAGCTCCAGAAAAAAATACAGCTAAGTGATGAGGAGATAGCCAACCTATCAGATGCAGAGTTCAACCTATCAGATGCAGGGGAATCACTTCATTAGTTATATAAATGTTTAATCACTGGGTTGTACACCTGAAACTAAATACTGTTGATAGTGTTGTATGTCAACTGTAATTTAAAAATAAAAAAATAAAAGAATAATAAAGTTGATGTTTGTGAAGTTAAAAAAAAGTAGTCATACCTTATCTGCAAGGCTGGAAGTTGGGCAGTTGTCAGCCTATTCTTTACTCCTCCTGTTGCTTCCGGACAATTATTCCTCTGCCATATCTCTAGAATCTGTGCTGTTATCTTCCCAGCAGCCTTGTTGTATCTGGCAAGAATTTGGTCATAATATCTTGAACTTTGCTTTTTCAAGGCCACTGGCTGTGTCTTATTCCAAAAACTCAATAATAGTAGTAACAATAACAGTAATAATCACTCACTTTTACTGACAGCTTACTATATGCCAGGCATTACAGTAAGCACTTCATATACATGAGTTCCTCAATCTTCACAACAACCTCTTGAGGTGGGTAAGACATTGCATGTAGCCCCTGGCACAGAGTAGGCTCAACCAATAATTGCTAGTTCTTATTATGAATATTATTTCTCCATAGATCTGAAGAATACAAACATCCACAAAAGGGATGGAAAATCTTGTTTCTACTTATAGCAATTTTCCCTAAGGAGAAAAAATTTAAAATATTTAAGTAGGTTTTATGGGCAATAAATATAAGAACTCTCATTCACTTGCTTTTTTTTTTTTTTCAATAAAAGGTACAACTGTTCAATAAATAAAAGTGAATAAAGCAAACTTTGCTTCCATTTTATGTCTAAATAAGTAAAAGAGGAACTAAGGCAATGAAATGACTCAAAGGAAGATAAACTTTCAAAGAAGAGGACTCTAAAGTTTCATAATGAGAGACCTGAAATTACATGGGAGAACAGAGAAGAGTTCTGGATCTGAGAAACTCCAAGAAGCTTACACAGACTACAGATCCTTCCTTTTACTGAAATTTTAAGGAGCCCATAGCCTCCTTGAAGCCCATCCCTGCCACTCCTACTCCAAGAGAAAGAGGAGAAAGAATGAAATTAAGCCAGAAAAAGAAGATAAACAGTGACGAAAGAGTAAAAAGTTAAAAGACCAGCCAGCATGCCCTGCCTATTTATCATCTACTGTTTCACCTACAACCCTTTACCCCTACACCCCTCCAGCTTTGCCACCTTAATGTCACCTCCAGTTAACACTCAGCAAGTTTTACCTACCAAAGATCAGCAACCCCAAACCTTCAGTTACTTTCTCTCAAATTTGATATCACTCAGCCCAAAGGTGGTGCAGACTCCATCACTTCTCACATTGTTATCATCTACCCAATGCCTCCCCCAGAAAACTAGGTCACTATGCAAAGCATCTCTCCATCTCAAAGGCAATTAACAGGGCACTGTAGCTTGCCTTTTAACACCTGAGGTGTCTTTTGAATTCATACAATATTCATATTACATTTGACTTTAAGAAATTGTTTCTATATGTGTGTGGGTCAGTCAGTACAGGTGGAAAAGGGTAAGAACTCAGAAAATTGCTGCAAGTTGCATTAAGCCCATGGTCACATACAAATTATAGGTCCAAGGTTTCTTATCTTTACACTATGGTATAAAAATAGCTTCTCTTTCTTGTTCTTGATTCTTCTCTACAGCAGTTTAAATAGAATTATTTTTCACAGACAACCTCTATTTTCAATTCAAGGCTTTGCCACACTAACCTACTTTACTTCTGTGAGAAAGTGTAATACTCTGAGGCATTATAAAATTTCCAGGGACTAGAATTCAAGTGTTCTTGCAACTCACTGATGGAATATGAAAACAGGTAGATATTTATCAATGGTATGTATACAATGAATATCAGCATTCAGAGGTTCAAGGTCATAAACTGCTACCTGGGAAGTCATTGTCTTAATAAATTGTGCCTGTGCAATATTCATGATAAAAGGTGAACCTTTTTTTTTAATGGAATTTCTTTTGTAGTTGGAAGAGGCATGTACTGGGCCAGTAATTTTCTGGAAAAAATGGAATATTACACCTACCATAGAGACTATTCCCTGTTAAGCCTTTCAAATAGCAAAGGTTAATTATTTCAGGTCTGGTTTTAATGACTTCATCAAGGTTTCTTGTGAAATCTTATCAAAAGGAAAAAAAATACATTCTGGCCAAGATGGAAGTGCAGGTAGAAACACTTTGCTTCCTCACACAGCCAAAAGAAGGACAACAACCAATCTAAAAACAATAAACTATCAGAAGTGCCAGAAAATTAAACTTCACGGAACTCCAACAAACAAGGAGTTAAAAAAACATTCACCCAGACTGATAGCACCACAACATAGCCAAGAAAGTTGCCCCACCCTGGCTAATACCTAAGGCCTCATGCCCTTAAAAAATAACAGGTGTGCCAAGACAAAGAAATATGACCCAAATGAAAGAACAAATCAAAACTCCAGAAAAAGAGCTAAGCAATGAGGAGATAGACAACCTATCTGATGCAGAGTTCAGAACACTGGTAATCAGGATGCTCACAAAACTGATTGAGCTCAGTTGCAAAATGAAGGAATACATGAAGGCAACCCAAAATGAAATAAAGGAAAATATACAGGGAACCAACAGTGAATGGGAGGAAATCAGAACTCAAATCAATGATCTAGAGCAACAGGAAGAAATAAGCATCCAACTGGAACAGAATGAACAAATGAGAATTCAAAAAATTGAAAAGAGGCTTAGGAACCTCTGGGAAAACTGTAAGTGCTATAACATCAGAATCATAGGGGTATCAGAAGAAGAAGAAGAGCAAGATATTGAAAACTTATTTGAACAAATAATGAAGGAAAACTTCCTGAATCTGGTGAAGGAAATAGACTTCAAGGAAGTCCAGGAAGCCAGAGAGTCCCAAAGAAATTGGACCCAACAAAGAACACACCAAGGCACATCATCATGAAGTTACCCAAGATTAAAGATAAAGAGAGAATCTTAAAAGCAGCAAGACAAAATGAGACAGTTACCTACAAAGGAGTTCCCATAAGACTATCAGCTGATTTCTCAAAAGAGACCTTACAGGCAAGAAGGGGCTGGAAAAGAGACTTGAAAGTCATGAAAGGCAAGGACCTACATCCAAGATTACTCTATCCAGTAAAGTTATCATTGGGAATGGAAGGGCAGATAAAGTGCTTCCCAGATAAGGTCAAGTTAAAGGAGTTCATCATCACCAAGCCATTATTATATGAAATGTTAAAGGGACTTATATAAGAAAAAGAAGCCCAAAAACTATGAACAGTAAAATGACAACAAACTCACAACTATCAACAACTGAGCCTAAAAAACAAAAACTAAAATTAAACAAACAATAGAACCAGAGAAATGGAGATCACATGTAGGGTTTTCAGTGGGGAGGGGGAGGGAGAAATGGGTGGTACAGAGAATAAGAAGCATAATTGGTAGGCATAAAATAGATAGGGAGAGGTTAAGAATAGTATAGGAAACAGAGAAGCCAAATAAATTATATGTACAACTCATAGACATGAATTAAGGGGGTGGGGAATGCATGAATTAAGGGGGTGCAGCATGGAGGGGGGTAAAGGAGAAAAATTTGGGAAAACTGTAATAGCACAATCAATAAAATACACTTTAAAAAAGGCAAATATCTAATTGTTAGCATGATAGAAATCACTACAGTGTCTTCTGCAGTGCAGTAGGCCTGCCTAAACTAAAAGAAAAGCACATGTAGTGGTTGGTAGTGAAGAACAGTGAGTTGAGCCCTGGCTGGTGTGGCTCAGTGGATTGAGCACTGAACTGTGAACCAAAGGGTCGCTAGTTCAATTCTCAGTCAGGGCGCAAGCCTGGGTTGTGGGCTAGATACCCAGTAGGGGGCGTGCAAGAGGCAACCACACATTGATGTTTCTCTCCCTCTCTTTCGCTTTCCCTTCCCCTCTCTCTAAAAATAAATAAATAAAAATCATTTTTGGAAAAAAAAAACAGTGAGTTGACAATAAAGAGTTTAGATATATGGCATTAATCAAACATACATTACTAGAGCTTATCCTTTGTATCTAAACAATTTTTAAAATGAGAATCTTGGAATTTTCCAATTTTAGGCATGATAGAAAGCAGTCTTATTTAGACCATATCCAGGTATTTTTTGTTTGTTTTGCAACACACCAATTTAACAATTGAGGTTAAAAGACTATAAGACTCTAAGTATTGCTTTTATTTCCAAAATTATAGGAATTTTGAGGTGCTTTTCCACATAATGTGGTTCCCATGGCCATCAACTTACTACCAATGTTAGTGTGTTCATTTTCCCACCCCCTTGCCAGCTGCTCAGTTGGCCACTACATTCGACTTTGGCCTTGTATCTACAAGGTACACAAATGGGTCTTCTTTCAAAGGCTTTGTTAATAGCATTCAGCATCTGATCACATTCCAAGCATCAAATAGTAAATCCACAGAGTGACTGGCATATGGCTGCATTGTTCTACTCGAAGAAAATGAAAAAAACAGGAACGATCCCTAAACTACTGAACTTCAAAGCTTCTAACTACTGCTGGTTTAAAACAAAACAAAACAACAACAAAAAAAAACTTCAAAGAACACCTTTTCTCTGAATGTATGTGTTTGTGTGTATGTCTGTGTTCACACACATGTCTGTGTGCACACACATGTTTACTTGTAAATGCATAGAAAACATCTGAAAGTATTCACATCGAGTACACATCAATGTTTTTTTTAATATTTTATTTATTTATTTTTAGAAGGGAGAGAGGGAGAGAAACATCAATGTGTGGTTGCCTCTCGCATGCCCCCTCCTCGGGCCTGGTTCACAACCCAGGCATGTGCCCTGATTCGGAATCAAATCAGCGACCGTTTGCTTCACAGGCCAGTGCTTGATCCAGTGAGCCACACCAGCCTGGGCAAATACTCATCAATATGTTAATGCTTATCCATGAGGACTGGGATTAGGGGTGAGGATGTGAGGAACTTTCACTCTATACTATGCTCTTTCTGCATTGTTTGAAAATTTTACAATTACACACTTCTTTCATTACTAAAAACAAAAACTAATATATATATATATATATATATATATATATATATGCATAGAAAAAGTTGGTAAGGGCTTACATCTATGTGTTTAGAAATGTTACCTCTGGAGGGTAGGATTAAAGAAAACTTTTGCTTCTATAGAATTTATACAGACACACACACACACACACACACATACATATATTTTTTTAAGTTTTAAATGGTTATATTAAGGGCATGTTTTCTTTTTTATATGCAACACTATAGCAGTTTTAAGTTAAAATTCTAAATTACATTTAAAAAAACATAGTTACAGGAAAGTGTTCTAGACCTCATGAATTGTATTAATGTCTATTACTTGCAAGTACTCAATTGGTATCCCCAAGTGCTAGTGATATTATTTTAAGTCTAACAATTACTCATTTCATTTTCCCATCATCATGAAGGATTGAGGGTTATAAACAAATCATAGTTACATGTCTTGTCCATATTAGAGAAAATTAAGGTATGAGGCATACATTTTATGTACATTCTGTAGAATGTAAGCTTTGCAAGTCAGAGATCTTGTCTGCTTTGTTCACTGCTATGACCCTAATGGCTATCATTTTTGCTTGGCATATATTAGGTATTCAATCAATATTTGTTGGGTGAAGAAATCAATGTTCAAATACAAAGACGAAATGAGCCACTCAGAGACCTATATAGTGAAAGAGCAGGGGTTATGTCATGTAGGTGACTAGAGGAGAGGAAATAAGCATGGTTTATTGAACAAAAAAAAAAAAAAAAAAAAAAAAACACTGAACTGAGAGGTAAGAGACCTGGGTGTAACTGGATGAGTGACCTTAGACAGGTCTTTTTTTTTTTTTTTTTTGTCTCTAGAACTCAATGTCTTCATTTGTAAATTAAGTGGTTTATAATAAATCCGTAGTATTCAAACTTTATGGCAATGGATCTGTATTATTTAAAAGAAATCCAAGAGCATATAAAATAGTTACAAATATAAAAATTCATACAGTTGTCTGATGTTTACCTGGTGTTAATCATGGTTATTTGCAGGGTTTTTTAATTGTTTTACTTTTCTTAATTACTTGAATATTTTATAACGATCATGTGTCATTTTTACAAAAACAAACATCATTGTACTGTTTTAAAGTGATGAGAAGTCATGAAAATAAAAGACACAAAGGAAGTATTACAATTACCCAACAGAACTACAAAGGAAACCTAAGGGTTACAATCCCTCCTGGTAAGACTAAGTCTACTCCAGACTTTGCAGCTCTCTGGAGAAAATCAATGGGAGCCCAGTGTTCTGCATGCTCTTTGTAAGACCACCAGTCCAGTTCACCTTATTTCCCATTATCAGTGACTACTCATTATATAAGACACCAGTCCCAAGAAGACATTATATTTAAAACTGACCATCTGACCCCAGCCAAGAGATCATAAAGACTCATCATGCTGTAAATGCCTATCACTTGTCATCACAAAAAGTTCAAACCACCCAGATAACCCATTATTACTCACATTCTTTTCCATGTGGAAAATGAATTCCTACATCCCCTAATCTGACTCAATCTACCACCCCTCCACAACTCTCCCAAACCTTTCTGTCCTGTTTTATGCTAAATCCCCAACAACCTGAACTTCTCCAAAATTGTCCTTGAACTTCTTGCTTTATCAAAAACTTGGTTACCATGTGAGAACACTGCTTCCTCAACAGCTCTTGCAAGTGGTGGCTATTTTTTCTCATACCTGATGTACCACTGGGCCCAGAGGTGGATTATGTGTCCTTGTTTCTCCTTGCCATTTTGTTTCTGTAGGTCGTCCCTACCCCCAACCTCATCTACTTTCAATCACTTTACTATAAGACTCTATCACCTACTAATCCTTATTGTAGTCGTCTACCCTCCTCTTGTTCAAATTCCCTTAATCTTTGATGATTTTAGCTTATGGCTCATTCTTTCTCACAACTGCTGATGTCATCTTTCTTGGAGATTTCCATATCTATGTAATACTAGGACATTTCAGTTGTTTAACTTCTAGTCCAAAGATCATGTCCTTTTACCAACATCAGTCACCCACACCCATGCTCATTTCCTAGACCTTGCCATTACAAATTACCACACCATCTTAAAAGTCTCAATTTTAAACACCCCACTAACCCCTCTTTCTATCTAATTCCCTTTAATATCTTCATTCTAACAATCCTCTGACCCCTAACCTTTTTTTGTTTTCCATGACTGCCTTCATATTCATTCATGTTCATGTTTACCCAACTTAGATTCCATGATCCATTATTATAATCACTCCTTAGCACCCATCTTCAACTCTCCAACTCGCTGTCCCACCATCAACTTATCTGGAAAAACCTGAACCTAAATTGAATTTGACTCTCCATCTTCTCTACATCTGCATCCCAGGAACTGCGCCTAGCTGGAACAAGTTTTATTTTTAGCTTTACAACCTCAAATTGTAAGTGGCTTTTCATGGTTCCTAGAAATCACTACTAAATTTTTGTCTTTAGCTCTGAACTTTTTCCAGAATTCCAGGCACATACATCTAACTGCCCACCGTTTGGGACATTTTCACCTGAATGTCTAACAGGCATTTCAAATTTAATTTGTCCCAAATCAAAGGATGATTTTCCCCTAAATCTGCTCTCCTATATTCACCACCTCGGTTGTTATTAACTTCATTATTCCAGTTGTTCAAGACAAAAACCTTGGAGTCATCTTTGATTCATCTCTTTATCTTATGCCTCACTTCCTATTCACCAGTAACAATTTTTGGCTCTACTGTCAACATATATTCATAACCATATCACTTCTCATTTCCATTATTGTTGCCACCCTGGCCCAATTTCCCTTTAACTCTGGCCTAGATTACTGCAATCTCCTCCCGTTATGGGTTAAATGTGTTCCTCCAAAAAAGATATGTTAAAGTCCCTACCCCCAGTTCTTCAGAATGTTATCTTAGTTGAAAACAGAGTCATTGTAGATGTAATTAGATAAGTCCAGATGAAGTCATAGTGGAGTAGGATGGGCCCTTAATCCAACATAATGGTGTCTTTACATGAAGAAAAAGACACAGAGAGAAGAGGGCCAGCCATGTGCAAACAGAGACAAACAGGAAGAAAGTCACATGACAACAGAGGCACAGAACGAAGTGTGGCAGCTGCGAAGCCAAGGAATTCCAAGGATCAACAGCCACCAGCAAGAGCTAGGAAAAGGCCAGAAAGGATTCTACCCAGAAGCTTGAGGGAGGGTGGCACTACTCACACCTTGATTTCATATCTTTAGGTTCCAGATCTGTGAGACAATAAATTTTTATTATTTTAAACCACCCAGTTTGTGGCGCTTTGTTATGGTTCCAGGAAATAAATATACCTCTTAACTGGTTTCTACCATTGACTATCCACTGTCTAATTTCAACCAGCCAGAATGATCCTGTTAAACCTTGGAGTTAGATCATGTCTTTCATCTATTCAAAACCCTGTGATAGCTCCACTTTTCATTCAGAGTGACAGCCTTACAAAGGTCTATAAATCCTCCTGAAATGTTGTGCTCTTTTATTAAATGATCCCTGTTATTCCTCTCTCCATTACTCAATCTATTTCAGCCACACTGGCCTACTTTACTGCTCCTCAAACTTCCACATAGCCTTCTTTTTTTTTCTTTTTTTCTTTTTTTAATATATTTTATTGATTATGCTATTACAGTTGTCCCATTTCTCCCCCATCATTCCCCTCCACCCTACACACCCTCTCCCACCCACATTCCCCCCTTTAGTTCATGTCCATGTGTCATAAGTTCTTTAGCTTCTACATTTCCCATACTATTCTTGCCCTCCCCCTGTCTATTTTCTACCCACTATCTATGCTACTCATTCTCTGTACCTTTTCCGCCTCTCTCCTCCTCCCACACCCCCGTTGTTAACCCTCCATATGATCTCCATTTCTGTGGTTCTGTTCCTGTTCTAGCTGTTTGCTTAGTTTGCTTTTGTTTTAGGTGTGGTTCTTAATAGCTGTGATTTTGCTGTCTTTTCACTGTCATATTTTTTATCTTCTTTTTCTTAGATAAGTCCCTTTAACATTTCATATAATAAGAGCTTGGTGATGATGAACTCCTTCAACTTGACCTTATCTGAGAAGCACTTTATCTGTCCATCCATTCTAAATGACAGCTTTGCTGGATAGAGCAATTTTGGATGTAGGTCCCTGCTTTTCAAGATTTCAAATATTTCTTTCCAGCCCCTTCTTGCCTGTAAGGTTTCTTTTGAGAAATCAGCTGACAGTCTGATGGGAACTCCCTTGTAGGTGACTGTCCCCTTATCCCTTGCTGCTTCTAGAATTCTCTCCTTCATTTTAACCTTGGTTAATGTAATGATGACGTGCCTTGGTGTGTTCCTCCTTGGGTCCAACTTCTTTGGGACTCTCTGAGCTTCCTGGACATCCTGGTAGTCTATTTCCTTTGCCAGATTGGGGAAGTTCTCCTTTATTATTTGTTCAAATAAGTTTTCCACTTGTTGCTCTTCTTCTTCCCCTTCTGGGACCCCTATAATTCGGATGTTGGGACGTTTAACGATGTCCCGGAGGTTCCTAAGCCTCTCCTCATTTTTTTTTCCCCTTTTAGATATTATTTATTTATCTTTAGAGGGGAAGGGAAGGAGAGAGGGAGAGAAACATCAATGTGCGGTTGCCTCTTGTATGTCCCCTGCCGGGAACTGGCCTGGCAACCCAGGCATGTGCCCTGACTGGGAATCGAACCGCGATCCTTCGGTTCGCAGGCCCGCGCTCAATCCACTGAGCTACACCAGCCAGGGCGCTCATTTTTTTGAATTCTTGTTTCTTCCTCGTTTTCTGTTTGGTTGTTAGTTTCTTCCTTCTGGTCCACTCCATTGATTTGAGTCCCAGTTTTCCTTCCATCTCTATCAGTTCCCCATGCATCTTCCTTTATTTCACGTATTGTAGCCTGCATTTTTTCATCTAGTTTGTGAGCAAAATCAACCAATTCTGTGAGCATCTTGATGACCAGTGCTTTGAACTGTGCATCTGATAGGTTGGCTATCTCTTCACTGCTTAGAGGAATTGGCTCTGGGGCTTTTATTTGTTTTCCGGTTTGAGCCATTTTCGGTGGTTTTTTTGTTTGTTTGTTTTGTTTTGTTTTGGTTTTAGTCTGGTCGCGGCTATTACGTATAAGGGGTGGAGCCTTAGTTGTTCCTCAGGGCGGGGCAGCCCAGTCGCAGGGTTGTGACGATGTATGTGGGGGCGGGGTCTGAGAAGGAACAGTGGCGTCTGCTCCGCTCTCTCCTGGACTCCGGTCCCTTCCGCCGCTTCCCCTTCACCTGGATTATCTACGCACGCGAGTGTGCTGTTACGTAGTGAGGATTGGAGCCTCTGGCGCTCCCCAGTGTTGGGCAGCCCAGTCGCTGGGTTGTGACGCTGTATGTGGGGGCGGGGTCTGAGAGGGAATAATGGCGCCTGCTCCGCTCTCTCCTGGATTCAGTCCCTTCCGCCACTTCCCCTCTGCCTGGACCATCTGCGCGCGTGAATGTGGGACCACCTGGCCAGCCAGCCGCCTTGCGCGGCCTCACTGGGTCTGCACAGTTGCCCCCCTGTGCCCGGGGTCTGCCAGCTGCTGCCTGTGGGCCCGGGGACCGCCAGCCACCACCTGTGCACCTGGGAACTGCCAGCCACTGCTGCTTGCATTCCAGGACCGCACCTCCACTTTCTCCTGCCGCAACTCTTCCCCCTTACCGGTCTGGATGAATGGTTGTTGGACTTCCGTACAGTTCAATTTTCTATAAGTTCTGGTTGTTTTCTTGTTTCTAAATATTTGTCCTTAATTTTGGTTGTGAGAGGAAGCACAGTGTGTCCGCCTACGCCTCCATCTTGGCCGCAAGTCCCACTTAGCCTTCTATTAGATGTTTTCACTTCATGTTCTCTGTTGTGACAAGAGTATGTGCCAAGTGTAAATTCCCAATGGCTTGATTAGCTTTAAGCTGAATGTGGCCCATATGTACATTTTGCTCACTTACTTATACAACTTTGCATAAGCAGATGAATATAGGCTGTGATTGGAGTGGGGAGCATAGTTTTAAAAAGTATTTGTGATCTAGTTGTTTGCTTAGTTTGCTTTTGTTTTAGGTATAGTTGTTAATATCTGTGAGTTTGCTGTCTTTTTACTGTGATTTTTTATCTTCTTTTTCTTAGATAAGTCCCTTTAACATTTCATATAATAAGGGCTTGGTGATGATGAACTCCTTTAACTTGACCTTATATGAGAAGCACTTTATCTGCAAACAACTAGAACAGGAACAGAAACACAGACATGGAGATGATATGGAAGGTTAGCAATAGGGGAGTGGGAGGAGGAGAGAGGTGGGGAAAGGTACAGAGAATAAGTAGCATAGACTGTGGGTAAAAAAATAGACAGGAGGAGGGCAAGAATAGTGTGGGAAAGGTAGAAGCTAAAGAACTTATGACACGTGGACATGAACTAAAGAGGGAATGTGGGTGGGAGAGGGTGTGCAGGATGGAGGGGAATGATGGGGGAGAAATATGACAACTGTAATAGCATAATCAATAAAATATATTTTAAAAAAGTATTTGTGAAGGCCATATCATTTAATGGTTCAGTAAATAAGACTTAGAGTCCAACAGACCTAAGTTAAGTGATCAAATCACTTAAAGGTGAAAAAAGAAAAATGACCTATGCGATTTTAATGTTAAAAAATCATCTTTGGATGCTGTGAAGCAGTGGATTGAGTGCCAGCCTGTGAACCAAACAGTCACCAGTTCAATTCCCAGTCTAGGGCACATGCCTGGGTTGTGGGCCAGGCCCCCATTGGGTTGCACAAGAGGCAAACACACATTGATGTTTCTCTCCCTTTCTTCCCCTCTGTAAAAATAAATAAAAAATATTTTTTAAAAATCACCCCCTGCAGTATGGAGGTTCCTCAAGAAATTAAAAATGGAACTGCCACATGACTCAGCAATACTACTTTTGAATATATATCAAAAGAAACACAAAATGCTAACTCAAAAGAATATATGCACCACCTATATTCATTGCAGCGTTATTTACAATACCCAAGATATGCAAGCAACCCAAGTGCCCATCAACAGACAAACAGATTTTAAAAAAGTAGTGGTACAAGATGGAATATTACTTGACCATAAGAAAGAAATGAATTATCACCATTTGCAGCAGTATTAATGGATAGAGGGCATTATGCTAAGTGAAATAAGTCAGTCGGAGAAAGACAAATACCATATGATTTCACTTATATTTGGAATCTAAAGAACAAAATAAAGAAACAAAGTAAATTCAAACAAATTCATAGCTATAGAAAATAGACTGGTGGTTGCCAGAGGTGCAGGGGTTGGGGAATTCGGTGAAAAAAAGTGAAGGAAGTATGAAGTACAAATTGGTAGTTACAAAACAGTCACAGGAGTGTAAAGTACAGCATAGGGAATATCGTCAATAATATTGTAAATACTATGTATGGTACCAGGTGGGTACTATAAATATCAGGGGGAACACTTTGTGGAGTATATGATTGTCTAACCAACCTTCTATATACTTGCTATGCTATATAGGTCAAACACAATACAATATTGAATGTAAACTGCAATGGAAAAATAAAATTTAAAACAATCATCCCCTGAGCCTCTGTTTCCTCATTTACGAAGTAAGAAAATAATAATGTTAACCACATAATTAAATCCAACGATGCACACAAAGTGCTTGCCACATAATAAGCATTCAGTAAATATCAGCTATTATTATTATTAATCAATGAAATTTAAAAGTATTTTAAATACATGTACTGAGATATGAAAAGTAATTCTTTTGAGGTATACCCTAGAATAAACTAGCTTGGCATTTGAGTGGACACATTATCCCCTAGTGTAAGTTTGGACTTCAAAATTTAAGAAAATTCACATCAAACATTTATGGAACCCTAGGATTTCACTAAATACTGATAGGAAATGATGTTGTTTGTTTAGGTCTCTCTCACTACTGCTACTTTTGGTGTCTTGATGATTTATTCATCATAGCAACAATGAATTGTCTGGCAATGGGTTTGATTCATGGCTAAATATCCACCAGCAAGTACTGCCACTCCCAAACACCTTCTCAAATAAACCCAGCTCCTACCCTCCTCCTACACATCCCAATATCAGGATTAATTTGGCTTTCAAACAAGGAAACAACCCTTTACCTTTTTTTCAAAACCATCAAACTTACAAAACAAAACTCTTAATCTATAAAAATAAAAATGTGTTTCATATCACCAAAAGGAGGGTGACATATCTAGGGCAGGACCACTGACAGAGTGACTGTGTAACTCTGAGTAATTTCACCTCTGTGGAAGTGTGATAAAAGTGTAGAGAGAACCTAAGAACCTCAAGAGGGTTCATGCTACTACGTAGGGCAAAGATGTAGAATTAAACTTAATTAGAAAATTCAATCTTTTGACAGCCACTACATACACAACAGTAGATCCCACAGCTTACTGTTCTAAAAGTAAAGTAAGCAGACAAGAAAAATGAGAAGGATACCAAAAGACCATGCTGATGTTTTAAAAGATGAATGGGAGTTTATTTGAAGCTTTTAAAAAATATTTCAAAGAATGTTACGGTCTTTTATTTTCAGAACTTAGAGTGGTCTTTGATAGGAGTGTGCCCTCTAGTGACTCCAGCAATTACTTGCAAGTGAACAGGTACCTTAAATCTATCACACTAACTTGAGCAATTTCAACTTTTCCTCTAAAAGTGAAAAACAGAAAATTAACCATCTGATTTTAGCTTTAAAAAATCCCCATCCTTCAACAACAGAATACTACACAGCAGAAAGAAAGAAGGAGCTCCTATCCTTAGCAACAGCATGGATGGAACTGGAGAGCATTATGCTAAGTGAAATAAGCCAGGCAATGAAGGACAAATACCATATGATCTCACCTATAAGTGGAACCTAATTTAAAACAAAACAAACAAGCAACCAAAATATAACCAGAGACATGGAACTAAAAAACAAGCTGACAGTGACCAGAGTGGAGGGGAAAGGGGAGAAACAGGGAAAAGAAGGGAAAGGATCATCAAGGAACATGAATAAAAACCCATGGACAAAGCCAAAAAGGGATAGGATCCAGGGTGGGAGGTGGGGGTGCGCAGGGTGGGGTGGGGGGAAATGGTTATGGGAAAATGTAGACAACTGTACTTGAACAACAATAAAAAAATCTCAGACATCTCACATAGCAATATTTTTGGCAATATATCTCCCAGGGCAAGTGAAACAAAGGAAAAAAAATAAACAAAAGGGATGACATCAAACTAAAAAGCTCATACACAGCAAAAGAAACCATCAACAAAGTGAAAATGGAACTCACTGTGTGGAAGAACATATTTGCCAATGGTACATCTGGTAAGGGGTTCATTTCCAAAATGTATAAAGAACTTATATGACTCAACACTAGGAGGACGAACAATCCAATTTAAAAATTGCCAAAGGACCTGAATAGACACTTCTCCAAAGAGGACATACAAGTGACAGATAGACATATGAAAACATGCTCAACACCACTAGCCATCAGAGAAATACAAATTAACACCACAATGAGATATCACCTCACACCCGTCAGAATGGTTACCATCATTAACAGATTTGTTAACAAACAAGTGTTGGCAAGGATGTGGAGAAAAGGGAACCCTGGTGCACTGTTAGTGAGAATGCAGACTGGTGCAGCCACTGTGGAAAACAGTATGGAATTTCCTCAAAAAATTAGAAGTGGAGCCTGGCTGGTGTGGCTCACTGGATTGAGTGCCAAACTACAAACCAAATGGTCGCTGGTTCTATTCCCAGTCAGGGCACATGCCTCGGTTGTGGGCCAGGTCTCCTGTAGGCGGCACGTGAAAAGCAACCACTCATTGATGTTTCTCTCCCTCTCTTTCTCCCTCCCTTCCCCTCTCTAAAAATAAATAAAAATAAAATCTTTTAAAAAATTAAAAGTGGAACTACCTTTTGACCTGGTAATTCTACTGTTGGGATTACACCCTAAGAATCCTGAAACAACAATCAGAAAGAACATAAGCACCCCTATGTTCATAGCAGCATTATTTATAATAGCCAAGATCTGAAAACAGCCTAACGGCCCATCAGTAGATGAGTGGATAAAAAAGGTGTGGTACATTTACACAACAGAATACTTTACAGCCATAAAAAAGGAAATCTTACCTTTTGGGACAACATGGATGGACCAGATTCACTTATTTCTAAGTGAAATAACCCAGCAGAGAGAGACAAAAACAATCTGATTTCACTTATATGTGGAATCTAATAAACAAAATAAACTGACGAACAAAATAAAATCAGGAGCATGGATACATGGAACAGACACAGCTGTCAGAGGAAAGGGGGTTGGGGAGACTGGATGAAAGAAGGTGAAGAGATTAGGCAAAGAACATGTACACATATCCCATAGACACAGACAACAGTGTGGTGATGGCCAGAGGGAAGGGGTGTTGCAGGCTGGCTGGAGGTGGGCAAAAAGAAAAGGGGTTGGATAGGGACATCTGCAATACTGTCAACAATAAAGTTAAAAAAGAGGTAAGCAGCCCTAGCCAGTGTGGTTCAGTTGATTGGAGCATCATCCCATAACTGACAGGTTATGGGTTCAGTTCCTTGTCAGGGCACATCCCTGGATTGGGATTTGGTCTCCAGTCCAGGTGCAAATGATCCCTGGACCAGTCATGTATGGGAGGCAAACAATTGATGTTCCTCATATTGATGTCTCTCTTTCCCTTCCTCTCTCTCTCTAAAAGCAAATTTTAAATTGTCCTCAAGTGAGGATAAACATAATTAATTAATTTTTTAAAAAGAGGTAAGTATATTTTGCATATAGAAGAAACAAAAATCATAGGGGCCAGAGAGTGGACTGTGCTATATTGTTATATTATTCACCTCCAATGAACAACTATTCTCTGTATCCATGCTCTTGGTTAATCTCCTGTATTGACTCTGGGCTTGACCATGTGACTTTCTTTGGCCTATTTGACACAAGCAGTCCTTGAAAGTATTTGCACTTCAGGGCTTGCCCTTTCTTGCCCTAAGACAACTCTGTGAAGAAGCATGGCTTTACCTCCTAGAAGATGAAAAAGCTCATGAAGAGAAAGTCCAAAGTCATGCAAGGCAGAGGAAAAGGTCTTAGCAATAAACAGAGCCATGAACCAGCAGGCTGTGTGCAGAGGATCAACTGGAAGCAGTTCTATATTACTGTAAGGTGAATTATCTGATGTGATATAGGAATCAAGTCACAAAAACATTTTGTGTTTTGTTTTCATTCTTCCTTAGGGTCATTTGGGGTGTTTAGCAGGAAAGGGACATGATCAGTTTGCATTTTAGAAAGATCACTTTAGTGGCAATATGAAAGATGGATTGGAGAGGTGAAGGGTGGAAAGGAGATATTAGGAAGCTGTGATAATGGTACAGACAAAAATGATGAGTGGCTTATTAAGAGCACTGGTAGTAGAAATAGCAAGGAAAGAAGAAACATGGAAAATTTTTTAAGATTTTATTTATTTATTTATTTATTTTTAGAGAGGGGAAGGGAGGGAAAAAGAGAGGGAGGGAAACACCATTGTATGGTTGCCTCTCATGCACCTCCTACCAGGGTCCTGGCCTGCAACCCAGGCATATCCCCAAACTGGGAGTCGAACCAGTGACCCTTTGGTTCATAATCCCACACTCAATCCACTGAGCCACACCAGTCAGGTGCAGAGACATTGGAAATATTTAGAAGGTAAAAACAGTAGGATTTAGGGATTTATAGAATGTCAAGTTTGCAGGAAAATGAGGCATATAGGAACATTTTCTAGTTTCTAGCTTGGGTAGAAGTGGTACTTGTTACTGAGAGAAGAAACACAGGGAAATTATGAGGTCTTTGTTTTATTCTGTTTCAGGAAGGGGAGGTTGAGTTGAGTTTTGAGTATGTTGATTTCAGTTGCTCATCAGACATCCATGTAGAGATGTTTGACTGCCAGTAGAGTATCTAAACAGGCTATAGTAGTAAATGCAGGACCAATAATCATATATGTGGAATCAAAACAACAACACATGTAAGAATGCAGGGTATTGATTAACAATTCAGTTTTGGGGGTCAGTTAACTTGGATTCAAATTTCAGCTCCTTTGCATATTAGCTATTGCCATGTGAGCAAATTCTCCATCTACCAAGATAAAGTAAATGTACATTGGGCTGCTGTGAGGATAAATGAGGTGAGTTTTTAGCATAGCATCTGAAATT
This sequence comes from Glossophaga mutica, assembly GCA_039655065.1. Taxonomy (NCBI): domain Eukaryota; kingdom Metazoa; phylum Chordata; class Mammalia; order Chiroptera; family Phyllostomidae; genus Glossophaga; species Glossophaga mutica. The sequence continues at coordinate 27,878,317 of CM077318.1, forward strand.
AGTAAGTTCTCAGTAAATGCTAGGTATTGTTACTAAATGACCAAAAGATAACAAAGAAGTGCACCAAAAACATGGAGAAAACAAATGGCCAACAAGTATATGAAAAGATGCTTTACATCACTAATCATCAAAGAAATGCAAATCAAAGCCACAATGAAATATCACCTCATACCCATTAGGAGAGCTATTAATCAAAAAACCAATAAACAAAACAAAACAAAAATGTAACAGAAAATATGTTTCAGTGATGATATGGAGAAATTGGAATACGTGCATACTGTTGCTGGGATTGTAAACTGTTGCAACCACTATGGAAAACAGTATAATTATTCCTCAAAAATTAATTATTGCATTACCATATGATCCAGCAATCCAAAATCTGGAAATGTATTTAAAAATTGAAGTAGGATCTTGAAGAGATATTTGCACACCCATGTTCATAGTAGCACTATTTATAGTAGCCAAGAGGTAGAAGCAACTTAAATGTCCATGATGGTTGAATGGATAAATAAAATGTGGTATATACATATTATTTAGAGCCTTATAAAGGAAAGAAATCTTACCACATATTACATGAATGAAATTTGAGGGCACTGTGCTAAATGCAATAAGCCAATCGCAAAAAGACAAATACTATATTTTATTCATACCACTTACATGAGGTATCTAAAATACTCGAGGTCACAGAAACAAAAAAAATAAAAAGGTGGTTATCAGGGGCTGAAGGGAAAGGAGAAAAGGAGAGTTGTTTCATGGGTATAGAGTTTAAGTTTTGCAAGATGAAAAAGTTCTAGAGATCCATTGTACAACAATAGTGTGGATATAATTAACACTACTGATCTGTACACATAAAATGGTTAAGACAATACATTTCATATTATGCGGTTTTTAGCACAATAAAATGATGCATTAAAAACAGGGAGACAAAGTGCAAATTCCTGACACATGAACTGCTGCCTTAGCCCTTAATATATTTACAGTCTAGTGATCTCCTAAGCAGCAGGGGCTATTTTTTAGTCACCCTTGTATCCTCACACCCAGTGTCTGGTACAGAACAAGTACTCAATAACTTTTGGATAATCTAATGTGAGGATAGAAAGAAAGGTATTGAACAAAGAGAAAAGGTACGGAAAAGAGGGTAAAGAGATGAAGAGCCCAAGACCAAACTGAGGAAGACAAGGGAAGAAATCATTGAGCCCTGGAAAAAGCAATCTATCCTAAGTGGGGCCTGGGGAATGGTATGGCTAATGGAATGGTGGGGAGGGTCACAGTGTCTATAAAGAGGGCAGATGTGGGAAGCCAGCCTTCTGGCTCTTGTACAAACTACCACAACTGCTCATGGACAAGTGATGAACAGCTCCTTAGGGGCTAGGAATAATTAGAAGATTACAGCCAGATACCATTGGCAAAGCTTGATACATTCTGGTTTGCTTTTAAAAAGGACTGTTAGTTTTAGAATCCAATGGAATCTCAACTGTGTCCCTCTCACACCAAGCCCTTTAGACCACTTTCCTAACTCAGAGGTGCTTAATCCTTGGGGCTTGGGTACTATGCATGTGCCAAAGGTTCAGGCGGCAGTGGGAATAGTCCCGCTCCTCCTCCACTCCCTAGATGGGGACACCTGTTAGGTAGATGCAGACTGAGGATGTCAGAGGTCCTGCCTGGAATGCATCATAATGAGGAACGTGTCCAGAAGGACGTGTTACCATGGCAACCACTGTCTTGGTGGCTCATAGCTGAACAAAGCCAGGAGCGCTAAAGGTGTCCGTGAAGCGGAGCAAAAAGGACGGCTTGCTACACAGTCCCCAGCTCCCTGGGGGCTGATGGCAAGCCATGGATCTGTACTTCAGGAACTGCTGTAAGATTGCCGAAGCTGCTACCAAGAGCATAACTGACTACACGGAGCAGTGCAGCATCATGAGCGGTGGCCAGTCCATAGTCGTCCTCTTCTGGGCTCTTGGGCAGAAGGCGCAGAGATCTCAGAAGAGCAGGAACAGGGGGAATGGGCAGGTCCTTGACGACTCAGCTTCAGGATCCCAGGTTCTGGGTATCCAGTTGGCTAGGTGCTCCTCTGGCCCTGACGAGGCCATGGGCGGGGCCAAGAGATGGACCAGTGAACCCAGAAAGCTGGGAGGCCTTCTGGGTTGTTGGCAGGGCACATTTTTCCAACCCCAAGTTTTTGATTCTTTGGTTTATTTGGAGGTGTTAGCCCATTGAAGTATGAGTAGAGTGGTCTAAAGTAGAAGACTAGTTCAAGAAAAAAAGACAAACTTTTTAATTGTATTTGACAGAGCTCACGAAAAAAAAAATTATGGAGGTAGGGGCATCTCATCTACTGGATCTACCTCATGAGGTCAAGCTGCATTTTCTCCCAGGAAGCAATAATGTATTACACTACAAATACAAGTGAAAAGGCAAACTAGTGCTTGCTTCAGTGATACTCTTCACCCTTTTCAGCTTGATATTAAACTTGAAACACTGCTGTGGTTTTTCTGAGTCAGCTTCAATTTCACATACCAAGTGAAATTGAATGACTTGATGTGTGTAATGTCTGAACCTCACTTTAATGGTAGGGGGTCCCTAATATGCCTCAGCCACCCAATTCAGCCTTACCTCCAACCCAGAACCTTACCTGTGAAGTTTGTTGTCTTTCTACCTACCCATACACACCATGCTAATTCCTACTCCTATGCTTTTGTTACCTGCCATGTACTCTCCTCCTCTCCTCTCTGACCTTCAGTTGGAACCATCTTTCAAGAGCCACTATATGAAGACTTCCCCATGTCAAAAGCCCCAATCTTATCTTTCCTTAAAATTTACATTGCCCTTGGTCTACAGACTCTCACTCAGCACTGAATCAGTACTCTTACTGTTTCACTGTCCTACATTCACATTGTACACACTTTAAGTCCTTTGTCTAACACTTCCTGCCCCATCCTTAGCTACGCCAAACCTGAAAGAGGTTCAGAAATTTCCGGATGAGTGTGTACTGTGATCACAGTAACAGAAAGTTTCTACAGGAATAACTATGACATCTTTACCTTTCCACTGTCTAGGGTGTCATCAAGGATGATTAGGGGCTCCTTGGTATTTCTGATACTTGCTCAATATGTATGATTTTTTAAAATTTATTGTTGTTCAGTTACAGTTGTTCCACCTTTTTCCCCTTGCTTACTCCTATGCTGCCCTGCATCCCCACAGTCAATCCCCTCATTGTCCATGCCCCTGAGTCTTCTATACATGTTCCTTTGCTTTCCCCTTCCTCATCTTTACCCCATTATCCCCCTCCCCCATCCCATCTGGTTACTGTAAGTTTATTCTTTATTTCCATGTCTCTAGTTATATTTTGCTTGCTTGTTTGTTTTGTTGATTAGTTTCCACTTATAAGTGAGATTATATGGTATTTGTCTTTCACTTCCTGGCTTACTTCACTTAGCATAATGCTCTCCAGTTCCATCCATGCTATCGTGAATGGTACGAGTTCCTTCTTTCTTTCAGGTGTGTAGTATTCCATTGTGTAAGTGTACCAGAGTTTTTTAATCCACCTGTTTACTGATGGGCACTTAGGCTGTTTCCAGCACTTGGCTATTGTACATTGTGCTTCTATGAACTTTGGGGTGCACAGGTTCTTTTGAATTGGTGATTCAACATTTTTAGAATATAGTCCCAAGCAGTGGGATCACTGAATCGAAAGGCAGTTCCATTTTTAGTTTTCTAAGGAAATTCCATACTGTTTTCCACAGGGGCTGCATGACTCTGCCTTCCCACCAACAGGGCACTAGGGTTCCCTTTTCTCCACAACCTCTCCAACACTTGTTGTTTGTTACTTTGTTTATGATGTCCATTCTTACCTGTGTGAAGTGGTATCTCATTGTGGTTTAATTTGCATCTCTCTGATGGCTAGTGATGTTGAGTATTTTTTCATGTGTCTCTGGGTCATCTCTATGTCCTTTTTAGAGAAGTGTTTGTTCATGTCCTTTGCCTAGTTTTTAATTGGATTGCTTGTCTTCCTAGTGTGGAGTCAAGTGAGTTCTTTATATATTTTGGAGGTCAAACCCTTGTCCAAGCTATCATTGGCAATGATACCAATGGTGGTTCCCATATAGTTGGTTCTCTTTCCATTTTGCTGATGTTTTCTTTAGCCATGCAGAAGCCTTTTATTTTGATGAAATCCCACTTGTTTATTCTTGCCTTTATATCCCTTGCCCTAGGAAATGTATTGGTGAAAATATTTCTGCATGGGATATCTGAAATTTTCCTGCCTATGTTCTCCTCTAGGACTTTTATGGTGTCACAACTTATATTTTATATTTTATCCATCTTGAGTTTATTTTTGGTGTATGGTGTAAGTTAGTAGTGTAGTTTCAATTTTTTACATGTACTTGTCCAGATCTCCCAACACCATTTGTTGAAGAGGCTATTTTTACTCAATTTTATCTTCCTTTCTCCTTTGTCAAATATAACTGATCATATTAACATGGGTTTGTTTCTTGGCTCTCTAGGAAAGCAATGTTATTTCTCTTTTGAAAACTAATACATTCTAAGTATATGCCAACTTCACAGAAATTGGGTCATCACACTCCCACAAATTACCTTTCCTAAAACATACTCAGAACCTATTTCACTACTCGTAATAACACTCCTTTTTGGTTTGTAACTGGAGCCCTCCCTATCTGTTGACCACTTCCTCAAATACTTTCCATTTGCCATATTTCTATTCTGTTCCTCTGTAATTCATTTGCTAGCTACTTTTTATTTCCAGATTCTTCTATACTTATTTATACTGACTCTCTATACTTTATTATATTGATTACCCTAAAACGTATGCATTTTAATCATAGCCAGGGACTACATTCAACTCCCCTGAAAACTAACTTTGTGGGATCCTTGTCTTTTAGCAGGATCTTCTCAAGGTAGTAAGGCTGTATATCTACACTTTCCCTTTTTTTAAAAACTCATTTTACTCTAAAGCTATGATTTATCTAATGTCACAGGTACATTGCAGCAGATTCAGACCAAAACCACCATCTCCTGATTTTAAAGCCAAACTCATTCACTTGACCCTGCTGCTTTCTGAACTGCAGACCGCTTTAGCAGAGCACTATGAAAATGGGAAATTTAAAGGTCTTTCACATTGTTTTGAATGCAAGTGGAAAAAATTATTGTATTTTACTATCTTGTATTAGTATATTTGGGTAGCAACTGTTCACAAACTCCATAAATTAATTTTATTGTAAAGTTAATAGTAAATAGTTTGCCCATTAACTTAGACATTTTGCTTTCAAGACAAAACATGTTAACTGAAAAAGCAATTTGCGTAGGTTTAAAAGTCTCCGCTATGATCTCTCCCTGGCAGGTAGTGGTGATATAATAGAGTGACTCTTCAGTTCAGTAAAATCGATTATTTTAATTGACACAAGAAAGCTTGCCCTGGCCTCAACAAATAACTTTGTTTTTGCTTGGTAGGTTAGTAGCCCAGATTTTGTAAACACATGCCTGTCAATGACAAAAGTCAACAGCTAAAAGAAGAAGAAGAAATAGAAGTGATGATCAATCCACTTTAATTGCAGCATTGTTTCAGTTGCCGTCACTGATGATTGTTTCTCTTCTAGGAAAGATGTGGCCTTCCTGTCTAGTTTTACTGTAAATTAAATATTTGCCCAGAAGAATGTATTTCTTTACCTTTTTAAGGAAAAATTGGTAGTTAGGGAATCCAGCTTCCTGATATAAGTCCCTTTGGGAAAGACAAGAGGATAGCATTAATCAAGTGTTCAGAAACTTACAAAGGAAGCTTTTAAATGGAAAAAGAAAACTAGAATTCTGTAGTGTCTTCCCTGTCTGACCCTCTGCCCACATATTAAGTATCCTACCTACCCTGTAGGTACTTTTAGGGATACAAATCAGTGGTCAGGAATTGGACTGATGTTGAGGCTACCACCTCCAGCCTAAAGGCAGCTCTAGTAGAGAAGAGAGGAAGACAAAGGCAGTAATGTTTATCCTAATCAATCCATTGTCTGTATTCCCTCACTTTATATTCTGCTTGCATGTTTTATTTTCAGCCTAATTATTTCAACAAATTGAGGTTTAAAAATGTGATTTCATTCATCTTACATAATACTTTTGAATCTGTGTTTAGAGCTTCATGAACCTTCTTATGATTTTAATGTGACAGATCCTTACTGTCAACTTTTGGAAACCAGCTATAAAAGCCTGCATGATCCACACTTAAAAGCATACTATAAGCGAAAAGATATCCTGAGGAAATTAAAGAAAGAAGGCTACATCACCAGCAGTAATAAAGTGGGTTGAAGCCTACTTCCTGTTAACCAACAAAAATTTAGGGACTTGATAGACACTATCTTCTGTACTTCACTGGGAATCTGTATCAACTTTTAGCTGAGCAATACAGGGTACCTAGTAGAAAACAATGAATAACGTGGTATTTGGGTAAAGAGAAACCATGCAGCTGTTGTTTCTAAATTAAACTCCTTGTTCCCACTTAAACTGTTCCCCTTTGGTAACAGCAAGAGATAAATAGCAAATTATCTGAGTATGTAAATAAACATATTCATTTATGTATTCTCTCCCAGCGATATTGTAGTGCCTCTCCTCTAGCTCTAAAAATAATAATGTCACTGTTTACCTACCAAGGAATATTTCCTATATCATTTGAGAAGACTAGAGACAAAATGGAACCCTTCCAGAATACAGCTTCAGAGAATAAATTCTCTGAGGATGTTAAACATAATTATTATGCTAGTGTTAAAGTAACAGTTTCACTGGGAATAGTAAATTCCTGATTATGACGTGAATCATATTATTGAAATAGTATTATTTATATAGAAATTTATTGGTGATAAAGCACTTAGAGAACGATATTACCTTCCACATTATTAGCAAAATGTGCTATTATTATGCCTGATCAAAAAAAAATGTTACTAAATGAATGCTCTTATGACTCGCTGGAAAGTTTTTGTAATTGTTACAACTTTCTATTTATATATTTTGTTTTTGTTTTCATAGGTTGTGTATACCTTGAAGAAACTGAATAAATACAGGCACTATCTGACCAGTTTAAAATTAGAGTTTGAAAGAAACTAATAAGAGAACAAGTAAGTTAATTACTTACATTTTTTGGGAGGGGCCTGTAAGAAAGTTTTTTATGCAGATTTTAAAAGAAAAATTTGGTCCTCTGAAGAATATTTTCTAATAATATTACTAACCTAGAATAATTAAGGTAATAAGTTAAATAAGATCTCCAGGGATCTGTAAGAGATAAAAATAAGACCTTTGCTTTTCATTTCCAAAAAGCAATTTTCACTTGTTAGAATGGAGCCACATCAGACTTAAATGCAAGTTAACAGAATTAATCTTTTGGAAAGTACAGAAAATTTATCTAGGCCTAAACATAAGCCATATCAAAGGGGAGGTTTATTTCCGGCCAATATAAAATTTAATTATTTTTCCTCTTAGAAAATGATTGAAGAACAAATAATAAACTTTATGAAACCAAGAGAGCCCATGAAGATTCACAGTTCCACAAATGGCTTTTACATGAAAGTACACAAGCAACTCCAGACCAAGAATTATTAATAAATAACAGGTATGATAGAAGTTAATGTGTAGTTTGGGGATATATTGTGAACCCTAGAAAGTTATAAAGTTACTAGAAAGAATTGAAAGCAAAATGAAAAAAAATGTGTCAGATACTATGTAACCCCCTATAGTCTTTAACCTAGAGAGAAAAGAAAGGAAATTAAGAGGGAAAAAGGACTGGAAACCTAGGTTCCAAGTGTAGGGAGTAGAGTTTCTGTTATCTGAGTAAATGGAGTAGCTAGGAGCCCAAAAGGTAAACTAATATTTGAAGAAAAAAATCCAAAGTACAAATCCCTGAGCTTGGAAAACCCAAGCCAATAGTAGCAGAGGGAAAGGAGGTGTCTTTAGTATGTTTAAACCTTAAGTTTAAGGAAATTACTACCAGGTCAAAAAAGGATAGTTGCTATAATTTTGTGCTAGTGTAACAAACAGATGCTGTTCCCCAACCGTATATGTTCATTGAGCTATTGCCCACACGTATTCAATGTTACCAACCCAGGCCCCAGGAGTAAAAGGAATGAGTTCTACAGTTCTCTCTTTCTCCTTTATCAGGGGCGAGAGCCTGTTCCCCATCACCTGGCTCTTATATTCCATGGATTCATGTCATATGCCAGAATACACACTGATCCTCCAGAGTCCCAGACTGGTATTCTGCAGACCTATGTATCCAGAAATAAAAGTTGTTTAAGGACGTGGGAATTACAGAGAAGCCAATACCCACTTATTTTTAAAGAAAAATCAAATCTACTTGTTTTTTTTTTAATGTATTTTTTTAAGATTTTTATTTATTTATCTTTAGAGGGGAAGGGTAGGAGAAAGGGAGAGGGAGAGAAATATCAATGTAGGGTTGTCTCTCGTGTGTCCCCTGCTGGGAACTGGCCTGCAACCCAGGCATGTGCCCTGACTGGGAATCGAACCTCGATCCTCTGGTTCACAGGCCCGCGCTCAATCCACTGAGCTACACCAGCCAGGGCTCTACTTGTTTTTTGAAGTAAATTCTTAAGTTGATTTCAGCTGTCTTTAGAGAGGCGCGTTCCCACAACACCTGTTTTTAATAATCTCTGTGTAAAATGCTTTTTAACTCTGTTCCACATTTTGATGCTGTCCAAGCCACAATGACAGAGACTTGTATAACAGAGAGTTTGGTAAAATGAGTAATAGCGAGTTGGTGGATCAGGCTCTCTTTTTTTTTAATATATTTTATTGATTATGCTATTACAGTTGTCCCATTTCTCCCCCATCATTCCCCTCCACCCTGCACACCCCCTCCCATCCACATTCCCCCCTTTAGTTCATGTCCATGACTCATAAGTTCTTTAGCTTCTACATTTCCCACACTATTCTGGCCCTCCCCCTGTCTATTTTCTACACACTATCTATGCTACTCATTCTCTGTACCTTTTCCCCCTCTATCCTCCTCCCACTCCCCTGTTGCTAACCCTCCATATGATCTTCATTTCTGTGGTTCTGTTCCTGTTCTAGCTGTTTGCTTAGTTTGCTTTTGTTTTAGGTGTGGTTGTTAATAGCTGTGAGTTTGCTGTCTTTTCACTGTCATATTTTTTATCTTCTTTTTCTTAGATAAGTCCCTTTAACATTTCATATAATAAGAGCTTGGTGATGATGAACTCCTTCAACTTGACCTTATCTGAGAAGCGCTTTATCTGTCCATCCATTCTAAATGACAGCTTTGCTGGATAGAGCAATTTTGGATGTAGGTCCCTGCTTTTCAAGATTTCAAATATTTCTTTCCAGCCCCTTCTTGCCTGGAAGATCTGTTTTGAGAAATCAGCTGACAGTCTGATGGGAACTCCTTTGTAGGTGACTGTCCCCTTATCCCTTGCTGCTTCTAGAATTATCTGCTTCATTTGAATCTTGGCTAATGTAATTACAATGTGCCTTGGTGTGTTCCTCCTTGGATCCATCTTCTTTGGGACTCTCTGAGCTTCCTGGACGTCCTGGTAGTCTATTTCCTTTGCCAGATTGGGGAAGTTCTCCTTTATTATTTGTTCAAATAAGTTTGCCACTTGTTGCTCTTCCTCTTCCCCTTCTGGGACCCCTATAATTTGGATGTTGGGACGTTTAACGATGTCCCGGAGGTTCCTAAGCCTCTCCTCATTTTTTTGAATTCTTGTTTCTTCCTCGTTTTCTGTTTGGTTGTTAGTGTCTTCCTTCTGGTCCACTCCATTGATTTGAGTTCCAGTTTTCCTTCCATCTCTATCAGTTCCCCATGCATCTTCCTTCATTTCACGTATTGTAGCCTGCGTTTTTTCATCTAGTTTGTGAGCAAAATCAACCAATTCTGTGAGCATTTTGATGACCAGTGCTTTGAATTGTGCATCTGATAGGTTGGCTATCTCTTCACTGCTTAGAGGAATTGGCTCCAGGGCTTTTATTTGTTCTCTAGTTTGAGCCATTTTTGGTGGTTTTTTTTTTTCTTTTGTTTTGGTTTTAGTCTGGTCGCAGCTATTACGTAGTGAGGAGTGGAGCCTTAGGTGTTCCTCAGGGCAGGGCAGCCCAGTCGCTGGGTTGTGACGCTGTATGTGGGGGCGGGGTCCGAGAGGAAAGAATGGCGCCTGTTCGGCTCTCTCCTGGATTCAGTCCCTTCCGCCACTTCCCCTCTGCCTTAACAGTCTGCGAGAGTGAATGTGGGACCACCTGGTCAGCCAGCTGCCTTGTGCAGCCTCACTGGGTCTGCACAGTTGCCCCCAGTGCCCGGGGTCCGCCAGCTGCTGCCTGTGCACCTGGGAACTGCCAGCCACTGCCGCCTGCGTTCCCGGGTCCGCACCTCCACTTTTTCCTGCCGCGACTCCGCCCCTCTTACCGGTCTGGCTGAATAGTTGTTGGACTTCCGTACAGTTCAATTTTCTATTAGCTCTGGTTGTTTTCTTGTTTCTAAATATTTGTTGTCCTTAATTTTGGTTGTGAGAGGAGGGACAGTGTGTCTGCCTATGCCTCCGTCTTGGCCGGAAGTCCAGGCTCTCTTAAAGGTCCCTGAAAACTCTATATTTTCTGTAGTTCAAGAAATAAACAGCAACCAAGAAGATGCTTTGTGAATATAAAAAATAGATGAGACCATCCTAAGGGAAACACCCAATTTACCTTCACTTATATTTTCACTTTTACCTAGATATATAGATATGATTAGTAGAGAATAGACAAGGCTCCAAATGAAGGAAAAAAGAAAGATACCATCAGGAAGAAACTTAGTCTCCAAACAAATTGAAGAGGTGAGAAACACCAAATTTTAAATATTGATAGGGAAACTGTGTATGGTTGTTTAACTTACGAACATTCTTAGCAATCTCACCTGATTTTCTGAAATTTTCAGAACTAAAAAAATATACCACTATTAATATAAAATTAATGTTAAAAAGTAATAGACCACTATAACCTTTTATCACTGTTATAATAGAAAAGCTTTTACTTAACATATGAGATTGACACTGCAAACTATATATTCATTGCATTATAGTCATACCTCATCTGCTCCTAAAGTTTTACAGTTTAACTATAGTGAAAACTAATAACGCCTGCATTCTCACACCTCAAAATTAAGACAAGGCTATTTCTTTAGCTTCTCCATCAAAATGCATTTAAAGGCAATAGATTACATATGATATACCCTCCAAGTCCATAAGACAAAACTATTTTGCCAACATCTTTTTAGATCCAATTTGGAGCCAGGCGTATGCCTGAATTAAATTTCCATTAGCAAATAATTTCCTTCCATTTTGGCATTCCATTGCATTCACCAAAAAGCTCATTCTAAAGTCAGTGTAAAACTTTCATTATAGTTCCCCCTATTTCTGAAAGGACTTGATTTGATCTAATTTGCTTATTGACAAGACTTTCATCCAAGATGGAGGCATAGCTAGATATGCTTCACCCTATTCACATAACCAAAAGAAATATAACAACCAACTTAAATACAAAAACAACCAAAACTTCCAGAAAATCTAACTGTATGGAAGTCTGACAACCAAGGAGTTAAAGAAGAAACATTTGTCCAGAATGGCAGGAGGGGCAGAGACAGACAATCAGGGCAGAGAGGATGTGTGGCAAGGCAGCGGTTGGAGGACTGGGTGGGTGAGATGGTGGCTGGCAGACCAAGTGGTCCCACATTTTTGTGCAGATAAAAACCAGGTAAAACAACTGGGAAGCAAGCAATCCCAGTCCAGGACAGACCACACAACCTTGGGTTCCAAGGCTGGGAAATAAAGTCTCATAACCTCTGACTGTAAAACCTGTGGGGGTTGTGGTGGCAGAAGAAACTGCTGGCCTCTCAGGAGAACCCCTCTGAGGGGCCCACAGGGTCCTAGAGCATACACAAGCCCACCCTCTTGGGGAATCAGCACAGGGCAGCAACTGAAAGGGCACCAGTAGCTTGTGGAAAGCAGGGGAAGTGACTGACAGCAGGGCAAGAGTCGAGCAAGCATCACTGTTCCCTCTCTGACCCCTCACCCACATACAGCACCACATCATGGGGAATCAGGTTGCCCTGCCCTGGTGAATACCTAAGGCTGTGCTCCTTACAACATAACAGGTGTGCCAACAAATTGAGGAGACAAAGTAATATGGGCCAAATGAAACAACAGATCAAAACTCCAGGAAAAGAACTAAGCAATAAGGAGATAGCTAACATATCAGATGCAGAGTTCAAAATTCTGGTAATCAGGATGCTTAGAGAAATAATTGAGTATGGTCACAAAATAAAGGAAGAAATGAAGGCTATACAAAGAGAAATAAAGAAAAATATATAGGGAACCAACAGTGAAGGGAAGAAAATCAGGACTCAAATCAATGATTTGGAACAAAAGGAAGAAATAAACATTCAACCAGAACAGGATGAAGAAATAAGAATTCAAAAAAATGAGGAGAGGCTTAGGAACTTCTGGAACAACTTTAAACATAAACACCCAAATCACAGAGGTGCCAGAAGGAGAAGAGGAAGAGCAAGAAATTGATAATGTATTTGAAAAAATAATGAAAGAAAACGTCCCAATCTGAAGAAGGAAATAGACATACAAGTTTAGGAAGCTCAGAGAGTTCCAAACAAATTGGACCCAAAGAGGGCCACACAAAGACACATCATAATTAGAATGCCAAAGGTTAAAGATAAAGAGAGAATTTCAAAAGTATCAAGAGGAAAGGAGACATTACCTACAAAGGAGTTCCTATAAAGCTATCAGCTGATCTCAAAAAAAAAAAAACAAAAAACTTGCAGGCAAGAATGGGCTGGAAAGAAGTATTCACTCATGAAAATCAAGGACCTACATCCAAGATTACTCTATCCAGCAAAGGTATCATTTAGAGTGGAAGGGCAAATAAAGTGCTTCTCAGATAAGGTCAAGTTAAAGGAGTTCATCATCACCAAGCCCTTATTATATGAAATGTTAAAGGGACTTATCTAAGAAAAAGAAGATCAAAACTATGAACAGTCAAATGGCAACAAACTCACAACTATCAACAACCAAACCTAAAAACAATACAAAACAAAGAAAACAACTAGAAGAGGAACAGAATCATAGAAATGGAGATTACATGGAGGGTTATCAGCGGGAAGGGCAAAGGGGGAGAATGGGGGGGAAGGCACAGGGAACAAGAAGCATAACAGGTAGGCACAAAATAGACAGGGGGAGGTTCAGAATGGTATAGGAAATGGAGAAGCCAAAGAACTTATATGTATAACCAACCCATGGACATGAACTAAAGGGGGTGATTGCCCAAGGGAATGGGGTTACTGGGAGGAGGGGGACAAAGGGCAGAAAAAAATAGTACAACTGTAATCAATAAAATATACTTAAAACAATAATTTGCTTATTGACAAAATACTCAAAAAATGATTATGAAACATAATCACTGCTGATGACAGTAACATTGTGCTCCTTAGGAAAGGAGGACAAAAGAAATGTTAACTTCTCCTGGCTGGTGTAGCTCAGTGGATTGAGTGCGGCTTGCGAACCACAGGGTCGCTGGTTCAATTCCCAGTCAGGGCACATGCCTGGGTTGCAGGCCAGGTCCCCAGTAGGGGGCACATGAGAGGCAACCACACATTGATGTTTCTCTCCCTCTCTCCTTCCCTTCCCCTCTGTCTAAAAATAAATAAATAAAACCTTTAAAAAAAGAAATTTTAACTTCTGACAAACATTAGAGTAAAAAGAGAAGCAAGAGTTGAGAAACGTCAAAAAAATCAGTGAAGCAGCTCAGCAGAAGGTAGGATGAGCTTTTATAAATAACTTGGGCTATTTGAGGAAAGATATTTTTCGCAAATTTTCATATTTTAAAGTGTGACATGTCAGAAGAGGCCTAAACTCGGGAATAGCTATTGATGTACAGGCCCAGTCTGGTCTGAACCTGGACTTCAAGGGCTAGTTTAAAATGGATAATGAGTTAAATTGGATCTAGTCGTTAAAGTATATTGTTTTTCATGCTGGACAAAAGTAAATTTACCCTTACTACCTTCTTAGCTTTCTACTCATTGTGACTTTAGAAATCTCATGATAGGAATGAGGGCTCCCTTTAAATATATCATCATATTTGAAATATCTGTTTTGCATTTCTTTTTTGTATTATTTTATTTTATTTCTTTTTAAGTTCCTCTTTTAAAATTTATTTATTTATTTAACTTTTTTTATTGTTCAAGTACAGTTTTCTGCCTTTTCTCCCCACCCCTCCCCACCACCCCATGTCTAGTTAATATTAAATTTTAAACATATAAAATATACTTTAATATTTTAGAAATGTGTACTTCTAGAGAAAAAAATGGCTTATCATTTACAAAAATGTAAAGGAATGACCTTGAGAGGGAAGGATATTTGAAAGCAAAGGATAAGATGAACCAGAAGGTAAGAGAGACAATAAAAGACAAAGTAGCTAAGTAGAAACCTCATATCTACATCTATTGGTGACTTTGTAAAACCCCTCTATGAACTTATACAGTGAGATCCAAAGGCCTTTGCAAAGGGAAATCCTAAAAGCTCACACTAGCTGTTCCAGGCACTGTCCAAGGCACTTCTGAGTTACAGCTCAAGTTGTAAAGAATGTACACAGACATGCACAAACATATAGACAATAGTATTATATACATTATAAAAACTAAAGGCTTCTATAAAGTGGCTCGGTAGACAAGACCTCCTGTACTGTAGATTTTAAAAGGAGCCGATAAGAGGAGGCAACCCCCCAAAAAAAATAAGACAAAGAAGAGAAAGGATCACCAAGGAACATGTATAAAGGACCCATGGACAAAGCCAAAGGGGGTTAAGATTGAGGGTGGGAGGTGGGACAGAAAAGGGTGGTAGGAGGAAAGTGGAGACGACTGTGCTTGAGCAACAATAAAAATAAAGAAATAATAATAAAAGACAGAGAGCAAAAGAGGATATATATGCATATATATACATATATATATGAGATATATATCTGTCTGTATCTGTCCTTCAAATATACCATCTCTCTCTCTTTCTCCATAGGGAGAGAGAGAGAGAGAGCAAGAGAGGGAAGGAAAGAAAGATGGAGAGTGAGAGAGAGCCAGCCAGTAAGAGAAAATATTACCAAAAAGATAGATTGAAACTATAAGGAAAGCAAAGAAAGCCAAATACAGAAAAAAATAACTAAAGACCGGTAAGAAAAGACTATATAAAACATAAAGAGCGCAAGCTAGTAAGAATGAATAAAAGTATCCTTTTTAAGTATATTTTATTGATTATACTATTACAGTTGTTCCATTTTTTCTCCCCCCTCTGCTCTGCACCCCACACTCACCAGCATTCCCCCACCTTAGTTCATGTTCATGCATCATACACATAAGTTCTTTGGCCTCTCCATTTTCTATACTATCCTTAACCTCCCCCTGTCTCTTTTCTATCTAACATTTATGCTTCCTTTTTATTTTTTTTTTTTGTCTCACAATTTTTTATTGTTGTTCAAGCACAGTTGTCTCCATTTCCCCCACCACCACTCATTCCCACCTCAGGCATCTCCCCCTTACCACCCTTGATCCTACGCCCCTCTGGTTTTGTCCTTGTGTCCTTTATACACGTTCCTGAAAATCCTTCCCCCTCCTCCCCCCATTATCCCCTCCCACATCCCCTCTGGTTACCATCAGTTTATTCTTAATTTCCATGTCTCGCTATATTTTGTTTGCTTGCTTGTTTTGTTGATTAGTTTCCACTTATAGGTGAGATTATATGGTATTTGTCTTTCACCACCTGGCTTATTTCTCTTAGCATAATGCTCTCCAGTTTCATCCGTGCTGGCATGAATGGTATGAGTTCCTTCTTTGTTTCTGCTGCATAGAATGCCATTGTGTAAATGTACCAGTTTTTTTATTCACTCATTTACTGATGGGCACTTAGGTTGCTTCTAGCACATGGCTATTGTAAATTGTGCTGCTATGAACATTGGGGTACATAGGTTCTTTTGAATTGGTGATTTGGGATTCTTAGGGTATAATCCCAGCAGTGGGATCACTGGATCAAAAGGCAGTTCCATTTTTAGTTTTCTGAGGAAATTTCATACTGTTTTCCACAGTGGCTTCACCAGTCTGCATTCCAACCCACAGTGCATTAGGATTCCCTTTTCTCCATATCCTCTCCAACACTTGTTGTTTGTTGATTTGTTTATGATGGCCATTCTGAGAGATGTGAAGTGATATCTCATTGTGGTTTTAATTTGCATCTCTCTGATAGCTAGTGATGCTGAGCATCTTTTCATATGTCTCTGGGCCCTTTGTATGTCCTCCTTGAAGAAGTGTCTGTTCACATTTTTTGCCCATTTTTTTAAAATATTTTTATTTATTTATCTTTAGAGGGGAAGGGTAGGAGAGAGGGAGGGAGAGAAATATCAATGTATGGTTGCCTTTCATGTGTCCCCTACTGGGAACTGGCCTGCAACCCAGGCATGTGCCCTGACTGGGAATCGAACCGAGATCCTTTGGTTCGCAGGCCCGCACTCAATCCACTGAGCTACACCAGCCAGGGCGCCCATTTTTTAATTGGATTGTTTGTCTTCCTGATGTGGAGTCATGTGAATTCTTTATATATTTTGGAGATCAAAGCCTTGTCTGAAGTATCATTGGCAAATATGTTTTCCCACACAGTTGGTTCTCTTTCCATTTTGCTGATGTTTTCTTTAGCCATGCAGAAGCTTTTTATTTTTATGAGATCCCCTGTGTTTATTCTTTCCATTATGTCCCTTTCTCTAGGTGACATATTGGTAAAAATATTGCTGCATGGAATATCTGAGATTTTCCTGCCTATGCTCTCCTCTAGGACTTTTATGATGTCACAACTTATATTTAAGTCTTTCACCCACCTTGAATTACTTTTGTGTATGGGTAAGTTGGTGATCAAGTTTCATTTTTTTTTTTTTTTTTTTGGCATGTACTTGTCCAGGTCTCCCAACACCATTTGTTGAAGAGGCTATTTTTACTCCATTTTATGCTTCTTATCCAGTTAATTGAATATTAATTGACGTAGAGACTTGGGTTTATTTCTGGGCTCTCTTTTCTGTTCCATTGGTCTATGTCACTGTTCTTATGCCAGTACCAGGCTGTTTTGATTACAGTAGCCTTGTAATACAGTTTGATATCAGGTATTGTGATCCCTCCTACTTTGTTCTTCTTCTCAAATTCTGTGGCTATTCCAGGTCATTTATGGTTCCACATAAGTTTTTGAAATGTTTGTTCTATATATGTGAAATATGCCATTGGTACTTTAATAGGGATTGTGTTGAATCTATAAATTGATTGGGTAGTGTGGACATTTATATGATGTTAATTCTTCCAATCTATGAACATGGTATATGCTTCTATTTATTTGTGTTTTCCTCAATTTATGTCTTCAGTGTTGTGTAGTTTCCTGAGTACAGGTCTTTTACCTCCTTAGTTAGGTCTATTCCTAGGTACTTTGTCTTTCTTTATAACCCCTGTGTTCATTGAAGCATTATTTACAATAGCCAAGATATGGAAGCAAGCCCAGTGTCCATCAGCAGATGAGTGGATAAAACAACTAGCAGGCATTTACACAGTGTAATAGTACTTGACTGTAACAAAGAAGAAAATCTTACCACTTGCAACAGTATGGATGAATCTGGAGTACATTATGCTAAGTGAAATAAGCCAGTCAGAGAAAGACAAATACCATATGATTTCACTGATATGTGGGAATCTAATGAACAAACAGAGCTAACAAGGAAAATAGAGTCATAGATAGAGAGCAGGATAATAGATAAGAGGGAGAGGTTAGCGGGTGGAGGGATTGAGCAAAAAGGAAGGACTCATGGACAACAGTGTGGTGATTGTGGTGATTTGCCAGAATTCCATGAACAGGTCATAGTCAGATGATATCTGACAGGTGTGGTTCCAGTATAAAAGTATCATAGGTTGTTAGGGCCAGAAAGAAGCCATCTAGTATAATCTCCTCATTTTGGAGATGAAGAGACTGAGGTTCACGTGGGGAAGTGACTTGTCCAATGTCATACAGAGAGTCAGAATAGATCCCAAGTGTCCTAAACCTGAATCCAGTGTCATTATTTTCTTCATCTGTACCCTGTGCACTGAGTTATGCTTAGTTCCCATGTCCTTTGGTAATACTTCACTTGTCCAGTCCATTCATTCATTCACATTCAACAAAGATTCACTGCACATTTTCTTTGTACTGGATGCTGTTCTAAATTCTGGAGATACAGCTGTGGATAAAAGAGACAAAGTCTTCATCCTCATTCTAAATTAGGAGTGAGAGGATACATAAGCACAATAGTTCTACAAGGGAATAAGTACTTCCCATATTACTTAAGGTAAAAGCAAGAGTCCTTACGAAGGCTTCTAAGTCCCTAGAAGGTCTGGATAACAGTCCTCCTCCCCATAACCTCTCTGACTACTTCTTATGATCCCTCTTAATCACTCCACTCCAGCCATACTGACCATAGAACATAGCAGACATTCTCCTTTCTCAGGGTCTTTGCACTTGCTGAGCTGCCTAAGCCTTTCTTCTCCTAAATATCTGCATATCTCACTCCTCACCTTCCTCAGATCTTTGCTCAAATATCCTCTTCTAAGTCAAGCATTCCTTGAGCATCCTCTTTAAAATTGTAACCTCACTGCCACCCCAGCACTCCCTATCCTCCTTCGCTGCTTTAATTTCAACCCTAGCACTTATACCATGTGATAAATTGTATATTTTTATTTGTTTATTGGCTATCTCCCTCTCCCTGGGATATTAGTTACATGGGGGCAGAGATTTTTGTCTGTTCACTGTATCCCCACTTGCCTAGAAAAGAGGTACGTAGTGGGTACTCAGTAATTACTTGTGTAATTCCTGAATGAATCTGAACAAACACAAAAAGAAAGAAGAGCCAATATATCTAGTCTATGGCTGGATTAGTTTGGTCCAAGAAGTCCAGGAACACCAGACCTTAGTTACAAGAAGGAAGCAGCCACAAGAAGATCTGGAAACAGTGTGTTCCAGGCACTGGGTACAAAAAGTGCAAAGACCCAAGGATGGGATGAGCATGACACATCAGAGGAAAAGAAAAAAAGGCTAGTACCTAGAGCCTAGTGAGAAGTGAAGTAATGTAAGATGAGGTTAGAGAGAAGCTAGGGGCCAGATCATGTTAGGGCCTGTTGTAGGCCATTGACAGGAGTGTGGGTTACTTTTTTGGTTGCAGTAGAAATCCTGTAGAAGATTTTTAAACAGATGAGTGACATAATCTAATTTATGAATTTTTATGTTATTTATCTGTTAATTTTAATTTTTTAAGATTTTATTTATTTATTTTTAGAGAGGGAAAGGGAGGTGGGGTGAGAAACATCAATGTGTGGTTGCCTCCCACATGCCCCCTACTGGGGACCTACCTGGTCCACAACCCAGGCACATGCTCTAGACTGGGAATTGAACCAACGACCCTGTGGTTTGCAGGCCGGCACTCAGTCCACTGAGCCACACCAGCCAGGGCAATTTTATTTATTTTTAATAGTTTATTTTTACTATATTTTTCATTACCATTCATCCCCCTTATACTCTCTTTCAGTTTCACCCACTCCCTCCGCCCCCACAATCACCACACTGTTGTCCATGTCCATGATTTTGTTTTTTTTTTTTCTTTTTTGCTCAATCCCTCCACTCCCTAAAGCTCCCATTGCTGTTGGCCTGGTTTCTATCTATGAGTCTGTCTCTATTTTGCTTGTTAGTTCAGTTTAAAAATCCCTCTGGCTACTTTTGAAGAATGAGCTAAGAATGGGAGGGTTAAAGCAGGGAGACCACTTTGGAAGCTATTACACTTATCCAGCCAAGAAATTGTGGCTTGGATTAGGAGGGTAGCAGTGGAGGTGGTAAGAAGTGAACAGATTCAGAATATATTTGGAAGGTAAAGTCAACAGGACCTACTAATGGACTAGATGTTAGGAGTGAGGAAAATAGAAATATCAAGGATGATTCCTACAATTTTGCCTTGAGAAACAAAATGGCTTATGGTACCAATTGGTGAGACAGGAAGAAGAACAAAGGTGGGGAGGAGAGAGGGAACAAGAACTCTGGGCTGTGTGAGACTGAGAGGGCATCAGACATTCAAGTAGAGAGATCACATAAGCAGTTGGACAGTTAAATCTAGAATTCAATGGGGAGATCAGAGCTGGCAATAGAAATTCTTAGAGTATAGAATAGACAATAAAGTCTCAAGTCGATTCTGGTTATGTGGATCTCTCAAATACCTAGAATTTTTCTGTGCCTGGAAATAACTTCCTAGACATATCCAGAAGGACTGCTGTGCATTTAGCCTAGACACCTAAAAAGTGATATTTGGAATAATGGCCCTAATAAACCCAAATGGCCCCAATCATTAGAAAAAAAAAGTCAGTTCAAATATATACAGTATACAAGACTTCTTAAGGTAACAGTACATTTGGACACTTTAGAGCAACTAGCAACCAACAGTAAAATTTAGGGGTTTATTCTGGTTACCTGATTTCATCAGATAATTCAACTAATGGGATCTCTCTCATATTCAAGGTAACTGAGGTTTTATTATATTTTTTTCAAGAAACCTTGGTCCAAAGGATAATCCATAGCATCCTCTCATCTTGGTCCTTTATGATTACACACATATAAAATGCATATGAAATACATACACCTCATTTCATTTGGTCCTCTTGTGAGAAAGTGGTTACATCTTCATGGTACAAATGAAGACATAGTATCAAAGAAGTCAGAAGTAACTTCCCAGTGTTCACTGAGCTCTAAGTACTGAAGCTAAGACTCAAATGTAGTTTTTCTGACTCTCAAAAAAGCCCAGTGCTCTTTTTACTACTTGATGCCCCCCTAACTGTGGGTCTTTTGAAACTTCTCTCTCAGTATCATTTCTACTTCCTTAGGTCAAATTTCAATCCCCGATATCTCCTAGAACTCAGGATAATGCCTCAACACAGCCCCTGATTTCCACAGGAAATAACGATTTTCTAAGACCAGCACCTTCCTTTCTAGCATTTCTTTATCTGGCAGCCTCATTCAATTTTTTTTAGCTACCTACAACCAGAGACCTGTATGGGCCTTTGAAGTCACACAATGCCTAATTTTTCATTTTGCAGATGAACAAAGAGGCCCATGGAGTCTGCATGGTTGTGTGAGGACTTGTAGCCAGTTGCAGAGCCTGCCTTTCCTGACTTTCTGGCTGGTGCTCCTTCCATCATGTCACACACCATCTTTCCCTGTTTCTGAGTCAAACACCAAGACCTGAGCCCAGAAAGCTAGGGTTTTAGGTTTATATTTTTTTTCTAATTTCTATGATTCCTTAATGAAATGATTGAGATTTTTGTGCCAAAAATTATACATGTCTCAGAAATAACTGTTATCCAATACTATGTTTTGATCACACATAGTTTTAAATGGGAGAGTAGAAGCAATGTTCAGGTAAATATTTTTCACTTGCCCCTCATTGGTAGCCAGTGGACCCCTGACAGAAATAAAGGACTGCCTTAAAATAAGGGTTTAACTGTGTGGTGTGCTTTGACCTCCAGGAAAACATCAGTCTATATACAGGTTGTGAGTATGTGAAACAGTTATTCTTGCATTCTTACTTTTTAATTATTCTATTAATGTCCATACGAACAACTGTAAACCTACTTCTGTCTTACTCTGTATATATGAATACACAATGCTCTCCAGTGTCAGACATCATGTTTCCTTTAGTGCCAAAGACCTTACCATAGTCTACTGGGCCCTATATGTGCTACTCACTCCCCCTTCCCCATTCCCTGTTACCCCTCTATCATTCTGTTACTTCTGTCCACTAACTCAGTCACTCACTGCAGCCACACTGGCCTCCTTACAGCTCCCCTAACATAACAAGCACACTCCCACCTCAGATGCAATTTGCACTTGGTTTTCCTCTGCCAAGAACATTATATCCCCAGATAGCCATGTGCCTTGTTCTCCCATTTCCTTCCAGTCTTTGCTCAAAAGTCACCTTCTCATTGAGGTGCTCCCTGACCATCCCATGTAAAATAGAAACACACACAATCCCCTTTATCTGCTTTATTTTTCTTCAGAGCACTTAAGTCATCATTTAGTCAATCATTCATTCATTCAACAATTATTTATTGAGTGCCTACTATGTGCCAGGCACTGGAGATTCAACAGCAAACAAAGCCAACAAATTCTCATGCTTTCACCCTCTGGTTGACTATATAATTACTTGGGCATAAGCTTCATGATAGCAAGGGCTTTGTCTGTTTTGTTCATAACTGTATGCCCATACCTAACACAGGATTGAAATATAGTATATGCCCAACAAACATTTGTCAAAAGAACAGCCTTAGCTGTCAAGGCCAAATTTAGTATCTACAGGAGCTCCCAGCTCCTCTCCCCTTGAATCTGTTGTACAGCCACATTTGGGAACTACTACACAGAGCAGTTCTCAATCCTGGCTGCAGACTAGAATTATCTGGCAAAGTTAAAAAACAACTGATGACTGTGTCCATGAGTTTTTTCATTTTTTTTCCTTAATCCCTCCACCCACCTCACCCAGCTCCCCCCCTCCACCAGACAGCTATCAGCTTCCTCTCTATTTATGAGTGTGTCACTATTTTGCTTGTTAGTTCATTAGACTGCACACATAAAAAGGGAAAAAAAACTGATGATGAGGTCCCACCCCCAGAGATTCTGATACAGTGAGTCAGGGTTGCAGCCTGGGCAACGGGAGTTCCGAAACCTGCCCAGATGATTTTAATGTACAGCCAATGTTAAGAATCACTGACTTAACTTACTCATGTTGGGACACTTGGTAGCATCTGCCCCTCCTGCTTCTTTTAGATCAGGAATTCTCAGCCTGACTGCACATTAAAGTCACCAGGGCAACTTAGAAAACAGACCAATACTTGCCACAGCCTCAGGGGTTCCTGTTCAACTGGGGGTGTGGCCCAAGCATGTCTATTTTCAATATTTCTCCAGATGATTCTGTTATGCAGCTAGTATTGAGAACCATTTCTTTAGATTGTCTCTGTCCAAGTTTATCCCTTTAAACATCCTACTTTGCAATGTCTTAATTCGTAAGCTGCCTCAAATACTCTTAGAATTAGAGTCAAATTTATGATAATACTCTGCTCTACACAGCACCAATGCAAAATACACTCCTCTCATCTAGCATGCATTTAGGCCTTACTTCATTGATTTGCCACTTCCTTTTTAACTGCCACCACCACTGAATGGCTACCTTGCAGCCCAGCCACCTCCCCCAGCCTATATTGTGCCCTTTTGGGATCATGCTGCTTCTGTATTCCAGGGGATGCTTAAGGTCCACGGAGCAAAGCCAGCATCTGAGCCACTATCCCTGCCCTACCACCTGCATACTCTTGTAACCCCACAAACACCACCTGCTTGCTCCAGACCTCACAATGATTAATAACTATTTAAAAGGAGATTGGGGTAGTGAAATGGGCATCCCCTTTCCCCTCTTCTCCCCTTAAAACCTCCCCCATAATTTTCTTTCTCAGAGAAGGATCTAAAACATTTTATTGATTGCAAGTTCCAGGAGGCATGGCACAGCTGTGTTTTTTGACCTGGTAACCTGAGCCCTTGAAGTTAGCCCATGTCCAGGTCTGGGGCCAATCCTCAGTGTCATAATTGGCAAGAATTATGAGAAGTCATGCCTAGGATGCCACATTGGTTGTGCCCTTGAGAGTCTGTAGGTATTTCTAATGTTCTAAACTGCCCAGCAAAGAGCAGAGGCTTAAACTAGTATTTCACTTTGCCTTGGCAGTTTATCACCCTCTATCAATGCGAAAGTGCTCTAGCCAGCCCATGTCCTTCAGGTGATGGCATTTCAGGCACAATATATTTACCATTTTGTGATGAAGCTTTCAATTGTGTCATTTGGAATATAGAAGTTTGTAGTGAGTGGCACCTGCCTTGCAGCACCCCCACCCACCACTACTATGCGGTTGAACTAATATTACTTACTATGTATATACACTGATTTGCAGGTTATCGTGCAGTTCTCTGACTTGAATCCCACAGCAAAGGATGTCAGCCACTGAAAGTAACATTCATTGGGTATCAGCTATGTACCAGGCAGGCATTCTGCTAAGTGCCTTTCTCACATCCACCCTGTGAAACATCATCTCCATTGTACTGACAAGGAAACCACATCACTGAAGCAAATTAGTGTACCATACCTTGCTCCCTCTGCAAGTCTTATAGTTCTATTTTATGGAAGAGAACATGGAGGTAAATGACCAGCCTAAGGCTGCACAGCCAGCAAGTGGCACAGCCAGGGCTCAAACCTCATAGGTCTTGTGGCTTTCATCCCATATTCTTTCCTTCTGCCAGCCAGGGGCTACATCTAGTTGCCACTGCATCTCAGAATTTGGTGGTGACCAAGGACAGCCTGCAGGGTTCAGTTGCAAGTAAAAGTTCCCATGTAGGTATCCTACTGTGTCCAATCAAATATTATAGTAAAATCACTTTCTTCTGCACCTTTAATTTTCCAGGGAAACTTACTCCCAAACCCTGCATTCTGCATATTGCAAGAACTCAATGGGCAGCAGTTATAAATTCAAATAACATATTTTTGCACAGATAAGGGCTTTTGGAGGAAGAAATGCACAAGTGGCCAACCTTTCACTAGATGCTCAAAATAGTAAAAAGGTCCACAAAGTAGAATTTATTAGAAATTACAATGATGACTCTTTATGAAAACCCACAAGACAAAGGGGAATTCTGGACCAACATATGATCATAACAGTTTATAGTGTATTTTGTACAAATATGGCTTTATCGGGAATCTAAATCAGCTCAAGCTATGAAATGTTCATCTGTAGCACTTCACATGCATCATGGCACATGAACTTTGGCCCAAAACACCCCAGGCATGTGTCTTTATTTTCAGTTACCAGTACCAACCAGGTGAATCCCGCTGCACTGCCCACAAACTGATCAAAGTAGCATCAGGGTATCTTGAAAAAGAGTTGGCCTCACCAAAGTGGCTTCATTTTGACACATCTAACTCCTACTTCCAGTACCCCATGAATGCCATACCTACTGCTTGATTTATCTTTTCAGCAGTTTTGCTTTGAAAGGAGTATGAACTGTTTAGTCAAAGTGTTCATTGTGCACCTAGGGATGAGCTTCATGTAGGCCGTTATTCTAGTCAGTGCCAATCTTGAACAACAAGCAGCATCTGCTAGTTATTGAAAGCTCAGGGCAGTGTCTTAAAGTGTTGTTCAGGGACTGCTTGCATCATGATCACACAGAGTGCTTATTAAGACTGCAGAATCTGACCTAGCTGGCATGACTCAATTGGTAGGAATGTCATCCCATACACTGAAATGTTGCAGGTTTGATCCCTGGTCCAGGTGTGTATGATCTCTGGTCCAGGTGTGTATGATCCCTGGTCCAGGCACATGCAGGAGGCAACCAATAGATGTCTCTCACATTCCTATTCTCTCTCTCTCTCTCTCTCTCTCTCTCTCTCTCTCTCTCTCTCTGCCCCCCCCCCCATTTCTTACTAGAAAAAAAGCAATGAAAAAATGTCCTTGGGTGAGGGTAATAAATAATAAAAAAAAGAAGGCTTCATTTTTCCCCACCAGTGATATTTTTCAGAACATGGCCTTGGAGCATATGCCTCAGTCCTGTAACTAAGTCTCTTTCTTACCCTTTCATACTATAGACCTTTCTGTTTGACTTTTGTCTTTGCCTCTGCAGATTTTGCTTTTTATTTATTAATTTTAGGTTGTCTTATTTTTTAAACTACCAGCACATTCCAGTACAGCATTATCAATTTGGAAAGCTGAACATTTTTCTCTTTATTTGGGGGTAAATTTGCTATGTGCTACCTTTCTTTCAATCATAGATTCTTGAGGTTCCCAAGGCTATATTGCTGGAGAAGATAAAAACTAGGTAACTGCAGGAAGAATAGGACAACTGTGCCTTTTATTGGAAATAAAGTATGTGTTTTATTGCCCTGTGCCTCCTCATGACATCCTGTCATGATGCATCAGCAATATAGATAAATACTCATGCCTATCCTTACAGATACAATAATCATTTTATTAACATCAACTATGATATGCTTTAAGAGCCCTTTGCACAAGACAAATGGTGCAGAAAATAGGTCTGAATGGAGACTCTTATTGGCCACACAAGTTCTTTATAGCTTACACAACAAACAGATCACTTGGGGTCACTTTGGAAAATTTACCCAAAGTGAATGAGAAATGATAGCTTTTTTAATGCACTGCTGCTTTTACCTGGACATTCTGAAATGGACACTCACAGTGTTGAGAGTTGAAAAGTTACTGTTTCATATGTAATTAGCTCATCAGGATTTTTTGATAATGATGTGCTAGCATGAGAAAGATAAACACTTAGCTGGCTGAAGAAGGATTAGAGTGCAGGGAGTGCAGAGCTGACCTGCACATCAGAATGCCTGGGCCCTGTGCCAACTTGGTCACTTCCTACCCATATGACTTTAGATGAGGCATCTGACTTCACTGAATTTCTCCTACTTCCTTTCCAGGGTTGTCAGAGAAAGCAAATAAAGACTCCTTTTAAAGTACTTTAAAACTCAGAATTTATTATATAAATGCTTTTTTTCTGAATCCTAAATTATCAATGCCCTGGTCTGACAGCCTCAGTTGGAAAGCTCAATAAATGACCACATGTCTCATGTGATTTGTTCACAGATACTGATAAGCCCAGTGCTCCAAGTTCTGAAAAAATGAAAGAGGTATCTTCACCTATATCCAAAGTATTTTCAGGATCTAAAGGCAATATTTCTGAATCTTCCTCACCGTCCCTCCCTCACCAAGATAGAAGGCAAGGCTGTTACACCAGACACCAATAAGCCTACTGATCTTCTTCAACAAATAAATGGTTTTTGAAGCATGACATTGTGCTCCACATGCTGAGTCTATGAATAAAAGCAAATATAGTATTTATAAGAAGGCAGGTGGGAAAAAAAGGAGGGTTCGATAAACCTGTTTTTTTACTTTTATTATTGTTGTTCAAATAGTTTTCTGCGTTTTCCCTCACTCCTCCCCATCACCCCAGCCCTCCCCACCTCCTTCCCCTGTTTCCACCCCACCTTGTTATTGTCCATGTGTCCTTTATAATTGTTCCTGTAAACCCTTTACCCTTCTCCCCCATTATCCCCTCCCCTCTCCCTTCCGGTCACTGTCAGTCTGTTCTCACTTTCAATGTCTTTGGTTATATTTTGCTTGCTTGTTTGTGATGAACCTTTTTTAAAATATATTTTATTGATTATGCTATTACAGTTGTCCCATTCCCCCCTTCATTCCCCTCCACCCTGCACACCCCCTCCCACCCACATTCCCCCCTTTAGTTCATGTCCATGTATCATAAGTTCTTTAGCGTCTACATTTTCCACACTATTATTGCCCTCTCCCTCTCTATTTTCTACCCACCCTTTATGCTACTTATTCTCTGTACCTTTTCCCCTTCTCTCCTCCTCCCACTCCCCTGTTGCTAACCCTCCATATGATCTCCATTTCTGTGGTTCTGTTCCTGTTCTGGTTGTTTGCTTAGTTTGCTTTTGTTTTAGGTGTGATTGTTAATAGCTGTGAGTTCGCTGTCTTTTCACTGTCCTATTTTTATCTTTTTTTTCTTAGATAAGTCCCTTTAACATTTCATATAATAAGAGCTTGGTGATGATGAACTCCTTGAACTTGACCTTATCTGAGAAGCGCTTTATCTTCCCTTCCACTCGAAATGAAAGCTTTGCTGGATAGCTCAATCTTGGATGTAGGTCTTTGCCTTTCATGATTTGGAATACTTCTTTCCAGACCCTTCTTGCCTGGAAGGTCTCTTTTGAGAAATCAGCTGACAGTCTGATGGGAACTCCTTTGTAAGTAACTGTCTCATCTCTTGCTGCTTCTAGGATTCTCTCCTTCATTTGAATCTTGGCTAATGTAATGACGATGTGCCTTGGCATGTTCCTCCTTAGGTCCAACTTCTTTGGGACTCTCTGAGCTTCCTGGACTTCCTGGAAGTCTATTTCCTTTGCCAGATTGGGGGAGTTCTCTTTTATTATTTGTTCAAATAAGTTTTCCACTTGTTGCTCTTTTTCTTCCCCTTCTAGTACCCCTATAATTTGGATGTTGGAATGTTTAAAGATGTCCTGGAGGTTCCTAAGCCTCTGCTCATTTTTTTTGAATTCTTGTTTCTTTATTCTTTTCTGTTTGGTTGTTTCTTTATTCCTTCTGGTCCACTCCATTGATGTGAGTCCCAGTTTCCTTCCCATCACTGTTGGTTCCCTGTGCATTTTCCTTCATTTCACTTAGTGTAGCTTTCATTTTTTCATCTAATTTGTGAGCGAAATCAACCAATTCTGTGAGCATCCTGATCAGCAGTGCTTGAACTATGCATCTGATAAGTTGGCTATCTCTTTGTCGCTTGGATGTATTTGCCCTGGGGCTTTGATCTGTTCTTCCATTTGGGCCTTTTTTTTTTTTTTTTTTTTTGTCTCGGTGTGCCTGTTACCTATGAGGGGTGGAGCCTTAGGTGTTCACCAGGGCAGGGCAACCCAGCCGCTAGGTTGTGATGCAGTATGTGGGGGAGTGTTCCAAGAGGGAACAATGGTGCTTCCTCTGCTCTCTTTCAGATTTCAGTCCCTTCTGCCACTTCCCACAAGCAAATTGAGCCCCTCTGGTGCTGATTTCTGTTTGGGTGGGCTTGTGTACATTCTAGGACCCTGTGGGTCTCTCCAACAAACTCTCCTGTGAGGCTAGGAGTCTCTCTAGTTGCCTCAACCCCTACAGGTGTTTTCAATCGTTGTTTGAGGCTTTATTGCCCTGGGTTGCGCGGTCTGTCTCACTCCTCAGTTTTACCTGGTTTATCTGCGCGCAAATGTGTGGCCTCCCAGTCAGCCAGCCACCTTGCGCACATCACTGGGTCTGCCTGCTGCCACCCTGTGCCCGGATCCACCAGCCACCTCTTTTTTCTGCCACGACCCCTCTCTGCCCCTATTACCAGTCTGGATGAATATGTCTATTTTAACTCCTTGGTTGTCGGACTTCCATATAGTTCAATTTTCTGTCAGTTCTGATTGTTTTTTTTGTTTGTTTGTTTCTAAATTTTTGTTGTCCTTATTTTGGTTATACGAGGAGGCACAGTGTGTCTACCTATGCCTCCATCTTGGCCGGAAGAGGACCATGATCAACCTTTTGATAGGCATTTTGGCATGAGAAGAGGGGCCATGCCTCTCTATAATTGAGGAACTGAATTTTTTCATTTTGATTTATTGCAATTTAAATAGCAACATGGGGCTAGTGGCTACCCTATTGGACAGCCAAGTTAGTTCATGACCTCAAAGTCACTAGCCAACCCAGATTAGGTTACCTAGTTCCCTGAAAATTCATTTTGAAAGTCCATCCCCAAACACTTAGGGCAGTGCTGTGAACTGACTCCTCAGAGTGCCTTTGAAGCCTCCAGGAATACTCTTGGCCCCTTCAACACACATGCACCACCCATGTGGCCAGAGGGAACTCATGATTTCCAGTAATACCTATGCTCCTGCACTTGCCCAAACTCAACTGATGGAGCAAAGATGTACAACGTAGTATTTAGAACACTAAAGTAGAAGAATCACAAAGAGTAAATGAGAACCTGTACTTGCCAGCGAGCCTCAAACACAGTAATTACCTAAAAGTGCTTCCATTGGAGAGAAACACCACTCTGGTACTGAAACCACCACTCTGTCTTCCCTGTATCCACTTAACAAAAAGCATGATCATTAAACTAGTGATTCTCATACCCCAGCTTTATCCAAGAAGTTAGGTCAGAGGAAGGTTCCAGCCTTATCCAAAACTTCCCAGGGAAATATTTCTAGAAAAATAAATTTCCTTTATGCTATACCTATATAGTCCATGAATGTTATTTTTAACTGAACTTTAGCAAATATAAAGGCAAGTAGTTCTACCCAAATATTACCTATATCCAATTTTGGCTGCCTTCATCTGCTCATTCATTCCTGTTCTTATATACTGAAGTTCATCACATGCAACAGCATAAACTTTAAAGTTATTTTTTAAAGGTTCACAATAATAACAAACACCGATCTTACATATATGGCTTTAATTTGTTAATAAATAATAAAAATCCAGTTTGGCTTTCAAAAGTACATAGTATAATGAAAAGTAAGCCTCTTCCCCTCTCCTCTCCCATCTGCTACCAGGTTCTCTCTAAAAGCAATCTCTTTTACAATGGATTAAATATCCTTCCTGAGATACTCTATGGATAACAAGTGTATTAACATATGACTTTAGAAAGAAGTCTCACTGAATATGCTACTTCAAAAAGGCAGAAAACAGAGAGAGGCAGACAGGGAAGGGAGAATGGAAAAGACAGGGAATAGTAGCATGCTACTTGAAACCTAGTATTTCCTGGCACCACTACTTTGGTCTGTTTCTATGGTTGCATTTGTAGCTTCAATTAAACTCCTCATTTTAAAAAATATTTTTGTCTAATGAACTAAATGTCAAAAGGTGAACACTAACATAAAATGTAAGGTGCCTACCATAACTGTTCAAAGCCTGTTGGCCCGAATACATTAAGAATGTATGAGCCACACTCTCAAACTGTGCTTCAGATTCAATCTATAAATTAAATTAAAATTAAAGGCATACAGAGAATTCTGGTCAAGATGGTGGCGTAGGTGAACACCTCCTCCATAACCATATCATAACTACAACTAAACTATAGAACACAGAACAACCATCATTCACAACTGCCAGAAATTGAGCTGGATGGAACTCCAACTACAAAATTAAAGAAGAAACTACACTGAGACTGGTACTGTTACTGAACAGCAAGTGAGGTCCTGCTGCCCACCACCAGCCTCTAGGCAAAATTCCAGAGGCAAAGCTTTGGTGAAAAAGGAAAGGAGTCTTTATTCAAAAGCTTCACAATTTTGGAATAGCAGCTTCCCACATGCATTAGTCAATGAAGCCTAACAACTAAGGATGAAATCTTTAACTCTTGAGTACCAGCTTTAATCACTTAAGCCTATGAATTAGGCTAAAATATTTAACACTTGAGTTCCCCTACCATTCCTCCTGTTAGCTTTTAATTATCTTATTTCTATAAGGTCAGTTTACAAACAAAACCAACACAATATTTAAAAAGCTACACAATTTTAGAAGAATGGGAACCTTCTGTCTCAGAACCCATCCCCTCTAGAATACCCAAGGAAAAACAACCCTGCCTATCTCTTCCAGGCCAGCCCAGCTCAATCCTAGACTGCCCCTGGAGTTCCTTCTCCCATTTAAAATACCATCCTTTGACAAGGGTTTGATCTCCAAAATATAGAAAGAACTCATACAAGTCCACTCCAGGAAGACAAACAACCCAATTAAAAAATCGGCAAAGGACTTGAACAGACACTTCTCCAAGGAGGACATACAAAGGGCCCAGAGACATATGAAAAGATGGTCAGTATCACAGGCCATCAGACGAATTCAAGTTAAAACCACAATGAGATACCACTGCACATTTGTCAGAATGGCCATCACAAACAAATCAACAAACAAGTGTTGGAGAGGATGTGGAGAAAAGGGAACCCTAGTGTACTGCTGGTGGTAATGCAGACTGGTGAAGCCACTGTGAGTAGTAGTGGCGATGTAAAGTACAGCATAGGAAATAGAGTAGCAAAAGAACATATATGTATGACCTAGGGACATGAACAACAGAGCGGGAGTTACCTGAGGGAGTGGGGAGTTCTGGGTAGATAGGGACAAAGGAGGAAAATTGGGACAACTCTAACAGCATAATCAATAAAATATAATTTTAAAAGATTTTATTTATTTTTAGAGAGGGGGAAGGGAAAAAGAGAGGGAAAGAAATATCAATGTGTAGTTGCCTCTTGCACATCCCTCACAGGGCACCTGACATGGCCCATAACCCAGACATGTGCCCCGACCAGGAATTGAACCGGTGACCCCTTGCTTCCTAGTCCAGCACTCAATCCACTGAGCCATACCAGCCAGGGCTAAAATATAATTTTTAAAAAAGATTTAAAGTCCTAAGTTGACACTAAAAAAAAGAATATATGAGCTAGTATCTACAATCCTTGGAGATGGAACCATTTAAGTATAAAGACAAGATAAATATAAAAACGCATGGCCTTGCTTGCAATAAAAGAAAATGCAAATTAAAGTAACCTGAAGGTATCGCAGAAGAAAAAAAGGAGTCAAATGATAAAAATCCAGCTGGGGCCCCACAGCTTCTTATGAGGTATGAGTTTAGACTTTTTTCAATGGCTTTTGAAGAGGCTAGGTCATGTTCAATCATCCCCAAAGTACTCTTCTAAATTCTCTGTTGCCAAAAGGTAACCAAATTTTTGACTGATGTTCATTATAAAGAGTATAACAGCATTAAGTTAAATGTACAATTATGCCATGGCTGGTGTGGCTCAGTGCATTGAGCACGGGCTATGAACCAAAGGGTCACCAGTTCAATTCCCAGTTAGGGCACATGCCTGGGTTGCACGCCAGGTCCCCACTGGGGACCACATAAGAGGCAACCACACATTCATGTTTCTCTCCCTCTCTTTCACCTTCCCTTCCTCTCTCTCTAAAAATAAATAAAATCTTTTAAAAATGTACAATTACAACAGCTATATATCTATGTGACAAGCATACATTTCAGAGTAACTTAACATGTGTCATAAGGTTTTGCCCCTTTGTAGGACCTGGCTCATAATTTCAATATTTTTAAATGATTAACCTAGGGACCAATATATCTTTGATGACGTACTATTGGTCATATTTAATTTATAGAATGCCCTGGCTGGTGTAGCTCAGTGGATTGAGCGCGGGCCTGCGAACTAAAGGATTGCGGTTCGATTCCCAGTCAGGGCACATACCTGGGTTGCAGGACAGTTCTCAGTGACAGTTCTTAGCAGGGGACACGCAAAAAGCAACCATACATTGATATTTCTCTCCATCTCTCCTTCCCTTCCCCTCTAAAAATAAATAAATAAAATCTTATAAAAAAAGAAGATAGCTCCTTATTTAAAAAAATTTATAGAATGCTTATCACAAATATATTGTTGATTATTTCCTACTGAAAAAATATGACTTGCTCTTATCACCTATTTTATGACAGTTTCCAGTAAAAATTGGAGAAATCAGGGTCCACTTATTTAGTAAAGGAAGAACGCTAGGTTAAATCCTTCTAATGCAAATAATCTTACCCAAAATTATGGTAATAATTCCTAAGTTTACATTTTCAGATTAAAATAAAAGACATCAGAAAATATTTAACTTTATTCTTTCATCCTAACATTACATTGAGGAGCACTTTATACTTCATTAGAATGCCATTTAGACAATGACCTGGTTATTCCTTTCAAAGAGTTTCAAAACATGTTTACAGAAGGAATGTCTTGTACCATATAAGGATTATTTCCAATTTAGGTTTCAATGAGTCAATAAACTACCAAGACAGATACTTATTAGATATGTGCCCCAATAGGTTAAAGGAAGCAAAAAGAGACTAGGGTGTTAATTAGGCCACATGAAAGAAATATTGATATGCCAAGAAGTAAAAAGCATTTTTTTTTCATTTTAAATAGGGACTTTATTATTTTTTTTATTGTTCAATTACAGTTGTCCCAATTCTTCCCCTATGGCTCGCCCCCATTCTGCCCACCCACCACTTCCACAGTCAATCCCCACCCCATTGGCCATGTCCATGGGTCCTTTACACATGTTCCCTGACTAGACCATTCCCCTTCTTTCCCCCATTCCCCCAGTCACTGTCAGTTTTGTCCTAATTTCCATGTCTCTGGTTCTATTTTGCTCATTTGTTTTGTTCTTAAGGCGCACTTCATTCAATGTGGTGGTTTAGCTTTGAAGTCACCAGGAATTTGTCCATCAATGAATTCCAATGGTCTCCTATGAAATGAACCCAGGAAAGGAACAAGTAAGCATTCACTGTTCCCCAAAGCCAACTAAAACCATTGGCTAGCTGGTTGTTTTGGGCTGGGCCTAGTGCAGGGTGTATACGTGCATTGTCAGATCTGTAACTGTAGGGAGCATAAGTGACTGACAGGCACAGCTGCTGAGCTCAGAAATCCAACACTGCTGCAGCTGAAATCCACTACCACTGTGTTTTCATGAAGACCACACTTCCCACGGGTTGCTCTCAGCCAATATCTGAATGTGGCATAAATATTAAGACAGGCCATTCCTACAAGAAACAGAACTCCCCAAGTGGAAAAAGGATAGCACAGGTGTAGAAAGTAGACAGTAAGACCTAATGAATTAGAACAAGACAATATATTACAACAAAGAAAACAGCATGAGTATCAATGTAGTTTTGCCAGTTCCCCTGCCCTCAAGTCCCACGGGGCCATGCAACAGGCTCAGATGGATGCTACCCATGCAGTGGGATGTATCACAGAGCTGAGCAATCTGAGGTCAAGGGCCTGGGACTTTTTGAGCAATGAGCAAACAAATCCAATGCCCCTCCCTTGAGAAGCAAACAGTTAAATGTTAGTCACACTGTGGTCACTTTGCCCTACAGAAATGGCTCAGTATCAGGAGAGACAGATAAGCTTTGCTTTAAAGACCTGAACAAGAATGAACAGGGATTCTCAGGGTCCATGGTGGGCTGTCTCTCCCAAGTGATACATTTGCTTTGCCAAAATATTCTTAGAACTGCACCACATAGTCTAAAACTTCCTATTAACTCTTTCTTCTTTCCCCCTCTCCTCCACATGGGTTAAACTTTTATCTAGTCTGATGGCTAGCTCTCCCTGACTACTCTGGCTCCCTCCCCATTTTCCCTCACAGGTATTTTCCCTAATGAATCTCTTTTTAAAAAATAGTTTTATTGATTATGCTATTACAAAAAAATATCCTAATGAATCTCTTATATATCTAATCCCATCTTGGCATCTGCTTCTTGGAGAATCCAAACTAACACAAATGGTGCCAGTGGTGGTCCAAAAAAACAGGGTACAATGAGATGGGGTTCTGGGACTACTTCAGTCATTGACTGGTGGGCAAAATGGTCACTGTCCTGAGGGGGCTGTGGGGCATGGATAGTCCCAGGTATAGGGTGGCAGTCCAACTCCTAAAGATTTCTCTGGAAATGACCTGGAAAAACTAAGAATGGCCTTGCAAAAAGTGATGATTCAGACTTTTGAAACATATGGGAGGAATAAGGCCTACAGAGAAAGGAGACGGCTGGGTACTGCCCAGCAGCATGGTAATGATAAATGGATGAGAGTTAATAAGTAGTTAAAGACTAAGTGTGAGAGCCAGAGGGCTTTCATGGAGTTTACAAAGAGGCCCTTACTTCCTACATGAAGGAGCAACAATGAGAGGACATAAGAGACTTGTAAAACTCCAAGAAGATAATATTTAAAAATGTTACAGGTCTGTTTCGCTGAAGTCAGGACAACATGACTTCCTGTGGCTGGAAAATCCTGGGCCCCTGAAACATGGGGTGGGAACATCTGGCCAGATTCCCCTAATGGCTTTGGCTCTGCAGACACCCCCACCCAGCTCTCAGTTCACAGGGCCACTCTTCCCTAGTAAGCGTTAGCACTTGCCCTGTGCTGATAGATGCTGCAGAGGCTGCTCCTCCCACAAGCAACTGATGCCCCTCTTCTTGTTACTAAGCTGATAACTAGGGGTTAAATCCCAGCATAATATGGCTGGGGAAGTGTCTGGGCCTAATAAAGAATATATGCCAAAGAGTTGCAACAATTAGCTGACAGGAATATATAGATTGCCAGGAACCAAGGAAGCACTGGGTTTGGATTTTGAGGGGGATATATCAACAGAGCCAAGAAAGCAAGAATTCATAAACTAGGAGTACTTTCTCCAAACAGATGATTTAATGCCCTGGCAACAACCAGAGCGGATGGCAACTCTCTACTAAGGAGGCTTTTACAGGCCCAGAGAAAATGATGGCCACCAGTGAACAAAGGAGAACTGCCGAAGTTGTCCTTACAAACTGAAAAAAAAAAAAAAAAAAAAAAAAAAGAATGAAAAGGCAAATGGAAATGGGCATGCTAGAGTGGATAGGTTATGAAGTCAAAACTCCACCAGAGTACTGTTTCACAGCAGGGCCCAAGGGGCACCAGCATCACTACATCCAGGCTAGGGATGGCAGTAAGAGATGATTACAGAGCTGGGACCCCAGAGTAATAGTCACACCAGGTAGAGGTGCTTACTCACCAGAAGGCAGGAGGCCACAAATACCAAAACAAACCACAACGTCTGAAGGGAAGCCAAGTGGGCTTTACCCACAGTGAGTTGTGGAGATGGCGAATGGACTGTGGAGTCCTTAGGAACAATAAAGACATACAGCCAACAAGAATATTGCTGAAGCTGTACAAGCTGAAAACAAGAGTAGAGCAGGGGGATTGAGGACGCTTTCCCAAATAAAAAGTCCTAATTCTTTGCTCAATTTCCAGACTTCAGCCTATACTCGGATCTGGAAGAGATAGCTGAGTCCCTAGGAGGAAGAGCAATGGAGTAGGTGATTGTCCTGGTATTTCTCAAAGGGACCTATTGCCACTCACTTGACTATGTGTACACTGGGGAAAGGACAGCCAGACATTTGAGGTATACTGGACTCAAGATCAAAGCTGACATTGATACCAAGGCACCTGAAGCTTCATCATGGCCCTTATGAGACTAGGGACTTTGAGAGCCAAGTAATAACTAGAGTGCTAGCTAAACTAGGACTCACAGTGGGCCTGCAGACCTGCCCGGTGGTGGTTTCCAAGTCCTTAAGTGTATAACGGCAATTGAGTTGATGGTTGAAAATAACCCCCACGTGGGTCCCTGGCCTGTTGGGTAAGAGCTGTCACAATGAGGAAAGCCAAGTGGAAACCTCTACAACTGCCTCCCTACCATCATCAATGAGAGTAAATTGTAATGGCATCTTTTCTGTGTGAAGTTGGGGCTATAGCACCCAATTGGTCAATCGAACACTAACTTGGGTGTTTCTGTAAAGGTATTTTGTAGATGTGGTTAACATATACAATTACTTGATTTTAAGTAAAGGAGATTAGCCTCCATAATTTGGGTGGGTCTCATCCAACCAGCTGAAGGCCTTAAGAGCAAAATTGAGATTTCCCTGAAGAAATTCTGCCTGTGGACTGCAGTGTCAGCTCCTGCCCAAGAGTTTCCAGCCTGTCAGCCTGCCTTATAATACCAGATTTGCTTAACCAGCCCCCACAACTGCCTAAGGCATCCATGTTCCTTGCCATATATAAGTAACACCCCAGGGGAGATGGAGCAGATCAGTGCCATACTGAAAACCTAAAAGATACAGAGTGATAGCCTCAATCATATATTTGGGAGTTCCTGTATGACCAGATTAAGGATCAGCTGGAGCTTGGTTTACAGATAGGTCAGCTCAGTATGTGGGTACAATGAAGATGAATAGTGTCTACATTAAAGCCACATTCTGGGGTGGAAAAGGAAAATTTTTCTGATGGACAGAACCACAAGCAGTGCACTTGACTTGGTTTAGAAGTGGCCTGATGTGAGACTATTGAATATATATTCTTGGGCAATAGTAAATGGTCTGGCCATCTAGTTTGCCTGGAAGAAGAAGGGCTGGAAACTCAGAGATGAGGAGGTCTGGTGTAAAGGCTGTGGACTGACATGTGGGAACAGGGAAAGCATGAAGATTTCTACCATCACATAATAATGCCTATCAGAGAGCATCCACCATGGGAGAGGCACTAAACCACCAAGCAGACAAAACGATTCAGCCAGGTGAACAGGCCTTCTTTAATGGCTACCAAACAACTGGCATGATGGACACACAAGCAGAGTGGTCACATGACTGATGAAGGCTCTGCAGCAAGAACTCCTGCTTACCAAGGCTGATCTAGCAGGATTCCTCTGAGGCAACTTTGGCTCAAGGACTCACCATTGCTTTTGCTGAAACATTCTTAGAATTCCACAGCAGTCTAAGACTTTTCCTACCCAACTTTCTTTCTTTACTTCCCTGTCTTCTCCACAGGTCAGACCTACATCAGAGTCTGACAGCTTTCCCAGACTCCTCCAATTCCCTCTCAGCAAGTATCACCCTCCTCCCCAACCCACCTTCCCCCAGGGGAAAAAAAAAAAAAAAAAAAAAAAACTCTTACACATCTAAAAGCCAAACTAACACATCAGGTAACCAAACTTAGTGTACTCACTATTAAAGCTCTAGTCCTGTTTAGAGGGTCCAAATTCAATTTTTATAATTCATCAGGTATGTTAAGAGCCTGTGAGCTAGTTCCTACTAAACTACTAAATGACTGATTGCTAAAACAGAAGGAGAACACTGTCAAAATGGGAAAGAACTGTCAAGCAAACCAGACAGATATGCAATGGAGTAGACAGGGTGCTCCCATCCCAGCAAGAGCAGCCATGTGAAAAGCAGAGTAAACCCCAAAGTAGCCTGCTACGCCTGGAACATAGAAAGCGAGCTGGCTAGCCAACCCAAATGTCCATCCACTGAAAAATGGATAAACAAAATGTAGTATATCCACATAGCAAGATTTTATTCAGCCATAAATAGAAAATGCAGTACTGATACATGCTAAAACATGGATGAATCTTGAAAACATATTAAAACATAGCAGACACAAAAGGTCACATATTATATAATTTCATTTACATAAACTGTGCAGAATAGGTAAATTCATAGAAATGGAAAGCATATTGGTGGTTGCCAGGGATGAGGAGGAGGGAATACAGAATAGCTGCTTAATGGGTTCAGGATTTCATTACGGAGTGATGAAAATGTTTTGGAACTAGATAGGAGTTAAAATAGTTACTTTTGTGTCATGTGAAATTTCACCTCAATAAAAATAAATAAATAAATAAATTGCAAGGAGAAATGCAGAGACACATATGAACCAAAAAAGCCAAAAAAAAAAAAAATTTAAATTTTCAAATACAGGAAGGGGTAGAGAGGCATTGAGCTGATGTTATGAATCATCACATTACCATCAAGCTGTCTAAACCTAGTTAGGCTACACTTCTCTGCTCTATGGGTCCACCTGACAACTGGAAAGGTCACTGAAAAGGCTCTTAACATCTAGAATAAAGGCTAGAATTCTAGAGCTACCTGGCATTTCCCCTTTCCTGAACATTTCATCATTAACTGGGGCCATAAATTCAAGGGCCACACTTATGAACCCAAGTTCAGGATATATACTCTAATAAATACCAAGCATATTCCCAGGGACAATAGATTTTGCTCAAAATTCCAGGACATTCGGCTCTTGAAAGTACAGCTCTCTCAATGACTCTAATACTCAAGGGATGGAAGAATGTAGCCTCAGAGATTTTACACACAGAAACAGTAAAAGTGTAACTGAATTCGATTGCCTTTTTAAAATGCAGTTCATTTTAATTCAAATCAAGCAGCTGCCCAGGCTGCAGCTTCAATGATGTTTGCGGTCACTGGGATTCAAGGGGTCCAGGTCTCGGGAGTGCCGTGCCTTTTTAGGCCTATGGGATTTATCCCGGCTCCTACTTCTACTTCTACTTCTATGGCTATGTCCCTCGTGCCGGCCAGAATGTGCATCTGAGCTTCGACCTCTGTCCCTATCCCTGTTTTTTTCTTCTCTTTCTTCCCTCCTGCTTGAGGACTTGTGCTCATGCTTAGGCTTCTCCTTCCTCAGCTCCCTCTCCCGGTCCTCTGCTCCCCGACAGGCTGTCCTGACCTCAGGGGAGCTGAGGTGGTGCTTCCACACCTCCCTGGACTCTGGCTTCTGACCCCTGTCTGAGTTCTTGCTGCTGTACTTTTTAGAGCCAGGGTCATCCTTCTCCTTTATTGTCTTGCTTCCGGGAGCTGAAGAGGAGGCCGGCTGCTCTGCCAGTACGTCCCAATCAGTCTTCTCTTTGCCTTTCTTTCTCTTCTTTTTTTCCTTTTTGTCTGGAGGAAGAAAGGGATGCAATCAAGAAAAGGAAAATGGACCTATAGTGAAGTGTTTAAACACTCTTAAGCTTAATTCGTACCAAGCAGGATTTTTGCAAACTCTTTTCAGCAGAGGATACAATCCCTAAATTCAAACTCTCCTCATTATATAATGAATACATGTGACTTCAGACATAATAAAAACTGTTAGCTGAAAAGAAAAAAAAATTAAAATTAAATGTTTCAACCCCACCATGACTTCTAAAAAATACAAAGAAAGAAAAGGAAAGTGGAGCCCTGGCCGGTGTGGCTCACTGGACTGAGCGCTGGCCTGCAAACCAAAGGGTCACTGGTTCAACTCCCAGTCAGGGCACATGCCTGGGTTGCAGGCCAGGTCCCCAGTAGGAGGTGCATGAGAGGCAACCACACACTGATGTTTCTCTCCCTCGCTCTCTCCCTCCCTTTTCATCTGTCTAAAAAAGAAATAAAATCTTTTTTAAAAAGGCATATAGAGGAGATGGAGGCTAAGCAAAAGGAAAGCATCCTTGGCAGTAGTGTGATAGTCTAGCCTGCCAGAAGAGTGCCTCTGAGAAGCCAAGTTCAATCTGTCACCCTTGATGTGCCAAGTTGCTGTATAAGGCAATTCCTACCCTTAATTTCCTCTTAAAAGTTCCTACTTCCAAATACAGTAACTTTCTGAGATACTAGAGGTTAGGACTTCAATGTATGAATTTTAAGGGACACAATGCAACCCATAATATTAGCCTTCTGCTGAAACTACCTCTCCTTTCCCCATTCAAGTAAGGTTCCCCACACCTTCCCCTCCTCCACACTTAAGAATTAATTATCAAGTCTCAGTGAATGCTAGGAAGATCAAACACTAACACTGCCCAGAATCTCCTCTTAGGTCCTAACACTTTACCTTTTTTGTGTTTTTTGGTGGGTTTGTCATCTTCAGAGCCCTCAGATGAGTTCTGTGAGGGGGTGTGAGCCCCACAGCCCTTATTCTGAAGCTCTCTGGTCACAGCATCCATATCTTCTGAGTCCTTAGGAGCCCGATAGTTAGACACATGATCTACTCGGATAGTTCTTCCTTTGATCTAAGATAGACAGGCAATGCTTCAGCAAAGACAGTCATCCTATCCAACTACATGACCCCAGTTGCAGAGAGCCATGGTATGAACTACACCCATGACCTTCCTGCTATTTTAGTTCTTGGAAAACCCCTAAAACAGACCTAACTGGTGGGTCACGGCACATACCTAGATATTAATTCACTCAGCTCTCAGGACAGCCAGGTGGGGGCTTGGGGCAGCTGGAGCCATGAGGCAGTTGTACTAGGCAGCCTCCACAACTTACCCCAGGGTGCCACACTAGTATCTTCAGGTTTTACATGTGCCATGAAATGAAAAAGACTGAGGTTCTGTCCACAGGCAGCAGAGGAAAGTGTGATAATCTCCATGTACAAACAGTGAATTAGCCTCAATCTGTAACATTAATTTATAGTAAAATATACCTTGGCAGCTAGAAGAAATCTTGAAATTGAACCCAGTACTACAGTTGCTTCCTCAACACAGCAATTAGGATGAGGCCAAGGTAGACCAACAATTGGGAGGGGGAAAGAAATCTAGAACCACTGTCTTATTTTGTTTTTTCTTTTTTTTCTAGCTATATTTAATCACTTGGTTAATTCATCCAGTACTGAAAAGGGCACTGTCTTTTTTCTTAAGCCCTCACGCCTTGCTCCACCCCCACCCCCCAAAAACAACTGGCTCAAACTGATATGTTCAATGTGAATCACACTCTGCAGGTGAGCAAATAAATAAATAAATAAGCCCTCACTTAAAACAAAAACATACAGGCAGTTACTGACTTATTCTATAGGCAAAGCCATCTGAAATTTGAAAAGTCTAGCTTTTATATTTCTAATACAAAAGCACATTTTTATTCTTACCTTGGACCCAAGCAGCTCCTATCATCTTTCCTATTCCCCATTTCAAAACATCTTGAAAACCTTCCTTTTATGGTGATTCCCTTTGACTGCTGGCTCTCTTAAAAATCAAGCCTTGTCCTGGCTGGTGTGGCTCAGCTGGTTGGAGCATTGTCCTATAACCAAAAGGTTGTGGGTTCGATTCCCAGCCAGGGCACATACCCACGTTGTGGTTTGATCCCCAGTCCAGGTGCATACAGGAGGCAACCAATCTATGTTTCTGTCTTACATCAATGTTTCTCCCTTCCCCTCTCTCTAGAAGCAATGAAAAATGTTTCAGGGGAGGATTTGAAAAAAAAAAAAACCTGTTCCACCCTATTTTATAGTCTCCAACTGTTCCACACTGTGCAATCAGTGACAAACTCTCCAACTCAAGAGTCACCTCCTGGCCTGAGACAATGCTTGTTCATCGCAGGGCTTTACCTAAATGAGTGCAGGGACTCCATGGAGCACAGATAAGCCTGACTTTACCCAATCCCTTTTCTTAGCCCAATGTCTCACTGACAAGGGTTGGATTTATTGGGAACAGAGGAAAGAAAATTTCAGAATGAGTTACTTTTCTAGACTTTGTCATCAGATTTTAACTAGATACTATCCAGGGCTCAGTACTGATCGCTAAGTCTGTGGAGACATATGACGGACCTACAGAACTGTCGTAGGTTGTGAAGCCATGACAGAATCCTAAATCCCCTGACACAGGACCACATGGAAAGGCAGTGTTCTGCTAGTCTCTTTGTTCTCCAACAAACCAGAGGTAAGAGTGAAGTGTTAAGGATGAAAAAGTAAGACATAGAGGCAGGGGATGGGAGGAGAGGAGGCATGGTTCCTAGGCTCCTAGAGAAATAGTTGTTAAGAGATGGGGAAAAGGAACAGGATGGAAGGTCATGAGCAAGTAGAATTATTTCCTGGGATTATTTACTGGTCAGTATGTCCACACAACTCTACAACTCTCACAACATACTCAGCTGACCAATACTATACTTGAGCCTGTGGAGATTAGGTGAAAAATGAACCAAACTGCTATACAATCAAAGTCTAGCCCAATCCTGCTCAGTAAGAACACTCACCTTGATCCCATTAAAATTGTCAACAGCCAGAATTGTGCTCCTCTGGTCTTCATAGCAGAGGAAACAGAATCCTTTGGATTTCCCAGTCTTCTTGTCCCGTACCAGATTAATGTTAACAATCTCCCCATATCTATTTATTTTATAAAAGAGTAAAAACACTGTTGGTTTAAAATGCAAAAACTTTCTGAATGGATGACAAAATAAAATAATTCAAATAATATAGTTTGCACAGGAAAAACATCTAAAACAAGATGACATAGAAAGGTTAAAAATAAAACAATTAGACAAGTATATAGCAAGAATAGCCAATTAAAATAAAAAATAAATTCAAGCCCCCCCCAAAGGTCCTAAAAGATAACAAAAATGCAAGTCGTGAAATTTTATTCATAAATTAACAAATAAAAATTTAATTAAAAAACTATTAGAAATACAAAGAGAAATTAAGTGAAAATTATGACAGATTTTAATATACCACTTTATAACACAAAGTTGACAAAAATTAGGTCAGGGGAATTAATATAATTAATATATAATTATATATAATAGAAATACAAATAAACATATAATTAATACTATAACAATTAAAGTGTTAACATATATTACTGTCAGACTAGTAGATAGAGAGATATATTTGAATCTTATAAAAAAGCAACACTTTCTTCTCAAGAATCTATGACACATGTATTAAAACTGACTACAGCATAGGTCTCAAAATAAACTTAGAACCTGAAACTACTATACTGGTTAACAAATGAATGAAAGAAAAAATAAAACATAATAAAGAAAAAGTCAGTGGCAGACTGTTTAGAAAATTACAAAAATGAGAATAATAATATATACCAAAAGTTGTGGGATGCAGCTAAAACCATACTCAGGAAAATCTGTAACCTTAAAGAAGTTTACTCTTAAAAAAGAATGAATATAAAAGAAAGCAAATCTAAGGAAAGCATATGAGCATTAATAAAATTCTACCTTACTTTTTATCCAAAAATAAATTCCAGATAAGTTAAAGCATCACAAATTAAAAAATAAGTCATAAAAATCAAATGGGAATTGATGGATACATTATATAACATGATCGCATACACACACCTGGGCCTGAAATATAGCATCTTACTTAATAGAAATTACTAGAGATGCTTCAACTAAGATCAGGAACTATTTAACACTACTTAACATTGTAGGTATTAGCCGAAGCAATTAGTAGAAAAGAGATATAAGAAATGAAAAAAATAATAAAACTATCTCTGTTTTAAGATCATATATAGTAGCAGTGTAGAAAACCCAAGAGAATCACTGATAAGCAATGATAAAAACAAACAGCATAGGGGGTTCAAGATGGCGGCATGGTAGGAGGACGCAGATTGTCTTTCCTCCTGCACATGGGAGAAAAAACCTAACTGATCTACAGAGGAACAGAGCAGATAGCCAACAATACGACAGTATATATGAAAATAGGAGATCAAAATCCGTAGCAGACATTGGAAAACTAGACGTGGCAGCCGAGCGACCGGAGGTGGCCCTGAGACGGGACAGAGGCGACCCGGCGACCGGAGGCAGCTCTGCAACCGACCGGAAGCGGCCCGGCGACCGGAGGGGCCTCTGCAACCGACCGGAGGCAGCCGTGCGACCGGAGGGGGCTCTGCAACCGACCGGAGGAGGCCACGCGACCGGAGGCGGGTCTGCAACGGACT
Organism: Glossophaga mutica; assembly: GCA_039655065.1. Classification (NCBI taxonomy): domain Eukaryota; kingdom Metazoa; phylum Chordata; class Mammalia; order Chiroptera; family Phyllostomidae; genus Glossophaga; species Glossophaga mutica. Next base: position 27,923,051 of record CM077318.1, read on the forward strand.
GGAGGCGGCCGCGCGACTGGAGGCGGCTCTGCGACCGGGTTGGAAGCAGCCCTGCGGCCAGAGGCAACCCTGCAACTAGAGAAGGGGACTCTGGAAGACCCGGAGCTCACATCTGTGATCCTGGGGTGAGTGCGCGCAACTCGGGAAACTCTCGGAGCCCACGCCCGTAGTCTCAGGCGGGCGCCTGCGCCCTGTAGGAGACCCGGAGCTCACAGCAATAGGCTCGGGGAGGGATGGATCTGTAAGAGATTCCAGCTGAAACCCATAAACTCTGGAAAGCTCGCCCCCTGCAGGAGGCTCAGAAATCACACCCAAGGCCCTGCATGGAGAGTACGCCATTAGCCCTGGGGACAGTCCTGGGCTGGCACTGAGGACAGTAGCCCAAAGCTGACTGAGTGAGGAACAGGGAGAAAAGCGGTACGAGTCACCTCGCAGCCTGCTACAGCCAGCAAGTCCAGAAAATCCAGGTTGGCCTGTGTGAAAATAGCAAGAGATTTTTTTTTCTTCTTCTTCTTCTTTTTTTTTTGGGGGGGGGTGTTTTGTTTCATTTTGTTTTGTGGGTTTTTTTTGATAGTTGTTTTTTGTCTGTTTAGTTGGGTTTTTTGTTTGTTTGTTTGTTTTGGTTCGTTTTTCGTTTTTGTGGGGTTCTTTTTGTTTTGATTATATATTTTTTATTTCTTTATTACTTCTACCTTTTTTATCCCTCAATTCCTTTTGCTTCTCTTTACTTCTTTCTGGCTTTATTCCTTCTTCCTTTCTTTCCAATTCTATCTCTCCTTCCCTCCTCTTTTTTTTTCTTTTTTCTCTCTCTTCTTTTTTCACTTTATTCTTTTCTCTTTTTGAATACCCACGAGTGAGGCAAAGAAATCCTAGAACTGTGGAAAAACCAGAGTTGGACCAAAAGAGGGGGTATTCCCACAGCTGAGACAGTGGAAGCTGTGAACACCAGGATACCTGAAGAAGACTATAACACTGAATCTCACAGGTATTCCACCACAGAAGTTCACACCATAAACGCAGGTAGCCAGAACAGATCAACGTAAGAAGCAGAGGTTTACAAGAAGAGTCTCACCAACAATGAGAAGACAAAGAAACAATCCCCAAATGAAAGAAAAGGTGGAAGCCCCAGAAAGAATGCTAAATGAAACAGAGGCAACTCAACTATCAGATAAGGAGTTCAAAGAAATGGTTGTCAGGAAGCTCCATGAGCTCTCAATGAGCTACCAGAAACTACAGGGAAGCTACGATGAACTCAGTGCAAACTATATCAACATGAAAAAGGAAATAGAAACTATCAAAAAGGGCCAAGAGGAAATGAAGAATACAATTTCTGAGCTGAAGAACACAGTAGAAGGAATGAAAAGCAGAATCGATGAAGCAGAAGATCGGATCAGTGAGTTGGAGGACAAAGTAGAAAAAAACAGCCAGATAGAGCAAGAAAAGGAAAAGAGGCTCAGAAAGAATGAAGAGGGTTTAAGAGAAATGCAAGACAACATGAAACGTAATAATATCCGTATAATAGGAATACCAGAAGGAGAAGAAGAAGAGCAAGGGATAGAAAACCTATTTGAAAAAGTAATGATGGAAAACTTCCCCACTTTGATGAGAGAAAAAGTCACACGAATCCAGGAAACACAGAGAGTCCCTATCAAGAGGAACCCAAACAGGCCCACTTCAAGACACATCATCATTAAAATGGCAAACTTCCAAGACAAAGAGAGAATCTTAAAGGCAGCAAGGGAGAAAAAGGAAGTAACATACAAGGGAGCTCCGATAAGGTTAGCAACTGACTTCTCAATGGAAACGCTCCAAGCCAGAAGACAATGGCAAGAAATATTCCAAGTAATGAGAACCAAAGGCCTACAACCAAGACTACTTTATCCAGCAAGGCTTTCAATCAAGATAGAAGGACAAATAAGGAGCTTCCCAGACAAAAGAAGTCTAAAAGAATACACCTCTACCAAACCAGTACTGCAAGAGATACTAAAGGGACTGCTTTAAGGAAAGAAAGGAAAAGAGAGAGTGAGGAACACAGATACGAAAATGGCAATGAATCAGTACCTATCAATAGTAACCTTAAATGTGAATGGATTAAATGCTCCAATCAAAAGACATAGAGTAGCTGACTGGATAAGAAAGCATGACCCACACATATGCTGCCTACAAGAGACCCACCTCAGGACAAAAGACCTACACAGACTCAAAGTGAAAGGCTAGAAACAAATTTTCCAAGCAAATGGACAGGAAAAAAAGGCTGGGGTAGCAATACTCATATCAGACAAAATAGACTTCAAAAGAAGAGCTATAAAGAGAGACCCAGAAGGTCACTTCATAATACTCAAGGGAAGAATCCACCAAGAAGACATAAACATTGTAAATATATATGCACCCAACATAGGAGCACCTAAATACATCAAGAAAATCTTAGAGGACTTCAAGAAAGATATTGACAGCAACACAATTATAGTAGGAGATTTTAACACCCCACTGTCAAAAATGGACAGATCTTCCAAACAAATTATCAACAAAGATATTGTGGCATTGAACAGTACTCTAGACGAATTGGACTTAGCTGATATATATAGGGCCCTCCATCCCAAAGAAACTAAATACACATTTTTTTCAAACGCACATGGAACATTTTCAAAGATAGACCACATGATAGGACACAAAACAAGCCTCAACAAATACGAGAAAATTGATATCATACCAAGCATTTTCTCCGACCACAAGGGACTAAAACTAGAAACTGACTTGATGGGGAAAATCCCCAAATCATCAAAATCATGGAGATTGAATAGCATGCTATTAAACAATGAATGGGTAAAGAATGAAATTAAGGAGGAAATCAAAAAGTTTCTGGAAACAAATGAAAATGAACTCACAACAACCCAAAACTTATGGGACACAATGAAGGCAGTCCTCAGAGGGAAGTTAGTAGCAATACAGGCCTACCTAAAGAAGACAGAAACATTTCTAACAAACGACTTAACCCTACGCCTACAAGAACTCGAGGAACAACAACAAAGACAGCCCAGGGCAAGTAGAAGGAAGGAAATAACCAAGATCAGAGCAGAATTAAACAACATAGAGACTAAAAGCACAATCCTAAGGATCAATGAATCCAGGAGCTGGTTCTTTGAAAAGATAAACAAAATCAACAAGCCTTTAAGCAGGCTCATCAAGAAAAAAAGAGAGAGGACTCAAATAAACACAGTCAGAAATGAAAGAGGAGAGATTACGACTGACACCACAGAAATACAAAGGATTGTAAGAAATTACTATGAAGAACTGTATGCCAAGAAATTTGAAAACCTAGGTGAAATGGACAAGTTTCTAGAAAAATATAACCTTCCAAAACTCAATGAAAAAGAAACAGAAAGCCTGAACAGACCAATAACAGATGGTGAAATTGAATCAGTAATCAAAACACTCCCGGCACACAAAAGACCTGGACCAGATGGTTTCACAGGAGAATTCTACAAAACATTTAAGGAAGAGCTAACCCCTATCCTTCACAGACTATTACAAAAAATCCAAAATGATGGAAGACTCCCAAACTCTTTTTATGAAGCCAGCATCATCCTAATCCCAAAACCAGATAAAGACATAACAAAGAAAGAAAACTTCAGGCCAATATCACTGATGAATGTAGACGCTAAAATCCTCAACAAAATATTTGCAAACCGCATCCAACAATACATTAAAAAGATCATACTCCATGACCAAGTGGGATTCATCCCAGGGATGCGAGGATGGTTCAACATTCGCAAATCAATAAATGTAATACATCACATAAACAAAAGCAAAGACAAAAATCACATGATCATATCAATAGATGCGGAAAAAGCATTTGATAAGGTACAGCACCCATTTATGATTAAAACACTCAGCAAAGTGGGAATAGAGGGAGCATTCCTCAACATAATAAAAGCCATATATGAGAGACCTACAGCCAACATCATACTCAATGGGCAAAAACTGAAATCTTTCCCACTAAGATCAGGAACAAGACAAGGTTGTCCACTTTCACCACTTCTATTCAATATAGTATTGGATGTCTTAGCCACAGCAATTAGACAAGAAAAGGAAATAAAAGGCATCCAAATTGGAAAGGAGGAAACAAAACTATCATTGTTTGCAGATGACATGATAGTGTACATAGAAAATCCTATAGACTCGGCCAAAAAGCTGCTCGACGTAATAAATGAATTTGGCCAAATAGCTGGATACAAAGTCAATATCCAAAAATCAAAGGCATTTTTTTATACCAACAGTGAAACAGCAGAAGCAGAAATCAAGAAAAAAATCCCATTCGATATAGCAAAAAGAAAAATAAAATACCTAGGAATAAACCTAACCAAGGAGGTAAAAGACCTGTATGCAGAAAACTACACAACACTGAAGAATGAAATCAAGGAAGACACAAACAAATGGAAGCATATACCATGTTCATGGATCGGAAGAATTAATATTATCAAAATGTCCATATTACCCAAAGCAATTTACAGATTCAATGCAATACCTATTTTTTTTTTAAAGATTTTATTTATTTATTTTTAGAGAAGGTAAGGGAGGGAGAAAGAGAGGGAGAGAAACATCAATGTGTGGTTGCCTCTCACGTGGCCCCCCACTAGGAGCCTGGCCTGCAACCCAGGCATGTGCCCTGACTGGGAATCGAACCTGCGACACTTTGGTTCACAGCCCGAGCTCAATCCACTGAGCTACGCCAGCCAGGGCTATGCAATACCTATTAAAGTTCCAATGGCATATTTCACAGACATAGAACAAACTCTTCAAAAATTTATATGGAATCATAAACGACCCCGGATAGCGGCAGCAATTTTGAGAAAGAAGAGCAAAGTAGGAGGGATCACAATACCTGATACCAAACTGTATTACAAAGCCACTGTAATCAAAACAGCCTGGTACTGGCACAAGAACAGACACGTGGACCAGTGGAATAGAACAGAGAGCCCAGAAATTAACCCAAGTCTCTACAGTCAGTTAATATTCGACAAAGGGGGCAGCAACATAAAATGGAGCAAAAATAGCCTCTTCGATAAGTGGTACTGGGAGAACTGGACAGCTACATGCAAAAAAATGAACTCGAGCACCAACTTACACCATACACAAAAATAAATTCAAGGTGGATAAAAGATTTAAATATAAGCCATGACACCATTAAAATTCTAGAGGATAATATAGGCAGGAAAATCTCAGATATTTCACGCAGCAATATTTTCACTGATACGTCCCCTAGAGCAAGGGACATAAAGGAAAGAATAAACAAATGGGATCTCATCAAAATAAAAAGCTTCTGCACAGCTAAAGAAAACAGTATTAAAATAAAAAGAGAACCAACTGTATGGGAAAACATATTTGGAAATGATACCTCAGACAAGGGATTAATCTCCAAAATATATAAAGAACTTACAAGACTCTATTCTAAGAAGACAAGCAACCCAATTAAAAAATGGGCAAAGGATTTGAACAGACACTTCTCCAAGGAGGATATACAGAGGATCCAGAGACACATGAAAAGATGCTCGATATCTCTAGCTATCAGAGAGATGCAAATTAAAACTACAATGAGATACCACTTGACACCAGTCAGAATGGCCTTCATAAACAAAGCAACAAACAGCAAGTGTTGGAGAGGTTGTGGAGAAAAGGGGACCCTAGTGCACTGTTGGTGGGATTGCAGATTGGTACAACTACTATGGAAAACACTACGGAATTTTCTAAGAAAACTAAAAATGGACATACCTTTTGACCCAGCAATTCCACTGCTTGGATTATATCCTAAGAATCCTGAAACACCAATCCAAAAGAATCTATGCACCCCTATGTTCATAGCAGCACAATTTACAATAGCCAAGTGCTGGAAGCAACCTAGGTGCCCATCAGTTAATGAATGGATCAAAAAACTGTGGTACATTTACACAATGGAATTCTATGCAGCAGAAAGAAAGAAGGAGCTCCTACCCTTTGCGACAGCATGGAAGGAATTGGAGGGTATCATGCTAAGCGAAATAAGCCAGGCAGTGAAAGACAAATACCATATGATCTCACCTTTAACAGGAAGCTAATCAACAAAACAAACAAACAAGCATAATATAAACAAAGACACTGAATTTGAGAACAGTCTGACAGTGTCCAGAGTGGGAGGGGAGGGAATTGCAGGGGAAAAGGGGAACAGTTTAGAGCAACAAGTATAAAGGACTGATGGACAAAAACTATGGGGGGTGGAAATGGGAGGAAGGTGGGGAGGGCTGGGGTGGTGGGCTGGGGCGGGGTAAAAGACAGAAAACTGTACAATATGAACAATTAAAAAATACTGATTAAAAAAAAAAACAGCATAACAATTCAGTAAGGTTCCAGGATATGAAGTTAACAAAAATAAGTCATCCTCTTACATACATGCAATTATCAGATTAGATCAATCAGATCAATATTAAAACATATAATCAATGTATAAAACCTATATAAAGAAAATTTTTTAAACTGCTGAAAGATACAAACATACATTTAAACAAATACAAAGACATCCCTTGTTCTTGGATAGTATGAGTCAACATCATAAAGATATCAAAATCTGCCCCAAAGTTAATACTGAAATTTAATGTAATCCCAATTTTAAACACCAGTTGTGTTTTTTCCCTGGAGCTGGGTAAGTTCATTCTAAAGTTGTGGAAAAATTAACAGAATAGCTGGAGAAACTTTTTAAAAAATAGGGAGGAGTAACTCTCCCAGGAATTATACACACTGAAAAGCTTCTATGATTAATTCAGGTGGTACTGGCACGGGAAGAGACAGACAGACCAATAAAACAGAATAGAAAACCAAGGAAGAGACTTAGGTATATATGGAAAAATAATATACGATAAGGATGACATCCCAATTTGTTGGGGCGGGGAGAATACAGGTATTTTTATTAATATTGTTGGGACAACTGGATAGCCATTTGGAAAAAAAAAGAAGAAACTGGATCCATCTTTCAAACTATATATCACAATAACCCTAAATGGATCAGAGAGTTCAATGTATGAAACTGAAACCATATAAGTACTAGAGAAGAACACAGATGGGTGGGTAGGGAGAAATGCTTTCTAATTATGATTCCAAATCCAGAAGCAATTACAACAGACCACATAAATTTGACCACATAAAATACCAGAGGGGGAGACGATAAAGTGATAACATGAGGGAGTTTTTGGAACTGTTCTCCATCCTAATTGTGGGAACAATCACACAAATCTTTCCTGTATTAAAACTCATAGGACTGTATGCCTCCGAAAAAGTTCATTTTACCATAAGATAATTTAAACATATGAATGAATATATAAAATAAAAATAGTAATTCTGCATAGCATAAAATCACAATAAGCAAAGTCAGAAGACAAATGACAAACTAGGAGAAAATATTATTTGCAATTTACTTCACAGATTAAGGATCAGAAAGCTATTATTTTTCCTTTTGCTATAAAGGACATTATCAAGATAACTGATAAAGTTGAATAAAGTCTATAGATAATACTACTGTATCAGTGTTGATGTCCTGAATTTGATCACTACACTGAGATTAAAGCAGAAAATGTTCTTGTTTTGGGGAAAATACATATTGAAGAAATTAGAGATAAATGGGCATCAGGTCTGCAACTAAGTCTGAAATGGTTCAGAAAAAAAGATAATATGTATCCATGGAGAGAAGCAACAATAAAGCAAACATGGTAAAATGCTAACATCTGGGGGCTCTGGGGAAAAGGGATAAAGGTATCCTTTGTACCATTTTATAACTTTGCAGTTTGAAGCCTGAAATTCTTTCAAAAGAAAATATGAAAGAAAGAAGATTATAGGAGCTGGCCTGAAAGGACTCCTAATAGACCAAATTGGAACAATTTGAGCATCAAGAAATAATAATGATGGCACTGTAGTGTAACACACTGAATGTTTATAAAACAAGTTCACAATAATACAATACATGTGTTAGTTGACAAAGTGTTATAACAAAGAGTTAACGTCCTTAATAAATGAAGGGCTCTTTACCAGTCAATGAGAAAACAAGGAACACACCAATAGAAAAAAAATAGGCAAAGGATATGAATAGACAATTGACAAAAAAAGAAATAATAACGGCTTGTAAATCTATGAAAAAAAATGTTCTACCTCACTGATGATGAAATAAAGGCAAAGCAAAATAAAATGAGAAGCCATATGGCAAATATTTTTTAAGATAATTGTTGCTGATTAGGAGTCAGAAAAATGAGCATTCTAGTGAGAGTGGAAATTGATATAACCTTTTCAGAGAGCAATATGGCAATGTTTATAAAACATCTTAAAAATGCTGACGTCTGGATCCAGTGATTTCACCAAGGAAACCATCAGGAATGCGTACAAAGACGTAGGTAACACAGTGAACATGGCAATATAATTTATAACAGCTAAATATTGAAAATTATGCCCAACATTTTTTAAAAGATGATAAAGAAGTACACCAAATTGTTAAGTTTTCATTAAAGTACGTTCTATTTTCTTCTTTATACCTTTTCTTTTCACCAAACTTTCTATAATGACTACACATACTTTGATAATCAGAAAACTTGCTACACCCTGTTTGCCATGGTCCTCTGCCTGTACATGCTATCCAACTTCTCTGCAACGGTCCTCTGTTCCTGTAGGCTACACAACTCAGGGGCCATGGCCCTCTGCTCTTGTGAGCTGCCGAGGCCTTCTTGCCCTATGAACTTTCTAATCACTCTGTGCAGCTCTAGGGTTATGTCCAGCCCCTCTTCTACCAGCTGCCACTATCACTGTGAGCTGCCAAGTCCCCCTCCCACCCAGTGCTGCCGCTATCATCTCATAGAATAAAGACCATGAGGCTCTCCTATTTATCTGTGTTCCTCATCAGCCTGTGAGTCTCAGCTTCCGGGTAAAGAGATCAGTTCTGCTCACCGACCTTATACTCATTTAGAAACAAAGAAAGCAGACTACTGCCTAAACCTTTTGCTTTCTTTCACCAATTCCTTGGTGCTTTGCCCCAATTCTACAAGGCCACAAAGTTGTGGGCCCAGAAGCACCCTGTCACCATGAATTAGTTACTCCTAGTTTGCAGGAGTCTGAGGAAGATACATAGTATCTTCATGGGAGTTGCAATCTGTTTCGGTGTAGGCCCACACTGAACAATCCCCAGTAAAAAAAGCAGTAAAAATAGAACAAACTCTCCAAAACTGCCTCCCAAAACATCCAATTTCTTGGATTTTGCATATTGGGAGAATTCTAGAATCATGTCCTGTGACTGACCTAGACTAGAGTAGGAGCTCTGGCCCTCCCCATGCAGGCATGCCAGTCAGCCTAGAATTAAACAGTCGGCCTAGAATTAAAATAAACGGCTTTTGTGACGCCACAAAAATGCATTATGGAAGCAAAATACTCTGACAACCCTAAAGGCAGGAAATGAAAGAGGACTTACTGTGAGAACACACAGATGATGTCCCCTTCAGTCAGTTCATAAGGAAGTCCTCCTAGAATGGAAAACCACATTTCAGTTCTACGAACACCTACCAAGTGTCCATAACATAACACACACGAAGCCAGGCACTGAGAGTGCAAACAAGAGTAAGCCACCGGACCTGCCCTCAGAGAACTAACAGTCTGATGCAATAACAGAAGCATACATAACACTGCAACAATAGTACAAACATGGGGTGACTGAGTGGAAAGGTCCAAGTCACCACTACCAAACTCATCCTCCTCATCCCTAAACTTCTATGGACAAAGCAGACTGTTTCCAGCATAAAATTCTCCTCCCACAAACGTATCTTGAACTCACCTGCTCTTTACTCACAAATTCACCACTAAGATCCAAAATCAGTTTAAATATGCAAATGTTAACTCCACCTCACATAGACGAAGTATTTTATAAAGACAATCGTTAAGCATTTCACAGAAAATAAGTTCCCCTGTAAATGTTTCCTTTCTCACCTGTGAAGTGGGGATATGAATACTTACCTCACAGAATTGTTATAAGAATTAAATAAAACAATGAATATAAAGTGCTTAGCACCATGACTGGTGCAATTGTCTTCTTGAATAAGCTGTCAAATTACTGGATGTGACACAAAGTGAATGTACAGATGGTAATACGACCATGGACAGAAGGCAGCAGCTAATCAGATGAGGAAAATGAATTCTGAAGGAAGGGGACTGAGGTGGGGGGGGATTAACAGTAATATGTGATAGTGGTTAAGACCATGAGTTCTAGAATCCCATAGTTCTGGATATTCTACTTACTAGTTTTGTGACCTTAAAAAGTCCATTAACTTCCCAGTGCCTCAGCTTTCTCAGCTGTATGAGGGGAAGGGGATGATGATAATGGCCTCAGACAAAGAAAGACAAACACCATATGATTTCACTTATATGTGGGATCTAAACAGCAAAATAAATGGACAAACAAAACAGAAACAGACTCATACAGAGAACAGACTGATGGTTGCCAGAGGGGAGGGAAGTTGGGGGATGAGGGGAAAAGGTGAAGGGATTAAGAAGTACAAATTGGGCCCTGGCTGGTGTGGCTCAGTGGATTGAGTGCCCACCTGTGAACTAAAGGGTCACCGGTTCAATTCCCAGTCAGGGCACATGCTTGGGTTGCCAGCCAGGTCCCCAGTAGGGGGCGCCCAAGAGGCAACTACACATTGATGTTTCTCTCCCTCTTTCTCCCTCCCTTCCCCTCTCTCTAAAAATAAATAAATAAAACCTTTAAAAAATAAAGAAGTACAAACTGGTAGTTACAAAACAGTCGCAGGGATGTGAAGCACAGCATTGGGAATATAGTCAATAATATTGTAATAATTTTGTACGGTGTTGGATGGGTAGCAGACTTAACCAGGTGATCACTTTGTAAGTTATATAAACGTCTAATCACTATGTTGTACACCTAAAACTAATATAATATTGTACATCAACTGTAATCGCAAAATAAAAAGCTACAAAAATAACAGTCCGAGAAACAGTGGCAAAATTCTTGGTACAGTGAATGGCAGGCTGTAACTATGAGACCACTGATTTGGTAGGCAAAGCAAACTAGACATGAAGGAGAAGAGATGGAAAACAGATTTATGGGCAGACAGCAGAAAGAAACAAAAGCAGGTGATGAATGTCAGGAAGAATGAAGAGCGGAAAAACTGAAATGTTACGAAGCAAGGCAGGAGAGAATGAGGAGCACTATGGGAGAAAGACGTGAACCTCACCCAGGAAAATCCAGGCGCTGTCTTTGTACTCTGAGTGCCAGGACACCTCATCCGCCACCCCGAGCTGGACCTCACGTTCATTCAGCTCATTGATCAGCTTCACTTTAGTTAAAGGGCTGCACAGGGGGCGGAAAAGGGGACAAGTAAGTGCGGCCTGGCCTGGGGTAAGGAGAGCAATAGAGGAGTCTAATTTTCTAGTCTTCGAGCCACTCCCGCCCCTTGGCCGGGCGGATGCTCTACCACATCAGCCCCGTGGGTCACTCCCAGCGGCCCACCCCCAACCGACCCCTACCGTTCCCACAGCTCACCACTGCCCCCCCCTTAAAAGAAGCGGAGGCCTTACTTCATCTCCGCGGGTTCCCGCTCAAGAAGGTGAAATTCTCAATGGGCGTGGCTGCAGGGCGCATGCGCGGCTCTGGCGTGGCGAGCCCATTAAATTCTGCGTAGCTCGCGCCGCGCCGGAAGTGCTCCGCTGCTGCTAAAGGCTCCTTCGCTGCTCGCGACAGCCCCGCGGCCCAGGGGCACGGCGCCTGCGCACTAGTGCAAGAAGCGGCTTCCTTCTTTGGGCGGCGGGGTGGGGGTAGAATTAGCTCCTCCAGTGAATTTTTATCTGCTACCTAGCTACCTTTCTCCGTGAAATGGGGCAAGGGTGTGAGCCTGGTCTACTACAAAACCCCCAGTTCCTGGACGACGCCTGGCAGTGGTTGGGTTAACTCTAAACGTTTGCTGAATGAATGTTAAAAAACGCTCCTGATGTAATGACTTTATTCCCGGCCTTCCCTCCCGATGCAAATCCCCACTCAGGCCAATCACTCACGCACACCATCAAGGCATCACTGTTCAGGAGTTACAGCAGAAAAGTAAAGAAGATATGTGAGAGGGTAAATCTTTTCTGTTCCTCAATTCCAAAGCATAGGTAATGGACCTCTGGGCTCTACAGGCTTACTTGAATACATAGTTTTGTGTAAGAGTTGCTACACTCACCCTTTTCCATAGCCTCTCTCCCACTTAAGCAGAAGGCAGAAATTAATATTGTTAAATTAATACCTCACACTTGAGTAGATAATGCTAGGTTATGTGCTAAGCCATTTGCATATATTAGCCCCTCGATCCTCACAATAACCCCATAAATTCCGTAGTTACCATCACCATTTTATAGAAGAAGAAACTGAGGTTCAAAGGAGTTAATTAACTTGAAAGGTACTCCGTCTCTACCTATAGGGTCTGGTTGATGTAATCAGTCCTTACTGAGCATCTGTATTTGTCCTTTACAGCAAGTCTGTAGACAGGAATATAAGGCTGGGTTCTTGGCCCTCAAGGAGCTAATAATATTCTAGAAGAGACAAGATCTATTTGCATGATAAACTTTATACCAGAAATAATCAGTAAACCATAGAGGAGATGGTGGTATATAATGTGTGATTTAAGCCATATTGATGATTTGAATCCATCTTGCATGTGTCCACATCAATATCTGGTCTCAAACCGTGTATGGTCTACAAGTGAAGGTCCAGAGCTGTGTAGTTCTGTGTAGGCCTAATTCTAAGCCCTTCATAAAAACACTTTGATGATGATGGTGATGATGATAATTGTACCCTCAACAACTCATCATGTACCTAATGTCCTTACAAGAAGCAGAACAGTGGCTTCATTCATTCTCTGCCCCTCCTCACTCTAACCCAGCTATTCATTAACTTTGTAGAATTATCTTAGCAATGAAAACTAAACAGTGACAGATTGCCTATGGGTTTTATCTGCTCCTAGGAATCTTAGGTTGCTTAGCTGTACAGTTGGAGTGGCCCCTGCAAAGTGGTAAATTAGGATGCAGCATTATCTGGTTGGATTCTTCAGGCCACTGTGAAATGAGAGAATTGAGGCAACACCTGGGCCTTTCTCATTACAATTCAAAAAGAAGCTGAAGCAAAAGAGAAGAGTAAGACCAATGAAAAGGAAGGACAATTTAGGTTGAGGGAAACATTTGAAGACTGCTACTATCCAGCTGGTGGGTTCAGCAGAGATTTTCGGAAGCTAGGAGAGCTCAAAACTGTCGCAGTTTGCTTGGGACAACTCAGTGGGTATGCTTGAAATTCTTAGAAATTGGTAGGTTAAATGATCCCTAGAGAGTTTCATAAGTGAGTGGAAAGGAGATGGGGGTCCAGAGGACCCCCTAAACTTAATGTCTGAGAAGAGGAACAGAGTTTGCCATCCAAGGTGGCTATTAGTGATATTCACAAATAACATTCATTTGGCACCCACTGTATGCAGACCTCAGTTCGAGATTCTGCAGGTAATGCTAAGGAAGCCAAAGGCAGTCCCCACATTCAAGGAAAGGCTGTACAATGTGTCTAGCCAAATTAATCTCTCCGCTTCACAGTCCTTCTGTTTCAAGTCATTATTGCATGCCTACTAACTCTTTCAGCACTCTCATAATTGCCCCAGCCCGTATTCTCCAGCCTTCCCTCCCACTGATCCCCAACACAACTCTTCAGTTCCAGCCAGGCTCCACTTCTATTCATTTGCTCCAGGGCCTTTTCATTATTCAACCTAGATACCTCTGCTGAGAGAGCCCAATACCTGGGACCACTCTCTCACTGAATGAAACCTGCCCGAACTCCAAACTCCCATCAAGGCATCTCTCATGCAGGAAACTTTTCCTGACCTTGCCAGCCCACAGTGATTGTTCCCATTTCTGAACTCTGCAGCACATCACAATTATTTTATGTTCTCCCCAGCCCCAGAAAGACTTGAAGATCATAGAAAGTAAAAGCTCTGAATTTTTAATTGCTCAGCACTCCGACCTCAAATATTTTCCTGTACACATAGCAAGCAACCAATACACTTACTGGTTAAATAAATTGAAAGTACACCCAACTATGGTTACTTTTAGGGAAACAGATGATTAAAGGAGGAGAGGGGTTTTTCTCTTTCTTCCTTTCTATACTGTTAAAGTTTTCTTACCTTTATCTAAATATTGCTTACATTTTTATTGCCATGTTATCTTGGCAGAGAGATCATAACCTTTATATTCTCACTTTTGTCTTTCATACATTCATTCAAATATCTGTTGAACAACTATAATATGCTAGACACTGTTTTAGGTGCTGGGGTTATGACAGCAAACAAAGCAAGCAGAGTTCCTGTCCTCCTGGAATTTACATTCTTGTTGGGAAAAAGGAAAATACACATATAAACATATATTTAATGTTGATAAGTACTATGAAGAAAAAATAAAGCAGGGTAAGGGGACAGAGGGTAAGAGTGTTGCTTTTTTTATAAAGGGTGATCAATCAAAGAAGGCTTCTTTGATAAAGTGACATGGAGGCAGAGACCTACTAGAAGATGGGGAGCTATCCATGGTGTATCTGGGAGAAGAGTGTTCCAGGGAGAGGGAATGGTAAGTACAAAGGTCCTGTGACAGGAGTATATTTGAAAAACAAGGAAACCAGAGTGGCCAGAGAGGAGCAGGCAAAGGGGAGAATATTGTGAAATTTTTATTTATTTAACAAAATCTGATTTAGTACCCACCATGTACCAGACACTGTTCTAGGTACTTTATACACATTAACTCATTTACTTCTCACAACAACCCTATGAGGTAGACACTATTACCCCCATTTTTTTATGATGAAACTGAGGCACAGAGAGATTAATTCATTTGCCCTAGGTCATTCAGCTGGTAAATGGTAGAGTCAGGATTTGAACCCAGGTAGTAGAGCTCCGAAGTCTGTATCCTTAGCCACTATTCACAATATATGTGGGGATGAAGGGAGAAGATCAGGCAGGGCCATGTTGGGTAGACACTTTGGATTTTGCTCAATGTGAGGAGAGAATCCACCAAAGAATTTTATTCTGACTTACATTTTAAAAGTATCACCTTGGCCACAGACAGGAGGGGCAGGGAGAGCAAGCAGATGGTGGGGGGCATCTGGGATAGAAGTGGCAAGACTAGTTAGGAAGCTCTGCATTAATTCAGGCAAAAGATGATGGTGGCTTGCCTCAGGATGACAGCAAAGGAGGTGGTGTTTCTCCTTTTTAAGCTAAAACACATATTAAAATAAATAAGAACACTCATGAAACCAACATAAAGGTATATACTGTGTTTATGAGTGCTTAGGTGCTGGGCTAGATGCTGGGAATACTGCAGTGAACAAGACCATAAGACCCGGTCCCTGCCCTTGACCATCTCGCAATGTTGCCAGATAATTACAAATATGAATAAATACAATGCAGAGGGATGAGTGTCATAATGAAGGTGTGAGTGAAATGCTCTTGGCACCAGATGGGAATTATTTAATTCTGACTATTGAGGGTTAGAGGGAGCTGGAGGTAGAAAGCAGACTGTTGGGGGGAAGCTATAGAGACAAGTGACAGTTGAATTGGGTCTTGAAGGCAGTCACCATGTAGATGGAAGACAGGGGATGGGTGCCATGCAGAGAGAACATTTCGAGCAAAGGAACCAGCAGAAGAGCCTCCAGAGGCCAAAGCATCAAAGTGTGAAAAGTGTATGGTATGACCAGATAATAGAATGGGGTCAGGCACCCCAGGAAAAATGGAAGAGTTCAGGTCATTTTGTGAAGGGCCTTATAGATGAAGCAGGACATTCAGATTCCAGCCTGTGGGCACTGAGAAGTGATCATATGGTTCAATCATTCAGTCATTCAGCCAACCAACAAGGCAGCCACTTTTGTTGAGAAACTGCTATATGCAGACACTGAATTAGGTGCTGAGAATACAAAGGTGAACATGCTCAGTCTCAAGGGAAAACATATATGTGAAAAATACAATCCAAGTATGCTCCCTTGACCCTGGGAATGCAATGATCATTTTATTTTAGATCACCTTGGAACCAGTATAAAGGGTGGATTGAAGGCACACAAATCTTGATTTGGGGAGACCAGTTGACTGTGATGAGCAGAAACAAAGTCAACAGATTTCCGTGGCATAACATGTTGAATAAAGCAGATGTGGGTAGTGAGGAAACATCTAAGAGTGATGCTGAGGTTTCTGGTTTGAGAGACTAGTTGGGTAGTGAAACTCTTTGCCAGAGTAAGAAAGGCATGCAGGAAGACCGCTGTGGGGGAGAATGATGAATTCAGCTGGCAAATTGTTGAGTCAAAAGTCCCTGAGGACCCCAGCTGATGTGGTTCAGTGGATTGAGTGCCAGCCTGCGAATAAAGGGGTTGCTGGTTCAATTCCCAGTCAGGGCACATGCCTGTGTTGCAGGCTGGGTCCCCAGTGGGGGACACGTGAGAGGCAATCACACATTGATGTGATTAATCTCTCTTTCTCCCTCCCTTCTCTAAAAATATCTTTTAAATAAATATTTTAAAGGAAGTCCCTGAGGGGACAACAAAGGAGACCATGGAGGAGGATGAAAGATAAGGATAAAGCAGCAGGAGAAAGTCAATTTGAGAAGAGGGCAAGAGGTGACCAACATTGTCAAACATTACAGAAAAGTGTTCTTCGTAGAAGCATCTTTAGTTTTTCAGTGTTTTCAATCACTTATTTCAGTTGATCCACAAACAATGTCACCATCACAATAGTGGACTCTAGAGGACCCATATATCTAACCAACATGCCATCCTGTACTTGCCTGCCCCCACACTGAAGACTTTGGGATAATGCTATCTGATGGAAGCAAAATAGAATCCTAAAAGTGTGGGTGTGGGCCACACTTCCCTTGAGTTGAAGAAAACTGATTAAATGCATTTGTTTAAAGATCTGTTTCTTAATTGTAGGTTGCCTAGAGAAATAAAGGGAATAAGAAATGATGCATTGTGCTTACAGAGGATCGCTTCCAGAGATATCAACCTATATTCATGATGCGCGTATATGAACATGTGCATTTTTATTTTATTTTTTCTTAAAATGTATTTATTTTTTAAACATTTTTATTGCTGTTCAAGTACAGTTTTCTGCCTTTTCCCCCACCCCTCCCTATCACCCCAGCCCTCCCCACCTCCCTGCCCTGTTTCTGCCTCCCCTTGTTATTGTCCATGTGTCCTTTATACTTGTTCCTGCAAACCCTTCACCCTTTTCCCCTATAATCCCCTCCCCTCTCCCCTCTGGTCACTGTCAGCCTGTTCTCAATTTCAGTGCCTTTGGTTATGTTTTGCTTGCTTTGAACGTCTGCATTTTTAGAAGGTCCACAGTTTATATCAGATTCTTAAAAGGTTCCATTATTCAGAAACAACAGCTAAGTACCACTGGCTTAGAGCGTCTAAGGGTTTTCTGTGAATACCGTCATCCACAGATAATTGAGAGCAGTTTGCTAAGCTTAGCTGGAAGCTGTTTAAGGAAAATGTGCATGAGTCATATGAACTAGATATGGATGAATTTGAAACACAGCTGTACCCCAGTGGGCTGTACCCCAGTGGGCTGCCCCCCGGCTCGGCACCACTGCTTGCTCCCAGCAATCTGATATGTAGGTGAATAGCTGGATAGAGAATTACAAACTCTTGAGGAAGAATACAAGTTTCTTTCAGGGTAAAGTATGCCTTCTAGAAGACACACAACAGATGTCTTCATACTATCTGTCTGTCATTTTTCACCCTTCCCCCCATGTCCAGGCCAAAGCACCAGCTTTCCATACCTCAATCAGCACAAATTTCAGAATCTGACAAAGTTTCTGATGAGCTGACTTAAAAAGCAGAATCTAGTTCCAGGGAAGAAAGGGACAGAGTAGAGAAGAAATTGCTGAGGGAGTATATGGCTCTGGTCCAAATGGATCCTACCTGTCATCACAAATCACATTTACTCTAAATTCATAATGTGAAGTCCTCATTTGGCATGCAAGCCTAAGTAGCATGCACGTGGAATTGAAATGAATAGAAGAAACAGACCCAGTGTGATGAGGAGCAGAGCTAGGCTGATCTAATTGGAGCTGAATGGAAAAGAATTTTTGAGGGATGATGGGAACCTGTCTAGAGCAGGTGTTCCAAAATGGTCATCACAATTGCATCTAAGCAGGTAAATATACAGAGTAGACACTCAATAGACTAATGACTAATACCCCACACCCTGTTCTCCAAAAGATTCCTTACATAGTCAGCTTTTACCCTCCCCTCAGTCATTTTCACTATTCTGAGCCAGACATTTTCCGGGGTGTTCGGTTGCTGAGACAGGTCATAGGATGCCATGTTGAGACCAAGATAAAGAAGCCAGTTACCAGGAGTGCCAGATAAAACACTGATCCAGGGAATAGGAGGTACTCCGCACATTAGGGAAAGGAGTGGCCGGGCCATGGGGCAGAGAAGCCAGATAACTGAAACATATCATTGTGAAGACAAGAGCAGATGGGTGGTCAGAGAGACCAGTTGAGGGGTGAGCAAAGCACTCAGAGATGAAGCACAGAGCAGGCTTGTCTCTGCTCAAGTCACAATGTCATTGTATGTTGTCCTGCAGCATTCTTCTTGTGCATGGTGGGGGCTAGCATGCCTTGAGAGGCTGAACACAAGTTTTCAAAGCTGTGGAATGATGCTACACATTTTTCATTCTATTTCTGTTCAGCAACTTACTTTCTGGAGAGACCAAGTTAGTAACAAATTAGAAGAATGTAGATTCTGAGGCTTGACAGAACTTGGGTTCAAATCCTAGTTCCACCATTTTCTAGCTATAAAACCCTGGGCAATTTAATTGGCTTCAATTAATTTCTTTGTGCATTGGTAATAATATCACCTCACAGGGATGTTGTTAGAATTAAATATTATGCACATAAAGTTTGTCTGATAACAGGTAGGTATTACTAATTTAATAATAATTTCTCAGGCTCCAAATACCCCCAGTCATTGTTACAACCCCGCAAATTGTTGCCCCCAAATCTTAACCCCAGCTCTTCCTCACAGAAAAGTTGGAAATGGCTGTCTGAGAGATGGAGGCCTGCAATATATGATTCAGGCTAAAATGACCCTGTAAGTACAGTCTTTCTTAAAGAATAACCCTCAAGAAAGACTTTCCATGGTAAAAAAAGTATCAATTGAATGTATATTTTTTTACTGTCACCCCACCCCATTCCATAAGCCATGGGAATGAACCAAAAATGTGTGTGCCTCTTTACCCTTCTCCTACTCTGTGGGAGAAGGAAGGATTTCAATGTACTAGCCCAACAATATAAATAAATGAATGGAGCAAAAAGGGTCTGAGCCCTGAGTGGAAAATGAAAAGGTTTTCATACTCATCATGCTCCTCTGGCCTGCATGAAGGCATGGCTAACACAATCAAGCAACCCAGAAGTGCCTAGAAGGATCTTTCTTTTTAGAGGCCCTCCAGGTATACATAGCTAGGTGGGAGCAAAGCCATTTCAAGGATTGCTTTCTCCTTGCAGATTGCCTGCCCTCTGCTGGGCTCCCTGGTCATTGGCATTTTGGCATCTCAGGCCTTCAAGGTGCTCTTTTCTGGTTAAGTAGAAGCCTTTGTAGTATCACAACCAAATGTCTCTTAGGCAGGAGGCACTGCCAAGCAGTGATATAACTAGGATCAAGTTTTTCAATATTAACCCTTTAGCTTAGTCTATTAGTTTCCTATTACTGCTGTAACAAATTATCACAAACTTAGTGCTTAGAACAACACACATTCATTAACTTAGAGTTCTTAACATCAGGAATGTGAACTCAGCTTCACTTGGCTAACATCGAAGTACCAGCAGGCCTCGTTCCTACTATAGGCTCTAGGGGAGAATTTGTTCCTTGCCTTTTCCAGCTTCTAGAGGCTGCTTGAAATCTTTGGCTTGAGACTCCCTTCCTTGATCACTCTGAACTCTTGCTTCTGTCATCATATTCCTAATACAGCTCACTCTGATCTCCTGCCTTCTTCTTTATAAAGACACTTGTGATTGTATCATTGGGTCTACCCAGAAAATCCAGGATAATCTCTCCATTTTAAGAACTTTAATCGCAATTACAAAGGCCCTTTTGCCATGTAAGGTAACATACTCACAGGCTCCAGGGATTAAAACATTTACATCTTTGTGGAGCATTATTTACTCTACCATACTCAGGCTTCCCTAACACAGATAGCAAAATGACTTTTGGACCAGGAGTGAGGATAACTGAATTCCATACCCAGTTCTGCTACTCCGTCCTAATTGGGTAATTTTAGGCACATCCCTTTGCCTCTCCAAGACTCAGCTTTTTTCCTTGTAAACTGAGGATAATAACATCTACCTCACAAGGTGTTATGTTACTTGAATGTATGAAAAGTTCTTTCCAATCATAGTAAGTAGCACTGAGTAAGCACTCAATAAACATGCTGGAAAAGGGATGTCAGATGGGGAAAGACAGGATGAGCAGTTAGAAGGCCATAACACTACTTCAGATAATGAAATGCTAAATAAGAGAGGCAATAGCAAGAATGGAAAGCAGGAGCAGGAAAACAGATGGAGAGGTATATACGAGTCCAGCTTTATATACTTCCTTGGGCGCAGGGTAAAAATTATTCTAATTTTCCACAATCATTGGGCTTTAGCAACAACAATAACAACATAAAGGGCTTGTACTTAATCTCAGCTCAAGCACCTTTAAAAAAGCCCAAAGCATAAAAATGTCAACTTGAAGGTCACAGGTAGTAGGATGTGCAAAGGCACAAAAGCACATAACTGGCAAGAAAAAGAGACAACATGTAGTTTCTATGCTTGATATGAGATAGGACAAACTCTTGCTGTCTGTCCCACACAAGCTGCTGGCCTGTGTGCCAATTTCCAACACCTACAGCTTACAAGCTCTGAGATGTTGGGCAAATAAGTCATCTACTCTGTGTGACTTGGTTTCCTCTACTGTAGAAGGCTAGGTCTCTTTCCTCAAAATGCCTCCCACTTCAAGGAGAGACTAAGACCTCAAATACTGATTCTCCCACCCTATCTTGCCCTATCCTTTCTCCCTGTCCACACACAAAGGTAAAAACAATATGAGCAAAAGCAAATATATAACTGTATATATCAATATATACACATATATAAATATACATAACTACATCACATAAATATACATATATATAAATATGAATATACACCACATTTTTGTTTGGTCTGGAAAAGACCTTTTCAAAATGGTGGCTAAGCTGAAAGAGGGAGGGGGAATTTTGAGGAGGTTTTTTCCTTTGAAATTACTTGAATGCATTCTCACTGGGAAACTATATATAACAACTCAGAAGTATTCAAAGTAAATTGTGACAGTGACTCCTCACTTCCCCCACCAATCCTACCACCCTGCTCAAAGTTATTCATTATCTGTTAACAATCTTCTTTCTATACATTTATACACAAATATAGATGGGGTCTGGGGTTTTTATTTTAATAAATGAGCCCAGACTCTACATATTGATGTGCGACTTGATTTATCAATCAGTAATATAGCTTGGAGGTCTCTCTGTGTCAGGACATATAAACCGTATCCCATTTTTTTCTTCACACAGCTACATAATATTTCATAGTTATGGATGTAACAGTCTAGTCATTCAGGAAGATATATTAAATGTCACTGCTGCTTTTGTCCTTGAGCAAGATACAGCCAAACAGATGGATGGTCTAGGCACCATGAGAAATCAGGCACCATTTGCCTTGGATATCTTCCTAGAGCTCCTTTTCCAGGGGCCTGTGTTGAAGCCTGGTGTGTCCTCCATTCCCATTCCAGCTGAAAACTCTGGTCATCAGCCCCATGCACTCAGTGTAGATGAAACACTCTTTTGTATCCTTGGTGACAGCCCAGTATGACCAGCCTTTAATGCATTTGTTATGGGATAATTTGACCAGAGAATAAACCCTGTCATCCTTTTCTTTTTATAAAGATTTTATTTATTTATTTTTAGACAGGAGAAGGGAGGGAGAAAGACAGAGAGAGAAACATCAATGTGTGCTTGCCTCTCCTGTGCCCCCTACTGGGGACTTGGCCTGCAATCCAGGCATGTGCCCTGACTGGGAATGGAACTGGGGACCCTTTGGTTCACAGGTCTGCACTCAATCCACTGAGCCACACCAGCCACGGCATAAACCCTGTCATCCTTTTTCTTCCTCAACTGCAGCTTGTTAGTCCTGTCAACACTCCGTTCCAGAGACTCTGAGAGACCTCAGCCCACTCCAGTGGGGCAGGACTATAAGGACCAGCCACCAATCTCCCAGTAAGGAACCCCATTCTCTATGGCCCTGACCTCATAGTATGGGCACACCCCTAGGATGCACACATGAGCCATGTGGTATTGTCAGAAAGGGGGTAGAAAAGACCAAGGTGGATAGAGAAGGTGGATATATAGCTAAAAAAGAAGGGAGGGAGCTGAGGGAGGGAAAAGACTCCAGGGGCCTATCAAAAACAGGTTGTGTAGGGACTAAAAGATAGTTCGATGGAAATAATGATGTTTTTGCACCACTGCAGGAATTCCATCTAAGACCCTCTAGACAAGTGAGCATTCAGCCTTTGCTTGCATACTTCCAATGACAGGGATCTCACTAGTTCCCAAGGCTTCCTAGATTAGTTTGAGTCAGCTTGTGGGATCCTGAGAGGACAAGACAAATAGGAAGTGTTTGTGGCTAAAAGAAAAGAAATCTCTAGGGCATGAGCAAAGGAAGAACAAACTGAGAAGAGCATCTGCTGGGGCGGGGGTGGAGGGAGAAGAGACCTGAGAAGAAAAGAATACCAGTGTGGTAGGCAGAATAATGCCCCTCCTCAAAGATATGCACACCCTAATACCCAGAGCCTATGAATATTTTACTTTACGTGGCAAAAGGCACATTGAAGATGTGATTAAGTTAAAGGGTCTTGAGATGGGGAAGATATGGATTATCCAGGAAGATCCAATCTATTTACAAGGGTCCTTAAAGAGGGAGGCAGGAGAGTCAGAGTCAGAGAAGGAGATGTGACTAGAGAAACAGAGGTCAAAGTGATGAACCATGAGTTAGAGAATGGAGGCAGCCTCTAAAAGGTGAAAGAGGCAAGGAAGTTATTAAACTCCCTTAGAGCCTCTTGAAGGAATGGAGAGTTGCCAATACCTTGATTTGAGCCCTTTAGGACCTAGTTTGAACTTCTGACCTTGAGAACCTGAATAAATTTGCGTTGTTTAAGGTACAAAGTTTGTGGGACAACTACAATAGCATAACCAATCAAATATACTTTAAAAAAGATACTAAGTCTGTGGTAGCTTGTTACATCAGGAAAGAAAACTAATACAACCAGGCACCTGAGAGTAAAAAAATGGAAATAACAATTTTAATGTGCATAGAGATCTCCTGGAAATATGCTTCAAATGGAAGCTCTGCTTCCATGGGTCTTCAGCAGGGCCTGAGATTCTGTATTTCTACCGAGTTCTCATGTCATACCAATACCTGCTCTGATAAACACTTTGAATAACAAGAGACTAGAAGACACACAACAAAAATGCCTATGTAACATTTTACAGTTTATGAAACCCTTTCATATCCATCATACCTCATTGTATCATTCCCACAACCCTGTGATGTAGGTACTATTATTCCCATGATACATATGAGGAAGCCAAAACTAAGTCAGAGAGGTGAAGTCGTTTGTCCAAGCAAAATCGCAGAGACAGTGTCGGTTCAGCCCCCAGGTGTCCTGGCTCCAGACGCTGTCCTTTTGCCATTGGACAGTGGTTCTCACCTTTGCACAAATATTTGAATCACCTGAAGTTTTAAAACTCCAGATGCATAGGTCACACCCCAGACTGATGACAGTAGAGTCTCTTGGTGTGTGACCCAAATGTCAATATTTTTGGAATCACCAAGTGATTTCACTACACAGCAAAGGTTAAGAATCACCTCACTAAAGTAGTGATTCTCAAAGTACGGTCCCCAAACCAGCAGCATCAGCATCACCTGGGAACTGGTTAGAAATGCAGATTCTCAAGCCCACTGAAGACTTAATGAATCCAAAACTCTGGAGATGAGGTCCAAGCCCTACAGGGGATTCTGATGCACTCTTAAGTTTGAGCATTAGCTTGAAAAAGGCCATCTTGACTATATGCATGGAGTCTAGGCTGGGGAAACAAAAGCATATCTTAAATCCAGGTATAAAATTAGGCCAAGTGCCAAGCAACTGAAATCAGCATTCTAATGGATGTTACAAATAACAGTTATAAGGCTGGCAACTGGAATACCAAGTCCCCACACCACAGCCTTTCTGATCCTTTATAGGAGAGACATTTGCCAAAGGCCCACTCATTCTGTTAAAACATCTGAGTATATTTGCCTCCAACCCTGCACCTTGCTCCACTCTGTCACTTAAAATAATCTTTCCCATTTGTGCTCTCATCCGAACGGAGTAAATAAGCTTCTAGCCACCCATTTCCCCACCCCTTTCTTCTTCGTATCCAAGAAGAGAACAGCAAGCAAAAGGTTAGTTCTAATGTACCCGAGCAAATGGATAGGTATACAACCTAAAATAGGAGTGACCCACAGAGCTGCCCTCCAAGCCCATCTCACCTGCTCCGATAACACCACCACCCTTTGTTGGGAAATGGAAAATTCCACAACCACACATTAAAGCAGACACTTTTCTAGAATGCAGTCCACCTCCTCTTCTCCCGTCCCAGAAATACTTCAGGTTTACAGGATCGACAAAGGCAAGAGTACATGATAAAGAAAGGCAAGGCTGGCAGCCACTACTCATGACCAGAAAAATGGCCTGACATGGTGCAGAAAAATTCACAATGAGTATACCCAACAGAAATGGATGCCTTAGACAGGGATGGGCTCTGTTCTAAATGGAATGAAGCCTATTAACAATTATCAGCTTTGTTTTTCCCACCCTTATAGGTTCTCAACTAATTGAGTTCTGAGGGATGAGGAAGAGGGGAACAGCACACCCTGTTTCAGAGAATTAGAATCGGAGGCGTTAGGAAGCAGTAACGGAGAATTGGTTATTAAACAAATGCTTAATTAAGCTGAGGTTAGTTGTTAAGCTCATAGTTGAGGCTGAGAAAGAAAAGAAGTGGAAATTAATATCCAGCTATGGTGGAAGAAAAAGTGTGGTTAGACTCAATTACATGTTCTGCCAGACAGGAGGCCTGCTGAATGTTCCAGTCCCTCCAAAGTCCATCAAGCATCAGTGAAAGGAGAGAGCGCCTGGCGAGACAGTGTGCACTAGGTACTCGAGAGTTGTCTAGTAACTTGGTTGTTGGAGGGGGAGGGATTAGCTCAGGATCCAGGGGAGGTCTGCACGGAAATTGCTGCCTTCAGAGAGCTGGGGAGGCAAGAGGCTGAGGGCTGAAAAAGAGAGGGTGAGTGATTATTAATAACCAACAGGATCCCAGAGATGGCAAGCTGCCAGCCTGGACTACCAGTGATGACCAGAACTGTGCTGCAGCTCTGAATTCACAGCTCCTTCTCCCCCAGCCCACAAGAATTAGAGTTGAAAAGACAGCATGCTCTGGTAAGTGGAAATCCTGACACTTCCAGAGATGGAGTCATCTTTCCCATTTGGAGTGATCCTTGCTGTCCTGGCCTCCCTGATTATTGCTGCTAATGCACTAGTGGCAGTGGCTGTGCTGTTGTTGATCCACAAGAATGGTGGTGTCAATCTCTGCTTCACCTTGAATCTGGCTGTGGCTGACACCTTGCTTGGTGTGGCCATTTCTGGCATAGTCACAGACCAGCTCTCCAGCCCAGCTCAGCCCACAAAGAAGACCCTGTGCAGTCTTCGGATGGCATTTGTCACTTCTTCTGCAGCTGCCTCTGTCCTCACAGTCATGCTGATTGCCTTTGACAGGTACCTTGCCATCAAGCAGCCCCTCCGCTACTTCCAGATCATGAACGGGCTCGTGGCTGGAGCCTGCCTTGCTGGGCTGTGGTTGGTGTCTTACCTCATTGGCTTCCTCCCACTTGGAATCCCTATGTTCCAGCAGACCACCTACCAGGGCCCCTGCAGCTTCTTTGCTGTGTTTCACCCACGCTTTGTGCTCACACTCTCCTGCATTGGCTTCTTCCCAGCCCTGCTCCTTTTTGTCTTCTTCTACTGTGACATGCTCAAGATTGCCTCTGCGCACAGCCAGCAGATCCGAAAGATGGAGCATGCAGGAGCCATGGCTGGAGCTTACCAGTCCCCACGGACTCCCAGCGACTTCAAGGCTGTCCTCACTGTAGTTGTTCTCATCGGGAGCTTCACTCTATCCTGGACCCCATTTCTTATCACTGGCATTGTGCAGGCGGCCTGCCAGGAGTGCCACCTCTACATAGTACTGGAACGATACCTGTGGTTGCTTGGTGTGTGCAATTCCCTGCTCAACCCACTCATCTATGCCTATTGGCAGAAGGAGGTGCGGCAGCAGCTCTATCAGATGGCCCTGGGAGTGAAGAAGGGGCTTGCTTCATTACTTCTTCTCTTGGGCAGGGATGGTGGCCCAGAGGTGTCAAGGGAAAGTTCCTGTCACGTTGCCACTGTCTCCCACCCACAGCTTGATGGCTAAGATGGTAAGGGCAAAGAAGTTCAAAGTGCCTTTCCCTCCTCTCTCAGGGTCCAAAATAGTAGATCAGAAGGAGCGAGAGGAATGAGAGTGCTTATTTCAGGCAATGGACCACCCCTCACACCACCTCACCCCAGACTGATAGGTAACTGATGCAGAGTGCTGACTTTCTTCTATAATGTTTCCTCATTTGCAAATCTCCATTCCTCTCAGTCCTTCTCTTGCAATGAGTCTGTTTCTCCTGTACAGGTATACTTACTTAAGGTAAGAAATGTAGTACTATAAAGATGCTTAACAGTTCAACTTTGTTTTTGAATACACTAGAGGAGCACCATTCAATAGAAATATAATGCAAGCCACATGCATAGGTTTAAATGTTCTAGTAGCCACATTAAAAGGATTTTAAAAAAAGAAACAGGTGAAACTAATGTTAATGCTTCATTTAACCCAATATATCCAAACATTATTTCAATGTAATCAACATAAAAAACTATTACATTATTTTTCATGCTAAATCTTTGAAGTTTTGTGTGTATTTTACTCTTACAGAATATCTCAATTCAAACTAGCCATATTTCAAATGCTCAATAGCCACATGTGGCTAGTGGCTACCATATTAAACAACATAGCACTAGAGAAATGAAGTTCTGTTGTTTTTACTGTTTACTATAGTGATTGCTTTGGTAAAGCAAAAAGTCCTGTCCCCTGATGCAAATCAGGCATTTTAAGTAGGGAGTTTGTATAAAATGTAGGAACCTGTATTAGATTCTAAAGCATATCTTTCCCCATGGTGTTCAAAACAGTGTTTCTTTGGGAAATAGCCTATCTTGTGATTTTTTTCTATTAAACCTCCCAATCCACCACTTTTCTAACCCTGTGATGCCCCTTTCCCTCAGTTGGCCTCTTACTTCACTTGTAGCTACTTGATGATGACAATTCTGAACCACAAATTCTGAGACACTGGAAGGGAAAGGAGAGGAAAAGGGGGTATATGCCAAGGAAGGCACTACCAAGCTCTCCACACTGGGCCCACTTTGCTCCTCAGAGCTTGATCGACCTTCTTCCATTTACTCTCAAACTTTCATTTTCCTAAGAAACTTGATCACATAAGATGTTTCCTTAATGGCTCAGGAGACCAGCTGAGGAGCAGGTGCCTCTTTCTGCTCTCTGTGGGTACGGAAAATGACTGTTGGCATCTGGGAATTATGCTCAGGCTCCCTCTGGGAAACCCGGCAGCAGAATTCAAGAAGAGTGGGGAAGAATCTCAGAAACTATGCTCAGCCTTCCTGGGCTGTAACCCTGTCTTCAACCTCCTGGTTTCCACAGTGGATTCCTAGAATTTTTGTCTCTCAAGACCCTAAACTAGATTATCTCCCTAGAAAGCTGAATAAAGAGGGCAAGAAGAAGCCTCAACAGTATGGATTAATTTGTCTAGGATTTGGTGCCAAAACAACCTTGGAAGGTTAACTGCTCTGTATCTCTAAAATGATGGCCTGAGAATACATTTGAGTCCAATGTGTAATTTCCAGAGACCCATGAAATTTTTCATTCAGATCTCAAACTGTGATGTTCAGAAGCTGGATGGAATCTGGCATTATCCCTCTCAAAAGGATGGCACCACACCATGACACTTTGCACTTGGGTTTTAATTCCCCTTCAACCTTAGATGAACCCCTAGTTTGCTTTCCCTAAACTGTTCAAAGGTTAATGATTATCCCTTTCAATTTCCATACTCTCGAAAATTTCCTCCCATCTTCATCTTCTACCTTCAGTACAAATTATCTGTTTCTAATTTATTCTATTTTTTAAGATTTTATTGATTTATTTTTAGAGAGAGGGGAAGGGAGAGAGAAAGAGAGGGAGAGAAACATTGCTTTGTGGTTGCCTCCCACGCACCCCCTACTGGGGACCTGGCCTGCAACCAGGCATGTGCCCTGACTGGGAATTGAACTGGTGACCCTTTGGTTTGCAGGCTGACACTCAATCCATTGAGCCACACCAGCCAGGGCTCACTAATTTATTCTAATACATAAACCCTCCCTTGGCAGATCTTTTTGCAGTGGCTTTGCTTACCCCTCTGGCCCAGAGGAGGACTGTGCTTG
This sequence comes from Glossophaga mutica, assembly GCA_039655065.1. NCBI lineage: Eukaryota > Metazoa > Chordata > Mammalia > Chiroptera > Phyllostomidae > Glossophaga > Glossophaga mutica. The sequence continues at coordinate 27,951,801 of CM077318.1, forward strand.
CCTTCACCATAGTAGGCTTTGTGTTCCTTGACAACAGGAGAACTTTTTCACTGTCAAGGGGATGATGGAAGCCAATATGATTTGAAGTGTTGAGTGCCGAGCAAGGACCAGTTATGCCAGAAATAAGGCACACTCTTGGATTGGGTTGTGAATTACTGGAAAGTAGGTAAAACAAAAATAGTAACTGGGTTTTTGGACAAAACTGAAAGCTGCCTCCAGTGAGTGTCCTTCTTATTGGTGGTTCAAGGCTTAATTTCCTGGCTTTGATGCAAAGAATTTATCTTTCCAAGGTAATACAAGCAAAGTATAATGGAAATTAGCTAATTACAGGGTAAAGGCAGGATCTGAGGGGAGGCTAGGTGATTGTTGTGTTATTAGGTCTGAGAAACCCTGCTATCCCTGGGAGTCAGTATGCACAGTGGAAAAATCATGGGCTTTGAAGTCCAACAAGCCAATGTTCAAATTATGACTCAGTCATTTAAATTCTCAAAGCTGTAGTTTCCTCATTGGTAAGACTGGGGTAATAATGTCTGCCTTCTATGGTTATAGTGAGGACTAACTCCAACAATGTATGTGAGAAATGCCTAGTAAACTACAGCACATTGTTAGTGCTCAGAAAATGTTCTCTCTCTTCCTTCAAAATCCAGAAGAATAAAACATCAAACTGGCCAATTTAAGGGTACCCATCATATCTGTAGATGTTATGACCTCCAGGACAAGGACAATTAGGCCCTGAATTGTGAATTCCTCAATGCTTGAATAAGGTTTATTAAAATGAGTGATGAGAGGTGACTCAGGTTGAAAAACACAAACAGTAAAATCTAATATTTTAGCAGGATCAAGGCAGAGCAGATACAAGCAAGGCACTATTATCATACACTTGGGCTTAAGAGTAACTGAACTTAAAAACACTGCATATAGAAAGCCACCGCAAGCAGAGATACAGAATGCTATGCAAAAGTCTAGTGGCTTTCTTTGACACAGCTTCCTTCACAGATAAGGGAACGCACTGGAGAAGAAACATTTGGATTTCATTCATGCATCCAATGTTGTCTCTGGATGGACATAAAAAAAAGCCAGATCCTGTTCAGCAATTTGATCAAATTAGCCAAAAGATATTAAGATCTCATAGGACAGAATTTAGGTCAATTGGTCCCATGTACAATTTCCATAAACAGCTTATTGTGAATTTGTTATGAAAATTGTGATGACTAAGTTTTATACTGATTCCTCAGGTAGCTAACATTATACATAGCACAGCTCAGTTTCAGAGGACTACTCTCAAGAACATTAAGAACACACAGCACTCAGAACATGTCCAGGGGCATTTTGAGTGGTCTCACAAGTGTTAGAGGCAGGTTTCCCTAGTCCACCAACACTCACCTGCTTGTCCACAAAGCCAATAAGCCCATCTCTGAGAGTTGGCCAGCCAGAGTTAGTCTTGGGATATCTTTTCCATATATGGAGAAGTGATCATGGTTCAAATGGGAAATGAACTCATGACTTTTATTTCATTCTCACTTAGTAACTGGCAAAACTGAATAGAAACCAGTGAAATCAGCAGGCATCAGAGATACTTCACGGACACAAATATAACAAGAGGAAAAATGGTGTTGACAGCTGAGCAACAAGAGCAACAATGGACCTAAGGCCAGACCACAACTCCTTGGCTGCCGTCAGCCACTCACTTATTTTGTGACTCTTTCAATACCTTCCATGTCATCCTTCAAACTTCTGACTGATCTGGAATTTCCTCCTTTTAATTAAAAAAATCTTCATTTGTTATTTCTGCAGTTATATCAACTCAATGATGGTGCCTACAGGTGTCAACTGTCATTTATTCATCTGTCTATCCGTCTGTCTACCCCACAAACATTCATTCAGAATGAGGTATTAAAATTGCCCCAGCTTTCCTGCAATGTTAGAGATATATATTGCTGCATATATAAGTGTAATGCTTCTTTTCTGATTATAAAAGTAATTTTTGCTTATTTTAGAAATTTTTGAAAATTCATAAAGTAACCTATAATTGCATCATCCAGAGATGATCACTGTTATTCTCCTTCATCTGTTTTTTTTCACTTAACATGTTATTGTGTACTTTTTCTGTCATTAAGTTTTCTTCAAAAATATGTCCTGTAATGGTTGCATGTTCTTTTTCAGCATGAGCATATAATATTTTAACCATTTCCTTATAGTTGTACCATTATTTTATTTCCAATTTCTCACTGTTATAATAGCACTATAGATACCCTTATGTATAAATATTTGACATGCCTGTTTAATTGCTTAGGATAAGCGGTATTACTAGGTCAAAGAGCATTAAACATTTATAAGAATTCTGATTCATGTTTTTGCTGGCATTTCTTAAAGTGTAATGTTTCCCTAAGGTATCTGCTAAGAAAAGTCAAAAGTGAGCCCGGAATGAATAGACTACACTGATATGAATATCTCAAAGAAATAAAACTGCAAGATTTTATGAAAGTATAAACCATCCAGAGGGGGTTTACCCAGTTGTTTTTCAGAAAAGAAAACCTATTAATATGTCCTACTGCTAGAGTTAGTCTGCAAGTTTAGAAATCTGGACTAATCTGCACTTTAAGAACAACCCTCACAGTACAATTAGATCATCAACCCAGCGTTGTATGATATTCAGGTATTGATTTCAATGTATTTTCACTCTTAAAATTTTATGGTAGTTGCTTTACGCAATACCATAAAATGCTAAGGCATGAGAATATGAAAACATGATCATATGGAGCCAGGAGACAGGTCTTGATGCAGTTGAGCCTTGAAGCTGTAGTCTCACAGCCTTGCAGAGAGGGAACGGTGTGCTCCACCTAATGGATCAACTGTAGCGGGGTAAAGTGCATGAGAGCTTAACATGCTACTACCCAGCCATATGTCCACTGGATTTATAAGCTGTTAGGACCATAACCAGCCACTGGGCTCAAAGAGCCCTCTCATGAGAAGTCCTAGAAATGAGCAGTGCAGCTGCTAAGGGTCTCAGAGTCTATTTCAATGCACAAAGCTGCTTCTGTATTTTTCCAAAACATTTTCTATACAACATGACAGGCAGAATTCATTTGCTTCAGAGCACTGGAGGGACTAAAATCATGTAAGACCAAGAGCCTGAAGTGGGGGGGGTCTCTTTTATTTGTTTAGGTTTGTTTGTATTTGGCGTATGTCACCCAACAAGCCTGTGATTGAATCATATTTCCCACTTACTGTAATGAATGCACATCAGTTCCAGTTCTGTCTCAATTGTGCTGACATTAGGCACTAAAAAGCTGATAAACACACTGAGATAACACAGTCATTAGCCCAGTAAAATGCCACACTGTCTTACAAAATTGTTCATTGTGCTTTTATCACTCATAATATTTTTGCAGATTTGCCCACTGGGCCATTTAACAAATACTGAAGCACTTCCTACAGAAAAGCAAACTGGTGTCATATTATCTCAGAGGAGGTTTAGAAAGTGAGAAAACTGAACCAAGAAATTATTGCTGAATGGCGAGCAAATGTGAAAAAGACTTAAAATCCAAAATTCCAACTACTAAAGTATCTAAGATTATCAGATCCCTTAGTAGTCTTATACACTGATGTGTTAAATTGGTTTCCTTATTTACTAAATAACTGGGACAGATAAGGATGCATGAAGAGTGTTTAGAGTTAGTTAGGCACAGCCCAAAATACAACTGAATTTTGATGCTGTGACACTGAATAAAGAGAATAAATATCCTTTACTGAAACCTTAGGAGTGAAGATTAATACAAAGTGGTCATTCTGAGAATATATGAATATATTTGTTTTTTAAAAAGCAAAATTACTTTAACTTACATGTAACATCCTGACTGGCTAGGCTAACAAAAATATTATCCCTTATATGATATACTTTAGTGAATAGAAAGAAAGTATTTATAATCAGGTTCATAATAGTTTAATCATTCCTCCCAGAAATTTATAGGACGAACAACACACTTCTTTGCACTGGATGTGAGAGGGTGACAAGCCTAGCTCCATGTTCACGTTATTCGATTTCAAACTAGAGGCATTTGTATCAATTAATTCCAAGTTCTTTAATAAATAGTACAACACACAAGAAAAGGTCCTCTGTGTGTTGGGCTAGTGATGAAGGTGGTCCTGGAGAACAAAGATCAAGAAAGGAAAGAGAGGGAAAGCAGCAGAAAATGGAGAATAAAAATTATACATTTTACAGTCACATGTCTCCAGGAAAATAGTTGAAGTGCAGTATTACTCCAGGAAAACAGTTGAAGTGTCAGAGAGTAACCAACCACAACAACTACTGACCTTCTTTCTCCCAGGGTGCTATAAAGATAGGGGAATTAATGAAATCAATATTCTTTACTGCTCGCCTGCCATAAACTTTAAGTGAGCTTGGACAAGGCTGAGTCAGTACACCTCTAGCATAGTGATTACAAGCATGGGCTCATGAACCAGACTGCCCGGGTTAGAATCTTAGTTCTGCTATTTCCTAGTAACAAAAATATTTTACCTTTCTGTACCTCAGTTTCTCATTGAAAAATAAGAATAGTACCTACCTCATAGAGTGGTTGGAAGAATGTAAACAGAGTTTTATAAACACAATATACTTATAACAGTATCTGGCATATAATAAAGCCATATTAAGTGCCAGTTGTTATTATTATCATTATCATCATTATCGTTATTATAGTTGTATCATGCTCTAGCCTCTCAAATTACAAAAATAAAATGATTAAAGAAAGAAAAAATAATGAAAACTTTTTCATCATATAGCCTACAGATTTTGATCATTATTTTATTCCTTCAAACCCAAGCATTCCTGATCAGAAATGTCAGTCATTTTATCTTCAGGTCGCTGGTAACATGAGGGATTTGCTTATTCCAAAGAAAAAATATCCATGTAATCATCTGGAGTTAATATGAATCAATCTGTATTTTATTACCAAGCCACTTCATTGAAATTCCTCACTAGCCATCCCAATCACATGCTAGTCTTTTAAAAAAACTTGCTTGAGATATAATTTACACACCATAATGATTACCTATTTCAAACATGTAATTTAATGTTTATTAGTATATTTACAGAGTTTGCAACCATCACCATAACCTAATTTTAGAACATTGTCACCTCAAAATGAAATTTTATATCCATTTCCAGTCCCATCCACTCCTCCACAAGCCATAGGCAACCACTAATTTATTTTCTATCTTTATGGTTTTTCCTATTCTGGATATTTAATTTAAATTTAATATATTTTATTGATTATGCTATTACAATTGTCCCATTTCTCCCCCATAATTGCCTTCCACCCTGCACAACCCCTCCCACCCACATTCCCCACCTTTAGTTCATGTCCATGTGTCGTAAGTTCTTTAGCTTCTACATTTCCCACACTACTCTTCCCTCCCCCTGTCTATTTTCTACCCACCATCTATGCTACTTATTCTCTGTACCTTTTCCCCTCTCTCCTCCTCCCACTCCCCTGTTGCTAACCCTCCATGGGATCTCCATTTCTGTGGTTCTGTTTCTGTTCTAGTCATTTGCTTAGTTTGCTTTTGTTTTGGTGTGGTTGTTAATAACTGTGAGTTTGCTGTCTTTCTACTGTTCATGTCTTTTATCTTCTTTTCTTAGATAAGTCCCTTTAACATTTCATATAATAAGGGCTTGGTGATGATGAACTCCTTGAACTTGACCTTATCTGAGAAGCACTTTATCTTCCCTTCCATTCTAAATGACAGCTTTGCTGGATAGAGCAATCTTGGATGTAGGCCCCTGCCTTTCAAGACTTCAAATACTTCTTTCCAGCCCCTTCTTGCCTGGTCTCTTTTTTTTTTTTTTTTAGATAATTTTTTAAAATTGTTTTTTTTTTTCCTTTTTTTAAATATATTTTATTGATTATGCTATTACAGTTGTCCCATTTCTCCCCCATCATTCCCCTCCACCCTACCCACCCTCTCCCACCCACATTCCCCCCTTTAGTTCATGTCCATGGGTCATAAGTTTTCTAGCTTCTACATTTCCCATACTATTCTTGCCCTCCCACTGTCTATTTTTTTCCCATTATCTATGCTACTCATTCTCTGTACCTTTTCCCCCTCTCTCCTCCTCCCACACCCCTGTTGCTAACCCTCCATATGATCTCCATTTCTGTGGTTCTGTTCCTGTTCTAGCTGTTTGCTTAGTTTGCTTTTGTTTTAGGTGTGGTTCTTGATAGCTATGAGTTTGTTGTCTTTTCACTGTCATAGTTTTATCTTCTTTTTCTTAGATAAGTCCCTTTAACATTTCATATAATAAGGGCTTGGTGATGATGAACTCCTTGAACTTGACCTTATCTGAGAAGCACTTTATCTTCTCTTCCATTCTAAATGAAAGCTTTGCTGGATAGAGCAATTTTGGATGTAGGTCCCTGCTTTTCAAGATTTCAAATACTTCTTTCCAGCCCCTTCTTGCCTGTAAGGTCTCTTTGGAGAAATCAGCTGACAGTCATGGGAACTCCCTTGTAGGTGACTGTCCCCTTATCCCTTGCTGCTTCTAGAATTCTCTCCTTCATTTGAATCTTGGCTAATGTAATTACGATGTGCCTTGGTGTGTTCCTCCTTGGGCCCAACTTCTTTGGGACTCTCTGAGCTTCCTGGACTTCCTGGAAGTCTATTTCCTTTGCCAGATTGGGGAAGTTCTCCTTTATTATTTGTTCCAATAAGTTTTCCACTTGTTGCTCTTCTTCTTCCCCTTCTGGGACCCCTATAATTCGGATGTTGGGACGTTTAACGATGTCCCGGAGGTTCCTAAGCCTCTCCTCATTTTTTTGAATTCTTTCTTCCTTGTTTTCTGTTTGGTTGTTTCTTCCTTTTTTCCAGTCCACTCCATTGACTCAAGTCCCAGTTTTCCTTCCATCTCTATCAGTTCCCCATGGGTCTTCCTTCATTTCATGTATTGTAGCCTGCATTTTTTCATCTAATTTGTGAGCAAAATCAACCAATTCTGTGAGCATTTTGATGACCAGTGCTTTGAACTGTGCATCTGACAGGTTGGCTATCTCTTCACTGCTTAGAGGAATTGGCTCTGGAGCTTTTATTTGTTTTCCGGTTTGAGCCATTTTTGGTGTTTTTGTTGTTGTTGTTGTTGTTGTTGTTGTTGTTTTGGTTTTAGTCTGGTCGCGGCTATTACGTAGTGAGAGGGTGGAGCCTTAGGTGTTCCTCAGGGCGGGGCAGCCCAGTCGCTGGGTTGTGACGCTATAGGTGGGGGCGGGGTCTGAGAAGGAGCAATGGCGCCTGCTCTGCTCTCTCCTGGACTCTGGCCCTTTCCGCTGCGTCCCCTTCACCTGGATTATCTGCGCACGCGCGCGTGCTGTTACGTAGTGAAGAGTGGAGCCTCTGGCGCTCCCCAGTGCGGGGCAGCCCAGTCGCTGGGTTGTAGCGCTGTATGTGGGGGTGGGGCCTGAGAGGGAGCAATGGCGCCTGCTCCACTCTCTCCTGGATTCAGTCCCCTCCGCCACTTCCCCTCCGCCTGGACCGTCTGCGCGCTCGAATGTGAGACCACCTGGTCAGTCAGCCAGCCGCCTTGTGCATCCTCACTGGGTCTGCACAGTTGCCCCCTGTGCCCGGGGTCCGCCAGCTGCTGCCTGTGGGCCCGGGGACCGCCAGCCGCCGCCGCCTATGCACCTGGGAACTGCCAGCCGCTGCTGCTTGCGTTCCTGGGTCCGCACCTCCACTTTCTCCTGCCGCAACTCCGCCCCTCTTACCGGTCTGGATGAATGGTTGTTGGACTTCCGTACAGTTCAGTTTTCTATGAGTTCTGGTTGTTTTCTTGTTTCTAAATATTTGTTGTCCTTAATTTTGGTTGTGAGAGGAGGCACAGTGTGTCCGCCTACGCCTCCATCTTGGCCGGTGGAAGGTCTCTTTTGAGAAATCAGCTGACAGTCTGATGGGAACTCCTTTGTAAGTAACTGTCCCCTTATCCCTTGCTGCTTCTAGAATTCTCTGCTTCATTTTAATCTTGGCTAATGTAATTACAATGTGCCTTGGTGTGTTCCTCCTTGGGTCCAACTTCTTTGGGACTCTCTGAGCTTCCTGGACTTCCTGGAAGTCAATTTCCTTTGCCAGATTGGGGAAGTTTTCTCCTTGATTATTTGTTCAAATAAGTTTTCCACTTGTTGCTCTTCTTCTTCCCCTTCTGGTACCCCTATAATTCGGATGCTGCAACGTTTAACGATGTCCTGGAGGTTCCTAAGCCTCTCCTCATTTTTTTGAATTCTTGTTTCTTCCTTGTTTTCTGTTTGGTTGTTTCTTCCTTCTTTCTGGTCCACTCCATTGATTTGAGTCCCAGTTTTCCTTCCATCTCTATCGGTTCCCCATGCGTCTTCCTTCATTTCACGTATTGTAGCCTGCATTTCTTCATCTAATTTGTGAGCAAAATCAACCAATTCTGTGAGCATTTTGATGACCAGTGCTTTGAACTGTGCATCCGATAGATTGGCTATCTCTTCCTTGCTTAGAGGAATTGGCTCTGGGGATTTCATTTGTTCTCCAGTTTCAGCAATTTTTGGTGGGGTTTTGTTGTTGTTGTTGTTGTTGCTGTTTTTGGTCTGGTCGTGGCTGTTACGTAGTGAGGGATGGAGCCTTAGGTGTTCCTCAGTGCGGGGCAGCCAGTTGCTGAGTTGTGACGCTGTATGTGGGGGCGGGGTCTGAGAGGGAACAATGGCGCCTGCTCTGCTCTCCCTTGGATTCCAGTCCCTTCCGCCGCTTCCCCTTCGCCTGGATTATCTGCGTGCGAATGTGGGACCACCTGGTCAGCCAGCCACCTTGCGCGGCCTCACTGGATCTGCACAGTTGCCACCCTGTGCCCAGGGTCTTCCAGCTGCCACCTGTGGGCCCAGAGTTCGCCAGCTGCCGCCTGTACACTTGGGAACTGCCAGTAGCTGCTGCCTGCGTTCTGGGGTCCGCAAGTCCACTTTTTCCTGCCGCGACTCCGCCCCTCTTACCGGTCTGGATGAATGGTTGTTGGACTTCCATACAGTTCAATTTTCTATAAGTTCTGGTTGTTTTCTTGTTTCCATATATTTGTTGACCTTAATTTTGGTTGTGAGAGGAGGCACAGTGTGTCTACCTACGCCTCCATCTTGGCCGGTTGGATATTTAATTTAACTGGGATGATATCATATTTGGTTTTTTTTGTGTTTGACTTCTTGCATTTATAATGTTTTCAAGATTAATCCATGTTGTAGCACATATCAGCACTTCACACCTCTATGACTGAATAATACTCTATCGTATGGATAAACCACTATTTGTTTATCCATTCATCAGGTGATGGACATCTGGGTTGTCTCTTCCTTTTCATTTTCACTTCTCTCTTACAACCCAAATCCTATCCGTTAGCAAGTCATTATTTGCTATTCTCCAAAATATAGGTATTTCAACCACTTCTCACAGCCTCTACTGCTACTACCATCATCCAAGCCACCATCACTTCTTGCTTGTATCATCACATTAGACTCCAGGTACATGCTCACCTCAGAGCCTTTGCATTTCCTTTAAACCTATATTGGCTTTTATCTCACCTCCTATAGACTTCAATCAAAGTTGGCTTTTTTCAATGTACAACCTTGCCCAATATTCCCCATTCCTCTTTCCTGCTTTATTTTTCTACAAAGCATCTATCACTCTCCAATATATTATATATTTACTCATTAATCTTTTATTATATCTCCCTTCTATACACAGTAAGCTCCATGAGACAGAGATAGATGTTAAATAAATAGTTAAAAATATTAGGCGCATTTCCCCAAGCACTTTTATTTTCCCTTAAAAACCTGTTCTTTATCTACCATCCCATTATCAATAATTCAAAATTTAATTTCATTCCATTTAAATCCCACAGTATTTGCTGAACCCTTGCTATATTTTAGCCATTTTATCAGATCTTTGGATACTGATCAATTCACTTATTCATTTAACAAATATTTATTAAGTAATATAACTATGCACTGAGAACACAGCAGTAAACAAAATCAACAGAATCCTTATTTTTATGAAGCTTACAGGCTGGTAGGAGATAGATATTAATAAAATAATCACAAATATATAGTTATAAATACGTAGTATAAGAAATTATAATGAGACCTAGCTGGGTTGCTCAGTTGGTTGGAGTATTGTGCCATACACCAAAAGGCTGCAGGTTTGATCCTGCACATACCTAGGTTGCAGGTTCCATCCCCAGTCGGGGCATGTACAGGAGGAAACTGATTAATGTTTCTCACACCTGTCTCCCTCTCTCTCCCCCCCCCTCTCTCTCTCTTTCTCCCCCCCTCCCTCCCTTCCTTCTCTAAAATCAATAAACATATCCTCGGGTTAGAATTAGGGAAAAAAGAAATTATGAGAAAAGTTCTTTAGATTGGTGACGAGAAAATCAATGGAAAATTTCCCTGAAGAAATTACATTTACCTGGAAGTGAAGGAAACCCAATTTCCAATATATATAAACCCTTTAAGAAACTATCTTTCACTCTATACCAGTGATTTTTCAACCTTTTTCATCTAGTGGCACACATAAACTAGTTACTAAAATTCTGCAGCACACCAACAAATATATATTTTTGCTGATCTGACAAAACCTAGGTATAATTTTGATTCATTCATACCAGACAGCTATTATTGTGTTGGCTGTTGTCATTTCTTTATTTGACAATCTAGGGAAAGCAGGTCAGTGCCCCTGACTGAATAGTCAAGTATTACATGTTTTTTTTTTTTTTTTAATGAACATCCATTTTTTTCATTACTAAGTATATATTTTAAACCTAAAATGCACATATATTTTCTTAAAATTTTTTTGTTGTTCAAGTATAGTTGTCTCCATTTTTATCCCACCATGCCCCCCACTCCACCCACCCCCACTTCCCACCCTTGAACATGCCCCCCTTTGACTTTGTCCATGTGTCCTTTATACATGTTCCGTGACGCCCTCCCATTATCCCCTATTATCCCTCTCCCTCTTCCTCTCTGGTTATTGTCAGATTGTTCTGCGTGTTTTAAAAATTCTTGTGGCACACTAGTATGACTGTTGCAGTACACCAGTATGCCACAGCACACTGGTTGAAAATTGCTGGCCTATAGCATTGCAAAAACATGACTTCCTTTTTATTCATCTATTTGGGAATAAGCTGGGTATCTGACTGGTGTAGTAGTCTTTATTTTATTTTTAATTACAGTTTACATTCAATATTGTTTGACTGGTATGTAGTCTTCAAATAAATATAAACAATGAGATACCTATAAGAGTGGCCAAAATCCCAAACACTGACAATTCCAAAAATTAGCAACAATGTAGAGAAACAGAAACTCTCATTCATTGCTGGTGAGAATACAAAATGGTATGGCCACTTTGGAAGACATTTTGGAACTTTCTTATAAAACTAAATTTATTCTTACCATACCATCCGGCAATTGTACTCTTTGGTATTTACCCAAATGAGCTGAAAACTTGTGTGAACACACACAGAAAAAAAACTGTACATGAATATTTATAGCAGCTTTATGCATAATTGCCAAAACTTTGAAACAACCAAGATATCCTTCAGGAGATGAATGAATATACTGTGATATATCCAAAAACGGAAAAAAAGAGAGAGATATAAAGCCACAAACAGCTGTGGAGGAACCTCAAGTGCATACTACTAAGTGAAAGGAACCCATCTGAAAAGATTTCATACTGAGTGATTCTCACTATATGACACTCTGGAAAAGGCAAAACCATAGAGACAGTAAGAGGGTCAATAGATTCCAGTGATTATGGGAGAGAGAAGAATAAGTAGGCAGACCACAGAGGCTTATCAGGACAGTGAAACTATTCTGTATGATGCTATGATGGTAGATAACATGTCATTACACATTTCACAAAACCCACAGAATGTGAAACACCAAGAGGGAACCCTAATGTAAATGATGGATTTGGGGTGAAAATTATGTGCCAATGCAGGTTGTAACAAATGAAATCACTCTGGTGATGAATTTTGGTGGTGGGAAGCTGCGCACATGTGCAAATAGGGAATATATAGAAATCTCTGCACCTTCTGCACAATTTTGTTGTGAACCTAAAACATCTCTTAAAAAGGTCTATTTAAATTAATTTTCAAAAGATAATACTTTAGGACTTCCGGCCAAGATGGAGGCGTAGGCGGACACACTGTGCCTCCTCTCACAACCAAAATTAAGGACAATATTTAGAAACAAGAAAACAACAAGAACTTATAGAAAATTGAGCTGTACAGAAGTCCAACAACCATTTATCCAGACCGGTAAGAGGGGCGGAGTCGTGGCAGGAAAAAGTGGAGGTGCGGACCTGGGAACACAAACAGCAGCGGCTGGCAGTTCCCAGGTGCACAGGCGGTGGCTGGCGGTCCCTGGGCACAGGGGGGCAACTGTGCAGACCCAGTGAGGCCGCACAAGGCAGCTGGCTGACCAGGTGGTCCCACATTCACGCGCACAAATGGTCCAGGCAGAGGGGAAGTGGCGGAAGAGATTGAATCCAGGAGAGAGCGGAGCAGGCGCCATTGTTCCCTCTCGGACCCCACCCCCACATACAGCGTCACAACCCAGCAACTGGGCTGCCCCGCCCTGAGGAACACCTAAGGCTCTACCCCTCACTATGTAATAGCCACAACCAGACTAAAACCAAAACAAACAAAAAAACACCAAAATGGCTCAAACTGGAGAACAAATGAAATTCCCAGAGCCAGTTCCTCTAAGCCGTGAAGCGATAGCCAACCTATCAGATGCACAGTTCAAAGCACTGGTCATCAAAATGCTCACAGAATTGGTTGATTTTGCTCACAAATTAGATGAAGAAATGCAGGCTACAATACGTGAAATGAAGGAAGACCCATGGGGAACCGATAGAGATGGAAGGAAAACTGGGACTCAAATCAATGGAGTGGACCAGAAGGAAGAAACTAACAACCAAAGAGAAAACAAGGAAGAAACAAGAATTCAAAAAAATGAGAAGAGGCTTAGGAACCTCCAGGACATCGTTAAACGTTGCAGCATCCGAATTATAGGGGTACCAGAAGGGGAAGAAGAAGAGCAACAAGTGGAAAACTTATTTGAACAAATAATCAAGGAGAACTTCCCCAATCTGGCAAAGGAAATTGACTTCCAGGAAGTCCAGGAAGCTCAGAGAGTCCCAAGGAAGCTGGACCCAAGTAGGAACACACCAAGGCACATCGTAATTACATTAGCCAAGATTAAAATGAAGCAGAGAATTCTAGAAGCAGCAAGGGATAAGGGGACAGTTACTTACAAAGAGTTCCCATCAGACTGTCAGCTGATTTATCAAAAGTACCTTACAGGCAAGAAGGGGCTGGAAAGAAATATTTGAAATCTTGAAAAGCAGGGACCTACATCCAAAATTGCTCTATCCAGCAAAGCCGTCATTTAGAATGGAAGGGAAGATAAAGTGCTTCTCAGATAAGGTCAAGTTCAAGGAGTTCATCATCACGAAGTCCTTATTATATGAAATGTTAAAGGGACTTATCTAAGAAAAGAAGATAAAAGACATGAACAGTAGAAAGACAGCAAACTCACAGTTATTAACAACCACACCAAAACAAAAGCAAACTAAGCAAATGACTAGAACAGGAACAGAACCACAGAAATGGAGATCCCATGGAGGGTTAGCAACAGGGGCGTGGGAGGAAGAGAGAGGGGGGAAAGGTACAGAGAATAAGTAGCATAGACAGTGGGTAGAAAATAGACAGGGGGAGGGCAAGAATAGTGTGGGAAATGTAGAAGCTAAAGAACTTATGACACATGGACATGAACTAAAGAGGGGGAATGTGGGTGGGAGAGGGTGTGCAGAGTGGAGGGGAATGACAGGGGAGAAATGGGACAACTGTAATAGCATAATCAATAAAATATATTTAAAAAATAAAACTTTCAAAGAGCTGAAAAAACAAAAACAAACAAACAAACAAAAAAGGTAGTACTTTAGACTGACAGTTCAGAAGCCACTGTGGGGTGTTAGAATGAGACAAAGAAATCCAATAACTATGTTCTAGTCTCAAACCTGCCACAGTCGAAAAATGTGACTTAGAACAAATTTTCTTAGTTTATCTGGACCCTATTTTGTCTACCTCTACATAAAGTGGAATAGATTTCAGTGTGCCCTAACCTTTTTAGGGTTGTTCTGTTCCAGATTACCCTCCACACTAGGGTTATCTCCCTAAAAAACAAGCCGGTTATTTATTTCCCTATTTTAAACTTCCTTTGTCTACCCCATGTCTCAGGATAAAAGTCAAACTTTCCTTGGGCATATAGAGACTCTTCATAATTTGACCCTTTGGCCACACTATTATTTCCTTTCCTTCTAGCCCATATTTCTTTACGAGTGCTTCTCAAAGTATAATCTAAGGTCTACCTGCATTTACTGACTATAACAAAAGCAAAATGCCTTTGACCCAAGTAAGGTTAGGTTCTCAGATGATGGGACACAAGAACCTACGATTGCACAAGATTGCCAGGTGATTCTGCCCCACACAGTATTTGAAAACCACTGCCCTACGTCTTCGCCAGTCTGAACTTTTCCCCATTCTCCCGCCTGGAATGTCATTTTCTGCATCATCCACATGGTACCTAACATCTGCTTTTTAGCACAAATGTCACCTCTCCTATGAAGCCTTTGCCCAATCCCCTTGGTAACTGGCTGTTCCTTCCTCTGTGCATCTGCAGAACTTTGTTTATCTTTCCAATAGTACTTAGTGCCTACTATAATTATTGACTTAAATTGTTTCTCCTACTACGATGTGAGTTTGGAAACAGAGATTGTCTTAACTTTTTATATTCCCAGCACCTAGTACAGAATACACACATAATGTTTTTTGAACAAATAATAAATGGCTAAAGATGAAGAAACTAAACCTCTCATTCCACAAATATTTGAGTGCCTACAATGTGCTAGGCACTCTTCTAGTATAAGAAAGTAGGCAGAATTTTTTGCACATAAGACAATTAGAAGCCTAGACACAGGGTTCTACTTTAAGCCTTTTTAAAGCATTTTATCTGAAGAAACTTCCAAATGAGCTACTTGGGTTTTTTTTTATTATTTATGCTTAGGGAAGGACCATTGGCCTGATGTTTACATGAGTGGCATTATGACAATGAATGACAGTGTGACAGTGGAATTGAACATACCTAGTCACACTTAGTCTGTTCCCATAAATGTGCTTAGATGTCCAGACTCAATTTCATAGTCACCTTCTTTTTACCACTTTCTGCAAAATGTAACTTATAAAGAGTTGGAAAATGAGAAAATACTAAATGAAGACAAAGCCAAAGTGATTCTTGCAATAAATACTTTAATGAGAACCGAGGTCTATAACATACATAGCAATAACTGCCCTGGCCTGTGCCTTCTGCTCTAGTCTGGGGCTAACCAACTACATTTAACCCACATTTGAAAAGAAGGCCATTTTCAATGTCACCCATCAGTATCCATCTTCACAGAAGATACCAATCAGGGTCCAGAATCTCAATGTTAACACCTCCTCTCGGGGAAGTTAACATAGTAACACAAACAAATGAACAATTTTGAACCATCCTATTGTTCTTCCATCAGGAGGCTCTTGGGAGACCAACGGTTCAGTAAACACTTATAAGTTTGTCAAAATACATTTCAACACAGAAACAGAGAAAAGAGTAAAAAGGTTGGCAGGGCTTGGTTCACATATAATTCAGTCCTTAGATCTGAAGCCTCTTCAGCTGCTCATATGTGATAAAAAACTGAAGATTAAGTCAGGGAAGATCACTGAGAGAACACTGAAAGCCAAATCAGTTCTAAAATTGTGCATTGCATTCTTGAATTAAGGTACTTAGACTGTGCTATTCTAAGTTGCACTTGCTTAAGTCTTTAAAAAACAATTCCTGACAAAGCAAGAATGCACTGAGTGCCCACATGTGCCCATTATCATCATTGGTATTTAGCAATATAAACAGATTAAAACTCTAACATACTCATAGTCTTCAGGGGCACATCACACACACACACACACACACACACACACACACACACACACACACAAACATCAATGACAACATACAGTTCGGTGCTAGAATAATTGTTATAAACATTGGGTGATCAGAGCAATACCAAGGAGGGAGAAAGATACTATCTCCCTCGACCTATTAGACTCCACAAGGGCAAGAAATTACTGTTCAATCATGCAATGCTCACCACTACACACAGGACACCACACACAGGGTCCAATTCAGGGCTCTGAATGTAGAAGGCACTCAAACACAGCTAAAGGAATGAGATTCACCCCTGAGGAAATAGCCCTATTTGACCCTGGATTCCTTCACCCTACCAATGTTTTCTGTCTTACAACTTCCCTAGCTCCTATAGTTAAGGGATAGGAAATATGGACCTCTTCAGCATGGAGTTTTCTGTGGGCATCTTCCAGCAGTTTCCAAAAACTTCACAGCACCTTCCAGATTTTGCTGTTACAGTTAGTGCTTTGTTTCTTTTTTTTTTTTTAAGTGGAAACTTTGCCATCTCTTTTCTAGTCCTTTCAGTTTGCTTATACTCCAACTGAAAGTCATTTCTCAATTCCATCCTCAATGGTCACCATTAGAATGCTTGAGTTTCTCACTTGCCTAAGGGCTTCAAGAATCAAATTTTCAAGCCCTGGCTGGTGTAGCTCAGTGGATTGAGCGTGGGCATGCGAACCAAAGGATCGGGGTTCGATTCCCAGTCAGGGCACATGCCTGGGTTGCCAGGCCAGTTCCCGGCAGGGGACATACAAGAGGCAACCACACATTGATGTTTCTCTCCCTCTCTCCTTCCCTTCCCCTCTAAAGATAAATAAATAAAAAAAAAATAACTACACTTAAAAAAAAAAAAAGAATCAAATTTTCCTTCCTATAGCCTAGAACTACCTGGGAGCTTGAAACATTTGCTTTCATTCTCACGTCCGAAAAGGATACAATTATGTTCCAGGGTCCAAGTCGAAGCCAGTTTGGCCAAAATCCTTTATAGAGTGCAAAAAAGCCCTCATGCTTCCACATCTGAAAGAAAGAGAATAAAAAATAGAGTGAATTCCCTTTATTCTTTACATATGACAATTACTTATATTTTAGTGCTCATCTTCTAAGCCCCTCCCCAACAACTTGTGTTTCCATGAATGGTCTCTTTTGTTTCTAAAGACGCACATTTGAATTCATTTGTAGTCTAAGTCCACCCACCCATTCATTCAACAAATATGTATTAAGCACCTAAAATATGCAAAGTATTTTTGATGCTAAGATAATAGTAATACTAGTAAACAGGAGACAAAATGTATTTGTGGTAGAGAGCTTCCGAGATGGTCCCCAAAGAAAGCCACCTCCAGTTATTCACACACTTGTGTAGGCCCTTCCACACATCAGGATTGCTCTGTATCACCAATAGAATAAGGCAGTAGTGAACACATGTCACTTCCAATGCTTTGTTATAAAAAATGTTTATAATATATATATATATGGCTTCTGCCTTGTTCTCTCTTGGATCATTCACTCTGGAAGAAGCCAGCTTCCGTGTCATGAAGAGAGGCCCACATGACCTCTTGCCAACAGCCAGAGAAGTGTCCTGCTAACAGCCACAAAAATCATCTTTGAAGCAGATAACCCAGCTCCAATTAAGGTAACTGAAGCCCTAGCTGACATTTGGACAATACCCTCATGAGAATCTAAGTTAACATCCCTCAGCTAAACTACTTCTGAATCCCTGACCCACAGAAAATGCAAGATAATAAATGTTTGTTGTTTTCAGGCACTGAGTTTTGGAGTAATTTGTTACATAGCAAAAGATAACTTATATAGTCCCTGCCCTCATGAAGTGCATACTCCAGTGGAGCTGACAAATACATAAACTTATGTATATTCAGAAATACGCACTAATAAGAAAAGTAAAGCAAGGTAGGTGAATAGGGAGTTGGGCAAGTCACTATCCTCTGAGTATGGTTCATCACTGTAAGTTCTGTGTAATGCCATGGCCTACCTCGTATCAATGCTTTGAGGATCTGAGTTTGCATTTCCTGTTTTATACAAAGGGCTCTACACACACCAAGTGAATGGCTACTATGAATTAAATGACGAATCATGTATATCAAAGGTCATAAACTGGTGGTGAATGTTGAATTCAATTTACAGAACAGTTCCTATTTCATTGACAAATATCTATTAAGTGATTCCTGTGATTTAAGCATTGTATTAGACATTGAAAAAATGTGATTTTCCCTTTCCACTGATGAAGTGAAACCATTATACTAAAAATGGATATATCTGGATTAGACAATATTATCAGAATCCAGATTTATAAATATCCCTTATCCCATCCTGTAGATTAAGAACACTCAATTTCTTGCCCTGGCTGGCATAGCTCAGTGGATTGAGCGCGGGCTGTGAACCAAAGGGTCGCAGGTTCAATTCCCAGTCAGGGCACATGCCTGGGTTGCAGGCCAGGCCCCTAGTGGGGGCCACGTGAGAGGCAACCACACATTGATGTTTCTCTCCCTCTCTTTCTCCCTCCTTTCCCCTCTCTAAAAATAAATAAATAAAATCTTTAAAAAAAAAAAAAAAAAAAAAAAGAACACTCAATTTCTTTGGACAAATACCCAAAAGCAGAATTACTGCATTGTATAGTGGTGATCATATTGTAAGGTATAAAAATGTTAAATCACTATATTATACACCTGAAACTAATATAATATTATATACCAACTATACTTAAATTTTAAAAAACAAATACTCAAGATAATCATCCTTACCATTTTTTAGAGCACATAGCCATTTAATAAGGACATTATTTATGAAAACATGATGGTTAATGTAGTTCCCCCAATGGATCATCAGCAAATGCCTTGGGTCTCAGATGAAAAACAGATGTTGAAAAATTATGAAAACCAGCAAAAATAAAGCCCAGATGCAGATAACCTATAATCACAGATTGCTAAAATTACAAGGCATCTTAGAAATATAATCTAACCACATCACCTCTCACCTGAACTACCACAATAAGCCTCCTAACTAGTCTACAATCTCCACCTAAACAATTTTTTAACAATCTTTTGAAATTTTAAATCAGACAGTATCACTTTCCTGCTTGACACTCTCCAATGACTTCCCAGTGCAATTCATTCTAATTGCAGGTTTTCTGTGATGACCTATAGGATACTACATGATTTAGCCTCTGCCTCTCTCTCTCTCTCTCTGGTTTCATTTCCTACTATTGAGTTAGCCAAAAAGTTCATTTAGTTTTTCTCTACAAAAGACACACTTCTTCATTTTCACCAATAACTTTATTAATTTGGATATTTTGAGTATGTCAGCTACATCCCGCATGGTATAATGTCGATTGTTCTCGCTTAATATCTTGATTTGATCACTATCAACTTCAACTGGTCTACCTGACCATGGAGCATCATCCAGTGAGAAATCTCCAGCATGAAATTTCACAAACCACTTTTTTCTTTTTTTTTTAATTTTTATTTTAATTGTTGATCTTGTACAGTTTTCTGTCTTTTATTCTCACCCGAACCCGCCACCCCAGCCCTCCCCACCTCCCTCCCATTTCCACCCCCCCCATAGTTTTTGTCCATGTGTCCTTTATACTTGTTCCTGTAAATCCTTCCCCTTTTCCCCTGAAATTCCCTCCCCTCTCCCCTCTGGTGACTTTCAGCATGTTCCCAATTTCCATGTCTTTGGTTATATTATGCTTGTTTGTTTGTTTAAGACTATACTTTCAGGGATCATTTCTATAGTTCGTCACAAACCACTTTTGACACATTTGATCAGTCACAGTACTTTCTCCATACACTGCACAATATTTTTTTTTGCATTTCAGTTGTGTTTTTCCTTTTTTGCAATAATAAAGCATAATGTGCCAAAAATAATGCTTATTTTCTTCCATCTTCAATATTAAAATGGCTACACAAAAATTCACCAATTTTGGTAAGTTTTTTTTTTTTTTTTTTTAAATGAACACTGATATGAGCCCTGGCTGGTGTGGCTCAGTGGATTGAGTGCTGGCCTACAAACCAAAGGGTTGCCAGTTTGATTACCAGTCAGGTCATCTGCCTGGGTTGCAGGCCAGGTTCCCAGTAGGGGCCACAAGAGGCAACCACACATTAATGTTTTTCTCCTTCTCTTTCTCCCTCCCTTCCCCTCTCTCTAAAAATAAATACATAAAATCTTTTAAAAAATAAATAAATGCACACTGATATGATAGTTGTGACAACACAATTGTTTCAAATGAAGTTAAAGACAAATAACTATTTTTTTCCATAAGATGGCTCTAGTAACTACCCATTACTTTCTCCTTCATTTACTACACTCAGCCACATAAGCCTTCTTTTTAATGCTTGAACATGTCCAGCTCATTCCCAACTCAGGGCTTTTGTACCTATTCCTTCTTTATGAAATACCTGTCTCTCAGATCTTCACATGGCCATCTTCTCATCATTCAGCCTTCTGCTCTAATGTCACCTCCTCACAGCCTTTTCCTGACCATCCTAGCTAAAGTAGTTTTCCCATCATCATGGAGTCACTATCTCATTACATTCTGTTTGTTTCTTCATAGCATTTACTTCTGAAATTATACTGTTTATTATTTGTCTATTTATCATCTGTCTGCCTCAACTACAACATAATCTCCAGGAAAGTAGGGACTATATTTGTCTCATTCAACATTATATCCCTACCACCTAACATTGTCTGGTATATAAAGTTTCCGATAAATATCTAAATACATATTTATTGAGTACATGAACACACAAACACAGTGAGGGCCTCTAATACTCCCATGGGCCATCTGAATCCTTATAAAGCTCCAAAACATTGACTAATTTCTTTAGAACATTAGAACTAGGAAGCACACTTTTTTGCTTAGGCAGTTATGTGGAAACAAACAAGAATTTCTGTAAATAAACAGAGACAACAGGCTACTTCATGAAATTATACATTCATTCAACCAATAATTTGCTGTGAATAAACATTATATTCCTACAACATTGATAAACAAGATGCACACTGCTTTGCCTTCAAGGAACTTACAATCCACTGGGTCAAGCAGACAGACATTAAAAGTAATTACAGAGAGGAGCGGTGTTAGGGGACTAGGTGAAAAAAGTGAATAGATTAAGAAGACACAAACATACACACACACACACACACACACACACACACGGACATGGACAACAGCATTGTGTTAACCAGAGGGAAAGGGGGTGGGGGGAGGTAGAAGAAGGCAAAGAGGGGATAAATGGGGAAGGGGAGAAACTTTACTTTGGGTAATAAGGACACAATGCAGTGTGCAGATGGTGTTTTGTTGAGTTGCATACTTGAAACCTATATGATTTTGTTAACCAAATATCAGCCCAAAAATTCAATAAAAAAGAATAAAAATAGAAGTAATTACAATAAAATGAAAAAAATGTGAATGTGATTTAGTCATATGATGGGGTATTATCCAGTTATAAAAAGGAACAAAGTAGTGATACACGCTACAACATGAATAGACCTTGAAACATTACAGTAAATGAAAGGAGCCAGTCAAGTCCTTACAAGGCTAGGCATTGTCCCGATATGCCAAGGTTGCAGGTTTGATCCACAGTCAGGGTACATACAAGAAATCAACCGGTGAATGCATAGCTAACTAACAACATACTGATGTTTCTCTGTCTCTCTCCCTCTGTCTCTCTAAAGTCAATAAATAATTAAAAAAAAAAAAAGAAAGGTACAGGGTTCTGGCCAAGATGGAGGCATAGGCAGAAATGCTTCACTTCCTAGCACATCAAAAGAAGGATAATGACCACTTTAAAAACAAAGAACAACCAGAACTTCCAGAAAAAAAATTTGCATGGAAGTCCAACAACCAAGGAGTTAAAGAAACATTCATGCAGACTGGTAGGAGAGGCAGAGACGGGCAGCCAAGGTGGAAAGGACACGGGGCAAGGCAGCAGCTGGCAGACTGGGTGGGTGATTTCAGTGCAGGGAAACTAAAGACTCAAAACCCCTTGCTATAAAAAATCTGTGGGACTTGCAGGAAAGGGGGAAACTCCCAGTTTCATACAAGAGTCTGTTGGAGAGGTTCGCAGGGTCCTAAAGCATACACAAACACACCCACCTGCGAATCAGTACCTGAAAGGGCACGATGCACTTGTGGGAAGTGAGGGAAGTAATGAAAAGTGGGACAGGAGCTGAGCAAGTGGCATTGTTCCCTCTTGGACCCCTCCCACACAGACAGCACCCCAATACAGCAAAAGGGTTGCCTCACCCTGGTGAATACCTAAGGCTCCACCCCTTACTATGTAATAGGTGCTCCGAGACAAAGAAATATGAACTAAATGAAAGAACAGATTAAAACTCCAGAAAAAGAACTAAGCAACAAGGAGATAGACAACGTATGTGATGCAGAGTTCAAAACCCCTGTAATCAGGATGCTCACAGAAATGACTGATCTCAGTCGCAAAATGAAGGAAGAAGTGAAGGCTATACAAACTGAAATAAAGGGAAAGATACAGGGAACCAACAGTGAAGGGAAGGAAACCAGGACTCAAGTCAATTATTTGGAACCAAAGGGTGAAATAAACATCTAAACAGAACAGAATGAAGAAACAAGAATTCAAAAAAATGAATAGAAGCTTATAACCTCTGGGACAACTTCAAACACCCAACATCCTAATCATAGGGGTGCCAGAAGAGAAAAAGCAAGAAATTGAAAACTATATGAACAAATAATGAAGGAAAACTTCCCCAATCTGGAGAAGGAAATAGACATGCAAGTCCAGGAAGCTCAGAGGGTTCTAAAGAAGTTGGACCTGAGGAGGAACATACCAAGACACGTCATAATTAAGTTACCCAAGATTAGAGATAAGGAGAGAATCTTAAAAGCAACAAGAGAAAAAGAGAGAGTTACCTACAAAGGAGTTCCCATAAGATGTCAGCTGATTTCTCAAAAGAAACTTTGCAGGCAAGAAGGAGCTGGAAAGAAGTATTCACTCATGAAAATCAAGGACCTACATCCAAGATTACTCTATCCAGCAGAGCTATCATTCAGAATGGAAGGGTAGATAAGTTCTCCCCAAATAAGGTCAAATTAAAGGAGTTCATCATCACCAAGCCATTATTATGAATGTTAAAGGGACTTATCTAAGAAAAAGAAGATCAAAACTATGAACAGTCAAATGGCAACAAACTCATAACTATCAACAACTGAACCTAAAAACAAAACAAAACAAAGAAAACAAGTAGAACAGGAACAGAATCACACAAATGGAGATCACATGGAAGGTTATTAGTGGGGGTGGGAAGGGGGAGAATGGGGGTCAAAGGTACGGGGAATAAAAAGCATAAATGGTAGGCACAAAATAGACAGGGGGAGGTTAAGAATAGTATAAGAGATGGAGCAGCCAAAGAACTTATATGTACAAACAACGGACATGAACTAATTGGGGGGCGGAATGCTACAGGGTGGAGGAGGATAAAGGGGAGAAGAAAATTGGGACTACTGTAATAGCATAATCAATAAAATATACTTAAAAGAGAGAAAGGTAATGAAAATGTTATAAAATTGAGGTGATGATGGTTGCCCATATCTGTGAATATACCAAAAGCTACTTTGAATAGATTAATTTTATGATGTGCGAATTGGTCCTCAAAAAATATTTTTTAAAATGCAGTGAAACCTCAGTTCTTGAACATCCCCCATCTCAAACAATTCAGTTCTTGACCAAGTTGTTCATGGAAGGAATTTCTTGGTTGCCAAACAAAACTTTGGTTCTTGGGTTCTCAGCCCAACAACCCTTACATTCTGATTACCTGTATGATCAAGCACACATCTCTCAGGTGACAGACAAAGGAGATTCAGTTCTCAAACAAATAACTTCTCAAATAGCCTTGAGAAATGAATTACCTTTGAGAGCTGAGGTTCCACTGTATAATAAAGGCTATGATAAGGCAGTGTACAAAACTCTGTACCCATAACCTAGTTTAATACTCTGAGAAGGCCTTTATGAAAAAGTAATGAGATCTAAATAATAAGTAGAAGCTAGCCAAATGAAAGAGAGTTAGGATGGGTGGGGGGCATCTAACAAAGTAGATGGCACAGGTGAAAACTTGGGAATGAGAGAAAAATCTAGTACTAGAAATTGTTCAGTACATCTGAAATGCAGAATAAAGGTAGCAAAGATAAGGCTGTGGAAGGAAAAAGGGATCAGGTCACATAGATCATTGGGTGTATGACAAGCCATTCAATGGTTTTAAGATGGAGGAAACAAAATGAGATTTGCAGTTGCTCATTTCTATGTCGGAGATGAATGAATAATTCCACTCACCAAAGTGTTTGAGGACGCTTAGAGATGAAATAATATGGTATGATGCTATTATATATAATGACAATGTAGAGTGAAATTGTTTTAAAGAACTTTAATAGCAAGCAAGTGAATAAGTGAGTAAATATAAGTACTTAAAAGTTACTGCCAACATGAAAATATGTTTCCGCCAATACAACACAGAATAGTGATTACGAGTACAAACTTTGGAATCAGACAGACCCTGGTTTAAATCCCAGAGCTGACATTTATTCGGTGTGTAATCTTGGATAAATACTTAGCTACTCTGAACCTAATATCCATCATTTATAAAATGAGACAGATAATGCCTACCCCACAGGGTTGTTGTGAGTTAAAGGACATACTATAGTGTGTGGCACATAATAAGCGTTCAATGAGTGCTAGCTATAACTATATTATTTTCCCTTTAGCTCCTCTTAGCCAACCTTCCTGAAGTAATATTTTATACTTATCTACTTATCCTCGCTTCCTACACATTTATCTGTCTCTTCCTATTAGAATCACAATGTCGTGAAAGGTAGGACTTTTTTTGTTCACCAACCTAGAAAAGTGCCTGGCAATAAGACACTTAAACATTTTTGTAGTGAATGAATGAATGATTAAATTGAACCACTTCTCAATGCACAGCAGCTGGCTTTTGCAAACACCAATCCAGCAAATCTCTCTAGAAAATATTCTATCCAAGAAATACTTTGCAGTCCTTACACTGGATCTCTCGATTCCATTTCACAAATAATTACTCGTCCCTTCTTGAAATTCTTTACACCCCTGGCTTCCATGACACTATTCTCTTCTGAGTTTCCTCATACCTTTTGAACTATTATCTTTTGGTGTCTTTCCTAGGTTTCTCATCTATCAAATCCTTAATCGGCATTTCCTCAGAATTATTTCCTTGGCCCTACTCTTCTCTCTACATCAGTGATTGTCAAGTGGAAGGGCGAGCATGTGAAAAACAGTAAGGGGGGCTTTTGTCAAACTCTACTCTCCAGAGTCCAACAATCACTGCCTCTGTGAATCACTATTAATGGAATAAATCTTATAACACTCCAGTGATCTAGGAAGGCAAAAAAGCTGTGACTTCCTCTACCTGCTCTCCTTCGTCTCCCCCTCCACGGTTATGTAATATCTGTACACTACTGATTCCCAAAGCTCTCAGCTACACCCCTTAACCCTCCTCTGAGTGAAGACTAATATATACAAGTATATCCACTGTGTCTTCCTCATGAGCCTCAAACTAAGTGTCCATAACTGTAATGTCTCCCACAAAACCTGTTCCTCTTCCTGTGATGCCTCTGTCAACGAATGTCACCACATGGTCACCACTAAAATATGTAAGGTCTCATTAGGATAGTTCCTGATACATAGTAAAGCACTCAACATATATGAGTTATTATTATTCAAGATGCCACCATCTATAGGGAGCCTATCCTAAACTTCCAAATTGGACTAAGATTTCCTCCTATAGATCCCTGAGGTTATCAATTACCAACTGTGTTAATTATCTGTTTGTACACCTGTAGTATGTTATAATTTCTCTGTGCCTACTAAAATGTGCCTGATATATAATAAATAGTTGTTACACTAAACTGAACCACAGAGAAACCATATGGCAATATCATATTTACCCTCAAATTTGTTTTCTGTAGAAGTATTCTCACCAGTGATTATATAACACATAATTCATTTACAATATTCAGCTCTCTACAAGAATAACATCACAGAAACGTTCAAAGCAAAAGTGTGAACAATAGCCCAACACTGAACTAAAATTGAGTGCCAGATTTTCTACTACAGGGACTCTGTCTTTTTTGAAGTGAGCAAGTGTGGGGATATGTTAAGTGCTTTATATCAATTCCACATGGTGCTATTAATAAAAGTATCCTGCAGTCACAAGCGTTCAAATCAGAATAACAAGATTAAGGACCACTGTGCATCAGCGGATTCCCAAGGGCACAGCTTTTCTACCTGGGAATTACTCTGAGGGCCTATAAAAATGTATATAATGATTCTTCCAGCTTTAGAATTATATGTAGCAATTAAGAATAAGGCTTGAAAGTAGGTCTGAGACATCAAAGAAGATTAAAAATGTAATCTAAGCCCACAGTGTGCATACCTTTAAAATACCATCCAAAGTACCCTTGTAGAGGTCCACATGTCCGACGATTGCCCTCTGGTTCATCATACGAGTTCGAACCACATCAACTGGATTAGAAGCCAGAGCCCCAGCCAAGCCACATGTAAAGCTGGAACTAAAAAGGAAAACTTTAAGAAGATAGATTGCCTCACTTCTATCCCTGCCCACTAAACAGAAATTAGGCCAAACTTAAATGTACAATGAGTCAGACTCATCAGATAAAACCTGACACTTGCCCTTTCATTATAATCTAAAGAGAGAGAAAATATTTTCTAAAGAGATATCATTTAAAACTTGTCCCCTTCACTTTTCAATCTGAAACTCACACAGCTTTTTTTTTTTTCTTAAAAGGGGACAGTTTATAAATCTAGCAAGATCCCTAAGCAGAAAGTGTCATACATCATATATTAGTTATGTAAATTTTTCAAAACATAGGATTACATGCCAAATGCATTTAAGTAGTAAAATATCATTCAAGTTGCAACATGAAGAAAATGTAGGATGACACTGGCAACAGTCTTCAGCCCAAAACTATGGTTTTGTTTCTGGGGCCCTATTAAATTATACCTTTTTTCTCAGTCTCACTGATAAAAGTTTGCTTGCCAAAATAAACCAAAGCAACTAATAGATATTTAGGCTGTGTATAAACAAATGCAAAACCGACAGACATCTGATAGGCTGCTGTATTAGACACTGCCTCTAAGGACTTATGTGGCCATAGCATCTGGGATATAAAATAAAGGTTATCAGCCCTGGCTGGTGTAGCTCAGTGGATTGAGCGCAGGCCTGTGAACCAAAGGGTCGCTGGTTCGATTCCCAGTCAGGGCACATGCCTGGGTTGCGGGCCAGGTCCCCAGTAGGGGGCGTGTGACAGGCAACCACACACTGATGTTTCTCTCCCTCTCTTTCTCCTTCCCTTCCCCTCTCTCTAAAAATAAATAAATAAAATCTTTAAAAAATAAAATAAAATAAGGTATCTATTGTATAAGAGGATTTCACTGAAAGATGCTTTTCGTGCTCAAAGTACTGGAAATATGGCATGAACACAATCTATCATACTTACACAAAGTGAGTTAAAATTGTGTCTCCCATCACCCCTGACAATATTAAGTGCTTCTTTGTAATATCATAGACTGGTAGCTCGACTCCCACAACGATAGCAGCCCGCTGAGCAGTTGGAACAACACCCTACAAAATACAAGTGACGTTAGACACCAAGAAAATACACAGGTAGTATGACATAAGTCTAAAAGTGAGCGAAATAGGTTACGAATTAAAAAGCAACAAAAAAATTCAAGTCTGAAGTACAGAGGTCACTCTTTCAAATCAGTACTGGAACAAGTCTGTGAATTACTAAAAACAATTATGTACACTTTGAGGTGGTGAATGTAATGGTATGTGAATTATCTCACTAAAGCTGTTATAAAAAGTAAAATGAAGCGAAAGTCAGTGGGGAGAAAAGAGCTTCCAAGTTTAATTTACAGAATTTTAGTACATGCGTAAAGAGCACACTAGGGTGACAGCAAAGGCAGATGCAGCTATGGAAAAGGACAAGGCAAACAGGGCTGCTACCTCACACGTCCACCTGGGGTAACACTACAGGCATTTCGCTCACTAGCATCATACTCCTATTACAGCTCACATGAAAATTCAGGGCTTCTAGAGCATCAAAAGAAATGTTTTTGAAAAATACTGACAGAAGAAAATACTTAAGATATAACCTTAAACAAGGTAAGACATGAAGTTACACATAGTATTCTAACTTAGGGAAAAAGGAATACACACATGTCAAACCTTTGTAAAAGGCTAGAGAGGAGCACACCGAAATATTTTTCTGCATCTGGAATTAGTATAGCAGACCAGTTAATTTCCATTTTTATGTCTGTGTCTATTTAAAAATATCACAATGAATATTTTCCTTTATAAATTTTGTTTAAATGTTTACAATTGAAAATAACATACTGTGGGGACAACTGCTTTCTGGGAGACTGATAATATTAAAATATTCAATCATCTCTAATATCCCTAACTCAATGTATGCAGTGGAAGTAATGTAGCTGTGCTGTCACCAGATGTTTTATGCTACTGATCGGGCTCACTAGCCCAACAGTCCCTTCCTCTCTGACCCCTCTGTCTGCTCTGGTCTGTTAGAAGACAACATTTACAGAAGGCTACTTTGGTGAACACTAAGGCCCCAAACTGGAGCCCACAGGCTGATTCAGACCACAGACATGTTTTACACACACACACACGTGCACACACATACACACAGTGTATGTGTACACACATATACATATATACACATACACACCTACAAACATACATATGTGTATAGGTATATATGTGTATGCATGACATATACTGTGTCCAGAAGGTATCCATCCATATATTATGAAAACCAAAGACATTTATTGAAGAGGATACAAGATACAAGAAACATACATACGACAATTACGACAATGGCAACTCAGTCCCCTTCAAAGTAGGCACGTTGGGACATCACACAATTCTCCCAGTCACCATCAGTTGCCCTATCATATGTTCCTAAATCTCATCTACTATATGAAATCTAAGCAACCAAGAGATAGCCAACCTATCAGGTGCACAGTTCAAAGCACTGGTGATCAGGATGCTCACAGAATTGGATGAATTTGGTCACAAATTAGATGAAAAAATGAAGGCTACACTCAGTGAATTAAAGGAAAATGTATAGGGAACCAATAGTCATGGAAGGAAAGTGGGACTCAAATCAATGGAGTGGACTAGAAGGAAGAAAGAAATGTCTAATCAGGAAAAAAATGAAGAAATGAGAATTCAAAAAAAAGAGGAGAGGCTTAGGAACCTCCAGGACATCTTTAAACATTCCAACATCCGAATCATAGGTGTGCCAGAAGGAGAAGAGGAAGAGCTAGAAATTGAAAACTTATTTGAACAAATAATGAAGGAGAACTTCCAGAGTCTGGCAAAGGAAATAGACTTCCAGGAAGTCCAGGAAGCTCAGAGAGTCCCAAAGAAATTGGACCCAAGGAGGAACACACCAAGGCACATCATAATTTCATTAGCCAAGATTCAAATTAAGGAGAGAATTCTAGAAGCAGCAAGAGATAAGGGGACAGTTACCTACAAAGGAGTTCCCATTAGACTGTCAGCTGATCTCTCAAAAGAGACCTTCCAGGCAAGAAGGGGCTGGAAATAAGTATTCCAAGTCATGAAAGGCAAGGACCTACATCCAAGATTGCTCTATCCAGCAAAGCCGTCATTTAGAATGGAAGGGCAGATCAAGTGCTTCTCAGATAAGGTCAAGTTAAAGGAGTTCATCATCACCAAGCCCTTATTATATGAAATGTTAAAGGGACTTATCTAAGAAAAAGATGAAAAACATGTACAGTAAAATGACAGCAAACTCACAATTATTAACAACCACACCTAAAACAAAAGCAAACAACTAGAACAGGAACAGAACCACAGGAATGGAGATCACATGGAGGGTTAGCAACAGGGGAGTGGGAGAAGAAGAGTTAGGGAAAAGGTACAGAGAATAAGTAGCATAGATGGTAGGTAGAAAATAGACAGGGGGAGGGAAGAATAGTGTGGGAAATGTAGAAGCTAAAGAACTTAATAAGTATGACACATGAACATGAACATGAACATGAACTAAAGGGGACATGTGGGTGGGAGGGGGTGTGTAGGGTGGAGAAGAGTGAAGGGGTAAAATGGGGTAACTAATAACATAATCAATAAACTATATTAAAAAATTACAATCTTAAGTAATTAAAATAGTATAAAGCGTTATAGGAAGAACAACAGTGTAGACAGAACACAGAAAGATAATATGACAAAATGTTAAGTGATTACCTCTAGCTAGGGAGACTTAATGAATTTTATTCTCATTTATATATTTTCTCAGTATTTTATAGTGTATCTTTTACATTTAAAAAGGCTTTTTAAGGCAACATCTTTAGAACATAAGCACTACAGGGACTACCATAAATAGACATTGCTGTGTTAGTACAATATATATTTTTCCTGGCAAAAATATCTATTGAAGAACTAAATTCACTGTGAATTTGAACAAACCAAAATAGTTATTTCAAATAATGCAGTATCTTCTCTCATACAGACAACCTCCAAACATTAAGCAGAAATAAAGTCAACTGATAATTTCTGGTCCTTTCATAGGTGACAAGGAGCTTCTTACTTTATTTCATTCGGTTACCAAGAATCTTACACAGTATAAGATGACAATTCACAGTTTTATGGCTTTAAATAAAATACATTCTTTGCAAATTCTAGGAACTGAGTATAGAACAATAGAAAAAGAGTACTCACCCTCCACAGACCCTTGGTACCTTCTTGTTGGTATATATCAATGAAGCTGCCAATCATGCTGCCTTGGAACAAGCTTCCCTGAGCCTGCATTCGAATCTAAAATAAGAAGAGGTGAACATTTTGTTTTGACAGAGAAACCAAAATGAAATGGGTCAACTCATTTAAAATTAAGAAAACAATATTTGGGAATTAAAGAAAAATCAGCCTGCTATTATTTTGAAGGTAATGTCTTAAACTATATGTAGAATGTAATTTGTGTCAAAGTGTCTTATAAAGATGATTTTTATCATGCTCCTCATATCTAAGTCCATCTTTTCTGGAGTTGAATGAAAACTTGGGAAAAAGGAAGAGTAAGTTCTCAGTGAAGGTAGTAAACAATTCATCTAAATATAATTAGTTTAGCGAAAAATTCAAACAGCCTACATATCCAAAAACCACAAAGTATTGGCTGCATAAATTTATGACACATCCAGTTAACAGAATACTATGCAGCATAAAATTTTGTTGTAGAATAATATTTGACATTGAAAAATGTCAACGAGTAACTGCTGTATAGAAAAAAGCAGGTTGCAAAGCAGTATGTATGGTATGTGATTCTTATTAAAAACTTGTAAACTTAAACCACATACACAACAAAGAGACTGGATGAATATATATACACCCAAATGTTGACCGTGGCTTAAGTCTGAGTGATGAGGTTACCCATAAGCATTTTTCCCATTTTTGTCTTTTTTCCTGCCTTCCACTTTTTTCTACATTGATCATGCATTGCTAATGTAATTATAAAAAGCAAAAATGCTTTAAAATATAATTTTATGCTATAAGACATTAAACTGAGTTTTGTTTGTAAAAAGCATGATACTGTGTTCTGCAAAGTGGCCTTTGAGAAGCGCAAGAAAGGAGATATAGCACTAAAAAGCCATGTGAAAGATTTGATACGATTTCCCACTGACTCTCTACATATAGAATCACACTAGTCAATCACTAAACACTAGTGGCCCAAATGTAGCCCTGATTTTCATGAAGCAAAATTCTACATTTCAATAAATGTCATGTAATAGAAATGTTTTTATGCAGAATGTCAAATGGTACTACTAAGAGTTGAAATAAAAACCTAAACCAAATTAAATCAGAATAGAAACTATCACAAAGACATATTGAAAACACAAATATCCTATGGTAAGTAGATTTCTTTTTTATTTAAATTATACTTTATTGTTTCTACTATTACAGTTGTCCCAAATTTTCCCTTTTGCCTCCCTCTACCTTGGAACCAAATCATAGATTTTTTTAATATTTTTTTTAATTTTAATTCTTGTTCTTGTACAGTTTTCTGTCTTTTACTCCCATCCCGGCCCACCACCCCAGCCCTCCCCACCTCCCTCCCATTTCCACCACCCCTAGTTTTTGTCCACGTGTCCTTTATACTTGTTGCTCTAAACCTTTCCCCTTTTCCCCTGAAATTCCCTCCCCTCTCCCCTCTGGTGACTGTCAGCCTGTTCTCAATTTCAGTGTCTTTGGTTATATTTTGCTTGCTTGTTTGTTTTGTTGATTAGGTTCCATTTATAGGTGAGATCATATGGTATTTGTCTTTCACTGCCTGGCTTATTCTGCTTAGCATAATGCTCTCCAGTTCCATCCACGCTGTTGCGAATCATAGATTTCTTTAAGGAGATGATTCCTGAGCAGGGCTGGGACTCGGGTGAAGCAACAAGTGTGGCACTTCCCTCAGGCGCAAAATGTGGGAGGAACATGCACAATACCTCAGTAATCCAGATAAATAATATCTTAATGAAATATTTTTAAAAATCAAAATTAATAGACAAGAATACACAAAGAACCAAACGTCAAATGATTGTTAACTAAATACAGGATCCAACACAGTAGGATTAGTATGAGGCAAGTGAAATGAATTGTACAAAATATTGATATTTTGTTCATTGATTTTTTGCATTCATTTTCATTTTTGAAAACTATTGCACAAACGTGTTATTTCTCTTGATCCCTGAGTTTTTTGGTACCCCCTTCCATTTTGCACCCAAAGAGAATACCTCATCCTAGTCCTGGCCCTATTCCTGAGCACTCCTGAAAGATAAATTCATGAGGAAAGAGGGGGAAAGCACTGAGGCAGAAAGAGAACTACATGCACAAAGGCAAGGAAGCAACACATAATAAATCAGGGAAAGAGCTGTCCAAGGATAAGTAAAAGGACTGAACAGTCCAACTGGGATTATAAATCCTATACTGGTATTGTCACTGTCTGATTGTGACTTGGGATCCTCTCACACATTTTATCATATATTTAGTGCCTATAATTAATCATATGTTTAAATAAGTCAATAAATAGAAAATGTTTGCCATTTAATAAGATAAAATAAGATGAAGATTGGCATTAAAATAAATGTTTCACTCTGTTTTGATAAAATCTGAAAGAAATCCAATTATATTTTAAAACCTCAGCACCACTAACCTATACTGTTCTGGTTCTGAATTCAGAATATCCCAACAAAAGCCAAAATATACCATTTTAAAGCCAAATCTCACTCTTAATAGAAATATGGATAAGACAGGAAAAGATAAAAACTACAGATTTAAGGTACCTCAATTAGTTATTAAAACAGGCTTCTCCAAAAACTGCATTTTGATTTATCATTTTTTTTAGTATCCCAGCTTACACCACAGGCCAATATACCATACTAAGCTCTGGAAGGGGTGGGGAATGCGCCTTGCTTTTGTAAAGTGGGGAATGGACTATTATATATACAAGTTTACTCTCGGATCACTTTCAGAAAAGAATACAAACGGAAGTAGGGGATCTTGAAAATAATTTCCTTAAAATTGCATAGCCCTTGGAAAGAACTTACAGAGGTTTGCATATTCCAGTTTGAAGACCAATGGATTAACATATATCTGAACAAATTGACTATTTCTCGAGCATCTGCTACCTACCAAGTACAATGATAGACAGTTTATATATGTATTATCTATAATCCTTAACAATCCTATGTGACAAATACTGAATTAATTTCATTTTACAAATGAGAAAGCAGGCTTAAAGCAATTAAGCAATTTGCCCAAAGTTTTATAGCTGTCAAGTGATAGAGTGGGGAATCTAAACCCAAATCTGACTCAAAACTCATGATCTTTTCACATCATGCTACCAGACCTCCTTACCTTTAGTACATCAGTGGGATTGGCTATAGTGGAAGATATCACTCCTGACACTACCCCACAGATCATATTAACTAGAAGAGTTTCATCTGTAAAAAGGAGCAAAGAAAGAAAGAAATGTCTGCACATATTAGGTACCAGTTTCTGAGAACAGAGTACTGAGGTATCAGAGGAAGGGAACCCTAGTCAGAGACATGACTGTAAAATGAAGCACAAAGTTTATGAAAAAAAATATTTCTAGACTCCAAATCAGTACTGCAACATATAAAAATTGTAATATATAAGTCATTATTGTTTTAAAAAAACTATTTCTAAAGGACACTGAAACATGTCCTGTTGTTATATGCTACTGCTAATACCACACACAAATTCAAACATGGTATTTACCTTTCAATCATTTCAAATATCTAAAGAAAATTACTTTTTAAAGTCTTTTTCTGGAGAATCATCAATAAAATCTCAGGATAGAATATTAAAACATAAAATATTTGTCTAATAGAAAAATTTCTAAATATTAATTTTTGACCTTAGTATTGACTGGCCTCTATTTATTTACAGGATTCTGTTGTCAAAAGTGAAAAACTAGTCATTTGGAACTACATCCCGTTGGCTACCAAAAACAAAACAAAAAACCCCACAGCATATTTTTCTAAAATTAAAATTCGATCTTTACCAAGCCTCTTCACCATGATGAACCCACAAATAGACACTACACAAACCCAAGTGAAGAATCTGTGAAAGGAAATTACTTCAGGAAGCAAATCCTTCAGGATCCTCAAAAATGAAGCTCCAGAAAAAACTGATTTTGTAAAGTGATACAGAGAATACTGCTAACCAAAAGGCTCTCCAGCTGTTCCCAACCATGTTAACAGCCCCAGGCCTGTAATAAAATAACCATTTAGTACAGCATCAGGGTGGCACTGTTGCAGCAGCAAATAGAGAGACATATAATACTAAAGTGGCTCAAGCATATAACACTGATGTGGATGAAGTGGCCCCAGGTACATCAGAATCTACAATATAATAGCATAAAATTACTCCACCTAATAAAAACTTGTCAAAATCAGCAGCTAGAGCTCTGACTGGTGTGGCTCAGTGGGTTGGGCATTGTCCCATAAATCGAAAGGTCACCAGTTTGATTTTGGGTCAAGGGCACAGGTCAGGGCACATGCCTGGGTTGCGGGCCAGGTCCCCAGTTGGGGGCGTGGGAAAGGCCACTGATCAGTAATTCACACATCGATGTTCCTCTCCCTCCCTTCCCCTTCCTCTAAAAATAAATAAATAAAACCTTTAAAAAAATATCAGCAATCAGGAAAGTCCTTAGAGTCGAAGTCCTCTTGTTGTTGAGGACACCATTAATTTTCTGGACAAGCTTATTCCATGTTCCCTCTCTGAAGACCAGAAAGAGACAAACTTGAAGAGCAGATCCTTCTAACATATTATTACCTCTGCAAGGATTAAGCCCAAGTCAGTACAAGTTCACCTCACTTTATCCTTGCAGTGACGGTCAGCCATTCTCAGGCATCCCATAATGAGCACTTTTCACTAAGCATGATTTCAATAATCTCTTTGAATATTACCCCAAAAAAGAATGAGTCTATACTGACCTTCTAAACGTTCTACAAATAATCTCTTCAAGCTTTGGTAAATGCCAATCTTAATGGTGCCATATGATGCCTGCCTTAGTAAAGCAGGAGCAATTCTGGAAAAAAAATTTAAAAGAAAAAAGTCAATTATACTCAACATGCACTTGCAAATTATATAGTTCTAGACAGCCTACTCATTTCCATTACCTACCTCATTCCACCCAACAACACCAAAATACACATTTTTTTCAAGCACCCATGAAACATTCACCAAAAGAGCATATCTGCGTCATAAAACAAACCTCAACAAATTTTTAAAAACTGAAATCATATAGAGTATGTTCTCTAACCATAATGCAATTAAACTAGCAATCAGGAAGGAAAATCCTTACACATTTTGAAATTAAACAACACACTTCTGAACAATCCATGGATCATAGGAAGTCTCAAAAGAAATTTCAAAAATACACAGAACTGAATGAAAATGAAATATTCAACCTATTAAAATATGTGGGATGCAGCCAAAGCAGTGCTGTGAGAGAATTTGTAACACAAAATGCTTACATTAGAAAAGAGGAAAAGCCTCAAATCAATAATCTAATTTCCTACCTCAATAAACTAAAAAAGGAGCAAAATAAACCCAAAGTAGGCAGAAGGGAAGAAATAATAAAAAGCATAAATTAATAAGATTGAAAAAGGGAAATAGAGGGAAACATGAATGAATCAAAAAATCAGCTGTTTGGGGGAAAATCAATAAACAGGGTAAACCTCTAGCTAAAGAGAAGACATAAATCATCAGTATCAGGAATGAGATAGGGAATAAATAGCACTACAAATTCTGCAGCCATTAAAAGGAATATTAAGGGAATGCCATAAAAAAACTGCATGTTCTTAAATTCAACAACTTAGACGAAATGGATTGATTCCTTAAAAACCACAAACTACCAAAACTACCAGAATCAAGATGAAACAGATAGTCTGAAGTCTCATAACCATTAAACATTTTTAATTCATAATTTAAAAGTTTCCGAAAAGTAAACCTCCAGGCCCAGATAATTTCACTGGGGAATTCTACCAAACATGTAAGGAACTGACACCAATCTTATACAATCTCTTCCAGAAAACAAAAGACAATGCTTCCCAACTCATTTTATGAGGCTAGTATGACCCTGATACCAAAACCAGAACCAAATAGTATTAAAAAAGGGAAATTATAAGCCAGTAGCTCTCATGAACTTAGAAGCAAAATTCCTTAACAAAATATTAGCAAATTGAATCTGGCAATGTAAAAAAAGAAGTATACACCCATATTCAACTCATAGAATTTATGGTTTGTTTGTTTCTTTCTTTCTTTCTTTCTTTTTTTGGAAAAAACCAACCTTACTTCCTAACAGTTGCAGATACATCTTCCATCCTTTCAAGAAGGAAGTACCAGAGCCAAGATTTCACCCTATTTAGTTTTGCTTATACACTGGAGACATCCTCACTTGTACATTCTTTGAAAGATTCTTCCAAATTACAGGACTATACTTTGGTAGTTATAAAAATAATCTTGTGATTATCCATGCTGATGAAAGAATATGGATGTATTAGTTGATTTTTCCCCAAGAAAATTGTCTTCAAAATTCAGCCTAACATAGATTAGTGTTTAAAATAGGCAAGTTAAATATAAACTGGCACATCAATATTAAATTACAAGTTGAAATGGTAAATATTTATGACAACGAACTATCAGCTGAAATAAATAGATTCTTTAAGAACTATTTCTATTGATGATGTAAGGAAAGAATCCAGTCTTACCCTGAATACAGAGCCAACACACCTTCTTCTTTATAAATTCGGAACAAGGCATGAAACATTCCTCGGTATTTTATCTCTTTGAAGCGGGCATCGATGCTTTGGCCTTGAACTTGCAGTCGTGTTTTGGTTAGGTCCACGGGAAAAGTTCCTATGAAGGAACATATTTATTTATAAGTTTTTCCAAGCAGCCACAGTTAAATGTTGGTCAAATGTATGCCAATGACAATTTTTAAAACAAGACAAAGTCCTTTTTATAACACATAAAAGAACACTAGAATACCACTGCCAGAAGGCAAAGAGGTATATGTGGTAAAGAAAAATATACTACTGCATTCTATCTGGTCAGCAGGATTTGACCCACAGTATAACTGAAACTGTGATATAATATAGTATTTTAAGATGGTCTATATATAGTATAAATGAAAAATAATTTAAATGTTGTTTTAAAGTCAACAAAGATTAGTGGATTGGAATCACTTATTTAGTATAGGAAGAAAAAATTTGGAAGATGAAAAAACACAATCTAAAAATATTCCAAAATACAAATCAAATAGAGAAAAATTTGTTTTGATTATGATAGTCAATTTGCTTGTAAAATGAACAGAAGTTTGAAAAAGTTTGGATACTTATACTAAAAAGGTTACAAACAACTTATCATAAAGGAAAGACTGTTAGTACAGGGATAGAGCAGAAACCCCTATCATAATTAACTCCCTCTGTATTTTCCGGTATATTACTTAAGCCTAGAAAATTAACAAATCAATAAACTATCAAAAATCTTCCTGTTCCGGCCAAGATGGAGGCATAGGTGGACACACTGTGCCTCCTCTCACAACCAAAATTAAGGACAACAAATATTTAGAAACAAGAAAACAACCAGAACTGATAGAAAATTGAACTGTATGGAAGTCCAACAACCATTCATCTAGACCGGTAAGAGGGGCGGAGTCATGGCAGGAAAAAGTGGAGGTGCGGACCTGGGAATGCAAGCAGTAGCGGCTGGGAGTTCCCAGGTGCACAGGCAGCGGCTGGAGGGACCCCGGGCACGGGGTGGCAACTGTGCAGACCCACTGAGGCCGTGCAAGGTGGCTGGCTGACCAGGTGGTCCCACATTCACGCACAGATAATCCAGGTGAAGGGGAAGCGACAAAGGGACTGGAATCCAAGAGAGAGCAGAGCAAACGCCATTGTTCCCTCTCAGACCCCACCCCCATGTACAGCTTCACAACTCAGCGGCTGGGCTGCCCTGCCCTAGGGAACACCTAAAGCTCCACCCTCACTACATAACAGCTGTGACCAGACCAAAAAAAAAAAAAAAAAAAAAGCCCCGGAGCCAATTCCTCTAAGCGACAAAGAGATAGCCAACCTATCAGATGCACAGTTCCAAGCCCTGGTGATCAGAATGCTCACAGAATTGGTTGATTTTGCTCACAAACTAGATGAACAAATGCAGGCTACAATACGTGAAATGAAGAAAAACGCATGGGGAACCCATAGAGACGGGAGGAAAACTGGGACTCAAATCAATGGAGTGGACCAGAAGGAAGAAACAAACAACCAAACAGAAAACAAGGAAGAAACAATAATTCAAAAAATGAGGAGAGGCTTAGGAACCTCTAGGACATCTTTAAATGTCCAACATCCAAATTATAGGGGTACCAGAAGGGGAAGAAGAAGAGCAACAAGTGAAAAACTTATTTGAACAAATAATAAAGGAGAACTTCCCCAATCTGGCAAAGGACATAGACTACCAGGAAGTCCAGGAAGCTCAGAGAGTCCCAAAGAAGTTGCACCCAAGGAGGAACACACCAAGGCACATAATAATTCCATTAGCCAAGATTCAAATTAAGGAGAGAATTCTAGAAGCAGCAAGGGATAAGGGGACAGTCACCTACAAAGGAGTTCCCATCAGACTGTCAGATGATTTCTCGACAGAGACCTTACAGGCAAGAAGGGGATGGAAAGAAGTATTTGAAATCTTGAAAGGCAAGGACCTACATCCAAAATTGCTCTATCCAGCAAAGCTGTCATTTAGAATGGAAGGGCAGATAAAGTGCTTCTCAGATAAGGTCAAGTTCAAGGAGTTCATCATCACCAAGCCCTTATTATATGAAATGTTAAAGGGACTTATCTAAGAAAAAGAAGATAAAAAATAGGACAGTAAAAAGATAGCAAAGTCACAGATATTAACAACCACACCTAAAACAAAAGCAAACAACTAGAACAGGAACAGAAACACAGAAATGGAGATCACATGGAGGGTTAGCCACAGGGGAGTGGGAGGAGGAGGAGAGAGGGGGAAAAGGTACAGAGAATAAGTAGCATAGACAGTGGGTAGTAAATAGACAGGGGGAGGGCAAGAATAGTGTGGGAAATGTAGAAGCTACAGAACTTATGACACAAGGACATGAACTAAAAGGGGGAATATGGGTGGGAGGGGGTGTGCAGGGTGGAAGGGAATGATGGAGAAATGGGACAACCGTAATAGCATAATCAATAAAATATATTTTTTAAAAATCTTCCTAAGTTTGACTTAACTTCACTTTTCATACCACTAGTACACTTTCTCAGAAAATGTCATTTGATGGTTTTGAGACAACACTTTTTAAAACAAAGCCCTTTCTTGGTACTTTTTCTCTAGCAGTCACCAAAAATAACTGTCACTACAAGCTTCCACGTATACCGTGAGAAGCAGATTTGTCAGGTTTCACATTCTTACCAAACTCAGCAACAATAGAGGCAAGGCCGCCATATACAAAGGGTTTCCAGTTCAGACCAGACATCTCATGGCTTACAGTGGCACTCTTCTGGGGCTAAAAACAAACACAAATCAGAACAAGGCACAAGAATGAGGGGCATTTGTTAGTGTCTGATCACAACACTTATATTAACAAATTTGGCAAATAAAACAGACACACCAAGTGGAATGACACAAAATGGGGTATCCTGTTTTATGTTATAGATGATCATAAATATGTTCTTTACTGCCATTTTGTAGGGGCACACATGTAAATCACTCAAAGATCAACTTGTGCCCTTCATTCTCTCTAGTTTCTTTAATGCAATCCCCGCCCCCACCCAAAGAAGAGGTTTCAGGCCATCCAGCACACCCAACTTAGACATTCAACAACACAATTACTAGTGAAGGAACTTGGAGTTTAAATTATAGAGGCTGAGGCATCTCATAAAAGCAGTTCATGGTATTCAGTCACATCGATTCAGGTGTAAAGCACAAGCTGACACCACTACCCTCTCATATGCTTAGCCCTCTCCTCTCTCCACTAAACTTTAGGGTTTTAGTTCATCCAGCTAGTTCTATCTACCCACAACTCCCCCTGACAAGGCCCAGGTTGAGTTAAGCACCTTTTCACCTTCCTTCTCATTCCCAGAGGAATGACAGCAATATGGTATCTCTATTCTGTGTGATATTTAACATCCACACATTCAGTTAATCTTTTCCCTGGCCTTTTAAAGCACATATAAATATTTTTTTCTTTGAAGTTCAGGTTCTTTAACAACATATTCTCCTTTTCATCTCCCTTTCCTCCTTTCTCATCCCACCCCAAGGAGACCCATTATCAGTCTTTTCAGCCTTTTTCCCTGCTACTCTCAGCTATCTCCCTTAATTTTTTTCCCATAGCTCTGCCCTCTAGATAAGTGGTTTCCACATTTTAATGTGCACCAGAATCATCTAGAACGTGGATTAAAACATAGATTTGTGGGCCTCACCCTCAGATTTTCTGACTGGGGTTCTGGACCTGGCCTAAGAATTTGCAAGTTCCCAAATACTGCTGATGCTTTCACATGTTAAGATGTACTGCTCTAGGCATCACCTACTAAATCCTGGTCAAACTGTAAGTAATCTCTTTGCTTAAGTTGGACTCTCAATTCCCAGTCGGGGCACAGGACTATGTTGCAGGCTGGGCCCCCAGTGAGGGGCGTGCAGGAGGCAGCTGCACATTGATGTTTCTCTCCCTCTTTCTCCTTCCCTTTCCCCACTCTCTAAAAATAAATAAATAAAATCTTTAAAATGAAATAAAATAAAATGTTAAAAAAATAAAGGTGAAAACATAACTGAAATGCAAAAAAAAAAAAAAGATTTGTGCAGTATATGGAGAAGGTGCTGTGATTGATCAAATGTGTCAAAAGTGGTTTGCAACGGTATTAATTAATATTTTGGCCAAATAATTCTTTGCTGTGGGACTGTCTTATGCATTGGATGATGTCTAGTGGGCCTCTACCCACGAGAAGCCAATAGCAGCGGATAGCCAGCATACTCAAAATATCCAAATCTACAAAGTTATTGGTGACAATGAAAAATGTGTCTTTTATTTTACTAAAAACTAAATGAACTTTTTGGCCAACCCAATATATTTAATTTAAAGGATTATTAGGAAATCATGTTCTTCCAACTCCTGGAACATCTTTTTAAAAATCACCTTTCTTATATAAAATGACAATAGTAGTTGGTAGTTGATTTTTGCTTAGTGTCTTAACAA
The DNA here is from genome assembly GCA_039655065.1 of Glossophaga mutica. NCBI lineage: Eukaryota > Metazoa > Chordata > Mammalia > Chiroptera > Phyllostomidae > Glossophaga > Glossophaga mutica. Next base: position 27,993,705 of record CM077318.1, read on the forward strand.
AATAAGACTGGCAACTCTAATTTGTGCCTCCTCCCAAAACTTTCATTTAAATTTTATTGGTCCATGAAATCCAAAAGCCTGGGAACCACTGGCCAAATTAACACTGCTACCACTGCTACCTCCCCACTCCTATCTGATAGCAATATCCCTTTCCTTTCAATGTTAGGAAAGAATCTTGCTATGAAGAAGTCCTGTATTATATTTCATCAGGTCTTATTTTAGACATCCCTTCCTCATACTGAGCCAAAAGTCTGCCTTCCTATAGTTTTCACCCATTTTTTGGAGGTAATATTGAATAAATTTACTCTTTTCCCCTAGGAAAGTCCTTCCAATTTTTAAATACAGATATCATGTTCTTATCTCTCTCAGGCTACATAACCACAATCATTTGCATCATTATTATACTTCAATCACTACAGCAGAAAATTGCAGTTGCTTTTGTGAGGGCCACATCACACCACTGAATCATTAAAATGTCAGCTAAAATCTCCAAATCTTTTACTTAAGGCTATTCACAAGCATGCATGTTATGTCACACCTATTCTACAGCTATGCAATGTTTTCTGAACCCTCATTTATCCCTTCTACATCTTAAATCTCAAGCATACAAGTAATGACTAGGATGTAGTTTATCTTCTAGTTGCCCATGTTATTTTCTCTCTTAACTAGGTACGATCCCTGAAGGCAGAAACCATGTCTCACAGCTTTGTAGTAGTGTAGGGCTAGTGTAGGGCTAGCAGTTTTTTAAACCTCTACAATAGCTTGCACAGAATTGGGAACACATCCATTAAATACATGGTTGGTTCCGGTGTGATGTCCTTTACCTATGAATGCAGCCTATATGTAAAATATTACAGAGAAATCACAAAAATTAAGTTGCTGGACCTAACCAATACTACACAACACTTTGCTGATCTCAGAGATTCTCTGCCTATTAATTCTGTTCCCTTGCTTCTTTTGCAGAAAATTGTTTGTGTAAAATACCCCAAGCATTTAACAATGATTTTGAGTTGTGGGGGCTATCCCCAGATATGGGTAATAGGAGAGAAGTTATATCTAAGTTCAAATAGAGTACCTTAAATATTTTTATTGAATAAAGAAGCCAATGAAAAATGTCTTCAAAATGCAGATATGTATTCTGAAGTCTAAGAAAAATTTGATAGCCTAAAGAATGAGAAGAATGCCCTAAAATACAAGTTACCTAGCCCTATGCTACTACAAAGATCTGATCAGAAAAATCTGGGTGCCTTTCTTGCTTTCCTCTTTAAGAAAAAGTAGGTATTAGAAATTCTCAGATTCAGGAGGTAATAATGGAAAGTCAAGCAAATATTTATTAAAGGGATATTACATGTCCAAACCTGCAATGTACTATGGTCTAAATGTCATGTTTAAAAAAATGTTCTAACACCATGACAATATTTATCATTTGACCCATATTTCCTGGATAATCAAGGAGACTGATGTGGGGATAAAAGTTCTATAAAATACCATGCTTGCCTTTCAAGAATTTATACTCTGGGACAAGAAATCATAGTATCTCATCAGAGAAAAAATAAGTGCTATACTATATAATACAAACTATAAGAGCAAGGTAAAGCACGGAAAAGGAAACGGATCAGCATGGGCTTAAATAATCATGAAAGGTTTGTGGAGGTGAGAGAATTAAAAATGGGCTTTGACACAGGGCAGGTAGAAATCTAGATAGGCGTAGGTAAGGGAGAAGGCAGGGGGAGAAGGGCAGGATGAACAAAGGCACAAATGTGGGGAAAGCACAGCTCGTGGAGACAGGCATCAGTATGGTTTGTTCTGAGGAGGAAGAGCGCAACCTAACTGGAACAAAAAATTTCCTTCTCTCATTGAAACAATACCAGTCAAGAAGTGTAAGGAACAGATCATGTTGAAAGGCTTGAAACCAAAGTATGTGTGGTGGGTGTGATGTATACTGTAAGATTTTGAACCAGGAAATGATTTGAGGAAATCCGTATTTCAGTTTGCCTACCAGGGCTTCAGCAAGCAGTGATTACAAATGTGAGAGTAAGGGAAACCAGCTTAGGATGGTGTGAGGTAAAGCACACAAGGTGTTTGTTGGCAGTGAGGTTAGAGAAAAACTCCAAAAATAGAGACACAAAGAAACTTGATTATGTAGGAAATACAGGCGAAGAAGGGATGGAGTTCATGATGACTCTAAGCATACCTAGCCTGAAAACAAAACAAAACAAAAAACAGGGAAACACTGACAGAAAGCTACAAATATCCCTGCTGTTACCCTGTCTGAGAAACTAATTCGTGTTGATTAAGGCTGTCATCACAATTAGTTATCTGAACTGCATTTTAATAGATGCCTTCAATGCCTTTACCTCGGGGAGTGGAAGGGGGTAGAAACTGAAGGGGAGCATCTTTCAACAGCACCCTTCACACTAATACAATGGAGGTGTTTGCTTACTCCGCTTACAATCACCGCCGCCGTTGCAAACTTCACCCTTAGAAAAATTAGGATTATTCCAGGAAAGATACCCATTCACCCTCTGGGTAGCAGGATCTTGCCAGTTCCTCAGCTGTCAGAGCGAGTTCGTGAAGAGAAGGGAGGCGCCTGAAGCAGGCGGCCTCCCAGGGGGGTCGAGGAAGCAGGGTTCAACCGAAGAAGTAAAACCAACGATCCCAGAAGAGTGAAAGACAGGGAAGGGACTCAGCTGAGGGGAGAGAGAGACCAAAGGACCGTTAAGCCCCTCCCAGGCCAGGAACCAGTCGAACCAGGCCAGCCCGGCCCCGCGCGGCCTGGCGCGGCCCAGCCCCGCTCCCCAGCCTGGTAATCCAGGAGCTCCCCCTCACCTGCTCGGGCTCATCAGATGACTGGGAAGCCGAGGCTCCCACAGTCGGAAACGCCACCGCAACGCCAACCCGGAAGCATTGGAACCAACGGAAGTAACCAAGCTGTTGCCCTGGCAACGGTGGTGCAGGCATTTCAACTTCGCCTCCTCCAATCCCTAAAAGGAAGGCGCGAAATGAAAAGCCACGACAACAGGGGTCTTAAAGGGGAAATCAGGCAGGCTACCCAAAGGGGCACCCTGATTTTGGGGAGGTGTAGGGAGAGGAAGGTAAGGCGTCTTCTGCAGTTAACATGCTTGTCGGTGAGAGCAGATCTATCTTCTCCTCGTGTTACTACCCACCTAGCACCAACTAGGCCCGGGAGAGAAGGAGCAGAGTAAAAGCTTGGGGTCTGCGAGGGGTGGGGTAAGTGGAGAGGCAAGGGCGGAGCAGTGAAAGGGCGGGGCAGCCGCTGGAAGAACACGGAAGGAAAAAAGAGGGAAAGTGAAGGGGCTGGGCAAAAGGCTTAAAAAAAGTGGAAAATGAGGGAAAGGGTATGAGTGGTATTTAGTAAAGTGCCTAAGCTCGGAAAGAAAGGTTAAATAAACAAATTTCAGCACCCACTAGGTTCCAGGTGTTAGGGACCGAAGAATAAGGTTCGGGCCATGCACTCAAAGCACATGGTTGACAAACAGCAAGTTGTAAACAAAAGAGCGGACCACAAAAAAAATGTAAAAATCTGAAAATTAGAAATAAAAACGGGGAGTTTCAGTTATCCTGTAACTCACAATCAGCCAGAAAACAATGAGGGCCTGCCGACTGGCTTCTGGCTCTAGACCACCGTGGTGGAAGAAATAGATGCAAAGCACCCTGGGTGATTCCGTTTACCCAATGGGCTTCATTCAAATTTTAAGCCTCTCCTGTGAAAGTTCTGTAATCTGGCAAGATTATGCAATAATAGGGTTTATGTGTTGTGTACAATATAACAGTTTAGCCAGTGTAAGGGATGTGCCTAAATGATTGTTTGTTGAATGAATGCATGTTCAGAATATCTTTGTTCCCCTATTAAATAAATTCTCAAGGCAGCACACATATTAGTCTACATTAGGGAATAATAACTAAGGATGATGCCAAGAGCTTCATGTTGTACACAACTACCCTATGAGACAGTTTCTATTTTCTATTATTTTCCCTTTTTGATAGATGAGTAAACTGATATAGTAAGAAGCTGGTAACTTGAGAAAGTAACTTGGTAAGTGGTAGAGCTGAGATTCAAATTTCAGTCTGACTTCAGAGCCCAGGCTCTTAACCACTCTACAATTCTGTTCTCAATTTTAATACCCTTGTTACCTTGAGAAACTTACTTACTAAAAATAGAGATAATTGCCCTGGCTGGTGTGGCTCAGTGGTTGAGTGCTAGCCTGTGAACCAAAGGGTCACTGGTTACATTCCCAGTCTATGGCACATGCCTGGGTTGCGGACCAGGTCCCCAGTAGGGTACACAGGAGAGGCAACCACACATTGATGTTTCCCTTTCTTCTCCCTTGCTCGCCCTCTCTAAAAAATAAATAAAGTCTTATTTAAAAATAAAGATAATGTAAGAAACATGTGAATACATTCCAAAATGTGAATCCCCTTCAATTTACATCTCAGCAAAGCACTCCCAGCCAGCCAGTAAAAGAATGTTGTAGCTTAGAGTCAGTCCTCATTCAGAAGGACTACACTTTCCATCCAGTGACATGAATTATATGTCCAGCTGTGGCCTGAGCTGTCCCTCACATCCAGGTCTCTGAACCTTTTAGAATTACTCATATAGCCCTCTGTGAGCAAATCACTACCAGCTTTTCTACAAAATTGCACTTTTGCCTCTTCAGCCACTGCCACCAACTACTCTCACCGACCACCTTAACAAACTTTGTTAAAAGGAGCTTTATTCTCAAATTACTTATTTTAAAAGTTCTAAAATAGATAACTTTTAAAATACCATTTGTAGAAACATAAACACATACAGACTTTTATTTAACACATTTTTGGTTTGCTTTGTTCTCAATATTTTTCTAAAATTACATTAAAAATCTAGTCCTAATTATCAAAGTTGGCCATTTTCCTTTTAAATCATCTTCTTTTTGTTGTCTTTACCACATAGACCAGTATTTGATTATATTCTGTCTTGTGTTATGCTTGAATTCTGATTTCTCCAAGAGATAAGTTATTGAAGAGGATAGAATCCGGGAGTCTTCAAGTTGGAAAGATATTTAGAGGTCCCTTCTTTAATCTTTATTATAGACAATTGTCCAGTCTCTGCTAGAATACTTCCAGTGTAAGTACACATCACAAGTCAGCTCATTTCACTATTTGGTAACTTTGTTAGACAGTTCTCATTTATGATGAGCCAAAATGTGCCTTCCTCTTTCAACTTTCCCAAGAGAAACACCTGGTCTTTTCTAAAATTCTTTTTAAAGACTTTACTTATTTATTTTTAGAGAGAAGGGAAGGGAAGGAGAAAGAGAGGGAAAGAAACATCAATGTGTGGTTGCCTCTCATGCTCCCCTACTGGGCACCTGGCTTACAACCCAGGCATGTGCCCTGACTGAGAATTGAACTGGCGGTCTTTAGGTTCACAGGCCAGCACTCAATCCACTGAGCCACACCAGCCAGGGCACCTGGTCTTATGATATGAAAAGAGCACTGTATTTTGAGCTAGATGATCTTTTTTATTAATTGAGGTGAAGTTCACCTCACTAATACAATATTACATGTCAATTATATCTCAATAAAACTGGAGGGGGGACAACAAACAAAAAATAATATAAAATTGAGAACATTTTTATTTTTATTACAAGACACTGGTAAGAGAATAAAAAGGCAAGATCCAGACAAGGAGAAGAGATTTTTAATCCCTGTATTCTACAAAATCACATATCCAGTATAAACTTTTAAACTCAGCGATAAAAAGACAACTTAATTTTTAATGGGAAAATACTTAAAGGTATTTCATAAAAGAGTATACCAAAATTATCAATAAGCATATTAAAAGTGCATAGCATTATTAATCATCTAGAAAACTCAACTTCAAACACACCCACAAGCTAGGCCAAAGTTAAAAGGACTGACAATACAAGGGGTTTGGAAGAAAGTGCCTCAAATTCTTATCCACTGCTAGTAGGAGGATGTATTAGTTTTCTATTGCTGTGTAAAAAACATTGCCACAAATTTATCAGCTTAAAACACCATGCATTTACTGTCTTCCAGCTTCTGCTGGTGAAGAGTCCAGACATGACTTATTGGGCTCTTGGTGTCAGAAGGCTGCAATCAAGGATCAGCCAGAATTTATTTTTATCTTGAAACTTGACTGGGGAAGTATTCATTTCCAAACCCTGTCAGGTTGTTACAGAATTCACTTACTTACAGCTGTAGTATCAAGGACTTCAATTTCTTGCTGGCTATTAGACAAAAGCCACTCTCAGCTCCTAGAACTGTCTTCAGCTTCTTGTAGGAAGTTCATACTATAGCCACTTGATGCTTCCAGGCCAGCAGGAGAGAGAGAGAGCCTTAGATGTGGTTTTATCAGCATAGAATATGTGGGACTATTATTTTCTGTGATAAAGACTATGCCTATATTTTAAAACTACAAATAGCTTCTTTTTTCTGATTGTAATAAAGTATATAGTCATTATAAAACATTTTAAACTATACTCAAAAGTGGAAAGAAGTGAAAATTAACAGAAATCCAAATATTCAAAGAGCACTACTCTTAACAGTGTTGAGGGGCTCCTTCTAGTGCTCTCTCAATGCACACACACATAATTATGCCACCACTCTTGTGATGTGCCTGTTGCAGTCACATCCTCCTGCTGGGTGGCCTCATGTGCTGAAGTCAGTGTCATTGGTATATCTAACTTACATTCCTCCTGAATTTCCATGGGTTTTGTTGTTATTGTTGTTGTTGTTGTTAAACTATATTTTGTTAATTATGCTATATGAGTTGGCTGATTTTTTCTCTCCTTTATTCACCTCCACACTGCACCCTCCTCCTACCAGCATTCCCCGATTCTTAGTTCATGCCCATGGATTATACATACAAGTTATTTGGCTTCTCCATTTCTTACTATTCTTAACCTCCCCCTGTCTACTTTGTACCTACCAATTATGCTACTTATTCTTTGTACCTTTTCCCACATTCTCCCCTCCCCTCCTGACTGATAACCCTCCAGGTAATCTCCATTTCTATTATTCTGTTCCTGTTCTAGCTGTTTGCTTAGTTCATTTTTGTTTTTGGTTCAGTGGTTAATAGTTGTCAGTTTGTTGTCATTTTACTGTTCATAGTTTTGATCTTCTTTTTCTTAGATAAGTCCCTTTAACATTTCATATAATAAGAGCTTGGTAATGATGAACTGCTTTAACTTGACCTTATCTGGGAAGCACTTGATCTGCCCTTCCATTCTAAATGACAGCTTTGCTGGATAGAGTAATCTTGGTTGTAGGTCCTTGCCTTTCATGACTTCAAATACTTTTTCCATCCCCTTCTTGCCTGCAAGGCTTCTTTTGAGAAATCAGCTGACAGTCTTATGGGAACTCCTTTGTAGGTGATTGTCTCCTTTTTTCTTGCTGCCTTTAAGGTTCTCTCCTTATCTTTAATCTTAGGTAATGTAATTATGACGTGCCTTGGTGTGTGCTTCCTCGGGTCCAACTTATTTGGGACTCACTGAGCTTCCTAAACTTTCTGGAAACCTATTTCCTTCGCCAGATTGGGGAAGTTCTCCATTATTTTTTTCAAATAAGTTTTTATTTCTTGCTCTTCCTCTTCTCCTTCTGGCACACCTGATTCAGATACTGGAATCTTTAAAGTTGTCGCAGAGGTTCCTAAGCCTCTCTTCATTTTTTTTTTTTTTTTGAATTCTTGTTTCTTCATGCTATTATAGTTGAATGTTTATTTCTTCCTTCTTCTCCAAACTGTTGATCTGAGCCCCAGTTTCCTTCCCTTCACTGTTGGTTCACTGAATGTTTTTCTTTATTTCACTTTGCATAGCCTCCACTTTTTCCTTTACTTTGCAACCACACTCAACCATTTCTGTCAGCATACTGACTACCAGGATTTTGAACTGTGCATCTCATAGGTTGACTATCTCTTTATCACTTAGTTCTATTTTGGGAGTTTTGATCTGTTCTTTCATTTGAGCCATATTTCTTCATCTCAGTGTACCTGTTTCATTGTAAGGGGTGGAGCCTTAGGTATTTGCCAGGATGGGGCAACCCCCTTCACCTCATTGTGGCACTCTATGTGGGGGAGGGATCAGAGAGGGAACAATGCTGCTTGCTTGGCTTTCAGCTGGCTTCCAGTCAGTTCCCCCACTACCCATAAGCAAATTGGACCCTTCTGGTGCTGATTCCTAGGCAAGTGGGCCTGTGTACACTCTACGACTCTGTTTGTCTCTGCAATGAACTCTCCTGTGAGGCTGAAAGTTTCTTCTACTGCTGCAACTCCCATAGGTTTTTACAGTCAGAGGTTTTGAGGCTTTCTTTTCCCATGCTGGAAACCTGGGATGTGCAGTGTGTCTTGCTCCCTAGTTCCTCCTGGTTTATCCACACAGAAATGTGGGCTGTCAGCCACCACCCCGCCTGCCTGGTCCTCCAGCCACCGCCTTACCATGTGTCCTCTCCACCCTGGCCCTGGCTGCCAGTCTCCACCCCTCCTACCAGTCTAAATGAATGTTTCCTCTTTAACTCCTCAGTTGTCAGCCTTCCATATAGTTCAATTTTCTGAAAGTTCTGGTTGTTTTTTGTTTTTAAATTTGTTGTCGTCCTTCTTTTGATTGTGCAAGGTATATCTACCTACACCTCCATCTTGGCCAAAAATTCTGAACTTCCAGGTTTTAAAAGTTATACATCTTGATGAAAGGAAAAGGAAAACACACACACACACACACACACACACACACACACACAAACACAAGAAGATAAAATTACAAAAGAAGTAAAAATGTAAACATCATCCCCATTAGCCAGTACTATCATTCATATATCTATGTGTGTCCTTCCTGTCTCTCATATAAATATAAATATTTTTTGTCAATTTTGGCTTCCAAAAGGTTTGTCTATTTTGTTTATCTTTTCAAAGAACCAGTACTTGGATTCATTGATCTTCTGCATCATTTTTTAGACTCTTGTTTATTTCTGTTCTGATCTTTATTATGCCCTACCTTCTCCTCAGTTTGGGCTTTGTTTGTTGCTCATTTTCAAATTAGTATAAGTATGAAATTAGATTGTCTATTTAAGCTTTTTCTTTTTTTAAGATTTTATTTCTTTCTTTTTAGACAGAGGGGAAGGGTGGTAGAAAGAGAGAGAAATGTCAATGTGCGGTTGCCTCTCATGTGTCCCCCATTGGGGACCTGGCCTACAACCCAGGCATGTGCCCTGACTGAATATCGAACCAGCAACCCTTTGGTTCGCAGGCTGGCACTCAATCCACTGAGCCACACCAACCAGGGCTTTTTCTTCTTCTTCCTTCTTCTTCTTCTTCTTCTTCTTCTTCTTCGTCTTCGTCTTCGTCTTCGTCTTCTTCTTCTTCTTCTTCTTCTTCTTCTTCCTCTTCTTTCTTCTTCCTTCTTCCTTCTTCCTTCTTTCTTCTTTTTTTTTTTTTTTTTTTTTTTTTGAGATAGGCCTGTAATACTATGAGTTTCTCTCATAGGATTGCTTTCCCAGTGTCCCACAGATTTTGGACTATTGTGTCCTCATTTTCATTTGTTTCAAGGTATCTTTTGATTTCTTCCTTGATCTCATTCTTAACCCATTCATTGTTTCATAACACGTTATTTAGCTTCCATGTCTTTGTGTGTTTTTTTCCCATGTGATGTATTTCTAGTTTCATAGCATTGTGGTCAGAGAAAATATTTGATATGATTTCAATCTTCTTAAATTTATTGAGACTTGTTTTGTGGGTCTATCCTAGAAAATGTTCCATATGCTCTTGAAAAGTAAGTATAGTCTGCTGCTTTGGGGTGAAATGCTCTAAAGACATCAATTAAATCCATTTGATCTAGTGTGTTATTTAAGGCTGCTGTCTCCTTGTTGATTTTTTGCCTGGAAAATCTATTCATTGAAGTCAATAAGGTGTTAAAATCCCCAACTATGACTGTATTTTATGTCCATCAAGATTTGCTTCTCATATTTAGGTGCTCCTATGTTGGATGCATAAGTGTTTATTAGGGTTGTATCCTCTTGTTGGATTGTTCCCCTCATCACTATTTAGTGTCCTTCTTTGTCTCTTACTATAGCTTTGATTTTAAAGTCTATTTTGTCCAATATAAGTACTACTACCTCAGCTTTTTTTCTTTTTCATTTGCATGAAATATCTTTCTCCATCCCTTTACTTTTAGTCTGTGTGTATCTTTCAATCTGAGATGGGTCTCTTGTAGGCAGCATATTCATGGGTCTTGTTTTCTTACGCATTCAACTACCCTCTGTCTTTTGGTTGGAGCATTTAAGCCATTTACATTTAAGGTGATTGTTGATAGATACATCTGTATTGCCATTTTACTGTTAGACTGTATTCCTCTGACCTTTTTTCTTCTCCATCCTTCATCCTCCTTCCTCCTCCTCCTCTTCCCTCTTCACTTTCTTCTTCTTCTTCACCTTCTCCTCTTCCTCCTCCTCCTTCTTGCAAGCCCTTTAACATTTGTTGCAGTACTGGTTTGGTGTTAACAATCTCCTTTAGCTTTTTCTTGCCTGGGAAGCTCCTTGTTTGTTCTCTTTGTTTCTCCTTTGATTTTAAATGATAGCCTTGCTGGGTAAAGTAGTTTTGGTTGTATGTCCTTGCTTTTCACAACCTTGAATAATTCACACCAATCCCTTCTGGCCTGAAATGTTCTGTTGAGTAATCAGATCACCAGTCTAATTGGTGCTCCCCTGTAGGTAACTCCCTGCTTTTCTCTTGTGCTTTTAGGATTCTCTCCTTATCATTTTAAGTATGATGTGTCTCAGTGTATGCTTCTTTGGGTCCAACTTGTTTGGGACTCTCTGAGCTCCCTGGATTTGTGTGACTTTTTCCTTCACCTGATTAGGAAAGTTTTGGGCATTATTTCTTCAAATAGATTCTCCATCCCTAGTTCACTCTTTTCTCCTTTTGTTATTCCCATAATGTGGATGTTGTTACACCTTGTGTTATCCAAAATGTTTCTTAAGCTCTCCTTATTTTTTAAAATTCTTTTTTTCTTTTGCTGCTCTGCCTGCACATTTTTTCTACCTTGTCTTCCAAATCACTGATGTGATCCTCTGCTTCAGCTAACCTACTGTTTATTCCTTCCAGTGTATTATTTATCCCAGACATTGCATTCTTTATTTCTGACTGGTCCTTTTTAATGGTTTCTATGTCTTTTTTCATGCTGTTGAATATCCTTATAATCATTACTCTAAACCCTCTCTTTGATAAATTGCTTGCTTCCATTTCATCTAGTTTTTCTGGAAAATTCACGTGTTCTTTCCTTTGGGGTCTGTTTTTGTCTTCCCATTTTGGCTGCTTCTGTGTATTATCTGCCTTACTTGTTAAGCTAATCAGTCATGAAATTGATGACCTCTTAATCTAATCAAGCTGTAATCAGAAGCCTAGTTTAAGCACCACATAGTGGGGCATAGTAATTCCTGCAGATGGGACTCTTGCTTCCCCTCAGGCTGATGCCACTCGGAGGGGACTACTCTGCCTATACAAGACTGCTCCTGCAAATGGGGAATGACTCAGCACAGGGATCCTGGCAGCTGTTCCTTCAGTTTTCTCCCCAGAGCCACCAACCCCAAACTCTCCTCAAGCATCTCTAGTCCACTCTTCCCTCCCTTTGCCAGCACCCAGGGTAAGTGGCTGCAAATGAAATTGTGTGCATTGGTCTTGTAAGAGGCTCTCTGTGTCTCCAGCTGTCTTTCCCTGGCAAAGAGAAGCCCTGCTGCTTTTCATAGCTGGATGTTATCTGGGTTCCTTTCTGGCTTTGGTGCTATAGGCTTGGGGAGCCCAGCTTGGGGTTTAGACCCCACTCTTTTCAGGAGGAACCACCCAGCTGCTGAAATATCCCTCTGACACTTCAGCTGTCACCCATGAGAGCCCAGCCAGGCTTCTCACATCTCCTCTGCACTCCATCTGTACCAGTCACATTGTGGTAAAGTGGTTTCTTCTATCTATCCAAAGTTCTAAGGCACAGGTGGCAAACACAAGGTCCATGGGCTGAACCTGGCCCTCCGCCTTATTTTATCCAGCCCAGCACCTTGTTTCTACCCAGTGACAGTGCCGAGCTCTTACTTAACTGTTAAGAAGTAGTTACATTTATACAGTCCTAAAATCACATTTGGCTGTTTAGACTAGATGGCTTCACAGGTGAATTTTACCAAACATTCAAAGAAGAATTAACACCTACCCTTCTCAAACTATCCCCCAAAAAATTCAAGAAGAGGGTAGACTCCCAAACTCTTTTTATGAGGCCACTATTATCCCAATTCCAAAGCCAGTTAAAGACAAAACAAACAAAGAAAATTGCAGGCCAATATCCTTGATGAATACAGATGCTAAAATCCCCAATAAAATACTGGCAATCCTGATCCAGCAATACATTAAACAGATCATATACTACAATCAAGTGGGATTTATCCCAGGGACGCAAGGATGGTATTATATTTGCAAATCAATAAACGTAATACATCACATAAACAAAATGAAAGATGAAAATCACATAATTGTATCAATAGATGCTGGAAAAGCATTTGACAAAATCCAGTACCCATTTATGACAAAAAAAAAAAAAAAAAAAAACCCACTCGGCAAAGTGGGACTAGAGGGAGTATACCTCAAAATAATAAAGGCCATATACAAGAAATCTTCTCCCAACATCGTACTCAATAGGCAAAAAATAAAAACATCTCCCTTAAAATCAGGAACAAGACAAGGGTGTCCACTTTCACCACTCTTATTCAACATAGTACTAGAAGTTCTAGCCACAGTAATTACACAAGAAAAAGAAATACAAGGTATCCAAATTGGAAAGGAAGAAGTAAAACTCATTATTTGCAGACAACATTATAATGTATGTAGAAAACCCTATAGTCTCCACCAAAAAACTACTCAACCTAATAAGCAAATTCAGCAAAGTAGCAGGATACAAAGTCAATATTCAGAAATCAATGGAATTTTTGTACACCAACAATGAGGTATCAGAAAGAGAAACTAGGGGGCAGGGATTCCATTTTCTACAGCAACAAGAAAAATAAAGTACCTGGGAATAAATTTAACCAAAGATATAAAAGACCTGTACTCAGAAAACTATAGAACACTGAAGAAAGAAATTATGGAGATACAAATAAATGGAAGCATATACTGTGTTCATGGATTCGATAGGTCACCAGTTCAATTCCCAATCAGGATATATGCCTGGGTTGCAGACTGGGTCCCCACCTGGTAGTGTACAGAAGGCCGGTGTTCGATGTATATCTCGCACATTGTTGTTTCTTTCCATCTCTTTCTCCCTCTTTTCCCCTCTATCTAAAAATAAATAAATAAAATATTTTTAAAAAACAGTCTCTTCAATAAATGGTGTTGGGAGAACTGGACTTGTACACGCAAAAAAATGAAACTAGACCACCAACTTACATCATACACTGGATAAACTGAAAATGGATAAAGGACTTAAATGTAAGTCATGATACCATAACAGTCCTAGCAGAAAATATCAGCAGTAAAACTTCAGACATCCCACATAGCGATATTTTTGCTCATGTATCTCCTATGGAAAGGCAAATAATGGAAAAAACAAACAAACAAATGCAACTACATCAAATGAAAAAGCACGGCTAAAGAAACCATCATCAAGATGAAAAGAGAACCAACTGTATGGGAGAACGTATTTGCCATTGATACATCAGACAAAGGTTTAATCTCCAAAATATATAAAGAACTTATATGACCCGACACTAGGAAGACAAACAATCCAGTTAAAATATGAGAAAAGGACAGGAACAGACACTTCTCCAAGGATGACATACAAGTGGACCATAGACATATGAAAAACTGCTCAACATCACTACTCATCAGAGAGATGCAAATTAAAACCACAATGAGATATCACCTCACACCTCTCAAAACAGCCATCATTAATAAATCAATGAAAAACTAATGCTGGCAAGGATGTGGAGGAAAGGGAACCCTAGTACACTATTGGTGGGAATGCAGATTGGTGCAGCCACTGTGAAAAACAGTATGGAATTTCCTCAAAAAATTAAAAATGGAACTGCCTTATGACCCAGCAATTCCACTGCTGGGAATATGCCCTAAGAATCCTGAAACACCAATTCAAAGAACTTATGCACCCTTACACTCATAGAAGCACGATTTACAATAGCTAAGTGTTGCAAACAGCCGAAGTGCCCATCAGTAGTTGAGTAAATTGAAAAACTGGATACACTGGCTGGTGTGGCTCAGTGGATTGAGTGCAGGCCTGCAAAGCAAAGGGTCACCAGTTCGATTCCCAGTGAGATCACATGCCTGGGTTGCAGTGGCACGTGAAAGGCAACCACACATTGATGTTTCTTTCCCTCTCTTTCTCTCTCCCTCTCCCTGTCTCTAAAAATAAATAATGAAGGAGAACTTTCCTAATCCAGCAAAGGAAATAGACTTCCAGGACGTCCAGGAAGCTCAGAGAGTCCCAAAGAAGTTGGACCCAAGGAGTCACACACCAAGGCACATCATAATTACATTAGCCAAGATTAAAGATAAGGAGAGAATCTTAAAAGCAGCAACAGAAAAGAAGACAGTTACCTACAGAGGAGTTTCCATATGACTATCAGCTGATTTCTCAAAAGAAACCTAACAGCAGGGGTGTCAAACTCATTTTCACCGGGGGCCACATCAGTCTCACACTTGCCTTCAAAAGGCTGAATGTAATTTCAACTCCTTAACAGTTATGGAGTAGTTAACAGACCTAAAATTACATTCGGCCCTTTGAAGGCAAATGCAAGACTGATGTGGCCCCTGGTGAAAATGAGTTTGACACCCCTGCCTTACAGGCAAGAAGGTGCTGGAAAGAAGCATTCAAAGTCATGAAAGGCAAGGAACTACATCCAAGATTACTCTATCCAGCAAAACTATCATTTAGAATGGAAGGGCAGATCGAGTGCTTTCCAGATAAGGTCAAGTTAAAGCAGTTCATCATCACCAAGCCATTATTATATGAAAAGTTAAAGGGACTTATCTGAGGAAAAGAAGATCAAATACTATGAACAGTAAAATGACAACAAACTCACAACTATCAACAACTGAACCTAAAAAAACAAAACAAACTAAGCAAACGACTAGAACACAAACAGAATCGCAGAAATGGAGATCACATGGAGAGTTATCAGCAGGGTGGGGGAGGAGAGAGAATGGGGGAAAAGGTACAGAGAACAAGAAGCATAAATTGTAGGTTAAAATAGATAGGGGTCGGTTAAGAATAGTATGGGAAATGTAGAAGCCAAAGAACTTATGTGTATGACCCATGGACATGAACTAAGGGTGGGGAATACCAGTGGGAGGAGTGGTGCAGGGTGGAGGGGAATAAAGGGGAAGAAATGTGACAACTATAATAGCATAATCAATAAAATATATTTAAAAATAAAAATAAATAAATAAAATCTTTTTTAAATCCTGGGTACATTTACACAATGGAATACTACAAAGCAGAAAGAAAGAAGGGACTCCTACCCTTCGCAACAGCATGGATGGAACTGGACAGCATTACTCTAAGTGAGGTAAGCCAGGTGGTGAAAGACAAACACCGCCTGACCTCACTTATAACTGGAATCTAATGAACAACATCAACTAATAATAAAAATAGAACCAGAGACATAGAAACATGGAACAGACTGATGGCTGTAGGAGGAGAGGAGGGTGTAGGGGAATGGTGGAAGGAAGGGGAAGGGATTAGTCAAAGAATGTGTAGGAATGATTCATGGACACGGACAATGGAGATGGGATTGACTGTGGAAAAAGACATGGCCTGGGTGGAGGGGTGCAAAAGAGAAAACAAGAAATTATGACAACTGTAATAGAATAAAAAATAAAATTTTGATTTAAAAAGTGGGAGCAAAATAAATAATTAAAAAAATAAAGGTAGAGTGGTGAACATATGATACAGTGTACAGATGACATGTTGTGCAATTGTGAACCTGAAATCTGTATAATTTTGTTAGCCAGCATCACCCCAATAAATTCAATAAAAAGGAAAATAAATAAATAAATAAATAAATAAATAGTGGCAGCAAGCATGAAATAAACCCTCTGGAGAGAAAAGCATGTATACTTAGTACCTATTCAGATATTATGCTTCCTGAAATTATAATTCCTCTGACAGTTTTGGATATATCATTACCATCTAAGAGGATAAGACTCGGTAGGAAAGGTTTTTGTTATTAAGCTTCATTGGAGGTGGCTCATTTCTTGTTCACCCACGCAAGAAACTTTTATCTAGAAACCTACTTCCTTACCCCTAAGAATTATAAACAGAAAGTCACTCCCAACCATCCAAAATTTCCTATTTGTTTCCCTAGCAATATTCGTATTGGCTGAAATGTTAGAATGCATTAAGGCATCTTACATTTGGTATATGTACTAAAAGTATTTTTATGTAGTGAAAGTATTTGGAGTGTATATGTACTGAAAGTATTTAGAGTGCTAAACATATTTTTTGACCATGATGCTTTTAATTCCAATTGATACAGCATGCAATCAGCTTTTCTCTCAGACAGACTGTTTGAAAGCTATTTTTTAAAGATTTTATTTATTTATTTTTAGAGAGAGGGAAAGGGAGAGAGAAAAAGAGGGAGAGAAACATCAATGTGCAAGAGATACATTGATCAGTTGTCTTTCGCATGCCCCAGCTAGGGACCTAGCCCGCAACCCAGACATATGCCCTGACTGGGAATCAAACTCTTTTGGTTCATGGGCCAGCACTGATGGCTGTAGGAGGGGAGGAGGGTGTAGGGGAATCCACTGAGCCACGCCAGTCAGGGCTGAAAACTATTTTTAAGGACTGGGACATGGCAAAAGCTCTTTTCTTTAGGAATAAAATGAAGCATTCTCCAGAGGAAAGCTGGTGTGTATTTTCACATTTTCTTTTCTTACCACATATCCTCTTTATTTTCTTTAAGACTTACTTCATCCATATTTTGAAAGGAATGTAAGTTGGGTTGTATGGGATAAAGGTGCTGTTGGTCAAAATTCATTAAGCAAAAATGAAGTAGGAGATAGAATAGGAAACTCTGAGGCACTGCAACTGTCATCAGTCAGCATCCTGATGTTTGAGAATCTCTTTGTGACACCTGATAATAATTAGCATTGTGGTTTACTCCCTGACTGGGCAATCGAGGAGGATTGTGGGAAATCGCATGTGCAGAAGCTTAAGTAAAAACCGTATAAAGCCTGGAACCCTTCGATAGAAGAAAGCAATTCCCTGGCAAGAGATGTCAGCTCCTATTTCTTGGAAAGTGTACTTTGCTTAATAAAATTCCTGCTTGTTTTGCTTTACAATATCTGTGTGGTCATTCCAACTCTTTGTTCATGACTACCAAGATCCTGGACCCTGTCTCCATCTGCAACAAAAAGTAGTTACAATTCATAGGTGTATTTGGAAAAAAAGAATTTATTCTACTGAACAGTTAATAGAAACCACTCACCCTTCAAAATTATAGAGACCCAAGGCATGGGATGCTCATGCAGAACTCAGTGTGCTTGAAAAAGTGCAAAGTTTACATGTTCTGCTTATAATCTACCTGTTTATGATCATGCTGTTTATAATCAGCCATGCCAAAATAGGAAACTAGTATACATGCATTCCTGTAGTATATTAATTATTCTTTTTGTTCATTTTGTCAATTGTGAGGAGAGGCACATGTAGATGAGTAGAGTTGCCAGATAAAATACAGATCATTCTTATACTAAAAAATTATTAATCGTTTTTCTTGAAATTCAAATTTAACTGGGATTTTTGTATTTTTATTTGCTAAACTTGACAACCCTATGGATGAGTAGAGAGTAGTAGTCCCTGATCTTTGGAAATTAAAAAGGACTGCAAATTTTATAATGTAGAGCAGCACTTCTGATGTACATACAGATTAATCTGGGCGCTTGTTTAAAAAGTGAATTCTGATTCTGAGGATCTGGAGCAGGACCAGAGGATTTAACAGTTTATGCCAATAAAGCTGGTTTGCATACCACAGTTTGAGCAAGGCTAGTGGAAATTTGAGATTGTGTGTGTGCGTGTGTGTGTATGTTGGCTGGCTAGCATCTGAATTCACTTTGTGTAAGTAGGAAATTCACCAACATATGATTACTAGAGGAAAATAGAGCCTGGTTCCCACTATGGAGGCTTATAGAAGGTGTAAAATGTTCATATTACAAGCCTACCTTGCAATTTAATTCCATGATCTACCTGAGCCAATCAGAAGCTCCTGCATGGAAGTTTGAGTCAAGAGGTAGTAACACTTAAAAGTATGATTGAAGTGAGTTTTCTCTCTTGCAACAGCCACAGTTGTGACCTAATTGAGTTCCCAGAGTGGTGGTTGTGGTGCTGGAGGAAAGGACAGAGTCCAGTAAGCACAGGAACATCAGTAACAGCAGTCTTCTCACTGAGTTGAATCTGTAGCATGACTTTAGGCATTGTTCCTAGCTGTATGGCTCTGAGCTTGATTCTTAACCCTAATAATGATTCTGTGTGCTGCTCAGTTCTTTTCCTACCCCAATCACTCAGAATTGATATTTGTGGCTTGAAACTAAGAAGTCTCATCAAGCTAAACCTCTGCTAGAGGCTAGCTAGCTTGCACAGCACTGTCAATTAGCAGTATATGTGTGAAATGCCATGTAGGTCACCCCTCAGAGTGATCTTTGCATCATAGGGTGAGAACCATTCTGAGAGAGGCAACATCCACTTGTAGAAACAATATCCGTTTCTTGGCATATATTTCTATGTCACTTCTCATTATGTCTGGTGATGACTGGTCTTGGCTAAATCGGATTAGATTCATATGCTAACCTTATCAGTAATTAGTTATGCGATTTTGGGCAAATCACTTCATCTCCATTTGCTTGTAAAAGGGGAGCAAGACTACATGATTCTACTATTATATTTATTCACATTATTTCACAATTATTTGTTTCTCACAAGTTTATTAAGATACAAGCTGCACATCATAAAAATCAGCCATTTCAAGTGTACAATATAATTAATGCCTTTTAGTAAATTTACTGAGTTGTGCAATCATCTCCATAATTCAGTTTTAGACCTTTTCGTCACTCCAGTAAGATTCTTCAGGCCCATTTATGTTTAGTTAATTCCCATATCCTCTGTCAGACCTGTGCAACTTATCTACAGACACAGATACTTTCTGTGATCAATTAAATTGAAAAATCTCTAGCAAGGCTGCAAAAAAAAAAAAAAAAAAAAGAACCAA
The DNA here is from genome assembly GCA_039655065.1 of Glossophaga mutica. Classification (NCBI taxonomy): domain Eukaryota; kingdom Metazoa; phylum Chordata; class Mammalia; order Chiroptera; family Phyllostomidae; genus Glossophaga; species Glossophaga mutica. The sequence continues at coordinate 28,012,965 of CM077318.1, forward strand.
TTACCAGTATCAGGAATGGGACAGGGAATATGACTACAGATCCTGCAAACATTAAAAAGGATAGAAAGGGAATAAATCTTACAAACAATTCTACGGATGTATATTTTAGAATTTAGATGAAGTAGACCAATTGCTTGAAAAATCACAAATTAACAAAACTCACTAAAGATAAAATAGATACTCTGAAAACTCCTATCACTATTAAAGAATGTTAATTCATAATTTCAAACCTCAAAAGGAAATCTCCAGGTTCAGATGGTTTCACTGAATAATTATAGCAAACATTTCAATGGAAATAACAATTCTACCCAACCTCTTCCAGAAAATACAGGAGGTAACACTTCCCAATTTAACTTATAAGGCCAGTCCTGTCCTGATACCACAATCAGACACACAGTACCAAAAAGAACTACAGACCAATATCTCCCATGAACTTAGATACAAAAAACCTCAACAAAAACTAGCAAACCACCTCCACCAATATGACCAGGTGGGATTTATCCCATGTATGAAAGACTGGCTCAACATTTAAAAATCATTCAAGGTAACCAAAACGTATCAACAGGCTAAAGAAGAAAAATCTTACAGTCAGATTGACCCTGAAAAGCATTTGTCAAAATCCAACCCCCATTCATGATAAAAGCTCTCAGTACACTAGGAATAGAGGGGAACTTCCTCAACTTGATAAAGAACATCTACAAAATCCTACGGCTAACTTTATACTGCAGTAAATCATCATACTTAACGATACAAGATGGAATGCTTTTTCCAAGTAAGTGCAGTTCAGCCTGAGAGGAGCTGCCGTCCAGGCCACTCACTTTCCTCCATCCCAGCCTCTGGGCGGTGAAGCAGCCTCCAATGAGGGACTATTTGTCCTTGTGCTTGGTCCCGCGCAGTGGGAGTTCAGAGGCTCTGGTACCCCAGCGCCTTTGTCTGCCAGGATGAGTGGCAGGAGATTAGCCCAAATCCAGAACTGCCTCACATGAGCAGTCTCAACCCCCACACATCCTTCCCTTCCCACCTGGCTTTCTTCCTTCCGCAGCATTTCTCCTTTGAACCTTCTCCAGTTCTAGATGCTGTCTTCTGAACACTTTTATATTCCTTTATAAAGTGAAAATGAATGAAGAAAAAGCCTGAGTGTTTATTAGAATGTTAATTTGCATTTCTGTCAAGGTTTATACTAAATATTCCACCATTGTCCAGGCTTTCTTAATAAAGTGCATGTAGAGAACAATGACATGGAACCTTCTGGGTGAGGAGGAAGAAAAGACACACTCCTGATCCTTTAGATACTGAGTAGCAAACTCTTTTAAGGAGATCTTAAAAGAGTTCTCCATTAAGAGGATCTTAAACTGGTGAATTTCTCACTTTGTTTTCAGCTGCGTTTCATTCAAAACCGTTGATATATCTTTTTCTTTTTATATCGAGAGGGAAAAAAAAAAAACAAAACAGCACCACTCCTTCCTGCGCACATTTTTAGACTTATGATGTGCCAACTGATATACGCATTTGAAGAAGGAATATACTATATTGTGCCTTGCTTTTTTTTAAAAAAAATACTTTTATTATATCTTCTTGAGACTGCGGCTGACTGGTAGACCCTTGGTGTTCCACAGTATGATTCGCATGGGCGATTAGCAGACCAGCAAGAGAGAACTAAGAAAGTGCTATCCAAACAAGTATTTACAGGAACATCAGAACAATGGCTTGAGAACCTGAGGGCTTAACGGGTCACCCAAACTCTGCCACAAACACCCTCTGCAACCTTGGGCAAGTTAGACCAACTATGTCTTCACTTCTTGGTAAACTATTCTTACCATCCCCTATCTCACAAGTGTGTCATAAAAATAAACTTAGATAATTGAGGTGAAAATATTGACAGTTTTGTTTTGGAAGGTAAGGGACTGGTGGGTGAAAGTCACTCTCTGAATGGAAGATTCAGTAAAAGAAAATCATTTAACCTTCAGTTTAGAAACCAATTGTTTCAATTAAGTTCACTATGCATCTGTTGAGCACTAAGTCTATACTCAGCATTCTAGGCTGTGTGCTATGTGGCCTTCGTAGGAGTTATAATCTTCTGAAGCCGTGCTGTAACCCCTGCATACTTGGGACCTCCTCCAATGCCAGTGCCAGCTCCCAACCCTGAGTGTGGGCCATTTTCATTCTTTCTCTATCTATGCTCAGAGGGAACAGAGCATTCCAGATACAGCCACAAAATGATGCAGAAATTGAGGCACCCCACTTGATCCAAGCTGTGGCTTGGGGTTTAGATATGTATGATAATTTAGTGACTGAGGATCCTCCTGGGACAGAAGATGTCCTTAAGGAAGAAAGAGCCAAACACAATAAGCTTGAGCCAAAAACAAAGACTAGGTCATCAGAAGGGAAAGATTCCCTGAGTCTCCCACTATGTCTTCTGGCCCTGGCCTGAGTCCAGTGTATGTAAAGTGGGGTAGGGATGGAGTGAGGTGAAAGAAAAAGAAGAGGGCTATAGGTGAAACCTGAAATATCTCTTTCAAATTTTTCAAATCCCACACTTTATATTTATCATTCACACTCTCATTTCTTACTTCACTAGAAAGGATCAAGGCATCAACCCAACAGAATCCCTGACTGGAGGTGACTTTTTAAAAATAAGAAACTCACCCTGTCTGGTGTGGCTCAGTGGATTGAGTGCCAACCTGAGAACCAAAGGGTCGTTGGTTCGATTCCCAGTCAGGGCACATGCCTGGGTCAGGTCCCCTATCCCCAGTAGGGGGAACAAGAGACACAACCACACACTGATGTTTGTTTCTCTCCCTTTCTTCCTCCCTTCCCTCTGTCTAAAACTAAATAAATAAATTTTTTTAAAAAACAAAAATAAGAAACTTATTATCTCATAAAATAAGTCTAGGAAAGATGGTTCTAAGATGAGTTAATTGAGAAATTGACCTCAAATATGTCATCGAAGACCCAAATGGATTTCTTCTTTCTGCCCTACCATCCTCAGCATGATGGTACTATCTCCTGTCATCACCTGTGAGGGCTGTATCATGGTTTCAGCATTCCTTGCATCAGATGCAAATAGGGGCATCTCACAAAGAACATGGATACCTGTGGAGCGCCTCCCATACCTGTGATATTGTGATATTTTCTCTCTCCCCTCCCCCCATCCCAAGGGGGAAAATACTCTTTGAGGAGGCCTATTGCACAATTTCCTTGGGTCTCTTTGGCCAAAATTGTGTCACACACCCATCTGAAACTCATTCCTTCTGAAGGGAATGAGACAAATCAAAATATACCCCTTGTTCTGTGGAAGGAAATTGTGTTCTAAGGGTATGTGGCAGAATAGACTCTGAACAACATCAGATTTTGCCAGAAAGAAATAAGGAGTCCAAATTGTTTTGCTCTTTATAAAATTCATATCACAATTTTCACCGAGGCAATTGTTTCAGATAATTAAAGTTTCCAACAAGATAAACACAGGGTAGGGCAATGTACTTGTGGTATAACATGTTTTGTTAACAACATACCTTGTCAGCTGAGTGGGCTAGGTCATGGATAAAGCCTGTATCTGATCCAATCTTATATATTGTCAGACATTTTATCCTTTCTCTGTTCATAGCCAGGAATCTACCAGATTATTCAGCAGAATAGTTTGTAGCTGCGTTGTCTGAAGATGATATGTTTACTATTATCTGTCCTTATTTTGTTACACTTTCTGGAGGATATATAATAAAGTAGAATTTTCTTTTCTTTTTTTTTTTTACATTTCAAAATTGACCCAACTTTATTTTTCCCATTTTTACTCCTAGTAAAAACAAAACAAACAAACAAACAAACAAAAACTACTGCACTATATGGAAATACAAAACTGCTTTTTAATATTTTCTACTTATAGTAGTTCTGCTTCAGATGATATCATGAACCCTAGATGTCTAATTTATCCTGACAGTGTCTGAAGTGGAATAAGCAATTCGGAAATACTAATCTGGCAATCAATGGGGTGACAGATGTTGCAGCCAGATGTTGTACACCTGAAACTTATTTAATGTTATAAACATATATTACCTCAATAAAAAAGAAATATTAGTGTAAGAAGGTAGATGTCGCAGAAATGAAATGAGAGCATTTAAATGAAATATGAACCCCCGTCACTGAATTAATTTCTCTAGCACCTTTGTTCAGGAAAGTGCCTATAAGGGTCTTAATCTTTCACTCCACTCACGACAAAGTGCATGCCTCTAAATGAGTCACTTAATCTCTGTCTTGGTGTCCCTTCTTTTATAACAGAGTTAATAGGGTCTGTACTGCACCTCCACTTATAGGAGAAAAGACAATTACACCCTTTCTGAAAGGTACCTGATAATTGTCAATCAATTATCAAGAGGAATTTACTGAGCCCTGCATGTACCCATCATTACATGTCCAAGGCCTAGTTAAGTACTTTGAACATAAACACTCTAGAAATCTTGGGATGCACGAGAAAATGAATGAATGATCCATCTACTGTGTGCCAGGTCTTGCGCTATAAAAAGATCTGAGATACTTTCCTTCCTTCAAATAATTAATCATGTAGTAAAGTAAGACGTACATAGATAAGTTATTTAGTAATGTGTAGTAAGTGCCAAATGAATGCTATATAGTCCATCATTTTCAAATTATAATCCCAAGATTCTGCCTGGCCCATGTGGTTTAGCTGGCTGGAGCATTGTCCTATAAGTGAAAGGTTTTGGTTGTCCCCCAGTCAGGGCACATACCTAGGCTGCAGGTTCCATCCCCAGGCAAGGTGCATACAGTCCCTGGTCTGGGCGCTCATGGGCCACAACCAATCAATGTTTCTCTCTCCTTTTCCTTCTCTCTAAAAGCAATTTTTAAAATGTCCTTAGGTGAAGTTTTTTTTAAAAAAAATAGAATTCCAAGACTCTATACTTCATTATGAATTCTTTACAAAAATGTATTTGCTTGAGAATATCTATGATTTTATTGCATAGAAGTATTTGAGGATGTTTAGAATTATATTTCACTAGTATAAAATTCTGTAGAGGAACAGAATGAAAAACAAGTTCAAGGAAAAAATATATAAATCATTTCTATGAGCTAACAAGCAAAATATCCTCGTAGAGACTCATAGAGAGCAGGCTGATAGCTGGGTGTGGGGGAGGCTGAGTGAGGAGGTACAGAGCAAAAAAAAAAAAGAAGGGAGAGAGAAAGAACTCATGGACACTTACAACAATGCAACAGTGTGGTGATAGGGGAGTGGGCGTGGGGGTGGGAATAGTGGAGATAAATGGTGATAGAGAAAAGTAAATAAATAGATTCTTTAAAGAAAAAAATTAAAAAGTTTCCATCACTCCCACAAGTTTTCTCATGCTTCAGGCTTGTGCATCTCTCCCTCCACACTCAACCCCCTAGATTAGTTTGCATTTCCAGGATTTTATACAAATGGAATCACACATTATGTACTTTTTTCTGGCTTCTTTTACTCAGCATGGTGAGTTTAAGATGCATCTATGTTGTTCCATGTGTGAATAATTTCTTTCTTCTTATTTCTGTATTCCATCATATGGATATACCCCCAATTTGTATTGTATACCAAAATTTGTTTATCCATTCATCTCTTGATATACATTTGGGTTGTTCCTAGTTTTGACTATTACAAATAAAATTGCTATGAACATTAGTGTACAAGTTTTAATGTAGACATATATTTTCATTCCTCATGAGTGAATACCTAGAAATGGAATGGCTAAGTCATACAGTAGATTTATATTGAAAAATCCTAAACTCACTTTTCCAAAGTGATTGTATCATATTACATTCCCACAGCAGAATATGAGATTTCCAGTTGCCCCACATCTTTTCTAACACTTGGTATAATCAGTTTTTAAATTTTTATCTATTCTATATGGGTATGTGGTGGTACCTCATTGTGCCTTTTAATTTGCATTTCTCTGATGACTAATGATGTTAAGTATTTTTTCATGACATTATTGTTCATTTATATATCTTCCTTTATGAAGTGTATGTTCATATCTTGTGCCCATTAATGTTTTGTCTTCATATTATTGAGTGTGTGTATGATTATATTTTTTTCTGGATGTAAGTCTTTTGTTTGCTATGTGTTGTGAATATTTTCTCCCACTATCTGGCCTGCCTTTTCAATAATGTATTTTAAGGATAAAAAACGTGCTGGAGTTGTGCTTGTGTCTGTGTTATACTTATACATCATTTAGGGATAATTACCACATAAACAATATTGATTCATGAACATGGTGTATCTCCATATTCAGGTAGTTTTTTAACTTCTCTCAGCTTTGTTTTGTAGTTTCCATATAGAAGAATTTAATTGAATTTATTTGTAATTTTTAAAAGCTGATTTTCAATCTTTCTTTTTTTATCAAGATTTTATTTATGTATTTTTAGAGAGGGGAAGGGAGGGAGAAAGAGGGAGAGAAACATCAACATGTGGTTGCCTCTCACGAGCCCCCTACTGCGGACCTGGCCCGCAACCCAGGCATGTGCCTTGACTGGGGACCAAACCGGCAACCCTCTGGTTTGCAGGCCGGCACTCAATCCACTGAGCCACAGCAGCCAGGGCTTTTGAAAATATTTTGAATTTTAATGCTATTGTAAGTAGAATTATTTTTGCGTTTCATTTTCCAATTGTTTGCTCTTAGTATATAAGGATACAGTTGATTTTGTACATTAAGCCTGCATCCTGTAACCTTGCTAAATTCACTTAATGGTTCTAATATTTGTTTTCCTGGATTTTATACATTAATAAATATATCACTACAAATAGGGACAGTTTTACCTCTTTTATCTTAATGCCTACAGTTTCTTTTTTTTTTTTTTTCTTTCCTTTTAGCAATGGGTTGAACCTTCAGTACCATGTTGAATAGAAGTGGTAATAGTGGCAATATTGCCTTGCTCCTATCTTAGGAAATATCAATTCAATCTTTCTCCATTAATTATGATGCTATCTCTATGTGTTTATAAATGACCTTTATTCACTTCTGGAAGTTTTTTATTATTTCTAATTTCCTGAATTTTTTTTATCAGGAATGGATATTGAATTTTGTCACATGCTTTTTCTGCATCTCTCAGAATGATTGTATGGGCTCTCTCCTTTATTGTTAATATGGTGAATTACATTGATTTTTTGGATGTTAAATTAACCTTGCATTTTTTAAAATATATTTTATTGATTATGCTATTACAGTTGTCTCATTTCCCCCCTTTATTCCCCTCTGCCCTGCATACCCCTTCCCACTCGCACCCTCCCCCCCTCAATTCATGTTCATGGGTCATACATATAAGCACTTTGGCTTCTCCATTTCCTATACTATTCTTAACCTCTCCCTGTCTATTTTCTACCTACCATATATGCTTCTTATTCACTGTACCTTTTCCCCCATTCCCCCACTTCCCCGCTGATAACCCTCCATGTGATCTCCATTTCTTTGATTCTATTCCTGTTCTAGTCATTTGCTTAGTTTGTTTTTGTTTTTGTTTTAGGTTCAGTTGTTGATAGTTGTGAGTTTGTTGTCATTTTACTGCTCATAGTTTTGATCTTCTTTTTCTTACATAAGTAACTCCCTTTAACATTTCACATAATAAGGGCTTGGTGATGATGAACTGCTTTAACTTGACCTTATGTGGGAAGCACTTTATCTTCTCTTCCATTCTAAATGACAGCTTTGCTGAATAGAGTAATCTTGGTTGTAGGTCCTTGCTTTTCATCACTTTGAATACTCCTTTCTACCCCCTTCTTGCCTGTAAGGTTTCTTTTGAGAAATCAGCTGATAGCTTTTTTTTTTTTTTTAAATGGGAACTCCTCTGTAGGTAACTGTCTCCTTTTTTCTTGCTGCTTTTAAGGTTCTCTCCTTATCTTTAATCTTAGGTAATGTAATTATGTGCCTTGGTGTGTGCTTCCTCGGGTCCAACTTATTTGGGACTCACTGAGCTTCCTAGACTTTCTGGAAACCTATTTCCTTTGCCACATTGGGGAAGTTCTCCTTCATTATTTTTTTCAAATAAGTTTTCATTTCTTGGTCTTCCTCTTCTCCTTCTCGCATGCCTGATTCAGATATCGGAACCTTTAAAGTTGTCCCAAAAGTTCCTAAGCCTCTCCTCATTTTTTGGAGTTCTTGTTTCTTCATTCTGTTCTGGTTGAATGTTTATTTCTTCCTTCTGGTCCAAACTGTTGATTTGGGTCTCAGTTGCCTTCCCTTTACTTTTGGTTCCCCGAATATTTTTCTTTATTTCACTTTGCATAGCTTTTCACTTTTTTCTCTGTTTTTCAGCCATGCTCAACCATTTCTGTGAGCATCCTGATTGCCAGTGTTTTAAACTCTACATCAGATAAATTGTCTATCTCCTCATCACTTAGTTCTTTTTCAGGAATTTTGATGTGTTCTTTCATTTGGGCCCTATTTCTTTGTCTCAGTACACCTGTTACATTGTAAGGGGTGGAGCCTTAGGTATTCACAAGGGCAGGGCAACCCACTTCACTGTGTTGTGGTACTGTTGTGTATGTGGGGAGGGACAGTCAGAGAGGGAACAATGCCACTTGCTTGGCTCTCGCCTTGCTTTCAGTCACTTCCTTTGCTACCCACAAGTGAATTGCACCCTTCTGGTGCTGATTCCCAAGTGAGTGGATTTGTGTATGTTTTAGGATCCCATGGGCCCCTCCAATGGACTCTCCTGTGAGACTGGCAGTTTCTCCCACTACCGCAACCCCATGTTTTTACAGCTATAGGTTTTGAGGCTTTCTTGTCCCATGCTGGGACTCTGGGTTGCAAGGTCTGTCTCACTCCCTAGTTGTTCCCCCCAATTTATCCGCATGTGAATGTTGGACCACAAGATCCACCAGCCACCACCTCACCCACCTGGTCTGCCAGCCTCCACCTTGCTATATGTCAGAGAGTTTATTGCCTATGTTTTCTTCTAGGAATTTTATGGTTTCAGGTATTATATTTAAATATTTATTTATTTTTAGAGAGAGGGGAAGTAGGGTGAAAGAGAGGGAGAGAAACATTGATGTATGAGAGAAACATGAATCAGTTGCTTCTCACATACTCCCCAACCAGGGACCAGGTCACAACCCAAGTATTTGCCCTGACCAAGAATTGAACCAGTGACCTTTTGCTTTTCAGGACAATGCTCCGTCAACTGACACACACTGGTCAGGAAATTTAAGTTTTTATTCCATTTTGAGTTTATTCTTGTATTGTGTACAAGGTGGTCCAGTTTTATTTGCTTGCATGTATCTGTCCAATTTCCCCAACACCATTTATTGAATGGATTGTCTTACTGCATTGCATGTTCTCCCTTTCTTTGTGATAGATTAACGAACTATACAGGCATTGTTTTATTTCCAGGCTCTCTATTCAGTTCCACTCATCTATGTGTCTGTTTTCATGTCAGCACCATACTTTCTCTATTACTATAACCTTGTAGTATAGCTCCATATCAGATGTGAGATACCTCCCACTTTGTTCTTGTTTTTCAACATTACTGTCTATTTGGGTACTTTCGTGATTTTATACAAATTTTTGGATTATTTGTTCTAGTTCTGTGGAAAATGTCATTGCTATTTTTTTAAATTGTTGTTTGGATAGGAATTGCATTGAATCTATAATTGCTTTGGGTCTCAGTAATTTTTAAGAATATAGAAAGATTCTGAGAACCATAGCTATGCATGTACCATTATTTATTTATCCATTCTACTGCTGATGGACAACTGGTTTTTCTCTAGGTTTTCTTATTATGAATAAAATACTATAAATATTCTTATACATATCACATGGTGGATGTATATACCCAATTGGTCTTGGATGTCTAGAAATGGAATGGCTGGGTCTTCTGTTATTTTTTTAATGGATGGTGGTAAATATCAAACCTCAATTAAATTCAAATTCCACTGGATATATTTTAAGGAGTATTGTATAACATATTTTTATACATGATGCTGTCACTTCTATATCCATTTTCAGCTTATTCCTCTTCTCACTTAACACATTACTTCAGGTGAGTTTACATAACACTAACCTACTCCAAAATTTTTATCTTCAACTCAGAATTATCCCTTTATCTATAGACTTCCATATATGACAACACACTACATGTCTCAATGTCTCATAGATGACCCATAGGACAAACAACCTAAACATATTCTAGATATAACTAAAAATGAACTATTCTTCCCATACTCTCTACTCAAAAACCCAGGATAGAGAACCAAGCCTTATCCTTCGCACTTAATCACCACAGCAAGGTAATCACCAATCCCGCCCCCCCCATTTTATTTCTAAATATTAATTAAATCCATCTTCTACTCTCCCTTCCTATTGTCACTGTCTCTGTTATTCCTTTCAAAACTACCATGGGGCATCCTAATTGATCTCCCTGAATCTAGTCTTAACTCTTAAGTCTCTCTTCTTTTTCTAGTTCAGACAGATTAAACTAAATCACAAATATGCACTTCATTCTTCCATCAGAATCTTCAATGGCTCCCATGTCCACAGGTTTTAAATCCAAGTTCCTGGTAAAGTCATTCAGTGTCCTCAGTCCACCTCCATCTACCTATTTTATTTCCTTCCACTGGTCCTTACTCACAAGTAATCTTGCACAGTTTCTTGCTTTCCTGCATATATTTTGCTGCTTTGTTTCGGTAGAGTTCCTTGAGAAGCAGATATTAAGATGGAATTAGACATGCCAAATATTTAATGGGAGAACCACCTATAGAAGGTAAAGGAGGAAGAAGCAGAAATAGGTGGGAATAACTCTGAAACCATGGTCTGACACTTATGAAAGAAGGATTGAGTAGGAAGAGCCTCTTACTGCAATGAAGTTTTAAGAAAGTCTTGGACAAGGGTGATTGGGGGTACCCAAGCAAAAATTGTCCATTAGAAGAATCCCACAACAGGCGATAATAGTCTGGTACTAGTAATTCTGCCGAGCCTAGTCATTGTCTGAGAGTTCCCCAAAGGGAAGTATGGCCAAGTCTGAACACTGCAATAGATTCAAAGGTTATATAGCTAAAGTCTGTCAGTCATCGATCATCTCTGCAGCAGGTTCTCTCATAGGAAGATCTGAATAAGGTATTTCCATGGCTACTACATGCTTTTACCCCTATAGTTTTTCCCCATGCTTTTCTAGCTGCCACTCTCTCTGGCCACCCCACTTTTGATTGGTTGACTGCCACCAGTAATTTAAACTCAGCTATCACTTCCTTCATGAAGCCTCCTTTGACACACCCAGGCTGAGTCAGGAGCCTACTTGAAGCACACCTCTATCACAGTACTTACATATTTAGGAACCTGTTCCTATCATTTGGATGAAAGCAACTTGAAGGCAAGGATTGTGTCCCATTTATCTCAATATTCTCAACACCTCACATTGTCTTCAATAAGCATTTGCTGCATAAATGAATGAGTAAATGAATAAATAAATGAGTAAATACCCAAACTCAATGTCCCTAATTTACAACATCTGCTCTAATCAAACTGGTCCCTTTATTGTTTCAGAAAAGCATTTTTCTCATTTTTGTCTCCCCACTTTCTTTCCTTCGTGTTTCCACTCTTACATAAAATGTCTCTTTTTTGCCTTATCAAGTTGTATTCATTCTTCAAGACCCTGATTAGTCTAAACTCACCTTAAGACCAGGCCTCCCATATCTGCTTCCATCTACTCTAATTTTCTGTTTCTCTGAACTGTCACTGCACTTGAAAGTCTGAACCACACAAAGCTAGTGTACTTGATTATGCACGTTCTTGAATTGGTCACTAATCATTTCTGGGGTGATGAGCCTAACTTGCCAATTAGATGTTAAAGCAATAAGAGAAGGATTTATTTTGTATAATTCTTTGTGCCCCGCTCTAAAATATAACATAATGCAAAGTACTGATTACAAACATTTAAACCTTTCAATTCTGAAGGGCTGTCAATCTCTGCAGGCAGTTACCAGAGGAATATGAAAACTTCTTTTCCTAGAAATTATATATGTGGGTAAATTATCCTTGAGATATAGTCAAGAGCCCTCTACTGCTAAAGTGGTTTAATCAGAAACGTGAGAAACATAGAAAGGTCCTAACTGGAATTTTAGAGATGTAAGTGACTAAACGTGTTACTTTCACAAAAATGTATGACAGGAGTGACTTTGTCTTAGCAGGAGATTCATTCTACTATTTACTGTACTTATTCTACATGAAACCAGCATTGTTTGATAACCCTTGTCATTTAATATGTCCCAAAGGATCTTTGATCCAAGTTTCTCATACTATCTATACATTTATTCATTCATGTAACATATATTTACTGAAGGCAGTCTCGGCTGTGCAGCTCTGAGTTCACCCGCCGCAGCCACCACCGCCGCCGCCGCCACCACGCCTAACTTCACCATCACCTGGAAGATGCGCAGCAATGAGAACTTTGAAGAGCTCCTCAAGGCCCTGGGTGTGAACACCATGCTGTGGAAGGTGGCCATGGAGGCAGCGTCCAAGCCGCACGTGGAGATCCTCCAGGACTGTCTTGATCCGTCTACATCAACACATCCACCATGGTGCCCACCACCAAGATAAACTTCAGGGTGGGAAAAGGCTTTGCGGAGGAGACTGTGGATGGATGCAAGTGCAAGAGTTTGGCCACTTGGGAAAATGAAAACGAGATCCACTGCACACACTCTCCTCGAGGGGGATGGCCCCAAAACCCACTGGCCCTGCGAGCTGGCCAAAGATGAGCTGATACTGTCGTTCGGTGCCAATGACGTGGTCTGCACGAAAATTTATGTTTGGGAGTGAAGGTGGCCATCTTGTCCCTGCTTTGGGGGTATGATGCATGTCCCCCCACCCGAGGAATGTCTTAGGTCTGAGGTGCCAATGGGCATCCCCTCCCTTGCTGTTGGCATTAGGTGACCAGGTTCCCCATGCCCATATGGTAGAGCTTCCCTGAGGCCTTGGGCCGTGTCCCTGACTCCCTAGTTTGGTTGGCATCTGCACGGTTTCATCATTAAACTCATTGGACTCATTAAAAAAAACACAAAAAATAGGGGTGTGGGAGGAGGAGAGAGGGGGAAAAGGTACAGAGAATGAGTAGCATAGATAGTGGGTAGAAAATAGACGGGGGAGGGCAAGAATAGTATGGGAAATGTAGAAGCTAAAGAACTTATGACACATGGACATGAACTAAAGGGGGGAATGTGGGTGGGAGAGGGTGTGTAGGGTGGAGGGGAATGATGGGGGAGAAATGGGACAACTGTAATAGCATAATCAATAAAATATATTAAAAAAACACAAAAAACAACCATATATATTTACTGAAAATCTAAAGAGATAAAAGACTGTAATAGCTAGTCCAGATGCCAGAACCAAAATGCCTGGGTTCAAACCCTGGCTTTATCACTTGTGTCATGTGACTGCAAAGTACTTACTATCTCTATGCCATCTGTAGATTTGGATGATAAACGTAATACTTTCCTGATAAATCTGTATGAAAATAATTAGTATCTATAAAGTACTGAGAACAGTGCTTCACACGCAATAAGTGCTACATAATTTTTTTTACCCACAGTTGTAATTATTAATACATACCAAGTGTCCATAGAAATACCTCTCCTGTCTTTCCTGTATTCAGTTTCTTTCATTCTTTAAAGTGTTCTGTGGGGGCAGTTCCTCTAGAAGGCCCACTCAGAATAAACATACATTCTCAGGACCTTAGGTTACTCTATCAGATGTACTACTTGACATCTTTGTGGGGGGTTTTAATGGGATGAGAAACAGAACAGGAAAATTTTAATGCCAAACCATTGCATACAAACTTTGGTTACTTTATCAGATATACTACTTGGTATCTTTGTTTTTGATGGGGTAAGAAACAGAACAGGAAAATTTTAATGCTGGCCATTGCATACAAATTAGACTGCGAATAAGGAAACCTAGGTTTTAGTACTCACCTTGCATTTTTCTCTTGTCCCTTGTGTGATATTGGACAATTCTCTCAGCCTTCCTAGATTTTCATTGACTCATCTTTAACATTAATAATTTTCTTATGTTTATAATTTATTTTATATACTGACAAATGGATAAACAATTCTGGTATATCCATGCAATGAAATATCATTTGATCATAAAAAGGAATAAAATACAACATGGATGAACTTTGAAAGCATTATGCAAAAAAAAAAAAAAAAAAAAAAAATCCAGAGGAGAGGAAGATGGCAGTACGGTAGGAGGAGGCAGATTCAACTTCCCCCTGCACACGGGAGAAAAACCTAGCCGATCTACAGAGGAACAGAGCAGACAGCCAACAGTACCACAGCATATATGAAAATAGGAGATCAAAATCAGTAGCAGACATTGGAAAACCAGACCTCAAGGCGGAGCAACCGGATGCGACCAAACGCCCGGAGGTGGCTCTGCGAGCCACGGGATGTGGCCCTGTGACCAGAAGTGCCCGAACACCTGGAGACGGCCCTGGGACCTGCAGCCCTGCAACAGGAGAGGGGGCTTTGAGGAAGACCCAGAGCTCACACCCGTGATCCTAGGGTGAGTGCGCACAACTCAGGAAACTCGTGGACCTCACATCCATAAACTCGGGTAGGCGTGTGCGCCCTGGAGGAGACCTGGAGCTCACAACAATAAACGAGGGGAGTGCTCCATCTGTAAGAGATCCCAGCTCAAACCCATAAACTCGGGAAAGCACGCACTCTGCAGGAGGCTCAGAAATCACACCCAAGGCCCTGCATGGAGAGTGCGAGGCTAGTCCTGGGGAGAGTGCGCAGCTGGCACTGAGGAGAGTAGCTCAAAGCTGACTGAGTGCGGAACAGGGAGAAAAGCGATACCAGTTGCCCCTTAGCCTGTTGCAGCCAGCAAGACCAGAAAAACCAATTTTGCCAGTTTGAAAACAGCAAGAGGAGTTTTCTTTGTTTTGTTTGTTTGTTGTTTTTGTGGGGGGTTTTGTTTTGTTTTGTTTTAATTATATATTTTTTTATCTTTTTTATCCCTCAATTTCTTTTGCTTCTCTTTACTTTTTTCTTGTTTTATTCCTTCTTCTTTTCTTTCCAATTTTATCTCTTCTTCCTCTTTTTTCTTCTTTTTTTCATTTTTTTCGTTTCTCTTTTTAAATACCTACGAGTGAGACAAAAAAAAAAAAAAAAAACCTGGAACTGTGAGAAAAACAAAGTTGGACACAAAGAGGGGGCATCCCAACAGCTGAGACAGTGGAAGTTGTGAACACCAGGATACCCGAAGGAGACTGCACCACTGAATCTCACAGGTATTCTACCACAGAAGTTCACACCATAAACCCAGGGAGCCAGAACAGATCAATTTAAGAAGCTGAGGCTAACAAGAAGAGTCTCACAAACAATGAGAAGACAAAGAAATAATCCCCAAATGAAAGGAAAGGAGGAAGTCCCAGAAAGAATGCTAAATGAAACAGAGGCAACTCAACTGTCAGATACTGAGTTCAAAGCAATGGTTGTCAGGAAGCTCCATGAGTTCTCAATGAGCTACCAGAAACTACAAGGAAGCTACAGTGAACTCACTGCAAACTATATCAACATGAAAAAGGAAATAAAAACTATCAACAAGGGCCAAGAGGAAATGAAGAATATAATTTCTGAACTGAAGAACACAGTACAAGGAATCAAAAGCAGAATCGATGAAGCAGAGGATCGAATCAGTGAGTTGAAGGACAAAGTAGAAAAAAAGCAGCCAGAAAGAGCAAGAAAAGGAAAAGAGGCTCAGAAAGAATGAAGAGGGATTAAGAGAAATGCAAGACAATATGAAATATAATAATATCCGTATAATAGGGATACCAGAAGGAGAAGAAGAAGAGCAAGGGATAGAAAACCTGTTTGAAAAAGTAATGATGGAAAACTTCCCTAATTTGATGAGAGAAAAAGTCACACAAATCCAGGAAACACAGAGAGTCGCAATCAAGAGGAACCCAAAGAACCCAGCAAGGCTTTCAAGCAAGATAGAAGGCCAAATAAGGAGATTCCCAGACAAAAGAAGTCTAAAAGAATACACCTCTACCAAACCAGTTCTGCAAGAGATACTAAAGGGACTGCTTTAAGGAAAGGAAGGAAAAGGGGGGGGGGAACACAGGTACAAAAATGGGAATGAATCAGTACCTATCAATTATAACCTTAAATGTAAATGGATTAAATGCTCCAGTCAAAAGACATACAATAGCTGAATGAATAAGAAAGCATGACCCACACATATGCTGCCTACAAGAAACCCACCTCAGGACAAAAGACATACACAGGCTCAAAGTGAAGGGCTGGAAACACATTTTCCAAGAAAATGGTCAGGAAAAAAAAGCTGGGGTAGCAATACTCATATCAGACAAAATAGACTTCAAAAGAAGGGCCATAAAGAGAGACCCAGAAGGTCACTTCATAATACTCAAGGGAAGAATCCACCAAGAAGACATAAATATTGTAAATATATATGCACTCAACGGAGGAGCACCTAAATACATCAAGAAAATTTTAGAGGACTTCAAGAAAGATATAGACAGCAACACAATTATAGTAGGTGATTTTAACACCCCACTGTCAAAAATGGACAGATCTTCCAAACAAAATATCAACAAAGATATTGTGGCATTGAACAACACTCTACAGGAAATGGACTTAACTGATATATATAGAGCCCTTCATCCCAAAGAAGCTAAATACACTTTCTTTTCAAATGCACATGGAACATTTTCAAAGATAGACCACATGATAGGACACAAATCAAGCCTTGAAAAATTCAAAAAAATTGAAATCATACCAAGCATTTTCCCCAAGCACAACGGACTGAAACTAGAAACCAGCCCCAAGGGAAAAAACCCAAACCCTTCAAAATCATGGAGATTGAATAGCATGCTATTAAACAATGAATGGGTCAAGAATGAAGTTAGGGAGGAAATCAAAAAGTTTCTGTAAACAAATGAAAATGAACTCACAACAACCCAAAACTTACGGGACACAATGAAGGCAGTCCTCAGAGGGAAGTTCATACTGATACAGGCGTGCCTAAAGAAGATAGAAACATTTCAAACAACAAGCTAACCCTACGCCTACAAGAACTTGAGGAACAACAACAAAGACAGCCCAGAGCAAGTAGAAGGAAGGGAATAACCAAGATAAGAGCAGAATTAAATGACATAGAGACTAAAAGCACAATTCTGAGGATCAACGAATCCAGGAGCTGATTCTTTGCAAAGATAAATAAAATCGACAAGCCTTTAAGCAGGCTCATCAAGAAAAAAAGAGAGGACTCAAATAAACACAATCAGAAATGAAAGAGGAGAGATTACAACTGACACCACAGAAATACAAAGGATTATAAGAAATTACTATGAAGAACTGTATGCCAAGAAATTTGAAAACCTAGCTGAAATGGACAAGTTTCTAGAAAAATATAATCTTCCAAAACTCAATGAAGAAGAAACAGAAAGCCTGAACAGACCAATAACAGCTGATGAAATTGAAGCAGTAATCAAAAAACTCCCGACACTCAAAAGCCCTGGACCGGATGGTTTCACAGGAGAATTCTACAAACCATTTAAGGAAGAGCTAACCCCTATCCTTCACAGACTATTCGAAAAAATCCAAAGTGACGGAAGACTCCCCAACTCTTTTTATGAAGCCAGCATCATCCTCATCCCAAAACCAGATAAAGACACAACAAAGAAAGAAAACTTCAGGCCAATACCACTGATGAACACAAACACAAAAATCCTCAACAAAATATTGGCAAACCGCATTCAACAATACATTAAAAAGATCATACACCATGACCAAGTGGGGTTCATCCCAGGGATGCAAGGATGGTTCATCATTCACAAATCAGTAAATGTAATACATCACATAAACAAGAGCAAAGAAAAACAATCACCTGATCATATCAATAGATGCAGTAAAAGCATTTGATAAGGTACAACACCCATGTATGATAAAAACACTCAGCAAAGTGGGAATAGAGGGAGCATTCCTCAACATAATAAAGGCCATATATGAGAAACCTACAGCCAACATCATACTCAATGGGCAAAAACTAAAATCTTTTCCACTAAGATCAGGAACAAGACAAGATTGTCCACTTTCACCACTTCTATTCAATATAGTATTGGAAGTCTTAGCCACAGCAATTAGACAAGAAAAGGAAATAAAAGGTATCCAACTCAGAAAGAAGGAAACAAAACTATCATTGTTTGCAGATGACAGGATAGTGTACACGGAAAATCCTATAGAGTCGGCCAAAAAGCTGCTTGACCTAATAAATGAATTTGTCCAAACAGCTGAATACAAAGTCAATATCCAAAAATCAAAGGAATTTTTGTATACCAACAATGAAACAGCAGAAGCAGAAATCAAGAAAAAAAATCCCATTCAATATAGCAAAAACAAACAAACAAACAAACAAAAAAACCAACCTAGGAATAAATCTAACCAAGGAGGTAAAAAACCTGTATGCAGAAAACTACACAACACTGAAGAAAGAAATCAAGGAAGACGCAAACAAATGGAAACACATACGGTGTTCATGGATAGGAAGAATTAATATCATCAAAATGTCCATACTACCCAAAGCAATTTACAAATTCAGTGCAATACCTATTAAAGTACCAATGGCATATTTCACAGACATAGAAAAAACACTTCAAAAATTTATATGGAATCATAAACGACCCCGAATAGCTGCAGCAATTTTGAGAAAGAAGAGCAAAGTAGGAGGGATCACAATACCTGATACCAAACTGTATTACAAGGCCACTGTAATTAAAACAGCCTGTTACTGACATAAAAACAGGCACATGGACCAGTGGAATAGAACAGAGAGCCCAGAGATAAACCCAAGTCTCTACAGTCAATTAATATTCAACAAAGGGAGCAGCAACATAAAATGGAGTGAAAATAGCATCTTCATCAGGTCTGTTGGGAGAACTGGACAGGTATGTGCAAAAAAAAAAAAAAAAAGAAACTCGAGCACCAACTTACACCATACACAAAAATAAATTCAAGGTGGATAAAAGATTTAAATATAAGCCATCACACTATTAAAATCCTAGAGGAGAACATAGGGAGGAAAATCTCAGATATTTCACGCAGCAACATTTTTACTGATATGTCCCCTAAAGCAAGGGACATAAAGGAAAGGATGAACAAATGGGATCTCATCAAAGTAAAAATTTTCTGCACGGCTAAAGAAAACAGTACTAAAATAAAAAGAACCAACTGTATGGGAAAACATATTTGCCAATAATACCTCAGACAAGGGTTTAATCTCCAATATATATAAAGAACTAACAGGACTCCACTCTAAGAAGACAAGCAACCCAATTAAAAAATGGGCAAACGACTTGAACAGACACTTCTCTAAGGAGGAAATACAGAGGATCCAGAGACACATGAAAAGATGCTCGGTATCACTAGCTATGAGAGTGATGCAAATTAAAACCACAATGAGATACCACTTCACACCAGTCAGAATGGCCATCATAAACAAAGCAACAAACAGCAAGTGTTGGAGAGGTTGTGGAGAAAAGCGGACCCTGGTGCAGTGTTGGTGGGATTGCAGACTGGTACAACCACTATGGAAAACAGTATGGAATTTTCTAAGAAAACTAAAAATGGATCTACCTTTTGACCCAGCAATTCCACTGCTTGGATTATATCCTAAGAACCCTGAAACACCAATCCAAAAGAACCTATGCACCCCTGTATTCATAGCAGCAAAATTTACAATAGCCAAGTGCTGGAAGCAACCTCAGTGCCCATCAGTAAATGAATGGATCAAAAAACTGTGGTACATTTACACAATGGAATTCTATGCAGCAGAAAGAAAGAAGGAGCTCCTACCCTTTGCAACAGCATGGATGGAACTGGATAGCATCATGCTAAGTGAAATAAGCCAGGCAGTGAAAGACAAATACCATATGATCTCACCTTTAACAGGAACCTAATCAACAAAACAAACAAACAAGCATAATATAACCAAAGACATTGAAATTGAGAACTGACTGGCAGTGATCAGAGTGGAGAGGGGAGGGAATTTCAGGGAGAAAGGGGGAAGGGTTTACAGGAACAAGTATAAAGGACACATAGACAAAAACTGGGGGAGTGGAAATGGGAAGGAGGTGGGGAGGGCTGGGGTGGTGGGCTGGGGTGGGAGTAAAAGACAGAAAACAGTACAAGAACAACAATTAAAATAAAAATTTTTTAAAAGCCAGTCACAAGAGATGGCACATTATATAATTCCATTTATATGAAGTGTCAAGAACAGGGAAATTTATAGAGACAGAAAGTAGACTAGTGGTAGTTTAGGGCTAGGGGATATGCTGGGGCAGGAAGGGGCATGGTGGTTAATGTATATATGGTTTCTTTCTGGGGTAATGAAAATGTTCTTGCCCTGACTGGTGTAGCTCAGTGGATTGAGCACAGGCTGTGAAACAAAGGTCCATCAGTTTGATTCCCAGTCAGGGCACATGTCTGGGTTGTGGGCCAGGTCCCTAGTAGGGGGACAAGAGATGCTACCACACATTGATATTTTTCTCCCTCTCTTTCTGCTTCCCTCCCCCGCCCTCTAAAATCAATCAATAAATAAATAAATAATTAAATAGATAAATAAAATCTTTAAAAAAAGAAAATATTCTGAAGTTGACTGTGGTGGTGGTCACACATATCTGTGATTACACTAAAAACCATTGAATTGTACACTTAAAATGTGCAAATTGTATGGTACGGGAACTATATCTTAATAATACCATTTTTAAGAACAATGTACAACATTCATAACCGCATTGTTCATAATAGCCAAAAAAGTGGAAGCAACCCAAATATCTATCAACTGAAGAATGGAGTGAAAAAAATGGTATAGCTATACCATGGAATATTATTTAGCCATTAAAAGGAATGAATTAGTGATTCATGCTACCATGCAAATAAATCTACCTCTAAAACATGCTAAATGAAAGAAGCCAGATGCAAAAAAAAGAAAGAAAGAAAGAAAGAAAGAAAGAAAGAAAGAAACAACCAAAAAACTACATATTGTATGATTTCACTTATATGGTATGTCAAAAGAGGGAAATCTGCTGAAAAACAAAGTTGACTAAAGGTTTCTAGGAGATGTGGGTAGGAGGAAATTGGGAGTAGCTATTAACAAGTATGGGAGTTCTTTTCGGGGATGATAAAAATGTTCTGGAGTTAGATAGTGGTGATGGTTTTACACAATAATGTGAGTATATTAGAAACCACTGTATTTTACACTTTAAAATGATCATTTTTATGTGAATTTATCTTAATTTTTAAAATTTCCCAAAAAAGGCTATAGAGGAGTAAATCCTGATTTAATGGCAGTCAAAAAAAAAAAAAAAAGGCACATGGTGAGTTAGTCAAAAGAGCCAAATAAAATAGTGGGGATTTTTTAGAAGTTTGGAGGAGAGTCTTAAAGATAAAATAGTCAAAATCATCCAAGTTCCCACATTTGGATACCATTCTCACCAGGCATCTTTTTTGTTATAATTTGGCTTGTTGTGTACTTTTTTTTTTTTGAGAGAGAGAGAACATTTACTGACAAGAGTTTTCAGGTCTTCTCGGCCATTATATTTTTTCATGAAAAAAAGAATGAATTGATTTAGAATTTTACGTTGGTTTATAAATGTTTTCTAGTCATCCCACTGATGCATTGTTGACCCTCCCCCCTCCTAATTTTAGTTCCAATGTGGGGGCTCTTGACACTCCACACACCCAGAGAACCTGAGATAAATTTATTACGCAAGGGGCCCTGGAAAAGGAAGGGATCCAAACAGCTCTGGACTGGCTTAAGAGAGAGGAAGAGGGAGTGTGTTGCAACTTTATGGTCTCTAGACTACACTGACTACAAAGGAGAAAGAAAGCTCTGGGCTTTCTTATCAGCCTGCCCAGAAGTGGGGAGCTATCTATAAATGCTCCAAGATTTTGCAACTTTTAACTTTCCATGTTTGTTATTTTGATTATTCGCTGTCTTTTCTTGTAAAACTTATTTTCAACGCCAGTAGCAAAATAAAGTTCGGATGAGAAAGAAGAAACTAGTTTAAATAGTATTGGTAGGATTCAGTGACTGACTGAACTTGCATGTGTGTCAAGGAACTATTATGGCAAGGTTTTATTTAAGTCTGGGTAACTCCTGAGAGAACGACCACTACTGGCACAGAACTTGTAAGGAAAATTGTGAGATAAACTTTCTTTACCATTCAAATTTAATGCTTAGAAAATGTTTATGCAAGCAGTATCTTGGCAAATGTTTTTCTTGTAAACATATTTTTCCCTTAACATTCTAATAACTTATAGACATCTATATGATAGGAATAACATGCTAGCAAAACCACCAGTTTAAAACAAATTTAGTGAAATTAATCAATCATTTAAATAACCCGATTTTTATTCCTTTTATTCGTCTAGTTTAGGTCTTCAACTCCCAGTTATGGTATGTTTAAAATTGTTGCCTCTCTCCATTACACACAGGGAGGATCCAGAATTCACATTTTCATGTGCTGAGATACTGGGTGCAGCCCGAATTTTGGAATTGCAACCCTGATTGACAGGAGGGTTGAGAAGGATATCGGCTTCAGCGCCCCGCCTTCTCCAGGGCTTGCAGCTCCCGACCCCACCGACCACAGCGCACAGCCGAATTGCCGCTGCCTTCGAGAATATACGAGGCCCTGCACATGTCCGCGCACGCCCTCCGTCATCCGTTAGAAAAGAAACCCGGATGTGCAGTGGTCGGGGTGGGGGTGGTGGAGGTGCGGTCCCCTACCCATGAGGCAGCGCGCTTAGCTATATACCTCCACCGTGGTCTGAGTCGTTCATTCCACGCCTGGAGTCACCGTGGCTGCTCCTTTTCTTTGGCCGCCGCGTCGTGTTTTCGGGCTCCTCCTCTTTCTCCTCCTCCTCCTTCGGGTCCCAGTTTGGCCGACCGGTTCTGTTCGCGGTACGTGTACCCCACGCCCGCCTGCGCCCCGGAGAAGCTGGCGGAGGCTCTCGCTTGCGGTGGGTCGGGGGCGGTGACCGCCTTGCCCTAAGGGCAGCAACCGCGGCCTAGCACCGAGAAAGGCAGGTTAAGGGTCTGGATTCCGGCGTGAGTCTCCCGGATTGCCCAGGGCGCGGGGGAGGGGACGGCGAGGTGGCGCGGTGCCGGGTGGGCCACCATCTTGCGCCATCCCTGGTGGGGGAGGGATCTAAGGAAGGTAGCTGCTCGGCGGCCGGGTTTGGCGGGCAGCTCAGGCCATGGTCGCGCGGGCTGCCGCCGCTGCCTCCTCATCTCTTGGGGCCTGTGCATCTGTCCCCTGACAGGTTTTGTCTTTTCTTTTTGGAGGCAACTCTCTTGGGTATTTTATACTTTTGATGTCGATGTTTGGCGACACCCGCCAATCCCTAAGTCTCTAAAGTCCTAGGCAAAGAAACCAGAGAAGGTTCCGAACTTTCAGGCTTCAGGGGCCTTTGGGCCCATCGTTTAGGTCCAGGTTCCCCCCACCCAGGTTACTGGTCGTGGCGTGCTCACATCCTTGTTCTTGCCAAAGGGACTTCGCTCTCCGTTATAGAAATCGTGCTCCGTTCCGTTATTGTCTAGAGGAGAAGAGCCTTGAGAAGAAACGTGGAGTTCGATACACAATTTTTTTTAACAGTGAGCTTTGCAGGCTTTACTTAACGGAAAAAAAATCTCATTCTCAGGCTTTATCCTTCTCTAGACACGGAGGGAGTTCCTCTTATCTCAAGTTTTAATGTTTTTATTAAGGAGAAATCAGAATAAAATGTCAAGTGTTCCAGCTTCTGGAAGCACGGGAGATCTTCATCCAAGGGATTCTCTTTGTTTGCAAAGATTTTTTAGTTTTTTTTTTTAATATGTGGATTTAAATTTTGCCTTTTGTTTTCAGTTTTGGTCTGTGAATTTTAATGCCTTCTAGTGCCATTAAATATAAAATTGAAACCAAGAAATAGAGTTTTAAACAACAAAAGTCTCCTCTTTGCATTCGTGAGATGTCCTGCTTTGGGGGTTATCGTGGAAACTCAAACTGTCTCCTTAAGGATAAATTTTGAAGAGCCTGTGAAGGCACTGGTTTGCTTTATTAAGTTATGGCTGTATGTCCTTGATGTTTTAACATTGGTACAAATTCCACTATAACTGTATTTTACATTTGTATATTTCATTGATTATTACCCATTTTGAGGTGGGCTGTGGAGTGTTGATAGAACTGTGTGGAAGGTGAGGAAACAGCCTCAAGGAGATTTTACCAAAGTCATAAATGGGTAGGAATTGATAGAACCTGTTATTAAACTTAGATCTTCAGCCAGTGTTCAATTTACTGTATTCTCCACTTTTCATGGGACTGAGGTGGTTCAGGAGAATAAACTAGGAGGCTCACCCCCCAAAAAAACAGAAAAAATATTTTTCAATTCCCCTTTTTTATATTTTTTTTTTACTACTTCACATCTTTTCACCTTTTTAGTATTTAAACAATATTATTATTTCCAAGCATGTTGAAAAGTTGAAGAATAGCACATTCAAAAAAGTTTTGACGTTGAAGGGCTCCAAATTTCAGCTTCCTCTGTTCAACCTATTTTCTTTCCTCAGTTGTTTTCTAGTCCAATCCAGTTTATTCATCCAGTGTTTTACTACTTAGCATCAGCGGTTTTAGTTGAAGAAGTGAATGAGGGGATAAAGAATATATAATTCTGTACCTTTTATTCTCTCCCATTTGTTCTTTTTATTCAAGAGGACATTTAGAACCATACAAAGTGAAGGGATCAAGGAAAAAGGACTCTTGGACATGGACAACAGTGTGGTGATTGCAGGGGGGAGGGGAGTACAAGGGGGATAAATGGTAATGGGGAAAAAAACTACAATAAAATGTTTTTGAAAAAAGAGCCATACCAAAATATTTTTGTTGCTCTTGTTATATATACTAATAGGAGAAGGGAAATACCTACATGAGTAGCAGTTTTTGTAAATAAAAGAAATCCATAGTTTTAGTGACAAATAGGATATTGGAAATACATATTAAAATATTTTGTTATTTCAAAACTAAGTTAAAAGATCAGAAATATGTATTACCTATTCACTAATTAAATAGATAACTCTGAATATTTTTTCTGTCTTCCTACATCAAGAAGGATTTAAAAACAGTTGGTTTTCAGTAAGGTTATTTTAAATAATGAGTCAAAAAGACTTGGTTTACTCAATAATGGTATCAAAAATGTGTGTTTAGAGTTTTTTATTCATTTTCTGCAAAGCAGTTTTTCTTTTTTTAAAGATTTTATTTATTTATTTTTAGAGAGAGAGGAAAGGAGAGAGAAAGAGACAGAAACATCAATGTGTGGATGCCTCTCACCTGGCCCCCACTGGGGTCCTGGCCGGCAACCCAGGCATGTACCCTGACTGGGAACCAAACTGGTGCGACCCTTTGGTTCGCAGCCTGTGCTCAATCCACTGAGCTACACCAGCCAGGGCAAAGCAGTTTTCTTTTAAGGAGTGTTTTTATTCACTCTATGTCAGGAAAAATAGTCATCACTGTACAATCTCAGTCCAATGGAACTTTTTAAGTTATTTTTTATATTTTAAGTCATTTTACAAATAACTTACATAAGAATCACAAAATAGTGAAACCAACTTTCTTAAATATTTAATAAGAATTTATGCATGGTGTACTCCTTTGTATATAATTAGAAAAACAAAGCATACATTTCAGAAGCTCATATAAGAATCCAATTGTCTTTTATTAAGATAGATATTAAAGACATTTGCAAAAATGTAAACCAGTGCCACACTTCTCATTAAATTTTTTTTGTTTAGAAAAAATACTTTAATCAAAACTATATATGAACATGTATTGGGCTTATTTGTGCTTTAAATAAATAAATACTAATTTTTTTTAAGTTTTAATTTCTTTTTTTTTTTTTTTTTTTTGGATTTTAAAAATTGTTCAGTTACACTTGTCCCCATTTTTCCATATTACTCTCCCCTGCCCTACCAAACCCCCACCTCCCACATTCAATCCTGCCACCTTTTGTCTTTGTCCTTGGGTCCTTTATACTTGTTCTTTGACTTGACCCTTCCCCTTTCCCCCCTTATATCCCTTCTCCCTCCCCTCTGGTCACTGTCAGTTCTTTATTTCCATGTCTTTCATTGTATTTTGCTCTCTTATCTGTTTGGTGATTAGATTCCACTTATAGGGGAGATCATATGGTATTTGTGTTTCACTGCCGGGCTTCTTTCGCTTAGCATGATGCTCTCCATTTCCAGCCATGCTGTCAGTAAAGAGTGGGAGTTTTTTATTTCTACTACATAGTATTCCATTCTATAAAGTACCAGTTTTTTGATCCACTCATTTACTGATGGGCACTTAGGCTTTTCCAGCACTTGGCTATTGCAGATAACACCACTATGAACATTGGGGTGCATAGCTTCTTTTGAATTGGTGTTTCAGGATTCTTAGGGTATAATCCTAGCAGTAGAATTGCCAGGTTAAAATGCAGTTCCATTTTTTTTGTTGTTTTTTTTTTCTTTTTTTAGGAAATTCCATAGTGTTTCCCATGGTGGCTGCCCCACTCTGCACTCCCACCAACAGTGTACTGGGGTTCCCTTTTCTCCACAACCTTGCCAGCATTTATTGATGGCTGATTTGTTTATGACAGTCATTCTGACAGGTATGAAGAGGTATCTCATTGAGGTGTTTTTTTTTTTTAATCTTTTTTTAAAGATTTTATTTATTTATTTTTAGACAGAGGGAAAGGGTGGTAGAAAGACAGGGAGAGAAACATCAATGTGTGGCTGCCTCTCAGGCCCCCTACTGGGAACCTGGCCTGCAACCCAGGCATGTGCCCTAGACTGGGAATTGAACCAGCAACCCAGTGCTCAATCCACTGAGCCACACCAGCCAGAACCATCATTGAGTTTTAATTTGCAGCTCTCTGATGGCTAGTGGTGCTGAGCATCCTTTCATAGATCTCTGGGCCCTTGGTATGTCTCTTGGAGAAGTGTCTCTTCAGGATCTTTGCCCATTTTTTTTAAATTGGATTGTTTTTTGTCTTCCTGGAGTGGAGTTGTGTGAGTTGATTACATATTTTGGAGATCAAACCCGTGTCCAGGTGTCATTGGCAAATATATATTCCCATGTGGTTGATTCCCTTTTCATTTTGCTAGTGTGTTCTTTAGCCATGCAGAAGCTTTTTATTTTGAAGAAGTCCCATTTGTTTATTCTTTCCTTTATGTCCCTTGCTCTAGGGAACGTATCAGTGAAAATATTGCTGCATGGGATCTCTGAAATTTCCCTGCCTGTGTTCTTCTCTAGGACTTTATGCTGTCAGAACTTATATTTAAGTCTTTTATCCACCATGAGTTTATTTTTGTGTGTGGTGTAAGTTGGTGGTCAAATTTCATTGTTTTGAATGTGACTGTCGAGATCTCCCAACACTATTTGTTGAAGAGACTATTTTTTACTCCATGTTATGCTCCTCCCCCCTTTGTCAAATATTAATTGAGCATAGGGACATGTGTTTATTTCTGGGCAGTCAGTTCTGTTCCATTGATCTATATGTCTGTTGTTATGCCAGTACCAGACTGTTTTGATAACAGTGGCCTTGTAATATGCTTTGATGTCAGGTATTGTGATCCCTCCTACTTTGTTTTTTTCTCAAAATTGCTGAGACCATACAAGGTCATTTATGATTCCATATAAATTTTTGAAGTATTTGTTCTAGATATGTGAAGTATGTCATTGGTATTTTAATAGGGATTGCATTGAATGTATAAATTGCTTTGGGTAGTATGGACATTTTGATGGTGTTAATTATTGTAATGTATGAACATGGTATATGCTTCCATTTATTTGTGTCTTCCTTTTTAAAGACAAAAACATACTAATTATTCAATACTAAATAAAATAATACTAAATTAAATCATTAATTTATTTTTTAATTTTTAAAATTACTTTATTGTTGTTCAGTTACAGTTGTCTGCATTCCCCCCACTGCTCCCTATTTGTGTCTTCCTTAATTTCTTTCTTCAGTGTTGTATAGCTTTCTGAGTACAGGTCTTTTATCTCCTTCATTAGGTTTATTCCTAGGTTTTAAAAAAAAACTTTATTTTTCTTGTTGCTATATCAACTAGGGTTTTTTCCTGATTTCTGTTTCTGATACTTCTTTGTTGGTGTACAAAAATGCCAATGATTTCTGAACGTTGACTTTCTATCCCACTGTTTTGCTAAATTCACTTAATAGGTTGAATGGATTTTTGATGGCGTCTATAGGGTTTTTATATGTATACTGTCATGTCATCTGCAAACAGTGAGTTTTGCATCCTCCTTTCCAGTTTGAATGCCTTTTATTTCTTTTTCTTTTCTGATCTCTATGGCTAGAACTTCCAATATTATGTTGACCAGAAGTGGTGAAAGCAGACATCCTTGTCTTGTTCCTGATCTTAGTGGGAAAGCTTTAGGTTTTGCCCATTGAGTATGATGTTGGCTGCAGGTTTCTCAAACATGGCCTTCATTATGTTGAGGTATGCACCCTCTACTCCAACTTTGCTGAGTGTTTTTATTATAAATGGGTGCTGTACCTTATCAAGTACTGTTTCAGCATCTATTGGTATGATCATATGATTTTTGTCTTTCCTTTTTTTATGTGATGTATTACATTTATTGATTTGTGAATATTGTACCATCCTTGCATCTCAGGAAAGAATCTGACTTGATCAATGGTGTATGATCTTTTTTAATGTATTTCTGGATATGGTTTGCCAATATTTTGTTGAGGATTTTAGTGTCTATGTT
The DNA here is from genome assembly GCA_039655065.1 of Glossophaga mutica. Taxonomy (NCBI): domain Eukaryota; kingdom Metazoa; phylum Chordata; class Mammalia; order Chiroptera; family Phyllostomidae; genus Glossophaga; species Glossophaga mutica. The sequence goes on from CM077318.1 coordinate 28,041,753, forward strand.
CATCAGCGATATTGGCCTGTAGTTTCTTTCTTTGTTGGGCCTTTATCTGGTTTTGTGATTAGGATGATGCTGGCCTCATAAAAAGAGTTTGGGAGTCTTCCTGCTTGGATTTTTTGCAGCAATTTGACGAGGATAGGGGTTAGCTCTTCCTTAAATGTTTTGTAAAAATTTTCCTGTGAAACCATCCAGCCCAGGGCTTTTATGTGCCCGGAGTTTTTTGATTACTGCTTTAATTTCATCTGCTGTTATTGGTCTGTTCAGGCTTTCTGCTGCTTCTTCATTGAGTTTTGGAAGATTATATTTTTCTAGAAATTTGCCCATTTCACCTAGGTTTTCAAATTTCTTGGCATATAGTTCTTTGTAGTAATTTCTTTCAGTCCTTTGTATTTCTGTGGTATCAGTTGCAATCTGTCCTCTTTCATTTCTGATTGTGTTTATTTGACTCCTCTCTCTTTTTTCCTTGATGAGCCTGCTTAAAGGCTTGTCGATTTTGTTTATCTTTTCAAAGAACCAGCTCCTGGATTCACTGATTCTTAGAATTGTGCTTTTAGACTCTATGTCATTTAATTCTGCTCTGATCTTGGTTATTTCCTTCTACTTGCTCTGAGCTTTGTTGTTGTTCCTTGAGTTCTTGTAGGCATAGAGTTAGGTTGTTTATTTGAAATGTTTCTATCTTTTTTAGGTAGGCCTGTATCGCTGTGAACTTTTCTCTGAGGACTGCCTTCACTGTGTCCCACAGGATTTGGGATGTTGTATGTTCATTTTCATTTGTTTCCAGATACATTTTCATTTCTTCCTTGATCTCATTATTAACCCATTCATTATCTAATAGCATGCTATTCATTCTCCATGAATTTGAATGTTTTTGAGTTTTTCCTTGAAGTTGGTTTCTAGTTTCAAGCCCTTATAGTCTGAGAAAATACTTGATATGATTTCAATTTTCCTGAATTTGTTTTGTGTCCTGTCATGTGGTCTATCTTTCAAAATGTTCCACGTGGGTTTGAAAAGAATGTATATTTTCCTTCTTTACGGTGAAAGGTTCTGTATATGTCAGTTAAGTTCATTTGATCTAGTGCATCATTTAGTGCCACACTATCCTTGATATTTTGTTTGGAAGGTCTATCCATTTTTGACAGTGGGGTGTTAAAATCCCCTACTATAAGTGTGTTGCTGCCTATATCTTTCTTGAAGTCCTCCAAGATTTTCCTTTTATAGTTGGATGCTCGTATGGTGGGTGTACATATGTTTACACTGTTTATATCTTCTTGATGGCTTCTTCCCTTGAGTGTCATGAAGTATCCTTCTGTGTCTCTTTTTATGACCTTTGTTTTGTAGTCAATTTTGTCTGATATAAGTGTTACTACCGCCACTTTTTTTTTCTGTCCATTTGCTTGGATTTTTTTTTTTTTTTTCCAAACCTTCACTTTCAGTCTGTGTAGGTCTTCTGTTCTGAGGTGGGTCTCTTGTAGATAGCATATGTGCAGGTTATGTTTTCTTATCCATTCAGTTACCTTGTGTCTTATTATTGGAACATTTAATCTATTTACATTTAAGGCTGCTATTGATAGGTACGTATTCATTGGCATTTTTCCTTTTTCTACACGTGTGCCTCTCTCTTTTTCTTCATCTTCTTAAAGTAGTTCCTTTAATATATCTTGCAATGCTAGTTTAGTGGAGGTGAATTCTTTTACCATTCCTTTCTCTGGGAAACTCCTTATTTGGCCCTCCATTTTAATTGAGAGCCTTGCTGGATAGAGTAGTCTCAGTTGCAGGCCTTTGCTTTTCATTACTTGGAATATTTCTTGCCATTCCCTTCTGGCTTGTTGTGTTTCCATTGAGAAGTCAGCTGCTAGCCTTATCAGGGCTCCCTTGTATGTTAATTCCTGTTTCTCCCTTGCTGCCTTGAAGATTCTATCTTTGTCTTGAAATTTTGCCATTTTAATTACATGTGTTGTGGAGTGAGCCTGTCTGGGTTCATCTTGATTGTACCCTCTTTGCTTCCTGGACTTGTGTGATTTTTTTTCCTTGCATCAAATTAGGGAAATTTTCCATAATTGCTTTTTCAAACAGGTTTTCTGTCTTTTGCTCCTCCTCTTCTGGTGTCCCTATTATATGGATATTATTACATTTCATGTTGTCCTGCAGTTCCCTTAACTCCTCTTTGTTCTTCATGAGTCTTTTCTTGCTCTTTCTGGGAGTTTTTTTTTTTTTTTCCTACCTTGTCCTCCAGCTCACTGATTCTGTCTACCCTCTGCTTCATCTAGCCTGGTTTTGATTCTTTCTACTGTGTTCTTCCACTCAGAAATTGTATTCTTCATTTCCTCCTGGCTCTTATTGATAGTTTCTATGTCCTATTTCATGCTGATGTGTAGTTCACAGTAAGTTCCTTGTACCTTCTCTGTAGTTTTTGGTAATTTTCACTTAGCTCATTGAGCTTTCTTATAACCATTGCTTTGAACTCAATGTCTGATAGTTTACTTGCCTCTGTTTCATTTAGCACTCTTTATGGGGATTCCTCCTTTCTTTTCTATCAGGGTTGTTTCTTTGTCTTCCCATTTTTTTTTTTTTTTTTGGCAGACTCTTCTTGTTTGCTTCTTGTTTGCTTCTGCCTCTTAAATATATCTGCTTTAACTCTCTGTCTTTGTGGTGTGAACTTCTATGGTGGAGACCTGTGTGATTCATTGGTCCATTCTCCATGATCTCCTGAACCTGATGCTCTCGGGATGCCATTTATCCCATTTATGTTGGCTCTGTGGATGTAATTGGGTTTTGATTGTTGTTGGGTCATTCTTTGGTGGGTCCTTCCCTCCAGCTGGTTGACTAAGGTCACTCCACTCACCACGTCTTGTATGCTGTTGTGCAGGTGCTGCCAGAACAAAGCCACATCTGCAAAAATAGTTTGTATCCACAGTCCCGCTATCAACAGTAAATGAACCAGTGTTAATAGGGGTGTAAAGAGATCAAGATTAAGAAAGGAGAGTGAATATGAGGTGGCCTACTGAAAGAAAAATGATTTTGAGAGGGTAGAGGGAGGAACACTAATAAGAGTAAGGAATTGGAGCAATGAGTAGAGAGTAAGTATAATTTACATGGTAAATAAAGGGAATGAAGAAGACAGAATGGAGTAAGAGAAAGAGAGTGTATAGTATTAGGTTTAAACAGTAATTTTAAAAAATAAAATGAAGTAAGAGAGAAACAAAAGGAGGGAAAGTAAATAATAAAAAATACGAACCAAATTGGAGAAAAGGATCCACCACAGCACTACCAACAATAAATGAGCTAAAATTAATACAGTTAGGGTAAGAATTACAGGGGGAAATGAAGAAAGAAAAGCTTAAGAGATGTCTAGCGGAAAGGGAAGTGCTTTTGAGATGGTAGAGGGAGCGTGTATAGCACATGTAAGGAACGAAAACCAGGCTAAGACAGGGAGAAAATTAAAATTGGAGATGAAAAAGAAACAATAAAGAAAAGGGACAGGATGAAAGGGAAAAAACAGGCTACGAGAGGGACAAATTAAAATTTCAGACAAAAAAGAATAGGAGAGGGGAACGGTAAAATTTGAGATTTGAAATACAAAAATAGTGAAGTTCTAGAGATAAAAGGGTGGGAATGCAAAACTACCTTATCCACAACCAACAAGCAATGATTGTTAAATGTGGAGACTGAGTGTGGGTATTTTAAGAGCAGGAAAAAGAGTGTGTGACGACCATTGACAAGAAAATTGGTTTTGAGAGGCTGGACAGGGTAGAAATAATAAGAGTGTGTAATGGAAACAGGTTGTAGCAAGAGAAAAAACAAAATTTAAAATAAAAATAATGAGAGGAAAGGAGGTAAATGGGGTAAGAAAAGGGAGGAGCAAAATATGTGTATTAAAATAACCTATAATATAAAATCTAGTGACTTAATGTGCACAAACTTGAAGGACAAGAAATAAATGTTAAAAGCTATGCAGGAAAGAAAATATCACAAGTCATGGAGAAGACTATGGTGGGTTTCCTCTTGATAGCATCTAGTTTTTACCACTGTTTCTGCTTTCTGGATCCACCTCTGGTGCTATCAGATGGTGACCCCCATCTTGCCTTAGGCAGCCTATTTGAGACTACCAGGGATCTACTCTCTGTGGCTGACTCCTTCAGTTGTTAATCTAGTCACTCTGCACTCAGCAGTCAGGCTTAAGCACCATAGTTGGGGCAGAGTCCCTCCTGGGGGTGAGGCTATTGTTTCTTCTCTGGCTGCTGCCATTTGGAGAGGGAGTGGTCTGCCTGAGCAAGATGGCTCCTACAGTATGGGGATGACTCAGCACCAGGATCCTGGCAGCTGCTCTCCCAGTTCTCTCCCCAAAGCCTCTGTTCCCCAATTCTCCTCAAGCATTTCCAGTCTACTCTGCCTCTTCCTTTGCTGGAGCCCTGGTTACATGGCTATAAATGAAATCTCTGCATTGGCCCTTTAAACAGCTCTTTGAGTCTCCAGCCAAATGTCTCTAGCATAGAGAAACCCCTCTGCATTTTGCAGATGGGTGATATCTGTGTACTTTTTGGGCTCTGGTGCTCTAGGCTGGGGAACCCAGCTTAGGGTTTAGACCTCACACTTCTCAGATGTATCCAACTAGCCACTTAAATATCCCTTTGTCACTTCCACTGCCACCTATAGGTGCCCAACTAGTCCTCTCGTGTCTCCACTGCACTCCCTGCCTGTCACGTTCTGCTGAAGCTGTTTCTTCTGTCCGTAGTTATAAGGCTTCTCTCCTGCTATTGTTCAGTTGTTTATTCCAGATGATTTCTCCACCATTTAGTTGTATTTCCAGGTTGGTCCTAGGAGGAGGTTAGTGTAACTTCTCCTCACTCCTCCACTATCTTCTCCAGTCTAAGTTTTAATTTCTAACGTGGTAAGTTACAATAGATATAGTCCACATAAACAAAAAGCTCGTTGAGGTCCTTATTAAGTTTTAAGAATGCAAAGAGTTCCTTAGACCAAAAAGTTTGAGAACTGCTGATGTTGTATACTTCATTTGTGACAATATTTTAACAGTTCTTTACCTGAACTAAAATTTTGTTTTCTCATCTTCTCAGTAGATATTACTGTTTTCATTTTACAAATAGAAAATTAAGGTCAAAGAGGTTGATTAAACATCCTATAGGTTTGGCAACCAGAAAATAGTAGAGTCCAAATTCCCACGTAGTTATTCAGCCTATGTCCAGTGTTCTCATCCCTATACTGTAGTTTTTTAGTTGACATTTTCCCCCTATAAGCCCTGGCTGGTGTGGCTTGGTGGACTGAGTGCTGGCCTGAGAACCAAGGAGTCACCAGTTCAATTCCGAATCGGGGCACATACCTGGGTTACAGGCCAGGTCCCCAGTAGGAGAGCGTATGAGAGGCAACTGTATGTTGATATTTCTTTCCCCCTCTCACTACCTCCCTTCCCCTCTCTCTAAAAATTAATTTAAAATACCTGCAAAAAATTACCCCTATAAGGGGAATTAATTAATAATACAATCCTGAGGTTACTTTAGAAATTAGTCAGTATAGTATATCTTGTGAAACTTTTATAAAATAGTACGTAGTTTGGCTTTGAAAGGCCATTTATGCATTAGTTTTTTCTCTTGGTTATCTTTTACTTATGAATTATAATGAAAGCATATTCTTATGAATAAAATCTTCAGCCTGAATATGACATAAAAATTACTTTGCAGAAAATAAGGTTTACTGTAGTACCCAATCCCAAAAACTAATATAAAAATATTTTAAAATATAGGCAAAATTGCAAAGTATTAGACCAATCAATTTTATACCTTTAGAGTCATCTAGCTGTTTTCTACAAATAAATGAAGTCTGAAAGTCAATAGAGACATATCTTTTGATTTCTGGCCAAGGTGGAGGTGTATATAGATATACTATGCCTCCTCGTACAACCAAAAGAAGGACAATGACAAATTTAAAAACAAAAAATAATCAGAACTGTCAGAAAATCAAACTGCGTGGAAGTCTGACAACCAAGGAGTTAAAGAAGAAACATTCATGCAGACTAGTAGGAGGGGCAGAGATGGGTGACCAGGGCAGAGAGGACCTGCAGCAAGGCAATGACTGGAGGACCAGAACAGGCAAGTCGGTACCTGGCAGACTAGGCAGTCCCACATTTGCATGTGGATAACCGTGAAGAGCAACTGGGGAGCGCCGAGAAACAGCACTACCCAGTTCTGCATGGGGAAATAAAGCCTCAAAACCTCTGGCTCTAAAAACCTGTGGTGGTAGCAGCAGGAGAAACTCCCAGCCTCAGGAGAGTTTGTTGGAGACATCCGCCCATCCAGGAATCAGCAGCAGAAGGGCCCAGATTTTCTTGTGGAAAGCAGGGAAATTGACTGAAAGCTGCTGAGAGATGAGCAAGCAGCATTGTTTCCTCTAGGACCCCTCCCCTGCATTGACCAGCACAAGGGAGCAATGTGGGTTGTCCCACCCTGGCAAATACCTAAGGCTCCACCCCTTACAGTGTAACAGTTATAAGAGACAAAAAAAATATGGCCCAAATGAAAGAACAGATGAAAACTCCAAAAATAGAACTAAGTGATGAAGAGATAGCCAACCTATCAGATGCACAGTTCAAAACACTGGTAATCAGGATGCTCACAGAAATTGAGTATGGTCTCAAAATGGAGGAAAAAGTGAAGTTGATGCAAAGTGAAATGAAGAGAAATGTACAGGGAATCAGCAGTGAAGGGGGAAAAAACAGGACTCAAATCAACGATTCGGAACAGAAGGAAGAAATAAACATTAAACCTGTAGAGAATGAAGAAAAAAGAATTCAAAAAATATAAGAGGTTTAGGAACCTCTGAGACAACTTTATACGTTCCAACATCCAAATCATAGACATGCCACAAGAATAAGAGGAAGAACATTAAATTGAAACTTATTTGAAAAAATAATGAAGGAAAACTTCCCCAATCTGGCCAAGGAAATAGACTTCCAGGAAGTCCAGGCAGCTCAGAGAGTCCCAAAGAAGTTGGACCCAAGGAAGCACACACCAAGGCACATCATAATTACATTAGCCAAGATGAAAGATACGGAGAAAATCTTAAAAGCAGCAAGAGCAAAGGAGACAGTTACCTACAAAGGAGTTCACATGAAGCTATCAGCTGATTTCTCAAAAGAAACCTTGCATGTAAGAAGGGGCTAGAAAGGAATATTCAAAGTGATGAAAAGAAAGGACCTATAACCAAGATTACTCTAGCTAGCAAAGCTTTCATTTAGAATGGAAGGGCAGATAAAGTGCTTCCCAGATAAGGTCAAGTTAAAGCAGTTCATCATCACCAAGCCCTTATTATATGAAATGTTAAAGAGACTTATCTGAGAAAAAGAAGATGAAGAAAAATATAAACAGTAGAATGACAACAAACTCACAACTATCAACAACTGAACGTAAAATGAAAACAAAAACAAACTAAGCAAACAACCAGAACAGGAACAAAATCACAGAAATGGAGATCACCTGGAGTGTTATCAGTGGGGAGAGGGAGGGGAGCAAATGGTGGGGGAAGTACAGGGAATAAGCATAAATGGTTGCTACAAAATAGATGGGGGGTGTTAAGAATAGTATAGGAAATAGAGAAGCCAAAGAATTTATATGTATGACCCATGGACATGAACTAAGGGGAGGGGGGAATGCGGGTTGGGAGGTCAAATGCAGGGCAGAGGGGAATAAAGGGGGAGGAAGTGGGACGACTGTAATACCAAAATCAATAAAATATATAAAAAAGAAGAAAGTCAACAGTGACAAAAGTTGAAAACCTAAATAAAATTAGGGGCAAAATAATAGTTATTGAAGAAATATTTTTCCAAAGTGTACCCCCAAACTTCATGTGTTCAGGCTTTCAAGAAAATATCTAATTCCCACAATATTAAAACTTCTTCGACAAAGAAAAGATGGTGTGCCTATGTTTTGCTTCTAAATTACATGTGAATTGTTCCCAAAACCTGGTTTGAGAGTTTGAATTGTTTAAGTGCCAGTGAAATTGTCTACAGAACAAAGGTATAATCCACTGTTTCCTGGATTTCAGTGCTGTATCAATTAATTCCTGTTGTAATGGTGTGGGGATTGACCGTGGGAGTTGAAGGGTAGGGGTGGGCTGGATGGAGGAGGGTAAAGGGGGGAAAATCAGGACAACTGTAATAAAATAGCAATATTAAAAATAAATAGAAACAAATACAAAATAAAAACAAACAAAAACAAGGGGGAAAACATTTTCACAAGACACCCTCCTGCCTAAAATGTAGAACATTCTTAGAGTACCTACACAATCGTAAAACACTCTTTGGAGGTACTTTTCACGCAAAGATAATTTGCTGGGAAAAGTAGGAGTCAAATCCAAACAGCCAAATTCTGCCATCAGGAGGCATGTCAGGGTCCAGCTGATCAAGAATGGCAAAATAAATAAATAAATCACAGCCTTTGTACCCAATGATGTTTGTTTGAATTTTATTGAGGAAAACGGTGAGGTTCTGGTTGCTGGATTTGGTCTCAAAGGTCATGCTGTTAGTGACATTCCTACAAGTCTGCTTTAAGGTCATCAAAGTACCTCTCTCTCTCTTTTGGCCTTACACAAAGGCAAGAAGGAAAGACCAAGATCATAAGTTTTAATGGTGCAAACACAGTAGTAATAAATTTTCATGTGCCAAAAAACAAAGTCATTAAAACTATGAAATCAGTGCTATTTAAATCAATTTTAATACATGGAATAAACAATATATTTTGATGAAACAGTCACTGCATATTTTGAGTTTTTCATACCTATATTTCATATCTATCTAAATAATTGCAAGATTTTTCTATTTGAACTTTTTCAGTACTTTCATTTCTATAGCTAACCACATTGCCATTTGCCCTTCATTTGGTGCACATGCATTATTTAAATATTCTCTCTCTCTGATCTTTTATTAATAGACAGCAGCAATAAATATTATAGTCCTTGATGACAATGCAGTAGTAAGTACAAAGTATGAGTACTGATAGGATCCAGCAATTCTACTTCTGGGAATTTATCTGAAGTAAACAAAACACTAACTTGTAAAATAGCTGCACCCTCATGTTTATCACAGCATTGTTTGCAATAGCCAAGGCATGGAAACCACCTAAACATCACTGAAGGACGAATGAATAGGGAAGATGTGATGTGACCCACACACACAATAGAAGAATGTTCAGCCATTAAAAAAAAAAAAAAAAAAAGGAATCCTGCTGTTTGCAGTTACATGGATGGGCCTTGAGGGCATTATGCTAAGTGAGATAAGTCAGAGAAAGACAAATACTGTTTGATTTCTTAAACAAGCATACTCATAGACATACAGAACATATTGGTGGTTGCCAGAGGTGGGGGTTGGTGGTTGGGTGAACTTGGTCAAAAGACACAAACTTCCAGTTATAAGTCCTGGGGATGTGATACACACAATAGTGACTATAACTAATAAGACTATTGAATGTTTGAAAGTTGCTGAGAGAGTAGATCTTAAAGTTCTCATCACAAGAAAAAATTTGTAACTGTGTGATGGGTGTTAACTAGACTTATTGTGATTATTTTACAGTGTACATATATTGAATTATGTCATACACCTGAAACTAATATAATGTTATACATCAATTATATCTCAACCTTAATGCCATGAGTATTGAAATTTTTACAGCTTAGTTATAAGGTGGTCATCCAGGTTATCCGGACTATGCTAATGTTAATTTTTTAAATAGACAGCAAAACAATGTATTGTTTTAGAGCCCTCTTGCACCATCTGGAACATATCTATTTTCCCTAGAGATCTGTTAGTTTGAAAAATGTTAGCATAGTCCATTGGTAAGAGTATTCTCTTCAATACAAGTACTAGAAACCTTGTTCAAAGTAGATGAAACCAGAAGTGAACAATTATTCCCTTTTAATTGAAAAGTCTTAGTAATTAATTTGCTTCAAACATGGCTAGCTTCAGGTATTTGAATGGTATCATCAAACTTGAATGTCTTCCTTCCCTACCCTCTTTTTCTCTAACCCAGAATCTATGGTTTTGCTCGTCTCTTCGTTGCCTTCTTTCTTTTTTTTTAAATATATTCTATTGATTATGCTATTACAGTTGTCCCATTTCTCCTCCGTCATTCCCCTCCACCCTGCCCACCCCCTCCCACCCACATTCCCCCCCTTTAGTTCATGTCCATGTGTCATAAGTTCTTTAGCTTCTACATTTCCCACACTATTCTTGCCCTCCCCCTGTCTATTTTCTACCCACCGTCTATGCTTCTTATTCTCTGTACCTTTTCCCCCTCTCCTCCTCCCACTTCCCTGTTGCTAACCCTCCATGTGATCTCCATTTCTGTGGATCTGTTCCTGTTCTAGTTGTTTTGCTTAGTTTGCTTTTGTTTTAGGTGTGGTTGTTAATATCTGTGACTTTGCTGTCTTTTTACTGTCCTATTTTTTATCTTCTTTTTCTTAGATAAGTCCCTTTAACATTTCATATAATAAGGGCTTGGTGATGATGAACTCCTTGAACTTGACCTTATCTGAGAAGCACTTTATCTTCCCTTCCATTCTAAATGACAGCTTTGCTGGATAGAGCAATCTTGGATGTAGGTCCTTGCCTTTCGTGACTTGGAATACTTCCTCCCGGCCCCTTCTTGCCGGTAAGGTCTCTTTTGAGAAATCAGCTGACAGTCTGATGGGGACTCCTTTGTAAGTAACTGTCCCCTTATCCCTTGCTGCTTCTAGAATTCTCTCCTTCATTTTAATCTTGGCTAATGTAATTACGATGTGCCTTGGTGAGTTCCTCCTTGGGTGCAACTTCTTTGGGACTCTCTGAGCTTCCTGGACTTCCTGGTAGTCTATTTCCTTTGCCAGATTGGGGAAGTTCTCCTTTATTTGTTCAGATAAGTTTGCCACTTGTTGCCCTTCTTCTTCCCCTTCTGGTACCCCTATAATTCGGATGTTGGGACGTTTAAAGATGTCCCGGAGGTTCCTAAGCCTCTCCTCATTTTTCTGAATTCTTGTTTTTTCCTTATTTTCTGTTTGGTTGTTTGTTTCTTCCTTCTGGTCCACTCCATTGATTTGAGTCCCAGTTTTCCTCCCATCTCTATTGGTTCCATGTGCATTTTCCCTCATTTCACTTATCGTAGCCTGCATTTGTTCATCTAATTTGTGAGCAAAATCAACCAGTTCTGTGAACATCCTGATCACCAGGGCTTGGAACTGTGCATCTGACAGGTTGGCTAGCTCTTCATCGCTTAGAGGAATTGGCTCTGGGGCTTTGATTGGTTCTCCAGTTTGAGCCATTTTTGGTGTGTGTTTATTTATTTATTTTTTGGTCTGGTTGCAGCTGTTACGTATGAGGGGTGGAGCCTTAGGTGTTCCCCAGGGCGGGGCAGCCCAGTCGCTGAGTTGTGACGCTGTATGTGGGGGCGGGGGTCCGAGGGTGCAATGGCGCCTGCTCCACTCTCTCTCAGATTCCAGTCCCTTCTGCCGCTTCCCCTTCACCTGGATTATCTGAACATGAATGTAGGACCACCTGGTCAACCAACCACCTTGCACGGGCTCACTGGGTCTACACAGTTGCCATCCCGTGCCCGGGGTCCCGCCAGCCGCCACCTGTGCACCTGGGAACTGCCAGCCACTGCTGCCTGTGTGCTCAGGTCTGCACCTCCACTTTTTCCTGCCATGACTCTGCCCCTCTTACCAGTCTGATGAATGGTTGTTGGACTTCCGTACAGTTCAATTTTTCTATCAGTTCTGGTTGTTTTCTTGTTTCTAAATATTTGTTGTCCTTAATTTTGGTTGTGAGAGGAGGCACAGTGTGTCCACCTGCACCTCCATCTTGGCCGGAAGTCCCCCTTATCTGCCTTCTTTCTTAGGTAGTCTTTCTCCACATAGTGACTCCACAACTCTCAGCCTTATATCCTACCAGCTTAATATTTTAACAGCTTTATTGAGATAATTCATGTAACATACAGTTCACTCATTTGAAGTATACAGTTCATTGGTTTTAATGTATTCACAACATAGTGCAAAAATTACCATAATCGATTTCAGAATACTTTTGTTACCCCGAAAAGAAATCCCATGCCCAACCCTTGTAGTCACTCCCCATCTCCCCCCAACCCTCCCAGTCCTAAGCAACCTCTGTTCTGCTTTCTGTCTTTATGAATTGGCTATTCATTGCTAGGTATTGAATGAAATAATATAATACATATTTTTTGACTGGCTTCTTTCACTTAGTTTAATGTTCTCAAGATCCATCCATATTGTAGTATGTATCAGTACTTCATTTTTATGAATGACTATTTTTCATTCTATAGGTATTTCACGTTTGGTTATCCATTCATCAGTCAGACATTTGGATTGTTTCCAATTATGGGGTATTATCAATAATGCTGGTACGAACATTTGCATACAAGTTTTTGTGTGGACATATGTTTCATTTCTCTCTCACCAAGAGTGGAATTCCGAGTTATATGATAACTTTATGTTTAACTCTGTGAGGAACTACCGAAGTGTTTTACATAGTATCTGCACAATTTCCTATTTCCAGCAGCAGTATAAAAGGGGGGGTCCCTTTTCTCCATATCCTTGCCAGCACTTATTTTCTATCTTTTTTTTTTTATTATTATAGCCATCCTAGTTGATGTGAAATGGCATCCGTTAATTTTCATATATATTTTCTTGTGGTAAAATACACATAAAATGCAATTAACAATTTAAACTATTTTAATACATTAATGTTTTTAAAATTTTTGTGTAATGAACTCTTAAAAGAGGGTTGAATTCTAAAAATATAAACCCCAAAACAGAAACTATCTAAGTAATAATTATAATTATTTATACAGGAAGTTTCCAAAACCTGAATAGTGTGTTCCAAGAGGTGTTTGTCAGTTACTTGGGATTCATTTTTCTCCCATTGGAACGGCATATTGAACATGGGTGTAGTATCTGTATCTGAGTCAGCAGCTGGAATGGAGAGTTCTTTACTCCTCAGCCTGTTTGATGCCAACTCTGAGTTGCATAACCTAGAGACCCTTTAGAGTTGCTATTTATAGGAGCACCAAGTTTCTAACTGCACATTTTGCTGAATATTTTATTTCTCTAACAGATTAATCTCCCACGGAATTCCTTACCTTGCCACCAAAACTCTGAAGTAATGACTTGAGTTTTTTGTGGTGATAGTTTTGGAGGGCTCAGCTACCTTATTGGATAGCACGGCTTTAGACTGACGTTGTGATTCTAAATGTCACCTGAGGATTTCTGACTTTTTAGAATGTTTGCAAATGTATTAATTGAGGCTCCTTTGTGGCTGCTATGGGCCCCAAAAGCCATCTCCGTAGGCAGTAGAAAGGACATGTTTATATATACTGTTTTTACATTAGTACCAATTTTAAGGTATTTGTGTCAATAGATATTTTGTATGATCATCTAATAAAAGTGTTCTTTATGAGTCTCATGGGGTGTGCAGTTCTGACTTAAAAAGTATTCTGGCTCTGACCAGGTGGCTCAATCAGTTGGAGCATCATCCTGTACCCCAAAAGGTTGCAGGATCAATTCCTGGTCAGGGTACATTCCTAGGTTTCGGTTTCAATCCCTGGTCAAGGTGCTTACAGAGGAGGCAACCAAACAATGTTCCTCCCTCTCTCTCTCTGTGTCCCCCCCCACTCTTCCCCCTTCCTCTCTCTAAAAGCAATAAAGACATGTCTTCAGGCGAGGATTAAAAAAATAAAATTCTGTATTCTTGGCATCAGTAGTAGGTCCTTAATGCTGAGAAAGAATAATCAGGTATTTATCTACTTAACATACACACACACACACACACACACACACACACACACACGTATTACCTTAATTCTAGTTGCAAGACAAATGATAACTATTCAAATAATTGAGTTAGAGATTTAAATAGTCAAACCTCAGCCCTGCCTGGTGTAGCTCAGTAGATTGAGTGCCAGCCTGCGAACCAAAGGGTTGCTGGGTCGATTCCCAGTCAGGGCACATGCCTGGGTTGCAGGCCAGGTCCTCAGTAGAGGGTGCTTGAAAGGCAACCACGCATTGATGTTTCTCTTCCTCTCTTTCTCCCTCCCCTTCTCTCAAAAAATAAATAAATAAAATCTTTCAAAAAATAGTCAAACCTCAGAACTATGGAAATTTGCTTATGTACTGAATTCACTAGAGATTCTTATAACAGTAATTCAGACATTCATAGCAGATTTTTCTGGTTTTTTCCCTTTGGTCTAATTCAGTCTAGAAAATTTGGAATTGGGAAAACTAGGAAAGCTTGCTTTTGCTGTCTAAGATTAAAGACAAATATGAAGACTCAATTAGCTATTTATCCTAATATTTTAGATGTCTGATGTAGACTCTAATACTTTTTACTTGTTTTATAGCTAAAATAGTTTTTAAATATGTTTATTTTATGTGTAAATTAGTATGTACATGAGAATTCAGAACACAAATTCTTGTTTTAAGGAAATAATATACCACCATTTTTATTTTTAAAATTTTTATTTATTTTTAGAGAGAGGGGAAGGAAAGGACAAAGAGAAGGAGAGAAACATCAGTGTGTGGTTGCCTCTCATGCACCCCCTACTGGGGACCTAGTCCACAACCCAGACATGTGCCCTGACTGAGAATCGAACTGGCGACCCTTTGGTTCACAGACCCATGCTCAATCCACTGAGCTACGCCACCCAGGGCCTATATACCATCTTTTAAAAGCCCAAAGAATCATAGACACATAAGATTGTAAACTTCTGAAGATGCAGCTATGGTTTATTCATCTTAATTTTCACATTACCTTGAGCACAGAGGACAGTGAGTAATTTAAAAACAAATTAAATCCTCATCCAGGGACATTTTTCACTTCTTTTACAAAAAGAGGAAGGGGGGAAAGAGAGAGAGAGGAGCATTGATCAGCTGCCCTCTCATACGCACCCTGACTAGGGATTGAACCCAAAACCTGGGTCCGTGCCCTGATGGGGAACCAAACCCGTGACCTTTCATTCTTCAGGATGATGCTCCAACCAACTGAGCCACACTGGCTAGGGTGAATGATTATTTTTTAATCAATTAATCTACAATGAAATTTATTCAACTACTTTTCTGTTCCTTTTAGTTAACATGATAGAAACAAAAAATACATAAAAAATTTCTTTGAACATGTTTTCTTAAAATAATTACATTTATTTCTGATGTGAAAAATAAGCAGCAGTTAAAGATTATTGTTACTTAGCATTTCAAAATTCAGATTCACTAAAATATCAAAGGGTGATTCCTCATTTTTACAAAAGAATGCCTTTCAAAGATTATTTGTAATTTAATAATTCATTAGATTTCTTAAGTAATAAATGCTTTGTACATTCAACATTTGATTAAGTTTGCATTCATTGAGGAATAAACCAGTGATAGAAAATGAGTAGCATGTGTATATCAAAAACATCAAATTCAAAAGGTAAACTTTTTGTAGGAGAAAAGGAGTAAATGCGTGTACATACTTAATTTAACAAGTCCACTCTAATAGTAGGTATGTTTATTTTGTAGGTCCGAAAGCTAAGACCTAACTTGCTACCTTGTCTGGAGTTTCATGGTAAGTTTGCTGGAGATCGAAATCAGACCCAAAGATTTCTGAATCCCAAGTTTAATGTTTCAATATTTGGTATTAAAGTGACTCATAAAATTGATTGATGTTGTGTATTGGTGCTTAGGTGACTCTGCAACTTGATGGATGACAGTAAACCTTTTCAACCAAAAAGTAAGTATTGCTGCTGAAAGTGATGCTAGTATGTGTGACTTTTGTACTTATAACCTTGCTTCATGAGAAAAGGTGAGAAAGGTAGAGGTGAGCACATTTAACAAAGAAAATAGAGACAGACTCATAGAGAACAGGTTGATGGCTATGGGAGGTTAGAAGGTGGAGGGATTGAGCAAAAGTGAAAAAAGACTCATGGACATGGACAACAGTGTGGTGATTACAGGGGGAAAGGTATAAGTGGGATAAATGGTAATGGAAAAAAAATACAATAAAATGTCTATGCTAAAATAAGTAAATAACGCTTACACTTATTAAGCTAATATATGCTGATAGTGAAAAAGAACAACATAGAATACAAATGTTAATAAACTAGAAAGGAAGTATTTCTTCATTTCCAGAGATAATAATCTTTCTATACATAATCACAAACTTTTTATGTGTTAACAAAAACTAAATTATTTTTATTTTTTTTCTTTTAAATATATTTTATTGATTATGCTATTACAGTTGTCCCATTTCTCCCCCATCATTCCCCTCCACCCCACCCACCCTCTCCCACCCACATTCCCCCCTTTAGTTCATGTCCATGGGTCATAAGTTTTCTAGCTTCTACATTTCCCATACTATTCTTGCCCTCCCCCTGTCTATTTTTTTCCCATTATCTATGCTACTCATTCTCTGTACCTTTTCCCCCTCTCTCCTCCTCCCACGCCCCTGTTGCTAACCCTCCATATGATCTCCATTTCTGTGGTTCTGTTCCTGTTCTAGCTGTTTGCTTTTGTTTTAGGTGTGGTTCTTGATAGCTATGAGTTTGTTGTCTTTTCATTGTCATAGTTTTATCTTCTTTTTCTTAGATAAGTCCCTTTAACATTTCATATAATAGGGGCTTGGTGATGATGAACTCCTTGAACTTGACCTTATCTGAGAAGCACTTTATCTTCCCTTCCATTCTAAATGACAGCTTTGCTGGATAGAGCAATTTTGGATGTAGGTCCCTGCTTTTCAAGATTTCAAATATTTCTTTCCAGCCCCTTCTTGCCTGTAAGGTCTCTTTTGAGAAATCAGCTGACAGTCTGATGGGAACTCCCTTGTAGGTGACTGTCGCCTTATCCCTTGCTGCTTCTAGAATTCTCTGCTTCATTTTAATCTTGGCTAATGTAATTACGATGTGCCTTGGTGTGTTCCTCCTTGGGTTCAACTTCTTTGGGACTCTCTGAGCTTCCTGGACGTCCTGGTAGTCTATTTCCTTTGCCAGATTGGGGAAGTTCTCCTTTATTATTTGTTCAGATAAGTTTTCCACTCGTTGCTGTTCTTCTTCCCCTTCTGGGACCCCTATAATTCGGATGTTGGGACGTTTAAAGATGTCCTGGAGGTTCCTAAGCCTCTCCTCATTTTTTTGAATTCTTGTTTCTTCCTCGTCTTCTGTTTGGTTGTTAGTTTCTTCCTTCTGGTCCACTCCATTGATTTGAGTCCCAGTTTTCCTTCCATCTCTATCAGTTCCCCATGCATCTTCCTTCATTTCACGGATTGTAGCCTGCATTTTTTCATCTAGTTTGTGAGCAAAATCAACCAATTCTGTGAGCATTTTGATGACCAGTGCTTTGAACTGTGCATCTGACAGGTTGGCTATCTCTTCACTGCTTAGAGGAATTGGCTCTGGGGCTTTTATTTGTTTTCCGGTTTGAGCCATTTTTGGTGGGTTTTTTTTGTTGTTGTTTTGGTTTTAGTCTGGTCGCGGCTATTACGTATGAGGGGAAGGAGCCTTAGGTGTTCCTCAGGGCGGGGCAGCCCAGTCGCTGGGTTGTGACGCTTTAGGTGGGGGCGGGGTCTGAGAAGGAGCAATGGCGCCTGCTCCGCTCTCTCCTGGACTCCGGCCCTTTCCGCTGCTTCCCCTTCACCTGGATTATCTGCGCGCGCGCGCTGTTACGTAGTGAGGGGTGGAGCCTCTGGCGCTCCCCAGTGCGGGGCAGCCCAGTCGCTGGGTTGTGACGCTGTATGTGGGGGTGGGGCCTGAGAGGGAGCAATGGCGCCTGCTCCGCTCTCTCCTGGATTCAGTCCCTTCCGCCACTTCCCCTCCGCCTGCGCGCTCGAATGTGAGACCACCTGGTCAGTCAGCCAGCCGCCTTGTGCGGCCTCACTGGGTCTGTACAGTTGCCCCCCTGTGCCCGGGGTCCGCCAGCTGCTGCCTGTGGGCCCGGGGACCACCAGCCACCGCCTGTGCACCTGGGAACTGCCAGCCGCTGCTGCTTGTGTTCCTGGGTCCGCACCTCCACTTTCTCCTGCCGCGACTCCGCCCCTCTTACCGGTCTGGATGAATGGTTGTTGGACTTCCGTACAGTTCAGTTTTCTATAAGTTCTGGTTGTTTTCTTGTTTCTAAATATTTGTTGTCCTTAATTTTGGTTGTGAGAGGAGGCACAGTGTGTCCACCTACGCCTCCATCTTGGCCGGAAGTCAAAAACTAAATTATTTTTAAATAAAATCATACTATATATACTATTGTGTGTCATTAAATAATTTTTACTCGGCCATCTACCTTGAGATATATTGACAGTGGCAACACCTAGTTAAAAAGTTGAGGAATACCTATGAACATAGATGTAAATATTTTTTTATTATCAGTATATATGGGTCTCCCTCATTTTTAAAAGATAGTATTGCCTGACTTTGCCTAGTTTCTTAGCTTGTAAATTATCATATGTTAAGTGCCTACTGCATATCCAGTAGACTACTGTGTGTAAGAGAAAATACAAAGGAAGAAAAAATATACTCTTCACTCTCAAGGAGCTTACCTTGGAGTTAGACATACACAATTCAAACACATTAATAATGTGCATTTTGAGATTATATATAGTAAATCTTGAATTACATGGAATAGACTGCTAATGTAGTAAGAAGAGGTGGAAGAAAAACAAGGTCTGATGGTTTATTGAGGAAGTTAAAATTGAACTAAGAGTTGGGAAGAGGCAGGAAATTAATATTTTGTTGACTATCTGTATGAAGTTAGGTACTTTACATGAATTTTCTTGAATTTAACTTATCACCTCAATTAGGTTGATATTAAACCAATATTAGAAATGAGGAAACAGATCCAAGCAATTTCACCAGAATCATATGATTAGAAATAGTTCAGTGAAGATTTTAATTAATCAATTTAATGTCAAGTTCATGCTGTTTTTACTATACTTAAATAATGTAGACAGTCTACAGTAGACAGTCTACAATAATGTAGACAGTCTACTGCTTCTTAGATGGAAGAAACAGTGCAAATGAGTACTTAAAGGGACACAATGAGAATGGAATTTTCAAGTAGTCAGAATACACAAATGGTAAACTGAATTACTTTTTCATTTTAGAGCACTTTGTGCGTATAATATATATGTGTTCTATGTATAAAGTATAGTTTAGAAAAGAAAGTGATTGGTTCATAAAATTGGTTACATTGGGGAGGGTGGGCAAGTTTTTTGTTTTGTTTCATGGTAGGTGGACTACTAAGCATTAAATAACATGCCAAATAATGATTTTGGCATACCTGTATAGAAGGGAAAATGATATTAAAGGGTTTTTCCCTCATTTTATATTTTATTTATTTTTAAAGTATATTGTATTGATTATGCTATTACAGTTTTCCCAATTTATTCCCCTTTATCCCCCCTCTACCCTGTACCTCCCAACCTTCCAGCATTCCCCTCTTAGTTCATGTCCATGGGTTGTACATATAAGTTCTTTGACTTCTCTGTTTCCTATACCATTCTTAACCTCTCCCTGTCTATTTTATGGCTACCAATTATGCTTCTTATTCCCTGTACCTTTCTCTCCCATTCGCCCCCCCCTTCCCCACTGAAAACCCTCCCTGTGGTGTTCATTTCTCTGATTCTATTCCTGTTCTGGTTGTTTCCTTAGTTTTTGTTTTCTTTTTGTTTTTAAAGGTTCATTTGTTGATAGTTGTGAGTTATCATATTACTGTTCATATTTTTTATCTTCTTTTTCTTAGATAAGTCCCTTTAACATTTCATATAATAAGAGCTTGGTGATGATGAGCTCCTTTAACTTAACCTTATCTGGGAAGCACTTTATCTGCCCTTCCATTCTAAACGATAGCTTTGCTGGATAGAGCAATCTTGGATATAGGTCCTTGCCTTTCATGACTTCAAATACTTCTTCCCAGCCCCTTCTTGCCTGGAAGGTTTCTTTTGAGAAATTAGCTGTTAGTCTTATGGGAACTCCTTTGTAGGTAACTCTCTCTTTTCCTCTTGCTGCTTTTAAGATTCTCTCCTTATCTTTAATCTTGGCTAATGTAATTATGATGTGGCTTGGTGTGTTCCTCTTAGGTCCAACTTCTTTGGGATTCTCTGGGCTTCCTGGACTTCCTGGAAGTCCATTTGTTTTGCCCAATTGGGCAAGTTTTCCTTCATTATTTGTTCAAATAAGTTTTCAATTTCTTGCTCTTGCTCTCCTTCTGGCACCCCTATAATTCGGATGTTGTAATGTTTAAAGTTGTCCCAGAGGTTCCTAAGCCTGTCTTTAATTTTTTGAATTCTTGTTTCTTCATGTTTCTTGTGTTCCAGTTGGATGCTTATTTCTTCCTTTTGTTCCAAATCATTGATCTGAATCCTGGTTTCCTTCCTGTCACTTTTGGTTCCCTGAATATTTTGCTTTATTTCATTTTGGGTCTTTCATTTTTTCTTTCATCTTGTGACCAAGCTCAATCAGTTCTGTGAGCATTTTGATTACCAGGGCTTTAAATTCTCCATCAGATAGGTTGGCTATCTCCTCATTACTTAGATCTCTTTCTGAAGGTTTGCTCTGTTCTTTCATTTGGGCCATATTTCTTTGTCTCAGGGCCCCTGTTAAGTTGTAAAGGGGCGGGGCCTTAGGTATTCACCCAGGGCTGGGTGACCCTCCTTGCTGGCTGTGGCACTGCCTGTGGGGAAGGGGCCAGAGAGGGAACAATGCAGCTCGCCTGTTCTGCTCCTCTTTCCAAGGAACTCTCCCATGTGAGACTGGGAGTTTCTGCCACCAGGCAACCACCACCATAGTCCACAGTCAGCTCTGAGTTTCAATTTCCCATTCAGTCAACCCTGTCCACACATTCTGTCGCCTCACCACAATTTCTGTCTGCTGCTTTACTGGTCTGGTTGTTCTGTTTGACTGTTTCTTCAATTCCTTGGTTGTCGGAGTTCCATGCAGTGTGATTTTCTGGCACATCTGGTTGTTTATTGATTTTTAGAGTGGTTGTTATCCTCCTTTTGTTTGTGTGAGGAAGCGAAGGTTTTCTACCTATGCCTCCATCTTGTCTGGAACTTAAAGTTTTTTAAGCATTCACTAAGGTGTTTCTTTTATATGCAATCCCCAAATTATTTTATTTACTTAGCACCTTTTAATTTTGAGTTAAAAGTAGAAATGACATTGCTTTAATCTGGTAAAATTACCTTTAGGGACTACTGCATTTAAAAGATGAATTAAAGATATCATCTAAAAAACAAGATAGTAGTTTTGTCTAAGCCTAAGCCCTGGAATTATTGCTTTGTTTTTATTTTTATTGTTTAGTTGTTCCGTCTACATCTTATTCCATGTATCGAGCACCATTTTTATCTGTTCCTATTGCTATTATTTTATTTTCAGTTGCTTCCTCAATACTTTTTTAACCAGAACAATACATGCCTCATTTTAAAAAGACAAATGTGTAATCTGAAAGTTATAACTACCATTTCTTGAAGGATGTGAAAACACAAGAGAGGATTGTTCACATGAGTATGCCTTTGTTTGGGGCCTATATACTCCTATCTTTTTTCAAGGCATCCACTATTCCTAGTTTAGCTGTTTTTATAATAATCATTTCCATATTTATAAAAATTTAATACACACATATATATAACACAACCTCTTGAATCGTTTTTGCCATTATCTAATGATTTTCCTGTAAAGCAATATGAAGATTTTAAATTTCTTACACTTACCTCTCCTTCCAAGCATCACCCAATGTAGTTATATCTGAATTTTTTGTTAAATTATATTTGTTGTTTTCATTATGATGGCCATAATAAACATTGTTCCCTGATGAGCATACTACTATGGTATTAATATGTTATGGATACATTTACATTTTTCTCTTTATAAAAACATATCCAGTAATTTAAAATTTTCATTTTTTTAAATTTGCTAAATTTAGTTAAGGTCTATAGCCAAGTCATTTCACACCCTTCTGTAGCCTCTTAACTCAATTTTCTACATGGTAAAACTTGTAAGGTCATTTAACAGTTTAGTATGGGTGTGTGTGTGTGTGTGTGTGTGTGTGCGTGCGTGTGTTTTCTCCTGGAGACATTCTTCCTGAGAGTAATGTTCTCCTGCTATACATTGCCTGGTTGCTCTCTATACCTGTTGAATGGCTATTGTCCTGGGACTTTCCTTTGTCTTTGTATTACATTAAATGGCATGTTTTCTGCATCTTGGGTTGTCTTCCTTAAGTCTCATATTGGTGGATTCCTTCTAAGAAAGAAAGGGTGAATGGAAAGTAACTTTTTTCTGATGTTTCTGGTCTTCATTATTGATAAAAGAATAAGTACCTTATTCTTAACAAAAATCTTGGTTGGGTATAGAATTTTAAATTGAAATTTATTTTTAGTAAGATTTTTGAAGGCAGTATTTTAACTTTCTTTGTCTCCACTCTCACTCTCAGATGTAATACTATTCCCTTATCTCCAGCATTCTGAAATTTCACAATATGTCTCTCTACTGTAAGTGTTTTCTTTTCTTAATTATTGTGCTAGATGCTGGTGAGCCCTTTCTATCTGGAGATTTATATCCTTTACAACTGTTTGTTTTTTTTTTTTCCTTGTATTTGTTTACTTTGATTACATCCCCTTTATTTCTTTGTTCTTTTTCTGGAACTTTTATTAGGTGCGTTGTAACTTTGAAATTGATTTTAACAATCTTGTTCTCTCTCTCTCTCTCTCTCTCTCTCTCTCTCCGTATATATATATATATATATATATATATATATATATACTGGGCAAAAAATAAGTTTACAGTTGTCAGTATGCAAAACAGAGTTTATTCTTTTTCTTTTTTTTTTTTTTTTTTTTTTTTTTTTTTTTTTTTTTATCCTCACCCGAGGATTTTAAAGAGAGAGGAAGGAAGAGAGAGAGACATCGATGTGAAAAAGAAACATCAGTCGGCTGCCTCCGGTATGTGCCCCAACTAGTGACCAAACCTGAAACCTAGGTATGTGTCCTGATAGGGAATCAAACCCTCAACCTTTTGATGTGTACAGGATGATGCCCCAACCAACTAAGCAACCTGGCCAAGGCCAGAGTTTATTCTTGTATTATAATTTATTAATTATTGTATTACTTTTCCATACAAACAACTGTAAACCTACTTTTGTTCACTCCTACGTATATATTTTAGTTCTACTTTTGAGACATTTATTCAACTTTGGCATTTGATATTTTACTGAATTTCGGCCATATTATTATAAACTTTTTGTTTTCTGAATGTTATTTTGTATAACATTCTTGTCTTACCTCTCTAAAATCACTAAATTATATTGTCTCTGATATTTTCTCCTGCCCTGTATATTATCTCGGTCTTCTTCAGTCTTTCTGTTTTATTGCTTTTTTTATTTCACATTGGAGGTTTTAGTCATATTTCTGATTCTCAGTAATTGTGCATCCATATTTACAAATAAGGCACCAAGCTCTAGAGCGGGGAGTTGAGGGGGTGGAGGGATTGAACAAAAAGGAAAAAGGACTCATGGACATGGACAACAGTGTGGTGGTTGCAGGAGGAGGGGGGTGAGTAAAGGTGGAAGAGAGTATAAGGGAGATAAATAGTAATGGGGAAAATATAATACAATTAGCCCTGGCTGGTGTAGCTCAGTGGATTGAGCGCGGGCCTGCGAACTGAAGGATCGCGGTTCGATTCCCAGTCAGGGCACATGCCTGGGTTGCCAGGCCAGTTCCCGGCAGGGGACATACAAGAGGCAACCACACATTGATGTTTCTCTCCCTCTCTCCTTCCCTTCCCCTCTAAAGATAAATAAATAAAATCTAAAAGAAAAAAAGTACTTAAATTTTTTTTAAAAAATCTAAAAAAAAAATAATAATACAATTAAAAATTAAAATTAAAAAAAATTTAAGTTTTTAAAAAAGAATGAGGCACCAAAATGCTGTGTTTGGTCAGCACTTGTAGCTTGGTAGTTTGCACAGTATGTTCTTTGCTTAGTTTCTTCATGTGAGAAATGTCTCCATCTGTCTTGAAAAGGAATAAGCCTCACTCAATATTCCCTATTTTCATTCTAGCACCTCATTCCTTCTTTGCTCTGTGCCTGGTACATCTCAGTCTTGTTCAGTTTTTTCTGTTATATCTCCCACCTGTTGCTTCTTATTCCTATTTTATCTCCCTTTTATTAATGCCAAAGTCTGTGAGGGGGTTTTACATAATAGGTACAGTCCCTTTCATAGATACAATTATATTCTAGTCATAAAACTAAAACTCAATTTTATTGGATTTGATTATTCCTAAAACTTACTGGCCACTGCAAATAACTATTGACATCCATTATATAGCTATATAGCTTAATTTTACTAGTGTAGGTATTAGAGATTGAATTTGAAGTTTCTTATTTTTGGTACCATTTATTGACAAATATCAATTCAGTAACTGCTATTAACATTATTAAAGTACATGTTAAATATCGTACTACATATTGTAAAAAAGTATTTAAAAATAAGATTTGCTTTTCTCCTTTTGAAAATTAGATAATTCAAAAATGGCAGAACTCTTTATGGAATGTGAAGAAGAAGAACTGGAACCATGGCAGAAGAAAATAGAAGAAAATCAGGATGAGGATGATGATGAGCTAATCTTTGTCGGAGAGATATCAAGTTCAAAACCAGCCATTTCAAGTAAGCATTTACTTTCTTTTTTTCTGCTTTATTTTTTATTGTTGCTTCTATTACAGCCATCCCAACTTTTTCCCCTTTTGCCAGCCTCCACCCAGCCCACCCATCTTGCCCACGGTCAGTCCCCTTCAAGTAATCATTTATTTACTTTTGATGAAATTTCATGTTTCCATTGGAAAAACCTGTATGCTGTCTTATATGTCCTTGTTACTCATGAGAAGAAGCATAGAGGTCAGTAAGAATTTGTGAGAATCAGAGGGAGAATGTGGTTGGGACTTGTGCTTAACAACATTGTAGCCCTTCTGAGATTGGAAATCATAATTTTGAGTAGAATCAAGTGGCCTGTTTATACCTGTTTATTTGTTAACTTTTATTTTTCTCCCTAAAGTCCAAATGCACCTAGACAAGGAAGTGTTTGGAATACTTTGCTTGAAATACTAGAATACTAAATAAGTTTGTGTTAGACTCTGAGGGGGTTCTCACATCACAGTGTCATTTTGATTCAAGGCTACAAAATGAACAGGCACTGCATGATTGTACAATCTCTGGCCTGTGTACCAACATGGGGTGTAGCTTCTGACCACTGCCATCTTGCAGCAGCTTCTGATTATATTTATGAAGGAGGAGAACCTGGTCATCAGTCCATGTACTTCAATGATGCAGGCAGTCAGCACATTTAATCCTCATGGCTTTCTAGCAGAACATAACCAGTATCCTTGTAGGTTATTAGATTTCAATTACAGTAAGTAGATTTAACATTGTAATAATGTTAAAGTGAAAATATTGATGATGATGCCTTAAATGTCCAATAAAAATGTGTAAAATACAGAGGAACAACATACTGAACATCAGGGGAGAAAGAGGAAACAGATGTTTTCTTACTTACCATGGCAGTGCATAACAGTGTGCTTGAGAGACAAGTTTTTAATTTTATGAAAGCCTAGTTCTTGCTTCTCTTGACTCTAAACTAGGAATAGTACAATCTCTTCATTTTCATCAGATATAGAATAATTTATTTTAATTTAATTCTCAAAATCATTTCTTGTAGCAAATTTGAGAGATGCTAAGTTTAGTGCCACTTCATTATAAAATGAACTAGCCATGTTAGCATGTTTGTTGTTGATAGTGGAACAGAATATTATGTTCTCTTAATTATTGTTTCCTAGTTACCATGATTATTTTCATATGGAAATATTACCATATTTCAAAATTATTACTCAAATTATCTTACTGAAAACATGGTAGTTCAAATTAGATTTATATCAACTATAAACGACTGTTAACAGTACCTAACTAGAATAAAGTGTATTCGTTTTAAGTGATTCTATCAAAAAGAAAGTTGATCCCAGTGAAATTTCTTTTCTAATTTAACTCAGAATTTAAATGGTTTTATTGATGTTTTTATGTGTCAGCCATAAAATAATTTTAGCATATGGATCATGAGCTAAATATTTCTATAGATCTACCATGGGGGAGAGGTTTAAAACTTTTGTTTGCTAGACTACTGCCACCAAAAAGTACTATAGGAATAACTCTTTATTTTTTTTTTAATATTTATTTATTTATTTATTTATTTGTCTTTAGAGGGGAAGGGTAGGAGAGAGGGAGAGGGAGAGAAATATCAATGTATGGTTGCCTCTTGTGTGTCCCATGCTGGGAACTGGCCTGCAACCCAGGCATGTGCCCTGACTGGGAATCGAACCGCGATCCTTTGATTCGCAGGCCCGCGCTCAATCCACTGAGCTACACCAGCCAGGGCTGGAATAACTCTTTAATAGCTCTTTAAATACCTTTAATTTCTGAAAGCAAACAATATCAAGTTATTTTTGCAGATTTTTCTCCTAGGTGACTTCCATAGTGCGTCATCATAGAGCACTACATTTCCATTATCATGAAACAACCCCACGTAGCCCTTTACTTTATAAATTATTTTATGAAGATCTGGTTCTTTTTACTAGGAGGAAAGAAAGGAAATTTATTTAGGTCTTACGGAATTTTTTATTTAATCTTTATTACATATTTTCTATTGCCATTTAGTGCTCTTATACACCCCCCAGCAATCACCACACTGTTGTCCATGAGTCCTTTTTCCTTTTCTCAATCCCTCTACGCCCTAACCTCCCCCTGCCACTAGATGTCATCCTGCTCTCCATCTATGAGTCTGTCCCTGTTTTCCTTGTTAGTGCAGTTTGTTCATTAGATTCCAAATATGAGTGAAATCATATATTTCTATTTCTTTGACTAGCTTATTAACCCTAACATAATGTTCTCCAGGTCCATCCACATGTTGCAAAGAGTAAAATTTTCTTCTTTTGTACGGCCGAGTAGAATTCCACTGTGTAAATGTACCATAGTTGTTTTATCCATTCATCTATTGATGGACACTGGGACCGCCTCCATTTCTTGGCAATTGTAAATAACACTGCAGTGAACATAAGGGTGCTTACATTCTTTTGAATTTGTGTTTCGAGTTCCTTTGTATATATTCCCAGAAGTGGGATCACTGAGTCAAAATGCAAATGTAGTTTTAGTTTTTTGAGGTATTTCCATAGTGCTATCCACAGTGACTGCACCAGTCTGCATTCTGTGGGATTTTTCCTATTTAATCAATATATATATTTTTATATTCAATATTATTTTATATTAGTTTCAGGTGGACAGCATTGTGGTTAGACAATCATATATTGAATACTTGATAAAGTGATCCCCCAGTATTTCCAGTACCCACCTGGCACCGTACATAGTTATCACAATATTATTGACTCTGTTCCCTGTGTTGAACTTTACATCCCCATGGCTGTTTTGTAACTGCCAATCTGTACTTCTCAATCCCTTCACCTCTTTCCTCCAGTCCTCCAAACCCCCTCCCACCTGACAATCACCAGTCTGCTCTCTATGTCTAAGAGTATGTTTCAAATATTTGTTTATTTTGTTCATTAGATCCCACATATAAGTGAAATTATATGGTATTTGTCTTTCTCTGACTGACTTATTTCACTGAGCATAATGCCCTCTAGGTCCATCCATTCTGTCACAAATTATAAGATTTCATTCTTACTTTTTTTATGGCTGAGTAACATTCCATTCTATATTATGCACCATCCCTTTTTTAAAAGGATTTTATTTATTTATTTATTTTTAGGCAGAGGGGAGGGGAGGGATTAAGAGAGAGAGAAACATCAATGTGTGGTTGCTTCTTGCATGCCCCATACTGGGGACTTGGCCAGCAACTCAGGCATGTGCCCTGACTGGGAATCAAACCGGTGACCCTTTGGTTCACAGGCCAGCACTCAATCCACTGAGCCACACCAGCCAGGGCTGTACCACCACTTTTTATCTGTTGGTCTGTTGATAGATGCTTGGGGTGCTTCCATATCTTGACTATTGTAAATAATGTAGCAATAAACATAAGAGTGTACGTATTTTTTAAGAAGTGTTTTGGATTTCTTCTGATATATACCTAGAAATAGAATCATTGGGTCGTGAGGCAGTTTCATTTTTAATTTTCAGAGGAACCTCCACACTGTTCCATAGTACTTGCACCAATATGCATTCCCACCAACAGTGCACAAGGGTTCCCTTTTGTTCACATCCTCACCAACACCAGTTATTTGTTGATTTATTGATAGTAACCATTCTCACAGGTGTAAGGTGATATCTCATTGTGGTTTTAATCTGCATTTCTTTGATGCTTAGTGACAATGAGCATCTTTTCATATATCTATTGGCCATCTGTATGTCCTCTTTGGATAAATGTTTCTTTAGGTCATTTGCCCATTTTTAATTGGATTGTTTTCTTGGTGTTGAGTTATATGAGTTCTTTATAAATTTTAGATACGAACCTCTTATCAAATGTCTCATTGGCAAATATCTTCTCCCATTTAGTAGGTTGTCTTTTCATTTTGTTGCTAGTTTCCTTTGCTCTGCCAAAACTTTTTGGTTTTGGAGATTTTGTTAATGCTGTGTACCTTTTACTGATTAGCAATTTTAGGCAAATCTCTACTCTTCCAAATTTTCATTTGCCTGCTCAATAACCTAGAAGTTATGGGTTCACATGGGTACAAGTGTGAGCAATGTTAAACTGATCTAGAGGGTCATGTCAGTCTCAGATTTACTTTTGATGTAGTCATAGATTTGAGATACTCTCGTATACTCCGGGTTCAATTTAGTCTGTAGACTCTGACAGTGTTCCTTTTAGAACTTATGAGTAATGGTACAGATAATCCAATCGGCTTACCCATAATGAATCTTCTAGGCTTTTAGAGGTATGAATGTGGCATGGGGATTAGGGAAGGGCTTGAGTCACAGGAACACAGGTCTATATACAAACTTGTTCTATTATCTTTTATACATGACACATTCAGATAAATTTTAAAATAAATATATTTTTATTTTTCAACTACAGTTTACATTCAAAATCATTTTGTATTGGTTTCAGCTGTATAGCATAGTGCTTAGACAATCGTACTTTACAAAGTGCACTGCCCCCCAATATTTCCAGTAACCACTTGGCACCATACATAGTTATTACAATATTATCACTACATTCCCTATGCTGTACTTTACATCCCTATGACTATTTTGTAATTGTCCATCTGTACTTCTCAATCCCTTCACCTCTTTCACCCAGTCCCCCAATCCCGCTCCCTTCTGGCAACCACAGGTCGGCTCTCTGTCTATCTCAGTTTTGTTTGTTCATTTAAAATAAATGTAATTTTTATAGATATTTTGAACAGAGGTAACTCCAGCTCATCTTCAAAGGGAGTAAAGAATGAACTACTCAATCAAGGTATAGTATTATTGTACTATATTAACTTTAAAGTCTAATATTTTGACAAAATTGGTTGTATAGAAAAATATTTAATTTATTATGTAATTTTAAAATACAGGTGTTACTGATGCATTCAAGCCTACAAATCAACATTACGGAGACCCATCATCAAATCCAGTGGCTGCCTTACCTAGATTTAATCCTGAATCTAAATCTTCACCTAGCTCTGTTATTCAGAATGTGTCTAAATCGGTAAGTGTTTCTGAAATCTCAGTTACCTCAGGGACACGTTGAATATTATAATACCTGGTTAGGATTGTGGTCTATCAGAGCTAGTCACCATTTCTGTAGAACCATAATCACTATAAGAGAATATCACCATCTTTATGATAGCTCAATATTCAAAGTAATAACTATATGAACTAACTATCCAACCTGTTAATAAATCAGGTAATTATACTTAGCTTAATTTAAATAGGTATGCTATCTAAATAATATAATCAGTAGTGAATATTGTGTAATGGCAAAATTCTTAAGATAATAAATCGAACCATCTATTTTTAATTGAAAGATTGTTCTAAGGTCATTGTTGCTGTTTACTCTGAAACATAGTTTTCAGAAGTTTAATTTTCAATATGTTTAACAGAAGTGATAGATAATGGTAATATTTAATATTATTAGTCTGTTAATATGGAGCTTTGTTCTAAATGCTACAAATAAGTTAATCTCATTTAATTCTTACCACTTTTTTATGATGTAGGCACAATAATCATCTCCACTTTATAGTTGAGGAAACTGAGACTCAGAAAGTCTATATAATTCACTCAAGGCCACACAGCTGGTAAATGATGGATTTGCAATTTCAATCCAGGTTAACTAAGGTGTTTTGTTTTTTTTTTAATTTTATTTATTTTTAGAGAGAGGGGAAGAGAAGGAGAAAGACAGGGAAAGAAACATCAATGTGTGGTTGCCTCTCACACACCCCATACTGGGGGCCTGGCCTGCAACCCAGGTATGTGCCCTGACTGGGAATCGAACCAGCAGCTCGTTAGCTCACAGTCCTGCACTCAATTTACTGAGCCACACCAGGCAGGGTGAACTGAGAGTTTTTAAAATATGCACATACACACATCTGTCCCTTTTGGTATATATTTATTAAAATAGAAACATTGCCTTAGGGCAGGGGTGTCAAACTTGTTTTCGGTGGGGTCCACATCAGCCTCGCACTTGCCTTCAAAGGGCCGAATGTAATTTTAGGTCTGTATCAATGTAACTACTCCTTAACAGTTAAGTGAGAGCTTGGTGCTGCCACTGGGTAGAAACAAGGTACCAGACTGGATTCAGCCCACGGGTCTTGTGTTTGCCACCTGTGCCTTAGAGCAACACTGTGTACCACAGACTATTGGGGTTCCCTGAGACTCTTTTAGGGTTCTGTGAAGTTAAAACTAGTTATAGTAAGACATTTTCCTTTTTCACTTGTCAACATTTGCACTGGTGATGCAAAAGCAATGGAGGGTAAAACTTCTTGTACTTTAATACAAATCAAGGCAAAGGACCCAACCATACTAGTAGATTTTTTGTATTGGTGACTGCTGAGCACCCACAGTAGAAAAATTTTATTTAAGAATATATTACATGCCCTGGCTGGTGTGGCTCAGTGGATTGAGTGCCAGCCTGTGAACTAAAGGGTCACTGGTTCAATTCCCAGTCAGGACACATGCCTGGGTTGTGGGCCAGGTCCCTGGTTGGGGGCACGTGAGGGGTAACCACACTTTGATGTTCTGTCCCTCTCTTTCTCCCTCCCTTCCCCTCTCTCTAAAAATGAATGGATAGAATCTTTATGAAAAAGAATATTTCATTTAAGAATATCCTTGAAGAAATAATATTTTTTACTGATTTTATTAACTCAACCTTTGAATATACTTCTTTTTAAATATTCTGTGTAATGAAATGCATGAGGTTCATAAAGCATT
Organism: Glossophaga mutica; assembly: GCA_039655065.1. Taxonomy (NCBI): domain Eukaryota; kingdom Metazoa; phylum Chordata; class Mammalia; order Chiroptera; family Phyllostomidae; genus Glossophaga; species Glossophaga mutica. The sequence continues at coordinate 28,073,152 of CM077318.1, forward strand.
TCTGTATATGCAGTATAGGGTTTTCTTAAGCACTTGCATGCTTCAATTGCAAGCTGACCTCTCTTTTTTAATGGAATGTCATTTTTACTTGAAAGAATGACTGACAAAGCACCATATATTAATTATTTATTGCTGAATAACAATAATACCACAAACTTAGAAGCTTAAAGCAATATACTTATTATCTCACGGTTTCTGTGAGTCAGGATTAGGATATGGCTTAACTGGCTTCTCTGCTTCAAGGTCTCATAAGGTTGCAATCAAGATGTTTGCCAGAGTTGCAGTAACATTTAAGACTGCTTACTGCTTCCAAGCTCACTTGGTTGTTGGCGGTATCCAGTTCTTCGTGGGTTGTCAGACTAAAAGCATCAGAATCTTGCTGATGTCAGCCACAAACTGCTCTCAGTTCCTTTCTATGTAGGCTTTCCTGACATGACTAGTTGCTTCCTCAAAACCAGCAAGGAAGAGGGAACTCAGCAAGATGGGCCTTGTAATAATCATGCACATGTCGTCACTTTTGCCACATTCTGTAGATTAGAAGCAGTCACAGGTCCCACATATACTCTAGGGAAGATTCTATAAGGGTATAAGTATCAGGAGGGAGTTGTGGGGGCTACTTTTAGAGTCTGTCTGAAACATACAGTTTTTCAGTCTTCAAAAATGTACAGAGTGTGCCCATCACAGAAAAGCACTGATAGTGTTCTTGCCCAAGATAAAATTTGAGCTTTGAAGCAAAAAATAGAAATTTAGTAAACTTGAATCTGCTTTCTAAAACACTTACCAGTAATAGTATGAGCTCTGGACTAGTAGTTCAAGAAACCAGGATTGAAAATGAGAGGAGACAGGAGTACTGATTCAGCCTTTGATCCTAACTAAAGTTATTTTCACAACCCTCCCTGGGCTTCCCTTTCTGAAATCAGAACCTTTACTCAGACTACTAGCTCTCAAATTTAGAGCCTCTAGGCATCCATGGACCATTTTTAATACTTGAAAAAAAAACAAAAACAAAAAACTGAGCCCTAGCTGGTGTGGCTCAGTGGATTGAGTGCCGGCCTACTAACCAAAAGGTCACCCGTTCAATTCCTGGTCAGGGTACATGCCTGGGTTGCAGGCCTCGTCCCTGATTGGAGGCCTGTGAGAGGCAACCAATCGATGTTTCTCTCACGCATCGATGTTTCTCTCCCTCTCTGTATCCATCTCTTCCGCTCTTTCTAAAAATAAATTAATTAAAACAAAATAAAAACTTAATGGGTGTATCTGAAGATGGCAGGCTACCAGAAATGCAAATTATTTTATTTTAGTTGGAATCAGATTGACTTAGTGGTGTTTTCACACTGTCCTAAGCTGTCTGGCACTAAGGGAAAAAAAACAAAAAGGTTACATCATGATTTAAATGCAGATAAATGAAAATAATCCATACATTGGACCCAGAGAGAAAGATTAACAGAGAGTAGAGGAGTAGAATCTTTCATGTTAGAAAAGTTAGAAACTAGAGCTTATTCAAACTCAGAATTTTTGTTTCTGTGAGCATGGTTATTTTTTAATCAAAGCTTCCCCAGTCAGGTTCCCAGTCCTGATTTTAGAAAATAGAGCTTTTTTAAAATAGAGGTTTTTGTCAGTTCCTGTGGGGTATGGTGATATCTGGGCATGATAGGTTTTTTTTAAAAACCCTCAAGGCGACTTTAATGTACAGCCAGGGTTGAATAGAACCCATATATATTCTCAAATGAATTGAGATTCTTATGATTTTCCCTGAAATTTTTAAACTTTTTCATTCTCTTTGCCTCAACAACTCTTTTGAGCAGTCAGGGAGATAATTACTACTATTCTTTTTAAAGTCAGTGTGATATAGCTTAAGGGCACAGGCTTTGCAATCAGGTCAACCTAGGTTCTAATTCCAACTTTATCATCAATAGCAAGCTGGGATGTATTCGGAACCTTACTTAACCATATTTAAGTTACCTGTTTATAATATTAGGTACCTTACCATCGTATTTTGTATCTTTCTGAACTATTTTATAAGATTCAAAAGATTCCCACTTGGAGAATTATTTTAGCATGTTATTTGTTGAATGATATATCTGCTCCCTGAAATGGTGGTACTTAATTGACGAGAGTTATCACCTAGGAAAGGGTTTAAAATATTAACAATATTTGGAGGAACTTCTGTTGAAGAACTATATTGGACATTTGGAAAAATATCTACCTTGCAGTAACATTGTGGTTGGTTACAATTAAGTCATAAAGACATTATTGATTTTATATAATACACATCAGGTATCAAATACAGAAATCTGCCTGCAATACCTCAATTCTAGGAATGGAATGGCTTGGGTCAGTGAACAAAAAACTTAGGAGCAAAGTAAGGTTATTAAAACCTGATTGTCTCTCAACTCTTAAGCACAAAACACTCAAGGAAGATTCTTATATTCCCATTATAAAGGCAATATATTTGGGAGGTAGAAAAGAAACAGAAGAGGATGCGGACTGTATTTTGATTTTGTTTCTCCAAATGGTTAGTGTGGTATAGAGAATATGTCATTAATCTGGATTGTATTTTACGTGCAGATTACTGTTCTTTTTTCACTGAAATTTATATTGGAAACATTTTCTTTGTCACTGGATATTTCTCAAAAACATGATGTTGCATGATAGTCTGTGATTTAATTTGTTTAACCATTTTTCCATTGTTGGACATGCAGATTTTCATTTTTTGCTATAACAAATAATTCTTCATTAAATATTTTCCTTTCCTTAGTATGAATTCTTAGAAGCAGAGTATTTGAAACAATTGGATCAAAAGATAGGAACTTTTTAAATCCCTTGTTAGATACTGCCAAAATTTCTTGCAGAAAAGTTTTACCAAAATATAACTTCTACTTTGCCAATACTATCATTGTTTTCATTTTAACTTTTATTTCAAACTAATTTTATATTTCCAGAAAAATTATAATACTAATCCAGAGAGTGCCCATATACTCCTTACCTAGTAGATGCTAATTTTGACAGAGTAATAATTACCTTTGTGTTTTATTAGTTACTACTAATTGAATCATTAAAGTTATCTTTATAGTAGTGGCATACAGTTAAAATCACCTTTATAAAAGTTTGTGAAACAAAATAATTATAACTTTTTACAGGATTTTACAAAGAATTCATCACAAGTTGAATCGGATGATTCTTCAGATTTACTGTTTGACCTGACCCAGGACACAGTGCCACTGTCCCAAGACAGATCAACAATTTATATAGAAGGTTTGGTTTAGCATTTTTTTATAAATATAAAAAGAGAACTGTTGAATATATGTATGGAATGAATTTCTATTCTGAAGCCCATACCTTCATGTTAAGTTTTTCATATATTGTAAGATAGAAGCTAATAGTTTACGATTGCCTTTCTTGGCTGATTTTATATAACATTGTATTTAATAATAGAATATTTTACTTCTTTCTATTAAGTTGACTAACCTGTATTCTTTGACCTCATTCTCACTTGTAACCAGCCATAGTCTGAAAAAGATCTTAATTTCTGTGAGTCAGGGGAGTCCTTGATGCCGTAATACTACAGATTAAGTATCAATTCTTTGGGAGGTCTTTAGTATGAGAAAAATTGCATGGTTATAGTTGATTTCTTCACAAGCTAAATTAGTGTCTTTCTATCCAAATAAACGATGTAGATGGGATTATACAGTTAAATATGATTATAGAGTGGTATTATAAAATGGCAGTACTAAAGAAACTTTGATTTGCACATAATAAATAGTCAGTAAATATCTATTTAAGGAGTAATAAAAATTTCCAATTGAAGAAGAGCTACCATTCTTGGTATGCTTTGCAAGTTCTTTATTATTGTTCTTAGTATTCCTTAAAGGAATTTTATCTAGTTGAAAATCCCCTATAATCAAAGCAATTACTATTTCTATATTAGCAAATTTGATATATTTCACTAAAATGGAGCTAGGTTCACAAGAAATTTTTTTGCATGTTTAACTTGTTTACTTAACAAATCAGTATGCATTTGCTAAACCAAAATAGTAAGAAATTTATGGTAATATGTATACCAAAAATATTTTCCCATTGTGATGATACTTGGTTTGATCGATAGTCACCTATCTAGGTATACGGATATAGTGAGTAAAATAGCCAAGAACCAAAATAAATGAGGAGGAAAAGTACTTGTCTGAAATCTGATTTCATGAAGCACATGGTCTTGCCCTGGCCGGTGTGGCTCAGTGGATTGAGCACAGGCTGTGAACCAAAGGATCGCCACTTAGATTCCCAGTCAGGACACATGCCTGAGCTGCAGGCCAGGTCCCCAGTATGGGGCACATGAGGGGTAACCACACATTGATATTTGTCTCCCCCTTTCTCCTTTTCTTCCTCTCTCTCTAAAAATAAATAAATAAAATCTTTTTTTTTTAAAGCACATGGTCTTTACTTTTTTTTAATCCTCACCCAAGAACATTTTTTCATTGCTGTTAGAGAATGGGAGAGATGAAGGGAGAGAGAGAAACATCAATGTGAGCGAGCAGCACTGATTGGTTGCCCTCATGTACATGCCTAGACCGGGGATGGTATGCACCTGGACCAGGGACCAAACCCACTACCTAGGCCTATGCCCTGACTAGGAATCAAACCGTGAACCCTTTGGTTACAGGAGGACACTTCAACCAACTGAGCCACACCGGCTGGGGAAGCAAAAGATCTTTATTCATAGAAAAAGCCTGAATTCTTGAAGCTTCTAAGGGGTAAAGATAGTGACTCCTACTCTCTCTCCATAAATTGTAGTACTACGAGGAGTGGAACATTGCCCTGATAGTAAATAAGGTTATAGTTGATTAGGAAGATAGAGGTTTCAGCCTCTGTTCTAAACATTTTCATGGCCTTTATGAAGTCAACTAATGTCTTTACACCTATTTTTTCATATTATTAAAATAGATACTTTTATTTTTCTCACATAATGCATTCATTCTTCAGACCTGAAATCAGCCATTTGGAGATACAATTTTAATTCCTGCTCTACTTATCTTAGAGCCTTTTCGAGGCTCAAATGAGATAAGTGAGAAGCAAGAAATACATTAAAGCCTTAAAGGACTTGACAATAAACAGTTGTTCACATGATAATTATGGATGCTAATATGTGCTACGTGATCAGAAGAATGATTAATAGACTTCTGTCTAGGATGATCCTAGAAGGTTCTTGGAGAAGATTGGACTTGAACTTGATTTTGGAAACTGAGAATAGAATTTTATTGGCATCATTCAGGATAGTGAACAGCACAAAGTCAAAAGCAACAGAAATAAGTTAAAGAGTCAGAATTTTAAACTGTTGAGCTCAGAGTGATTTTATTTAACTTGGAGATTTACCCATACTTTAAAAAATAATATAAAAGTCTATTTTTACTATACAGCCTGCTAGATACTCAGTTGCCTGAGTCCAAAATAACCAGCACTCATTGGTTGTTCAGGTAACCTAAGCATGTGAGAAGAATGTTAGTATGATCACAAAAAAATCAGTCCCAAGTTCCTGCAGTATGATGTATTTGAAGATGGAAAAATTATTTCTATGTTATCTGAAAAACTAAAACATGTATTTTATGTGAAGTTTTAGAATTTTTATCACAAATTATAATTGTGTGTTAATTTCTAAAGGACTTCTGCTGGATCTGGTCGTGCCCTAAGTAGCCGCTGCAAATGTCCTGAATTGCATCATCCGGCAGCCTCTAAGGCACAGGTGGCAAACACAAGGCCCTCCACCTTGGTTTATCTGGCTGCACCTTGTCCACCCTCATCTTGTTTCTACCCCGAGGCAGCGCCAAGCTCTCGCTTAACTGTTAAGGAGAAGTTACATTTATACAGTCCTAAAATTGCACTCAGCCCTTTGAAGACAACCTTGAGGCTGATGTGGCCCCTGGTGAAAATGAGTTTGACACCCCTGCATTAGACTCAGGGTAATAAACAGATAATTTAAACCACCAGTCAGGTTAAGTGGAAAAAGAACCAATTGAGTTTTCCATAAGTATCTTAAAATGTTTCTCTAAAATTTTAGATTAGAAATTGTTTTTGTTTAAAAATATAAATGCATTTGCACATCTAAAAATAAATTCATTTTTGGAACTGAGTTTAGAATATTCTCTGTGATTTAATTTTGGAAGCTATTTTTTGGTCTGATTATTTTCCTGCTACCTATTTATATATTTCTTTATTCAAAAGCATCTTTAGAATTTTTTGCTTACAAGTTTATTTCATGAGTTTAGATATGTGTAGTGTGTAATAGCTGTTTGTGCAGTTTCTACCTATTGGTCATATAAATTTTGATCATTCTTTAGTGTCATTTGTATGATATAGTAATTCAGTTGTATTAACTTTAATTTAGCTCCGAAGTATTTTTACTGAAATTTTAAATGTAAGACCATTTTAGTAGCATTTGTAAGCAATGTTCTATACTAAAATATTCACAATTTTTTTTAACTTAAATTGTAGCTCTGGATGAAACTTTGCCTATAAAAAAACATTCTGTTTTAGCAAGCAGACTTAATCCAAAAAAGCCAAAGACCAATGAAGATGTTTCTGAAATAGATTCTTGTGCTTCGTTATCTTTAGACAGCTCTCCTTCAGTGACATCGTCCCCAGTTATGACATCAAAAGGTAAACATGAATATGGCGTATAAAAAAAGAAATAGAAGTGTCAGAAATTATAATAAATTTTAAAACTACTGTTACTGGTTGTCTAAGGTTTAAGATGAAAAATTTGAGTCGTAAAAATCCTTAATTTATTTCAGATACCTCATCAATTGAACATAAAACTGGAATGCCTTTTCAAAGATCTTGCCCAAAGTGCAATGTTCAGTTCAATCTTTTGGATGCTTTGAAATATCACATGAAGGTAAAATTTTTCAAATTTTTATGTTTAGAAATGTAAATATTTAAAAATATTAAGGATTGATATATAGTAAATACTAGTTTGTCTAGACATTTAGATAAATCTCCTCATTGGTATTTTCATATAACTTAAGTAAAAGTTGATATTTATAATGATCATCATATATGATTTTAAAATCCTTCTCAAGTATCAAATTTTAAAAATTAAGTTTATATACACTACAGTATAGCATATTGCATTTTAATTTTTAATGAAAATAATGTACTAATCAGAATATTTCAAGTGCTTAATCTTACACATGATTTAAAAATTTCCTTTTTACTTTATTTTTTGTCCATTTTTTTCATACGTATGTCACAGTACTTAATGAAACTTTCTGTCATGCATTTTAATTTTCAACACTCAAGATGTAAACTCCTAATGGTGAATCATTTCAAATTATTTAAATGATTGTTTTAACTCAATCCAGAATGTAGTTTGTATAGTTGGTATAAATTCTAGCTTTGTTATTGGTGTTGGAAGCTCTTGGAATTAGGTTTTTGGTAATTTTCAAAGTATTAATGAAGTATGGGGTTTAGGTATCAGTCCTCTTAAAATATTTTAGTAGGTATTACAGTGTTCTGTGTGTCTAATCTAAAGCTAATCTGTATTCTTCTTGCATGCTCAGTATAAATGACAGAAGGGGGAAAAGAGGCAAGAAAAAAGGCAGTGTAGATTATATGCAGGAGAGAAGGGATAAGAAGAGGACAAGTCAAAGAAGCAAATTAGGAAAGGTTATTACTATTTCAAAGTTTGACAGACTTTTTTCATTGAAATTCAGAATTTTCCAAAAAAAATATAATAAGCAAAGGGGCATCCTACAATTCCAAATGCACTCTTTTTTTTCCTTATGTAAAACTGTATTCGATTTATCACTATTTCCACCTCTCTGAGTGACTCCTGCTAACTAGACTTTGGGTTTGGTTTTATGTAAGAAGTAACTTCTACAGGTGCTTCTGGTTTTCCAATCCATGTAATATTGTATAGAGATACTTGATGTTTTTATGTTTTGCATTAGATGGAGAGAGAGAAAGAGAAAAGGGCTGAGTTTCTTAGTTTTTAATTTATTTAACTTTGGGAGTAATGCAGTCACATGATTCAAAAAGTATAAGAAGGCATACAGTGAAAAATCTCACACCTGTCTCCTTATTTGCCAAGTTCCCAATACAACTCACAAAGGAAATAATTTTTATTAATTTGTATCCTCTTTTATTTGCTTTCTGTATATACAGGCATACATAAATGTTCTTATTTTTTTATTCATTCTATGCACAAAACATAGCATATTATATATACACCTGCATCTGGAGAAAGTGGCAAACATTCTCTGATGTGTAGCATTTTTTATCTTACTATAGCATTGCTTGTGATTAAAACTATGGGAGACAATATCAGTTAAAATTTTATAAGATTACAGTAGGGATTTCCATTTAAAAATATGTGAATGTTATTTGGAAACTTGAAAATAAGGGGTGTTTTGGGGGAGTTACGGAATTTGGTAGTTATCAATCAGATCTAATGTACTAATATGTTATTTAGGTTCCTATATATTCACTTATATTTGTCTACTCGTTCTGTCATGGTTTGAGAAGGGTCCCAAAGTCTCACATTATCACCACTATTCTCTTTGATATCTTCCAGTTCTGTTTTACAGTTGTTGTCATTTAGGAATATAGGTGAACCTATGTTTTTAAACTTCATTATGAATGTACTCTTTTGTGTTTTTATAAGCTGTCCTTTTTTGGGCCTTCATTCTATTTTGTTTGATATCAGGCTCACAACCTTTGCTTTCTTATGATGTTCATTTGCCTGTTACAATTTGTGTTTATCTTTTTTATTTTCAATCCTTCCTAATCAATTTTTTTCCACCAGAGTTGTTTTTTCTTTTGTTATACTACATGAAATTTCTTTTGTTTTCTATTGTTGTTCAAGTATGGTTGTCTCCATTTTCATCCCACCACAGCTCTTCGCCCCACCCTCAAACCTACCCCATTTGGCTTTGTCCATGTGTCCTTTATATACCTTCGCCTATTTTCCCCCCATTATCCCTCTCCCCACTTTCCTCTGGTCACTGTCAGTTTGTTCTTTATTTCAGTGTTTCTGGTTCTGTTTTGCTTGCTTGCTGGTTTGATTGTAGTGGTTGAGTTAAACATTCGTATTCATTCATAGGATAGATTTAATTGGTCTGACAGGTTTTATTAGTCTTGATTCTGTCATAATTTTTTTGTAATTTATTTTTAAAGTCTTTCAGTTTGTGATGATTGCATTGTGTATATGTAGTTTGTATGTTTAGGAAATAGTTACTCTTAAAGAAAAATAGGGTGAAAAGAATAAGAGGGAAATTCTACAACTGAAAATTGTGTACAGTAAGGGGATTACTGTACACAATTTATCTCATTGGCAATAAAAAGCTCATGTATGAAAGTATTCACCATTAGGGTCAGTTTATATGCAGTATTGATTTTATTCATGAAGTAGATTTCTATGATATTTCAGCATTCTAGATAGAATGTATTGAGGTTTTCAAGATGCAACTGATGCTTCTTTCCTTGGGTCCCACACATTTTCTAGGTACCTTGAGTCTGGGGAATGGCAGTTTACCTGTGCTCACAGTCTAGTTCCAACCAGACTTTACTGAAATACTTCCATGTTAAGCTATATTTTGACACATATATGAAATGTTTTGATATTTGTCCACGTTGCAAATTATTAGAAATTTATATCAGTAAAATTTAATTGAAAGGAAAAAAGTTGATATACAGCCATCTCTGATCTTCAGGTTTTCTGTTTATTTCTTTATGAACATAAAAAGGTGTATATTGTTTGAATTTTTTAGACTATATAAAGAAGCCAACATTTTGGTGAATATCATTCCAGGTATAGTGCCACGCACAGTTTTTGGGGCTTTTTTTTTACATGAACTGGCCCTAATTTTAAACTCAAAATAATTTTTTGTCACCTAATTTTTAAAAGAGATGTAAGTATGGCTTATATGTTTTTCTCTTTCAGCGTTGTTGTCCAGACATGCTAAACAAATTTTTGGAGATGATCAAAGTAGAAATTTCAAGTACTGAAAGTAAAGCTAAGACTGGTACAGAGAAGGAAAAGTTGGTCATGTTAGTTAGTGACTTTTACTATGGAAAACATGAAGGAGATGTTGACAATGAGCAGAAAACTTACACAACCTTTAAATGCTTCAGTTGCTTGAAAGTTCTTAAAAATAATATTAGGTATGTAAACATTTCTGTTTCTGTTTGAAATTTGGGATGCTATGGATGTAATACTGTATCTTTCTCTTTTTTTGCCATCTTAGCAATTTTAACACTTCTACAAAGAGCAATGCCAGATTATCATGTTGAAAAGCCTTTGTCCTTTCTTCTATTTTAGGATTTTGACAGTTGGGTCCACTTAGTTGTATTTCTTTCCAGATAACTTAAGAAAGGATGAAATGTATTTTAACCTAGGGGAAAATTACATTTTTTATATTTATCATTAAACTAGGAGGTTTCAGGGGACATTTTTATTTGCTTTTCAATCTTACTTTTTCTATCACAAGAAGAACCACTTAGTCCAGTTTGACCTCCTTCATAATAGTCTTATTTAATGCACTAATTTTTCAATTTGTATTTATAACTTTTAGCATATTTATCTTGTGGGACAAAGTGATCTTTTTTAGAGGAGGACCAGTTCTTTGAAACATGTCTGCTTTGATTTTGTAGTTTAGCACATTTTAAAAGTAGACATTTAATTCTCAGTGGAATTTTGAAGGTTTATACATATATGCTTTAAATTTTAGGAATTTGTACTTTGCAGCCTCTGAGTTGTATGACATATTACATATCTATCATCCTAAGTGAGATAGTAACAAGAACAAAGTAACCAGACATTGATAGGTATTTTTCATTGTTTATACCATATAACCTGACATTGTTTTTCCAACATTTTATTATAAAAAATTCAACTATTCAGCAAAATGGAAAATTTTACAAAAAGCATCTGTACGTATTTATCCACCTCAATTCTTCCATTAACATTTTACTATACTTGTATTACCACATATTTATTCATCCATAGATCCATCTGATTTTTTTGATACTTTTCAGAGTGAATTGCAGGCATCAGTGCTCTTCCCTTACATGAAATACATGTACCTATGTTGTGACTCATACACATATGTAAACTTTTTAAAATATTTACCCTTGATAACCATCATACGTAAGTAACATTCTTAGGCATCCTGTAGGTCATTTGTAAGCCCAGAATTTATTTTGTTTTCTGGTGAATTTTAGATTTAGAATGGAGTACATAGAAAAATGCTGAACTATACTATAATATAAGCATAAACTAAATTGTGAATACTGTGTTTAGGGTGGGGCTTTATAATTTCCAAAAGTTTTTCAAATATTATTCATATGAGTTTTCACACTTCTTTACCTCCTTTTTATCAAGTCCTAATAGCCATCAATTGCTAATGGTCTCAGTAGCTTAACAGAAGAGAAGTTGTACTTTGGGATGTAACACTGAAACACTGTGACCTCCTTCCATGTTTTAACCATGTTTACAGTAAAACACATCAGAAAATACATTAGTAATTTTGGTAAAACTCATGGAAAGTAGTTCATGGTTAAGTTTCTTATTATACTTAAATGTTATGCATATAACAGTAGAAGTTCTGTTTAGCAAAAGCTTTTTGGCTTTTCCTTTGAGATTAGTCATTTAATATTAAACAAGAAATTTTTTTTTCTGTTATCATTTCAAAAGACTGGTTACAGATTTCTCCATTATCAGATGATCTAGAAAGTTTAAGCTAACCATGTTTTATAGTATCTAGGAATTTTGTAGCTTTTTGACATACTATTCAGTAAATGAAACCTGAGCAGTAAACACTGTCATATGTGTTAAATAACATTTTACCTTAGTAGTAAAAACTAGGATGGCAAATTGTTGGTTTTAGAGAATGGTAGAAGCTAATAGCTCAAGATTTCTATTCTCTGCCCTATCAACATATTGTTGGATTTTTTTTCCTACATTGAGTATAACCAACATAGGGCTATTTTATTCTGAGAATAGCCTAGTAAGGGGTTTAAGCAGTGTGAGCTGCTGATAGGGGCATTGTAATAATTGAAAGATAGCTAGTTAGTTAACAGATTATTTTATGCAAACAGATTTTATTTCTTAAAGTCATGAGCTGAAAGTTTAGTGACACATGCCCTTTATATGTATTTAGGCAAGACTAAAACTTTTAAAATAGATTTGAATAGAGGTAAAGTTAAAATGAGAGGATAAAAGACATTTCAAAGTGTACCATAAGCGGCTCTAAAATGAAGTAGTATTTTGGAAGTATGAAAAGATAAATGTCAAAGCCTCCCTAACGATTGCTAGCTAGATTGATGACATTTTCACTTCATTTCATTACTTCCTTTAAGGACTAATAGTGAATAACGGTTAATATTTGACACAGTCTTGTTTTGATGGAATAACTTTATTTTGAAATTCAGTACAAAGTTTCAGTAAGCCTTTGAAATAGATATGCCTGTTTCAATAGTAGGTCTTGCTTTCTTCCTATAAGAAGCCTTTTTGGGAATCTGACATAGTAGAATGTAGAAATGGATGGTATTGTACAAAAAAGTTCATAGCCTGCAAGTTAAAAGGAATAATTTATGCTAAAAGGAAACTAGTACCATTAAATTATCAGTATTAAAATGCTATAATTTAATACTTATTAATGCATTACATGCATTTAGAAACCAAGACACATAAAAATACTAATAATTTTTCCTTTAAGCAGCTGAAACCTATTTTATACATTTAAGGCTTCAGAAGATTTCTGATTCTATAGTAACTGCTTTTGGTGGTAGGGTTTCCTTCCTTTAAGTATTTTGTTTTAAAATGTAAATAGTATTTCATATATGGAAAAGAAGCCTGCTGTTTTTCTTTACCAAAAAAAATTTAATCTGAAATAATGGTGGAAAGTTCTAGTAAATTAGTGGTATTTCATATTAACTATTAATGGGTTATTTTAAAACAAAGAGAATATTTTGTACAAATAGATTTACTAAGCTACTTAATGAGAGTGCTTATTTAAAGTGCACACTTTTCACCCTGTTTGGTTGGGCTCTGGGTTGAACACTGGGCTGTGGGCCCGGTGGCTGGTTGGGGGCGTGCGAGAGGCAACCAGTCAATGTTTTTCTCCCTCTCTTTCTCCCTCCCTTCCCCTCTCTCTATAAAATAAATAAAATCTTTAAAAAACATAAAGTGCACTTTTCTAGAGGATTTTGTGGCTTACAGATATTATTTTGAGTAATACAACTGCTGTTTTAACATTTACGCTCCGATACTTATTTGCGAGGTTTTTCGTTGGTTGTAAATCTGAATATTTGCACCTGTTGACAATTATTTATAGGTTTATGAACCACATGAAACACCATTTAGAACTTGAGAAGCAGAACAGTGAGAGCTGGGAAAGCCACACCACCTGCCAGCACTGTTACCGTCAGTATCCCACACCATTCCAGCTGCAGTGTCACATTGAGAGCACACACACACCTCATGAGTTTTCTAGTAAGTCACAATTTCACTGAAGTCCTGAACATGAATGATTTTCATCATCTAAACTATGAGGAATCCTTAAGAAATCTGATAGAAAAAATAAGAATAAGAAATAGACTTGGTAGTTTGAGGGCAAAGTTAGAAAACAAGTTTTAACTTGTAGAAACTTTTCAATACAATTACTTACTGAAATTGAAGTTCCTTTTGTAAATAGGGCATAACTCATGCATTGTGTGTAAGGGGCTAAATGAGATAACCAGATTCCCTGGTTTGCAAATATGAAATCAGTGGTCTTGATTTATACTCTAATAGGAAAAGTAACTGCAATGAAAGTTAAAATCAGTGTGGAGTTAAACAGCTTGGATTCAAATTCCAGCTCTGCCTCTTAATACAACTGCAAGATCTCAGGCCAGTTACTTAACCTTTCTGTGCCTCAGGTTCCTCATCTGAAAAATGGGAATAAAAATAGCAGCCACTCTCAGTGATGGAATGGGAATTATTAAGTAAGCCAATACAAATTAAGTCCTTAGAACAGCATTAACAATGTTAACAACTATAGAATTGTTGGAACCATCATCACTATTACTATTATTACTTGTTGTTGCTGTTGTTATAGGTGTACAAAATGAACCTCTTATTTATATACATCCTTAATATGGTGCAATGTGTTTTTTTCCAATTTCAGCTATTTGTAAAATCTGTGAATTATCATTTGAAACAGAACATACTCTTTTACAACATATGAAGGACACTCATAAACCCGGTGAAATGCCATATATTTGCCAGGTACACACACATTTTATTGTGTACTTAGGTGTTCATTTAATTATCATGTGTCATGAAATAATGTTGTTCTTTTGAATTTTTTAACTATTCAAAGAAAAGTTACTAAAATTGAAGAGCCTCTTCAGTCATGGAAACTCCCTTGGTTTAATTCACATATGTGTGGGTGGTGGGTTGGCTTTGGCCTGTGGGTCATAGTTTACTGACCCCTATACTAGAAAAACAGAGTACTCTGTTGGAAAAAGACAAACATATGGACTTTATTACCAAGTAGGGAAGAATATGAACATGCCAGAGAAATAGCAAATGTTGTTAGTTATGGGGAACTCAACTAAATGCTTTGTGGCCTTTATTTTTCCCAGAATTTGAACTGGTTCCCAATAAGATAGTAAGATAAAGATAAATGGCCTCTGTCATATCCTGGATGCTATTTAAAATCCAAAGAAAAGAATGCTCCATTTTATATAGCAGGGTAAACTTCATAGGATAAGAGGTGTCAGAGTTTGAAAATTTAAGTCAGAGGAAGGGGTAGTAGATCTGAAAGAAAGGAATCTAGTTACATTTAGGAATATATTTTTAAACTTTGAACAATAACTTCTGTTTCAAAGATTATCATTATTATTTACAGTAATAAGATCCTTCATTGCATAGGCAGCAGAGCTGAGTTAGTAGAACGTAATGTTCCTCTGAACAAAGGATTTGTCATTGCTACTTTGATGTAATTGCATATCAGTTATAAATTTTGAAGTTAAACTAAACTTTCTTTATATTTCTAGGTTTGCCAGTTTAGATCATCAACATTTTCTGATGTAGAAAGTCATTTTAGAGCATCCCATGAAAACACGAAGAACTTGCTATGTCCATTTTGCCTCAAAGTTAGTAGAATGGCAACCCCCTACATGAATCACTACATGAAACATCAGGTGAGATTTAGCAGTTCTTATGTGTTTATTTTGTCTTACTGAAAAGGGGTGTGTGTGTGTGTGTGTGTGTGTGTGTGTGTGTGTGTGTGTGTCACTTAAACCATTGGCTAGATTTGTTCTAGAAGGAAAGCAAATCTGTTGCAAATGATACCATTTACAAGTTATGCTGAATTACTTGTGAAATTTCCACTTCCTTTATTTGTCTGCATCCTGGTGATGATGAGGCTCGTGAATAGGGAAAATTCTGAAAGATGTGTAGAAATAGGAACCCTAGAGTGGAGGAGAAGATGGAATATGAGTGGGATATTAAGTTGGATATTTCAGGGGTCTAAGAGTGGTGAGAATGGGAGTGACTTTGAAAGTAGTTCATCAGGAGCAGGGAAAGGGATAAGTATGAACTGAGGAAGATAAGATTTAGGTATCATAATCTTTTTCCTTTTTCTCTTCAAACTTTATTTCAATTTCTAGCCCATTTTTTATTATGCAAAGGCGCGGTTCTCTTCAGTGGCCTGGAACAGTCTTTTGTAGCAGTTAATGACAAAGGAAACAGCAATAAGATTTATTTCTAGATATGTGAACTATGCCAGAGAATTATGTTTACGTTATAACTTGTTTTCTGGATGACTTGCCAGTCCTTCTATGTAATCTCTCAGATGCCAGTATTAGTGCTTTCATCTTTCCTTTGAATTCTCATTTTATGCCTGCTTACTATTTTCCTGACACAATTAGACCATCCTTCATTTTGGCTGAAAACATTGATGTAAACCTATTCTTGAGTGTTTGAAAAAGCAATGGTACCTTTGCCAAAACCAGAAATCATGAATTCACTGAATCTGAGTATGCAGTCAAGGTTTGTCTGCTCATAGATCAGCTCACTACATATTATTGATTACATTGTCATGGCCAATTTATTCAGCACTACTGCTAACATTGCTTTTAATTCCAGTCATCTGATAATCATAAAATCAACTTGTAGTTGTTAATTGGAAAAAAAAATCATAACATTAGCATATCCAAATACATTTAGGACCATCTATGTTATGACTGGGGTGGTAACAACATGCTTAGTTTTTTTATCCTGGTATGCCACCTTACCCTTAAGAACCTCTGGCAAGATCTTTCTGTTCGAGGTTCTGCACCAAAGTTCTATCAGATGTTAGTAGATGTCTGCTCTAAAATTGTTCCTGGAAAAAATTCAGTAAATGGCTAGATTTATAAAATTAAATGACTGGCTTTTGTTTATTTTTAAAATAAGACTTTTCAGAGCTTTTAATATGCTAAAAATCATAAATGTCCAAGCAAGGGGTATTCATATGTTTTATCCCCAAAATTTATTTGACCATTGAAACCTTTGTTTGCTCAATACCTGTTAACATTTCTTGAGGATCGGGATTTGGGAAACACTGGTCTTGGCACTCTATATTTAATCTTTTGACCTTTGATTTTGAAAGGAAGTAGGAGATAAAAGCTCTATTTCATTATGAAGCCTTTAACATAATTCTATCTCCCATGCTTTACTAAACTCCAGGGTAAAACGTAGGTGTGGAGGGAGTAGTATATGCTTTAGAAAGGTAAGAAAAAGAGGGATGGGCCTGCTATGTGGACTGTGTCTCTTAAGTGGTTTATATGATCTATAGTCACTCTTCATTCCCCGAGTTGTACATCTGAATTTGCCTACATAGGAAAGAGTTAACCTGGCAGGTCTGAGTTGCTCGAATCATGTGCATTTTCAGAAGGGTCTATTTGCATAAATGGTCTTGGCTAACTCCTAGAACCTTTGTTACTAACTGAGAAGTGCTTTACATGCCTGCAATCTTGAATCATGTTGTACCAGGTTTTCTAGATCATTTGTGCAAAAAAAAAAAAATGTGATTATGGTGAACACTTGCTTTTCTTCTGGGCATCTAAAGGTTTGGTGACTGAACCCATGAAAAAATCTCAGCTCTTAGACTCAAGAGAGCTTTGCTGGGGCGGGGGAACACTTCATAGGTGTTGCTAGCGGATTGATTAAGTGTATCTTATACAACTCCATTGGGAGATGGTGCTTGGAAACGGGCAGCAATATCCTCCAGACTCCCATGCACTTTTTTCCTTTATTATTCCTGCTCTGTATCCCTTCACTGTAATAAATCAGAACTGTGGGTATCACAACTTCGAAGTCTTATAATTCCTCCTACTAGAGCACAGGTGGCAAACACAAGGCCCGCGGGCTGAATCCAGCCCTCCACCTTGTTTTAGGTAGCCTGGCACCTTGTTTCTACCCAGCAGCAGTACCAAGCTCTCACTTAACTGTTAAGGAGTTAGTTACATTGATACAGTCCTAAAATTACACTCGGCCCATTGAAGGCAACTGCAAGGCTGATGTGGCCACAGTGAAAATGAGTTTGACACCTCTGTGCTAGATCATCGAACCTGGGACTACCTACACACCTTGGGTGCCCAGTTTTGTGGGTTTTTTTTTTTTTTAAGTTTCAAATACCTAAGAGGGAGGTCGTCAGGGGTCCATAGAGGACAGGCTCTATTGATATGAAAGGTCACCAGGCATCCTTCAAAGTATTTGCAATTTGTTCACAAAATACTCAAAAACCGTAGCAGGATTATAAGCTTGTAATTGCGATGACATTAGTGCAATTTTACACAAGAATTGTTGAGTCTAGAGCCAATTTTATTCTTTTTGAAGACTGTGGTTGTAACTTTTTTGTAAAAGAATATATTATGTTTTGAGTGATCTTAGAGCTAACAATACAGCTCATACAACTTTTAAGAAAGGACGAAGGATTTCAGATGTGTTATATAGCCTCATTAGATCTTTATGATAATAAGTAGTTAACTTACACTAATCATTTGCTCTATGACAGTTACTAGTGCTTTTACTTGTATTATCTTGTTTAATCCTCACCAGCACTCTACAAAACAGGCCTGTGGTCATTTTTATTTCATAGATGAGGGAACAAAGCTTTGTAGAAAGTAAATTACTTTCCCAATGTCACATTCTCTAGTAAATGGCAGAACCAAAATTTGTCTTACAGCCAAAGCTTTTATCTTAGAGTCATATTCTTCTTTGATATTACATCTGAAGGCAGATTTACAGATAGTCAGGATTAACCTTGAAAATCCTTCAGATCACCCAAACAATATAGTACATTTGTCAAAAGTTTAACAGACACTTTTCTTTGTCCTTGGAACAAATCACTATTGTTTTTGGTTGAACATACTATGCTATTAAAAAAACGTATTTTATCATCCTTAGCACATTGCAAGCATGCGTGAGTAAAATAGGTATGCAGATTTGAATCCAACTAAAGGGGTAGTAGATTAATGTCTCCCATCTCCAGGCTCTGGACAAATACTCATGGCAGACATTGGAACTAGTTAAACTGTGCCTGCTTTTCATGTGCATTCAGTGTCAGTCTCTTGGTCTCTGTCTCACTATTTATCAAATACAGGGTGGGACAAAGGTAGGTTTACAGTTCTTCATATGGAAAATAATACAATAATTAATAATAATAATATAAGAATAAACTGTTTTTGCATACTCACAACTGTAAACCTACTTTTACCCCACCCTGTATTTATCGAGTGCCTAATATATGCCAGGGGCTGTTTTGCAGAAATGAACAAAACAAAGTTTGTGACCTCTAGGATTTGCATTATAGTGGAGAAAAGTGTGTGTGTGATACCTGAATACATGTGTGCCAGTTGTTGATGAGTACCATGGGAAGAAAATATAGGGAGTGCCAGGGCTTAGGAGGTAAAGGAGTAGTTTCTGGTGTTTTTAATGGGGTGGTCAAAGAGAGCCTCTCCAAAAAAAATTTAGGAAAACCATGTATATATCTGGGAGAAAATGCCCCTGGTAGAGGAAACAGTAAGTAGGCAGCGAGGTGAGCATATATCTAAATGTTCAAGGAGCAGCAAAGAGGTTAGTGTTGCTGGAGCACTGTGAACAACTGGGAGGAAGACGAGAAGGGAATTAAGCAGTAGCAATAGCATGCAGGGCAGATGGTATAGGGCATCATAAGCCAGAGTCAGGATTTTGGAGTATTATGGGAAGCCATTGGAGGGTTTAAGCATGTGAGAGATTACTCTGGCAACTATGGAGAGAGTAGACTGTTGGGAGGAAAAAATGGAAACAAGGGGAAGGTAGGAGACTATTGCAAGAGTCCAGATGAGTTGCTTGGACTGGTATGGTGGCAGTGGATGGGGGGATGAAAAGTAAAAAGATTGTTTCTGAGAGCAGAGCTGACAGGTTTTATTAATGAGTTGGATGTGGGGTGTGAGAGAAAGAGAAGAGTTAAGAATGATCAAGTTCTTTTGTCCCAAACAGCTATAAGAATGGTGTTTCCATATTCTGAGATATTGGAAAAAGTAGGAGGGGTCAGATTGTTTTTACAGGGTGGGTGGGGGGTAATCTAGAGTTCAATTTTGCCCATGTTGATTTGAAATGCCTGTTAGATACCAAGTAATGACGTTGAGGAGACAGTCGGATGGGTGATATTTTAAATCATGAGACTGGATGAGGTAGGTATAAGTACAAGTAGAGGAAAAAATTTCTAAGAACTATACTCAAGGGAACTTTCTATCTTTCCTTTTTATCTTGCTTTTTTTTATTGTTGTTCTATTACAGTTGTCCCAATTTTCCCTGTTGCTCTCCCCTGCCCCACCCCACCCCCCACAGTCAATCCCCACAATGTTGTCCATATCCATGGGTCATTCATACATGTTCATTGATCAGACCCTTCCTGTTCTTCCCCCTTCCTCCCCCTCCTCCCGGTCTCTGTCAGTCTGTTCCTTGTTTCCATGCCTCTGGTTTTATTTTGCTGGTTTGATTGTTTGAGACTTTTCCCCCTCTTTCTCTCTTTTGAGCACATATAGGTGAATCTGTTTCCATTGCCTGTACCTACGGTATGATCCAATGCACCTTACTTCCAAAACAGTCTTAAAATGAGCCCTGGCCAGTGTGACTCAGTTGGTTGGCCATTGTCCTGAAAATCGCAGGTTCAATTCCCTGTCAGAGCACATACCTGGGTTCTGCAAGAGGCAACCGAACGATGTTTCTCCCTGGCATCGATGTTTCTCTACCTCTCTTTCTCCCTCCCATCCCTTCTCTCTAGAATCAATAAAAGGAAAAAATTAAAGTCTTAAAATGATAGCAAACTAGTGATAGAAACTCTTTAATTTATATATTGCTTCAAAATTTGTAAAGAATTTTTATTTATCAGATTCATGCTATGCACCAGAAACTGTTATGTACTTTCATATACCTTACCTCGTTTGCTTGTCCTAAATGATTATTTGTCTCAAATGTAAATAGTGATAGGCCTAAAGAGATACAACTTTAGAGAAAAAGTTATTTTGTATCTGTATGTTGTTTTAAATTTACATATAAACGTAAAATATAATTTTAATTAATGAAAGCATATATATATATATAAAGATTGCAGTTGATAATATATAATTTATAGTAGAAAAACACTAGCTATAAGCAAATGACTTAGGTATCTCTTGGGTCCTATTTCCCATTGGTAAAATAATAACAGGGCTGGGTTTAAGAGGGGACACAGTCAAGGGGTTCTTAAGAAGTAGATTGGAATCAGCTGTACAATATCACCGCCATTAGCCATATGTGTCTATTTAAATTAAAATTTAAGTCCTCTGTTGGACTTGCCACATTGTAAGTGCTCAATAACCAGATGTGGCTAATGGCTACCATATTGGACAGTGCACCTGTAGATCATTATCATCAATCTAGAATGTCCTACTGGGCAGCACTGCTTTATGCAACCACTTCTACATAACTTTTATGGGAGAGTCTGGTTAAATTTTTTTGGCGTTAGAAAGTTCAATGTATTTTACTAACTTGTGAAACAAATGGAAACAACGACAATTAAAAACAAATTTGCTGTTTTCATGGATAAAAATATAGTATAACTCATTTTCATATTATGTGTTTGAAGAATTTCTACTTCAAATTTAAATTAAAAAAGCTTTCACTCTATAAATGCTATAGACCTTGTCCCATTGGAACCTAATTGTTATAATTTTCATGTTGATTGCCTATATAGTGACAAATACTTTTGAAACCCAAATACTAGTGCAAGAAGTGCTTTTAAATAATGAAATGATATTTTGGTGTTATTTATGATGGAATGTGGTAAAATACTGGTTCTTAAATTGTTTAGCTATTAGAATTAAGAGCAATTTCAGGTCCCAGGATTTATGGTAGTAGAAATTATTATTTCTAATATTATTTGTAAACAGAAAAAAGGAGTTCATCGCTGCACAAAATGCAGACTGCAATTTTTGACCTGCAAGGAGAAACTGGATCACAAGACACAGCATCGGACCTTTATAAAACCTAAAGAGCTGGAAGGCTTGCCTCCTGGTTCAAAAGTGAGTTTTAAATATGTTGTATTTTAACATTTTGTGTGATAATAGAAATAAACTCCTGCCTGGTTTTATCTGTTGAATGTAATAGTAAGATTTTAATTTTAAGATTTAGCTTATGTTTGGAAAGAAAAACTTCTATCCATTCTTTTCTGAGTTGAATGACATGTGCTAACTTGGATCATATTTCTTTGTACTGAGTGCAAGTAGATTAACTGCAACCTGAGTCAATGGGTAGAATATTCCTTCAATATTCTATAGTCTCTTTCTGAGCAATTCCAGTTGGCAGCATGTATGTCTGCTTCAGCCACTAGACTATAAGGTCAGGAATCATGTTTAATTTATCTTCATGTCTCTAGCATGTGTCATAGTGCCTTGAACGCCATGGTTTGTTGAAGTTGGTATTACTGAGTGTTCTCAGAAAAGCAGGTTCTGTTTCTGAATAGCATTGCTGTTCCAAGAGCACGAACACGTTTGACTGCACATCTCCTTTTCCATGATTGCCTTGTGTGCATTTTTTCTGACTTCTTTATGTAAAGTTAGCTCTTGGCTGTGCTCCAGTGGAGAGATGCCTAATCCAAATTGAAAAATTCCCAAACATTTATATTTGGCTTTGAGTACTTACCTTTGAATGTGAATATGTCTACTGTTTGAATGAACTAAAATAATGCAAAGTAATGCTCGGAATATGTGGAGCCAGAGAAGCTATCCAGTATCCTTCCTTCCATGCAGTCCATTCCTCCCGTGCTGGGACTAGACGTGCAGAATACCAATGTAAGCGGTGCAGTCCTCCCTCAGATCTTCTCTTACTAGTAGCAATAATTAGTATATTACATTATAATATTCATCATAATGATTGCAGTACTTTAGAATTAAGGTTTCAGTGTGCTTTTTCTTACATTTCATTATTTAATCCATGTAACAATTTAATGAAGTAGACAAGGCAGGTATGATTCCCTTACTATAAATGAGGAGGCTTAGAGAGGATACAGTACTTAGTCAGGGTCACATGGCTAGGAATAGATAGTGCTGAGACTTCACTTTGGGTCTTTTGACTCCTAGTTCAGTGGTTTTTGTAGTATACCAAACCGCATGTATTACGTGTGACTTCTTCATTGGCTGCTTCTCAAATACATGGAGGTTGTATAATCAAGTGATTAAAGAGAAGGTAAATAGGCAACTGTGCTTTTCATTATTAACCAATGGGTGTAATCAAACATTTTCTTTCTCTAAATACTAAATGGTAAATTTTATATTAGCTCCCTTAAAGGAAATTCTGAATATTACGAAACTTTCCATGATATATGATGAATTGATGTAACCTCCACAGTAACCTTTGGAACCATAAATTTTGCTCTGTTAGCCCCCAGAGAAAGCAGGTCACATTTACTGGAGATCTGCTTTATAGTCATCAAAGCATAATATAGGCTTTTCTAGCCCTGAGTGGTGTGGCTCAGTGGATTGAGTGCTGCCCTGCAAACCAAAAGGTTGCCAGTTCGATTCCCAGTTAGGGTACATGCCTGGACTACAGGCCAGGTCACTCACTACTTGGGGGCATGTGAGAGGCAACAGACTGTATCTCTCACACACTGATGTTTCTTTCCCTCTCTTTGTCCCTCTCTTCCCCTCTCTCTCCCTCTCTCTAAAAGCAAATAAGTAAATAAATAAAATCTTAAGAAAAAAAAGAGTGATATAGGCCTTTCCAGAGTTGTTATTTCAGGCCTTTGAGATTCAAATTTTGACCTCTAAATTTGTGAAAACTATTTAGCTATATCAGAGCATAAAATAGCCATGGAATATGCTTTTTGGACAATAATAATAATAAGCACTAATTCCTAATTATCCATTAATGCCTATGTTATATAAATACTATCAATACAACACTGTAATATTATAACAGTAAATATTGATGTAAATTTAATTTAATTGGTATAACCAGAATAAATGGAAGATTTAACTGATTGTATTTTTTTTTTTAAATATTTTATTTATTTATTTTTATTATTTATTTATTTATTTATCTTTAGAGGGGAAGGGAAGGAGAGAGGGAGAGAAACATCAATGTGCGGTTGCCTCTTGTATGTCCCCTGACGGGAACTGGCCTGGCAACCCAGGCATGTGCCCTGACTGGGAATCGAACCGCGATCCTTTGGTTCGCAGGCCCGCGCTCAATCCACTGAGCTACACCAGCCAGGGCTAACTGATTGTATTTTATATTTGTCATTTTCAAAGTAATGATTTTTAACTTTTTATATTGCTCTATTTTTGAAACAGCTTTATTGAGATATAATTCATGTACCATACTATTACCCCATTTACAGTGTACAATTTGGTGTTATTTAACACATTCACAGATTGCGCAACCATCACTACCATCCATTTTACAACATTTTCAACACCCCCAAAAGAAACCCCATACCTATTGGCAGTCAGTTCCTATTTCCCCTCTGCTAGCTCCAGGCAAATGTTAACCTTCTTTCTGTCCCTGTGGATTTTCCTCCTCTGGACATTTTATATAAATGGAATCATACAATAAGTGATCTTTTATGTCTGACTTATTTCACTTAGCATAATGTTTTTGAGGTTCATCCATATTGTAGTTTGTATCAATATTTCATTCCCTCTTATGGCTGTACCAGTATTTATGTACCACTACTTACATATCAATACTTCATTCTTTTTTTATAGCTGAATGTTATTTCATTGTAGGAATACTCCATATCTTATTTATCCATTCACCAATTGATAGACATTTGGGTTGTTTCCAGGTTTTGGCTATATGAATAATGCTTCTCTGAAAATTCATGCACATGTTTTTATGTGAATGTAGTTCATTTCTCTTGGGTCTTGGGTGAAATTGCTAGAATGGAACGCTTAGGAGTGAAATTGCTGGGTTGTATACCTCTTATGTTTAACATTTTGAAGAACTGCCAAACTGTTTTTCAAAGCTACTGTACCATTATGCATTCTTACCAGAAATAATGAGGGTTGCAATTTCTCCACATCCTTGGCAACACTCGTTATTATCTGCCTTGTTTTAAGTGTATTTTATTGTGCCCTGGCTGGTGTGACTCAGTGGATTGAGTGCTGGCCTGTGAACCAAAGAGTTGCTGGTTGAGTCCCATTCTGAGCCCATGCCTGGGTTGCGGGCCCAGTCCCCAGTGGGGGAGGCGGGTGTGAGAGACAACCACACATTGCTGTTTCTCTCCTTCTCTTTCTCTTTCCATTCCCCTCTGTCTAAAAATAAATAAATAAAATCTTTTTTAAAGTATATTTTATTGATTATGCTATTACAGTTGTCCTTTTTTTTCCTCCCCTTTATCTCTCTCCACCCTGTACCCCCTTCCCTCCAGCCCTGCCCACCTTAGTTCATGTCATGGGTCATACATACAAGTTCTTTGGCTTCTCTATTTCCTATACTATTCGTAATCTCTCCCTGTCTATTTTGTACCTACCAATTATGCTTCTTATTCTCTGTACCTTTTCCCCCACTTTCCCCCGTACCCCTCACCACTTATAACCCTCCATGTGATGTCCATTTCTGTGATTCTGTTCCTGTTCTGTTTGTTTGCTTAGTTTGTTTTTGTTTCTACTTTTTTTTTTTTTTTTTTGGATTCAGTTGTTGAGAGTTCTGAGTTTGTTATCATTTTACTGTTCATATTTTTTATCTTCTTTTTCTTGGATAAATCCCTTTGCCATATAATGAGGGCTCATATAATGAGGGCTTGGTGATGATCTGAGAAGCACTTTATCTGCCCTTGCATTCCAATTGATAGCTTTGCTAGACAGAGTAATCTTGGATGTAGATCCTTGCCTTTCATGACTTTGAATACTTCTTTCCAGTTCCTTCTTGTCTGTAAGGTTTCTTTTAGAGATCAGTTGATAGTCTTATGGGAACTCCTTTGTAGGTAACTCTCTCTTTTTTTCGTGTTGCTTTTAAGATTCTCTCCTGCCCTGGCTGATGTGGCTCAGTGGATTGAGCACTGGCCTGCGAACCAAAGGGTCACTGGTTCAATTCCCAGGCTATGGCACGTGCCTGGGTTACAGGCCAGGTCCCCAGTAGTGAGCGCACAAGAGGCAGAGGCAACCACACATTGATGTTTCTTTCCCTCTGTCTATCAATCAATCAATCAATCAATCTTAAACTCATAGTTACCTTTTTAAAAAAATTCTCTCCTTATCTTTAATCTTGGATAATTTCATTATGATATGTCTTGGTGTGTTCCTCCTTGGATCCATCTTTTTCGGGACTCTCTGAGCTTCCTGGATTTGCATGTCTATTTCCTTCCCCAGACTGGGGATGTTCTCCTTCATTATTTTGTTTTTAAATAAGATTTCAATTTCTTGCTCTTCCTCTACTCCTTCTGACACATCTATGAATCGGATGTTGGAACATTTAAAGTTGTCCCAGAGGTTCCTAAGCCTCTCCTCATTTTTTTCTTTTTTGAATTCTTGTTTCTTCATTATGTCCTGGTTGAATGTTTATTTCTTTCTTCTGTTCCAAATCTTTGATTTGAATCCCAGTTTTCTTCCCTTCGCTGTTGGTTCCCTGTATATTTTTCTTTATTTCACTTTGTATAGCCTTCACATCTTCCTTTATTTTGCATCTGTACTCAATCATTTCTGTGAGCATCCTGATTACCAGTGTTTTGAACTCTGCATCTGATAGGTTAGCTATCTCCTTGTTGCTTAGTTATTTTTCTGGAGTTTTGATCTGTTCTTTCATTTGGGCCCTATTTCTTTGTCTTGGCACACCTGTTACATTGTAAGAAGCGAAGCCTTAGGTATTCACCAGCACGGGGCAGTCCACTTCACTGTGTTATGCAGGAGGGGGTCTAAGAGGGGACAGTGCCACTTGCTCAGCTCTTGGTTGGTATTCAGTTACTTCTCCTGCTACCCACAAGCAAACTGCGTCCTTCTGGTTCTGATTCCTTGGTGGGCAGGTTTGTGCATGCTCTAGGCCCCGTATGCCCCTCAAACAGATTCTGCTATGAGTCTGACAGTTTCTCCCGCTGCCGCAACCCCTACAGATTTTTACAGCCAGAGGTTTTGGGGCTTTATTTCCACTGCTGGAACCCTGGGTAATTTGGTCTGTCTCACTCCCTAGTTGTTCCTCCTGGTTTACCACACACAAATGTGGAACCACCTGTTCCACCAGCTGCCGTACCTCTCCTCCCCTCCTACCTGTCTAGATGAATGTTTCTTCTTTAAATCCTTGGTTGTCAGACATCCATGCAGTTTGATTTTGTGACAGTTCTGGCTGTTTTTTTTTTTTGTTTGTTTTTAAA